>OX638250.1:6159950-7608075 GCA_951806755.1 Brenthis hecate | reverse complement strand
AAAACAACGAAGGAATTCAAAATTAATTCAAATGTTTTTTTTAATAAGAAATCGTCTTTTCGTGGTATATTTGCTATAAAAATACCATGATAACTGGTTCACACTTAACGAAAATATCGTATATTATTATTTATTATACAAATGATGAATTATATCCAAATAGAGTAGCTTCGTTACCTCAAATATTATAGGGATATTCTTTTATATTGTCAAACAACTAATAAAGTCAAATATTACAAAATACAAATAATAATATAAAACTGTTTACCCACAGATGTTCAACCAAAAACAAAAGATAGCAGGTTACCATGGAGGAAGACAGAAGAAAACGAAGAGATGAGGCGACTTAGAAGACAACGATCACGCCCACAAATTGATTCTCCTCAACCTCTAGTGTCTATCACTGAGGAGGAAAAACGAAAATTACCCGACATCACTGTGACCATTGCTAAAGAAACTAAACCAGAAAAATCAGATAGGGTTGAAATAGATTCTGATAACATTGAGACACCCCCCGTGCATAGGAAAATGTTTAACCCACCCCCCGAAAGAGAACCCTGTAGAAAGTTCCAACCGTCACTATCAAACGAGAAAGTGTCCAGAGAAACAGAAATGAAAGATCTATGTCAAGAAATATTAGGTGACGGACAGTTCGATAGATTCTCAGCTGCCAGAAGGACAAGAAGATACAAACGAACACCCGAATCTAGCTCACCTGAAGAAGAAAAGAAATCAGAAAGCCAAGAACTGACTGCGGAAACTCAAGTGACCAGACCTTCCAAATTAGATATCCAAGCTTCATACCCAATTGATGCTCCTAAAGAAGTAACAAAGCCAGTGGAAGAACCAGTTAAAGATGAGAAAGAAGTTAGGTTAAAACGTTGGCAGGACAGATTAAAAAGCCAAAGCACACAAAGCACAGAAAAAACAACCAAAGATAATAAATCAGTGCCATACTCGAGAATGAGGCGGCAGACGTCTATCAATCAGGAAGATGTTCAAAAAGCCATCAGAGAGCTAAAATCACCCACACAGACACCTACAGGAGTTTGGTCGAGGAATGCATATAGAAAATCTATGAATGCCAAGATAGATAAAGTGCCTATAGAAAGAACGACATCTCCTCGAATCCCAAAAGTGAAAAGTGAACACGAATTAAACGATGAAGGGTTTGAAGAGACGCAAAGTCTTAACTCAGAAAGCGCGTCTCAGGGAGCGTCGTCTGGATGCAACATGGAATGTGAATCGCCAATCCCTAAAAAGACGGAAATTCCAAAGAAAATTCCAACCAAAGACACAAAAGCGCCGCCACGGACCCCATTAGACACGAAGCGGGCATTTTCAAAACGCGCGAGCTCTTTGCGAGTTGAAAGATCAACATCTCGAGCTTCACTTCGAAGTTCGAGATCTTCCTTGAACAGCTCAGTTTCTGTGGCAACAGTGAAAAAGGCCCCCACTCCAGTGAAACCAGTACCAAAACCGGTGCCAAAACCGGTATCTAGAATGCCAGCGTCTAGATCCTCATCGAGTGGCAGTTCTGTGGGCGTTCCACGACCACCTCTAAAGACTAAAACGTCTGGCTTTATGAGACCCACTCAAGCTTCTAAAGGGAGAGGAACAACTCAAACTGGATTGAAAATGAAATAAACCAAATATTGGAATGACATAAAAAATGGCGATAGTTTTTTGGTTCAGCCATTATAACACCAGTATATAGATAGTATTACGATCAATATTAAAATAACATTAAAATATTATTGGAATCTTCAGATATAAGGCGAATCTCAAACGATCTGAAGGTTTCAATGACTGATATTTAGTCGTAAGTCTAATAAGATCTGTAAAAAGTATTTGGCCCGTACGTTTTTATTTTTAATTTATAAAAAAATCCAAATTAATTAGTTTTACGTTTCTTTAACATTGTGCCACGAATTAGTACGGGTAAACGTTATTATAGTACCAGTGAATATATTTTAGTGCGAAATTTGATTTTAGGCAATTTTTTCTACTTTTTTTTATATTTTGCTAATGTAATGGTCTTAAAAATATCTAAATTTTTCCGTCCAAGCTCCATTGCATTTTTTGAACTACCCACAAAAAAAATCTACCAATTTTGCACTTTTAAGCTTATAGATTGTATATTCATATAATAAACGATCTGATTTTTGTACGTAAATTTTTATATAGTCACAAAGCATGGTTCTACTAAATGTAAGTTTAACACCAGTGTCTTATTCTACGTGTTTATATTTACTAAAAGAAATAAATTTATATTCGACAATAACTAATGTGGTTTCAATAAAAACTAATTTTTAGTGTAATCAAACGGCTTAAGAGATGTCTCTCTCTCTCTCTGACATGCAGGTTTCCTCACGATGTTTTCTTTCACCGTAAGACAAGTGGTAATCATATTGGGAATTATTCTCATATGGGAATATCAGAAGAGCCCGGATTTGAAACGGCTTCACTCGGTTTCCCAAGCGAGTGCGATACCTCTGAGCTACTACTGCCGTGAAAGAAGTTATATGGACGAAGAATTTTTTTTTTGTAATTAATCATTGCTAAAAGAAAATTATTATTATTATTACTAAAGTACAATTTTTGACAAATTAAAATTCGTTTTTCTCAGCATAATAACGTTTAATAAATACATACGTTCAATAAACATTCAATATAAATTAGTAATACTGTTCATTTCATTATCTTAGAGAAACACTTAAGAATACGTAAGCCCACTATAGAACTAAGTTATGGGTATTTTTTAAATATATTTTAGTAAAATATCTATTTTATATATGTACGTTCATAAGAGCCCTCCGTCGACGAGTTCAATAACTAAATCGGTCATTTTCTTCCTGCAAGCCTCGTTGGAAGTCCACACTGGTTTGACACAATTGCTTATCACATGCGATGGGGTCACCTCACTTTCCTAAAATTTTAAAGATAATATACAAGTTTTATGGGCATATAATAAAATAGTAACAAAGCGAAATCTGTACATAAAATATTTATAAGCAATGACTGTTACGTATTGTGTAAGATGTACACAATATAGACGACAAAACAATAGTTCAAAATAACAATCCGAGTAATAGTTAAAAATAACTTATTACTCGGGTCAACATTTAGGATACCTTTTACTACAGGAAAATCTGTCATTCCCACGCAAATAAAAACAATGTTAACAGTTCTGTCAAGTCGTCCTTAGAAATTTACATGGTGAACGTTAGTTAAACCTTAGAAGATACATCAAAACAATGGACTAAAAAATTGTAGCTCTTAAAGTCTGCATTATCAAGCATAAATCTATCTCCAAAGGTACACTCGCAATAATTATTTTTGTCTATATTAAAACGTACCTAGGGACGGACCTGAGCGAAACGATTAGAGAGGGTAAGTCGCTTTAAGACAATTAAAATAGATGATACTTTTTATCTATAAGCAACAATCAGCTTTGCTCTATTAATAGAGATATGTTAACATAACTTCCTCTGTCCCGCAAGTAATGTAGGTATATCTTAAAAGATAGATTTTTATATAATTTTAATTATTTAATAGTTTTTTTATTTCTTTAATTTTTGCTTATTTAACCAAATATTATAAACATCAAAATAAAATAATCATATTAATGTAATAACATCTATGTAAATAAGAAAATATACCTTCTCTTGATAAAGATTAGGCGCCTCATTGCTGTCACATGTCATAATAGGGTACATGTCCAACGCGAGTCCTAAACCGAAGCGACTGCTGGTCTTGAACTCCTCTAGTAACCTGAAATATTGGTAATAATTTTAGTAATCCCATTTACGAGTGTATGCCAAGAATATTATAATATTATATAATCTGTCTTTAAATAAGACAGATTATAATCTGGAATTGCACATAGATTACTTTTTATCCCGGTTCTCTAGATTTGTTCTTGTTATTAACTGGGGACGAATGAGTCGGTAATTGCATATATTTATATACATGTATATGTACATAAGGAAAATCAGCAGATTTGAATCTTCTTAGTTCTGAAGTCAGGCAAAAATATTTTATCACGTGATGTTTGTGTCTCCTCCGGAGAGCACGTGAATCTGTCGGTCCTGTACCAGAGTTTGAGAGTGACAAGAATAGAGAGTGCACTTGTGTCTGCGCTAAAGTGATTATTTATTTTAATAATTAGTGGGCCACCTCAAAATGTTAAGTAAATTTTTTTTTTTCAAAAATTTTGTTTTTTTATAAGCTACAAATTCTACCTCCAAGCTAAGAAAAAAAAAATTTTTCACTCCACCCTAATCTGCGCGCACGCTTGGTAACTATAATATCTCCTGCGCAGATAGTTAATCACAGTGTATCGACCGCCGTGGCTATAATCGTTAAGAAAAACATGACAATATACTTACATATCATAGAGCGTCTCCCTATCTAAAACATTTCCATCACTCATCTCCAACAACCTATCGTGGAGTTCATCCGCGTAGAACCGCAATAAGGCAGGAGTATGTTCTGCTCGTTGCTGCCTTTCCAAACAAAGGTAAATAAGATACGCGAGGTCCAAACCAGGAGACGCGTAACGTGCGAGCTGAAAGTCTACGATGAACATCTGAAATACGAAAGCAAACTTTATCATTTTAATAAAATAGATTTAACTTTACTTTGTATTGTGATTGTTGAAACTTCGTGAATGTTAGGAAACATTCTCATCTGGATAATCTTTACATATAATAAAATTGTAACTAAACCGAATCTGTACATTAAATATTTTTTGGAAAATCCTATTGTAATAGACATTATTATCTATAGAGGCGGAATCTATAGTTTTTAGAATTTTTGTCTGTCTGTCTGTCTGTCTGTCTGTCTGTCTGTCTGTTACCGCATCACAGAAAATCCACTGGAGGGATTTTGATGATACATGGCTTACCTGGTTATCCGGATCAACATATAGGATACGTTTTACCGCGGGAAAATGTCTCATTTCCGAGAGAAAATACAAAAACTGCAATATAAGAGTATACTAATATATGTAAAACCTAAGTATTTGGTTTTTGGTCATCTGAACGCGGGCGGAGCCGCGGGCAACGCTAGTTGATATATAAGAAACGGAAAACGTAGGCCGGATTTAAAAGTGTAAAATTATTTTATTAATTTATTTTATCAGGGTAAAAAGGGAGTGAAAGTCCTTAATAATATGACAAATAAATTAAAGAAGTTCTTTATTTGGACGTTTCCTGTCATCTTTGCGGATTTATTAATTTCACATAAGCAAATTAAATTTTTAACACTTAGGTACTTTAAATGGGCCCCAGGGCTGTTATGCCATTTATCCTCCCTTAAATCCCGTTCTTATTTTATTTTATTATATTATATAGGAAAAGTAAGCATTGAAATTAAAAGTTAATAACCTCTGCTAACTGCCCATCCAGAAATCTGAACAGCATATTATTTGTCCAGCAATCTCCATGGCATATCACTGCTAGTGGTTCTCTGGGAGCTACCATATCCACCATAGATTGAAAAAAGGTATCTTCACTACAAAATTGCTTGAAGGGTGTCAAATATTTTTCCTTATCAGATGAATCGTGGAGTTCTTCTTCTACCATTGCTATTGCATTACGTGTTGCTTCACTATAGTAGCTTCTATAGTAATCTTCGTTTTCGGAGACGAAAAATACTAGAAAAATAGGAAAGTTACATATATGTATTAACATAGTATATGTGCTAGTTATTTTAAACTATAACAACAGAAAGAGTCATAGTTACCTTCAGATATCCCATCCTGTATATTCAACAACTCATAAAAACCTTCTGGATCGTAATACTTCATAGCCAGAGACAAAGCATGAAAGTGCGATAAGTGTTTTAGCACAAAATAACACTGCTCTATGGTCAACCCTTTCCTCCTATCAGGCATTACACAGCCCAACTCTTTTAAATCTTTCAAAATAACTAAATCATTTTGTGCCAAGTAACATTTTGGTATAGCTTTAAAGGGATTTGCAACTTTATCCCATTGGCTTTGAAATTTCGACAGTGCTGGCCAAATTTTGTTGTAAAATGCTACTTCATTGCAGAATAACTCGTCGCTTTTGAAGGCTTCTCGTCGTAAGATACTTTCAGGCAAGCATTTATATACGATTGAGCCTTCCCATGGCTCGATGATCTCGGTAGTGCCATCAGCTTCTATAGATTTACGGGACCCTTTCAAAGTTACCCGATATACCATTGAAGTGTAATTGTCACCACGTTTTGAGCCAGGCGCGCCCTTAAACATAGCGTTTTAATTTTAGTAACGTAATTGTATTAAATTATTATATTCTACTGTGTTTTTTTGCATATATATAGTTTATAGGCCGAAAAATAACAAGCCATTTTATCTCGGTACATATTATTAAAAATGTCTTCCTAACCGATTTCGTTTATGGATAAATTATATTTATATTTTTTTTAATCCAACCCGTAGTTACAGAGACAATAAGTTTAAAACGTGCAAATAAACGCACTTCAACTTTATATATTAGCATCAAATAACAAATTTATGAAGATTAACATCACTGCCATTTTTAGAAGCGGAATAATATACATATATGTATAAATGAATTTCGCAAAATAACCACCACGCACTCGAACAGCGTGGTGGACTATGGTCTGATGACTGATCACCCTCACATTAAAGAGAGGTCCACGCCCAGCAGTGGGATGTTAAAAAGGCTGAATATATACGAACTACGCGAACGATCAGAACTATTCCAAAGCTCAAAATCCTCGTATGCGAAATAATATAATATTTACACTATTAATTACATCGCACTTTATGGCTATATCGCTTGATTGCAGCCATTTACTTTGAGCTATCAGTAACAAATTATATCAACACTAGGTTGATTACCATACAAACTTTCATCCCCATTTTTACCCCCTTAAGGGATGATTTCCGTGATTAAAAGTATCCTATGTCCTTCCCAGGGCCATAAACTATCTTCTTACCAAATTTCATCTAAATCGGTTCAGTAGATTCAGAGATTACCCCCCTACAACGTCACAAACTCACAACTCACAAACTTTACCTCTATATATAATATTAGTATAGATTTAAACACTATACAATTATTATGAAAGGTCATCTAATTGCAAAATTAATACGAATTAAAGATAATAGTATATTTATATTATGATATACAGTTTATATTTAACTAGCAGCTCACCATCCCTTCGCTCGGGATCATCGCTAGTGAAAGATAAAAACATATCTATCCCACGGGGACCGTATGTTTCCAGGATAAAAAGTATGCTATTCCAGATTATAATCTAGCTCTATGCCAAAATTCATCCAGATTCGTTCAGCCATTCTAGTGTGATTGAGTAACAAACATCCATCCATCCAAATTCGCATTTATACAGTAGTAAAATTTCAAGTAATATTTTGGTACATTTTTTATACTTCTGTGTAAAATTAGATTAGTAAGTAATGCGATCGATTTTTTGTTACTTCTTTGCGCTGGAACGGCTGGACATATTTGAATAAATTTTAGTACACAGATTGTGACTTGGATTAACACCTAGGTTTGTTTTTAAGTGTTTATATAAGTATTAAATATATAAATTATAAACATGATAAATACGCTATCCCGGTTTTTATTTATACCATAATAATTTTAATATTTCTGAGGGGGACGGCGCGTACGCAGTCCCCACTACCAAAAATTACGCGTCCGAGTTATCCGCATTAGGGATAATCGCAGAGGTCAACCCAGCCGCAGTGCAATGGAAGGGCCTCGCTCTGGGGGAACCGCCTTCTTGATCACGGTGTCCCCTACGAGTGATATGATACAGCGCCATCTGTTGAGTGTTCGTGGAGGTGTTGCGTGGAATAAAACGTTTTTACTTTTTATTGCTTGCAACATTTATTATACTCATATTATACCGAAATAATATTTACTTTTATAATGTTTTAATGTTAGGCTTAATGTGAAGTTTACAATTCATAATTTGATTATAAAACAAAATGTATAATATTTCAGTAAATTTAATATTTTTATTCACATTTTTGGTATGCTTGGAATTCATTCTCTCGTTTCTTAGATAAAAAATAATAATAATATATAGTAAAATATTTGAAAAAAGTAACTATTATTATAGAATAAAGAGTGAGTTAAAAAGGTATTATTTAAAAATATTTAAAATAGTTAATAATAAACCGTTATTTACCTCAAAATCGTGAATGACCACATCTGGATATTCGTCCTTTAGAAGATTTTGCAAAAATTCCAAGTTAATACATGTCATGGTGTCGTTATAGATTTAGGATGCCAACTGGATAGCCTGGAAGCAGTACCCGACACTACCGGTTGCAATCACTCTATATTCGTGATTGGTTCGAAAGGTTGACAATAATTTTATGTGTTTATATTTTACTTATATTTTGCCGCGGGCATGCTTATGAGTATTAGATATGGTATATTTAAAAAAAAATATATTAAGGTGTTAAGGCGTAAAGAAGTAACATGCACATACACTCACTAACTCGTAAAAAATCTGATGTGTATTTTGCTTTCTTTTTTATTATGATGTCTTTGAACACGTCGTCGTCGTCTAATAGCTAAAATGTACAGCTGCAGATCCGGAGGTCCTGGTTTCGAGTCCCAGGTCAGGCCAAGTTTAATTACTGGGCTTTTCTATCAAAGATATTCTCAGTAGTATCCCATAGTTGGGAAGTTGGCAGTGTTTCACCCCCGTGTCTCAGAGGCCACATATCCGGTCCCGGTCGTGTCGAAGTATCGTTCCATCGGACTTTGAGAGGAAAAGGAATAGAGAGTGCAGTTTTATCTGCGCGTACACTTGTGCACTATATCTTCTGCGCATCTGGCTAGTCTCAACGAGATTGGCCGCCGTGGCCATAATCTGTCGGGAGGAAATTATTATTATTATTTATAAATTTAATTACTGTGATGTTACCTATAATGTCATTCTCATTTATAAAGTTAAATTAAATTAAAAAAAAAACGCAAAGTATCATATTTACATGAAACAATGTTTCCGAAATATAAAAATAATGCAGTTACTACACAACAGGGACTCATCATTGAATTGCTACTGCAGTGGGGTCGCTTAGATTGAATAATCTGTCACGTCATTACCGACATTCTACCTTCTCTCGTTCTATGTATGCGATCCCGCACTTATATTTAAATTAATAATTTCGCTTTGCAAGTTACACTGATTATGCGATAACGCAATAAATTACTGAACCGATTATATTGTGAGGATTTGCTTATATTACATTACTTACAATAAAAATATGACTATGTCTAAGTTAAGTTTAAACGTTTTAAATAAAATGTTACCGATTTAAACTTCAAATAAATCGTTTGAAACTGTTGAAAATTCATCTACGAAAATAATAGAACTGTGTTTTTGTTTTACACTTCATTGTGGGCAATTTTTGGTCATCTGATGTCATGTTTCGTTTAAATTAGTTTATAGAAAATCAATAGAAAGTACCTACCTACTACACCAAAACATAAGTGTGTAGGTATACCTACCTATACTTATTTATTTATTATATTATATTTTTATGTATGTGCATGTGTATGTAGGGTAGGCGAGCAGCAACGTTGCAGTCACGAGTGGCCACATCAACGAGAGTGTAAGTTTGGTTTTAAACCGAATCAAATTGATTATTTATATCGGTGAAAACAAGGAAAAAAATTTTATTTACCAACACAGAGTTTTTAACTTATCAATAGAGTTTTTATAACTTAGGTAGGTAATAGCTACGCTTGGTCGGACGGACCTACTAGAACTTAACCCGCTAAGTATATCAATATTAGTATATCACACATATAAAAAATTTCTTAGACAGTTTATAGGTACTCCGTCATATCCCTACCTCGGTAAAATCAGGAAAATGTAGTTATAATTAAGAAAAACATCAAATCAACACCAACCGTTTTAAATCGAAAAAAAAATTCGGTTTATTTCGGTTTTAAACGTTTTTTTTTCATTTTAAACGGATTGGTTCAATTGGTTTTAAACCGACCATACATCTATAGGGGGGCCATAGCGGCGGCCTGGGTGTCACCCAATTGGAGGTAAACAGAAAAAAATTCCACTCCTTTGTTTCTTTGCGGGTGCAATTATTGTTGTAAAAAAACTTTTTGTCTGGTGGTACTCCTTATTGACACTCGATTACAGAAACAGTTAAGTTTATTACATACATTTTAGTTGTTTTTTAGAGATGACGATGACCATTGATTACCGCTCGGTGTCTCCCATGCTAACCAGTAGTAGCTATAATAATAATATTCTTTTTATTTAAATTAATATGTACAAATGTACAATTTTAAAGATTCTTGAAAATATATATAATAGGTATTTCTTTCGTAATATTTGTATATTAATGTATAAATTAAAATTTAAATAAAAAATAAATATTTTGAAATATTTATCAATATGCCAATTGTTCTGTATTTTTACTATTTCATAGCATTTTTTACTTTAATTTTATTTAAGAAATAAAAATCTCATTTTTGTAATACATATAATGAAACGTTTAAGTCAATATCGACATTGCAGCGTTCCCTCCAATGAAAGCAGATACGTTCGAAAACAATAGTGAATGTATTCTTAAAATTATTCTAACTTATTCATAAAATATTAATTTAGTTAAATTTATATCAAAATTGATAAAAACTATAAAATTTGATATAATTACTTGCAAAAATTGGGATAAATTAAGAGAATTTTACTAACAAATTAACTTTAGTAATTTATAATTTTTGAACGTAAATGTTTTGACTATTTTGACAGTTTCAACAGCTGGAAGAGGAATCGATCGCTGAAAGTGAAAACACATTTTTCAATTAATATTTCTAAAGTATTAGATTTTTGTGCTTTATATATTATTTATCTATAAAATTAATATATTAATAGATTTTTATAAAAATGCCAGTTGATCAAATACAGTATTCTGAAAGATACAACGATGACGTCTACGAATATAGGTGAGATATTTAATTTGATATTATTTGAATTTAATTTACCTTTTTCATTTTTTTACTATATAGTTTTGTTGCTCCTTAATACATACATTGTAACTTAGAAACATAATTTCATAATTGCTAAAGTACATTACATCATGCGTTCGGCATTCTCGGCCATGCTTATAAAGTTGAAACGTAGGTCCCACACTTGTGACAGCTTTGAATAGTTTAAATAATTACTAACTAAATTTTCAAGAATACTACTAATATTATGTGCAATAGCTATCAAATTTTTAGCCTCTTGGCTAACATAAACTTAATTAGTTTATTTACTTAAATATATTATATTTGTTCAACCATTTTTAATATCTAACTATAATGTTATAAAAAAATCTAAAATTTAAAAAAAGGTTAACAAATTGAAGACATCATATTTAAGACTTAATTAGAAGCATGCTTACCTTACAATACATTTTTTAATCTGTTGTATAATATACAAAACTATTTCACAGGCACGTAATTCTCCCACCAGACATAGCTCGTTTAGTGCCAAAATCTCACCTTATGACAGAAACGGAGTGGAGAAATCTAGGTGTTCAACAAAGTCCTGGATGGTTACACTTCATGGTACACAATCCGGAGCCCCATGTCCTTCTGTTTAGGAGGCCTAGGACAGACATTCCCACCCCAGTTAATGGCTTAGACGCTAGTACCTCATCTACTGTCAAAGTATGATGATGGATTTATATTAGATAGAGGCCACATGTAAGATATTTATTAATTTGTTAATATTAGGGAATATGTGTGTGATTTAAATGTGACCTCAAAGTCTTATTATAACAGCACTGTTTGGTATTTACGATTGTTACTAACAATTGATATTTTGAAAACATTTTTTATATATTTTAAGTTTTTAGGAGCTGGTATTTTTTTTTCTACAATTATGACATAACAATGTAGCTTACATACATTGCATTGTATATGAAAAAAAAAACAAAAAACACACTTATTCCCTATTACGGCTCAGTTTAAAATATTCCAGTGCTATAAATAAAATATTGCAATATTAAAAATAAACATCTTTATAAAGGTTGGCTAGGTAAAAAAACGTTAATGGAATTTCACTTTATTACCGAATAACCTAACTACTTAATGTAGAAAATATATTTTGCATTATAGAATTACTATTCAATGTAAAGTCTTATGTTCTTGTTTATGTTTTAATACCATTACCTTATTTTGTTAGAAACAAAAGTTTTACCAAATAAATAATTTACCTAGTCATTCTCTATAATATTGTATTCAGCCCTTTTTAACGTCCCATTGCTGGGCACGGACCTCCCTAAAATATGAGGGGGAATGCCATTTCTATAATAATGCCATTGGTGTAATTTAAAATGTCAGGGTAAATATGGGTTGGAGTGATAGCATAGATTAACAAGTAGCAGAATTGACTAAGAACTATTAACTTCTGTTATAAATATTCAAACATCTTTGTTAGTTCATAACACAATATTATTTCTTCGTGAAAATATTGACTTTAAATAAGGAAATTGTTAAATAAAATCTAATCATATCTAATTGTATGTTATTGCTAAGAAAAACATAAATTTGTGATAAAATGTTTAAAGGGTTTATATCTATATATCTTAATAGGTGCTTCAAATAATGTGGCCTTAGACTGATTATAATTTATAATGTATGCAGAATGCTTACATGTAAGAACAAATTATATTTATGATATGATGGATTTATTTAAGTGTATTACTGCTTAACAATATTGTTAACCTGAATAAAGATTTTTAAGTTTCTTTTTAACATTATTTTACACTAGCAACTCACCCTCCCTCTGCTCGGGTTCGTCCCTACTTACATATTAACCTTTAGTATAGATTTCTCAGATGAGATATTTTCCCGCATTAAAAGTATCCTATATGTTGGACCCGGATAACCAGCTATCATCACTCCAAATTTCATTAAAACCTGTCCAGTGCTTTTCTCGTCATGCAGTCACAGACGGACAAAAATTCTAAAAACTAGATTCGGCCTCTGTGATAACGACTATTTGAATAAGATTTTCCAAAAAATATTTAATGTAGGTACAGATTCGACTTACAATTAGAATTTTATTACTTTTATTTTTACGTAACGTACCTAACTACTATTACTGAGTGACATTTGACAGAGTGCCCCAGCTTTATTAAACTCTGTCAACACGCTTTCTCCTCTTTCTAACACACCTTCACAGTAATTGTTAAGCAACCGAGAGGCCCGCAGCCCTGGCGCCACCACAACAGAAATGTCGTTTTCTGTTTCTGATTTTATAACTGCAAATTCGAGGGAAACAAATACAAATGTTAAGTATAATTATTAATTACATTAGTCCTATAATATTTCTTTAGATTATAACTACTAGTAGGTATTTGAGACATGTAGGGACCAATTTTAATCTCTTGTTAAGAGCCCTACCTGATAATAGTAATGTTGAGTGATAACCCTATTTTTTCAAGTGTCCTTTATTGACACAAGTGCACTCTGTTCTTTTTACTGTCAAAGTCCGATGGGACGATATTTACTTACACGACCGACGAGTGTCGGCGCAGGACCGACGGCTTTACGTGCTCTCCGAGGTAGGGGTATAAAACCGCCAACTTTCTCTCCCCAGGTTACTGATTAGGTACTGAGAATCTTTTGATAGAAATACTCAATAACTATAATAATAATGAACTTGGCTCGACCCGGGACTTGAACCCAGGAACTCTGAATCTGCCGCGGTTTAGTATTTTTGAGAACGGCAAATATTTAAAAAGGCCCTATTATTACTTCGTAGCGTATTAACGAATAAAGTTTAGTATAGTATGTTTAGCATTAAAAGAACATTTTACTAAAAGATTTTTTAACAAATAATTTTTTATACAAATCGTCATTATTTATTTAATTATATGAATACCTAATGGCTAATTCAATTCATTTTTTTTATTTCGTGGCTTCTAGGAGATGAATACCTATCTAGACTTCAGAGCTAGACTGCCGTTGATACCAATTTTCATCTTCGTAACAAAACTTATCAATCACTTGCATTTTATTAAAACGCATGCAAAATGCAAGCAAAAATAGTTAGGTACCTAAATTTTTATTTTTATGTTTATTACTGTTCGATATTTATACAGCATGTTAATATATTATGTATTTCTTTTTAAAAGGTCTAACTTTTTGCCAGTTGAACTCAAACCAAGGAATAATATAGACAATTGAGTGTCATAGAACTAAATATGAAGCCAAATAATATTTTAAAATAGCAATTTGTATACTGATTTATTTATTTTTTGCGGTCACCGCTCCGTGTATAAAATATATTAATCTGAGGTAAGTGCCAATTTCTTTTCTCGATTTACATACATAAACTCAGTATTCGTTATTTTTTTGCTCCCAAAAAACCATTTAATAACGATTCTTTCTTCACTATAATCCTAAACGTTAAAAAATTAACGACGCTTAAATATTTTTCAATTCAAAAGTTACCTCTTGCGTATTCTCCCCGCGATTGTGACTTTTTGTTACCAAATCGAATAATATGTTTATCTATGGAATTGCGCCTACGGGGCGGCTTTTTGTCACTCGGTGACTCGGCCGGTGAACGTGTACAATGTTTCATTTTTGTCTAAAATGGCGGTTTTTATGCATGCCAAAGATATTAACAACGATCTGTTAATAAAGGAGATAGAGAAGAGGCCAGCGTTATACAGAACAAAATTAAAAGAGTATTCTGATCTAAATTTAAAAAGAAAATTATGGGATGAAGTTACAACGCTCTTGTTTCCGACGAGAATTTTTACACAAGGTCAGAAAGAAAAAGCAGGTACATATTTATATAAAGATTTATTTTATTTATTAACAATTTTTATACTTATTTATGATTAGTGTATAATTTAGATTCAGTGAACTAAAAATAAACAAACCTTTGTCTGTTCTGTTGTCATTAGTGATTAGTGAGACATTTTGATTTTTGACAGATAACAAGGAACTAGGGATGCTAGGAGTGAGTGATACAAATCGTATATAGTTTTTGAAACTATATATTGTATCGATATCGTATATCGAGATATCGGTCTCTGGAGTAACTATATATCGAGCAAAACACTATATCCGAACTGATTCGATGATACGACGAATAGACGATATGTGCGATATAAGATATTATTATTTTATACTGTTGCGCTTGATACAAACCGAGCGGGAGTGAAAGGGCGCGCGTGATTTACAAGTGAGATGGATGAATGAAGTGAAATATTTAGTTATGCACACTGCCATTTAATTCTGAACTTTACGGTTCTGCAATATAAAGTATACGATATTGTCGTTTTTTTTAGCGATTATGGTGTGACTGGACTAATATTATTTGCATGGTTCAATAATCGACTTTATATGTAGGACGTAATGACATAATATCAATAACATTAAAATCTAAATATTAAACTAACCTTTTGGCCTTGGAAAGACGAAAAAATTAAAAGCGCATTTTTAGGTGACGAATATTTTTTTTTTGTTTCGAGTGCAATTATTGCAACTAGGACATTGTTAGCTATTGTTCATTGATTTTGTTATTAAATACATATTTTTGATCAAAGAAAGTATTTCATTAATAGCGAGCATATAAAATAAAAGCTACAAAATAATAAAGAAACATAAGTCCTAAGTCTGGGTAAAGTATGAAGGAAAGTTCATTCATTTTCATATAACATATCACAACATTCTTTCACTCGCACTAAAATATATGATATTATATGTAAATACTTATGCACAAATTGTTCCGTATCGATATATCTAACAAACAAAAATATCGAAAATGATATCCGTATCGAGTTATCAGTACAATATATAGATTCATAAAATATATGGTTTCGATATCCGATATCAAATATCGATATATAGTTTCGATTCGATATTCAGCAAAAGCTATATCACCCACTCCTAAGGGATGCCCTTTTATAAAAGCTATCGAGTACCTATGTAATTAAAGGTATTCGACAGCTTTTATAAATAACATCCCTAGTTAGAATCGGCTGCAGTTTAGTATTGGGGACTTGGCCCCTAGCGGAGTGGGTGCTATTTTTGGATAGGGCAGCTAATAGGGAGTCCAAATATATAAAAATTATTTTGAGGAAACAAAAGAGTCAAAAGTTATTGAGACTTAAAGTTACAACATTTCCATACATTATTTTGACATTACTAACTACCATTTAGACACTTGGAAATGTCAAAACGTCACTTTCAATTGTCAAAATGATCTCCAGATGATTATGTCTTTATTTGTACTTTGCGTGAAATTCGAATTTTCTAGTTTTCTAGTCATTTATGGCACTTGCCGGCCGCTTCCGCGGCACGCTCGCTTCGCTCGCTCGGCTCGTGCGTTGTGGCAACTGTTCTAACCTAACCTAGCCAAGATATGACGAATAATAAATAAATAATATTTTTCTATTTATTTATTTATTATATTTTTCTATTTATATATTTATTTATGAAAATAATATTTTTCTATTTATTTATTTATTAATATTACCAACAGAAATGGCAAAAATAATCAAATATAATCTGTTGTAATTTAAGCGGTAATGTAAAACAAAGTGACAGTTTTGCTTTTGTCAAAATGTAAGATTATTTTGTTTGTGTTGTTGTGAAATTCTTAAAATATTAAATACAATAAAGCATTAATCGTTGTGAAAATATGTATTGTACATAAAAAAGGATGCGTACTATTCGTTAAAGGTATGTTTATCTGTTGTAATCACTTATTTAGGTAAAGAAATGTATGGAAATGTGTTAGATATGTTATAACTTTAAGTCTCAATAACTTTTGACTCTTTTATTTCCCTAAAATATTTATTAATATATTTGGACTCCCTATCACGTCCCCTATCCAGAAATACCACCCACTCCGCCAGGGGCCGGGTCCCCAATACTGAACTTGTGCCTTAGAATCTCTCCTAAGTAGATATAAAAATTAAAACGATAAACTTAGTAGTTTATCGTTTTAATTTTTATATCGATAAATGAAATATTTTTGATAGATTACTTTATTAAGTCTAGATTTATAGGCATATATAGTTATATAATAAAATTGTGTATATATATAATTTAAATATATATTTTTTTATTGAACTATCTACCAATAAAAGTGCAAGTGATCATTTCTACTTATGATAATTATTATAAGATATAATCGATATAAATCATATATAATAAATAGTTAATAATAAATAGTTACTAAATTATTATATGATTTTACTATACAATTATTAATATATAAAATATATTAATGATTTGGACTGTTTAATCATTTTACTTAATATTTTCCGTCATTTAAATGCTTAATGCCTTAAAATGTGTACCCGTAAACCTGCAAATTAAAATATTTATTTCATTATTTTTCAGTTACAAAAGTAAAGCATCGGTGGAAAAGTTTAAGAGCAAGTTTTTCGAGGGAGCTGCGTCTTCTTAAACATGTGAAATCAGGAAAAGCTGCACCTAAACGAAAACGATACATATATTTTGACAAGTTACGGTTTTTGATATCTTCAACAACACAACAACAAGTGAAGGAAATTTCAATGAATACGTTGCTGGATGACATTGAAGTAGCGGAGGAGGTAATAATAGAGAATGAAAGTCCTAAACCAAAAGTAAAAGTTACACAACCACTTCAAGAAAAGAATAAAGACAAGACTTACTCGAATCTAGAATCATTGTTAGAAAGATTAATAGAAAAAAATAATCACAACGCACAAACAGATTCAGATAATCATTTTGCATTATCATTGGTGCCTATATTAAAATTGATTCCGCTGAATCAAAAGATTGATGCTCAAATCGCTGTTTTAAACACTTTAAAAACGTATACCTCATTTTCGTCTAATAATGATAATGTCCTCCTAACCGTTTTCGAACACCATGGCCAATCTTACTCGGACCAGCCTACTGCGCAGGAGATATTATAATGCAGCACGTTTACGCGCAAACACAAGTGTACTTTATATTCCTGTTTTTCTCAAACTCCGGTGGGACAACAATTCGACACGTGCCAATCTTTACATGGCCTTGGCACGGTAACTTCCCAATTCCGGGCTATTGCTGAGACTAAACAGCAAGACTCAAAATCTAAATTTTGGACTAGAACCCAGGATCCTAAATAAAGCCGTAAATGCCACTAGACCACTGGGACCACAATTAATAATCATAGCCCAACTATTGCCACCACCAGAACATAAATAACTATTTTCTCTTTAATATAAATAAAAATATTTACGTGAAACTATTCTGGAATATCAGTCTCGCTAATTTTAACTCTTCTTTTCTTCTTTATAATAAAGATTATTCAATTAAATAATGATTATAGTTTATTTATTACCTTCCTTTCTATCAGAATTCTGTGCAAGTATATATTTTTTTGAAATCACACAGCGTGCTAGTGCAGCAGTAGCGTAGTAGTACATAAACAAATTATTTAAAAAAACATTGACTTAATAAAGATTGCAAAATTCTCTTTTAAGCACTTATTATAAAACCAGCGACTCACCCTCGCTCCGCTCGGGTTCTTCCCTAGTTACGTTTTAACGTTTAACAGAGGTTTCTCAGAGATGAATTTGTTTTCCGCAGTAAAAAGTATCCTATATATAATCCCGGATAACCAGCTACGAGTATCATCATACTAAATTTAATCAAAATCTATCCAGTGATTTTCTCGTGATGCATTCCCAGATTTTCCAATGTACAGAATCGTCTCAGTTATAATTTTATAGCCATAAATTAAAGCAACTTTTAATTTATAGACATTTTGTCACCCAGTGACAAAATGCGATATTGCAGATATACCGCGCAATAATGGGTGGACCACACTAGGTGACCTGTACATGAGATATCATCGTAACAAAAATCGAAATCAGCAATCAATTAAATAAATGTCATTATTTGTAGAGAAAGCATCATAAAGCATATTAAAAAAATAGAGGGCAGGTAGGAGAGTATTGCAAATTATTTGTTTGAATACTAAATAATAGTGATTTGAATGATAATGAATGTGAAAGTATAAACATTTTTATAATTTTAAAGTTAAAAAATATTGTAAGGTAATTGGTGAAATTTTGATTTTGTTATTTGTGGGTAGGCTGTCTGTAACAACTATACCTTCGAGACATGTAACACCTCAGTCTCTCCTGTGACCATGAATGCTGTAAAGCATTCGAAACGTCGGGAACCAAAAATTCAAATAAATCCGCGAAAAAATCCGAAAAGATAGTTTTATTTAAAATTCGCGTAAATCTAAGAAAGTATTATAGTTTTTTAAAATTATTATTATGATTTTAAAAATGAATTTAAAATGTAGGTATACTAGAGATATTTCGTAGTTGTTAAGTCCCCATACAATGAAATATCATTTGTTACCAAAGTAATGACTTGGGTAAAATAAAACGAAATATTACTATGCAGAACGTTTATTTGGATTTAACTTCTAAAACATTATAAACACAGTAAAATATACAAATAAATGCGGAAATATTTCATATAACATTGCCAATCCTTTTGAAACAGAAAAAACTCGTCCTACACGTTAAACAAATAGAATAAAATTATTAACAATATATTAGTGTTGTTTTTAATAATATGTTTTTTTTTCATTCGTTAAGTAATAAATTGTGCTTCGTATTCTTAAAATCTATATTAGCCAAATTAAAACTAGGATTATTCGTCGCAACGAAATGGAATCAACAAGTTGCCAGATAAAAAATACCAAAATGTGGTACCGCCACAGATAATAATCGATACAATTATATATGAATAATATTTTGACAACTGCATCAAAAAGTGTTATGTAAATTATGTTTGTTATTTCTTTTTATTTCGCCAATTTATATTATCAATTTCATTAATATATTAATAATTAAGTAAATGTTTAAAATCATAGATTTGTAAAAAGAAGAAAAAAAAAGCAAATGAATGATCATATCTCTTTTACCACTATCAAGATACATAATTGTATCGAACATTATAGTGATCAATAAAAAATTGGACATTCAAACGAATTGATATGGTTAATTGGAAGTACTTATTGTAAAGTTAGCGTCAACAGTTACTTAACATTCGTATAAAAGTCATCTCTCCGATATAGTCTTATCTAAAAAGGTAGGCATCATCTTACAATAGACACGTTATAAAATATCGATTGAATGCGATTTTTGTCGCACATAATATAACTAGGAAGAATGTCATGCCTTTGTAATAGTGAAAAAGTTTGGTTTAGTGTTCGACGATTGTAAATGTTAATGTTTTAGATAAAAACATGACTTACATATCAAACATATTAAAATATGGTTTTGATAATAATAATATATATTTAATAACTTTTTGAATACTAATTACGAATGATGTGTAATCGATTTCTATATAAATCTCGATTGTGTGATCCATTCACAATCGCCCATCACTAGCTCGGTTACATGTTACACACTAAGAAGAGTCCACTATTTCAGACCGATAGTTAACAGAAAGTGACTAATGATGAGAGTAAAAGCTGGATTATTCATATTTTCATCTAACGATATATTTTTTGATAACTCGATATATGTAACATACACAAACATGATCGATATTTATTTGGCTACATCTAATACTACTGCAAAACCGTTTAACGAATTCTTTAACTACGGCCATCGAGTGGCATAATATTGTATGAAAACTGGTTTACCTAATAACAATACGCTTTCCACTAAAACGTAGGCCCTCGATACCGACGATACCGGCTTGCAATATGTCAACATAGGGTATATTAAAGCTAACATTGTGATATATTTAAAGCTTTAGCCCTTTAAGCTGTCTTAGAAACGATTTCGAAAACGATATATCGATTTTCTTGGCCACTACCATGAGTTAACAATTACACAATCAACTCGATATTCGTTATCGTGTACGTTAATATTAGCAATTTAATTAACGTTGCATTAATTATTATTTACTCGAGTTTTAACGTTATTGATGTAATGAAAACTCATGTAGAGTTACAGTTTAAAAATGGCGTACGCGCTTTTAACGTGACATTTTATACACGTGTCCTGACACGATATCCTGATATCAGCAAATGATATGGCAATTTACAAGACGTGATATGATAATGGAAATTGTACTAATAGATATGTACTTAAACAATTAATAAAAAATTTTTATCAAGTAATGATACATTTGGTACAATTTTATAGTGTAAATGCTCTCGTTACATTGTCTTTTTCGTTGGATCAATATACTTTGACAGCAATCGAATTACCACAGATAAACTAAATAGGTACAGATAATATATAAAATAAGATTAGTTTTGTTACCGCTTCCGGTGTCATATTTTGACAGCTGTCACTTTGACGTCTCTAATGAAATGAGACCGGAAGTGTATATTTTGGTTAGGAATTAGGACTCAATCACGATACGTACTGCAACAATGGCATGCCCTTATCTATACAATAAGCGTTGCATACAATATCGTCTCGAACCGATTGCATCTATTGTTCAACTTCAAGCTGTACAATAAAAGATTCGTTTGTGAAAAGTGTGAGAAAGCACGGTTCGATATTTAAAGTATCAGCGGTTAAGTTTCTCGGTTAACGGAAATTGTTATATTTCGATTTTACAACTTACTACTTACGTTTAATGGTTAATTTATCTATCATATATTAATATATATGTTTCAATCAACACGAGTAAAATAGAATTGCTTGATGTAAGTTTCAAAATTATAGAATTATTACAATTTCGGTTAACTTAATTAATAACTGATACTACGCGATATTAGTGTAGTGGTTAAGTTAGCTTCAGTACAGATAAGCACGTGCAGGTTAAGTTAGTGATGAGTCGAAAATTAGTAAGGATTATAATAATATAAAAATGTATATTATTAATTATTAAAAAGTGCAGTGTAAATAAAGCCCAATTTACAAGTTTCGTTTCTTTTATACCTGTACAGTTACAGCCATAAAATGTTTTTTTTTTTTAATTTTATTGTAATATATTTTTTAACAATATAATGGTAATTCAAGTGTTGCCAGAGCGATTACAAACAGTTACAAATGCTGTCAATTTTTAAGTGGCAACATTTGTTTCAGCACCATAGCATGTTCGAATGTTCGCAAAGAGTTATTTTTTTTCTTCTTTACCATTGTATTGAGGAGGTGCAGTGGAGTTAGAATTTTGATCCTCCGTCATAACTGATACTAATTCTTCGACAGCTCGGCCAAGGTCATCTATAAACAAGGAAAAATATCTTAAATATTAATATGTTTTTTCACAAGCCTGTGTAACATCACTAAACACGCTTTTGTACTTTTAAATGCTGTGAATTTTAATCTATTACTGATATATTTTTAGATGTATTATTTATATTATGTATTGATTAAACTTATGTTGCCATGTGCGAATATAGTCATTTTAAGACATGAAAAAAATGACACTTGTCAAAGTTGCCGTATACCAACACAAGTGATGTCTAATACTTTACCTCAAGGTATACGTCCTGTTAGGTTTGCAGAAACAAAAACATTATGCATTATTATATGAATTAGAATACCACGAATACCTAATATCTCTATTTAGATAAAATACATGCAATATTCATGCAAAATATTAATTAAAATTAATGACTATATAAAATCACCAAACGAAAATACACTGCAACTCAAAACGACATGTTCATCAGTTGATGTCTGTGAATAAGCGAAAACCAAAGAAACGACGACATTCCTCTAATAAACGATAAATTGCTCAACTTCGGGTCATTATGTGCATTGTGGTGTTAATCGATTTCATATTTTTTTTATTAGATCACTCTTTAAAAATAGTGTGTGTGAATCAGTTCCACACACTATTTTTTTGGTTTCTTTTTTTTATTTTAACATTATAGATTAAACCTAAACTTCTATAAAAACTATATATCGAATAAAATATACACAATGAATAACTTCACCTGGTACTTTTATAATTTTATCAAATTTAAGAACTGTTACTTTCGTTACTGAACGACGTCTTAGAACCAAAATTAGGTTTTTATCAACTTCAAAAAATTTAGCGTTACTGAATTCGGATGTAATTTTTTTTGTTTGATATTTTCGCTAATAGAGAGCAAACTTTCAAGTTTTTTAATGCTTTATAATAAAAAAAAACTCCATCTCAAATAATAGGATAATTAAGTAAATAAAAATTAATATTACTTTGAAATCAGTGTATGTATTTAGTTAAAATAAATAACTGTATAGTACAAAGTGAAGTCCACAGTAGCAACCCGAGACCCGAGTGGAGCAACCTACGCGCTAACCTGCGCAGTGCATGAGCGAGTGCACGGCGTGCGGCGGCGGCGGCGGCCGCTCCAGCTCGCGCCCTTCGCGCTCCCGACCGCCATCTTGGTAAAATGGCGGGTTTATGTCAAAATTGTTGCCATCTTGGGAATATGGCGGATTTATGTCAAAATAATCGCCATTTTGGTATTTAGTATTTGGCGGTTGAATGTCAAAATGATTGCCATTTTGGTAACATAGCTGTTTTACGTCATAAATCGTTATCTTGATAAAATACCAGATTTGTATAGAATTTCTTTTAATTAATTTTTTTTTTGCCTTTGAAAATCTACATTGCCAACGTCGCGTCGTGCGCGATCATTTCTACTTAATAGTAACATTTATTAATATAAATGTTCTACTATGAATAATTTTGCTACAATTAATAAATGTTCTTATCTATTCGTTTCTTTATTCATGTGAAAACCGCTCGACTTCTTGTCACTAATCAATTTACATATCGAAGTTGTGTAATACCAGCACGTTTGTTGTACCACCTAAAGCCTCATCTAAGAACGTTGCAGACTTAAGACAGATTCTACAACCACTTTTACCTACTAAAAATATATACATATATCTATAGTTTTTTTCTAATGACTTCAAAAAGTGCCAGTTGTTAATATCTATATTTAGACGTTTTCGAACCTCATTTTCAATTCACCAATTCCTTTCGCAGTCATCGTTAATAAACCAATAATATTATAATTGTTTTAATAACAATATGTGTATATATATAGTATAAATAAACATTACCGTTGTCGTGGTAAAGCCCGTTGTGCAGCTTGGCGGGCGAGTCGGTGGCGAGCTGCGAGGCGGTGACGGAGCGCGTCTGCAGCGTGCCGGTGCGCGCGCCCGGCGAGCCCTGCGCGCCCGCGCCCGGCTGGCGACGGGGGAGGATGTTACTTTGTTTGTTTTTACTCTTTCACGCTTAAGCTTTATGTACATATATATGTGCATATGTATTAGTGATGTAACAAATATTCGCATTCTCATTCGCGAATATTCGCAGATTTTTTGACGCAAGAAACGATGCGACGATGGCGAATGTATTTGACAAATAAAGAGGAAATTATAAAAGGAACGGATATGGAATGATAATATAATTGTGCTTTACTCATGTTTTTATATCACTTTGTCAATTTGACTGGATATTAGTTAAATTTTACAAATGCAATAATAGTAAACTAACCTCAAATCACAACGAATCACAATTTTTACAATTTTCGAACGAATTTTATGTGACTAACTTCGTTCATTCAACCTGTAACGGCTCACCTATTTTCGGTTTAAACATGGCCGACACGAAATATCAAACTTGTTTAACATGTTTAACATTTTGCACGCGCTTTATTTGAAAGTGAATACTCGCATTCGTATTGGCGAATACTGGAGATGTATAATCGCATTCGCATTCTCATTCGCGAATGTGAAAAATCCTACATTCGTTACATCACTAATATGTATGTATGTTTGTTACTCTTCTGTTGTTTGTTACTAAAGCGGGTTTGGATGAAATTAAGTACACAGATAGACTAAGATCTGCAGTCACATATAAGCTTGTTATTATGGAACTTAGGGATTTATGTTAGTTTTATAAGTGCGACAAAACTTATAATTTTTTTTAGCCTTTTCTAGGCTGAAGTGATCATAAACAACTGAGACCTTTCAATCATTTGGCGATTAAATTAAGACTGAATTGACAATTTTTAAGCGGATTCAGTATCTCAGCTATATCAGACGGCGTTTCATTTGATACGGTAAAAAACTACATACGTAAAGATTAACTCTAAATATAGTTAGCTATACAATTTCATATAAAACTGATCCTTATCCTTCAAATATCCAAATTATTTTTCTACTCTACAAACTTACATCATCCAACAATCTCCGCAGGCGCTGCAGCTGTGCCTCCAGCTGACGGTTGTGTTCCTCCAGGATCTGCATACGAGCTTCCAGACGTCCCTTATGCTGGCGCAGGAGGCGAGCTTCGGCCATCATATCCTGGGTGGTTTGGTTAGAATTATTGTTACTTTAAATTAGTATAATATGATACTTATACGTTTATATACTATGTTTCAGTGGCGAGGGGTGAAATTTTAGCAGAGGTAAGCCGTTCCGAAAATATACAATTTTTATACACGTATTAATATGCAGAAATAAAGCTATTATTATATATATGTATTTCCATAAAAAAATATACATTTAAAAAATTAAATGTATGTCAAATTAGTAAGGCGTAAGCAGTTTTATTTAACTTATTTTCTCACATCTGAAGGGTTTCTGGAAGAAATCTCTCAAAGAGATAAAATTATCCCTTGTCCACATTCTGTTAAGTTATTTTGTATAACTACATAAATAAATATTATATAATACCTGATCGACCGGAGCGTTCCGGTTGTCGCCCATCGCGTGCTGGTCCTCGGGCGTGGAGCCCGGCGTCTGCTTCGCCTTCAGCCGCTCGTACTCCGCCTGGAGGCTCGCGTTCTCTTCTTCTAGCTCGCTGGAATACAAATGTTTGAATTAAATAAATTAGAATAAAAATGTATATATGAAAAAGCTGTACAACTTTTTTAGTAATATATTCTTTTATTACATTGAGACGGGGGAGATTCTGTTAAGTTTTAATGGGTAGTTTTCTGGCCAGTGAGTCCCACATAACCACCTGTATATATAAATGCATTTCCTATTATAAAAAAAGGATAATATAATCTACGTCAGCTTATAAATCGGAGGAGATTCTGCTAAGTTTTAATAGGCAGTACTAACTTTTCTTGTCGGTGAGCAATCTGTATGTATACAACATTAAAAAAAGGTAATAAATATAATATAAATAATACATTGTAAATTATAGATATTTATATAATTAATTATAATTTTTAAATTGTACTGTTGCTATATTTTTATTTAATTTATTTAATTAAGGTAACGATTAATCTACAATATTAATTAATATGTTTTTAAAATTTTCATAATCGTGGAAACGAACACGAGGATATGCAAGTCGCGTTTGCTTCTAAACGGCTATGCATGATCGTGTATTTAATTAATTATTATTAAATAATTTATTGTAAAACATGTGATAACCAGTAGCCAACCTTATGAAAATAAATAAATAATGTAATGTATGCCAGCTGACCGTATCATGGCCTCGAGCTCGTGGCGCTGCTCGCGGTGGATGCCGGACACGACGTGCGCGGGCGAGCGCGGCGCTTCGCCGGCGTCGGGCGCGCCGTTCAGCGACGCGCAGTACTGCGCGATCAGCGCGTGCTCCTCGTCGCTGTGCGGGCGGTGGGATTTTATTGGTTAGCCGGTTTCGAATATGGGAGGTTGTCGATTCACGACTATTTATTAATTAAGAGGAAAAGCGAAGCGAGATATAGCGTATTATATAGTTATAGGTTAAGTAATATAAATATGTAATAGTTTAAATCTTCTCATTTTCTTTTAATCTATACTAATATTATAAAGAGGTAAAGTTTATGAGTTATGCATTTTTCAAAGTTTATGAGTTTGTGAATTGTGAGTTTGTGACATTATAGGTGGTAATGTTTGGATCTATTAGACCGGCTTAGATGAAATTTGGTAAGAAGATAGTTTGGGACCCTGGGAAGGACATAGGATACTTTTTATTCCAGAAATCATCCCTTAAAGGAGTGAAAATGGGGACGAAAGTTTGTATGGGGAATCAAGCCAGGGACGAACCCGAGCGAAGCGAGGGTGAATCGCTAGTAAGTTATAAATTATATCTCGAATGTATCTTTCATTAAAAACTTATGTTTTGTAAGTTAGTATAAATTGACTAAAAGTATCAATGGTGTATTTTGACATTTTTTATTTTAAGTAATAAGTAGATCGTACTTCATAATCATTATTATATAGTGAATCTTTATATACTTTAGAGACTAAATAGTGGATAATATTACTGAAAAAATAAAATTTTAATAAAATAAATTTAAAAATAAAGTATTATAATAATAAAAAAAATACGTAACCGCTTTAACATTACTAGAACAAACTCCATTTCATAATAAACAAACCCACAACCACCCTAACAACAAATGAATGTGCCAAGCATGTAGCGAGCCGCACCTGTCGGGCGTGTCGGCGGCGCGCGCGCCCAGCTCCACCTGCGCGAGGCGCGAGGCGTACAGCTCGAGGCGCGAGTGCATGTCGTCGGGCGCCGCGCCCGCGCCGTGCTGCGGCGACGGCGCCGGCGACTCCAGCGCGTCCCCTGCGACATTACATGGTGCTAACGTGCTTCGCTTGAGAGTTAATTGAGTGAATTGTGCGTTTAATACTGATAGAAATGACATTTAAAACTCAATAATTCTGTATTAAAAACTATTTTAATAATTTGATCGTTAGGAAAAATGAGCACTCAGACGAAGTAGTGGCTGCAAAACGGAATGTCCTGTGTTTGTATATTGAATGTGGCCCGATATAGTTATTGGGTTCTCCTGTCGAGGAGCCCTCAGGAGAATTCTCAGTCAGTAGTTTGTTGCGATCTGTCTTTCGGAAAGCACATAAAGCTGTCTTTTCTCTTCCTGATCTATTACCAATGGTAATCTTACCAGACTTTGGGAAAAACAGGTATAGAAAGTGTTTTTTTTTATTTTAAATACAATAAAAAAACTACTTTACCTTCTAGAACAGTCTGTACAGGCAAGTATCCAACTCTGGGGTGTTTCTTGAAGTAACGCGCGGACTTAAACTTGTTACGAAGGGCTCTGGTGAAGTCGCGCACGTCTTCACCAGATGTAGTCTATAGAAGAAAATAATGTCGTATATTTAGTACCTTAAATTCTTTATACAATTTATTTTAATTATGTTAAATCAATACTTATTCAATCCTTTTTAACGTCCCACTGCTGGGCACGGACCTTACAATACCAGGAGGACCAGGTCACCACGCTGGCCAAGTGCAGGTTGGCGGACTTCACATTTCTTTCGAAAACTTGCTAGATTCTATCAACATGCAGGTTTCCTCACAATATTTTCCTTCACCGTAAGACAAGTGGTAATCGTATTGGAAATGATTCATATATGAAAATATCAGAGGTGCAAATCCGGCATTTGAACTCGCTTCACTCAGTTTCTTACTGCGCTACCACTGCCTTATATTGATTATATAACTCTTATTGAATATCCTTACTTATTAATAAAACAGTATTAGATAACTCACAGCAGTACAGTACTCCTGCATGGGATGCGTCAGCTTGTGGTTCTTCGCCTTGCGTCCGCTGAAGAAGCACTTCTGGCACATGTCGAAGTTAAAGCATTTCAGGCAGCGGTACCTGAAAAAACGATGTACAGATAGATATTATGTATGTATAGATATTTATGACCGACTTTATAAAAGAGATGGTGTTTTTGATGGTGCTTTTCATTTTTATAGGATTAGATTACACTTGAAGTATGGTACCATATAAACTTTAAGAAAAGAAACTTCTTAAGGAAAAATAATTACTATTGAAATGATTTTACAGTTAGTGTACCTTTTTTAAATATTAGTCTTCACAATTGTATTTCAGCTAAAACGTAATAAAAATCTTTTTTAATAAAAAAAAGTTTTAAATAATGTCTTAAAACCTTAGATTAAACAGTACCTTGTTAAAGTCAGGAATATTAAAAAAAATAACGTTCACATGATTTCAGAACAATATACACCAAAATTATAAAACGAACATACTAGTCCCACAGTATAGCCCTAGATTTTAACAGAAATGCTGTCAAATGGAAAATGTTAAAAAAGCATCAACATTCATGGCGAACGATTTCAAAGTTAAAGTGCCAAGTCGTGAGTAACAGTTACCAGACAACCCGTCGGTCATTAACCGGTTAACAAAAGCGAAAGGCTTAGTAAATCGAAATAATAATGGTCAAAGGATATTCTTAGAGAAAGGTAAGACATAGGTTTTGATACCGAAATAAACAGCTTAATTCATTAATAAGTAAAAAACGTATATGTACTAAACAATTCACCATCAGTAAAGATTCCCCAAATGTAAAAATACAAAATCTCATTTTAACCGGTTAATTTTGGTCATGGAACCTAAATTCCTCAAAAACCGTTCTCAGGTTTAAAGTTTTTAAAGTTTAGGGGTCAATTACCAAAATCGGTTTAAAAATTGAACGGGTTTTAGAGCCCCGATCATTAGATAACTGCATGAATTAATCAAATTCCCATAATCACAACCTACCTAAAGCCAACAATGGGGTATTCCTTGCATATGTTGCACTTGGCTTGGTGGCGCGCGCTCTCGGCGGCGGCGAGGCGGTGCAGCACCGGCAGCCACACCATCGACTGCGGCTCCTTCTGCAGCCACTGCAGGAAGTGGAACGCCTCTATGTACTGGAGTTGGCCGTCTGCGTCTCGTTCTAGAGTCTTCTCTTTGTCTTCTTTTTCTTTTTCCCCTGAAAATATGGGTTATTTGGTGTGACAGTATATTCGCTATGTTATTGTTCTGAAACTACAGACTATTCTGCGACGATTGGTCAAAGTTCAATACTGATACATTCGGTACTTTTTACGTGATGGCGTAACACAGGACAAATTGTTTTCATTATATTTATAATATATTCACTAGAATAAATTTAAAAAACTGGAATAAATTAAAAACACATGCGCACTGGTGCGTGTATTTTTAATTCTTCTTTTCCTAAATCGGTTAACCGTTTGTGATGAATTATGTTGAATGAACTTATGAAGTCACCTGGCTGGTTCTGAGCTATAATAGAACTATAGTCGTATGTTTGAAAAAGCTTGCTAGTGTAATATCATATCGCAGACAGACATACAATTGAAATACAACCACTATGACACATGAAAATCTGCTACAAATATACATACCAGCTTTTCTATCAAGAGTACTGCCTCTGTTGCCTTCCTTAGTGGCGACAGACGCTTGTTCGAAGCAACTTCTGACTGAGGGCTCGATGTTGGAACCACCGAAAGCCGCCACTTCACCTAACTGCCTTGGCACCTGTAAAGAAAAATATTGGTATCGTATAATGTATTTACTTTACAATATATTATACTAGATGATTCTCTCGGCTTCGTCTACTATATATATATATATATATATATATATATATATATATATATATATATATATATATATATTATATATATATATATATATATATATATATATATATATGTAAATTTTTTAAGCAATTTCTCGGAGTTCACAAGTACCAGGCGAGCACAAGTGTTGAGGAGTGTATGTAGTAAGTAGTTCCCATGTAGTTCGTATGCACTCTTATGATGGTTCCCTACATACATATATAATTGACACTCCTTGAGGTCTGTGGTACTCTAGTACTCGTGACAATTATTGCCACCACATATTATGAGCTAAGGGCAGCCCATAATGTGGCGTCATCATAAAGTACCAGGCGAGCGTAAGTTTTGAGGAGTGCATTGCGTAATTTGTGGGTACTTTATTCAGGCCTTCTTTCGACGAGTAGCAACATGTACAATGTATGTTACTTGATGTCTATGCCAGTACTCGTGACAATTTTTATGACCTAAGGTATGAGTAAAGGCCATATAGCTAAAGGAATTTCTTTCCTACCGGATATCCCACGACATCTCTAAACTTTTAGTATTAGTTTATAGCCTGTTATAAATAAATAATCTAAGTTCGTATGATGGTATAATGATCGTTAGCATTATTTTTTGCTTTTGTGCTGATTGCTTAATCAGAGTAATATATTAGGAAAATATACGTACTTGAATGCAGTCGTGGAGGAGAAGTCCTAGTTTTCTTTGGTCTGCGCGGCAAGATGGGTCGGCGATCAAGCGGAATAAGTACCTGTAATATATACATTAAATTGTAAAAAAATCCAAATAACACTATCCCCACTATCTGTATATTTTTTATATATATTCTTATGACTTCCAAAAATATTTATTGCTAAGAAAATTTAAAATAATACAATTTTTTTAATTATTTAACATATTTAATCCATTCATAATAAAATATTTTAATTTTCTAAAGACAGAAACCAACTTGGCTTGAAAACTATCTAATTTGATTTTCAAAAATATCCAATAATTATTATAATTTTAGGAATTGAAACTTGATTTGATTTCTTGGTTCCCGATGTTACGAATACTCTCCCGTGCTCAAGTTATCTTCATTGTGTCTTATATCCGTTACAGCGTAAAAACGTAACAAAATCTAACTAATTGCACTTGTGCAATATATTGTATGTATAATATAAAATGAATATCAATATAAAATATAAATATAAAATGAAATCCATCCATCCATACATAAATCAAATGTTATACCTGTACTTCTCTTCCAGATGTCCTTTACAAAGCAACACGAGCCCCACTTTGAAACTCAACACCCTGATCTGTCCGGTGCGCTGGCTGTCGTACACGTTGAGCAACCAGTTGATGGACAGATCCAGACATAGTGGCACATTTACTAGACTTGGATTCTCTGCTGCTATAACCTTTAAAAAGACAAAATAGTTTAAAAATAAAAGTAATTTAATTGTTCAAAATGGCGTAAAGTACTTGAACTTGAATTTAAGATAATGCGGAATGCTTAATTTGAACTCAATCTACCAATTTATGGTACAATATAAACGGCCCTAACAAGTGTTATCTTTTTCTTATTTGCTTTCCAAATGTATAACATTAAGGAGCTTCTATATCAAATTATCTATTATAGCATCTAGTCGTTTGCCATAATTTCAGAACACATGTATGAAGAAAAGAACCAGAAAAATTACTTTTACCTCTCCACTACACAAAAAAATTGGGTGAATAATAAATATTTCAACAGCTTAGTAGCAAATATTCAACTTTGTTCTAACTTACTTCGTACAGAGATGTGAGTACGGTGATCATATCGGGAATGTCGATGAGTCGGTCGTTCTGGGCACGAAGACCGTGGGAATCGAAGGCTTCTAAAGCAGATGGTAATTGCAGCATGTGCACTGAAAATATAAGATAAGGTGTTTTTAAAATACCAAATTAATACCTTTTAATCCCCGGCGCAAAAAGAGGGTGTTATAAGTTTAACGTGTGTATGTGTCTGTTTGTGGCATCGTAGCTCTAAAAAAATAATTTAGTTTTTTTGTTTGACAGGTCACATGATCGAGAGTGTTCTTATTACTAAGTGTAATCTATGAGAATCATCAAAATATGAGAAATAAGAAGAATATGATATGGGAAGTCATTATAATCCCCTTATCCAAATTATTCTTACAATCCATAATCAGGCCAATTTGAATCTGATGATGGACTTCAATAATTGCGTAAGGGATTGTTCAAATCGATAGCACAATTATTACAATTTAGTGAAATGAAAATTACTGTTAAAGTAAACTATACCCGCGATTAAGAAATAAAAAAAAAATTACAGCTTGAGCCTTCGTTTCGGCTTTCTGTAAAATTGTATTTTAAACTGTTGCATCAAAATTGAAACATACGTGTAAAAACCCGCACAAAAGCTAGTTAATAATAAAAGTGTTTTCATAGCTTTCATTTTCTAGCCAAGCTCGACGGCCATTGCCAACTTGTCGCTAGATATCAGATAACTGGGCCTGCGGTTACAGTAGCGTTACTGTGAAGCCGCTTGGAAAACCACTAACAGACGTGTCTTTCTACTGTCCATCCAGATCTAATAAGACTAATCTATACTAATATCAAAAAGAGGTTAAAGTAAACGTGTTAGTTTGTTCGTTGATTATTTCCGTAACCACAGAATCGATCTGGTCGTTTGACGCTCGGGATAATATTAGTTTAAAATTAAATATACAGTTTTTAAGAATTCTCATTATTTCTACTAGGAATATTTTGCAGATATAAAAGTGACTAATTCTAGCCGTTATTCACGTAGAATAAGAACAAAATAATTGTATACACCCATAGATTAAAAAAGTACAGGCAAAAAACGTCCTCACCGAATGAGCGCTCATTTGAAAATTTGAGCGCGCTTAATTTTTTTTAGTGAAATAAACTTTGAGATTGCATTTAGGATTCAATTTATATTGTTATATATTTATTTCAACTAGAATAATTACCTGAATTGGTGACGATTGGGAAAGAATTGGTGACAGTTTTAAGAGAACTTTTGCATGGGATTGTGTATCTACGTACTTTTTTGTTCGATATATACCATATACATTATACATATATTGTTATAGTTTTGAAAAAAAAATATTTATGTGGAGTATATGTATTAGGTATACTTTTGAATATAAAGTGATTTTTCTTGTTACTTACTGCATAAAGCCTTCTGCACAGTCCTCAGTTTGAGAGCGGTTCTATAAGCAGAGAAGCGCACTTCATTGAGGTCAGCGAGAGAATTCATCAGTTCGATCATTTTGGGGTGATCCCAGTGTGTAGTTTCCAAGTCATGGCTGAAAAAATATTAAAAATTAAGTAATATTATAACGCAACTTTGTAATACCATCAAAAATGAGTGGGAGTAAAAGTTTTCATATTTGTAATCAACGTATTAGTACCCCAAAAAAATATTAAGATTACTGGATTCAGCTTCTGTGCTTCTTATTCTAGATATAATATAGTATTATATCATAATTCTAGCGACTCACCCTCGCTTTGCTAAGATTCAGAAAAGCAGAGCACGGAAACTGTACACTTTTCCGGGATAAAAAATCGTATGTGCTATTCCAAACTATTATCTATCTCTGTGCCAAACATCCAGATCCATTCAGCCGTTCTGGCGTTATTGAGTAACAAACATCCATCTAAGCTTTACCATTCATAATATTAGTAAGATTATTTTACCATTTATCCTTCATCGGGACATCTCTATTCGTATTATAGTTAAATTATATACTTATTCGTATTAACTCGTTACTTTCGATATACAAACCTGTATCCCACAATTGGGAATTTGAGACCATTAATCAATAATTCCAAAACAAAATTTCTTTATAAAATACTATGTTCGGCTCTGAAAAGTGAAAACCCAATTTATTTTCAATGAACTGTAAAATTAGGTTTTACATTGCTTTGAAATCAATATGTAGTTAAGTAAATTGAGTTGGCAAAAGTGAGGTCACATTATACTATTGCCATATAAAACTAAGGGATTGCTTATAAAAAGAATGTTAATTGTGTGGTAGTGTCAACTATCTAGTAATCTGTGTTCAACTGGCACGCTTTGAAGCCATTAACAAGAAAATTGAACTGAATTGTCTAAATCTTAATCACCCAAAACACTTACTTGATGTAATACGGTACGTTAGCTGGTGTGACGGCTCTTTCCCAAGGCGATATCACAGAGCCGGCTAGGAAGCCTTGCGCTGCACCTGCCCCGCCATCCCTCGCCACACCTGCGAGCTGACGTGCTCGCTCCTCACCTCCTGCACTTAATGCTGATACTCTGGAATAGAAATAATAAGTTTTTAGATGATCTTTGATCTCATTACGCTCAGGTATTTTCTCAGTTGCCTATCAGTAGCCTACATCATAGTCTATCTATATACAACATTTCATCCAAATCCGTCCAGTCGTTTCAATGTGAAAGAGTATCAAAACACATATACAAACTTTTCCAATAATTATAACAGTACTCTGAATTTATATTATATCATTTTTAAATAATTATTAAAACTTAAATAAATGACAACTAGCCAACACTTTCACACTCTACTAACTCTTTATATATTTAATTATAAGATAAAAGATAAAAGTCTGCAAAAAAATGATGGAAAAAAAGAAAGTGGTTCCTGGAAACTTACCTTGTATTCAATTCATCAAGTCTCGCTACCAAATTCTCGGGAAGTTGTATGTTATCCCTTGCCATAGCCTGAGCTTGGGCTCTTAGTTCGTCTACCCCTCGTTTTAATGGTGGTAGCTGAGCTCTTGCACGGGAGACTGCATCTAGTTGAGCTCGAGCGTCTCTTGCATCGCCTGGTGCTCTCCATGATGCACGAGCTGCTTCAGCGGTCTGCACTCGGGATGCTAATTCGTCGAGTGAAGTAGTGAATGTGCGCACGCGCTGAAAAGAAATGGTATTCAGTTAAATTACTGTTATTTTATCTGTGGGGGTTAAAAAGTTAGTGCACATAGTGTGCGGGCAACAAGAACAAGTGCAATTTCTATTCCGTTCTCTCAAACTCCGGCACGAGGCAATTCCACACGACAGAATAGATGGCTTTACGTGCTCTCAAAAGCACGGGGATGATACATTGCTAACTTTCCAATTGTTATTAAGAATTTCTTGACCAAAAAAACTATTAACTATACTTTTTACGAGATGGGACCTGAACCCAGGACCTCGGGATCTGCAACTGTATATGCTATCCACTAGACCAACGAGGCAGATTAAAAGGCCTCAAGAGTAAATAGTATCATGAAAAGTTCCAAGTCTTAAGCGTAGAGCTATTTTTGGAAACAAAATACACACATATATTTATGTTTGAATAATGTGTATGTATGTATGTGTTAGTATGTATGTCTATTTTTTAGTTGCCATTGGTTTTAAAGGTCAGCTGTATTTGGTCTTTTATATATACATAATGAATATAATATTTATTCCGTAAATAATTAGGAAACTTTCCTTACATAAGGTAAGTTAGATTTAGCAAAGTTTCTTTCACGACAAAAATAATACGCCCTGTTCGTAACTTCCCTCATTATGAAGATAAATGATTCTCAACTAAAATTCTGTTACACGGCCTTAAATGTTGTAGATACAATAGAAAAAAATTATTAAGACAGACTGATCCTTTTTTTTTTTTTTTTTTTTTTTTTTTTTTTTTTTTTTTTTTTTTTTTTTTTTTTTCGCTGGGGAAACCCATCATGGGGACCCTGCCGGCCGTCATAATGGGCAAGGTACTGTGAGACTCCTACTCACTAAAACCCACAGCGGAACCCGTCGCCGCAGTGCAATGGGGCGTTGAAGGATCGCTTGCGCACACACTACAACACCCCTGCGGACGGCCCGTACCTCGCGGGCCAACCTCGCCTAAATCAGGATGCCCTCGATTCACAGAGCATCCCGACCGCCCCGATGACGTGCAGGGGAGTCCACGAGAAACCCCCCCGCAGTAGCTCCTCTAGGGTGTCGGGAGAAGATGCGCATATCGGCGCCTCCTCCCCCCTGGCCGACGGCGACGAAGAGGGTCTGCTAAGGCGCTAGCCTCGCGTTCCCTCTCCGCCGTCTCCTTCAGTGAGATGACGGTCTCGCTGAAGGAGACCATCGCCGACCAGGACCTCTCGTCACGTAGCATGGCTCCGACCACGCTACACAACGAGAGGTCTCCACCCACTACCGCCATCAGGGCATGGCGCTGGGGAGCCCATGCGGCGCATTCCACGAGTGTGTGGTGCGAGGTGTCCACGGACGCACCACACTCATGGCATGCGGGCGACGATTCCCGACGCGCAACCTGAAACAGATACTTACCAAAGCACCCGTGCCCGGTAAGCATCTGTGTCAGCCTGAACGTCAGGACACCGTGTGGCCTCCTGAGCCAGCGAGACAGGTACGGACGAACCGCACCCACCGTCGCCAGGCCAGCCGCCGGAGCCCCCAGTTCCTCCCACCAGCGCCGGATCAGAGCCTCGTCTGCTAGGCGTCTGATCCGAGCGACTCCCTCCCACGCCGGACGTTCCCCGCGCGCACGCTCACTCGCCCGAAACTGGTACACTTCGGCGAGCACCTCCGCCTGGAGTTCCCAGGGCGGATCGCCCGCCAGAAGTGTTGCCGCCGTGAACGACACCGTACGGTACCCCCGTATCGCCCTCACCGACAGGACCCGCTGCGCCTTGCGCAATTGGGCCCTGTTTGAAGCGGAGAGGGCGTCCATCCAAACAGGAGCACCGTACAGTGCCATGGACCTCACTATGCCGGAATAGAGCCGTCGGCAAGGAGATCCAGGGCCCCCAACATTCGGCAGAAGCCTGCCGAGGGCCGAAGCGGCGCTCATCAATCTCGGGGTGAGCTGGGCGAAATGGACACGGAACGTCCAGCGACCGTCCAGGATCAGGCCCAAGTATTTCATTTGGGCCCGAATCTCCACCATCCTTCCCTGGACGCGCAGGCAGGCGTTACGGGGGGCACCCTTCCGTGGGCCATGAATAAGGAGGGCCTCCGTTTTAGAGACGGAGACCCTCAGGCCCAACATCCCTATCCGGTCGACGACCAGATTGGTGCCGACTGTGGCCAAGCGTGCCGCCTCCTCGTATGTACGACCCCGGGCGGTGACAAGGGTGTCATCAGCGTAAGCCATGACACCCAGCCCGGGAAGGAGCGGGCACCGCAGGAGCCAGTCATACCCGAGGTTCCACAGAACCGGGCCCAGAACGGACCCCTGTGGAACCCCGCAATCTACACGTCGTCGACCGACCACTCCTTTTGCCCCCATCCACACGACCTGCCTGTCGTGGAGGTACGCGTCCAACACCCGCCGGAGATAAAGAGGCACTTCATGATAGCGAATTTCCTCCACTCCCTCGAAGGAAGAGGGAGGAGCCATCACTGGGGGGTCGTGTCTGGACGACTCCGGAAACAGCCCTCCCACCAGCCGTAGGAGAATATCAGGCGGCGTGGTCGTGAACGCTGTCCCAACATTCAGCAGGGACAGGCCGGAGAGTAGGGCCCACACCTGGACTGCTCGCCCACGAGCATTCGTGGTGCGGTTCCCCCAAGCCCGAGACTTCGCGTTAAAGTCGCCGAGGATGATCGTCTGTCTCGGCGACAGCCTGCAAACCGCAGCTCTAACAGAGTCGAGAAACATCTCGAACTCCGCTAGACTATTGCCACTAAGCCCTCAAGGTCCCCCGCCCAGTGAGGTTGGGGGGGGACGAAATAGGGCTCACAGGCTACCGCCAGGTCAATATTCCACTCGGCCATGGACTGCAGCAACAGATCCTGCGCTCCAGCCGAGTGGTTGACATTCGCTTGGAGGAAGCGCATGTGTCCAGCCATTAAGAAGACATCTGCGCCTCCTCTTCAGCCTGACGGCTTCCAATACTAGGGGCGGCTCTGGTCCGTTGAGCCGCCCTACCCTTCGTGACGGGAGGCTTGCATTCGCTCCCGCCCATTATATGCCCAGCCGGGCATCCAGCATCCGCGCACACAGCGCAGCGCATTGCCTCCGCAGAGCAGTCCGCAAATCGATGCCCCTCGCCACCACATCGAAAGCACAAGCGCCCCCTCTCCACTCTCGATGGGCATACTGGCAGAGTGTGGCCAATGCCCATGCATTTGAAGCAGCGCAAAGGACGCTGCTCCAGAACCTGCACCTTAGCCGCCGACCAGCCCACCAGGAGCCTGCCCGCATCCGCTACTACTTTGGCCGCCGTGACCGGACATTTCACGACGACCGAGCCCAAGCCACCCCACCTCGAGTTTATCTCGCCGACGCGCACTGAGGCAGCAGAGCAGTTGCCTGCACGCGCTACTGCTGCGGCCACCCTCTCCTTAGTGACCGAGTCGTCCAGGCCATAGACCCTCAACTCAGCCGTCTTTGTGGGGCGCGTGACAGTCGCCAACCCATCTAGGACCTGGCTCAGCCTCTCCGCAAGCTTGTCCGCCGCCTCAGATGCAACGGATGCAGGGAGCTCTAAGAGCCGGGCCCCCGTTGCTGCCACTCTAATCGATAGACCCCCAGTTATTCCCAACTGCTGGAGATCTACGCTCTGCTGAGCCTTCTCGAGGACCCCTGCATAGGTCACTCCTTTGGACGCCGCTTCCGGCGAAACCGTGATGATCACCGCAGCAGTGCGTGGTTGATCGGCCACTTTTGGTTTCGCCCGTGTCTGGGGGGCCTTCGGTGCCCGTGTCTGGGGGGTCTTAGATGCTTGCCCTGCAGCGGATGAGGATGCAGGAGTAGGAGGGGATGCTTTCTTCCCCTTTCCTTTGCCCTTCCCTTTTCCTTTGCCCTTTCTAACCACCGTGGCCCAGGTGTCCTCCTGCGAAGCTACCGCATAACTCGGCCCAGCCATTGAAGGAGATGGGACCGATACAGCTGGCGCTGGTACAGAGGGACGCGGACGCGCAGAAGTTGCCGGTCTCTTCTTCTTAGATTTGCTTCTGCGCGAAGCCGACCCCCCTCTCGCCACTGCCGCAGCCGGCGCTGGCGTCTCTTGAGACGGAACCGGGACAGGAGTTGGCACAACCGCCACCCTACGTCTATCCGCGGCCAAAGGAGGGCGGACTGGCCTCGCAGGCAGAAGCCTGTCTTCAATACCCGCAAAGCGGGCATCCAGAATAGTGCCCACGGAAGAAACAATTGAGGCCCGGATTTCCTCAAGCCAGTCACTTCCGAAGGCATCCGATGGTCCAGCCTTCGCCGTAGCGAGCTCCGCCCTCATGTCCGAAAACTCGCGGCGGTAGGCCTTGAGCTCTGCTCTTAGGCTCTCCGACTCACGACGTAGGCGCGCATTTTCAGACCGCAAATGCTGCGTCTCATCCGCTGCCGTGCGGCCGGCAAGGGCCTCAACTATGTTTTTGAGCGTGGCAGCAGAATCCTTCAACCTCTTGATGAAGCCCCCCTTTAAATTGCCAGACTTCTGCGCAACCTCCAAAATGTCAGCCACACTCATGCCAGCAGCCACTCTCAGCTCATCGGCCGACCGCTCAGCAGGGTTAATTGGAGCCGGGGCCTCAGAAGCCGACGACTCATCCTCTAACTGCGCACTTGTGCCGGCCTTGCCGAAAGCTCGCTGGTGTAAGCGCCTTTCGAACGCCACCTCGCGAGCCTCCTCCTCCATATCCTTGAGCTCGCGACGTGCACGAGCGATACCTGCACCGCCTGCAACCCGTTTGGCCCCTTCCTTACGTGCCTTTGCCGACTTGGCGCTGACCGTCAACTCCGTTTCGGTACCCGAATCGGAGGAGGTGTTCGCCAAAGGCGGCACAGCACGCGGCCTTTTACGTCCCACCGATGCGTCAATAACGGACCCATCCGATTCAATGCCCATCACTACGCCAGTCACTGGCATCATCATCTCTCCGCCCATCACAGGCTCAACGTCATTTTTTTTATTTTGTTTGCTTCGAGTTTCCATGATTGTTCCCACGAGTATGGGGGAAATATCCAGTCCATCCGTGCGGTGCCCCCTGCACCCGGATAAGCCTAATCTGTAACCCACTAGAGTGTCGGCCGGTACTCTAGTGGGGGAAGCAGTAGCGACCGAACTACCCATCAGCCATGCATCCCCTCGCGCTGCTACGCCGCTTGGGATTCGGGGTGATTTTTTATAGAGGTTTTCTTCCTCGCAGCCCGGGCGGTTAAGCCAAGGCCATCGGTCCCAGTCCCGACCGCTAGACATGATCAACGACACCGGGAACCGGGATTACGATTTGAGGGGAGCGGTGCACATGAGTGCTAGTCCGGCTGCGCATTTAAGCACCCGCCGGACTCACCCCACCTCGCGCTTTTCTGTCAGGGTGTGCTCCCTTAGGCCGTGGGGTTAACAAACCCCTAAAGGCACGGCCATGCCTGCTGGTTTTGGTCCACGCCAGACGAACCGGTACCACCCGCTCAGTGCGGGTGGTGTTCCCCTATCCGCCACCTGGGGACGCGCCCGGTAGGAGTCCAGCAACTCCCTCGGGAAGACAGACTGATCCTATAAAAATTATTATTTTTACCAATTTCAAAAGGAACCCAATATATGATTTTATTTTTTGCTACGGCATTTTCGTTTTACAAAAGTTGCAATTGCCAGCGGCTCGCTCGTGGAATTTGAAAAATACGTTTCTCTTTTATATCTACATATAATAAAAGTGTAACTGATCGCTGTCTGTGATGATTTTTAAATTTTTCGTCTGTTTGTCGGTTTGTCTGTGCGTTTGTGCGCGCTAATCACAGAAACTGCTCAACAGATTTGGATGCGGTTTTCACTAATATATTGTGGTAAGCTTGACTTAACATTTAGTATTTGTTTTATTTCAATCGGTTCTTAAATAAAAAAATTACGCTTTTTTGTTCAAGCTAATATAAATAAGCTATAAAGATAAATACTAAAAAACGTTCGTAGTTTAGAAAAATAAAGATACAAATATTTGCCCTACACGAGATTGAAGCTAAGTTTTCCTTAATTATTATTTGTGTATACGAGTGTAATAGCACTATTAACACTACATTTGTTGTAATATGACTTTATGATGAAATATCAACGCGGGTCGTCATGGGACACTGATATATTAGGTCAGTTTCACTTAGACTCTAGGTCATGTTTCATACATATGTCTGGCAAATCGCATGATCTCTACACAGTGCACGTTCTCTCGCTTGGATTTAAAATACATTATTAAAGCTCTACATTGTTGTAAAATTCACTATTCTGTTTATAGCGTAAGTAAATTTCGTTAACTTCAAAATGGAAAAGGTATTCCATTCGTCTATACTTTTTAACCGATTTAATAAAAAAGGGATATCAATTCGACACATATACATATTATGTTATTCGATAATTATTGTATATTACTCGATATTTTTGACACCAATTGTGAATCGATTGTCATAATACGTTTCTTAATGAACATGTTATACATCAAGTGCACTCTCATCTTTGATTTGATGTCGAATACCTTTTTTATGATCCAATGGTCCATTCCAAGGTCAGCAGTTCTTTAAGTCCTCTTTTAGTCAATAATATAATGTCTTTTTTATGTTAATAGTGTATAAGATATTAATTGTCAATGAAATATCATCAAAATTTGTCCAGTGATTTTCTCATGATGCGTTTCCAGACAGGCAGATAGACAAAAATTCTAAAAACTATAGATTCGATCGAAAATTAATGTACAGATTCGACTTAGAATTTTATTTTACGTATAGCTTTAGATTTAAAGATATCTTTATTCTGAATATTACTTAAACCTGCTTAACCCTTATACTCTAAAGAAATAACAAACACATTCACTCAAGAATTTTGTTTTTTCATTCGCATTTTTTAGATTCATTACTTACATTAAAGAACTCTATTAAGGGTCTTCACCCAATATACATTCATAAATGGATGCAAAGTGAAGAAAATACCAGTTATTCGCGTGAAGCCTATATTTTTCTTTTTAAAGCATCGAGTGTGTCAGTAACAACCTTGGTAACCAGAGTCGTCCTGCCAAGGTTGGTTTCATTATAAGGTTGCTGTCAGGATCTTTACTTTGCTAGCTATCTACACTTCTAATATAAAGCGGAAAGATTTGTATTTTTGTATGTTTGTAACGAATTAACTAAAAAACTACTGGGCCGATTTAGATGAAGTTTGGTAAAAAGATAGTTTGAGACCTTGGAAAGGACACAGGATATTTTTTATTCCGGAAAACATCTCTTAAGGGGGTGAAAATGGGGATGAAGGTATGTATGGGGAATCAACCTAGCTTCCTTGCTAGTCTCTGTTATAAAATCTCACTTTATGTTATATAAATGAAATGGAAACCACGTTTTCGGTTTCTACTTTATGTACCATGTCTTAAATAAAATAAAAATGCTTTTTTAAGCCAAGTCGAATGTTTTATTTATATGTGAAAAAGTGACAAACAAACAAAAATAATATATTATCTTTCAAATTAGTATTAAGTGTGTTTCTTGTTCAAACAGTGTATTAAATCCTCTAGTTTTAATTCTTAATTAGCCACATTAGACTACTAGTAAGTATATTAAATGCGAAAGTATGTCTTTGTGTGTATTTGTTGTATTCTTCACGCTGAAACGAATGGACCGATTTGGATAAAATTTAGTACACAGACAGGCTATGAACTGGAGTAATATATAGGCTACTGTTAGACTCCACCAACCAATAGACCAAGGTAGCTCTCAAGCAAAAGGCAAGTCGATAAAAAGTTATAAAATTCACAAAACCATTTTTCAAATTAGACTTTTACATATGTGCATAATCTTTCTAAAATTAGCACGTACAGAAAAAATAAAGAAAAACTCAAGAATCTCTTCATTTTTATAGTATTAGTATAGATTTTAAGTAACAAAAATTGTTGAAGTTATATTAGTAGCTATTTGCGGAATTTTGTGGTTTCGCAAATCTTCGAAACCCTGCAAGTGAAAGCAGGAAATGAGATAGAATTCCCAATATTTTGTTACACAATTTAATTTCTTGCGATGATTTTAAAAATTCGCATGCAGTTTTTACCCCGTTATATGTGTACTTTTTTAGATTTTCATGTATTATTAATATAGACTATATCATATTATAGACATTACTTAAATATATATTCCACTTAGAATATAAGGCAGTGGTAGCTCAGTGGCAACGCGCTAGCTTAGTAGACGGAGTGACGCGGATTCAAGCTAGGCTTTAGCAACTCTGAGATTTTTATGTACATACATACAAATCAATTTTAATGTGATTTCCACATGCTTTACAACGAACGAAACTTTGTGAAGAGATCTGCATGTCTAAGATAACTTAAGTAATTGTGTTTTCGAAAGACAGTTCTGCCAAACCGCATTTTTGGTCAGCGTGATAGACTACAACCGGATCTCCCTCACATTGAAGACAGGCATATGAGTTAAATATTATAAAGGAATCCGTATTTCAAACTGTTTAACTATAGGTTAACGCATCGTTTCTAGCAGTAAAAATAACAATATTTGTAATCCACAATTGATATAATTAAAATATTGGAAAAAATCCATACCAATATTATGTATAAATGTGAAAGGTTGTCTTTTACCTTTGCAGTTGCACGCTTAAACCGCTGAACAGATTTCGATAAAATTGGCTAGGACATGGATTGCTTCCTGGGATCAGACATAACCTTAAACCCCGCTTCGCTTATCACGCGAGCGAAGTTGCAAGCACAATGCAGTCCATCATTAATTTCAATTTCAAATTTAAAGATGCTACATCGAGTGCTACAATGTTGTTAAAGAATTGCAAAGGCATTGTAGAATAATAATAGAGAAACAGACAAACGTAACTTATTTAACTAATGTTTAATTGTTACGGTATTCGAATTCATTTACAATTGCCTCTCACGTCGCCATTACGGCCGTAATCGACGCACTCGAGTCGCGGTATAAAGGTCCTAGGAACCGATCTATTTAGGATATTTTCATATTTTAAAAAGTTTATCGGTTTAAAACTTTAAATTAACTATGTGATTACTTATTTATATTTTTCAAGACTTGTATTTACATATATTTTATAATTAACAAAAATATTTCATTTATGTACCTGTACTCGTAATACATAGCTTGTGATATAGGACATTAATTACTTTTTGTTTTCAACAATTATTTTAAGGCCCGTACCACACTAAAGTGGTGATCGCGGTTTGTTCTTAGTTTTTTGTATAAAAATACTTTCCCAGACTGATATCGGACAGAGACTGTGATTGGTGCTATAGTGTGGATGGGCCCTAAATAACAAAAACTGCGTGTGTGTGTGGAATTCACACACTGTAAAAGTGAAACTTACATATTATATATTTGCCGGACAATAACAACTGTTACCATGGCAATGTATTCTATCTCATTCTCTCTCCTTTTTAATCCTATATATTTGTGTTTGTCTCTTTTTAGTATCGCATTTCCTTTTCATCGAGTTTCAAATCACAACGATTCTATGGAAGTTTCACTTCAATAGATATATAATATCATATAGATTAAAAGTAAATATTCCACCCATACGTCTGGAATCCATAAAAATATAAAAATTTCACAAAAAAAAAAAAAACACTCGAATCCTATGTGTATTTTGTAAAATGGAGTCAATTCGAGTGAAAGGTCAATAAATACCTTTTTAATTAAAATAATAACGTCAAAATATAATCTTGAATACACTATATATATAAACACAATTTTGTTTGAAATTATCAAAGTTGAAATATTTATCAAAATTACTACAAGCTTATCTTAATACTTATATCGACGGGTGAAAGGCTATTTGGTTTAAGCGACATTTTCTTAACTTTACAGGAGAGCCACTTTAATGATCTTTTTTTTTTTCAAAAAAAAACATTAAATTGGCTCTCCTGTAAGGTGAAAGGCTATTTGGTCTAAGTGACATTTTCTTGACTTTACAGGAGAGCCAATTTAATGACTTTTTTTTGAAAAAAAGATCATTAAAATGGCTCTCCTGTAAAGTTAAGAAAATGTCGCTTAAACCAAATAGCCTTTCACCCGTCGATATCAATATACTTTTATAGGTTCTGATAGTAGCTACATATTTATACAGCAGTTCAATTTGAGACTTAGATTTATCTATAGCTTTTAAGTGTAAGTAAACACGACGAAGTAGAACTACTACATTACTATATCAAGCTAATCTCATTTGATAAAAAAACGTGTGTGTGTACTTATGAACGTACGTAAGAAATTATACTTCTTTGGCGTAACAGAACAGAAATAGCTAAAGATTTCATCTCTGTTTGTAAAAGGAATGCAGCTAACTTAATTATGTCGCTTTTTGGCTGTCGGTGTGCGCGCGCATCGTAAAAATTTTACTCTCATAATTTTTTCCAAACGTGCCAAAAGAAGTATAACTTCAAAAAGTTTATTTGTATGTATAGGCTGCGTGTATAATAATAAAGGTACGTTGTAGTAATTATTTTACCTATACCCGCTCACGCGGTAAGTGGGGTATCAAAAGTAGTCTCTGTCCATTCCCAGTATGCAATCTACGTCCTTGCCAAATTTTATCGAAATCTGTTCAGCGGTTTAAGCGTGAAAAGGCACCAGACAGAGTTACTTTCACATTTATAATATTAAGTACTAGCGACTCACCCTCGCTTCTCTCGGGCTCGTCCCAGGTTGATTCCTCATACAATGGATGATTTCCGGGATAAAAAACATCCTATGTTCTTTCAAGGGTCTCAAACTATCTTATTACCAAATTTAATCGAAATCGGTCCAGTAGTTTTTGAGTTTACGTACGAAAATACAAATCTTTCCTCTTTATAATAGTAGTGTACACCTTAAGGCGTCCGGGGCAGAGGCTGACTGCTACCGGACGCGTCCCCCGGGTGGCGGATAGGGGAACACCACTCGCGACTGTTTGGACCCGACAGGAGCTTGTGGTACCGGAGCAATCCGGCGCGGACCAACAGCCAGGAGGGGAGGGGGGAGCGGCGTCAGGAGGGCGCCGTCTCCTTCTTGGAGGTAGCGCGGTGTCTCCGGCCGTTTCGCGGTAGGAGGCGCTGCGCGGGCCGCGCTGCCGGGGCTAGCCCGTCGGTGCGGCGGCTGGAGCGGGGCCAGTTCTGGTCCTGCGTCTGGCGTGGGGTGTCGGCAGCCATCTTGGTCCGGAGGTGGGCCGACGGTAGAGGGGCCGCGGGGGAAGAGGAGTGTCGGTATGGCGATGCGCCGCTCGTCCCTATCTCCCGCGGCCTAGCGGGGCCGCCACCGTTTGATGGCGGACGCGGTGGGGCTGCAGGGGAAGAGGAGTGTCGGTGTTGCGTTGCCGCTCTCCCTGTCCTCTGCAGCCGATTGGAGGTGGCCCACTTCGGTGGGCGGTGGTTGGGGGGGTTTAATGGGGCTGCTCCGGGTACCTCTCTGGCGTAGCAGAGTTGACTGTGGAGCAGCCCCATTGGTTTGGTGGTCTGCCTAGCGTTTAGGCAGACCTGCCGCCGGGGCGCCGTAGTAGATATGCGCAAGCGATCCTGCGGCGTCCCACTAAGGCGGGGGGAAGGGATGTCGGGTTTTAGTGGGTAGTACCGGCTCTTCTAGCCGGTGAGCCCCACATAACCACCTGGGGGATCAGGTGGTATGCGTAAATGCATTTCCCGACAAAAAAAAAAAAAAAAAAACACCTTAAGGCGTATTAAAAAGTAAATTATAATAGAAAAGTGTTGTCAATATTAAACATAATACCTCCCCCGTATTCTGAGGAAGAAAAATTTGAATTCATAAATTCTTAGCCACATCCAGCATTCACATATCAGTAATCTTGTTAAAATTCAGGACTGGATCGTGACGGATAGGGTATTTTATATATCGTACGCATCAAATTTACCTTTTCCATCGTATATTGTTATAAGGTTTGTTTTAGCTTGGGTGCTTTCTTTGTCTTGACTCCAAATCTTCGAAGCTATAATATCGTTTAGGGAAATACGAATCTAACGTTGCTTTACATTTGTCGATTTTCAGCATATTTACTCAATTGATATTGAAATGTGGGACGATTGTGACTTAGAATTTTTGAAGATTGTGAATTAGAATAGAGCTTTATGGATTATATATATATATATATATATATATATATATATATATATAGATATATATATATATATATATATATATATATATATATATATATATATATATATATATTACAAAATTGGGTTTGTTACAACACTTATAAGTCGAGGACTGCTGGACCGATTTTTATAATATTTGTTTTGTTGGATTTGTCTTCACCCTGAATAGCAGAATAACTATTAAAATATCGGTAAATTCAGGAAAAAAAAATATTCTACACTAAGCGTCAAAACGTACCTAGGGACGAACCGTACCGTGGGTGACTCGCTAGTATTATAAATATTGAAAGTAACTGTCTATTATTACCTTTTCAAGCTTAAACTGTTAAACAGATTTCGATAAAAATTGGCAATGACTTAGATTCTGGAGATGGAAATAGGTTACTTTTTATTTTTGATTTCCACCCCGCTTATCAATCAAATCAATCAAAATTTGTTAGTTTAAAAGTTATAAATAGGGTAAATCAATAAGAAATTCATACCACTACCGCTCTGAAGGGTGGTATAAATACTATTTAAATTATTTTTATAAGTTATATTTTATAGTATATTTTTTTATTATTTTTATATATGTATATACGAATAATTTAAGATTCATGAGTGTTTTAAACGAAGCAAATAAAACTTTTATGCATTTTGCTATTTTACTATTGCAAAATAAAATAGAATTATTAAATTTAACTATATATAGCAACTAGCGGACCCGACAGACGTTGTCCTGTCTACACGTCTTTAATTTGAAAATTTCAAACTTTTTGGACAAAATTGTGAATCTAAACCATTCCCAGATCCCCTTGAACACACACAAAAAATTTCATCAAAATCGGTCCAGTCGTTTGAGAGAAGTTCAGTGACATACACACTCACAAGAATTATATATATAAAGATAAATGTGCAGTTGGCAACACAAATATAGTTTACTTTACTCGAGATCTCAACTCCATGAAGACAATTAATGAATTAAAACATTTAAAAGGGTGTTAACGCAAAAGGGGCGATGTAATTAAGAAGAAACGACCGTCTGCAACTTAATAGAATAATTAGTAGGTATTCTATATCAATTTATCAAAGGACCAGTCTTGAATCTAATTACGTATTTATTTTCAAGTTTGCTTTTTAAATCGATTGAAAGGTACCTTTGTATGTAATTTGGCTTTGAAGAAGAATAATTTAAGTTGTTTCAAGTAAAGTGTATTGATGTGGATATTCTCTTATTTTATACCCGTACTAGCGACTTACCCTCGCTCCTCTCGGGTTCATTCGTACTTACGTTTTAAGGTTTAGTATAGATTTCTCAGAGATGAGAGTTTTTCCCGCAGTAAAAAGTATCCTATATGTTGACTCGGATAAACAGCTATCATCATACCAAATTTCATCAAAATCCCTCCAGTAGTTTTTCCGCGGTGCAGTCATAGACAAACAGACAAAAATTCTAAAAACTTATAGATTCGGCCTCTGTCTCTGTCTGATAATAATGTCTATTTCAATAAGATTTTACAAAAAATATTTAATGTACAGATTCGGCTTAGTTACAATTTTATTATATGTATAGTCTAGTTAAGTGGCCTTTAACATTTATGAAATTATGGATCTTTTAAGAAAGGACGATTTTTTCTGAATATAAAAATGTTATCAGATCAGTAGCTTATTTTCGCAATAACTTTATAAATGATAGCCTAACTTGGGAATTTCATATTAGTGAAAACCGTACGAAAATCCGTCGAGTAGTTTTTGAGTTAAGCTCGAACAAACACAAAGTCAGTTTTTAATTTATAATATGTAGTGATGTACCTCATAAGGACAGAAATGGGTATAAACAGGACAGTAAAATAGGTTAAATTAAACGGAAATTTACAGCAAAATTTGTTTCTATATCCAATTTAAATATCCCGTAAAAGCAAGGAATCACAATTTGGATGATGTCATCCATCCATACATAGACTTGACTATTCACAGCGTTATTAGTACAACTTATTTCCGCCTATTGTATATAACACTACTCATATTAATAAAACCAAATGAAAGTAAATCTGTCCGTCTGTTAGTTCACGACTACACTGATTTGTACGAAAATTTACGTATCCATACTTAACTAATATTATAAATGTGAAAGTTTGTTAGGATGGATGTTTGTTACTCTCTCACGCCAAAACGGCTGAACAGATCTGACTAAAATTTAGCACAGAGATAGATTATAGTCTGGAATAGCACATAAGTTACTTTTTATCCCGGAAAAATGTACGGTTCCCGAGGGATCAAACTATTTCTGTTTAGGGACGAACCCGAAGCGAAGCGAGGGTAAGTCGCTAGTAAAAAATAGATAATTAATGTTTTAGTTTTACTAAACAGATAAACAAAACAAGATATAAATACAGAGTATAAATGAAAGTTGTCTATTAAAGCACATGAGGTTGTAGATTTCACCTAACGAGGAGTCCAGTACAGTATATTATCGTTACGCTTGATTTCTCTAAAGGCTCATTATCGTGTAAGAATTTTAAAATTACCTGTTTCATATACCTATTGTCTTTGAAATGGCAATTGTTTTTCGAAATAAATCATACTAAGTTATAATAAAATGGAGGTCCTTGCCCAGAAGTGGGACGTTAAAAAGCTGATTACATACAATATCATATAAACGAAAGTTTGTGAGGATGTATGGATGTTTGTAACTCTTTCACGCAAAAAATATTAACGGATTTTGATAAAACTTTACAGTAATATAGTTTGTAAATCAGTTTAATACATACGTTATATTTAAAATTAATAGGTATATAATTGAGATCTGCGGGCGAACCCGCGGGAAAATGCTAGTAGCTTTATATTTAAATATATTTTTTTGGATGTCACTGTTTACTATGTTGGAAGTAGCAGCTTCGATGCTTTCCTGTGACGTATGTTTGAAATAATAAATATTAATGAAATATTGTTTATAGAGACGTCTGGAACAACTGAACAGATTTTACAAAAATAGAAAGCTTTGTTTGTTTTCCTTATATCCCACTATTGGGCATGGGCTCCCTTCAACGCATGGGGATCAAACCCTGGACCATGTCCTCTGATTATATTATAAAGTCTATATAAGTATGTTTCGTAGTTAATTATAATTTATAAGATAACATTATTTAAAAAATGCATTATTAAAGGAATAGAAGGCAAGATAGGATAGATAGAGTTTAGGTTTTTTATCGTTTAGTTCTTAATAACGATAAGGTAAAAATGATTTAAAGTACATATATTCAAAGTTACTTTTACTTTCTTAACAAGTTCCATATAAAGCTAGAGTCATGATTGTGAACAAGTTGGAATACACGAATAGAACCTATATACAGAAGATAAAATTAAATTTTACTTAAAAATACCAAATCTGGTAGACAAAATACGATAAAGTTAGTGACACACTACATTCTATGGCAGTTAGGCTACAATGATGACTATACACGGTTGGTAAGATGCACGCGACAGATAGACACACAGTCACGACGAATATGTAAAGTGAATTTAGAAATTTGAGCCTTTGCATATTTTCCAGAAATTTCATTATCATATGGCTATCGGGTCTCGCACTTCTGATATTTTCATGTGCGAATAATTTCTATTATGATTACCATTTGTCTTATGGTAAAGGAAAAAACTCTTGAGGAAACCTGCATGTCTCAGAGGACCTAGCAACCAACCCGCACTTGGCTCGCGTGGTGGATTATGGCCTGATCCCCCACGTATTGAAGGGAGGCCCGTGCCCAGCAGTGGGACGTTAAAAAAGGTCTGAAAACAATATGGCTTAGGAGAATTAAATCATATTATTTCTAGAGTGAATGCAGTGAGTTGCAGAAATTGTCAATTCAGAACATTTCCTTGCAATGCTTTACTTTAAAATATATTTAAAACATAATATAAAGTCTCGTGTAAAAATGATTCTCTTTTGATTAAATCGCTTCGTTACTGCATAATAATGTATGAAGTCAGGGGATAACATTCTTAATAAACAATAGTATACTTTGATTCACTGATTGCGATCACAGGGGAATACCAATGAGCTCGTACAAATCTGAACTTGTACGTACATATTATTAATTAGAGCGCCATGATTGACATACTGAATATTTTTTTAACTTTTTAATTTAAAGAAAAAAACGTTAAAACATGAAAATTGATCACCTTTTTTAAATTTGGATGGAGTTTTGTGTGTAGATTGATTATGTAGCAGTAACACATGGGCCGCTGTTAGTAATAAAATGTGGCAAAAGATGGTACTTCAGGTGGTAATCCATACTGATATTATAATGTCAAAGTGTGTTTGTTTGTTTGTCCTTCTTTCACATCGAAACAGAGTGACGGATTGGCGTGATTTCTCATGTGGAGATAGTTGGAGGGCTGGAGAGCGACATAGGTGAGAGATTACCTATTTCTCACGGGAAAACACGTTATAATACAATCCAAAAAAATATTTAAGTTTAGAATTACTTGAAACCTGGTATTAATGTTCTTCAATAAAATTAAATAAATACGTGTTTTAGCATTTTATATTTTAATAGGGGATGAAAATTTGTATGAAACTACCTTTTTATGGATTTTTTGTAGTTTTAGTGCGAGCGAAGCCACGGGTTCTGCTAGTATTATATAATTCAAATAATTCAAAAGGTTAATACAAAAGAAACCGAGAGCGAGGGTAGTTCAATTAATATTTTCTACAAATACATATGGTTTAACAACAAATTATGATTATGAATCTGGATATTCATATATTTCTTGTACCTAACGTTAGTTTTCGCCATAAACAGTAATAAATGGAGCGCAAGACTTTCCGCGGGTGTGCGTTGCTCATTATCAGAGGTCATCGACCGACTGTAAAGGTACGTACACACTGGCTGAATTGCAAAAATTTTATAATTTGACTACTATTATATATATGAAATTTGTATATGTGTGTATGTTTGTAATTCCATCACTGAAACGGCTGGATGGGTTTGGATGAGTACACAAAAACACTATGCCTGTGGCGGAACGAAGCACTCGAGCAAATCCGCTAGTCATATATAGCTGTTATTCTATATTTTAATCTTTAACCTTATTAAAATTAAAATGTATATATTACTGCCTCAGTCCTCAATAGGTAATATTTTGGAATAATTTAATCGATAGATTTTTTTAAGTATGTTATCTAATGGCAAAATACTGTTGATGCCAAAGTTAAATAACGGCCCTCTAATAATAAAAATTAAAAACGCAAAAAATCCTATACAAACGTGATAGCTTTATAACAGGTCTTGCTATTTATGTAATATACACATTAGTCATTAAAATTGTTATTATAATATAATAACAAATTTTTATAACGAAACAATTAACATACATAAAAATATAATATGAGAAAAAAAATAAGAGAATTTTGTCTAACGAAAATAATTTTATTAAAGCATGTAAATAAAACAACTTCAAACTAAAATAACACCTCCGCTAGGAATCATAGATTGTTATATTTTATAATAAATGTTCATAACAATTTCATCGAATTATATAATTTTTATAAGAATACTAGCATTGACCAAAAAACAAATTCTTAGGTTTTACATACCTATTAGTATACTCTTACAATGCAGTTTTTGTATTTTTTCTCAGAAATGAGATATTTTTCCGCGGTAAAAAGTATCCTATATGTTGACCCGGATAACCAGCTATCATTATACCAAATTTCATCAAAATCTGTCCGGTGGTTTTTTCGTGATGCGGTAACAGACAGACAGACAAACTTTTAAAAACTATAGATTCGGACTCGGTATCGATAATAATATCTATTTCAATAAGGTTTTTCAAAAAATATTTAATGTACAGATTCGACTTAGTTACAATTTTATTATATGTATAGATATTACATATAAAGAAATAACATAATTTTGTCACGTACTTTCTGAGAATGCCTAAAAATACATGAGACATTTCGAGAACCATATTATATACTTATTTCAGTTACACAATTAATATTGGTGGATTTATTATGACGTGAGTGCATTTCGGTTGGAATTGTATGTTTTTGGTAATGAAATATTATCTTTTTGAACATTTCTGCAAAAACGTGTTCGATTTAACCGATTTAAAAAAAAACCGAGTTAATTATTTGCCGCTATTTCATTGTGATGCTCGATGGAAAAATTAAATATAGAGTAGAGTCGAAACAATTAACTGAATTATCTGAGCTTCTATTTCCTTTTGTCCCATGGGCTTAGTTTACTTCCCCAGGATAAAAATAAAGGTAATTTAGAAAATTATACCATAGCTGTTGTAGTATTTTTTTTAGCAAAATCTCACATCAAATAGCTATTAAAATAATATTATACATACGTTTTAAAAGTTTGGCGATAATTGTATATCTATATATGTACACTAATATTATAAATCTGAAGAGTTTGTTTTAATATTTTTGTTTGTTTGTCTAAACGCGCTCATCTCTACGCATAATAAATGCTAGTCAGATTTGAAAAATTCTTTATCAATTTTATAGCTTACTAGCAGTACCCGTGACTTCGTCTGCGTTCAAACTTCCGATCGCTACCAAACTTCACAGGATCACCCGCTGGGCTAATCTGAAGATTGCTTGAAAATTACATCAAAATCGCTCCAGCCATTTTAGAGTCCATAGGCAATATACATACACACATCGATTTTCATATACATATGTTTATATATATATCTTTTAAGGAAGGTTATAAATAGGTTATCTTTCTTCATACAAGTTACATCCCTTAGAGGCGTAGCAATTACACAGGATATAATGAATAGACCATTCATAAAGTAAAATTTTAATAAGCACATTGGGTACTACATAAGGTTATATGAGAGACTCACATACGTAAACTAATCGGGTATCGAATCTGCGATCCATTAAACGCGAATAAATTGGGCGAAAATATTTAACGTTCCGTACCTCTATCTTCAAAACTATTGAACCATAAAGTTAAAGGGCTTATCTATCGTTTCGAGAACGAATTACGTAAACTCTAAATAAAATTATCATAGACAGAATCTTTCCACAACAATCCTACTCGCCCTTTACCAATCTCTTTAGTCGACTTTGTAAACGAAGAGGTACTCAATTTAGCTATATATTTTATGTGAATCAATTTTTTTTAATGAATCCATACTAATATGATAAATGTGACAGTAACTCTGTCTGTCTGTTGCCTTTTAACGCTTAAATCACTGAACAGATTTTTGATAGGGACATAGGTTACCAATGATCCCCGCCCTACTTACCACTCGAGCGAAACCGCAGGCAAAATTAGTAAATTATAAAACCAACCGAGAAAATATCTATCTTCCAGAATAAATAATAAATTTTGGGTGATTTTGTAGCAGGTGACCTAATTTTAGTAAAACATAATTATTAATCAAATTAAGTGTATTCGTAACTTTAACTGTATGTTTATCTTTTAATAGAAATCTTTCATTACAATATAACTCCATCACGTCAATATTCTTATCACAAAGGTGAGGAAGTGATATGTTATCGCACCAATTACTGCAATCGCTCACCGACGTGACTCTTACACGTTAATCTAAGTAAGTTAACACTGAAACACACTATGCGTTTTAGTTAATTTACCATTATATAATACTAGCGATTCACCCTCGCCTCGCTCGGGTTCGTCCCTAGTTACGTTTTAAAGTTTATAAATTTCTCAGGAATGAGATATTTTCCAGCAGTGAAAAGTGTCCTATATGTTGTATTATATTATATTAAATGTATAAATGTTCTTCTGTATAATGATGAGTTTTATATCTCTTACTTGAGAAATGATTGCCAGGACATACAAATTTCCACCCCCTTTTCACCTTCTTAAGAATTGATTTCCGGGATAAAATCTATCCTATGTCCTTCCCAGGGTCTCAAACTATCTTCATACTAAATTTCATCTAAATCAGTTAAGCGGATTAAACGTGAAAAGGTAACAGACAGACAGACAGAGATACTTTTTGCATTTATATATTAATATGGACTATGGATTTGTTTAAAGAATATGATCCGTATAATAAATTCTATTGCTCTTATATATTTTGTGTTATTTTTCATTTTAAAAACTGGCTAGAAAATATATATTTCTTAAAATCTAACTATGAAGTTTGGGGGTTTCGTCTATTATACCGACGGTTCTGCCGGTTTTATTTTAATTTTTGGTTCTCGACGATTCGAACGCTTTACAATGAATATGGCCACGAGAGATATGTTTGATAGTTTTATTTAAAATGTCGAATATTTGCATATAAGTAAGATTTAATTTTAATATTTTTTTATTTAATATAAAAAAAAAACATTTTCAAAATATATTTGATGCACAGTTTTGACCCCGTGTAAAACAACTATAAAACTAGTACCTATTAAAACAGGTAGGAACTATGATGGTTATTTCCACATATACAGACAAACCAACTCTTCTACATATGGCTGTATCGGATCTAGCGGGAGTAAAAAGTAAGGTCAGCATCCCTTCTATCCTCGTACTATGGACCATTTTATAGTAAAACGATAACTTAACTATGTATCAACTATTAAGTACTTGTTGTAAAATTTAAACAATAAACATATTGTTTTCAAGCAGATAAGTATATAAAAAATAATTTACAAAAATAAAAACTCGACTTGTTCTCAATTTTTTAGTACGCTTTTTACGCAGTCGGTTTTTTTTATTTTTGTGAATTATTTTTTTAATTACAGCTTTTTAGTTTTGGCCAGTTATATATATATTTGTAATCTGCTTTTATTTTCCTTCATTTTGATACCCTATTCGATAGGTTTGGTTAAAAAAAAATTAACGACTTACAATTTAGCGCCAAAAATCGGTCATTTTGTTTTGTTTTTGAGACGAATCTAACGATACTCTAATCGCAATCCATCCAGCGTTCGGAAGATACGAGGTAATAAAGAAATATGGAAGATATTACGTTACAATGCATATACACAAAAAACCTATACCCGAATAGAGGGCTTGTATTTTAAACTCAGACAAAAAAATTTGCTAAATTATTATGTACAGAAATTGATAAGTCAGTCAATATGAAAACTAATTAATTAAAAGTAAGTGAGTGTAAACAAAGCTACCAACAATAGGTATCTGAAGTATGTACATGAACTGATTTGTCGTGAATTATAATTGTATTGAAAAAAAAAAATTCAATTTTCACTACGGAACCCTAAAACGTGACCGAATCACACTGTAATGCATTCATAACGATCGTTGTTGTTTACGGTAATCGTTCCAAAGTTATCTTTATAGCCACACTCGTAGTTTCACAGTATGTATAGGCCGGATAAATATATTGTATTAAAATTATTACTTGTATAGACATATAAAAGTAGGTAAACTGCATTGCTGTTACTGTTTAGCATACTTTACAGATCTAGAGGTCCTGAGTTCGAGTCTCAAGTCGGGCCAAGTTATAGTTATTGGGTTTACTGTTTATGGGAACTTGTACACTATAATAATCCTATACACATGTATGTATCATAGTCTCAGTGAGATTAGCCGTCGTAATAGAACAAGAGGATAATTTTTATTTATTAGGGTATGTGAGGTTATGAAATTGGTTTAATCTTCGATCAACAATACTACTTTTGATCGAAGGGTTTAATGATTAACTTTACACAGTAGAAGTCAAGGCTTCGATTCCGGCTATAGGCAAATGTTTATCATTTCATTCTGCGTGTTAAATAAAAGTTTAATTTATATATCTGGCAATTTTGTAGTTTTTTAGAAATCGGTACCGATTTTTACAGCAGGTGATTGAGTAAGAAACATCCAACCAAACATAAAATATCTAAACTTTCACATTTATAATATTAGTAAAAAAAAAAACATACAGTCGAATTGAGAACCTCCTCCTTTTTGAAGTCGGTTGATTAGGTACTTATCGTTCGAAGAATTTTCAAGTATAATGAATAAGTAGGTATTCAAATAAAAATTAAATGAGTGAATATCCATACTATCCATAATAATATTATAAATGTGAAAGTGTGTTTGTTTGTTTGTCCTTCTTTCACGTCGAAACGGAGTGACGGATTGGCGTGATTTTTTGTGTGGAGATAGTTGCAGGGCTGGAGAGTGACATAGGCTACTTTTTACCGCGGGAGATATCTAATTCCCACGGAAAAACACGTTATAATACCATCCAAAAATATTTATAATCAGAATTACTTGAAACTTGGTATTAGTGTTCTTCAATAAAATTAAATAAATACGTGTTTTATCATCTTTCGAAATTAATCGAATAAGGGGGGTTAAATAGGGGATGAAAGTTTGTATGAAACTACTTTCTTAGAGATTTTTTGCATTTTAAGCGCGAGCGAAGCCGCGGGTTCTTCTATTAGTAACATAATTTATAAAATACAAACACAATATACTATAATGTCTTCGTATAAAAGCTCTCTCTCGGAATCAGGAATGCAGTATCTGATATAGCATCCATTTACTCGCGTCCCACACTGCGTATGCGCAATAATGCCTGACATTTTCGCCAATTAACTACTCTCGGTTCGATTTCCTGATAAGTTTGATTTGTTTCATTTATCTTGCTTAAGTATAATCAAAATAGCAAAAATTAGTATGTACATTGTACAATCTATACTAATAAATGGAGAGCGGATTATTTTGTTCGGTTATCCTACGATAACTACTGAACCGATCGGAATAATACTCATACCATAAGATGTAGCGTGTTTCGGAGAAGGTTTTAGTATATGATTTATGCGGGCGGAGTCGCAGGAAAACGCTAGTCTATATATAAATAGACAAAGACAATATATTTCAGTACCTTTTTCTTCTCAGTCTGTCAACGGTTTGTTTAGTAGCCATTATATCAAATAGACTCCTTGTAGTTACAGGTGATTCTGACATTCTAAAAGATTCTATAAAGATATTCATTTTTTCATCTTAACTGCACTCCAGGGTAATCCATTAGGTCAATTTTCATTTCTGAGTAACTATCGAGTAGTATTATTATTATTGAACGATTTCGATACGACTCTGTTCCAATTTATTAAAATTTGTATATAATTTACTGTACAATTCGAATTGATTCATTAATTGGTTAAACGATAAGTTAAAATTACACCAGTAAAGTCTTGCCACTGACATAATAAGTAGGTACCAGAAAATACGTTATATTAGATAATGTTATGTGAGATAAGAAATTTATTATTAACCGTGCGACTTACCCTCGTTTCGCGCGGGTGCCTCCCAAGGAAGTTTTAATTTTTTTGAGCGGAACCCTAATCATTTTTATGGAATAAAAGTAACCTAAGTTACTCGTTATAACATTAGCTATCTGCTAGTAAAAATCCTGTCAAAATCAATCCAGCCGTTTCGGAGATTAGCCGTAACAAACGAACAGACAGACAAAAACTTTAAAAATGAGTTTTTCTTATAAGTGCCGTATATAATTTCATATGCATTTAGTAAAAAGCTGTTATTTTGACATAACAAACAGACACTTCGATTTTATTTATCTGTATAGATAACTTTGAATATTACATTTAATACATAAATAAATTAAATCGATTTTTAGTCTTAGAAATATTTTGAATTCATTCCACAAATGCACTACACGGAATTTAATTAGTTTCAATCGTTTAACAAGATTGATTTAAATGTCAACGTCTTTATCGAAAAAACGCTTAGATACCTTAGCAGGTTCTCCCCATGGCCACTTACACTGTATTGTAAACAATTTTTTTTAATAAAATTATGTTCTTGGATATTTTATCTAATATATAAATTTCTCGTGTCACGGTGTTTGTAGTCGCATTCCTCCGAAACGGCTCGACCGAATTTAATGATTTTTCTTGCATATTTGGCAGGTACGAGAATATGTCGTAAAGTATTTTTCACCTCCTACAACCATTCACCATATTTTAAACACGATTTTAATATTTTATAACTATATATAGCAGTACAAGGTTTGCCAGGTCAGCTAGTATATTTGAGTTACACCGTCTGTAATAGTCTAAAACCTGGTCGCTTCTATAACCATGTTTGCTGTAAAGCATTCAGAACATCTATAAGAAAAATCAAAACAAAACAGCAAAAAATCCGACACCATAGTTTTATTTAAAAATTGGAATATTTTCCTCCATCTACACTCGCCTTAGCACGCCAGCTCTGTTGTAACAAATAAACCCCAGAGGTTAGATGAGAAAATAATGTGTCAGATTTTCTAGGATTTGGGAAATCAAATTTATTTCCCGCTGCCCAGAGCGAGGCTTGTTACCGTTCTAATATAATTTGATGTAATACAAGGGATATTGTTGACATTTTATTTGTTTTTTTTTCTTAAGACTAAATTCTGAAATGTGACCTTTTTGATTTAATATATTACTAGCGACTCACCCTCGTTCCGCTCGGGTTGGTAAGTTTTAACAGTTAGTATAGATTTCTCAGAGATTAAATATTTTCCTGCAATAAAAAGTATTCTATATGTTGACCCAGATAACCAGCTATCATCATACCAAATTTCATCAAAATCTGTCCAGTTTTCTCGTGATGCGTTCCTAGACAGACAAACAAAGAGACAAAAATTCTAAAAACTATGAATTCGGGCTCTGTATCGGTAATAATGTGTATAATGAGTATTTCAATAAGATTTTCCAAACAATATTTAATGTACAGATTCGACTCAGTAAGACTTTTATTATAGGTACTAATTTTAAAGTGGCGTTGAAAGCTAATTTTAAGTAATTAACAGTTATTCTTATTACATATAAGTTGAAGTTGATGTAATTTTTAACGAAACGTTTAAGTTTTAATATGAGTTAGATTTCATATTAATTTAAACTATTTTTGGCAAATAACTATTTATTGATTAATATTGTAATTTTATGAAACTTTCCATATGAAATAGCATGGAATCTCTCTTTTACGTTGAAACGGCTGGATGAATAATTTACATTGGATTTGAATATATGATCTTGAAAATCACATAAGCTAAATAACATAAGCACAAAGATGGCGCTTCATATAAATATAAATATGTTGGGATATTAACACACATCTAGTCCCATGGTAAGCTACGGGGCTTGTGTTATGGATACCAGATAGTTGATACACTACACATAATATATATTTATTTTTAAATATATACATATTATAAATATAAACACCCATGACTGGAGTACAAGTATTCGCGCTTATCAGACAAATGAATGCCCCCAGCAGGCTCGAAACCCGCAACCGTTTTCACAGTAAGTAGGATCTCTACAAACTGAGCCAAACGTGTCGTCAAATACAAATATAAAAATAAACATACGAAAATAGATACAAAAATACAAAATATATATGTACAAAAGGCATCTTAGGGGGGAGTAGGGATGTACCAGTAAGTCGCTAGTGGACGATAAAAGGTATGTTACATATAGCACAGTATCTATGATTATTAAATAATGTGAGATGCGAAACAAGTCGCGGTCATGCAAACGGTTATTCACCCGTTATCAGTTTACTAAAGGATTTGTAAAGAATGTACAAACAACAAAAAGAAAAATCTGCATTCTACAGAACCACCCACAAAGCGCTTGACTCATAGACTATTATAATAATATTATTCAATAAAACACTCTATTCAGTTATAATAGAGTTCATTATACAACGGCTTTGTCAAGATAAAATATTATATTTTCAATCAAACCGACTGAACAATATGAGAGTAATTGAAAATATTTTATAACTTTTAGTTGTTCGCGTTTGTGTTTGCATTTGGGAATTTATTATTTGTGATACAACAGTTTTCGATTAAACATTTGCCAATTTATTGAAAACAAATCGACGCCTGCTGAGTATTGTTGCAATATTAATACAGACTATACATAAATATATGAGAAAAAAACTTAAAAAAACGACTTCCTAGCACTAAAATGTAAAAAATAACTAAACGGGGGTTTTCATTTAGAATAGATACTTAATCAGATAATTTCTAAATTGATGCCAGGCGATGTAAAACAAATCCAATAATATTTCGATACGCAAAATACAATTTCGATAAAATTTATGAGGGACCATCTGGGAAGTATACACTTTGAAACAAAAAAATCCAAATCGGTTCAGGCGTCTTCGAGTAATCGGTGAACATACATAAAAAAAAGATTCCGACGAATTGAGAACCTCCTCCTTTTTGGAAGTCGGTTAAAAATAATTTCTACTTTTAAATTATTCCAATACTGAATTACAATGTTTTTCTTTTCATGTATCGCATTGCGGACTGTACCTAATAGAAATCTTTAGGCCGAGGGATTTGTGGGACTAGCTACTTACCCTCGCTTCTCTTCGGGTTTATCTCTAGACAAAAACATATCTATCCCATGGGAACCGTACATTTTTTCGGAATAAAAAGTATCCAGATCTGTTCAGCCGTTCTGGCGTGATTGCGTAACACACTCACAAACTTTCACATTTGTAATATTTATGTGGGATTATCTTATTTCTTAATAAATAATAGTCATAATGTATCGTATTTACTTAGAGCTCAACTATTACAGTACCATATCTAAGGTGTAGGTTTAAAGATAGTGTCTAAAATCATCTAGTTGAGGCAAAAACTTTTTAGGTACACTCATTCATAGAGGTTTTTTGTTTAAATACGGTATTTTTTAAACAAATTCCACACTAAAACAAATTGCGTACACATGACAACTTATCCCTTTCACAGCTTTGTTGAAATTAATCTTTAAATAAGGAAAAATGAATATATTGTAGTGTATGTACAGAATATTAACAATACATATGATGTCCTCCTGACTGATTTCAGGCACGTCGCGTCGGCCAATATCACTGAAACTAGATATAGTACGCAAGTGTACGCTCAGACACAAGTGCACTCTCTATTCCTGTCACTCTCATACGGCAGTAGGACAACAATTCGGCACGATCGGGTAGAGATCAGGCGAAAGACTAATTCCAGGCTGTTATTGAGAATTTCCGACAGAAAAAATCGACAACTAAATTTTGCTCGACTCAGGATTCGAACCCAGGACCTCCAGATCTGTAGCCGTACATGCTAGCCACTAGACCACAAAAGCAGTTAACAATACACATTCGATAATACATTAATATCGATATTGTAATTCGTTGCCTAATCATGATTGTAGTACGTTATTACCATAACCGTGGATAATGGACGTGCCTTTGACATATTCTGATATGCTCTTAAGTAACTAATGCCTACTCCTTGTTCAATCCGGCATTTAACTATCTTGAAATATATTTTGTGCAAGTTTCATTGAATATCTTTCGAAATACATACTTTACTATTGCCACAATAATTTACTAATCAATTATGGATTTTTTATTATAATAAGTAATCTATATATACATATAATAAAATTCTAAACTGAGTCGAATCTATACGTTTAAATAGTTTTTGTATAGTTTTTAGAATTTTTGTCTGTCTGTCTGAGAACACATCACGATAAAACCACTCGACAGATTTTGATGAAATTTGGTATGATCATAGCTGGTTATCCGAGTCAACATATAGCCTATAGAATACTTTTTACTGCGGGAAAATATCTCATCTCTGAGAAATCTATACTAAACGTTAAATACTTATTACAAATGATAAATAAATGTTCATAGAGTTTTTTAAAATGATTGTCTTACTTGTTATTCCTAAATAATTTTGAAGCTTATGGCGACAATCATATATTTTTTATCCATTTACAATTTAGCTTTGTTATTGACTTCAGTTGTTACGTACAAAACTTTAAATGCTAAGATTTTTTTATCCATATAACATGACGTACTAATTATATAAAATCTTTATAAAGGTTAATTTTTTCGGTAAATCTTGGGCGATTATTATAGGGAAAAATTTTTAAACACCACTTAATTATACAGACCCATAAACGAATTCTAAAATGTATGTAATTTACTTTTCTCAAGAATCGAACCTGTAATTATCTAGGGTAAGGCTCTAAGCTCTGTTCATATTTTAATGTTTCGAAAATAATATACTTTTAAAATATAAAAATATTTTCAAATATGAGAAAACTAATGTATATTGTAATAAATAAATAATAATAAATATGTTGGGATATTAACAGACATTATCTAGTTCCATGGTAAGCTACGGGGCTTGTGTTATGGATACCAGCTCTTTAATACGCTACACTTATATAACTTTAAATACATACATATTATAAATATAATCACCCATGACTGGCGTACAAACGTTCGTTTCAATACAATAATACACAAATAAATACTTCCAGCGGGACTCGAACCTGCGACCGCTGGTACAGCAAGTAGGGTCACTACAAACTGATCCAAACGTGTTTTGTCATATACTTTAATACTATATTTCTTACTTTAGTCGATTGTTGGTGATTTTTTTGATAAATCGAAATTTCTCTTACCTGAAACAAAAATAGCATATTTAAATAGAAACTCACATATATAATTCAACTTAAAATGGCATTGATGAACCAGCACTCTGCCTTTGACAGTGAACAGATTTAATTTATACTATACCAATAATGTAGCTTTAATAATGGATGTGTTAAAGCTATAAAGGCTTATTCATACTGAGGGTTTCCTATCTTCGAAGACAGAAACTCTATATAATGTAGAATTGTTGCGATGCAAATGGTATCGTATGTATTTAATCATACGGTACACTTTACATTGCACAACTTTTTAGACTCTTTCGATTTTTTTGTCTTCGAGGCGAAGAGCTTCGTTTAAATGCGCCTTAAGAATAAAAGTACCATGTTAATATTTCACTCTCGTTTTTGAACAACGAGAATTCGTTTAGAGATGGTTGAAAGGTCATTTTATTTTAATTTGAGCGAATTACAAAGTTATCCTGATTACTAATATGGAATACGCGTGATTTTTTATACAATAGCTTACATCGTTTTATAATTGTAAAAAAAAATTCAGCTCCAAAAAACTAAAATTTACCATTTTTTCAACCGACTTCAAAAATGAGGAGGTTCTCAATTCGACTGTATTTTTTTTTTATACTTGTTACCTCAGAACTCCGTCATTTATTAACCGATTTGGACAATTTTTGTGTTGTTTGAAAGTGTATACTTCCAGATTGGTCCCATTTAAATTTAAAAAAAAAATACCACCCCTAAGGGTGGAAAAATAGCTAATGATGAATTTAACCTACTTCTAATGATAGTACAGTGGTTCGGTATTGTTGACCTGATCTGATGGTAAGGCCAGAAGGTGGATAGGTGGAACTCTTCAACGGCTAATAGTAGATACTTTGAGTTTGGGCTTGTTTTGTTTGATTTGACAAGCCTAATACGTTAGAATTCTTACTTTGCTACTACTGTCTACACTAAAAAGGGAAAAATAAAAACTTTTTAACAAAAAAATAAAAAACCGACTTCAAACAAAAGCACTAAAAAGTAAAAAATAACTGATTGGTAGTTTTCATTTACTATACATACCTAATCAAATATTTTCGAAGTCGGTGTGCTTTGGCTAAGTAATTAAAGCCTACCTATTAAATACATACCTAATCAAATATTTTCGAAATCGGTGCCAGCCCATACAAAGCAAAGCACACCGACTTCGAAAATATTTGATTAGGCATGTATAGTAAATGAAAACTACCAATCAGTTATTTTTTACTTTTTAGTGCTTTTGTTTTTTAATATCATACCGATACACATACTTTATGCGCCCGCCATTTCGCGCGCTTGGCGTGACGTCAAAAAAAAAAAAAAAGAATTATTCTCTATGGTGTAGAAAAAGTTTCGGTGTCTCGTAAAATGATAAAACTATATTATGAATTTTGATGCCTTCCATATGTAATTCGAAAAACAATTAAACTATCTCTATGATATACTGTATCTGCAATAAAAAAAAACAGTGTCAGTTTATATACTATCATCGTTTACGTAAAAACAGATCAAAAACAATACAACACCCTCAAAAAGTCATGGCATTAATTTTCAAGTGAATCCCAGAACAAAATGGATACACAATTATAATTAATTATTGCTTTCATCTATAATGATTATAAATAGTATCTAATTGAAATAAGCTTAATTGGCTTCAAGACTGTCAGATCTAGGCCGACAAATTAATTGAAAAGTACGGCTTATGCCTTCATTGCCTGTTTTGTTCGAATTAAACCCTTATTCTCATCTATGTAAAGCTCAAATAGGTTTTACGATAAAATTGTGTAATGGTTGTTTTGTATGAAAAAGCTTTATTAAAATTAATTTAAGTTACAAGAAGTAACAGTGAATGTTGTATACACATATTATATACTTAGTGTTACTATACAATAAAATAAAAAAAAAAAATAATTGGAAGAAAATTAATATATAATTGAAAATAATTGAAAAAAATGAAGATTTACTCACAAAAAATAAATAACTAAAAAACAGTAACTTATTCTATTTACATACATAAATGTTATTTTATAAACGACTGATTTCGATTATTTCGGTAAGAAAATTCTTCCACATTTTTGATCGACTTCACAAAAGGAGGAAATACCTACTCAATTCAGGTGGTTTTTGTGTGTATATATACATATGTATATAATAGTGAACTACTTGATTTTCTTGCAACGAATAGGTTTTACTTCAAAAGTAGTCTCAGCTTACTCAAGTGTCTAAATAAATACATAGAATACATCCCAAAAAATATTTATGATCAAAAATTAAAGCTCTTCAATACAATCAAATGAAGACCTACGTGTTTTAGCATTTCTAGAAATTCATCTCAATAAGGGGGTAAAATAGGGGATGAAACCTACCTTTTTAGAGTTTTTTTGTAGTATTAGAGCGAGCGAAGCCGGGGGTTCTGATAGTATTTATATAATTAACAACCAAAAATGCGTATATAGTTTAACATTATATTGCCATTTTTAAAATCGATTTCGCAGTCAACATAACTTCAACCAGATATTTCACATACGGCATGTGGATTACTGATTAAACGATTTTCAACCTTATGGTGCCTACTTAAAATTGAATATAAAGTATTTAGTGCATGGTATTACAGTCACGACTCACATCTGAATGCGCATGAGTCACATGGGACGATACGGACATCTCTTTGTTGAATTCTTTGACTAATTTTGATGGTTTCTAAAGGCTTTGATTCACACTTCCGTAAAAGCTTATGCGATAGTTATTCTGTTATACTACATGTTTGGTGTTAATAGGACAAAATACTATAATAAATATTTTTATAACCAACATAAATTAATTTCTTCAGTGAATCGAACCTGCGACGTCTGGCACATTGAATAGAGTCAGTAAAAAATTAAAGCTTATAAGTTTCATTGGAGCTAAATATTATAAAAGCCACCAAAAAATTTGACATTTTTTTGTCTTGAAATAGTAGCTGTAAAGCCAAACAGCTATATAATATTTAGGATAAGCTTTTTACGAGCTTTACTCAAACCCCTATATTTATTATTCACAGACTGTTTTCACTATAAGCATGCTAAAGACATACTGGCTATATATATATATATATATATATATATATATATATATATATATATATATATATATATATATATATTATATACCTATATACTCTATAAATATTACCCTCTAGGATAGTAGGTAAAAAACAAATACAATTGACATGTATCATATAAGCTAAAAGAATTGAAGCACTAAGAAATTACGGAAAAGCTGTTTCTGACTTTAAGTAGAAAATTTCCCGAATTAAAAAACTTTTTAACAAAAAATAAAACCGACGTCCAGGCACTAAAATGTAAAAAAATAACTAAACGGGGGTTTTCATTTAGAATAGATACCTAATCAGATATTTTCGAAGTCGGTGCCAGCGGACGCATAGGAAATCTAATATATTTTGACACGTTAAATACATATTTACCTATTAGATATTCGTATCTTAAAATATTGTCCGCTCTGACCACCTGAGGAGTATACCCTTTCAAACAAAACAAAAATTTTTCAAATCGGTTCAGGCGTCTTCGAGTAATCGGTGAACATACATAAAAAAAGATTCCGACGAATTGAGAACCTCCTCGTTTTTGGAAGTCGGTTAAAAACTATGAATAAAAATATTTGAAGCAAATGTCAGTATGAAGCAGTCGCGCGTTGACTTGCTACTCGCTGTATAGTGTATACTGTACATTCACATGTGTACCTCAGGGCTGACACATACATAGAATAGATAAAGTATATTTTTTACTGAATTGATACTATATAACACGTACAATCACATCGCTCGAGTTCCTCCCTAGCTGTTTTTTGTATTTATAATCTGTATAAATATTATAAATGTGAAAGTTTGTGAGTATGTATGGATGTTTGTTGAGAGTTGGAGAGTTAGTTAGTTGGAGAGAGTCGAGATGTGATGGGAGTGTACTACTAAAAGATAATAATCTCATTAAAATCCCATATTATGGGGGAAGTCCTTGATAGTGTTTGACAAAATCTTAGAAATTTGGCACAGAGATAGATTACAGTGTTTCGCATTTTTATCCCGGAAAAATATACGGTTCCTGAGGGATAGATTTATACCCGAAGCCGAACCCGAGCGAAGCGAAGGTGAGCCGCTATTATTACATACAAGTAGCACCACCTGGTGTCAAATTGCATTAGTAATAGTAGCCTAACTACTAAGAGTCTACAGAGTAACTTTAGATCATAGTCTATCTCGCAGAGTGGACAGTGGGAGCAACCCTTCGGTTGTTGTAGTCTGGCTCGTAGGCCTCGTAGTAGCGTAGTGGTTCTCCGAAGTCTCATAAAGACAGAGGAGGTATAAAAAAAGTCTATCTGTTTCTATTATAGATACATTTTACAAAAATATATCCACATTTTTTCTGCTGTTACAGTATGAAGAATTCAGAAACATACATACATACAAACTTATATAATAATAGTATTTTGATTTCACTTCATTTAATCCATGCTATTTTTATACTTTTACCCCACTTCATCATATGAATCTCGCTAATGCATTGCAAAAAGCCATCAGAGGTCGGAGTGTACTAGTAAAAGATAATTATCCCATAAAAATCCCATATTATGGAGGAAGTCCTTGACAGTGTTTGACAACCCTATCATATAACTATAGTTTAAACCGTGTAAGCGTAAAGTACTGCAGTTGCGTATAGAAAACTGCGCTAAATTACTTTCATGGGACGACAGCGGTGGTCCAAGTCGTAAACTCAATTACAGATAGAAATATCTTGATTAATACATCTATTATTATGAAAATGAAAAAACTTAGTGCATCTGTTAGTTTATGTTTTCACGATTTGTTTAAATTTTTTCTAAGAGCCAAAGTTTAGTTTAACTTTTAATTTTCTTATGTCGTTGTTTACCTTGTTTTTTTTTAATTTACTTGGATTTTGAACACTTTTTTAAATTTTGTTGGAGTTGGTCGACTATTACTTTAACTATTACGATTAACTTTTGAAAAATTCTTCTCATTATATATTAAATGCGATTTGTTTCTCAATTTGCTCAACCCTGTCTACAAAGATAATGGCCTTTTGATTTGAGTACATAATATAAAAATTAATATCGGTTGTTCAGTTATCCCGTGGAAAGAAGCGATATGAAAAGCTGCATATTTATTTTTCTTGGCTTCACGCCCGGCTGTGTTGCCGGTCGATAAGGGCTCCTTATACCCCCCCACTACATAACGTACTCAAATCACTCAATGTCCAACGAAGTTACTAATTACTATGTATCTATACAGATGATAAAATTCAAACTGCGTTGAATCTGTACATTAAATATTTTTTGGAAAGTATTATTAAAATAGTCATTATTATCGATACAGAGGCCGAATCAATAGTTTTTAGAATTTTTGTCTGTCTATCTGTCTGGGAACGCATCACGAGAAATCCACTGGACAGATTTTGATAAAATTTGGTATGATAATAGCTGGTTATCCGGGTCAACATATAGAATAATTTTTGCTGTAGGAAAATAATTTATCTCTGAGAAATCTCTATATACTAAACGTTATATAATATTTACAAATATTTGTCAAAACTTCCTTTCCAGAAACTTTAAGACTCGGTTATATTCACTGTCTCAGAAGTTAACAGTTAGTTGAGCTTAGAAGTTCAATATTAGTTTAAAAAGTTGACACTTCGAATAAATCTATTTTTAAATATTTAACTTAGCAGTGTTATGTTTAGTAAGATAATACAGTGGCACGTCAACCGTTTATTATTCTTTTATTTATTGACCGACTCCCAAAAAAGGAGGTTTTGTTTGTACCATATTATGATATCATCGTAATGCTTTTTTAACGAATAGATAGAAGGTATAACCTCATATTTCTTTTAAAAATTACTTTTGAAGTCGGTAAGAAATAATTATTCTTAGTTATATAGTGTACTGTCGAATGTATACTTGGTTTAAAGTGGTTTAAATAGGAAAACGGTACTGACAAAAGATTTAAAATGTTAACTTTATTGTACCTGCCTTAACATATATTTGATTTTATGATCGATATTTGATAAATACGAACGTATTTGTACTTAATACATATAGCTGTTTCACATTAGATGTACATAGCATATCGAGTAATTGTTATATATCGAGTAAGTGATTGTAGAGGATCGAATGAAACGAACAGGGATCGAATATCCCTGTTGTTATTACCCACTATCCAGCAAATAGTATATAGAAATAAGCAATCTATACTATAATGAAACTGTAAAGGTCGAATGTACATAGAAAAAATAATGCTGAAAACCGAGTCAGGGGGATGTAAGAAGAGAAATAGAATAAATCCAGATTTTTAAATTTTTTTTTGTTTCTCTGTCTGTTTGTCTGCTGTACGGTCTAATCTTCGAAACTTTGAGACCGATTTAAATGAAATTTTGCATGCATGGATGGGATAAATTTGTTTTTTTTTGTCTTGCTAGTATTTAATAAATAAACAATTAGCATTATGTCTTATCTCTGATAGAAAACTTGTTTTTTCATTATTTTATTTTTACTTCATCATTATTATTTTCCGATGATATTCAATGGTTTTTATATGTTTTTACAACATTTTTCTTGAACACGACTTATTTATTTCATACAAGAAACGCAAGTTATTCTAAGTATTGTCAATCATTAAGTTTATATCCATATATAATTTTAATTAACTTTTGCAATGGTAAGACACTCCAATAATAACGTACGTATTCATCTTGTTCTTGATCTTCTTATCCAAGGAGATAAAGATCAAGTAACTTTTAAGGCAAAATATTTTATTTAAGCTGAAACGTCGAAACTCTCTCGTAAGTTAGAAACTTTCTATATGAAAAATGTCTTAATCTTGTAAATAACTAATACAAAAAACTTATACGAACTTATAATACTAAAGTATACGCTTATTTCTTTCCAAATTTAAAAAATAGTGGAGCTTTTTGGAAATTATAATTGAAGTGTTTTAAAGAAGTCTCATAGATTCAAAAGAGTTTCATTTCAATTTTATTGTTTGAACATATGCACGTTTTATTATATTGGACACTCGAACTGCGGGATATTTCTTTAGATAACGCTTTTGCTTATGATTTAAGGAGCTATATCCCGAGGAAAACAAATACTAAAATGAAATTTAATTATACTCTACGTAAGTGCTCTATGTAGTAATAATACAGGTTTTTACAATAAGATTCAATTCGAAGAGTGCAATTTGCGTTTCCACCGTTTATTAAAAAGCTTATGTTAAATTTGATAATTATATGTCTTTATTTATTTAAATTTGATCTTCTCTTCCATAATAAAAATATGTAATATCTATTTATTATATTACTAGCGGCTAACCCTCGTTTCGCTCGGGTTCGCCTCTAAAAAAACAAAAGCAAATCTATCCCACGGGAACCGTCCATTTTTCAGGGGATAAAAATTAGCCTATGTATTATTCTGATGTATGAGCTATATTATTGTAAAGTTTCATAAAAATTCATTCGGCAGTTTTGGCGCGAAAGAGTAACAAACACTCATACATCTATACATCCAGACATCTATACATCCTCACAAACTTTCACATTTTTATATTAAGTATAGATAATTAAAAATTTTTTGCTTTATAAAAGTATAGTAAAACAATAAGGATTCATCTGGTGTTCCCCTAGTGGCCTATAATCATTATTGAAAATTTGAGGTAAAGATATGTATATGAATAGAATTTACCTAACATATTAAAAAAGAAACAATTTCATTTTTTAATTGATAACACTAAACTTTGTTAATAGCTACTAAACAAAAAAAAAAAAGAAAATCGATTTTCAAACACAGGAGAAAAAGGTATTTAGCTGTTTGGTCTTTGCCTTTTTATATATAGATAATAAATTGTAATTTTAAAATGTTTGTTGCACACGTGGTTCCTAGCTCTTCAACTATTTAAAAGCAGAGTTCAAGTTACAATTTCCGGTAGATGTAACCAAAAAAATTGTTTACGTACGTACGTTGTTTGTTCCTACAACAAAGCAGACAAAGCGAGGGTGTGTCACTAGTATTATAATAATGGCAAAACCTGTTTGTATATAAATAGATTTGGAATAAAACTTATCTTGAGACTTCTCTTGGCTCGCTTGGACCGGATTGGCGAGAGTCTGTATGAAATTTGAACAACGTTAACAGTTAATAAAAGAATATGTTCTAATTTTATATTATAACTAGTGACTCACCGTCTCTTCGCTCGGGTTTGTCCCTAGGCACGTTTTAACGTTTAGTATGGAATAGATTGAATATATATTATATGATATATCACCTATAGCCTTCCTCAATGAACGGGATGTCTAATGCAAAAAGAATTTTTCAAATCGGATTAGCCGTTTCTGAGATTAGCGCGTTCAAATAAACAAACAAAGAAACTCTGCCTCTTTATAATATTAGTATAGATATTTATACTTATATTATAACAAATGTGCTCATTTCAAACAACTAAGCCAATAAGTTTTACCTAAAGCCTAGTAAAGCGCTAAATACTAAGAATTCTTAACAGACCTTCATATATAGATATCACTCAGACTCAAAGACATAGCTGGATTAGGATGTACATGATAGTTACTAATAGCAATGTTACTTTGAAACATGATCACATTGCTTAATATATATTTATATATAAAGCTGAAGTTTGTTTGTATGAACGCGTTTATCTGCAAGTCTACTGGTCCTATTTAAAAAAATGCGTTTTATTGCTTATTAGCGACTCACCCTTGCTTCGCTCGGGTTCATCTCTAGTTTGATTTCCCATACTAAATTTCATCCCTATTTTCACCCCCTTAAGGGATAATTTCCGAGATAAAAACTATCCTATGTTATTTCCAGGATCTCAAAATATCTTCTTACCAAATTTCATCTAAATCGGTCCAGTAGTTTCGGGGCTTATTCTCTTTATAATGATAGTATAGATTTACTGTCGAAGACGTTCTTACATCACACTAGAACGCGAACGGAAAATAAAAACCGACTTCAAACAAAAGCACTAAAAAGTGAAAAATAACTGATTGGTAGTTTTCATTTACTATACATACCTAATCAAATTAAAGCCTACCTATTAAATACATACCTAATCAAATATTTCTGAAATCCCAGCCCATACAAAGCAAAGCACACCGACTTCGAAAATATTTGATTAGGTATGTATAGTAAATGAAAATACCAATCAGTTATTTTTCACTTTTTAGTGCTTTTGTTTGAAGTCGGTTTCGTGTTAGGCTTGTCAAGGTCAACAACACCGAACCACTGTACTATCAACGGAAATAGAAATACTTGCAAAGTTTCAAGTCAATATGACAATTAGAAGTAGGTAAAATTCATCATTAGTTGTTTTTCCACCCTTAGGGGTGGTATTTTTTTTTTGAAATTTAAATGGGACCAATCTGGAAGTATACCCTTTCAAACAAAACAAAAATTGTCCAAATCGGTTAATAAATGACGGAGTTCTGAGGTAACAAACATAAAAAAAAAAAAAAAAAAACATACAGTCGAATTGAGAACCTCCTCCTTTTTGAAGTCGGTTGAAAATGCTATGACATATATGACACGGGGCTAAATTATATGTCATTCGTCATCGTTAAATAATAAAAAAAAATTAAAAAAATGTATTGAAACCTAGAAGCGACATTAATCGTTATGTCATAGAATTGTAATATGTTATTCCCATATATTTTTTATATTTCTGTTCTCCAACGATTGTACAATGATATCTTGTTTAAGCCCAATTTATAGGAATCTGTTTGGAATAGATAAAAAGCGTGTTACTGTATGATAGTCAAGAATATAATATAGCCCATATGGTAACCAAAGAAATAAGCTTATTATTATTATTTTTGTTGGGTGTGGTGCCGAGGTCGGCCCTAACTACGTCGACCAGTTTTGGTCCATTGTAGCTCCCTTTATAATGAGTTCAAAGTTCTTAGTCCTGTTGACTCCAGGAACTTCCAGATTTTCTGAGCGGGGAGCATCTGTATCTCTTCCGGTTGCATAATATGCTGCCCTAGATAGATACTTCTGCGGTGCATGAGTGGACCGCACGAGCAGAGGATGTGCATAGCAGTTTCCTCTGTCTCATGGCATAGTCTACCAAGAAATAAGCTATTTTAATTACGAATATCAACAAACAACAAAATCTGTAGAGCCGATACAACATATTTATCGCACAAAACTTCGCATATTTTTTTATACGTCGTATTGATGACACGCTTGGATCAGTTTGCAATGACCCTACTTGCTGCGCCAGCGGTCGCGGGTTCGAGTCCCGCTGGGGGCATTCATTTGTGTGATGAGCACGAATGTTTGTACTCCAGTCATGGATGTTTATATTTATAATATGTATGTATTTAAAGTTATATATGTATAATGTATCAACTATCTGGTATCCATAATACAAGCCTCGTAGCTTACCATGGAACTAGATGGTGTTGTGAGTTAATATCCTGACATATTTATTTATTTATATTTATATTATAGTTATTAAAACTTGAAACAGATTCTTTTATTATATATACGCTAAAAATATACTACAAGTTTTTTAAAACAACACAAAAATGTACAATATGTAAGGAGATCAGAATCCGCTGGTCCCGTTTTTGCAAAAACCTGTCTTTTGAATAAATTACAGGGTGTGAGTCGATCTCCGAGCAGGTCATTCCCACTGTGTTATTTAGTCTACATTAAAAAACTTAATTTATTTAAACTGCTAAATTTTAAATAAAAGTATCTTTTCAGATTTTTTAATAAGCGGTAATTTGATTATTTGTCCCTGACTCTATTACTACATGTACATCCTAATAATAACTAAGTATGTATGAAAATGTTTAAAACTAAAAATAACTATTGTAGATACTCCAATGCAATTTTTCTTTTTTTTTTCAAATAGATTAAATATAATTTTATATAAGGTAGATACAGTTTGTAACTACGACTTTTAAGGCGTTGAAAACCTCAGTCTCTCACTGTAACCAAGTTTGCTGTAAAGCGCTCGAAATGTGAAAGTTTTTAAAAAATTATCGATTTTTTCAAAAACGTGTTGTAACCTCTTAAATACAAAATTTCAATTTATTGACCTGACGATCGATATTTATAGCTTAGCTTTAAAATCGAACCTGATATCTTCGCCAAGTAGCTCTTACACAATGCTATTATCAAAATATATAAAATATAACTAAAATAGAATAATTTTAGCTAAAACGTTGAATGAAATTTCAAATGTTAGAGTACAGTCACCGTCTAAGCTGTCCGTCTTGTTTATTTGTTTCGGACAGCTAATGAAGCGTTCGCAAACTCCGCACAAGTAAATATTTGATATGAAGACTTTAGAGTTGTTTTGTGTTTAGTTTACGATTGTGAAGTTTATCTTTTAAATATTAATACCAGCTTTCGACCCTAGCTCTGCTCGCTTGTCACGAGATAAATAATCTATACTATTACCATAAAGAGGCAGAGTTTATTTGTTTGTTTGTTTGCCTGAACGCGCTAATCTCAGAAACTACTAATCCGATTTGAAAAATTCTTTTTGCATTAGACAGCCCATTTATTGAAGAGGACTATAGCCTATATATCATCCCGAAAAAATGTACGGTTCCCGTTGAATAGATTTGTTTGCAGTTTATAAATTAAAAGATTAACAGACCTAAAAATTAATTCCATACTATATATTCTACGCCCTTAAAGGTTTTATATGAAGTATCATGAAAGTCGATTCATTAATCATTATTGGCGAAGAAGCTTACTCTCTCAATTGGGGAACTAACTCCATTTTGAATATATTTGTGTATGATATATGCTAATAGTAAATGCATATTCGTAATATTTTTTTTTATCTCTAAAAATCTAAAATATTTCAAATAATCGACAACCTTTAAAATTAATCTACCTTTTAAGTAAAACATAATAAAAAATATTAATGTATCAAAATTTACATCTTATTATTTTATGTCTTGTCTTATAGTTAGCGTTATACTATACTTAGAGTTATTTTTTTTTCACCACACAACAACTTTTCAAACAAGCTCGTCTGTCCATGTAAACGAAACCTTTGGCGAATTGTAGTAAAAAATAGACAAGAGGAGACGACCAAGGATGATCGTGAGAACAACTTCGGATATTTGATATAACGGATGCACGAACAAAAACCGTGTTTGATTATAGAGCTATTATCTGATGTACGTTTACGATATAGGCACGTTTTATAGGTCAGTGTGAAACACAAATCTATGATTTTCTCGGCTTTTATGTCCTATAATATGAATGTACTATACACATAAACCTTTCTCTTGAATCACTCTATCTATTGCTGAAAACTGCATTGAAATCCGTTAAGTGGTTTAAAAGTTAGTGAACAGACAGCGGAAGCGACTTCATTTTAAACTATGTAAAGATAATAATTAATGAATTTCAATTGGTTACTTACGAGTTTATATACCATAATCATTTTTGACAATTTAAGGAAAACATAAATGAATAGAATTTACCTATCGATATTAAAAAAAAACTATTTCAATTTTTTTATCGATAACACTAAAGCTCGTCAATAGCTACAAAACAAAAAATAAAGAAAATTATTTTACAAACAGAGGAGAAATAAGTACTGAACTGTTTTGTCTTTGCCTATTTATATATAGACTAGCTTTGCCCGCGGCTCTGCCCGCGTTCAGATGACCAAAAACCAAATCCTTAGGTTTTACATATTAGTATACTCTTACATTGCAGTTTTTGTATTTTTTCTCAGAAATGAGATATTTTTCCGCAGTAAAAAGTATCCTATATGTTGACCCGGATAATCAGCTATCAACCGTACTAAATTTCATCAAACTCCCTCCAGTAGTTTTTCTGTGATGCGGTAACAGACTGACAGACAAAAATTCTTAAAACTATACATTCGGCCTCTGTATCGATAATAATGTTTATTTCAATAAGATTTTCCAAAAAAATATTTAATGTACAGATTCGGCTTAGGTACAATTTTATTATATGTATAGATAAAGATAATAAGCAAACTACTCTTAAAATCATATGCTAAAAATAATTCACCCAATATAATTATCAGGTTGTTTGAGAGAATGGGATTATTTCAGATTATATAAAATATGAACACTGATTAACATTTACGTTTGTTAAAATTACTAAGAGTCTAACGCTTGTAATTTATCACAATTCAAGTAACACTTAAGAAATCTAAGAAGATTGACGCCAAAATTGAACATTTTAAAAAATCTATCTTATCGGATATTTCTAGGTACCTCCCGTGACCATGACTGCTGTAAATCATTCGAATGTCGGGAAACAAAAATCAAAATAAATCTGGAAAAAATCCGAAAACCGACTTCGAAAATATTTGATTAGGTATGTATAGTAAATGAAAACTACCAATCAGTTATTTTTTACTTTTTAGTGCTTTTGTTTGAAGTCGGTCTTTATTTTTTTGTTAAAAAGTTTTTATATTAACATGTTATTTAAGATGTAATATTACAGAAAGTTAAATATTACATAAGTATTACCTACCGTTTCTTCTTCCTCTAAAGCTCTCATTAGCTCATAATAGAGCATTTCTGTTTCCTTAGAAATTTCTATCTTCTCCGGTTCATAGCTGATCTCGCAAGATAAATCCGTTTGGAGATGCATTTTTGGTTTTATATCACTTACACTACACTCAAAACACTTATTCGTACATCGTAAATATTTTTTTTTACACTTTTCAATTATATTTGGAAAGTGTTGTTTGCGTAGCCATTACATAATTTTTATTGTTCATATGAAGACGTAATATATAATTATTACTTAAATTCACGCGTCATTGCATTAAGATGCAATCTATACAGATAATAAATAAGGCTTTATAGTCGGTATTGGGAAAATGTCTGACCTTTTACGGAGTTTTTAAGGTTTCTGAAACTTAAAAATATTATTTTGACCTAGAACTTATTCTGTGATATAATAGTATTATAAATCAACATATAATTTTAGCCGCTAAAGTTAAACACTATCTCTCTTATTAAAATCTAGTTCAAAAATCTTTAAATAGACCTAGAAAGAGATTTTTGGAAACTCATTTTTCGTTGGAATGTTTAAGTTTTCACAAGTGCAAATGAAATCATAAACTTTTGGTTATAGATAAAACGTTTAGCTTTAGTTAAAAGATTTTTTATTGGCTAATTAATTTTATTAGTGGCAGTGGTAGCCCAGTGGTAACGCGCTGGCTTGGGAAACCGAGTGAAGCGAGTTCAAATCCCGGGTCTCGCAGCTCTGATTTTTTCATGTGCGTGGAAATGATTTCCATATTAATATTGAATTAAATATTTAATGTACACATTCGACTCAGTTATAGTTTTATTATATGTATAGATTTAAAATACACAGCAAAATGGTTTACCATGTATGTAATAAACCTTTAGAAACTAATTTAACTTTTCACTAATGTCACGTACATTGTAACATCTATTAATCTCAACTTTGTAGAAGTCAGAATCGTTAAATGTCAGGAATAAACTTAAAAGTTCAAATGAGTTAAAGTCTTTTGTAAAAAGAAATAATTGAAAATTAGCATTAAGATTCACACTTTATGCACAAAAATGTAGTAATAAGTTATAAAAAAATAATAATATGTGTAATTCAAAACAGTTGTAACTATCTGTCGATTTTCTAGAGCCGCCATTCTCCATTATATCATGACACAGGATTCGAACCCACTATATGGAACAGTAAAAGCCGGCCACTAAAACGATTAGGTAGGAATAAATTTTCTTTTTTATACACCAAGTATCCCACAACGCAAAAACTTTTTCTTTTATATGCTGCATTCTGAAGTGACGACGTTAACGTAAACTGTTTGGATCCGTTTTTAATGTGAAAAATGTGTCTGGAAAGTAATTTAAAACTGTGTAAGCTGTCACGATCAATTTTGAACGTCTTTAGTATGTTCTCAAACCTAAAGAAATTAGCAACTAAAATTCCTTCCATTATTTCGGGCTTTAAAACACATTTCGACATATTTGGGTAGGGATACGTCGGACGTTTCACGGGTTCGATTATCGCGATCGGCAAGTTCTTTTAGCAAATGTTTTGGTATGTACCTAATTGAGTTTCTATATAGCGTTTTATGGTGTTTAACCTTGATTTTGTTATAAATGTCATATGAAAAAGAACATATAATAAGTTTATATAGCCAAATATACTCAATAACACGTTCGAGTTAATTTTATTACAGACTAGCATTACCCGCGGCTCCGCCCGCGTTCAGATGACCAAAAACCAAATTCTTAGGTATTATATATTAGTATACTCTTACATTGCAGATTTTGTATTTTTCTAACAAATGAGATATTTTCCCAGGGTAAAAAAATCCTATATGTTGACCCGGATAACCAGCTATCACCATACCACATTTCATCAAAATCCCTCCAGTGGTTTTTCTGTGATGCGGTAACAGACAGACAGACAGACAGACAGATAGACAGACAAAAATTCTAAAAACTATAGATTCGGCCTCCGTATCGATAATAATGTTTATTTCAATAATCAATAAGATTTTCCAAAATATATTTAATGTACAGATTCGGCTTAGTTACAATTTTATTATATGTATAGATTAACTTATTTTGTTCTAGAGTATAAATAATCAAAGTTTTAAATGTGTACAAACTTTTCTGAAGTTGTCGTAGCTTCTTGAAGTTAATTTCTAGGCTTTCAGTTCCATTATTTATTCCAATTATTTAGAATAAGGATTAAGAATGCTATGCTCAATGAGCAATATCAGTTTGAAAAATCTGTGTAAAAACAAATTAATATAAATTTCTTACTAAAAGACAATTTCAGAACTACCTTGTATTTTATTTTAAGTAACAAAATTATGATTTTGTTTAAATAATTATGTTTATAGTTTTGTGTGCTTGTGCGTATGTATTTTTAATTCAAAAAATATATCTTGAATATAATTTAAAATATCATAATTTTGGTTTCTTTAAATTGAACCCAGTCTAAGAATGTGTTTCACAAACAATAATAATAAATATTTAATGCGTATAAACATGTTAAAAAAGTCAAAATTACCACTCTAAATTGAAATCTGCTGTAAAATCAGCCCAATCGATCAAATAATATTTTTTTGCAAATCTAAAATACACTAGCGAGTTGGTACGTTTTAACGGTTAGTATGGAATAGTTAGAATATTTGTTTCCAATACAAACTTTCAACATCTATTTCACCCCTTTCAAGTCTTATACTTGCGACAAAAAGTGTCCTATGTCCTTCTCCAGCGTCCCATCTCTATTTATGCCAAGCTTCATCAAAACTGGTACAGCGGTTTAGGCGTAACAGGCAGACATACAGACAGAATTACTTTTGCATTTTTAATATTAGTTTGGATATAGCGTCTGTACGTTATTGCTCACTCATTCTCAAATAGAGTGGAGTCATGAGTGACGAATTAGTTGCCGCCGTCTAACGGATACGAGTTATTTAAAGTGCGAAAACACAGGATTAGTGGACCTGTTCGTGGTTTTCCTACAATTTAACTGAGCTTATTTAAGTTCAATACTCATTAGGGTTTAATTTTTAGTGGTTATTTCGTAATGTTCATAGGAATAGTTAAACGGAAACCTAACAAGATGACATTTTACAATTGTTGACTCAAGACAGAGCAACCTATAAAAACTCAATCTTTACTAGAAATATTTCATTACTTATAATTGAGAATTTTTTTATGTATGTTTGTTCGCTCTTTACGGTGAAACGGTTAGACGGATTTGGCTGAATTAAAAGACTTATTATCTGGAGGAACACGTAAGCTACTAATAAGTACCTATATAGGGACGCATACGAGTGAAGCGTGGGTAAGTCGCTAGTAATAACATCAAAAAATATACCTAATTAGTATCTCAAGGTATCAACAAGTAAGAATAAGCGAGTCTAAACTAAAAGTTAAAACCAAAATAAGCGCGACTACGGACTAACCAAAACGTAAAAACAGATTTAAAGCCAAATTAATAACAAAGTTGGCAAGTTCCCAGAACTAGCGGGAAAGGGGTTTGCGCTGATTTGTCTTAAGGCTTGTTTTATTGCACTAAGTGTAACTTGAATTTAGATGTAAACTAAACTAATATATACCGTATTTATAATAGAAACTAGCTATTTCACATGGATTTTGTCACATTTATACGTTTTTGAATTTTTTCATTAGTGACACACCAAAGTGCGTAAAATTACTATTTAGTCTGTGAAAGCTTGTTAGTTAGCTTTTTTTTTACTTTGTAAGCCTAAAACTTATTTAACGGTTAAATGAATAGATCAGTTAAATTTAGATTAAAAGACACATTTTGGATTTATATATAACTAGCGATTCACCTTCACTTTGCTCGGGTTCGGCCCTAAGTACGTTTTAACTGTTAGTATGGATCGCACGGGAATTTTCCGTACATTTTTCCAGAATAAAAAGTAACCTATGTGCTATTCCAGACTATAATCTACCTCTGTGCCAAAATTCATCTAGATCTGTTCATTCTGGCGTGATTGAGTAACAAACATCCATCTATCGAAACTTTTGCATTTATAATACCTATTTACATAGGATTTTGTTGTTGTTTAAATAAAGCTTAGACAAAACCTAGTTAACTAAGCTATTATCATTAAACTTAATAAAAACATATAAAAGCAAATTTTATGACATATTTCCTCGTGAAATATATATATTATATACGTATTATGTGCTATAATAGTAATAAAATGAAGTAAAGGAATGAACTGGCAAGGCGAGTGCGGACGGCGACTTCGTTTTGCTTCCCAAGACTCCGTAAATAGCTGCTAAGTTTTATTACAAAATATCTGTATCCTTACAGATATACTATTTACTGTTAGATACTAAATAAAACTATGAATAGTATATAAAGGTATCCATCTATACATATAATAAAATTGTACCTAAGCCGAATCTGTACATTAGATATTTTTTGGAAAATCTTATTGAAATAGACATTATTATCGATACAGAGGCCGAATCTATAATTTTTTAGAATTTTTGTCTGTCTGTGTGTCTGTTACCGCGTCACAGAAACACCACTGGAGGGATTTTGATGTGGTATGGTGATTGCTTGTTATCCGGGTCAATATATAGGATACTTTATACCGCGGCAAAATGTATCATTTCTGAGAAAAAATATGTAAAACCTAAGAATTTGGTTTTTGGTCATCTGAACGCGGGTGGAGCCGCGGGCAATGCTAGTATAAAATATATACCACAGCTGATGTACACTTATCGCCAAATTTAAATTATTTGAGTTGTTTTAAGAGAGACTTCGCTATTATTAAGGGGCATTTAGCATTTTTAGGACCCTATTACTAAGTCTCCGCTGTCCATCCGTCTGTCAGCGGGCTGTATCTCATGAACCATAATAGGTAGAGATTTCAACTTTTCACAGAGTGTGTATTACTTTTACCGCTATAATAACATATAGTATATAATATCAAGATGGCGAATTTCAAAATGGCCGCAATGCAAATTAAAAAAAATCGATTAGTATCTTGTACGATCGTATGGAACCCTTCGTGTCCCAGTCCGGCTCGCATTTGACGGTTTTTTTTAATTTTCTCTGAAACTAATCTATACCAGTGTTATAAAGAGGTAAACTTTGTGAGTTTGTGAGTTTGTGACGTTGTAGGGGGTAATCTCCGATCTACTGAACCAATTTTGATTAAATTTGGTAAGAAGATAGTTTGAGACCCTGAAAAGAACACAGGATACTTTTTATCCCGGAAATCATCCCTTAAGGAGGTGAAAATGAGGATAAAAGTATGTATGGGGAATCAAGCTTCTTAGCTTGATTCCCCATACGAACCACCCTACGAACCTTACGAACCCGAGCGAAGCGAAGGTGAATCGCTAGTATGAAATAAATAAATAAAGTATTGGCTTCTATTAAATTACCGACTAGCTGGCATAAATATTTTTTATTTATACTATGGCATCAATATAAAAAAATGTGTTTTTCTATCTGTAATTGTTTTGTGTAAGATTAAATCTATTCAAAACAGCGCTTTTTAGTGCAAATATGCTTTATTTCCACGCCATTTTCATTTTACGACATTTTCCTTTTATTTCATATATGAACTAACAATTAGTTCCTGTTTGCGCCAGACGGAATCAGAGTGTTGGACGGAGCTAATTTAGTTTTGCTCGAGCAAAATAGTAAATTATATTTACTTTCTGTTTAAAAATGCTCTTTTTAAAAATGTATGTAGAAATGTCAGTTTAAAAGTTAAATTAGTTGCTTTTCGACTCAAAAGCTTATGTGTACCTTTTATATGCAAACTTTGCGAACGCAGTTTCTATTTTGATAGTGATATGAAATAGACTAGCTACTCACTCTCGCTTCACTCGGGTTCGTCCCTAGTGAAAAACAAAAACAAATCTATCCCACGGGATCCGTACATTTTTCCAGGATAAATAGATTCCAGACTATAATCTATCTCTGTGCCAAATTTCATCCAAATCCGTTTAAACCTTCTGGTGTGATTAACAAACATCCATCCAAACTTTCGCATTTATAATATTTAGCTATTTTTATTAGATAAATTTATTGACACACTCCTTTTTTACTTCAATTATAATGAAGTGGTTAGGTAGTGGATAGTGGAACTTTTCAACAGCTACTAATTAAATGTTTGAATTTGAACTTAATATAAGAAAAACTTAAATTAACGAATGCTATTCGTTACAGTTATAAAATAAAGGCTTTTCATTATTATTTCATTTTATTTTACACTTTACAGTTGATCCATAGCTTACTTTTTAGTTTTATAGCTGGCTTTGTATTATCATCCGGATTTCACAAACAGAATTTCGATTTTATACGATAGTTATAAGTTAAAATCAACTTCCACGATTAGATTTCGTAGTTAAGTTAGCGATTTTGTTACAAGTAATAAAAGCGTTAAAAAGATACAAGCAAGAATCCATAGGTACTAATTGGATAGAAGACGTATTCAGTAATAATATGGCTATATCGCTGTTCAAGCTATGCCCAGCTAATACAGTATTTAATTGTTAAATTAACACATATTTTTTATTTATCAACCGATTGAAATAAAACAAACAAAAATACTAAATGTTAAGTGAAGCTTACTTAAATAATTAGTGAAAACCGCACCCAAATCGGTTAAGCCGTTTCTGAGATTAGCGCGCACAAAGGCACAAACAGATAAAAATTCTGAAAAAATCGTTGTCTTAATAATTTTTACAATTATATATTATTACAATAATAATTTTTCTCAAATATTTTTCACGTACAGACAGCGATCACATATACTATTATTATATGTATAGAAGATGTATCTATCTACGCTTCAATTTAAAAACCTGTTATTTTGTATTAAGTACATATTAGGGTTAACGACACTTAATAATTTTTTTGCAATTAATTCATGCTATCTATATTAACGGAATGTTTATACCGTTATAAGAAATTTGCTATAACACTTAAGATAGCGATGTATATTTTGACAATGAAATATCTAAGATGTGGATTGACTACACGTTTGGCTCAGTTTGTAGTGACCTTACTTGCTGTGCCAGCGGTCGCGGGTTCGAGTGCCGCTGGAGGCATTCATTTGTGTGACGAGCACGAATGTTTGTACTCCAGTCATGGGTGTTTATATTTATAAAATGTATGTATTTAAAAGTTATATATGTGTAGTGTATCAACTATCTGGCATCCATAACACAAGCCTCGTAACTTACCATGGAACTAGATGGTGTTGTGTGTTAATGTCCTGATATATTTATTTATTATTATTTATCTAAGCTTTATTTAAGTGAATCTGTTTTTAGTTAATAGAAATAGATAATATTTAGGTACGTACTCTTGCTATAATAATAATGTTATTTTTAACGAAAAAGGAGTGCTGACTTCAAAACTTAAAAATAAATAAAATTCCACTCAAAGGGATGGGATTTTTTTTTAATTTATAACATATGAGAGATGTTTTTTTTAATATAAAAATGTTGGGTATAATCATATAAATTATCTGTCTATAATATCTCATGATATAGACACAATTTTTTTTTCTTTTTTCTACAAAATATCTCTAAACTTAAAACCAAGATTCATTTGAGTCGATTCCTTTAAGAATAAAGACATACTCGCTTTTATGACATTATTTAGAATCATTTTATTACACTAAAATATAATTTACATCAAAATTTTATAGGTTTCTATAGTTTAAGTCATAAATTAAGCTTTTTATTTGCACTATGCCACTTGCTTTTGAGACGGAATGTAATACTCCCTTTCAAATAAGTAAAATTGTTTATTACATATGCTGAAAACGACAATTTAATATGGCTACTGGATATGACTGTAATAACTTAAACATTTTATAAACATCTCAGGCATGAATGCATAAAACTAGAGGAGAATTCTAATCGGATTTTCCAATTTCCAAAAGAAAGATTCGATGCTATTTATTTTGTTTTACGCGATACTTTTGCCAATTGTGAATCGATTGTCATAATTGTTATTTTAATAAATATAGTTATACCTCAAGGGCGCTTCTAATTTTTTTAATTAATTTTGAACATTAAGTTGCTACTTAAAAATAAATTAATAATAATAAAGTTATTAAGAGAAACTTTTGTTAAAAATTAATTATTAAATCATGAAATAAAAAAAAATAATACATAACACATTCTACAGAGTATTTAAAAGTAGAATTTGTAAAACACCTAAAGTTTTGTATCATTACAAACCAGAAGCAACTTTCGAAGAAAAGTCTAATTAAAACCGCAATAACACGGAAGTTATTCCCAGAACACCGAGACCGCTAATAAAATGGGCATTTATTGCCCATTCGCCCTTTTAAGACTTTTTAAATTTATTATCTACGGTAATTAACTGTGAAAAAAAGTTTTTATAGATCTTATTCAATGCGTTGCAAGCATCCTTATTAATATTTTTATAAACGCGAAAGTGTGTTGTTCTACAACCGAGCGAGAGATTTTTGCATAGAAAGTATTATTTCTGTACATCAACAAATAAAGGAAAATAAGCCAAATAAGATTTTTAATTTTATTTGTATGCACTATACATGCACGCTGTAATCAAACGTAAAGTGTTTCCATATACCTAGTAATAAAAAAATAAAGATTTTAGAATTTCAGCAAAACCTCTGTGAATGAGACCTTTGTACATCATGATCATTAATCATTATATTTAAAAAAAAAGGTATTCAAAATGTCGGTATATCTATACTTAATATTATAAAGAGGTAAAGTTTGTGAATTGTGAGTTTGTGAGTTTGTGACGTTGTAGGGTTTAATCTCTGGATCTACTGAACCGATTTACATGAAATTAAGTAAGAAGATAGTTTGAGACCCTGGGAAGGACATAGGATACTTTTTATCCCAGATATAATCCCTTAAAGGGGTGAAAATGGGGATGAACGTTTGTATGGGGAATCAACCTTGGTACGAACTCGAGCGAAGCGAGGGTGAGTCGCTAGTAAAATAATATAGCTTGAGCTTTTTTATCTACGTCATTTCATATGTAAAGAGTGGTCAAGTTTACATGAGAAGCAGAGCTACAGAAAATAACTTGTGAAAATTCAAGTCATTCCCTATACAACATATCTTGAATGCAATTCAGTACCTACGTTTATAACACGAATAAAATATATTCTTATTTACGTGGACTTAGAAAAGTCGACCCAGTTGGCATCGAGCAAGTAATCTGTCAGCGAGGTTCTTTAGAAATATTTATATTCAGCTACAGCCAGTGCAATTGTGCTACTATCGCAAAACCTAAATGCATAGAAGGAATTCACTTCTTTCTAAAACGTTTTATTGGTGTATAGAAAACGGTGATAATATTATATATATAAATCTGATTGTAATGTTAATTGTTCCTTCATAACGTCTCAGTGTTCTAATATTTACGACAAAGGAAATACGATAAGTAATTTTAGAACATTATATTAGAATTATTAAAAAATCTTGTTTATTATCTATACAGATAAATAAAATTGAAGTGTCTGTTGGTAATGTCAAAATAACAGCTCTTTACTAAATACAATGTATTTGACATGACTGGAGTATAAACATTCGTGCTCATCACACAAATGAATGAAAATTAGATGAAAGGGACTCGAACCGGCGACCGCTGGAACAGCAAGTAGGGTCACTAGCAACTGAGCCAAACGTGTCGTCATAAGAATATATGCTCCTAAGAATTGTAACATTGTATAAAATAAATTATAACTTTCCATAGTAAATAATACAAACTTTACAGCTATATATCTTTCACTCCTGAAAACTGACTGGACAAGACTGTGTATATATGTGTCGTTTCCTGACATAAAATTTTGTTAATAAATACTAAATATTTTAGTTCTTAAACTCAATTATCAAGATCTCTAATAAAATCAATATTGGTACCTGCTTCTCTATATATAAACATAATAAACCTATATATAAAATATTGCAAGCCAATTGCACAAATAAAACTAAAAAGCGAACTAAGAATCAAAGAATTCCCTAATTAAATTTTAAATTACACGCTTCCATCCATTTAAATGTAAGTTTTTTTATATTGAACAGGACGTACCTAGAAACGGTTCCATTCATTTTCGATTTCGTTCAAGAAAATAGATTGTTCCAAGTAAACCGAGCAGAAAGTGAGTTTCCTTTGAAACACGAGTGAAAATAAATCGACGGACATTTGAGAGGCATGCACTGAATAAGGATGGTCGATTTGTATGCGAAGTGTGGCAGCACTGCGGTTTACGCGGGAAAACCGACAGCCCATCTCTGTATTTCATTTTTTATCTGTGACACTTAATTTTATTTTTAATTTTAAAATTCAAGCATAAATTAATTAAAAATTATTATTATTGAATTGAGATTAAAAAATGTGCTTTTGGACGATATTTTATATGTTATTGATTAATTTGCTTATCCAAGTAGATCTTTTAATAACTCTTTACGTGAAATCCGATAGATATTGAGGGGACAATAAGGGAGAAACTCTATGATCTTGACAAATCTCTATCCATATATATTCGCTGTACTTTCTTTAATTTTAACCCACATAGTATTTGTGTACAATTTTTAATCTGATACCAAGTTTTGTAGCTTCATTCAAATAAACCATTCATCTCATAATTGGGAGGCTAAATCTTGATACTTTATCTTTCTAGTTGATACATTATATGTCGTCGGACAATAGCAATTGTAGGACCAACTTTCTAACCTCAGACTAAGAGAATGAGATAGACGTACCGTTTATTGTGATAATAGATTAAGCCAAAGAAAATAGCCAATATCAGACGAAAAATATATTAATTTAATAGTAGGAGGTCCCGATCTATGTGGTGGACCCCTCATTGTTTTTACAGGCGAAATATATTTTTAATCAATAAAACATATTAACAATTACAATCCAGGGGGGTTGTCACCAAAAATTTGCTCCAGGCTATTTTTAATAATTTTTTTTATTAAAACTACAAGAACTCTTTTTTACCTTAATATTTAAAATCGAAAGTCAAATGCCATCATACGGTTTGATAGATAACTTTATTACAAATTTAATATTATAGGATTGTTATACCGAAACATCTTCAAGTTAGAGGTTTTTCAATAAAAAATAGTCTGGAGCACTTTTTTGGTGACAACCCCCGGGATCGTGTTTGTTAATATGTTTTATGGTTTAAAAAATATATTTCCTCTGAAAAATAAGTGAGGGGTCCACCACATAGGTCGGGATCTTAGACTATAATGTTTTCAATATTTTCTGACAAGGATTTAATTTTTTCTTTAAGAGTGCTTATACATATATAAAAAAAAATATTTATCTTTGTAATAATGGCGCCTAAATACTGCGAATACAAAATGAAGAATGGTATTATAAACAGCCAAATTATAATACTGTTTCAGGATTCAATCACTGTCTACTTTAGACTCTTACCGAGTTTCTAACGCACAAATGTGCGGAAGTTTACATTGTGACTCATTGGTTCATAGACCTATAATGGGTAGAATGGTACAATATTATGCTTTGTATCGACCAGGTGAGTTACTACATTCGTTATTAATAAACTTTGTTTAAGCTTGATTTATATTACCCCGTTATAATAAAATATCTGATTTTCGAACGAAACAAGTTTCTTAACGGATTTATATGGCATAGAATTTACTATTTATGTACTACTAGCGACTCACCCGCGCGCCGCACGGGTTCGTCCTTACTTGCGTTTTAATGTTTAGTATAGATTTCTCAGAGATGAGATATTTTCCCGCAGTAAATAGTATCCTATATGTTGATCCGGATAACCAGCTGTGTTGTTGGTGTTGTGTGGTTTTCCCGTGATGCAGTCACAGATAGACAGACAAACCCTCTAAAAGCTGTAAATTCGGCTTCTGTATCGATAGTAATGTCTATTTCTATAAGACTTTCCAAAAAATATTTAATGTACAGATTCGGCTAAGTTACAATTTTATTATATCATGTATAGAATACATAAATTGATTTGTGCGATTTTTTTCTAGAGTATCGTGATTACTGTCAACTGTCAATAGATGGCGCCTTTTTCATTTTTTTTATTTCAAAAAATCTATAGTATAATTTTAGAGCTACACTTATTATATATGTCAAAAACCCTACCAGATGTTCGATAAAAAGGCCTCTGAATGAGAAGAAATGCCGATAGAAACTCAGCGGGACTATATATTTTTTTAATAATAAAAAAAATATTACAAATTAACACTAAGAGCCTGGAGGCAATCTTAGTTTTTTTTATGAAAAAAGTTTAAAGACTTATTAGACAGTGACAAGATAACATATTATCTTAGTCACTAGTTACATTTACCGTACAACTCTATCCAACCTCATCTAATATATGGCAGAATATATTATAATACATATTCGATTTTATTAATTGTATATATGTTTGTTTTATTCGAAAAAAAAATGTTTTTGGAACTATTTAAATTAATTTTAATGGGGTGATTTACTTTTCGTAAATAATTTCAATGATGTAAAATAATAGACATGATTAATAAGTTTTTAAAATAAAGAGTAATAACTATTACTTTTCTGAGGTTTTGCTTGCATTTCAATTCAATTTTTCATTTGTATTTAGACATTGAAGTAGGTACATACACAAAAATCCATTTTAGTCAAAATTCAAAGAATATTGTGTATTCATCCCTTTTTAACGTCTCACTGCTGGGCACAGGCCTCCCTTGGATACGAGGGGATCAGGCCATAGTCCACCACGCTAGCCAAGTGCGGGTTGGCGGACTTCACATATCTTTCGAAAACTTGCTAGGTTCTCTAAGACATGCAAGTTTCCTCACGATGTTTTCCTTCACCGTAAGGCAAGTGGTAATCATGTTAGAAATGATTTGCATATGAAAATATCAGAGGTGCGAGACCCGGGATTTGAACCCTCACTCGGTTTCCCAAACGAGCGCGTTACCACTGGGCTACCACTATCTTCAACAAATATTACAAACTTATATATATTAGATTGATAATAATTTAATTAATTGATTTATTGTTTGTTGTGGTTATGGTATGTATGTTAATTTGTCATCCAATCGGTTTCCTCCATCCATACTAATATTATAAATGTGAAAGTATGCTTGTTTGTTTGTCCTTCTTTCACATCGAAACGGAGTGACGGATTGGCGTGATTTTTAGTGTGGAGATAGTTGGAGAGTGACATAGGTGGAGAGTGACAACATCTTTTTACCGCGGGAGGTTATCTCATTCCCATGGGAATACACGTTATAATACAATCCAAAAAATATATATGATCCGAATAACTTGAAACTTGGTATTAATGTTTTTTAATAAGATTAAACAAATACGTGTTTTAGCATTTTTCGAAATTCATCCTATAAGGGGGTAAAATAGCGGATAAAAGTTTGCAGGAAACTACCTTTTTAGAGATTTTTTGTAGTTTTAGCGCGAGCGAGGCCGCGGGTTCTGCTAGTAGGATATAAACAGGACTAATTGAAAATATGTTATTCAAAGTATGTACATATACTTAGGAATTTTAATATTAGATTTAAAGTTTGGAATAATATGATGAGTAACGATGACCCAGATGTATATTTTTTATTGATTTCACAACATGTAACTGAAGTGGTACCGACATTTTTAGCTCATCAAGATATCCATAAGTTGTAGATTTGAATCCAAACAGTATTTGCAGGTTCGATTCTCACTCAAGATAGTTAAGGCTTAGTGACCTTAATATGCGTAATAGTTTATTTGGAGCATTAGTTTAAATTTGTATCCTAAATATAGTTTATTTTATATACATACAGGCAGTTTAGAGTCCTATCATAGCTCTTTAATAACTTTCTAATAGTTAAAACGTTACCAAATTTTATCTGTAGTCTATACAGATAAATAAAATTGAAGTGTCCTTTTATAATATTAACATAACAGATTTTTACTAAATGCATATGAAATTACATACGGTTCCTACAAATAAGAAAAAATAATTTTTAAAACTTTTGTTTGTCTGTTTCAGCTAATCTCCGAAACGGCTGGTCAGACTTTGACGGGGCTTTTACTGGCAGACAGCTGACGTTATAAGGAGTAACTTAGAATACTTTTATTTTGAAAATAGAACCAGGGTTTCGCACAAAAATTTAAACCCATGAAATTGTGAAAAAATCCGCATACCGAGCGAAGCGATGGTAACTCATTAATAATGAAAGCTGACTTTAAATAGAATCTATATTTTGTCCGATATGACATGATATTTTTATGCAAAACATTATTTAATATCTAATTATAATATTAATATATTGACATTAATTTATATATGATAAAATAATATTTATTGTATTAATTAATTATTAGGTCAGAGATTATCCACAGTACAAACTAAACAAACCAGTATGGAGAGATAAAGACAATTAATTGCCTCAAATCCTTGTATACGAAAGGCGATACACCGTACAGATATGAAAACAGCACTAAAAACCAGATCACTAACAAAAAACACTTTGAACTGATATATAACACGTCGAAAGATAATAAGCATATAGTGGTATGCAAAAAAAATAATTAAAAAGTCGATTAGTTTTTAATTATGCACTAAAATATTTTTTTGGTTTTTATTTAATATTAAAAATATAATAGGTTTCTTCATAAAAGTATTTTTCGTGTTTTTTTTTAAATGAATAAGCAATGTTTATATGGTCGAGCGCACGGGCGTCTGACAGCCGGCCGCCATTACACTGAGCGTGTCAAAATGCAAACGCGCCCTGCGCCGGCGCATGTATTTACATAATCATTATTGTTGGTCCTGCGTGCGTGATCTCATTGTAGAGAAGGTGATAGTCGATAAAAAGCTCGTTTTATGAGTTATTTTTAGAACAAACTTTGTTGAAGTTAATGTTGTTGAGATATTAGTTTGGTTAATTGAATATTTTTGATTTTTAATTTTGTTTTTCGGTTCTTGATGAGATTAAAATATTGTATTAAAAATACATTTTTAAATAGAACACAAAATATAAAAAATGAAATATTAATGATTAGTGATAACTAATATGATGATGTTATGCGAATTTAATCACAGCAAGGTGTAAAGTGGTAAATTAAATATTTTAAAGAAAGATTAGAGTTTTAGTCACTTTACATAAACAGAAAAATAACAAAAATAACTTAGATATCTTTGAAATTTATGTATATGTAGGTAGATCTGCAAATAAATAGTTCACTTTTGTACTTTACAGAAATTATTACATGATATAAAAAACATATATCGATAAAAGCATTTCTATTGCACATCACTACTGGAGAGTTGCTAAGGACAGGAGCGGTGATTTCGCGACACAAATAAACCATGGCTTTTGTTTTAACGGACGTTCAATTTAGAGCTTTTTTAAAAGGGGAAGGATAATTGCTCTCAGTTACATTTTACACCCTATGTGGGTTATAAGGGCCTCTTCAAATATGAAGCTAGCTTATGATTGAAGTTTAAAGTATGCCCATGTAAAAATGTATGAATAATACATAAATGTATGAATAATACATAGTTACTATTACTAGCGCCTCGCTTTGCTCGGGTTCGTCCCTAGATACGTTTTAAATAGATATAAATAGTTATTTTCCAGCGGTAGCCATGTAGATTTTAATTTTTTTTTTAATATTTCGTTCGTTTAATTGTTATTTTGCTATTCATCAAAGATCATCAAAATCGGTCCAGACATTCTCGAGTTATAAGTGTTGTGACAAACCCGACTTGTTTTATATTTATAAGATGTAATATATATATATATATATATATATATATATGTAATATATTAGCATATAATATATTAGCATATTAGTATACTCTTACAATGCAGTTTTTGTACTTTTTCTCAGAAATGAGATATTTTCCTGCAGTAAAAAGTATCCTATATGTTGACCCGGATAACCAGCTATAATCATACCAAATTTCATCCAAATCTGTCCAGTGGTTTTCTCGTGATGCGGTAACAGACAGATAGACAGACAAAAATTCTAAAAACCATAGATTCGGACTCTGTATCGATAATAATGTCTATTTCAATAAGATTTTCCAAAAAATATTTAATGTACTGATTCGGCTTAGTTACAATTTTATTATATGTATAGATATAAATATATTTGCGTATAAATATGTCGGCTTCTTACCTAAAAATAACTACGTTGCTATGAAAAAACAGGATAAACTGACACACAAAATAATCATCGCAATAATTGGACTGTTATAAATGCGAATGTTTTTGTATGTGTGTATGTTTGTTATTCATTTACGTTGAAACGGCTGGACGTATTTGGAAAAAATTTAGTAAACAAATAGACTATGATGACCTGGAGAAACACATAGGCGAATGTGAAGCGAGGGTAAGTCCTAGTGAATACATATAATAGTTAAAAAATAACAGCGTACAGAATCTATTCATAATATATTTACAGTTAGTATAGATTTCTCAGAGGTGAGATATTTTCCCGCAGTAAAAAGTATCCTATATGTTGACTCGGATAACCACCTATCGTCGTACCAAATTTCATCAAAATCTATTCAGTGGTTTTCTCGCGATGCGTTCCCAGACAGACAGACAAAAAATCTAAAAACTATAGATTCGGCCTCTGTATCGATAATAACGTCTATTTCAATAAGATTTTCTAAAAAATATTTAATGTACAGATTCGACTCTATTAGAATTTTATTATACGAGTATGTATGTATAGATTTCGAACGTTACATTGTCAGGGACGTTGACCTAAGGTGTGTTCGTTAACAAATACGTCACGGCACCGCTTCACGGGTCACGGATTCATTTCCGTAAACCACTTCAATGTGATTTATAAAAACTTTCGCATTTCGTAACTAGTGACTTACCCTACAACTAGTCTAAACTAGTCCCTAGGTACAGTAGCCTATGGATGTCTGATTTTTTCAAATAATTAAAACTTACTAAAACTTACATTTTTTAAATTAATAACAATAATATCGAATCTAACCTTTTTTTTTTTAATTTTGTTATCGAAATATGTATATTGTTGTCGCCAACACTTTTTACAGGTCATGGCTAAATGAGGTACAGAATATATGTTAAACTGAAAAATTAATCATTCAATTACAGGAAGACACTACAAATAATAAAATAAATAAAACCAGGATTTTTATAGAATAGACGGCTTTATAGCTTAGAAAGCTTTTTCTTTTAGGTAAAATAGAATGGAAAGGGTATACCCGAATATGTAAACATGTAAAGTAAAAAAAAAAAATTAAAGCAGAAAATCTTTTGAAATAATCAATTTAAGTAAAAATATACTGTAACTCAATCACTAGCTCACGACATTGAGAGATTACCGTACAGTTGTCTGTCTCTAAATAAATTAAAAAACCACTCGAGTGACTAAAGTGTGTGCTAAATTCACTTGAAAAACTGAACATGTTGAAGAAGTAATAAAAACACCGTCATCTTGACGACAATTTTGTTATATATTTTGTCATGTCATCATATCTTTATGTATATAAAATTCTTCTGTATGTATGGCATCGAACTCTTTCTAAACGGTCGGACGTAGGAGGTAGTTGTGGATAGTAGTGCTCAATAACTAGTAAAAATCTCAATTACATAATGCTACTTAAACTCGTCTAATATCGTAAACACAAAATATTGTTAAAAAGTTTACTAGAACAAAATTCGTAAATAAAGTGAATTAAAAGTTAAAACATTGTAGTAGGGTCCTCAAAAGACAAAAGTCAAATGTTAAAAGCCAAACACTGAGGACTGCCCAACGAGCGCCTATGAAGAAAATAATAACAATGGAAAAAGTGAAAGAGAACGAGAGAGAGATTGTGGCTGTTCTCTCTGCCTACCTTGCAAGGGATATAGCGTGAAGTGTGTGCGTGATAAAGTCATATGGGTTTTATCTCGAATACAGACATAGTCAGATGTAACAGCTAGTTTACAGCATTAGAATGCATCAAAATCCCTCCCGCAAACAAACAGTGTACAAATAAATCACACAGCGAAGTTAATTCGCGTTTAACGGCATATGCAATATACGTGATTGGCCGCCGTGTCAATTTGCATGTCCAATTCAGAAAAAGTATGTACACCATGGTTTTGAAGAATTTAGGATTTGATTTTAAATAAAACTATTTTTTTAGATTTAGATTTTTTAGGCCTATTTTTTTAGGTTCCCGACGCGACGCCTTAAATGCATAGTAAATGTATAATTTTGTGGGTAATACCGTCTTTAATAATTAAATAATAAGTTTTTAACTTAGTCTATACCGTGACCGTGATTCTGTACAACATTGTAAATTATGGAAACCACAAATCAAAATAAATGAACAAAAGAAAACCGAAAATGTAGTTTTATTTAAAATGTCAAATATTCCCGTAAATCTAAAAAAGTATTATTAAAATTTAATTGTTATTTGATCCTGTTTGTTTGAATGTGTGTTACTCAATCATGCGTAAATCGTTGAAACGAGATGGGATGAAACTTGACACATAGATATACCATGTTCATTAACATACGGGATACGATTTTGTTCCGCTTGTAAATTCTCGAAAGTTATAAGTTCGATTATATCGATGTATGTAACTACGTCACGAATGGGTTCAAGAAATTTTAACGAAAAATAAAAGTTATGATGCATTTAAAGTCGCCGGCAGAAACTAGTTGGTAATAAAAAAATACAATCGAATCTAGTATCTCTTTTTTTGAAGTCGGTCAAATCTACTTAGTTATTTGGTACATATGTATATTTAAAAGTTATATCGATAAGTATTTATTTACTTATTACAACATAAAACAAAATCATAAATTTTATTTAAAAAATCATGGTTACTCTATCGTGTATGTTCTAGTTTTTAATTTTGTTCACTTTATGTACTATGTAGCACTCAATTCGGTTTTGCTTTATTACTCTGAAATGGGTTTATCTCGATGACGAATCTATAACGCAAGGAATATATTATATACATGTAATACCTTCAAACGAGCAATTCTTGTATATTTATTTATACCGGCGACCTCGGAAACGGCTCTAACAATTTCGCTGAAATTTGGTATGTGGGAGTTTTCGGGGGCAAAAAATCGATCTACATTAGTCTTGTGTCTGGGAAAACGCATGTTTTCGAGTTTTCATGCAGTTTCCTTTCGTATTATTCTACGCAAAATATGGTCCCTGATTTCGCACGCTCGGGCATAAGCATCATTGTCAAGCGACCAAGACGCAGGAGTGTAATCATAAGTGTCTGAACGGATACAAAGTTTTTACTTTTGTTTTTTTTTGTGTTTATTTTTTTTTGTATTTATTCAAGTTTTTAGTTTTTTTTTAATCTAAAAATATGATATAACAACAAAGAACTCCGAGCGAAGTGCCGTCGCCCGGGTTCTATGTATTATATATACCTACTACTATACATATATAAGCTCTTCATATACATATTCATTATATATAAAAAAAAACTATACAAAAAAAGTATTGTTGTATACTGTCTATATTTGTGACGGTGAAAGTTTTCAATGCACCTATCGGCATAAAAAGCATCATAGTAAGAAGCAACAAACAAACATATTTTATTATTTTTAATATTAAGTAAGAATATCACTAAAAATATACTATTATCTTATAAAATATGCTAATGGATGTTATAGGTTTCATAAATAAACTTTTACTTGTATCTCATCAACACTCGAGCTTCCGTAACAGTATCTATAATAAATATTCTTCGTAACTATGGAGAATGGACGTAATTAAGTTAGCTTTGAAGTGAGGGTGGAAGTTGAGATTTTAAAACTAAGCTTTTGCTGACAAAGAAACATTTCGACCTAAGTACTGATTGACTGAGATGAGGGAATTTTAGTTCTTAGAGAAAATTTTGTCGACACTATTCATAAATAAAGTAATACATTTTGTATATATTAAATTAGTATCAATTTAATTTTTATTATGATTATGAATATGTTTAGAAAGTTTCAAGTGATTGTAGCTTTTTGAAATATGAATGGTCTTGGGTTCGAAAACAGGAAGAGGTTATTTTCATTTAGTTCTTAATATGATTATATAAGATGTCAAATATACCAAAATTCCTTGTTCTTGGTAATGTTCTTAGCCTTTCTAGTTTTTTCCTACTAGCTCTTATTTCGCTCTGGTATTTCTTAGAATGTTTTATCAAAACTATATTATCTCACGGGAGTTCCCCGTGATGTATTGAGATAAAAAGTATCTTATTATATGATTCTCATAATCTATTTTTATGTAAAACGTCGTCGATTTGATACTCTGTTGCTTCGGTGTCGTGGGACACATCAACATACACATTTTCGAATTGATAATATAATATTCTAAGGCAGTCGTAGCCCAGTAGTAACGCGCTGGCTTGGGAAACCGAGTGAAGCGGTTTCAAATCCCGAGTGTCGCATCTCTGATATTTTTATGTACGAATCATTTTCAACGTGATTACCACATGCTTTACGGTGAAGGAAAACATCCTGAGGAAACTTGCATGTCTGAGAGAACCTAGCAAGTTTTCAAAAGACATGTGAAGTCCGCCAATCCGCACTTGGCCAGCGTGGTGGAGAATGGTCTGATCCCCCTCGTATTGAAGGGAGGGCTGAATACATACATACATACAAAATAATATTCTTATATACTGTAGGAGCTATTACAGAAAAGATAAACATTCTTAAATCATCGCGTATTTTTAGCATCATTCAACCTATCACTTATGCCGTAGTAAAATATGAAATCAAGTCTCCAAGGAAACTTGTAATCTCAACGCAAAACCAAAACACATTCCCAAAGGCAATTATGTGAAATTTACAACATTCACTTACATTTCTCATTTGAATAGCTAGAAATAATAGATTATAACTTTATTTCGGTACTATCTCCATGCGGTAATATTATTCAAACGTAGTTGCTGTGTCAGTTTGTTAGCGGTTTACGAGATGAGCGGTAGGTAAACGTCTATTTGTATGAAAAATATTTGGTGAATATTTCTCTTAATAGAGATCATGTAGTTTTATAATTGTTATGCATTTGTTAACGAAAGAGAATACACAATTTAAATAAAACTAAATACCAAATGAAACGGTAACTAATAATCAAAATAAATCCACGAAAAAATCCAAAAAGGTAGTTTTATTTAAAATATCGAATATTCGCGTAAATCTAAGAAAATAGCTTGGGAATACGCAATTTTTTATCATATTAATTTATATATTATTTATAATAGGCAATGCTATGTATACATATAGATATACAATTATTTTATTATTTATATAAAAACTACTAAAATCGTATATAGAAAATAATCCTTAAAATATAGTAATTTCTGTCAAGTACGAGTTAGGCTCGTGATTATTTTTTTTTAATAAATACATTTATACATCAATGGAGGTTATGTTAAATTAAAAAAAAACAACTTTTCATAAAAAACCCCTCTTTAAATACTAATTATTTATGACTAGTACTCGTAAAGTAATAAAAATTTTAAACCAAGTTACAAATATGAATGAAACTTCAGATACATATGGAACCCTAAAAATGGCGGAATTATAGCACTGTCAATATATTTTATTGCTTTATCGATAACAAAACGGTTTCATTTCAATCATTGCTACTCATTCGACTGCCGATTTATCATATTATTTAACTGCCACAATTAATATGGAGTTTTGTTTGATCCCGCAATTCAAAGCAGATTGTTGTTATTTAATTTGTTTACATTATGCATGTGTTTGGATTCTTTACTCTACAGTCTATATAAGTTTACTTATAAACATGTATAAATAAATATCTTGAGACATTAACACAGCACCATCTAGTTCCATGGTCAGCTACGAGGCTTGCGTTATGGATACCAGATAGTTGATACACTACACAATTATATAACTTTAAATACATACATGCTATTAATATAAATACTCATGACTGGAGTACGAACATTCGTGCTCATCACACAAATGAATGCCCTCAGCGGGAATCGAACCGCCGAAGGCTAACACAGCAAGTAGGGTCACTACAAATTCAGCCAGACGTGTAGTCTAATTAGCTATTACATGGAAATGAGGTAACGCCTTTTTAATTGATTTTGTTTAAGCAAACGTATATAAAAATATACATATAATATGTAAACCTAGTCATCAAAAAATAATAAAAACATCTTTCAAAATTAAAATTTATAAAATACATATAACTTATATAAAAATTAAGTACTAACTTATTTAAAGTCCATCATTACCTATGTTTCATGTCAACTGGATTTTTGAAGTTGTACTTCTTTTGGCATGTTTGGAAAAAATTTGAGAGTAAAGTTTTTACGATGCGCGCACACACCGACAGCCAAAAAGCGACATGATGAAGTTAGCTGAATGCGATATGATAAAGTTAGCTGCATTCCTTTTACAAACAGAGAGTTGTGACATAAAGAATGGAATCATTAGCAATTTTTGTTCTGCTACGATAAAGAAGTATAACTTCTAACGTGCGTACATAAGTACACACACATTTTTTTTATTAAGGTTACGACTTCTCAGTACTATGAAAATAAATAATTGATGGTGTGCCCTAAAAAATCCATGATACAAAACAGAAACTGCAAGTCCTTTAGAACATAGTTTTATCTCAACGATCATAAAGATCTTTTTAAGTTTCCTCAAATATTGGAACAAAATGTTTTCAAGCTTTTAAACTAAGTATAATAATCCTTTATATGATCATAGATTTCACGAAACTCGGCATAATCTAAAATTAAATCTGTAGTGCTAGTTTTACAAAATCTTACATAATAATTGGACTAAGACTAAATTTTAAACAGCATTTTTCATTGTTTTTTATATGTACTTATATATATTTACATTTGATATAAGAATCCGAATAAAAACATAAAAAATAGCATGTTTATAATTAAACGTAATGTAAAAAAATCAATTTGCGGGTTATACTTAAAAGTAAAAAATTACGTTTTTTGTAAACTTGTTCAGTGCGCCACCTAAAGATAAAGTAGACTTTTGAATTTTGTTATGAATGAAGATATCCCATATCATCATATAACTTTATAGAAACAGGAGATAATTTTTTTTTTGGCCTGTTTCAGTCTCACTCTAGGCATCTCCCATCTGATTAGCCACTCTATCCAAGAACTAGTGCCTGACTTAAAATAGAGAGCAAATAAAATAATCCATCTACCTACCAATGAAATCGTGTAGACTAAATAATTTCATTTTACTTATAAAGGTGTAATGACTTCATATCTGCATAAATATTATAAATGTGAAAGTTTGTGAGTATGGATTTGTGAGTTTCTGGCGTGAAAGAGTAACAAACATCCAAGCTTGTTACTCTTTCACGCCAGAACGTCTGAACGGATCTGGATGAAATTTGGTACAGATATATATTATGGTCTGGAATAACACATAGGCCACTTTTTTACTTTTTTTATCTCGGAAAAATGTACGGTTCCCGTGGGATAGATTTGTTTTTATTTAAGTCCGCTAGTAAGTATTCATTCATTAAGTAATAATCCCACACTCAAGAGTTATTTTTTTTATTAAAAGTTTAAAACGAACGTTCGCCAAGTGGTCGGAATTCAACCATAATCATTTGGGAACATGCCAGGAAAACTTATACAAATATTTCTATCTAACTATAAAAATAAACTGACTCCATTTTTTTATTGACAACACTCAAGCTCTTAAGATAATAAAATAAAATAGGTAGAAAAAAAAATCGGTTCAGAAACAGAGCAGAAATAGGTACTTAGCTGTTTTATCTTAACCTATTTATGTATTTATTTAATTAGAAAAAATAAATATTACACGTAACATACACAATAACAGTCAAATTGACTACTCCTCCTGTATAAAGTCGGTTAAATATAAAGTAGTTTTCGAACAGTACTGTTTATATCATTTTGAAATACATATATTTCGATTTTGACATTCAAAATCGAAGTAAAAGGCTTAATACTCTGCAACACAGAGCTACAAACTCACTGAGGGACTGAGTAGCGTGGAGAAAATTAAATAAAATTCTCCATAACGAGCCAAAGCCGTAGTTCGCTATTTAATTATGAATTTATGAGAAGAGGAAAATGCAAGCGTAGGCGGCGATAAAGAAACCTTATGATAGAGGGAGCGATGTTAACTCGCTGTTGTTTTCTACTTTGCCTAAAAGAGTTAGTTGTTCTAAAGTAGACAAATGGTCAAAGTGAACGCAGTAAGGAACTTTTCTGATGACCGTATCGCAAAAATATGTATTATATATTTGGCATAGCTAAAGCAATACCTAATGTTTTATGTTAATAAAGAATCTTTAGTGATACAATAATCTTAGTAAATCCTTTGTAAATTGCGAAATTGACTGAATTTTTTACAAAAATCTACATATACGATTCAGATTTGAAGAGTAAATGATCCTTTAGAGCCTCGTAGCTAAATGGTTGACAATAGGTAACTTTATCTCGTTTGTCCAAATTTTAAATACATAAGAGTATGTGATATTAAATTCAAATTATTATATTCAGCATTAAATTAATACAATTTTTACTGAATCTCAGCTGAATAAGAAATAGCCCCAGTTTCGAGAATAACTGACAAAAGAAACGTAATGGAACTAAAATTATTTTTTTGTACAAGTAAGTTAAATGATAAATTACAACAATTCTACAACTTTGAAGTAGCTTGAAAGCGATCATATCATTCCCAAGGGTGGCCATCTTCTATAAAATCATTTGTTGTAATAATTAACAACCTTTAGTGCTCTCTCTTATCTTTAGATAGGTCTTAAAAATAAGTTAGATATATCTAAAATACTTTTTAGTTTAATAAACCTTAGCTTAAACAATAAAAGATTCAAAGCAACCCGCTTCAGTCTATGCATATAGCCTCAATATTTAAGCTGCACCGCTTTTCATCCAGTTTCTGGTTAATTAAGACACTGTTTCGAGTGGCACTTACAGCGGACTAAATAAATAATGGACATCGTATTTGAGGAACGGATTTCGACAAATTAATTATGAATTTTTGCCCGATATTTACAAAGGGTGAATATTTTAAGACATTTTCCGTGTTAGTTTGGATTTTAATATAGACTAGACTGTATAAGTGTATTAGCGACTCACCCTCGCTCCGCCCGGTTTAGTCCCTAGATACGTTTTAACGGTTAGTATAGATTTCTCAGAGATGAAATATTTTCCCGCAGTAAAAAGTATATTGTACGTTGACATCTGTCCATCCATCTGTCAATCCATCTGTCAAATGATTTTCTCGTGATACGTTCCCAGATAGATAAAAATTCTAAAAACTATAGATTCGGCCTTTGTATTAATAATAATGACTATTTCAATAAGATTGTCTAAAAAATATTTAATGTACAAATTCGACTCAGAATTTTATTATATGTAGATAAACTTATTTGGTATATGTACGTTATTTTTCGCAATAATAATGTAAATTTAATTAAGTATAAGCATGTTTGTACGTATGTCCTTCTTAAACGCAGCAACGGAGTAATGAAATGACATTTTTATTTTATAAATAAAAAAAATATCTTGATTTCCTACATAGAGATAGTTTGTGAACTAGAGTATGATATACATACATACATAGTACATACATATGTATGTAGACTATTTCTATCTTACTTTTTCAAAAAAAAATTGTATAGATTTTCATACTCATGATTGAAAGGAATTGTATCATTTAACTAACCAATAGCATACGTTGGCGCTAATTAAGCGGTAAGTACTGATAACACACGATTACTCTTATCGGTTACTGCGGTTTGAAATTCTGATCTAATTTGAACGAAAATTTCACTACACCATTTGCAATTTTGATCTTTGGTAAGAAGGAAATTATACTATACTAGCAACTCATCCGCGCTTTACTAGGTTGATTCCCTATAAAAAAATTTATCCCCATTTTCACCCTTAACGGATGATTTCCGGGACAAAACTATAATATATCCTTTCCAGAGTCTATAACTATCTTCTTACTAAATTTTTACTAAATCGGTCCAGTAGTTTCGGAGCTTATTCGGTACAAACAAACAAACAAACAAAAAATTAACTTCATTCACTCTCTCGTATTTGTCGATAAAGACAAAAGAAATTCGATCCTATTTAACCCATCAAATACCTGTTACAGGCGTAGTTATATGCCTTTTGTGATTGTGAAATTCCTTAATAAAACAATATTGATTAATATTAGAACTTAGCCAAACCAGCCAAATTGATGAAGTATTTAGAAGTTATAGTGATATTGCATTAAAACTTCTGCTACAGATCTTCATACAAACTGATAAATTGAATATATAAATCATGAAAATCTAGTTTAATCTAAACAATTTTAATGAAATATTAAATTTAACGCTTAGTATGGAATAGATAGACTATACATACACAGGTATGATAAGCTATATATCCCATGAGAAATAATTTTCCATACAATCTACCACCTGACTTTTCACCCCCTTAATAGATGATTTCTGGGATAAAAACTATTCCATGTCCTTCCCAGGATCTTAAACTATCTCCATACCAACTTTTATCTAAATCGGTTCGGCGGATTGAGCGTGAAAAGGTAACAGACAGACAGACAAACAGAGTCACTTTCGCATTAATAATATTAGTATCGATGCTAGTATGTGTACTAAAGTCACAAGCCGTTTACTATCTCAAATTATGGTCATAATAGCCGCCTTTACTAAAGTACTAGAAATTTATAGGCGTATAATGTTAATTGACCTTCTAATAATATCCGTGTTGTATAATTATGCTATAAAAGCAAGAGGATGTCGTCAATTTACTGCTATGTTATAATTAGTATAGTTTATAATTACATGGGTTATATAGCTTTATATTAGAAATTCTTCAAAATAAACAAACACATAAACAAATAAAAATATTGTATTATATTCAGTCGTTATTAACGTCCCACTGCTGGGCTCGGGCCAAATGGAAAAAATATAATCTATACATATTGTAACTAAGCCGAATCTGTACATTAATATTTTTTTGGAAAATCTTATTGAAATAGACATTATTATCGATATAGAGGCCGAATCTATAGTTTTTAGAATTTTTGTCTGTCTGTCTGTTACCGCATCACGGAAAAACCAACGGAGGGATTTTCATGAAATTCGGTATGATGATAGCTGGTTATCCGGGTCAACATATAGGATACTTTTTACCGCGGGAAAATATCTCATTTCTGAGGAAAAATACAAAAATTGCTTTGTAAGAGTATACTAATTTATGTAAAACTTAAGAATATGGTTTTTGGTAATCTGAACACGGGCCGAGCCGCGGGCAATGCTAGTAGAGTAATAATATTATTAATAATTTACTTTTTCCATCAAAATCAATTTAAAAATTAACTACTCAGGTGAGTAGTTAATTTTTTCAATTTTTTGTTTATTTTTCAACTCTCAAAGGTTAGTAGTTACTAACCTTTGAGAGTTGCATTATGTAATGGAAATTTATATGGGATTGACCTTGAGAGAATTGAACATATGTATTAAGAAAAACACAAAAAAATTATGCTCCTCCATATTGAAGGTGGTCAAAATATGCAAATATTAACATAACTAACGACTTCCAATAAAGATGATATGAGATCTATATCTATATTTAATACTAGTAAGATTAATACTTTATGAGACTTGGGCTATGCTGGGACTAGGGATGTTCTTATGTAGCCACATAATCACAGAAATACCAGGCGTAAAATCGACAAATTTACGAATGAAAATATTAGCTTAACTCTACGGTGTTGAGGTTTTCTTGACAGAAAAACCGAATAAACCCTTTTCGCTCCTGAGACTCAAACCTCACGATTTACGTCTACACCACGAGAAAATCCGTTCCAATAAAATCACATTTAAAGGACGCGAAGAAGTAAAAAAGAGAATAAAATTACCATATTCATATTTATACCAATAAAAATCAGAGCTTCTGTAAAAGTTCTCCTGTAAAAATCTAGTTATCATAAAAGGCATTTACATTTGGCTTGCTTCCAGCGTCTATTAGTTACATTACCATATCGATAACTGTTATTCGATTGTAAAGGATTAAGATATCTAGGTTACCTACATACATACAATCGTCAATTATTACTAAACGTCGTAGCTCTTAGTGATACTGTCTTAAGTGCGGGAGGATGCGGGCTTTATTCTTCGAAGGATATTTTGATCCAATTAATCTTACTCTTACTACTATATAAATGCGAAAGTTTGGATGGATGGATGTTTGTTACTCGTTAACGGGTCAACGGATCTGATTGAAATTTGGCACAGAGATAGATTATAGTCTGGAATAGCACATAGGCTACTTTTTATCCCGGAAAATGTACGGTTATTGTGGGATAGATTTGTTATTGTTTTTCACTAGGGACGAACCCGAGCGAAGCAAGGGTGAGCCGCTAGTCTATATATACATATAGGCAAAGACAAAATATGTAGTTCCGTACGTCTTCCTTGTCTGGTTGTTGTTTTTTTTGTTTAGTAGCTATGATGAGCTTAGTGCTATCAAAAAAAATTGAGTTAGTTTGTTTTAGTATAATGATTATACTCGTAGTCGAATTGCGACGACTTTACGAACACTAGTATAACACATCAAGCCATTTTATAACTTGGCTAGTATTAATTTAAGTTATGAAATTAAATTACGTAACAAGTTTTTTTTGTTTGTTTTTTTTTTATTTTACAATCCAGTTACTAAATTATTTCGTAGTATAACTGTTCAACTGCATTATTAGATTATTATTTAGGCCATTAAGGCTCAATTTGATTCTTTATAGTTGTTATTTTATAGTTTTTTTAAACCTGTCATTAATAATACAAGCCGACTGATAGTTTGTGAATTTGATGAAAATGAAATTTTGATATAGATGAAATTGCTAAATAAAAGCAGGTAGTAGCAGTAGTATTGCTAGTTATTGAAGTAAATAAATTATTTTAATACTTGCCAATATTAATTGTCTTAAGACATCTATATGATAGGTCGCTTACCTGAAAATAAATAAAATATTTTTAATAAATGAACAAAATAAATCAGAAATCTAATCCTCCGGTCGACTTACCCTCGGTTTGTTATGTGTTACTCCAGGCTATAGTCTATCTGTGTACTAAATTTCATCTAAATCTGTCCAGCCGTTTTAGCGTGAAAGAGAAACAAACATACATACATACAAAATTTTGCAATTATAATATCATAGGTATTGTCTTTTGTGTTATTTAAAATGCTTGTAGAATTCGACATCCAATCTAATGTTTGTGTATTCCTGGTTTTCATGTTGCAAAGTCATGTAGAATGAATGCGCCGGCGCCGACAAGCCGATATATCACTCAATTGTACGATCTCGTTCAAACCGGCTTGATTTGGATCTAACTGATTTGTGACAATGAAAAGTGTTCGTTGAAGTGAAAAAGTAATGATTTCACATGTAAGTGTTAATAATATTATTCTGTAAGTGCAGATGTTATTTAATGATAGAGTGATAAAAATGACATCCACTACTTGGAATTTAAAAAAAACTATATCGCTTGTTACAGATTAAAAAAGTGCCAAAACTATAAAAATAAAATATTATTTTTTAGAAAAAAATTTATGTCGGTATGACTATTACCTTAACATCACTACAATATCGTTATGTGCAGATAATTTATATTGATAATAAATGTATGAGGAATTTTAAAGATTTACTATATAATTAAATATTTAAGAATGCGTCGTAAATTATTTAACTTCTACTATAAATAGCGCTCGTATTTATACTTCATCGTAAACGTACTGTGAGCGGTAATTAAAAGTGCGAATAACTGCCTCAGTTACATGCGAAACTTGCACATTTTTATCAACTGTAGTAAAAAAATGCTTTAAATTTTCAGTTTGTTTTAAATGATTACTTTATTTTCTTTCTATATAGGATGAGAGAGAATAATAAACTAATATATATTCCTGGTGTATATAGGCAGTGGTAGTCCAGTGGCAACGAGGTCGCTTGGAAAACGCAAGTGAAGCGGGTTCAAATCCCGGGTCTCGAACCTCTGATATTTTCAAGTGGGAATTATTTATAATTTGATTACCACTTGCCTTATGGTGAAGGAAAACATCGTAAGAAAACCTGCATGTCTGAGAGAACCTAGCAAGTTTACGAAAGACATTTAAAGTCCATCGACCCCCACTTGGCTAGCGTGGTGGACTATGGCCTGATTGTATTTAAGGGAGGCTTGAGCCCAGCAGTGGGACGTAAAAAAGGGCTAAATATAATATATTCCTGCGCTCTCTAGAGTTTGTAAGTAGATGTTTATCAACTTACCGTTGTATTTCATTAGGTGGGAAAAATGTTCATATAAATATCAATAGATGACCTTATGCATTTATTTGTATTATAATAAAATTCTAACTGAGTCGGATCTGTACATTAAATATTTTTTGGAAGATCTTATTGAAATAGCCATTATTATCAATATAGAGGCCCAATCTATAGTTTTTAGAATGTTTGTCTGTTTGGGAACGCATCGCGAGAAAACAACTAGACAGATTTTGATGAAATTTGGTAAAATGACAGCTGGTTATCCGGGTCAACATATAAGATACTTTTTATTAGAAAATATCCCATTTCTGAGAAATCTATAGTAACTGTTAAAACGAATCTATGGACGAACCCGAGCGAAGCAAGAATGAGTCGCTAGTTATTTCTGAATCTTTACACATCTTATTTAAGAATTCTATCCTGTTATACTCGAGTATTTACTGAATAGGCGTATGGTTATATGGAATATATTATCGTACATGTCGTTCTCCTTCTTTGTATAAAATTAATAAAAGAATAACCTAAAACGTATGTTCTAATTTAAGAAAACCTTTAAGCAAAGAAAAATGAACAATGTATGAAGTTACCCCAAAATAACATTTCTACATTTATTTAATGCTTCAGACAAGACTTGTGAGCTTTTGTCGCTGGTTTCTGTTTGCGGTAAGTATTACTGTGTTATATCTGTTTGGGCTAAAGATTTTTTTATAGTTTTGTTTTTAGTTTAAGTTTATATTTAATTAATAGGATTTACACTATTTTATAGAATGTTCTATAGAAATTTCTTTGATTTAAATTAATACAGTGAAGGAAAAAGCTATTTCTGCGTGTATATTAGTTTAAATACCATAAATTTCTAACTTAAAAGACCTATAAATTTAAAATGTCAATAAAATTGGTTATTCCACCTTAGAGGCAGAATTTTATATTAAAAATATTTGAGACCACTCTTCTAGTATTAAATATTACTTAAATAAGAGTCATACAATTTGATTTCTAAAAATACTTAGTTAAAATATCCAATAATTCTACAATAAATCTTAATCAATTTGAGACTTATCAAAAAAGTTAGTGACAACAACATACATTTGCTTTATACTCAAACACATATATACATATGTATCGTTTATATCACGGACATCAATATCTCATGCCGTCAACTGTTAATTTATGCACGCACACGATCCGTCTGTATCGAATATGCAACGCGAATAAAAACGACGAGAATTGGTGAATGTGAGTAAAATAAACCTATATTCCTTCAACCCGTATCTTTACTGAAGGGTGGTTTTTAGTCTAATTCAATTATGGAGTTTCTCATATTATCTTAGATTTACGCGAATATCTAACATCTCTACCTATAATAAAATTCCGAGTCAAATCTGTACATTAAATATTTTTTGGAAAATCTTATTGAATAGGCCAAATCTATCGTTTTTAGAATTTTTGTTTGGCTATCTAGTTTAAATAAATTCGCGAAAAAATCCAAACTGATAGTTTAATTTAAAAAGAGTTTCTCTGATAGCTATGTTTGTTTATGTATTTTATCATGATACTATAATATTTTGTATTTTTGATCTTGTTTAGTATACTTTTTTGTAGGTATTTGTTATATATGTGAGACAAATGATTGTAATATTTATTTTTAATGAACACGAATCTTGAGATTTTATATAATGTATAAGGTCTCATATAAATTTCAAAGATTAACTTCACAATGCCAGTCAAATAATTTAACAGTAATTTTGAAGTTGACGTAGAACAATTTTTTTATTGCATTCGTTACATTTCGAACACAAATAATTTCTTTACACCATAAACGATAGTATAATTAGTTTCTAATATAAGCTATTTCGTTTTATTCAGGAGGAAGGAAAAATTGATATTATGTGAAGATTCAAAATGGATTGTTGGGAGCATTACTAACGAGCTGCAATCCGTTGAATCCTTTAACTAGATACGTGAAAAAATATCGATAATTTTATCTATCAACTAGCGACTCACCCTCGCTCCGCTCGGGTTCGTCCCTAGTGAAAATTTAGGTTTGTATGTATTTTTTAATGCCGAATCATAACATTTTTTTTTTGGGCTGGACCACCCTTATCACTTAGGGGTATGGAAAATAGATAGTAGCCGATTCTTAGACCTACTGAATACGCATATAAAATTTGGTAAAAATCGGTAAAGCCCTTTCGGAGGAGTACGGTAACTAACATTGTGACATGGAAATTTTATATATAAGATGTATCTATACTACTGATTTGCCCTAGTTTTTTTCAAGTGGTCTAAATAACTCTTCATGACAGATAAAACTCTCTCGAGAACCTCTTGATGTAGCATAGATCTACCCCTTAAATTATGGAATCTATTTTTTTGCTAAATTTCATCAAAATCTGTTCAGCGGTATAATCGTAAAAATGTTACAAACGGACAAACATTCCCTTTTAAATTTATAGCTCAAGCGACTTGAACTAGTATCACTCGTGTGCGTCCCTGGATGCCTAACAGCTACAGCTACTAGTTAACATGAGCGTGCTACTCCAGGTCACTGTCTATGTTCCCCCCAACGTTAGTTCACCTTGACGTGATAGGGAGGTCAGTGGCTTCCGGCGATCACGCCGGGCGTGAAGCCAAGAAACGCACTAGGTGGCGGCCCACCTCGACAGGCGGTGTGTCATGTGGATTGCTCCTGGTACTTCTCTAATAGCAGAGTGGAACTTGGAGCAATCCCATGGTTGTTGTGGTCTGCTTCGGGAGACCTGCCGTCGGGGCGTCGTGGTTGAGTGCGTGAGCGATCCTGCGACGTCCCAATAAGACGGAGGCGGTTCTATTGGGGCTTAGTGGGTAAGAACTAGCTTTTCCAGCCCGTGTGTCCCACATAACCACCTGTATATATACAAGTGGTATACCTAAATGCATTTCCCAAAGTTAAAAAAAGGTCAATATCTATGTACTAAATTTCATTCAAATCCATCCAGGCGTTTTAGCACGAAGAAGTAATAAACATACACAAAACTTTCATAATTATATTAATAGTCCCATTATGGATTTTACTGTAAAAGCTCTTTGTCATCAAAGCTTTTAAATATGGCCTAATATTCAAATCGGAGACGCGTTGAAGCGACATTAACTTAATATTGGCTGTAAAGTTTCTGTATTATCGAGTAGGCGACTGATGTAAAGTTTGAGCTTGTTTAAACTTTTACAATAATCTACTTACTTCAATGGGTTTTTATATGATTTATGGGTTTTCGGCTCTATTATCATACACGTATCATTTTTACGATAGATTTTGCTATAACTGTCGCTATGAACATTTATTTCACTTACATACTATATTTAAACTTAGAATACGAGTTAAAATTTCATATTCAATATATAATTACATACGTATATATACGCTTTTATTTTATAATAATTACATTTCCCGGCACTCGAATCGACACCTAAAGCTCATATCTCGAATCTACAGGATGAAATAGGGTTTTTTAAAGTAAATAGTGGTCGAGCATAAGAGTATGAATCGTTATAACAATAATGCAACATCGACGCTATCACATTCCTAGAGCGTCCTCATCGCAAGTGGTCGGGTAACGACATCGATAACGAACTCGGTATTGTTATCGGATGCAGAGTGCTGAGTTGCCACAATTATATCTTATTTTTAAATAGACAGGAAGCTTTTTGTTAGGTCTATACAGTTTTTCTTTGAAAATCACTGGAAAGTTTATTTATATACATTGAAGATTGAAATATGAATCCGTATTAATTTTATAAATGTGAAATTTTGTGAGTATCGATGTTTGTTACTCTTTCACGCCAGAACAGCTGAACAGATCTGGATGAAATTTGGCGCAGAGATAGATTATAGTCTGTAATAACACATAAGCTACTTGTTATCTCGGTAAAATGTACGGTTCCCATGGGATAGGTTTGCTTTTGTTTTTCACAGAGCAAGCGACCGACTATCTATTCTATACTAACCATTTAAATGTAGCTAGGGCCAAACCCGAGCGAAGCTAACGTCAGTTGCTAGTTTATATATAAGTAGGTAAAGACAAAATAGTTCAATACCTTCTTATACTAAAATTGTCAATCGATTTTCTTTTTTTGGATTTTGTAATTGGAAGCAGTTGGTTTCTTAAGATAGATAGGTAAGTGCTGTCCATATAAGTTTTCCTCAAATTTCCAATGATTAGTATTAACGACTAGTACTCGTAAATAAATACATATTTGCCCTGATCGAAGTCAAACCGATTACCTCCGGTGTATAAAGACATTCTAATCGCACGATGAGTAAAACCTATGATAAATATAGGACAATGTAATTTGGAAAATAATTTCTTAAGAATGTTAGTCACTCCTTAATGGAGATGCTAAGAAAGTAGGTTTAGACAATATCTCTATAGAATGAAATGAAATGCAAAATTTGTTAGACAGATTTATGAAAGCGTTGAAAGTATAATTCATTAATCAACTTCGTAATGAATAGCTACGTTTGTTTTATATTTCTTTGTATAGTCAATGGTTGGAGGTTCGATTTCGATCGTATTTTTTTTAGTATTTCTAATAAACACTAATTTCGGAGAGGAAAATTAACCTTAGAGCTTACTTTCGTTATTTAATTAAATTGTAATAATTCTACTAATTTACTTCCACATTTAAACAGTTACATATATATATATATATATATATATATATATATATCATACTTTTAAAATGTAAAGTACTTTTAATTACGTTTCCTGAGAGCCCTCTAAACTTTCATTTTACGTCGAGTTCGCTTGGTCTAAGAGAAAAGATCTCTCGGAATGTTTTTTGAATTAATATTGAAATGAAAATGTCAAAGGGGTTTTGTACTTTATATTTGTGACATACTCGTATATTGGGTGGACGCTGGAAAACTACGAAAATAACGTAATAGTTTTGATGAATGATATTTTACAGTAAATAGATTATCCTTCTCATAGGGCTTTACGATTAATTCGATAAAATAGTGACGATGACTTTTTTGCATTTTTATTTCGTTCGATTCCCAGTTCAGGTAAGCTTTATTTAAAAAAATTAAATGGTGTTATTATTAATTTTAAAAATAATGAAATGTCTTCTTTGAGTAAATCTTGATAACTTCAATATTTAAGGTACTTTTCTTCCATGTCCCATCGATTTGTTCCACCCTGTATACTTATCTATAGATATAATAAAATTGTAACTACGGAGCCGCGGGCAGTGCTAGTATCATATATGGATAATATTTCAAAGGTGATTTTATATAAATGCAAAAAAAAAAACGACCTCACGGTGGAATAATCACTTTTAAACGATTTGAAGTCGACGTTTTGTAGTAAAAAATAATTATATTAAGACGTAACATCGTTCGAGAATCGAACTTGTATATTATTACCTAACGGTACACGACTTTGCCACAGGGTTTTATATTTATATCCGTATACACTTAACATGTAAATAAGCCAAAGAAAGCTTTATCAGAGCGGATTAGGGCGCAGTCAGACAATGGGCGATGCAATTAATCTAAACATACCTGCGATTAACAATGAAAGACAATTAATGGAAGGGACTTATATGGTTCAGTGAAAACAATGTAAATCACTCGTAAACCTTAAACTTAAAAATTAGTAAATCAAAATACTTAAAACATGCATATACTAACTTGTTTGTGATGTGTGATAATTGTATCAAAATGTGATTTTCTATTTCATATTCTATTTGCTCTTCAATTAAATTTCTTATATTTTCAATAATTATATAATATTATTATATAATTATATTACTATAAAAATCGGCCCAGCAGTTCTCGAGTTATAAGTGTTTAAACAAACCCGACTTTGTTTTATATACATACATATATAATACAAGAATTGTCCATTTATTGCTCACTTTCGTTAAATTATATAATAACATTGTTAATTCAAGAGAATAAACAAATCTCTTCCAGCCACTGTATACCCTTTATTGCATATTATTAAGCTTTATATGACCAGATATTCAGGTCATGCTGGGCGTGATCTGGACTGCACGATGGATATTAATCGACTATTATGCACGTTTCCTGATCAATATAGATGAATTTAATACAATACAGAAGCACTGTGCTATTTAAAGTTTAATGTATCTACAATGTCTGTCTCTTAGAGGGTTTTGAATTTTCTATGAATAATAATAAAATTGATGATTTGTTTGGAATTTATATATGTACTAGTTATTGAACTCGGTTACGCTTACGTGATATTCTATGTGTCGATAAAAGATAGTCTGTTTTACTACCATTGCAGCTATTTCCATTCTCAACAGTCAAAGTCCACACAGTTCAAAATCCAGAGCATGCTTCTGAAGCTTTCACAATAATATATTTATTTCGAGTGTTCATAACATGTAGGTATAAATAAAATTATGTGTAACTACCCCTAAAGGATACACAAATAAGGACAATTAAAGTATTTTTGATCTACCTCCTTACGTGACATTGGAAGTAATCTGTTCTCAACTGGCATACTTTTAAGCCATTAACAAGAAAATTGAATTGAATTGAAAATATTTTTGCATTTCAAATGTAATATGCAAGACACAATACTAAGTGTGTATTTACCAATCTAGGTAGAATAAATGGAAAGTCAACTTCAAAACTATTCAGAGAATGCTCTTGGAGAAAGACAAAGATTAAAACAAGTTGTTTAAAAGAAAACTCCACGTGCTTTTCGAGTACAGCGTTCGGATTCCAGACATTGTGTCCGCCAAAACTTTGTGCTTGGCTCGTAGATATTTCAAGTCGTTTCAGTTAAACTCGCTTGGACAAATAATGAAAAATTAAAAAATAACAGCGTATTTAGAGATGAAATATCTAAAAGATATCAGAAAAACTTTACAACAGGTTTTTTTAAACTTTATTAAAAACTTTAACTACATTATCACGGTACTATCATAAATGATAAAGTTTGTATGACTGTATGTTTGTGTTACTCATTCACGCTGTATCAGCTGGATGGATTTGGATGAAATTTCGTACATAGATAGAATTTAACCTGGAGTAGCACATGGTCTGTTAGGCATATATGAATGGTGGGAAGTCGTTGATAAGTTTAGTAAGTTTATATTGACGGAGCTAGTTTACATGTTATCAACGCAAAAACGTCAACAAAAAACGTGTGTATATACTTATGTACGCACGTAAGAAGTTATACTTCTTTGGCGTAACAGAACACAAATAGCTAAAGATTTCATCCCGTACGTCACAACTCTCTGTGTATAAAAGCAATTCAGCTAGCTTCATAATGTCGCTTTCAGCAAATTTCATCATGTCGCTTTTTGGCTGTCGGTGTACGTGCGAATCGTAAAAATTTTGCTCTCATAATTTTTCCAAACGTGCCGAAAGAAATATAAATTCAAAAACAACTAGATCAACTACACCAGGTGTGACCTTTATACATTTACAAATACACATGGATATGACTACGAGAAATCCAACTGAATTGGGTTAGCTTGCCGACAATGGGTATGCAAAATCTTGTTCCACTCGAATTACTAACAATGGATTCACGAAGCTGAAATGTCTATGACTTGTCATGTCGAAATAGTCTAATATTACACGATTCGTAATACAGAATATCGAGAAGTTTTGTTATGGTTTATGGTTACGTATTTATTGTTTAACTGATAGTTATTTTAGAAATCTATCCCACGGGAAACGTACATTTTTCCGGGATAAAAAGCAAGCTATATGTTATTCTTATGTATGAGCTATATTATTGTAAAGTATCATTAAAATACATTCAGTATTTTTTTGCGTGAAAGAGTAACAGACATCTATACAACCAGTCATCCATACATCCTCACAAACTTCAGAATTTATAATATTAGTAGGATTATTACAATAAATTTAATCTTATTATTTAAACAATCTTCTTCTTGTCTTTTTAATGTAATAAATTTAACAATATGGTTTTAAAAAAAAAACTCGTATAACTAACAAAAATTAAAAAATATAACTTAAAAACACTATTATATTTCCCATTAAAATAAAATAGCTTTTTGAAAGTTGATGAAAACTGAAAATAAATTATCTTTTTCAGACTTGTAATACATCTGTCCAAAAAATCTAATCTATGACCAATGAAGGGCGACTAACGCGCAATCACGCTCTATAACAAATCTCTCTTTGTGTTGTAACTTATTCTACGAACCGGATGTCCTGTACGCTTGTGAATTGACATGAAAGATCTATACTCTAAATAACGTTATAGATCATTATATGATGTTGTTGAAAAGCTTACAATTTTGCGATCATCCGTATTCTATATTATATTAGCGAACGCGTGTTTGTTTTTTTTGTATACATTATTTTTAGGTGTTACATGATATTTATTATATTTGGCAATTATGAAAATCAGTTCAGAATTGGTGTAGATATCGTGTAATCTTTTTTTGAAGTCGGTCAAAAAGGAATAGACAGGTGCTACTTGCAAAAAATAGTAAATAATAAACATTATAAGTCTTTTATTTAGCCTTTATTAACGTCCCACAGCTGGGTGTGGGGCTCCCTTACAGGCGAGGGATATGAGGTTATAATCCACCACGCTGGCCAAGTGCGAGTTGGCGGACTACACGTGTCTTCTAAAGCTAATTTCTTACAGATAAACAGATTTTTTCACGATATTTTATACACCGAAAGGTGAGTTACAATCATGTTGAAATTGAATCGCACATGAAAATATCAGAGATGAGCGATTCGAGAATTGAACTCGCTTCACTCCGTTTTTCAAGCGAGTGCTTCACCACTGAGCTACCATTCTTACAGGGTTTAATAATCCAAAAACTATATTTAATACCACGATATAAAAATCAAAATATTATGTTTATTCCTTGAAAGTCCTTATAATGTTATAAAAAATCTGATAAAACATAAATCTATTTATTTTTAATTTTATCCCACAGAGAGGAATATTTTGTCTATAAACATAAACATTTTCGATGCCGATGTTACATATGGCACCCTATCAATCACAGCCCAAAGGCCGAGTGATAGAAGACCTCAATTTATAAGATCATATAAAATTCGGGTGTCCATTTTCTATAGTAGATAAATAAGCTTTATATACCAACTAGCCCTTTAAACTTTTGTACATATACTATATTCTGAATCATGTTTCTGAGATTTTTCTAAGGTTTATTTTTATAATAATATATAAAATTATTCTTCGAAAATCCTTAGAATTGCATGAAGAAAACCTTACTGTGACGTGTTAAGGCTTTATTTAATCTTGAATTTACTTTATTACTAGTTTATGACCGTGGCTTCGCTTGCGTACTTCATTTATAATTAAAATATTGCTACATATGATCGTAGCGTGAAATTAGATAGCATGTAACTTTCCTCAAAAAGTAGGCTAGAAAATTGCGAAAAAACCTTTCAAATCGAACTGATAGTTTCAGAGATTTGCTCGATCAAACAAACGACAACACAATCAAACAAAAGCAATTTATTATATCTTTTACTTACACTATCTGCACGAGAGTTGAATTAGTGACATTCAATGAACTTTTAATCACTGTGCTTCACTCACCTTAGTTTTTAAAGCTTGCTATATCGTATTCCTTATATATATTTATAGAAGACAGCTTGTTTGATAGTTCATCACTTTCCAATGATCATAAAATACTTTATCGTTTTCGCAGAGACTCGTAAAATAGTCTACTTCATTATTGGTAGCATAAAAGGGCTCCTAGGGATTCTACAAGTTTTCTATATGCTTATCGCTGTAATTTTCAAATTGAATACGTTATGTTGGTAATATAATTTATTTTTGAAATCATCTTTAATTACATGCAAGCGATTCCGAAGACCACTCTGTACCTATCTATTTATACATATAATAAAATTGTAACTAAGCCATATCTGTACATTAAATATATTTTGGAAAATCTTATTGTTATAAACATTATTACCGATACAGAGGCTGAATCTACAGTTTTTAGAAGTTTTGTCTCTCTTTCTGTGGCCGTATCAGGGAAAAAGCACTAAAGGGATTTTCAAAAAAAATTGTATGATGACAGCTGGTTTTCCAGATCAACATATAAGATATTTTTTACTGTGGAAAAGGTGAGTCGCTAGTATAATATAAAAGCAAAATTCATATCAATCACACGTACCTATAGTAACAAAAATCCTTTTGAATTTTTAATATTAGAGTAAAAATAAAGCAACGCCCTCTGTTCTAAAGCAATTAAACTAAAGGAAATGTTATCAATGATCTACACTTGATACAAGTTTAACGTAAGTATAGATGGCGCTACTGGTTTAGTATAAATCATATATTTTTGTAAATAAAATCAAATATAGAGTTTAATATTTAAAAGTAACAATAATCATTGGTGCTTCAAATTATAGAATAATTTAATTAGTTTTTAATTTATTTTTTATATAAAAAGCTATATACAGAGCTTTGAATCTTGTAAATTAGAAATAAAATTCGTACAGCATCAGTAAAAAGTAAATGTCTGCAATTCATATGCGTCTGTGAATAAATGAAGAGATTTCAAAATATAGGGTTCCTTATAAAATACTACTAGCCCGTCTCTAGGTGATATTTTAGGTTGTAAACTTAATATTGCAGAAATCTATACATATAATAAAATTGTAACTAAGCCGAATCTGTACATTAATAATGTTTTGGAAAATCTTATTGAAATAAACATTACTATCGATACAGAGGCCTAATCTATAGTTTTTAGAATTTCCGTCTGTCTGTTACCGCATCACAGAAAAACCACTGGAGGAGTTTTGATGAAATTTGGTATGGCGATAGCTGGTTATCCGGGTCAACATATAGGATACTTTTTACAGCGGGAAAATATCTCATTTTTGAGAAAAAATACAAAAACTGCAATGTAAGAGTATACTAATATGTAAAACCTAAGAATTTGGTTTTTGGTCATCTGAACGCGGGTGGAGCCGCGGGCAAAGCTAGTAAAATATAAAACCTGTTATTTTTGAATAATATATCAACTCACAACCTTTTCTCTTTTTAACATTTGTATAGAAAGAAGCCTGCAGCTTTTTCGATTGAACGGTTAATGTTACTTTATTAGGTTCTTTTTCTTAATAAGCATATAAAAATGATTTTTTACCTTGAGATAAAAGTCAAAAAACGCGAATTTCGTAACTTCGCCATTTCAAAATCGGTCAAAAAGTGTAAAATAATTATTGTGCTAATTTATTCATGTAATTGTTTTTATACACTTTAATTTAGAATTTTATCGTATAAATAATTTTAATAATTGAAAAAATCAAACTTTAAAAGTAGCAAAATTCAATCTTAAATTTATTCTCTATCAATCTTTAATGCAATAAGAAAGGCTCCATTCCATTATAGGCAGCTTTGTGAACATGACAAGATCAGTACTTTCGCTAACCCTATCAATACATAGCTTTATCGCAGATGACATAATGCTATAGAAGAACTTAGAATACAAAAAAGCTCTATATTTTCATTGTTGAGCTTTCGATTGCACATTTTTTACAGTTGTCGCGTCGTATCGATTTGTAACTTCTTATGTTAAATAAGTTATTATTAAGCTATTCTGATGAGGGAACCAAAAGATGGATACTGGAACTTTTGAGTCTGTGGTGTAGTGGCTAGCATGTACGGCTGCACAATCAGAGGTCCTGGGTTCGAGTCCTGGGTAGAGCGAAGTTTAGCTATTGAGTCTTCTTGTTTAGTAAGCATCAGTAACATCCCGTAGTTGGGAAGTTGGCAGTGTTTCACCCCCTTGCCTCGGAGAGCATATAAAAGCCTTATTCTTACATGTACAATGAATTATTGTATGTGTTGATTGTATTATGTAAATTTATATGTTTCCCTGGAATTTTCAATTACAATTATGGCCAAATTTAGACCACTGAGTGAATACTACTCTTTTTAAATAGCCAAAAAAACCATATCCTACCTGTACAGCATCATCCAAGCACCTTCCCCACGCATCACTCCTGTCCACTAACGTGTTCCACTTATCTGCCAACTTGGCAACTTCACGACGGATAGACCGTGCTAGTTCCCTCGCTTGTTCTTCTGCAGACCGATAGCCTCGGGAATCCCCTTCACTGTCTCGGCTCGCTGCAACAATATTAACAGTTTATATGAAATATTACTTTTCGAAGTAAAAGAAAGAATATTATTAAAAATGTTACAGAAAATTCTGGCAAAATCATAATTAAAGAAAACTATTTTTTTGCATCATTTTACAGTTTTAGTTTAGTTTTCTTATGACGTTTCAAATCATTTACAACAAATATCAAAGTCACGGGAAAGACTTTATTTCGGTCCGTCCTTGAGATATAACACAACCTATTTATTAAAAAAAATACGATAATCACAATGTCGCAACGACATCATTCTACATTTAAATTCTCTCAAAAATGCAGTAATATTTAGAACTTAAAGCTTAAATAATATCATATTAGAAGCTCAAGACAATGTAACTAATCTTATCAAGCCACTAAAATTTATCCGAAAAATGTATGACAATAAAAAAATCGTTTTCAATTACATCCGTCAAAAAAACTTGAATGTGACGAAAGAACGCGCTCATTCCAATTTAAAATATGAAGTCATTTATGAAATAAAATTTCGATGAAAGGTTCGCGTCGCGCGTTCAATAACAGGAATGACTGAAACGAGACATTACGCAGATTCACGAATATTTCCCATTTTATCTTTGAAATTTTCACTTATCAGCTTGATTATTGGTTTTAAATCGACATTGTAAAAATTAAAATGTTTCATAATGACTTTATTTTAATAATCTGAAAAGATAGTTTTATTTAAAATGTCAAATATTCGCGTAAATCTAAGAAAGTATGTATGTTTTTTTATTATTTGTTGTTATATCGGCAATAGAAATACACACTGTGAAAATTGCAACTCTCTACCATTACGGTTTATGAGATACAACTCTCTGACTGACGGACTTTGCGTAGCACAAAATATGCTATATTTTCAGAACTATCGAGTAAAATAACGTTATAAAAAATACATATATGTAAAATTCAATATTGCTTAGTTACATATAAAACTTTTAACTAATGTAATGAGGAACAGTCCCGTGGTCTCTCATGTGACCATGATTGTCGTAAAACATTCGAAACGTGGGGAATTCCCAATTTCAAGATTTTTAGTCTAGTTGATTCTTAGAAAATAAGCTATGATAGATTGTCGTACTTACAAAAACTCAAATGATCCTAGTTTCTATTCCTAACCAAGTCTTTAATTGTATGTATGGTATCTTAAAATCGTGTGCGACATTTAAAACAAACTGACTTCAAAAATGTAAACAATATTTTTTTTTATGAATGTTACAAGGTATTTTTGTTAATTGTGAATTATTATCAAGATTTTACTGAAAATTTTATTATACAAATGTAATATGAATATATCAATATATCTCAAGGGTAGTTATAAAAAATATACAAATATTTTCACCCCCTATCGTGGAATTCGAAAGATTTTAACATAATTACAAAGTTTGTGTGCCATTTTAGTAATAAAGATTGAAGCAAAGAAAAAATTCCATAAACAAGTGTAAATTTCATTAATTTATTTCCAACATGAACTGAACCGGCGATTTTATACAGAGTAATTAAGATTTTGAAGCGGCTCTCCGCTATCCAAAGGATTTCAATACAACCTGCTTTAATTAAAAGTGTACTTGTGCATTCAAAGGGTTACCATCGTTTTTGAGGTAACTTCGTGACTAGCTTCATTTGTGTTACTCTTTTTACAGGCTTTATAGATTACTAGGTTTGGTTTATTACTTAAAATTTCCTTGAAAATATAATTTACTCATGAAATTACTCTTGCCTCGCTAGTGCGTCTTTAAGTGTATTTTTGCAACAAAAATATCTATCCCTTTTCTTTATATATATATAACTAGCTGCGCCCCGCGGTTTCCCCACGTTAAAGTTTGATTATAATAAACATGAGTTTTACAATAATGTATAGAAGTCTGTCCAATTTGTTGACATTTATGATTACTGCTCCGCCCCCTTCGGTAGTAGCATGATGATATATAGCCTATAGCTTTCCTCAATAAACGGGCTATCTAATGCAAAAAGAATATTTCAAATCGGAGGCCAAACAAACAAACTCTGTTTCTTTTTAATATTAGTATAGATTTCATATGTATATATTCATTTTTTGGTAAACGATTATCGCCACCTTTTGGGTGAAAGAGTAAGTAACTAAAAACATACAAATGTTCGCATGTCAGTAGTGCAACACATAGGATAGGTAACTACTTGTAATTTTATTTTCATTAATATTATAAATACGAAAGCGTTTTTCCGTTCTTTCACTTAGCAACAGCGCAAGATTCATTTTTTAAATAGATTAACGTGTATTTGAATGGAATAAGAGTTCTATAATAATAATAATAATATGTTGGGACATTAACCACAGCACCATCTAGTTCCATGGTAAGCTACGAGACGTGTATTATGGATACCAGATACATGATACACTAAACTTTAAAGTATAAATGAATTTAAATGATATATGTATATAAATATACATACTAAGCATATAACTTCAAATACATACATATTATAAATATGAACACACATGACTAGAGTACAAACATTCGTGCTTATCACAAAAATGCATGCCCCCAACGGAACTCGAACCCTCGACCGCTGGCACAGCAAGTAGGGTCACTACAAACTGATCCAAATGTGTCGTCAATAATATATTATTAAATACTATATAGGTACTATATTTAAAATTAAGTAGTTGATCTTAAAATAAAAGGTTAAATTAAAATATATATCCATCAGAATAAAGCCTATTATAATTTATTGGAAAAATAATATCCTCATACATTAATGTGAGTCCGATTCGCACTTGACCAATTTTTTAATCTATTAATATATAGACTAGTACAAATTAGCAGTAGAGATTCGTGCTGTACCATAATATTAATTATCTATGCACATATTCAAGCCCCCGATGATAATTCTGTTTAACGAACTGAAACACGTCGTGTATATTGGTATTTGGAATATAAGTTGTGAGTTAAATTGAATTTTATTAAATATACTAGCGACTCGCCCACGCTTCGCTTCGGGTTCGTCTCTAGACAAAAACAAATCCATCCCACGGGAACCATACATTTTCCGGGATGGTATATAGCCTCTAGTCTTCCTTAATAAACCAGCTATGTAATACAAGAAGAATTTTTAAAATCGGATTAGTAGTTCCTGAGATTAGCGCGTTTAACCAAGCAAACAAACAAACTCTGCCAATAAATACAAAAGTGCGCATATATTTGTCCTTGACAACAAATTGTAATATGATAATGCCCTCCTAATCGATTCCGGCTACGGCGGCCAATCTCATTGAGGTTAGCCAACTACGCAGGAGATATTATAGTGCACAAGTGTACGCGCAGACACAAGTGCACTCTCTATTCCTGTCACTCTCAAATTCAGATGGGACAATAATTTGCCACGACCGGTGACAGATCAGGCACAGGATTGACGGCTTTACATGCTCTCCGAGGCACACGGGTGTACAACACTACTTTTACTGGGATGTTACTGTGATTTTCTTTACAGAAACACCCGCTAACTAAACCTGGTCCTACTCGGGACTCGAACCCAGGATCTCCGAATGTGCAGCCTTATAGCTAGCCAATAGACCACCGAGGCAGTTATATAAAACAATTAAGAGTTCCACTTCTAGTGTACTGAAGAGATGGAACAAAAGGATTCGTTAAAGCTGCCATTCGTTTATTGCGTGTGAATGTTGACGATTGGATCAACCACGACGTAGATAATTGAACGACGGTGAAATGTATGGAATACTTTTGTATTGCCGGAATAAAGTGCTCTAGCAAAATGATTGTGAGTATTATATATGAGTGGTTAGAGTATATACCTCAGATCGCGGATTCGAGTCTTGGTGGGGTAAATTATTTGCATATCTTAATTTATATCATTTTGTATATAGTGTGTATGTACCACAGATATCCCACACAAATCTACGTTTAGGACCAAGGACATTATATGTCACGTGATATAAAAAAAATCAATAAAAAACGTGTGTGTGTACCGGCTTACGAGTATGTACGCACATAAGAAAGTTTACTTTTTTATCATAACAGAACAAAAGTAGCTAAAGGAATACCTTCAGTTAACTTCATCGTGTCGTTTTTTCGCTGTCGGTGTGCGCGCGCATCGTAAAAATTTTACTCTCACAATTTTTTCCAAACGTGTCAAAAGAAGTATAACTTTATATATATATATATATATATATATATATATATATATATATATATATATATATATATATATATATATATATATATATATATATATATATATATATATATATATATATAAGTAGAAGTGCTGTTGAAGTTAAAGCAAAATATTTTATATTAACTAAATAATGCCTTAAAATTTACAAACATGATAAATATAGGTTTTACGACATTTTTAGACATAAAATACGTAGAAGAAAATACGTAGGTATATGTTCTAAAGTATTTTTATGAACATGAAAACTACTTTACTTAACGTTAGCATTTTCTTTCTAACTTAACTTATTTTCTGTTTAATCAATTTGCCATATTAATAAAGTTATTATGAAAATAAGCAAACTACAGTTAGAACTTATTTAATAGGACACTTAGAACGTGCTATTATTCAATTCACATCTGCGACCAACAATGCTATTGATTGCTTTGTCCTGGAAGGCAAGCTTGGAATAAAACTCGCGATACAATTAGAGTGAAACCGATTTTGTTATTTAGAAAAAAACTTTTTTTTATTATATATTATATATATAAGCGTTTCTTTAAAATCGGATAAGAAACTGTAAAGGGCTTAGTGTCTGTTTTTTGTTTTATATAATAATAATGATTTGTTCTTATTTCACTTAAACCTTTATTTTTTTAAAGCACATATTGTTTAGGAGAATATCTATTATTGAAGAAGAATCACTGAAGAAATACGAATATTTTTACTAAAATTGCTTTAAAAATAATTATTCCACATTTGAATATAGAATAACTCTTTGATTTATTTAATGGAAATACCTAACAAAATAACTTACTCTTTAAAACTAATTTTAAATCCAGTGAATTGGCGAAGACATCGCAATATACGCGTATGTATATACTCCATACTGAAATCTTCTTTTACTCGGCGATCGATGAATAAACGTTTATTTAGAATATTTATTTCAAGCCAAAAATATCATGAATTTTGTTAACTCACGTTCAGTATCGCTAGTGTCGGATAGAGGCGGTTCATTGGCAACGTACTGCCGTCCGCTGAGTAGATTGCTCTCTACAACTGGACGCTTGTCTTCCAACTGCCGTCTGAAAGCTCGGTGATCGTCCTGAAAGAGAAAATATAATAAACTGTTATTTTAATTGAAAATTATGTAAATACTAGCAGAACCTGCGCCTACGCTCGCGTCCAATCTACAAAAAAACTCTTTGGCTTTATGTTATGGCTACAGCCACTCACTTTCGCTTCGCTCGGGTTCCTCGCTATATATTTATATAATATTGTTCAGACAAAAATACTAATATCTCTAAAACCTTTTTCATAAGCTTTTTTAGTGTTAAAGGTACCTTTGTGAAGCAGTCAAGGATTAGGTTACAGTCCATCAAGTTCGACAAATGTAGATTGGCAGATTTAACGTAGTTCAGTAGTAGATTCTTTCATTATATATGTATGCAGGTTTCTAAACTAAGATTTTCTTCACCGTAATACCAAGTGATAATCATTTGAAACACGGGCACATATCTGCTTCAGTTGAATTTTTAATTGAGCATGTTAGCAATGGGCTATTACTGCTCTTACATAAATTAAAATATTTTTTTAATAAATAGTTTACTGAACTGACTGAAGACAGGTAAATCAATGCTTAAAAGGTACAAAGAATAAAGTACATAGTTTTATTTCTCTTATCATCTATAAATAAAATTCTAACTGAGTCAAATCTGTACTTTAAATAATTTTTGGAAAATCTTATTGAAATAGTCATTATTATCGATACAGGGGCCTTATTTATGGTTTTAAAATTTTTGTCTGTCTGTCTGGGAAAGCCTCACGAGAAAACCACTGGACAGATTTTCATGCATTTTGGTATGGTGATAACTAATTGTTCGGGTCAACATATAAGATACTTTTTACTGCGGGAAAATATCATATCTCTGAGAAATCTATACTAAACGTTAAAACGCTAGGGACGGACCTGAGCGAAGCGAGGGTGAGTCGCTAGTTACCAATATAATAAGTACAAATTACAATATTATTTCAGTCTGTTTGTTACCTTTTACATTCACATCGTTAAATTGATGTCTATGGAAGTATGAAACTTGTTATAATAGAAAATGTTTGATGATATGGAATATATTTCACCCCAGAGATATGAACAATTACCGAAAGAAAAATATTTGTGTACAGTAAAACTTATAACACCAACTATATTTATTCAATTTCAGTATATCTTTCAGCCAGAAGTAGGCAGGCAGGTAATGTGAAATATCGATTAAAACAGCCATTGTCGTTATTCAGAATTTTCGCACTTATCACGATTTATAGTCAGCAGAGACCAAATAGAAATACGAGTATGTTGTTCGAAACTCAGTAGTATCATTATCATAAATATTTTTCAAATATTTAACCCATTGATTATCTTGCTTTGTTCATTCTACTACGTAGTCTATTTCTACATTTTTTTCTTTTAATTTATTCGTCTAATTAATAAATTAATTTAAAATTTCATTTCCCGTACCCGGAATATAGAACCTCCTTATTATTATTTGTTTTGTGGCAATTGCATGTCTTAAAATAACAATAATATGCTCTACACAATTGAAGAACAGATTAAAAAATACTTCTTAATTTAATTTTAGTAAGATACATTAACTCACAGCACCATCTAGTTCCATGGTAAGCTATGAGACTTGTGTTGTGGATAGCAGATAGTTACATACATACATATTATAAATATAAACACACATTACTGGAGTATAAGCATTTGTGCTCATTACACAAATGAATGACCCCAGCGGGACTCAAACCCTCGACCGCTGACGCAGCAAGTCACTACAAATTGAGCCAAACGTGTCGTCAAATATGTAAAGTTCCTTACATAAATAAAAGAAATGCTTGTTAGTTAATTTTCCTTTTTTGTACCAACAGATTTTTTTACAATTCATAGACCGTCCATTTGATAAGATACTTGTCATCCCGACATTTGAGATAATTCCCCTAGGATATAATGTCTGTTATATAGTAAATTTCATCAAAAAATAATTTAAACAATAATAAAATATATGTATGTCTATATATCTACACATGAGCCATGTAGAATAAATCTTTAAATGTTACAGCAGTTACGGCTTGCCCGCCATTTTGCGGTGCGCTCAAAACCAAAATGGCCGAGAACGAATTTCGTCGGCTGATTTAACGCATTGTTGTGGCACGCGTTAATTGTTTACTACATGGAAATATCTCTATACAGATAATATATACATGTTCGTATCTGCGAGTACATGAAGAATTTTATGACTTTTGACTTATTTAATAAAAGTACCTTCGCTTCGCTCGGGTGCGTCTCGAGATACGTGGATTTTGTTCGCAATTTCATGGGTTTTAATATATTTGGATGGAACCCTAATCCTTTTTTTTTTAAATAAAAGTAGCCAAAGCTAGTTCTTATAACATCAGTTATCTGCCAGTGAAAGTCCCGTCACAATCGGTCTAGCCGTTTTGGAGATTAGCCGAAACAGACAGAAAAATATACAAAAAAAATATTAAAATCTGCCTGTGAAAGTCCCGTCAAAATCCGTCCAGCGCTTTCGGAGATTAGCCGGAACAAACAGACAGACAGAGAGACAAATTTTAAAAATTGTGTTTTTCTTATAAGTACCGTACATACTTTCATATGCATTTCGTAAAAAGCTGTGATTTTGTCATTACAAACAGACACTTCAATTTTATTTAGCTGTATAGATAATTTACTTATTAGTTACAATAAACAATATCTAAATGCAGGTGTAACAAAAAGACAGATAAATAAAGTCACAGATAAATATTAAAATAAAACTAAACCCAATATGCTTATTAAAACAATTTCTAAAAATTAGAAACAATGTTATTTTATCTTTATAAATCAACTATTTCTTTCCTAATAATTTTAATTTTAATTATTATTATTATATCAATAAACATTACAAATGCAAATATTTCAAAAAAATCATAATTATGGTACAATATATTCAACTATCAGATATTCATGACTCGAAATCTTCGATACTCTTGCCATAATTTAAAACGATAAAAATCCAAGGTATAAGGAGTCATCGATTGTATTTACTTGGACGTACCAAGTTAACAAGTAGAGTTAAGAAAACAGTTCGACTTGAAGAGGACTAATCTGTAATTCTTTGCTATCGGGAATCCTTCCTCTGTCTGTTTTTCTACAAGTATTTTCATTTCGTTCCTTCGAATAGCTCGAGAAGCAATTGTTGTAATTTATTTAGTACTGAACACTCTATTTGTTAAATTTGTAGAACAATTTATTCGCTTTGCGTGATTTAAGATCTGTTTGTATAGACAAAATGATTTTCTGTAATTACAGTACTCCTATAATGACATGTGTACATAACCGATAGATAAGTGATTTTTTTTAATATTTAAACCCCAAAACAAATTCTAGTTTGTATAAAAAACTACAGCTTATTTTTTTTACATCTTCATATAATATAGACTCGTTTTGCTCTGATTCGCCTTTAGAAAACAGAAACAATTTTATCCCACGGGAACCGTACATTTTTCCGGGATAAAAAGTAGCCTATGTGCTATTCGAGACTATAATCTATCTCTGTCTCTTTCATCCAGATCCTTTCTGGCATGATTGAGTAACAAACATCCATCCAAACATCTAAATTTTCACAATTTATAATATTAGTAAAAAGTAAGATATGACATAATATCAAAGTCTACTAGTGACAACAATTTATGAAGTGCCTTCTGTTATCTTGTTCATTACAATTATTTTCATTACGCCCATTGCATCGAGTTCTGTCTATATATATATATATATATATATATATATATATATATATATATATATATATATATATATATATATAATATATATATATATATATATATATATATATATATATATATATATATATATATATATATATATATCTTTCTGATTTCCATAACAACTCTTGAGACGTCGTACCATTCATGAGATCCCTTTCCGATAAACTAAAGGATTGAATAATATTTTTATTTAAAAATATACACTACTCAACTAGAAGTTTATTTCTTTAAAAGGAAAGAATACAACGATATACTATAGCAATGAGAGTGATAACTGAGCATACTTAGATCAATGGTTTTTTAGTTGTTGCAACACTCGATTTTAATAAATTTTATATAATTTCTAGCGACTTACCCTCGCTTTGCTTGGGGCCCTAGATGTGTATTAATATTTTTAAGCGGAACCGTAATTCTTTTTTTAAAATAAAATAAGTTTAAGTTACTTTATAAAACCATCTATGTGCCAGTGAAAGTCCCGTCAAAATCAGTCCAGCCTTTTCGGAGATTAGTTAAAACATGCGAACAGTAAAAAAAATTAGAGTTGTGTTTTCTTATAAGTACCGTATATAATTTCATATGCATTTAGTAAAAAGCTATTATTTTGACAATACACACAGACACTTATTTTATTTATCTGTATAGACCAGTAACCTGTAAGTGACATTATTGAATAAAAATATTTTCAACTGATGTGTCTCAAAGCCATAAAATGGAATGACTTAGTAATAGTAACCCATATGTAAGTTCGTGAAATATCTCATTATTTAGTGAATCGAAGTAAAAGATAGCTTACATTACTCTTCAACGCACATCCTCTCTATTATATTGATCTGCTACGACTACTAATCAGTGAAAAACTGGCTAAAAGGGGGATGAATAAGTACACAAGTTATACAATTATAACATGACTAAAAATTAACAATTATCTTAATTTGGGCCTAACTTTAACTGATACGTATTTGTTTCAAGCGGGAATCAAATCTGGGATATATAAGAATTACCTGTTGTTTTATAAGCGCATTGAGATCTCCTCGCGGGGGTGCAAGTGCGTTGAGTTCAGTCTCCTTGCGTATGACCCACTCAGTGAGTTCTCGTAGCGATAGAAGTAGGGCTGACCAGTGTTCTGCATTGCTTTCTAGACGGTTCCTGGGAACAAATATTACCATATTGGTTTAATTATAATAAAAAACTAAAATCATACTCGTTTGACCCTACACTAATATATACAAAGGTACAGGACTCGTCGAAACATATCAAATAAAACCGCAATCGAAGGGTTTTCTGGTGGCCATTGAAGAGTTTCACTATTCACATGCTTCCACCTTTATCAGGTCATATCGTTAGTATCAAATTATTAATGCATCATTATTACGTATACAAAGTTTCAAATAGATATGATAGTTAAAATAAGATTGAATGCAACTTTCAAGATTTGCTTATATTATTAGTTAAAGAAAGAAAAAAAGACCATATATGTAGGTATGTCGCAATTAGAAGTTAATTTTCTAACGACTACGTATCATACGAAAAATTGATATAGCAGTGCTTATTAATAGATTTTGTTGTTTAATTTGAAAAAAACTATGTACTTAAAATATAATTAAATACATAATATAATACCTATGTTTTAGACTGGAATAATTTAAATTTAAAGCGATTTTGAAGTAACATTTCATTCGGTGGAAATTAGATCATAGACGTTCCTATAAGTACATAATAAAATTTGGTAAAATATTTTAGTAATTTTGGCTGCCGTACGCGACGTCGTATTGTTGAAAATTGGCCGACGCTCAGCTCCTTAATATGTTAAGTCGCGGATCTACGAGAGTATAGTGATGGCGGCTGAGTATCGATTACGTTGAAAAATACTTCATCTTTATTATGATATTATTGCGGAGCAGAAGAAAAGAATATATTGGTTGTAGAGAAATTTAGACTCTTTCACTTATCCGCATACAGGGTTACTCAGTTTTGATACAAAAATCCCGAATGACAATTTAAGATCTGACCCGGAACTCGAACTTAGGACTAATGAATCTTCAACCCTACATGCTAGGTACTAGACCAAAAAGGTAGTTAAACGTTGTAAATAATATATTACTAATAAATAATAACTTTAATTTACTGTTGTCAACACCAAATACAACTTTCATTTAATCTGACCAAAAATTAAATGAAATTATTATGATTGACTACTAAGTAAAAATTCTTAGCGCTCATATGGACGTGGGTCGAGTCAATAGATAAAGTTGCACGCATTTATTCTACAAGTTTTAGTGACGAATAAATATCATATTTAAAAGACGACATAACTTGACATCTGTAGGTAAGTAACGTTTATTTAATTTTTAGAGGTGACTAGCATTGCCCGCGGCTCCGCCCGCGTTCAGATAACCAAAAACCAAATTCTTAGGTTTTACATATTAGTATACTCTTACATTGAAGTTTTTGTATTTTTTTCTCAGAAATTAGATATTTTCCCGTAGTAAAGAGTATCCCATATGTTGACCCGGATAACCAGCTATCACTATACCAAATTTCATCAAAATCCCTCCAGTGGTTTTTCTGGGATGCGGTAACAGACAGATAGACAGACAGATAGACAAAAATTCTTAAAACTATAGATTCGGCCTCTGTATCGATAATAATGTTTATTTCAATAAGATTTTCCAAAAAATATTTAATGTACAGATTCGGCTCAGTTACAACTTTATTATATGTATAGATAACAATCAGCTCTTCGATTTGAACAAGAACTGCCCAACAATAAATAACAATATTTATTTAAATCGAATCAATAAAATTGGTTTAATATCGACAAACCTACGATCATTTTAAAAACAACTACAAAACAGCTAAACATCGATATTTTAACCATCACATTCCTATACAGTTGTATAAATCTCGACCTTTTCAAAGAATTTTGTTCTGGCACCGTTTTAAGCTTTAAGTTTCGAAGTTAAATATGCAATTAAATTAAGCGTGTAAGTAAAATTCCAGTTGAGATTTTCCCAAAGCTTCGACATTATAACACTGTTCGTGTTTAAGAGTGATTTTAGCAAGATTTTACTGTGTTTACAAATTTTTATTATAATATTTAATAACTTAGGTTATAGGTTAAATAGGTTTTTAACTAAAAAGTTAGATCGATTTGAAAATCACAATATATTCATATATTTTACTAAGGACATTCCCTCGTCTCGTTCGGGTTGGTTCCTAGGTCCCTAAAAGTAACCTATGTGTCGCTCTAGGTCATAGTCTATCTGTGTACTAAATTTCATCTAAGTGTAACCAGCAGTTTTAGTGAAAAGTAAGAAACATACACACATACAAATAGTGCATTTGTAACAGTACTCCAATTCATTTTAACTAAAATCTTCATAGTAACAATTATAAATATGTTAGTTTTCTACGCAGATTTTTGAGATGAGATTTTTATTTTTTACATTTATGAGATTTTTGAAATTTATGTGGTAGTACCCTTGAGACAGTGTTGAATCATGAAAATTCGTTTATAATTACAATTTACAGAACATTCCCATAAAATACCTTATGCTTTTCAAAGTCCGTTTAAAATAACCAGAACAATATAATTTGCTTAATTGCTTTCAACACCCAATTCTATAACAAACACTTAAATTTTAATTAAATTTAAAACAAACTTTAATCCATTTTCCATATGTTAGACCGCAAAAACCTCATAACTTTAAAAATTACACGTTCAAATAAAGCCTTGGGGGAGTCCCCATGCCCGCATACTTTAAACCCGTCAGAGGATCAAAGAGCTGACCGGTGGGGGCCGCCATCTGTTTCCTGACCGCGAAAACTCACACGTAGCAATATGCTTATATCCATATTGGCATGCGGTTATACTATCTCTACTTTGTAGCTGGAGCTTATGAATTTTGAATTTACTTCGGGGTTTAGAGTTTTTAGTTTAAAAACAAGTACAATACATTTGAAAATTATTATCCTCCCAAGTTACGTATTAACTTTTAGTATAGATTTCTCAGAGATGAGATATTTTCCCGCAGTAAACCGAAGCCTATATGTTGACCAGGATAACCAGCTATCATCACACCAAATTTCATCAAAATCTGACCAGTGATTTTCTCCTGATGCGTTCCCAGAAAGACAGATAAAAATCCTAAGAACTATAGATTCAGCCTCTGTATCGACAATGGCTATTTCAATAAGATTTTCCAAAAAATATTTAATGTACATATTCGAATCAGTTAGAATTTTATTATATGTATATAGATATACCTGTATCGGATAAACCGATTTCAATGAAATTAGGAATGGAGATTGCTTAGCACATTTCCCACTTTTGAGACGTATTACAACCATGCAAGCGGAGCCATGGTGTAAAACTAGTTTGACCATAATATTTTTCTAGGTTTCGATTTCATTAGAAATAACTGCAAATATTTGGCGCTAACTGCTGTTAACGTTTTCAACTGTTTTCTTATACTATATTTCGTTTATACATGAACTGTCAAATCAGGCAGGGCAGACTTTGTCAAAGGTCGAGAGACGTAGTTATAATCGTAAATAGTAATTTACGATGACTTGATATAGCAATAAAAACAAAATAACCCTTGTTTATATTATAACACATAGTGATCCGATACTAATGAATTATAAAAACTAAATTAAATTTATTCTAGTTTTACTATACTATTCTTACTTTTACAAGCTTTTGATACACAAAGATGAAATCAAGCAGTGTTTATATCAGCAATAGATATATTTATGAGTTTTCTAAGTTGAGAACACTTCTACCGATGCAATTTAAACTTCTAATGGCATAAAACGTCTTCAGAATCATTGAACGCACTCATGATTTTTACAACTCATATTGTTAGTCTTCAAATAAATATAAACATGTAATAACTTTTACGTCGTCATAAAGTGTACAATAAAAATGTCCGCACAATCCTATTTTTATTTCACTATGAAATCACTAAACAGCCTTCTTTATGACGCATCGTATGCTAACTAGATAAGGTTGTATGGTACAAGTATGTATGAGCGAGAGTCACTAAAGCCTTAGATACGGCATTCTGTATTATGAAGTTGAATAGATTTTTTACTATCGGTCTGATTTTTATAACATGTTGAAGGAGGTTAAAGGGCTATATAATTATTTTCAACTAGCAGAACCCGCGGCTTCACTCGCGTTCTAAGAACAAAAAACATTTTTGTCTTTCCCTTTCCTTTACAATAATATATGGAAGTCTGCCCGTTTTATTGACATTTATGATTGCTGCTCCATTCCCTTGAGTAGTAGCATGATGATATATAGCTTATAGCCTTCCTCAAAAAAAGGGCTATGTAATGCAAAAAGAATTTTTCAAATCGGATTAGTACTTCCTGAGATTAGCGCATTCAAACAAACACATACACAAACAAACAAACTCTTCCTCTTTATAATATTAGTATAGATATTAAAAACGCTCTATCCGTCACCACACCCTATAACTTTTTATATGCATTTGAAGGCCAATAAAGTAGATCTATCTTATCTTTGCACAGCGCTGCTACTGCGTGTAAAGTCGTAAAACAGTTTTATACTCCAATATTCATTATATGTACATACATTTGTTGGAAAGTAATAAAGAAATGTTACATTTTTAGTTTTTGCGATGTTTGCTTAGAAATCATTTTATTTATTGGATGTAGAATTCGATACGTTGTTAGAGATCTATACTATGTATACCATAATTATTTCATAGATATGGTCGAGTGCGAGTCATAGTTTCTTGATTTTTGGACAGAAAAAGTAGGCTGTGACATACGGACAAAAAACAAGCATACAACTGTTTATATAAGTACAGTTAGTAGGAGAAATTTTAGTATACAAACGTGAAACGTAAAGATTTTGTATGTTAATCTATACATATGTACATATGCATATAAAGTAGTTTACTCTGACTGATTCATTAGCGCCTAGACCACATCACTGGACCAAGCGGATTGAAATCTGGACATCGTATTCGCTTAGTGACATACCTACAAGTATAGTACGTATACGAGTATAGGTAACAGCTTAGAGACGTTTTTTGCAAAAAGACGTTTTAAATAAACTTAACTCAATAATTGTATAAAAAATAAGAAAATTTAAATGAACAGAGTCAAGTATATCAATTGTCAAGCCAAGCTTAAGGTAAGCTTTTATTTCAGGAAGGCCGGCGCCCAGTAGTTGGGACGTTAAAGGGCTAAATATAAACTACGCGAGCGAAACCACGGGTCAACGCTAGTACTCGTATTTATATTCATATATCTCCAATCATTTCCCAAAATTCATATATTTTATAACAATTCAAAATATGCCTGCCGGTGCTTGCTCAGAGGCAGGATAGTTGGTCGAATAATTATTATCATTTTTCTGGCGGTTATCTCGTTTAATATTGAAAGTTTAATGGGAAAAGTTGGGTTCAAATTAAAAGTTATTTTTAGAAGGAAGCTTAACAAATAGTTGATTAAAAATTGAAGATTTTAGTATACATTTTACTCCGACTATGACATGCTGCGACGACTGGTCGTGCCGTTTTCAATAATAAATCTATACGTATAATATAATTCTAACTTCGACTCACTTATCTATACATTAAATATTTTTTGGAAAATCTTATTGAAATAGTCATTATTATCGATACCATCCAAATCTATACTTTTTAGATTTTTTGTTCGTCTGTCTATCTGGGAACGCATCACGAGAAAACCTCTGGACAGATTTTGATGAAATTTGGTATGATGATAGCTGATTACCCGGGTAAGCATACATACTACTTTTAATACAATTAGAAATAACATATGTTGGGTCTAGCTCTACATTTAACATTTTATTATACAAAATATTAATTTTATTTATTAAAAGACAATACATGGTTGTAGTGCGAAAACTACATAGTAAATGTGATTATTTTTATTAAAACTCTACACCAGAAGCAGAGGTGAAGAAGCTAGCTTATAATATGGGACTAGCCTTAAACCATAGCCTATTCATTAAAAAAAGCACGATGAAAATGATTCGAAATGGGGAAAAATAATTTTGTTATATATTACTTTGTCTGTACCTAAGATATAATTATGCAACAAAATAGGATATTTCCTCTTTTTCGAAGTCGGTCAAACATGAGAATTAATTTTCGTGATATAAAAATAAAATATTTTCATTTCATCGAGCTAATTTGAAAAAGAGTACTCGTAGAATAGTAGAACTGCAATTGCGAGCAAAACAAGTTTTGATGAATCGAGTAAATTACTGTTCCTTACTGTATAGTATGTACAATACAATAAAGAAATAAATGTTTAACCATTTCCCTGTCCCATGAGTCATATATGAACATTTTGATTGTTTCAATATTGTGTCTATTTTGCGGACAGTTAAGTTGTGTAATGTAAAAATATCAACTATTTTAACTTCACCAGGCAAAGATTTATCCCTTAACATTCTTTCAATACGACAAGTATTTCAAAACAGTCGAGTAAAAATGGCCTACTGCGAGGTAATGAAATTTCTGACAGATATTTATCGACCCTTCAATTTACGCTGCTCGCCTGCAAATTGTCTAATTTGGTCCCTACTAATTGAAAAGTTACAAATGTCATGGCACGAAATATCCAAAGAGTATTAAAATGTTTGTTGACATAGCGAAATACGAATTGCGTAAAAAAAGACGTTCATCTTAAAGAAATATTTGATATATCTGTCATGACTTAAAAACATAATTCGTAATTCAATTCAATTAGAATTGAACTGAATTAAATATTTTCGGTCTACATTCGTCCATGCCCACGCAACTCTAAGCCACTAAAGAAACGAAAGAAATAAACATTTTCAGTATTTAGATCACAATACAATACTTCATAGGCGATTTAGCAGTTCAGGATTAACCTGTAATCTGTATACTTGATACATCATGGAAAATCAAGTGAAATAGGTTCAAATCCCGGTCCAAAATCCAAAATATTACCACTTATAGTGGAGGATAACATAGTGAGGAAATCTGCATATCTGAGATAATTTAGCAAAATAGCAAATTTTTAAAGTGAAAACTTCTATAAGCAGGTTTGGATGGGGAGTAAATTCTTGTAAGTCGTCATCGACATGGTCACGTGACGTGTTAATGCTACTCAGAGCGCCGATAGATGTCGAAACCAGAGAAATGTAAACAGTTTTAATTTACAAATTTTAATTTACGATCAAACAATTAATTTAAATAATAATCCAAAAATAGGAACTGTTTGTTTTAAGTTTTCACTTCTATCGGCAGTCATCATGACTGCTTTTGAGGGTTCCGTACCCAAATGGTAATACTGAGACTCCGCTGTTCATCTGCCTGTCTGTCCGTCTATCACCAGGCTATTTCTCATGAACCGTGATAGTTAGACTCCCATACAACAGACATGATTATTTTGCTGTTTTTATAGATAATGGTACGAACCCTTCGTGCGCGAGTCCGATTCGCACCTGGCCGGTTTTATTAATCATGTTAAACACAATTTTATCAGTTTAACAGTTACACTAATAACAAAAACACAGTATTCGCTTCTAATTCCAAACAATAAAATATTCATACATCCATCTAACAATATCGCACATAGCATTCATAGAGGGGTATTAATTTACATTTTATAACGTAACAACACCGCTTCAGGCGACAATTGCTTTTGTTTTATTTTCAAAACTAACGGAAAAACTGTTCGAGCCAGCTTTGTTCTCGGTAACGCAATCTGTCATTTTGAGAGTGAAAATAGAATGTTAAAAATGTGTTTGGTAACGCGTTTTATTTACGATTAACGACTGCTCGAGTTTTTAACGTCCATATAGCATACTAGCGACTCACCCTCGCTTCGCTTCGGGTTCGTCCCTAGACGATAGCAAATCTATCCCACGGGACTCGTACATTTTTCCGGGATGAAATATAGCCTATAGCTTTCCTCAATAAATCAGGCTATCTAATGCAAAAATAATTTTTCAAAACAAACACTTATTATTTATGATATTAGTATAGATAAAAGCAATGACAAGTACCTCTATACTACGAGTATTACTACTAATACATCAAAATAGTATTTTCTTTGTTTTTCACTAGGGATGAACCCACTCCAAACAGTTTGGAAATCTTTATAATATTAAAAAGTTATTATCGCTTTAGATGTTAAGTAAAAAGTATGTTTATATTACGTTTCGATGAATTTTGAACCGATTTAAGCGTTCTCAATACATAAAAACAAAGAGGAAAGATTAAAAATAAATAGTTATTTATATACACATTTTTATAGTCCTTAGAGTCCATCTTCTTCTTAATACGTCACTATAGTAGCAATATAAATAAGCTCAAACGGTCGAATTAGCAACCCAATATCTAAACTTCGTTAGCCCCCGGTGATCAGTCAGACCGCGGCTAAGCCAATTACGATGCTGCACTAATTGATATTAAGCACCGTTCGATACCACTCCGCTCGCAATCGCTTTAAGCGAATCAGCATAACGCTATCTTCCTATTATTCATGGCTCACTTTGAATTTAAAGTTAATGAAAAATGTGAAAAACACATTGCTCATGTTAGTATATATTTCTCAGATATGAGATGTTTTGCCGCAGTAAAAAGTATCCTTTATGTTGACCCGGATAACTAGCTATTATCATACCAAATTTCATCAAAATGTGTCCAGTATTTTTCCGTGATGCGTTCCCAGATAGACAGAATTTTTTTTTTAAACTATACATTCGGTCTCTGTATCGATATTAATGACTATTTCAAAAAGATTTTCCAAAACATATTTAATGTCTGTACATTAAATATGTTTTGGAAAATCTTATTGAAGTCGAATCTGTATTGGACTTATCTAGAATTTTATTGTATGTATAGATATTATACCTGATTGAATAAAAGTGAAAAGTCGACATACCTTATTATAATATAAAAGCTGTAAATTTTACTTTGCGTTGATGAAAATCAATCAAGATTTAAATTATTGCAAAATATTATAGTTCTAACTGACCTGATAGCCATACTCTTGGCTTTAAGATGATGCCACCTTTGATTCATCTCATCCAGTCGTCTCTGCAGCATCACGGCATCTTCTTGCGAGGAGAGCGACCCCAGCAGCCGCCTACCAGTGCCAGTGAGCGATGCGTAAACATCGCGATGAGTTTCTATCTCTGATTGTAAATCCTGCAACAAATGAAAATGTTGTTATTAAGATAAATCTTAATTAAGAAACTCGGGATGGCTGAATTAGCATTTCTGTCGACAATTTTTCTTCCAACTCTATAGATTTTATGATGTACTAATATCATCGATTCGTTCGTGTGTATCCCTTTTGTATTTATAATATTACGTATACGTAAAACCACCTCTTGGCAAATTTTATTACTAACAAGTGCCTTATGTTTTACTCCAGATCATACTCGTATTGTGTTCTAAATTTCATACATATCCAAACGGGTCTTTTACCAAACAGTTTGTGTAGGGTTGTAAGACGGTTTACATTGATAGTTTTTTGCTATAACCATTAGACCACACAAGCACAACGAACAAACAAACACAACAAACAGTATGACCTGGACAGGAGTTGACCCCGCTACCTACAGCGAGGGGACAATGCAAAAATCACCGAAGGTCTAAAATGAACATTAGCTATAAAACAAACGACAAAATCAAACTTAAAAAACCTACAAACTTTTTTCATGATAAAAGTATCATATTTCTTTGCTTTCATCATTGATTCTATTGTAATTAAATTTTTGAGAAGATTTGTTGAAAGAAATTTGGAGTGAATGAAATTTTTTTTTGTTTACTCGAGTCGGCTCCGCAGACCTATCTGAACAGCAGTTTATCAAGATGGTTAATTATTAGTTATTATCAATTTATCCTTTGTTTAATACTTTCTTAGATTTACGCGAATATTTTCATTTTAAATAAAACTATCTTTTCGGATTTTTTCGCGGATTTATTTAGATTTTTGGTTTCCGACGTTTCGAATGCTTTACAGCATTCATGGTCACGGGAGAGACTGAGGTGTTAGATGTTAAGATTCTTTTAGAAAAGCGGGTTTCCGTTTTCCTCGACTTACAAACACGAGATGAATTGCAAATTAGAAGTTCTACCTTCTAAAAGATGGTTTTGTAGAAAGGGCTACCTTAAAGATTGTATAATATATAAATATAACAAAAAAATAAAGTATGTTGTATATTGTAATTCAAAATATGTAAGTAATTTTAAAGTATTAACTTTTAGAAGTAGCGCATGTGACGAGAAGAGTGGAAATAAATGTAGATAGATGGAGAAAATAGATTGTATGAGATAGGACATCAAAGAGAAAAGGAGAATGATAAAGTGATGAGTAATAGAATGAGAGAATAAAAAAAACAATTGGTAATATTTGATTAAGGAAATAATACTAAAAGTTACAAATGTACTTCAGGCGAGATCTCAAACAATGCCTAGTATCAACACTGTCACTGAGCATAAGCAAGTGATGGTGAGTGTATCAAGTTAAGTCAACAATAGATTCAATTTGGCCGAAACGAGCAAAACCTAACAAATAAACAGCACGAACTAGAATTCTCAGTCAGAATCGGAAAGTAAACAAACAGCAATCAGTCCGCAAATATCTGCATGACCAATTAATGGCAAATTGAATTTCCACTTCGTAAAGATGTACAATTGGGGCCACGAGGTCACTCTTTGTGTGTGGAGATTGTCCTTTAGGCTCTTAAAGACTTTGTGAGTGGATTGGATTTGGATGATTTTTAATAAAATATCTTACATTTTAATAATACGTTCGTGGGAATAGCTTAGTTGAATAATTGGATTATTTAAGAGCTTGGAAACGATGCTTTTTTAATTTAATGGGCGATTAATTCTGTTATTGAGACTTTAATCATAAGCGAAAAGATCTATTGAATATGTGTAAATATACTTTGAGATTGTCTCAACCCAACTGTTTCTTCTAATGGACAATATATCGTAAGCATAGAGATCGATGGGATTTACCACCTACAATATAAACAGAAGCTTAAACATTTTCGATATTTCCCACTTTAAAAAAATCCACACTTCCTTATAAGTTTTCATCCCTTATTTAATACATTGGGGTTACATTTTCATAATAAATTAAAATTTATAAATTAAAACTGTTTACATTTATCTGGTTTTGACATCTATCGGCACTTTGAGTGTTAGCGTTAATACTTCACGTGACCATGTCGATGACGACATACATAAATTTACTCCACATCCAAATCTGCCTATAGAAGTTTTCTTTTCAATAATACGACAGTGTCCCCAAATTCGTAGATTCTTAATAACAACGTTAATCAAATTTATCTACTGGTTATTATAATCATATATGTACATTATATATTACAGGATTATAGTTAATAACCTATTATTTTAATCGCATCAATAGTATTAATATAATTACAAATTTTCAACAATCACATTCAATAAGTACAACATAGCAATTTTAGCTTAATTCATTATTACTATTAATTTAATTATATTTCTATCTACTACACTAGTTTTTACACATAATTTCGCTCGTATACCTCGATAAAAGTGGTCTATGTCATTAAAGGATATAAGTTCTCTATTAAAAATTTTACTTCATCCTTTAACGACGGATCCTAATAATAATCTATCTCCCCTTAGTTCCTTACTTATACATTATATTTAGTATGGAGTTTATAACAAATGCCTATTACTACTAAAGGAAAACTTAGATGAAAAATTACATAATATCAAGATTTGTCGTAAATTATTACAGCGCGAAGAAATAACAAAGGCATATTATAATCAGCCCATTTTAACGTCCCACTGCTGGGCACGGGTCTCCTTTATGAGGGGGATCAGGCCATAGACTATCCCGCTGGCCAAGTGCGGGTTGGCAGACTTCATATTATGTTTTTCGAAAACTTGCTAGGTTCTTTCAGACATGCAGGTTTCCTCACGATGTTTTCCTTCGCCGTAGGGCAAATGGTAATCATATTGGAAATGATTCGCACATGAAAATATCAGAGGTGCGAGACCCGGGATTCGAACCCGCTTCACTCGGTTTCCCAAGCAAGCACGTTATAACGGAGCTACCACTGCATAAATGTACGTTAAAAATTATAATATAGTGTGTAAAATAGTAATCAAATCTAATTCTTATGTTTGATATTCTTTGAAAGTTTGTATCTATTCAGTCTAGTTGTACGAATTCAAATTGAGTTTCATTATATTAAAGGTGTTTTAGTATCGTACTAAAACGCCTTTAATATAAGAAAACTCAATTTTAATTTAATTCAGGTATTGATCGAGCTCTATCAATACCTGAATTAAAATAAATTGAATAGATTTTTTTTCTTCACTAAACTTAGCACAGAGATAACATACTAATAATAACGTAATTTTGAAAATTAAAAAAGTATATTAAAAACGTAGTTTTTTTTTTAAAAAAAAGGTCTTTATTTTGTTAAAATAAGAATTTAAAATTTCGATTTTACTATTAAAGATATAAAAATCTTTGTACAAATATAAATAAAACGTTATTCACATAATTTATTTGTTTGTTTGTTTAAGTGCCTCGTTCTTGTATTAGGAAGCGAGTACAAATTGCAGTTCTATGGATGCTGACGGAAAAACATATCAAGGGGATCGTCTAAAATACCACCATCAACTCGGTCGTAATATTTTGATTTTAAGAACTCTCTGAAAATAATACTTAACTTTCTTAGATGCGAATATTTGACATTTTTAATGAAACTAACTTTTCGATTTTAAATAATAGCAAACTAAATTAAAATTATTATTCTTGATTAATTTCTTAACTTTTTAAATTTTATTTTTTTAAATTAGATATAGAACAATAATATAGCTTGAATAATTCATATTTTAAATTCTTTATGTTTATAAATATAATAATGGCAACACTAAATACAGATTACTATATAATAAAGTTTAAAAAAAAATGGTAAGAATTATAATAATAAGTACCTAATAACAGTCAAAATTAAATAAATTATATTATTTTTTATTATAAAGCATTAAAATTATATTAAAATGTTTCAAATCATAATTAACAAATATTGTAAGGTACTTAGTACCATTTTTGTATTGAATTCATTTTGTTATTTTGTGGGTAGGCTGCCTGTAACAACTATGTATAATGCCTTTGATACTTTAAAACCTTAGTCTCTCCCGTGACCATGATTTCTGTAAAGTATTCGAAACACTGGGAACCAAAAATCAAAATAAATTCGCGAAAAAATCCGGAATTCGGAAAATGTTTTATACTAATTGTTATTTAATGTTTATATATTATAACAAAAAACTCGATACGTTATTTTATTAGGAAGATAATGTTTGCAAAGATGAAGTCTATAAGGATGATTTAGATTTGTTGTCTACAACTATACACACATTGCTCGCTGGAGAGCGTCAGTTTGTTTGTAGATATATTCGAGAAAGCCGTTAGAAATACTGAGCACATTTTTACTACATCTTTATCGTTTAAAAGCAGCATTACTCTAGACGGTCTTAGCTGTTTGTTTCCCAAGAAATTCAATTATAAATACGTATATAAATCATAGAAGGTTAAGAGTCGCTTTAAATAAATTCGTGCTTTTGACTTATTTGTTTTAGTAAATATTATTATAAAATATAAAGCCTTTTTTACTTTCTCTTTTTTTGATTGTCCGTCAATACTGTGAAATAATTTTAAAGATATTTAAAATACTGTAAAAGTTATTGTGAGCTTATCCTTATGTATAAACTCGGGTTCACCTATAGAAAAACAAATATAAATTTATCCCACGGACACCGAACATTTTTCCGGGATAAAAAGTAGCCTATGTATTATTCCAGACTATAATCTATCTCTGTGCCAAATTTTATCTAGATCCGTTCAACTGTTTCGGCGTGATTGAGTAACAAACATCCATCCTAACATCCGAAAATCTTTCACATTTATAATATTAGTCATTTATAATATTAGTAAGATTTTTTATCGTCGATGCGAGAGGATCAGGCGAGGCATATGAGTTTGATGAGCTACTAAGGTTAATCCTTATACATACAATAGATTTAATTCAAATAAATACTCTAGTTTCAGGCAAAACAAAAATAACAAGAAAGCAATTCCTTCCCGCGTCCCATTTAAAAACAAAATCAAATTTCCTCCCCCAATTCGTATAGAAGTTCAAAGAAAGATTACACTGATCCTCATATGGGCTTTCCAATTAATAAGGCTTAATTAAAAAGTTTTGCAGCACTTTTAGCGTTAATCCCAGCCTGAGGCAAACTCAAACTCTTCACTTTACTTACATTCGGAAAATACTTCAGTCTACAAAATTCGCTTGTTTGTTACGAGTTTCATACTTGGATCATTGTTTTGGAGTTTATTTCTTTACTTCCAAAACTTTGATGTCGTAATGAAATATGATTAAATAGGTCACATTTAAAAAAGTCATGTGATTGTCTACAAGCTATATTACTTTTATAGAAATATTGTAGTAATATTTATGATTTTAGCAGAAAAATCAAGTTCCTTGAACTTAATAGATTTTTACCCGAAATGGTGGAAAAGTCATGATTTTGAGCAAAAGTTTTAAAAATTTCTTACTGCAAAAATAGTTAATGGTAAATTGACGTGAGTGAGAATTGACATTTCTAGGACATTTTAGAATTTTCGATAGCTAGTAAGTTTTTTGTTTGTGCATTAAAAACTATATGTGACACACAGTGCCGTTATGTGTCGAGTGTATAAAAAGTGCGACAGTAAGTCATAATCAGTTGAAGAAGTGACAAAGTGAATTTTGTTTTATAAAATCGTAGCGGTTAGTATGAAATAGATAGACTATATATTATATGATACATAGTCTTCCTCAAAAAACGGGCCATCTAATGCAAAAAGAATTATTCAAATCGGATTACTAGTTCCTGAGATTAGCGCGTTCAAACAAACAAGCAAACAAACAAACTGTGCCTCTTTATTATAATATTAGTATAGATTAAAACATTTATAGTGCATGGAAGCCGCTTCGATTTCCAATCTTTAAATCTTCGTAAAAATATTAGTCAAATATATTTCTCATGGGAAGCAGAGAGCTACAAGCCACCTGTATAATATAAAAAGGAGAGCTCTGTGCATTATATGTACATAATATAATGTATATATAAGTTCTCCTGACCGATTTGGCCACGGCGGCCAACCTTATTGAGACTAGTCATCTGCGCAAGGCGCAGGACGACGGTTCGGCGGCTTTACGTGCTTTTCGAGGCACGAGGGTGAAACACCGCCAAAATCCCAACTCCGAGCTGTCACTGAGGCTTACTAAACAGAAAGACTCAATAACTAAACTTGCCCGACCCGGGACATAAACCCAAGACCTACGAATGTGCAGCCGTACATGCTAGCTACTACACCACCGAGGCAATTAGTTATGTATACATAATTGCAGGTTTTCATCCCACATTCAACGCTTTGAATCCGATCACGTTGTACCAATTGTAGGTGCTTTAATTAATTCTTCGCTATTGTATTAAAATTCACACCGAAATGGCCATTTTTCGCGAATTCGCGAATGATTTTCAATCCGATGTAAACGGTTGCGTAATTGGAATCAATAAGCTGCGAAATGTTGTTATGATTTTGTAAAATACATCCATTTAACACTTTGATTTTTCAATTTGAACGTTGATGTTTGTATTGCAAATTAATTTTAATTATTTTATCAATATTACTACTTCATTGTAAATGCAAAAGTGTGCTTTTAAAGCTTTATTTTTAAATGAAAAATATTTTTTTGGTATTATTATATGTTACTTTAGCGATGAAGAGTGTAAAGTCCAAATTTCATTTCTAACATGATTAACGCTTACTTATATATATTTAAAGAAAAAAAAAGAGGAAACCTGCACATCTAAGAGAAATAAATTTCCGAAAGACATATGAAGCTCGCCAACTCCCCTTTTGGCGTGGTGGACTATGACCTGATGATCCTCGCATTGAAGGGAATCCCATACCCAGTAGTGAGACGTTATTATACTATTATAGTATATTTTTACATCAAAAGAAAATCGAATGATAATCGAAAATAGAAATTACAAAAATCATGCAGAATATATTTTTAGTATTCTTATACAAATAATAAAATTTCCAAAAGAAAAGCTAAAATAAATTACTTACTTGGACCATCTTACATAAACGACAGATTTCTTCAAAACAGCCTATTCTGATACAAGAAATTCTACCTAATTTTTGAGTGTACACTATGATGTATTTACAGCATCAGCTGACTATAATATGCTACACCAAGGGCCTATCTAATATTAGAAAGAGAAAAAAATTGCTTTTGTTTGTATCGAACAGGCTCCGAAAGTACTGAACCGGTATAGATGAAATTTGGTAAGAAAATAGTTTGAAAAGGACGTAGGATAGTTTTTATCTCTGAGATCATCCCTTAAGGGAGTAAAAATGGGAATAAAAGTTTGTAAGGGGAAGCAGACTACGGACGGACCCGAACGAAGCGAGAGGGAGTCGCTAGTCGATACTAATATTGCAAATGTGAAATGTTTGTTTGTTTGTCCTTCTTTCACGTCGAAACGGAGTGACGGATTGGCGTGATTTTCTTTATCGCGGGACATCTAATTCCCACGGGAAAACACGTGATAATACAATCCAAAAAATATATATGATCAGAATTACTCGAAACTTGGTATTAATGCTCTTCAATAAAATTAAATAAGTACGTGTTTTAACATTTTTCGAAATTCATCCTATAATTTTTTTGTAGTTTTAGCGCAAGCGAAACCGCGGGTTCTGCTAGTATCTTATAAAGATAACATAACGTGGTTTGGCTTTAACGAAATTAATTAAACGTCTTCCACTCTACTCTATGAATATTAATATATCTGGTAATTTGTGATGAATCTGTTGGTTGAGGGTGGTAACATGCTTTAAGGGATGTTTTTGATGAGCTTATTTAGATTTTGTCACGTCGTTCATTCCGTGTCGTATCGACATCGTTTAATGTTATATTGGAACATTTCAGGTCATGCTCAATAACCCGTATTTTTATTCAGAGGTCGTAGGATCGATTTTGGCAGTGGAATATTACAATATGTTTTTTCTTTTATCTCTACATGCGATCCACGACCGATCCTACTTTGGATAATCAACAACTATATAATCACGTTTAAAATCTTTAAGGATTAAGATTTTTTACTAAACCATGTAAAATGTTATAATTTTTGTTATACGTATACAAAGTAATCAGACAGTCATATCCAAATCTACGCAAAAAATTGGCAAAGAAGCAAATACGTTAAATTATCACATCCCTCCTATACAAACCATTTCATTAGATATAAACCTAGGAAGAATAAATTTATAAGATTAAGTTGTTCTCACTAAGATTGACATCGAGTAAGATTAATGAGCGCAAAGTGTGAAATTACTTTAATTAGGAGTGATAATTGCTAAAACAATGTAACTAAACGTTTAATTTTCATGGAGAAAAAGCATTTTATATATGTAAATTAAATATTATTGATTTAGTACTTACACCCTCGTTTCGCTCGGGTTCGCCTCTAGCAAAAAAAAAAACAAACCTATCCCACGGGAACCGTATATTTTTCCGGGATAAAAATGTATATGCCTATGTGTTATTCCAGACTATTATCTATCTCTGTGCCAAATTTCATCCAAATCCGTTCAGCCGTTCTGGCGTGAAAGAGTAACAAACATACTCCCAAACTTTCACATTTATAATATTAAAATAATAAAAATACAGATGTACGTCTGTAATTAGATCATAATTACGAGTATATGAATATTACATCTGTTGTATTCAGTTAGTGTCTCTAGTTACCTATTAGCATGTCTTACTCCAGGTCATATTTTATCTGTTCACTAAATTTTATCCAAATTAGACTAAATGTCATTCTACAATAGAAAATTGAACGTACATTTATACATACCTATCTAAGCGTTATATCACGTGGTCAGAATATGTGATTCGCAAATATATTAGTTTGTTTGTGTTTCTACATCGATTGTAGAAATTAAATTGTGTACGAGGTCAGTATAAAATATCATACGTTATCGATAGATATAGATAAAGAATATCAATTTTTTCCAAATAAATGCAAGCTATATTATATTTGTTTAAATGAATAATAAATATACCTTCTTTATAATTGGCAACATACAAATGTAATTACCATATTATGAGAGATTTCCAGTACATCGATTGTGTTCTAAAACGCTGTGTATATTATTGAATAACAATTGTATTGCAATGTTTCAATAAAATATCTGTAAAATTGATATTTATGCGGTAACTTGTTTTTTTTTTTCGGATTTTTGTATAAGGATAGTATACGCCATATGGGCCGTACGGATGAGCTTCTTTTTATATATACATAACATCTTTTTAATTCATTTTGTAGTTTCATAAAAATCAAATAAATAAGCAAACAAACAAACAAACAAACAAACAAACAAACAAACAAACAAACAAACAAACAAACAAACAAACATATAAAACTATTGATGAGTGTAAGATAACGGCAGTACAAAACACATATTGGAATTGAATTTTGCACTGTTATTATGTTAATATTCAATAGCAACACTCTGAAACGTTCAATAGAGAAATACTCACGTACGAATGTAACCGTCTTTACTTGGTTTAATTCAAATATATATACGTAGCGCAAAATTATAGTTAAAACGTGGTCAAGAATAAATTTTGTTTATCAAAGTACTAAACATTTTAGTTTATTATGAAAAATGTTGTGGTAGTTTAAGCAGCAAATATTCGTTTTTTTAACTTTAAATTATACCGTTTTATCGGAATTTTTCGTGATTTTATTTTGATTTATATTTATAACTGATTTTTCGAATGCTTTACAATGGCCAGACTTAAGATTTTTAACATCTTAAAAGTCTCATGTTTTAGTTCATTTTATTTGAAATGTCAAGTATTCGCGTAAATCTAAAAAAGTGTGTTTTTCATGTTAAAGGTATCTTTTAGAATACATGACAAAATCCTTTATGTCCGTATTACATATTCAAGCTAGAGAGCTTGAATATGAAATACTCAAATAAAGGTTGTGCTTTGCGGTGTGCTTTGACTAAGTAATTAAAACCTACCTAATTAAATACATACCTAATCAAATATTTTCTAAGTCGGTACCACCAGCCCATACAAAGCCGGTGTGCTTTGCTTTGTATGGGCTTTCACCAACTTCGAAAATACCTGATTAGGTATGTATAGTTAATGAAAACTACCAATCAGTTATTTTTTACTTTTTAATGCTTTTTTTGAAGTCGGTTTTTATTTTTTTGTTAATTTCAACCCCATAAATATTATAAATGCGAAAGTTAACGGCTGAACAGATCTGGGTGTAATTTCGCACAAAGATAGATTATAGTCTGGAGTAGCACATTGAAACACATACTTTTTATACCAGAAAAATATACGGTTCTCGTAGAATATCCATACTACCCGTTAAAACGTACCCAGGGCTTAACTGAGCGAAGCGAGGGTGAGTCGCTGGTATTAAATATTTCATATATTTATAGAATTTTTCTTCGCAATTGTTTTTATAGCCGAAAGGAGCATTATAAAATATTTTCTTCTTTTAATTAGAGACTCGCATACCTTTTGTCTATAGAAAGAACATAGATATCAATGAAACCGTTAAAAAATAAATTGAATCCGCTTAATCTAAATAGTATTGTGATCTCGCAAACGATTTTCGTTTTCAATTTGAATATTTATAATTGAAGTCATCTTTTTTTTTGGTAAAATATTCCATTATTTATTCTACTGTATACTTGCGATGCCCTCTTGCTTTGCTTTAGTTTTTTTTCACATTACTCGACATTAAAAATAGTATAATCAAATATACGTAATATTTGACTATATTATTTTAATATTACGAACAAAAGAAGTTTAGGTTCCATCATGTATATGAATGAATGAATGAGTTTTCTTAAGAATTTTAAAACTTACATATTGTTATTATTATCTACGCATCATAATCGTGTATTATGGTTTGTTTGAACGTGATAGCCTCCGGAACTATTCGTCAGGTTTGAATAATTGTTATATACATTTATAGCCTATGTATTGAGTAATGTTATAGGAAATTTAACATCACTCTATGTCCCTTAGAAACGCTTAAATTATATATAAACAAGCTACTTGAGCGCAGCCCCAGGCTAAAGCTAGTTTAATTATCAATTTGATTCTATGTTTATAACAGAGTGCAAAGAATATATAACTTAAAACATGAATGTATTCAGCCCTTCTTAACGTCCCACTTCTGGGCACGGGTCCCTTCAATGCGAGGCGAATCAGGCTGGCCAAGTGCGGGTTGGCGGCCTGCACATGTCTGACAAAAACTTGGTAGGTTCTCTCAGTCATGCAGGTTTTCTCATGATGCTTGCCTTCACCGTAAGACAAGTGGTAATTGTGTCGGAAATAATTCGCACATGAAAATATTAGAGCTGCGAGACCCGAATTTGAAGCCGCTTAACTCGGGTTCCCAAGAGATTACCACTGGGTACCACTGCCATATCTACGATCACCAACGTTGTAAACAGAACTAAATAGAAACAGCAGCATATACCTAATATTGCGAATTTGTTACAGTTTTTTCAATAAACACTACATTGATTAATGTTATATTTTCCCGACCATTTACTTAACGGAAGACCAATAAATTTCAACTCGCTCAAACGGATTGAAAAGCAAATCGCGAGGTACATAAATTCTTACTGCGAACCAAGATAGTTGCTATCGGGGAACGAATGAGCAAGTTAGCAAACTAACTCGCCTGCGGTCATATTAGGGTTACCAGGAAATCGGAAAGTATAGACTATAGATTATAGTTTATTTATTATCTATATTAAAAATATCCTTTTTGTTTATGGCTATATTTAATAAGTAATTTGTGTATACATACAAGTTCGCCCGGTGGTCGAGAGTCGACCATAAACATTGTAGAAAATTTGAGGAAAATATGCATTATTATATGAATAGTATTTACCCATCTATATAAAAAACAACAATTATACTATAATCTTTTTATTGATAACATTAAAATTTGCATAAACAGAGGAGTAAAAGATACTGAACTCTTTTGTCTTTGCCTATTTATATATAGATTTATATCTTTAGTAAAAAACTACTTTGCGTATGTAGTACAGTAAAACTTAGTAAAATGACGTAAAAAAAATGTATTGTATAGAAAGGGACTAAAAAATTACTTTCTGCTATAGAATTGAATCAATCGTAATACCGGTTTGGAGAGGGCTGCTATTTGCATTATTTCCCCTAAATATGGCGTTTTGAAGTTCCCGAAACTTATGACAAAACAAACAAATCTATCCCACGGGGACTGTAGATTTTTCTGGGATAAAAACGTCCTATTTAGACTCTAATCTATCTCTATGCCTTTTATCCAAATCCGTTTTGCCGTTCTGGCGTGATTGACCAACAAACATCCAAACATCCATCTAAACTTTCACATATTTTATAATATTACCTAGATATTTTATTTAAATCATTTTTAAGCTCACGTTAAATGTGACTTTTGTAAAATACCTAAAAGAAATCGCAACAAAAGAATGCAATTATTGTCGTTCGAATGTAACTTGAGTGGTTATTTTACTAGCGCCATATTTTTGCTTTGCTCGGGTGCGTCCTTACGCGGTTTTTGTGTTTATAAGGTAACTTTTGGTAAATGTTATTAATAACAGCACCACAATCTACAAGGGTGTTGCTCCTAGATAGTAGTCTAGTAGTATTAAAATAATTTTCCGTATTGCGTTATTTTACAAAAGCCTTCAAATTGCGTATTATAATATCTAAAAATAACAAATATATAATTATTAATTTCTTATCTTGCTTTATTTACAAGAAGACTCTATATCAATCTTAATTTTCACGCAGAAATGAAAGCCATTTTAAGGACATAGTTTCAAAAATCTAATACTGTCGCAATTGAGATTTAAAATTACGTCTGCATTTTCGAGATTAAAAAAAGTTACAATGTTAACGCTTATATAGGTACATTCGACATAAAAACAATCTGATTTCTATGTAGAAAACACAAAAATTTTGTGACAACGATTATTATGAAATTAAGTAGGTATAGTATAGTTATATATATGTCTATAGGGACGTAGATAAACTTCATTTTAACAAAAGTCTATTGAAACATATTTTCATCAAAATGTAACTAAAAAGTGCAACTCATTTTTTTTCTATTTCCTGGTAAAATTAAATTATAAAACAATATCCACCGTAGACCCAAAAAGATTCGCAACGAAAAACGTAATCTGAGTTGAAAAGTTCGTTTGTGGGATTTAGCGTCCAATAAGAAATCCTAAAAAGTCTAGTTTGAGCTCTCTCAGCTATTTTGACTTTGACATTTTGTGGCCATATCGTATGACTAGGGTTACCAAATCTTATTATTACAAGAAATACTTTAATTTATATCTTTCAATTTATTGAATTATTTACATGAAATTAAATGTCTATAAAAATTATCTATGCTTGAAAATAACATAGAAATCATGCTCTAATAATTACTATACTCTAATTATCTTCATGTGTGTCAACCCTATTGGCCACCCTAACCAGGTCGTTATCGCAGGTGCCCGGACCGGTTATATCCAGTTAAATCCTGTTACAACTGGTTACCAGGGTAGGGATTACCGCCCTGATCCGGTTTTCAGTCGTTTGCAACTTGATTTATTCACTTAAAGACTTTTTTTGCTACCGATTTAGAGGTTGTTTTTGGTTAATTTGTTACTATTTGACTGTTTATACTTTTTGCTTTCTCTACAATTTTATTACAGATTACCAATATGTATATTACTTTTCATGAACAGGCTATTCGAGAATTCGATAAACAGATTTTTGTAGAGTTAAGGAAATGTTTACATATATTCTGACAACACCTTTGGCTCAGTTTGTAGAGACCCTACTTTCTGTGCCAGCGGTCGCGGGTTCAAGTACCACTATAGGCATTCATTTGTGTGATGAGCATGAATGTTTGTACTTCAGTCATGGGTTATGTAAAAAAGTTTTAAAGTTATTTATGTGTAGTGTATCAACTAGCTGGTATTTATAACACAAGCCTCGTAGCTCGTTATTTATTTATTCTAAGCTTCATGGTTAGATAATGGATTCAGATATAAATTTTGCCGAAAATATTCCCTACCCTACGTTTTTTACTAATTCGAACCATTTATGTGACTTGTATATTGAAAAATTGTATTCAATCCTTAGATCTTATTATATGGGCAAAAAATACTATTACACTTATGCTAAGATAACATAACTATATTACCAACTTCTTTACACGTAGCACGAAAGTTTTAGGCGATAATTTAATATTAAAAGATTTAATTTAACTAATACTTTATTAATCAATATCTATTTATTTCTTATTCCTTATATTATAATAATAATATGTTGGGACATTAACACACAGCAACATCTAGTTCCATGATAAGCAAGGCTAGTGTTGTGGATACCAGATAGTTGATACACTACACAAATATAACTTTAAATATATACATATTATAAATATAAACACCCATGACTGGAGTACAAGCATTCGTGCACATCAAACAAATGAACGCCCCCAGCGGGGCTAGAACCCACGACCGCTGGCACAGCAAATAGTGTCACTACAAACTGAGCCAAATGTATCGTCAATTTTTTTAAAGGCATTATTTACTTAGTAAAAGAAAAGCGTAATCCCAAATAATTACAAGTATTTTACAAACTCATATTCGTATTCTAGTCAAATAAATAATACCTATAACTATGAATATAAAGAATCCTATTATTTAATCTAAGCACGTGCGTTTCAGACCCATATTAAATTGTGCGAAAAATGACAAATGTGACAGTTGCGTTCGTGATTCCGTCGACATCCACCATTTTGTACGGTGTCCAGTTGAAATGGGTAATATGGTTCATTAGCGATTCGTTTCACGCTGACAAATACCCGAATCTCGATGGTGGCTTATGTCAGGTTAGGCGTGAATTTATAATTCTGTTGTGATTTAGTCTATTATATACATTATTATTATTGTCCGTCACCCGCACTTAGTCAGCGTGATGGACTATGGCACGATCCTCGTCGTATTGAATGGAGACCAACTCCCAGCAGTGGGACCTTAAAAAGAGCTGAATACATTACAGTAAAGGGCTAAATAGATAATGATATCTATTATTTGTATTGTATTCAGCCCTTTTTAACGTCCCACTGCTGGGCACGGGCCTCCCTTCAGTACGAGGGGAATCAGGCCATAGACCACCACTAAGTCGCTGGTATTTAATAAATTAGAAAATATATTTTAGTTAATTTTACGACGAATGCCTTCTGCGAGGAACATGATGCTCCTAGAGGCGTTATTAAAATATAGTCTCAAAAATGTTTCGTAGATTAAATTTTTTCCGCATAAAGCACCAACTTTATGAAGTTTAAGGTTGGGTTTTATTAAGTTTTTTAATATTTTAACCGATGTAAAAAGGAGATTTTACTCCATTCGGCTAGAAAATGTGTGTATGCGAGATATATTCGCTAAAAGAAAGTATAGATTTTAATGACTCGCCTCTAATCAAATTTGCAAATTTTTTTTAATGAAAAAGTTATAATTTGAAGTTACATTATTCTTTACTGTGTTAAGCTTGATTATTATTTTAGTTATAGTGTTACTGTGAAATATACATATTGTATCACATCGTTGTAAATGGATGTATTCCCCGATATAGTGCTCTTATTGTTCTTACTAGATACTATAGAGAGTACGTACATTATGTTTGTTGAATTGGCCGTTTTTCACTTGGCGATACATAATGTGACCAACTTGCTCTTTTTAAAAATAATATTTGCTTACGATATGGCATTATAATAATGACGTAGTTAACCAACGTGAGTATCAACTAATATTAGTCAGACACATTTACATCTGCAAAGTATTCGCGACGGCACAATATGTTTTGATCAATAACATATTTTTTTAATAAAATTTTGTGGAATAAGCTCAGAGGAATTTCATTATATGTACGAAATAGGTCTAGTATAAGATCATCTGCCCGATGGGTCTATCAGCATCATTGCTTCTTAGGAGCTAACGACGAAGTAAAGATATGTCGCTAATATTTAAATACTTTGAAAATGTAAAATACCACCCAAACAACTAACTTTAGTAGCAAAAGGCATGTATGCATGCACTTCCTACAAATCTCTCAAAGTAAACAGCTCGCGGAAACTAATAACAGTTACAAAACTCAAATAACTGTAACAGACGTTTATATATTGTTTTGCATTTTTCATACAAATTTAATATTGTACATATTTACATTTACTAAAAAGCGTTTGTTTTCTGATATAATGGAAAATTTTTAGGCAGCATATGTACGGTACTAACTTTATGATTTTTTATAAACTAAGTTATCATCATTGTTCCTATTCGAGAAATTTTTGTTTATGGCTATCAAAAGTAGTTTTATATGTCAAAAACAATGAACGAATAAACTAAAAACATACTATAGTATTTCACATACATATTAGCTAGAATATCCATTTTATCGCCCCCGACGCAAAAGAGTGGGGTGTAAGTGTAACATGTCTGTTTGTAGCACCATAGGGCCCAAGCAGATGAAACGATCTCAATTTAGTTTTTTGATTAAAATTCTACATTAAATACCCTATTTTTTCAAATGTTTTAGGGCTGAATCAAGCCTTTAATACTAATAGAAGTAACGATACCAAAAAGATTATTATATTAGTTAATATAATATACTAGCGACTTACGTCCCATCGCTCGAGTATACGAGTTCTTAACTACCTTTTGCTGTTATAATGTTATGTAGAGTTATATAGCGCCACTTATTGTCAAATCTTATTACAAACAGTTGCCTATGTGCTACTCCAAGTTTTAATCTATCTGTTTATAGAATTTCATCCAAATCCGTTCAGTCGTTTCAGCCTTAAGAGCTAAGAGACATACCCACGTATAAAGTTTCGTATATATAATCTTGGCGTGATTATCTTGTACAGATAAAGATAATCCTGTAAACTCCATTTACAGGATATAAATGTTACTTCAAAACAATTCGGAATACAAACTGACAAGTCTAAAGTCCCTGTAAACTGCAACCGCTAGTGCTTAAGCCGGGCTAGTATCAATTTAACGATACCTGCAAGCTTTGCGTACACCTGCGGCCTCATAGACTAATGAACAGATAGACGTTCCAATTTATATCCTCACTAATGTTCTAAATAAAAAGTTTGTTTCTTCTCCATAAAGCAATGAATTTTCATAATATTTATATAGATATAATATACATATGTATGTAATATTATAAGCACTAAATTTCTATTTCGACTAAATAAGTGAATTTCATAGATATATCACTATTTTTTTTTCCTTATTTTGATTTTCTGCTTATATTGATTGATAGCTTTGAAAATCTTCTTGGAGAACGTTCTCTATAGGTAATCTATTTATCTACCCCAATATTACATTATAGGAAAATTTTGTGAGCTTAGGTAATCTCTAAAACTACTGACCTAATCTAATCTATAATAACTTTTTTTAATAAAAGTACTAACATATCATAGACATCTTTACATCTAAGTGTATGAAAATTATCTTGAAAAGTCTTTTATGTCGAATATTTTACATTTTAAATAAAACTATCTATTCGGATTTATTCGCGGATTTATTTTGATTTTTGGTTCCCGACGTTTCGAATGCTTTACAGCAATCATGGTAACGGGAGAGACTAAGGTTTTTGACGTTCCAAAGGTCAACATATAGTTGTTACAAGCAGCACCTACCCACACATAACAAATGATATGAGACATACTTTATTATCATGAAGTTTAGACAATTAACGCACCGTACTGGAAAGCCGGCGAGTTTCTATTTTACATTGTCCTAAGAAACACCTGAGTCTACAGATTAATAACGGTGCAGTATAATTGAAACTTTTATACTTGTAGATAAACAGGATTTTTTCTTGATTATAGTTTGTGGAACACAGGTTCGATTCTTGTCGAATGTCAAAATATGGTGTATCTGTGATAAGAATGGGGTATTTGGTCTCTGTTGGAATATAATACACATTATCCTAAATATGGCGGATATTTACCAAAGATATTGACATCCTGTTCACCCTTTTCACTTACAGCGCAATAAATGAATCTAGCGATACACCCTCACTTAACTCAGGCCCTAACTAAATACACATTATGCGGAAATTATTTGAACTAGTATTTATGTGAATAGAACCAATATACAATATATTTAATAACAAACTCAAACTTTCCGTACGGTAAGTAAAGATATAATAATCCATGAATAAACCATATTTTTTCAGTTTTATTATAACAGCGAGTATCATAAAATATATTTAAATTATTTTTAATCATACTGCCATTATAAATGCGAAGGTTTGTATTTGGGTGTATGTTTCTTACTCCTTCACGTTTAAATATATATATTTCGCATATTTCGCATTTTAAAAATAAAATATCTTAGGGAGTGCCCGAGCGAAGCGAATATAAGTCACTAGTTTAAATACTTGATTAAAATTACAGTTCTCTGGTCGTAAGTTATTCTGTATTAATATTCAATATAAAAGTGGCCAGGTAAATGCGGATAATAAATCTTTCTTAAGGAACCCCTCAGCTAAGATGGATGGCGCGCCAGCTTGCCAATAATAATGAGATATTGCGTCGAGATTCATGAAAACAATATATTATAACATATCCATTAATTATGGATCATTGCATGGTTTTATTATGAATATTAGATTTATCCTACTTATATACCTTTTACTGTTAAGATTTCTTGAAATATAATCATTTCTATGTCTAAGTGTAGTTCAGATGAAGGTATTTTTAGTTGAAATTGTTTTTGAATTAAATATAGGATATCCATGTGAATTAAATGAAGGTGAAATATTATTTTTTGTAATATTTTTTTAAACTAACTTCTTTTTGATTAAAAAATAATTATTATTAAGTGCAAATATAGGTGGGAAATTCAAAGTAGTTGAAACGCAACGCCATTGGTCATGTACCAACATCGGTCATGTATCAAAAACCTTAAAACATTGATTCGTTGCTTTCTGAAAGGAGGACAAACAAACAAACAAATTTTCGCATTTATAATATTTGTATGAACGCCCGCGCTTCAAAAAATGAGTCCCTAAGCACACGTGCAAACATGGACGTACCACAGACCGTGATAAATAATATACATATGTCAGCAATACAAATATTCACCTCCAATGGACATAGAATCTGCGACCCTTTGCTAAATTTAATTAATTTTTATTCCTGTAACATATAATATATCTCTTGTGACGCAGTTATTAGTGCTTTTGTTAGATAAAATTTAATACAGAAAATTGAAGTAGACTAACATCTAAGTAAAATTTAAATAAGTACTTTAAAGAAAATAATAAAATGATTCAATATTTTATGATTAGCTGAGCTTAAACTTAGCTTTTCACGCTTAAACTGCTGAACTGATTTCGATAGAATTTGGCAAGGACATAGATTACATCCTGGTGACAGACGTAGCCTACCTTTCATCCCCGTCGCACTTACCATGCGAGCAAAGCCGCGGGCAAAAACTAGTAATTATTATATGTGTTTTACACGTACGATACACCCTCACTTAGCGATAATACTTTTATTATTAACTATTATTATGAATATTATTAATGTGAAAGCTTCTTAAGTAACGAAATACACATTAACTGTTAAAAGAAATAAAATAAAGACATTTTTTGGAAGCAAAGTCGGGGAAAGAAGAAAGTAAAGAACATTTTTATTATGTTCAAAATAAAAAGATTTAATTTGCATAGTTAAAATTAATATCAAAAACAAACTCATAAGGCGCATCGTTCTGACGAGATCGTCAATCATCGAGCGGATTTGTTTGTTTGGGAATGCGGAGATATTATATCCCTACAAATATATAAATATTAATATTGCTTGGGCAGGAATAATAACGTAGATTCAATTTGTATTACATAATATCGTCCAATGCTTTGGCAATTTTCGTCAAATTATCGTCCAAATGATTGATTTGACTTGGCTTTACCTTCGATTATTTGACATAATAAAATATATTTGATATAATAAAATTGTAACTGATTCGAATCTATACATTAAATTTTTTTGGAAAATCTTATTGAAATATTCATCATTATCGATTATCGATACAAAGACCGAATAGATAGTTTTTAGAAATTTGTCTGTGTATCTGTAATGCGATTCAATATAGAGCATACTTTTTACTGCGAGAAAATATATCTCCGAGAAATATATACTAAACCTTAAATATTTGTACCTAAATTGACAGTCAAAAATACTACTTTACACAAACTATCAATGAACTATCCTTGCTTTAGTTTTGAAATTTCTTAATTAATAAATCACTCAGTGAGTAATGGAATTTTACTAGATAAATATTTTACATACTTACCCTCACTTTGCTTGGGTTCGTTCCTAGGTTGATTCCCCATACAAACTCTCATCCCCATTTTCACCCTCTTAAGGGATGATTTCCGGGATAGAAAATATGTCCTTCCCAGGGTCTCGAACTATCTTCTTAACAAATTTCATCTAAACCGGTCCAGTAGTTTTGGAGCTTATTCGGTACAAACAAACAAAAAAATGTTTCCTCTTCATAATGTAGAAGAATATACAAATACTTATCTTGCCTCGAAAATAAAAATGATTTAAAGCTAAATAACGACTGAGGTTACCCAAAAATAGGCATATCTTTATGTATTTAGACGATCTTTATACACAGTACCCTTAGGATCGTGAAGAGATGCTATCAAGATACGGTAAACCTTTCGTAGTGATGCCCCCGCTTAGCTACTTACAAATAGATACATACTTTTTTTGTTTTTATTTATACTATAATTCGCCAAGTAGTCGACCATATTTTAAATAAAACTATCTTTTCGGATTATTTCGCGTTTTTTTTTTTGATTTTTGGTTCCCGACGTTTCGAATGCTTTACAGCAATCATGGTCACGGGAAAGACTGAGGTTATAGACGTCTCAAAGGCGGTATACACTTGTTACAGACAGTCTGATTACTGAAAAGCATTTGAAACTTCGGGAACCAAAAATCAAAATAAATCTGCGAAATAATCCGAAAAGATAGTTTTATTTAAAATGTCAAATATTCGCGTAAATCTAAGAAAGTATTAGTCGACTATAATCATTTTTTTTATAAATATTGTCTACCGTATCTACTAAAAAAAATGTTTTGTCTTTGTCTATTTATATAGATATAATAGATATAGTTCACAAGATCCTAGAAAGACCTAACCATTTTTATGCGAACCGTAATTTAATGTATATTATTAAACTCGTTACATTTGATTTTATTACTAATATAAATATAAAATTTGGATATGTGTTTGTTACTCCGTGACGCTGTAAAAGAGTACAGATAGCAAAGTAGCAGGATGTGAAAACCACTAAACTTTTACTTTTTATTTATTATTTTAAGAATACTTCAATAATGATGGCTGTTAGATTTCACAGGAGGCATTACTCGTATGTATTACGTGCTAATAAAAAAATATTCGTAATTTTTAACACAATAGTTTATATTGATTCTAATCTATTAATATTTGTATTGAAGAATTAAAATATCTTTCTAAGCTATTTTCTGCATAAACTAGACTAAAGCTTGGAGCAGCTATAACAATGGCCTAAGGCGTCCAGAGTTTACGACTTTGCAAGACGTTAGCCTTTACCGTACTATGATACATATTTAAATATAAACGTACTATATATTATTTTCTATACAATATATTGTGCACACAGAACCATATAGAGAAAATTTAAACACAACACTTTATTTGAAAAATAATTATACCAAGATATTTGGTTACCGTTCAATTATTCAATACTAGTTTTTGCACTCTGACTATAAATTGATTCTATGAAATAAGCAAGTATCCCTGATGAGAGAAAGAAGGATAAAGAAATAAATAAGGTTTCGGAATTATAATATTAGTAATGATTTGTATTTTAAAACTTGACAACTCACCGTTTCGAAGTACCGCATCTCAGCTAGCAGCAAAAAATTGATGTGTATAAACCTTGCGTCCTCACACGACCTGGCTTTAACTCTATAACCCGGTCTATTAAAGAAGTATTTAAAACCCGTATACTCCGAACTGTTTATATTCACTTTTAACGCACCACTGTATTTATAATCGCCTCCGCAACCTTTGCAGAGGCCTTCTGTGATAAACTTTTCGAAACTTGGCCACGCCGAGGCCGTCCCAGTTTGAGGACGGCCCGGCCATGTTCCTGACGAGCTCTGAAGCCCGAAACCCTTGGACCTCCTCTGCAGCTTCCACTCTTCGGTTTTATCAGCTGTCTGTTCTGGTTTCCATCTCCATTTTGAGATCACCGATTCTGATTTAGCACAAGCGGTTAGGCCAATGTCATTTTTCGTTTATAATAGTCACGTTGAATCATTTATTTCTGTTGGAAATTTTGGTTCAGAAATGCGTCAATGGAGATATGGTTTTGTTTAAATGAATATAAAAAATACATAGTTTAGGATAAAAGAGTCATCGACGATCACATAGTTTTTTATAAAACACTATCGTATTGCCTAAATTCTATAAAAGTGATTGCTTTAAATTGGTATATCAATTTGAATTGTATAATTTAACAATTGCCATGCATATATACTCTATCACTATCGCCTAACAACAGTGTAAATGAACTATTTAAATGGTACTACCTCGTGTAACTATAGGGAAGTGTTGAAAATACTTAATCCAAACTATTGGACATTGAACAACTATTATAAAATATGTGTACGTTTTTATGTATGTATGTATTTTTATAATTCCTTCACTTGAAAACGACTAGATGGATTTTGATGAATTTTAGTACACAGATAGACCATGACCTAAAGTAACACATAGGCTACTTTTAGGCATCTAGAAATGCACACGTGCAAACGAGCAAATCGAGGGTAAGTCGGTAGCGTAATTTGATTACGCTGAACAAATGAAAGGGAAAATTTTGATGTTTGATATTTGATATTAAGAAAATGACAGCAGCAAAGTATACTAATTAATTGATGCCGTTAATTTGTTAAGTAAAATCACTTAGTCATCAAGCACCCGATCATGGGGGTGCCCCCTCTCCCTCACACCGTTAGTCTATTAATTAAATTTCTCATGATTAATTATAAGAAAATGAAAATTAATCAGAAATCGCCAAAATTAAGGCAGACATATGCTACCTCTTGTGTATTGGCATTACATTGGTAGCACAGTGGTTACGTGCTTGCTTGGGAAACCAATTGAAGCGTGTTCAAATCCGGGTATCGCAACTCTGATATTTGCATGTGCGAATCATTTTCAACATAATTACCACTAGTCTTAGGGTGAAGGAAACATCGCGAGGAACCTAGCAAGTTCTAAAAAGGCATGTGTAGTCCGCCAAGCCTCACTTGGCCAGCGTGGTAGACTATGACCAGTTCCCATCACTTTGACGTTAAAAACGGACACATTTGTATAAATATTTGTGTATACCGATGTTGTAATTAACTATGGGACTGAAGATAACCTATTAGAAAGCTTTCTTAGAAAGTGTATACATATTTTAAAATTATCGAATATTTGATATATTGTTTCCTGAGATTAGCGCGTTTAAACAAACTCTGCCTCTTTATTATATTAGTATAGATATTTAGTCTTTATACATTACAGAACACCGAAAAGCCTTTTTCCCATACTCTCGCATCTACTATTACTACATACATAAGTTAGTCGACAATGTACCTAATACATAATATTTGCATAGCACGTTAATTGTATCGCATATCATGTGGGCTTTACTTGTTGGTAATTCAAAGTAGTCTATTTAGGTTAGATTCAGGATTGCCAACATCAATAGGGGCGAAACGAAACTCAGAACCAACTGGTCTGATTACAACATTATGTAATAGCTGTCAGTTGTCACACTTATGTAAAAATTCTAACTTAAAATGTTTAAATAAATCTCTTCGTGCTATTTTGAGTTGATTTAATAAAATCGTTAAATATTGATATAGTAATTTATAACATCGACATGGACATCTAGATTTTCTCAATTGTCGTTTGGAAAATCTATACATAGAAATAAAAATGAAGTATCTGTCTGTGATATCAAAAATAGGTTTCCGCGCGTTATGGGAAAAGTGGTAAGTGGGCGGTGATCAAGAGTAGCCAGCCTTTTTTCGTCCACATGCTGCAATTTATACCTTGTCTATATCGAATTTGGTCCAGGAGTTTAAACGCGAAAACGTACAGAGTTTCTTTCACATTCATCATATATCTACGTATGGATTTAGCAGCTCAAGAGTGTAGTACTGAAGCGAAGCGAAGGCGAAGCGTTATCTACTATATAAATAGTTTACTTAAATGAGCACCATAAGAGTATAATCATACTGATACTGTCACAAAAACAAAACAAGATAATTGAAACACATAAGCATAGACCAAACATGAATTTTAACTACATCTGGCAGCACTCCAAGGTACAATTATACTAGGCAATCGTTTCTTTTCTATTTGTATGCTTTGAAGACGCTTAATTAAGTGCCCTACTGAATACTCTTTTGTTCTACCCTCTTTGTATCGTACAATAGTTTCATCTAGTTGCTGAAGTCGCTTCTTCGGAACGTGGATTTTTGGACGTAATGTTGGTTGGCATGATTTATTGATGATTAGTTTTATTATGCCTCAAATAGATAATATTATAATAATGTAGTGACCCTACGCTGTGCCAGCGGGCGGGAGTTCGAGTCCCACTGGAGGAATTCATTTATGTGATGAGTACGAATGCTTGTACTCCAGTTGTGGATGTTTATATTTATAATATGTATGTATTTAAAGTTGTATGTGTAGTGTATCAACTATCTGGTATCCATGACATAGGAGTTATAGCTTACCATGAAACTAGATGGTGCTGTGTGTTAGTGTCCAACAAAATTTATAAAGTAAAGTTTGTAAGTTTGGATGTGAGAGATAATACTACAATATATGTAAAAATAAATAAATAATCTTTGATGCTACTGAAATGGTTCTGAAAATTCTTTGAATAGTAGAAAGCTATATTACTGCCTAATGCTATTACTTATTCCTTATATTTAGATAATATGTGTTTATTCTCAGAAATCATAATAACTTTAATTGAAGTCAGAAAAAACGGATCTTTGAGATATTTTATCGGAGCGCTGCCTAAACGGTTTTGAAATGAATCAGTAAAATCTATAAACATTTCGAATATCAATATAATTAATACTTGTATACTTTATATGTATGTATCTTATCAAAAGGCTAAGAATCAAATCAAATTTAAAACATTTACACATTTTTCATTTTCATTTATATATAAAGTTAGGAAATTGTAGAGTATTTACAATATCTATACATACTCGTATGTATAATAAAATTCTAAGTCGAATCTGTACATTAAATATTTTTTTTGGAAAATCTTATTGAAATAGACATTATTATACAGAGGCTAAATATATAAATTTTAAAATTTTTGGTCTGTCTTTCTGTCTGAGAACGCATCACGAGGAAACCACTGGACAGATTTTGATGAAAGTTATGATGATAGTTGGTTATCCGGGTCAACACACAGGATACTTTTTACCGCAGGAAAATATCTCATCTCTGATAAATTTATACTAAACGTTAAAACGCATATAATAGTTGTTTAGATATAAATTATTATGCCAGGAGTATTTTCACATGATAGTAAAAGCATGACCTACATTTTAATAATAAACTATTTAAAAACGAAATTAATATTCGAAAATATGTCTAAAAAAATATAGCTTTATATTTATTCTTTGATATAACATATAGTTTATTCTGAGCCTTAAATATGATCCTAAAAACTGAAATTGACAACATAATACGACTTAATAACTAAAGAAATTTGCCATTCAAAAAAGCAGATAGAAGGGTGAACGCTAGAAAGGATTCCGGTTAGGGTCGCATTTTTCCGGATGAATCCGGTTTGATTTGGTAAAACCCAGTTTGCTTCCGTTATATATATTTGTGTTACATAATACGAAATATTCTTTTATGTAGACGAAAAGATAGTAGCGGAATAAATTGTTTCACGTTATTTTATTGATACACGTAATTTTGTGCTAACACTTTAGTTTATTAAAGGTATGGAAGACGCAGCGGATTTTATTTTTAGGAAATATTTCAGTTATTTCACTGATAAAACTAACCTAAATAAATGAGGCATAATAAATTGGCTTCAAAAATCATCCCATAATTTTTGTACAAATAAAAAATCCAAAACTTATTTAGTATGGACTAGCGACTCGCCCTCACTCCGCTCGGGTTTGTCCCTACTTACGTTTTAACGTTTAGTGTTATAGATTTTTCAGAGATAAGATATTTTCCTGCAATGAAAAGTATCCTATTTGTTTACTCAAATAACCGGCTATTATCATACCAAATTTCAACAAGATCTGTATGTGGTTTTCTCGCGATGCGGTCACAGACAGAGAGACAGACAAATAGATATACAGACAAAATCTCTAAATACTATATATTCGGCCTCTGTATCGATAATAATGAATATTTCAATAAGATTTTCGAAAAACTATTTAATGTACAGCTTCGACTCAAGGATCTAATATAAAAACCAATCTTCAAAATATACTATTGAACAAATGATTTTAAACGCCCTACTGTCAGTTTGTAAATAGAAAAGTACAAATATAAACGCTCGCTGTAGAAGTGTATTAACTGGATCGTTTAGGGTGCCTCGGAAATGAAGAAATCCGGTCTTGGGACGGCTGAATTAATGGAATCTTGTTCTAGCGAGATGAAAAATGCCGCTGGGCTTTATTTTGCAGTAAATTTAGTGGGCAGTTTAAACAGATTTTGTTTAGGTTGCCTGGATCTAGATTTTTGTAGAAAATGTTATCGACGCGATCTAGGTCAATCATAAAACTAATTATAAAAGTGAATAAAATATATTATCTAATACATTATAATTTTTTTGTTATATTACGATATTTCTATAATACTTTAATTATAATAATTCGTATTAAATATTATTTCATTTAGGATAAATAAGTAATGCTGTATGTATGTATATTTAAAGCAGATAAAATTCTTTTAATTTAAAAAAAACGTTAATAGATTATGCAAGCTTGATAGTTTAGTAAATATACTGTTTGACTGTGAATGAAATGAACTTCGAACATAAATATTGTGGTGTACATACTTGCGCAAACTTGTGATATTTTAGGTGTCTCTTATAGATAATCGTAATATTCTCAAAGAAGAGTTAACGTTAGTTAGTTGAGGTTTCCCCCCCAACGTGCGTTCACCGTGTCGTGGGGGGGGGGGGGGGGGCGGTTCAGTAGTGCCCGGCAATCCAACCTGGTGCGAAGCTAAGAAACGCACAGGGAGGTTGCCCACTTCGGTGGGCGGTGGGAGGTGGCCCTCTTCGGGGGGTGGTGTACCTTACGGGTTGCTCCTGGTACTTCTCTGATAGCAGAGTGGACCTTGGAGCAACCCCATGGTTGTGGTGGTCTGCTTTGGTAGACCTGCCGTCGGGGTGTCGTAGTTGAATGCGTAAGCGATCCTGCGACGCCCCATTAAGACGGGGGAAGGTTTTGTTGGGTTTTAGTGGGCAGTACTGGCTGTATTACGCCGGTGAGTCCCACACGTCGTGCATAAATGCATTTCCCAACGTTAAAAAAAAAAGTTTTTATCCATTTTTTTTAATATGTTATGTTCAACCCGATATTATTATTATAAATATAGTCGAAACGTCGGAAACCAAAAGTCAAAATAAGCCCACAAAAAAAAAACGAAAAGATCGTTTTATTTAAAATGTTAAATATTTGCGTAAATCTAAAAAAAGTATTATTACCTTTTATTATATATCGTAAGTTTTATAATTAGTAAATTTCAATAAACACAAACAATTTTAAGCCCAAACTTAAAAACTTCACTAAGTTTTATTATCACAAGATTTATAAGATTATGTTCTTAAAGACGGCTTGCCAAGATAAATTTGACTTACGAGTATATTTGATCGATTCTATACAGTTTGCACTTCGAATTAGTGGCACGACGATGGCTGAATTTCTGATGAGTTGTATAAAGTACTAACACCAATAGATACGTCTTGCATTTAAAGTATTTAAATTAATATAAATTTTGGTCATGAACACTGTTTACGGTGTTTCATAGGAAAAATAAGGTTCTACATGGGCTTCAACTGCCTATTCTGAACAAAAAGTTAATTTTTTATTGTTTAGTTTTCATTTTATTAGTGCTTGGCTCGTTATCCATTATATATATTCCAGCTATAATTTAAGCTAAGTTAGTAACCTAAAGCTCTTTGCAGCTTTAAAGCTTCCTTACATTTTAAAGTGCTATCAGAAGTTATACAAAGCCAGTATAAAATATCATGTTTACCGCTAATGATGGGTGGAGGTTCCAGTTCAACCTATCTTTTTCAACCATTGCCAGTTGCAGGTCGTAACTGTGGTGTTAGTTATTTAACTAACGACTAACTGACTCTTTGCAATAGACCACGATCAATGCTTGATATGAGGATAAAAGTATCTTATAACTCTACATGAAATATCAAATCCTTTTTTTTAATATTCCCATGTTTTCACGTAACATATACGTACAAAAACATGCACTCGAATTGATTAATTCAATTTTCAAATCGGTAAAAAATCAAATATTTCCAAGTCGCGATAATTGTTGGGACAACAACAATGTGATATGAGAATAACAAAAGCCTTTAATAAGTACTTTCATAAAACAAAGATCCAATAAAGCATTTAAGCAGAGCATAAATTCAAATCTCTGTGCCTATCGAAACGAGTTTCCGATTTACGATTGCTTATTCCCCGTTATAACTGTCCGATGAGAGTTGGAAGCTACGTAATTTGCATTCAACTTTGACCATTCACATAAAATATGCAAATTTTATGTTTTTTCATGCAAGAAAATGTTTGAATGACCATTGAGATCATCAATATTAAGTTACAAACAATTAAAGCTGTATCGCTATGGCGTAGTTGAATAAGTGAGGCTGTCATAACCTACTGTACCTGTAACGACATCGATTCCCGTAAAAACACGTTTCTTCTAGGCAGGAAATACTGTTTTGAAGCTTTTTACAAACTAGCTAATTTACAGACCAAAAAGACTCTAATTTACAATATTAGTAATATTTTTTTAAATTTACGTGAATATTTGAAATTTTAAATAAAATTATCTTTTCGGGTTATTTCGAGGATTTATTTTGGTTTTTGGTTTCCGACGTTTCGAATGAATTACGGCAATTTATCCCATTACCATGTTTGCTGTAAAGCATTTGAAATATCAAAAAGTAAAAAAAAAAAACCGCGTAAACCTCGTTTTATTTAATACGTAGTGTCGTTAAAAATATCTAAAGTCTGAAATCGATAGATGGCGCTGTTTAAATTACAGTTAAAGAACAACTTATGCCGGTAAGTTAGTGTACATTAGTTCCTATATAATATATCTCTATAATAATATAATATATAATATCTATATAAATCGATGAATCGAATATTGCCAAGATAAGCTCTTGGCTGTGGGCGTGTCGCTTCCGTAACTCTTTAACTAAGTTTATTCCACTTGACTGCTTTATAAGTTAATAGTTTTATGAACCAATCTTCGTGTAGAATTAGTTTGAAAACATTGAACGGTTTTATAGCGGAACTATTATTAGATGGAAGATGATAAGAATTCTCCAATAAACGCCTTTAGTTTGCATTTCGGATAGAGAACCGTAAGTAAAATACACATTATCACAGTTGTAGTTTTAGTAAAGCTTTATATTGTATTTAGAAGTCAGGAAACTGTATGATCTAGAAGACACTTTGACAAACCATACATATTTCTAAACAAAAGTTTTACGGCTACTACGGAAGTTTGAAAGTTCGGACAACTCTGACAGAACTATAATGTGAGCTTTAGAGATAAGCTTTTGAAATTGATTATTTAATTGAAAATTATGGATGTGACGTTTGATTCGAAACTTTAATTAATGAATTTTATGCGGTTTAACAATTCGCATTTAGGCATCGTGGTGTACAATGGTGTGATCCCGTCGCATTAAAGGGAGGCGCGTGCCTAGCGGAGAGACATTAAATAGTATAGAGAAAGTAAAATCATACAGACTTGACCTACACGATGTTTTCATTACACTGATCGCAACATATTGATACATCAATATGAAACAATCAACAGAAACTTCCACTTTAAAAAAATCTAGCTAACTCTATCTAAAACTAAAATCACTATATTCGATAGACTACAATGACTACTAATTTTAAATATAACTATAATCATACTGAATCATCTAAATTTTATTTTGAGCTTAAGCTTAGCTAAGTCGTAAAATGAATATGCCATACAAAAATCGGTATGATAAAGTTCAAAAACGGGAGGAACGCGAATATTTCGTACTTAATAACACTCATAAATAGCACGTGTCGCGTTAATTCGAAGCTAAGTAATTATAATAATTAAAATATAAATTATTTATTGTTTAAAGTTGATAAGCAGCTGATTATTTCCATGTTGAAATATACAGTGTTATGAAATTTCAATCACAATTTCGCTATGTAGCTTATTCATTCATATTATACGAAAACGTATTTCAAATTTGAAAAATTCGTCTCACAAAGAGATTTTAAATTCAATCTCGAAGAACGAAAAAGAAAATGTTTATATTTAAATATACGCGATTTAACTGAACTCGGAAATACATAAAACGTTTATTTACTATGATATATATATATATATATATATATATATATATATATATATATATATATATATATATATATATATATATATATATATATATATATATATATATATATATATATATATATATATATATATATAAAATTATTAGATATATAATTTCCAACTAAGCGTTGAAAATTTTAATGTTAATATTTACCCTCAGATGAAAAAAAGTTTAACTTGTTTTATTGTGTACCTGTAACAAAAAAAAAATATAATTATTAGTTGGTTTTATAGGAGAAAATTGTATTAAAATCCATATTAATATTATAAATGTGAAACTCTGTCTGTTACCTTTTCCTCAAATGATATAGGATCCTGGGATCAGACATGAGCTACCCTTGATCGCCACCCCACTTCTCACGCGAGTGAATCCGCGGGCAAGAACTAGTTATTTATACGACCATTTAATCTTTATATTCATTATTCATCATTAAGTAGTTGCAAGTTTTATTTCCAAATGTAGGTATGTGACTATAGTGCGAACATTATTAACCTTTGTAAATAAAATAAAAGCGCGCAAGCTTCTTTTGAGCGAAGTAAAATCGGATCATTAGGTATATTTTGTAAATCAGTTTCTCTTATCTTTCTAAATTTTTTTGGTAAAGGAGTTAAGAATATTCATAAACAATTATTTTAAAGTCGATGTGACTTCAAAATACCATACAAATTATTTCATCCATAGAATTTTTGTTTGTAATTTATATGGAACATTTGAAAAATAACGTATAAAAAAATATAATGAAAAAACACAAAAAATACGATGAATTGAGTCTTGTACTGCTTTTTGAAGTCAAAACAAGAAAGAAAAACATGAAAATCACCTTCTACGTCATATAAATATGTATTTATCCATACTGAGTCATACAATAATAATACAAAAATTGAATATTAACTTTTTGAGGTCGCTCGAAATTGTAATAATGTTATTCGACAATATATGAATTTCAACAACAAACGTAATCAGATCCTCACGGGAGCGTTATCTTCAATTCGACTCGTTATGAAATATAAAAGAAAAATTATTTCGTATTCCATTTCCCTTACATTTTGTTATTTAGTTAAAGTATACAAGAGCGGTGATTGCGTGTTTCGATTGAACATAATTTATGAACATATTTATCATATTATTATCAACTCCAGGATTTCGACTAAGATATGTTATTTTACTCTTTCGTTTTTAAATATTGTTACTATGTTTTTCTTTTATTTTTATTTTACGTGTAGCTACATAATTTTTATGTTTTTTTAATATAAACTTTAACGTTTAGTATATACATATTTCTCAGAGATGAGATATTTTCTCGCAGTAAAATGTATCTTTTATGTTGACCCGGATAATCAGCTATCATCATACCGTCAAAATCTGTCTAGTGGTTTTCTTGTGATGCGTTTCCAGACAGACAGATAGACTGACAGACAGAAAAAAAACGATACATTTTTAATTTAAGGTAATTATAAATAGCTACTTATAATCGGTCAAATTGATTATTTGTAAAAATAACAATTAGCTATAGAAAGATATTAGTAATAATTAATGTAAAACACATATTGTTGTGTGTATGTTACGTTTTATTTTTATGAATTTCAAATAATCAATTATTTCATTTTCACTTTTCCCTTTCACAATACTTTACTAGCAGTTTCACTCTTACAGATGGTTTTTTTTAAATCACTTATATTTTTATTATGACTAATATACACCTAGCGGTATTAATTAACTATAATCATTATGAATAGAATATTACTATCTATATAAAAAAAAAACCGTTTCCAATTAATTTTTTATTGATAACACTTAAGTTCATCAATAGGCACTGAGCAAAAAAAACGGTTCACAAACAGAGGAGAAAAAGGTACTGAACTGTTTTGTCTTTGCCTATTTATATATAGACTAGCATTGCCCACAACTCCGCCCGCGTTCAGATGACCAAACACCAAATTCTTAGGTTTTACATATTAGTATACTCTTACAATGAAGTTTTTGTATTTTTTTTCAGAAATGGGATATTTTCCCGGCAAAAAAGTATCCTATATGTTGACCCGGCTAACCAGAAATCACCATACCAAATTTCATCGAAATCCCTCCAGTGGTTTTTCCGTGATGCGGTAAGAGACAGACAGACAGACAGACAAAAATTCTAATAACTATAGATTAGGACTCTGTATCGATAATAATGACTATTTCAATTAGATTTTCCAAAAAATATGTAATGCACAGATTCGACTCAGAATTGTATTATATGTATAGATATTCAAGTCGGTAAACCTTTTAGTGAAAAAATATTTTTTACCTAAGATTTAACCTCGCATCGCTCCCTATGTACCTAACAGTAGTTTATGTATAACATATTTTCTTACTTCTACTTGTCTCTATTACATCTTACTAATATTATAAATGTGAAAATTTAGATAGATATTATGATGTTTATTACTCAATCACGCCAGAACGGTTAAACGGATCTGGATGAAATTTGGCACGGAGATAGATTATAGTCTGGAATAGCACATAGACTATTGTTTATCCAGGAAAAATGTACGGTTCAAGTGGGATAGATTTTTTTCTAGGGGCTAGTAAAATATAGGTTAATAATATCATAACCTAGTTAAAATATGCAAATGCAAAAGTTAAGTCTAAAGTTCTATATCCAGCATTGTTTATGAAAGAGATTCCTTAACTTCGCAGCTAACACATCTATTACGAAACTATCTCAGAGATATTTCTTGTTATCTGGAGTTGTGAGCTTTAATGACATTGTTTGGCCAAACAATGTTCAAAACTAAAAGAAACTTTTAACACAGAATATGTTAGTAGAGAAAATTTTGACATTATAACGTTATTTTTACTAACTATACCTACACATTTTCTGGTTCTTGAAGTGCCAGTGTTGCTATTTCCATTATAGAAAGTAAAATAATATAATATTTTTTATCACTTTTGACCAGTGTACCAACAAAACGCTAATTTTTCCCTTCTTTAACACTTCAACAAACTAACGTATAGGAGGAATCATTTCGTATACCTAGTTAATAAAATAACAGATAGTTTATTGTAACGAAGATTAACAATTTCTTTGCAACATTTCAATATTTTATTATAATAATTGCGAAAGTTTGTATTTCCGAGAATGTCTGTTTGTTAGTCCTTCACGCTGAAACGGCTGGACGGATTTGGATAAAATTTACTACATAGATACATTGCAAACTAGAGTAATACATAGGCTACTGTTCGTAATAAAATTTTGCAAAAAGTAGCGCTGTCTGTATATAATCCATATCAACATTATAAATGCGAAAGTAACTCTGTTCGTTTGTGTTTGTTTTTGTTTGTTTGCTTTTCACGACTAAATGCCTAAATCGATTTTTAAAAAATTGGTATGGAGATAATTTGAGACCCTGGAAAGAATAGTTTTAACCCCTAAAATCATCTCTTAAGGGGGTGAAAAGCAGGTTTAAATTTTGTATGGGGAATCAATCATTTCTCTAGTAAGGGATGTAAAACTTATCGTACCTATGTGTATGTATATATAGTCTATCTATTCCATACTGACCGTCAAAACGAGGATAAGTCGCTAGTAATATCTATAAATATAAAAGGTATCAAGGGTCACTTAAGTCGCTATTAGAAAATACTGCTAACGACGAAAATGGTTAACGTTTAATGTTATCTATCTATGTATCTATATAATTATATATATATATATATATATATATATATATAATTAAATTCTGAGTCGAATCTGTACATTCAATATTTTTTTGGAAAATCCCATTGAAATAGTCATTATTATCGATACAGAAGCCGAATCTTTTTTTTATTTTTTGTCACAGATTTTGAGGTATAATGATAGCTAATTATCCAGTTCATAAAGGATATAAAGGATTTACTGCAGGAAAATATCTCATCTTTGAGAAATCTATACTAAACGTTAAAAAAGTATATAAAAAGTGAAAAAGAATCTAAAAGAGTGACGTGTTTTTATTTTCAACAGTGTATTTATTAATAATAAATATTCTCACTCTAGAATAGAATTCACAACACCCGATAGACGATATAATAAAATAGTTTAGCAAATCCACGTATATTTTTAAGCGAAAGAATTTTCCAATGTTCTTTTGAAAAGCATCTCAAAGCATTTTAGGGTTAGTGCCCCAATTTTGGTGTGTATTCCATCCGAATGGAGTATAAAACAAATCTGTCTTCGTAGCGTTTAGATCCTATTTCCATCCACTTCCCAGCTATTTCCCATTCTATGTTTGGTTTAAGTTAATACAGTAGTAAGTGAAGTACTAAATGAAGACTATATTTACATTAAGAGATCTCAAACTATGGAATAATATAGACAGAGTATCATGGAACTAAACATGAAGCCAATGTTCTAAGTATATATAACTTTTTCAAAGAGAACATAAATATTACTAGGATATTCATTACTGTGTAAATAAATATTAGTAATTAAAAACTGATTTTCTTATAACAATAAAAAAATAGGATATATTATGTACATTGTATCCTGGGATCGAATATAGGCTACCTTTGAACCCCGTTCCCATCACGCGATAAATGACTCACGCAAAAATTAGTATTCTATAAAAAATACTTAAATCTTTATATTTAGAATAGAGATAAGTAAAGGCTTAATAATGATTATCCCCCTCCACGTGCGTTCACCTTGTCGTGGTGTAAGGGCTCATTAGCGCCCGGCAATCCAGCCAGGCGCGAAGCCAAGAAAAGTACTGAGAGACAGCCCACTTCGGTGGGCGGTGTGCCGTGCGGGTTGCTCCTGGTACTTCTCTGACAGCAGAGTGGACCGTAGGAGCAACCCCTTGGTTGTGTGGTTTGCTCGGCAGACCTGCCGTCGGAGCATCGTTGTTGAGTGCGTAAACGATCCTGTAACACCCCATTAAGACGAGGGAGATTCTATTGGATTTTAGTGGGTAGTCCAAGCTGTTCTAGCCGGTGAGTTCCACATAACTACCTGTATGTACGCAGGTGGCATTCATAAATGCATTTTCCAACATTAAAAAAAGGTCTTAATAATATAATAATAATTTCTACGTACAAACTCCTAGACAAATCAGAAGAACGCTACCATGAAATAAATCGCTTATCTCTTATGTTTAGCGCCATATTGTGTCCTTTTTACATTGTTATCGCTCAGGAAAACGTGAGCCGCTTGTATCGTCTTCACTATCTTTCTACCTGAAAGCTTTATATGATCGAAATCTTTGTATTGGAACTACGTGAATTGTTTCGTGTTATTCCTGCCTTTGTGTAGTCAATGTTATGAGTAAAAAGTTATTTCTTTAACTATAGAGTATTAGTAGTACCTGCGGCTTCACTCGCGTAAACTTCCAATCGCTACCAAACTTCACAGGATCGCCTGCTATGCTTATTTAGAGATTGCTTGAAAATTTCATCAAAATTGCTCCAGCTGTTTTGGAGTTGATAGGAAACAAACATACACACATAATGTTCCAACATATTCATATTTAAGTATATTTTATTTACACCAATTTTTATATGTAATAAACATGTTAAAAGAAAATGTTCATAGCATTTTTAACAGCCTTAGAAGATTTTGAGATGTTTCTTCGATATTATTCTGAAAAGTAATTTTCTCAGTCTGTAATCTCATCAAATAAATTGCCCGATTTAAATGAAACTAAGTGGACAAGTGAAATAATATTAATATTAAAGGATCTAATAACTACATAAAGATTAAATTTTTATAAGGATATATTAATTAAAACCAGCTTTTAGTTGCAGCTTCACTTGCTAATTTTATTCGTGTATAATTTCGAATGTAGCATGATTTTAGACTTTATAAACATTCTCAACAAATAGCGTATAAAATGCAAATTTTTAAATTTTAATTTTGTATTTTGACTAAGAATACTAATCAAAATTATTATAAAATTAACGACTAACCATCGCATTGGTCAGATTCGTCCTTTGGTACATTTTAACAGTTAGTATGGAATAAATAGACTATATAATATATTCTAATATTATAAACAGGAAAAATTGTCTTTTTTTGTTTGTTTGTATCGAATAGGCGCCGAAACAACTGAACCGATTTAGATAAAATTTGGTAAAAAGATAATTTGAGACCAAAAACTTCTTCAAATCTAACCAGTAGTTCCAGAGTTACATGCGTTCAAACAAACAAAAAAAACAATCATTCGCTTTATAATATGAATATAAATGCGCATTTTGGTGGAAAATTTATAAAAGTGGGTTTATAAGAGAGCTTCTGTCCTTAAAGTAGCATCTCACTTCTAACTTGGACCACCCACACTTTTGAAGTTGAGATATCCCGGACCGACATATACCTATTCCCTTTCGCATTCCTTATGCACTAGCACTTATGTGACTATCGCATACTTTTGTGTACCAAAAAGATCCTGCTTTGTAAATGTAATATTACCTTTGACATTTTTAAAAGCTTACTTTGGATTTCTAAGAAATATTTGAATAATAGAGAGTATTATTTGTATACTAGCTACTCATCCTCGCTCAGCTCGGGTTCGTCCCTAGTTACATTTTAACGTTTAGTATAGATATCTCAGAGATGACATATTTTCCTGCAGTAAAAAGTATCCTATATGTTGACCCGGATAACCAGCTAACATCATGGTAGCTACCAGGCGAGTAATGCTGCGGGCATAAACTAATATTATATATACAGAAAAATCGATGTTTTCATTAATTTGCAAAAAGCATATAGAACTTATGCGAGCTCAGTAAGCTCAAGTCACTAGTAAAATTTAAAAATATTAAGTCAACATATCCTTACAGACACAATAACCTTTTAAAAGCGGTAACACAAAAACAAAGTATTGTGATCAAAGCGAGAGAACAGCTCGAACTGTTTCCATTCCGCGCTATTAAACGCGTCTTCTTTGCTGTTACGTACGTACATACGGGTATCTCGTTACAATATTCTATGTATAATATGTAAAAAAAGTAAAAATATTTTTTATATATGTACGTACATCTTTACTAATATTATATATAGGTACAAATGTTTGTTTGTTGGTTAGTGAGAGAGAGTAATAGACTTCTTTTTGACCGACTTCAAAATTGCACTCATTTCAAGATATAGCTGCTAATTATTTATGATTGGGTTTTCATAATGTTTCAGCTATATAAAGTACATAAATCTCAAACTCCTTTAAAGTAATAGAAACAGCTGGACCATTTTTCATCATTCAGAGAAGTTTTTAGTTGTATTCAGGCTTTTTAAACGTCCTACTGCTGGGCACGAGCCTCCCTTCAAGGCCTCAATGAGGACAATCAGGTCATAGTGCATCACGCTGGCCAGTTGATGGTTGGCAGACTTCATATGTCTTTCTTGGTAGCTGTATTGCTGTGCAAAACTTGCGCGGTTCTCTCAGACATGCAGGTTTCCTCACGATGTTTTCCTTCAAAGTGAGACAAGTGGTAATTATTTTAGAAATGATTCGCACGTAAAAATTTTAGAGATGCGAGACGCAGGATTTGAACTAGCTTCACTCGGTTTCCGAAACGAGCGTGTTACCTGGGTTACCATTGAGTTTTTAGTTAAAAGATAATAATTATCACGGTAAATCAGGTGTTCTCGTTGGTGTGATACAATAATTTACTATCCTGCACTGCAATTTACTGAGAAGCAAGGTAAAAAAAAATCATTTCAGCATATTTCATAATATATTATGTTACACAAAAACCACGCAGCGTAGCTAAGTAACTTAAAGTATAATTATAAAGGTGCTAGCTGTATGTCCCATGGAGACAACAGCGTGCCGTCGCATTCAATCGTGCATAATATTCATACGTGAACCGAGTTACGTTGTACCACGCTTAATGAGAGCTCCGACCTACACTCTATGAATTTTGAGAGAAAAACCTTAAAAAAACAACATAGGGCGAGAATAATTCTAAAACACTCTATGTAGAGTTAATTTTCTTCAAAAAAAAAATACACCGACTTTAAAATAACTTTTAAGTTTGGTTGACGTGGCCAAACAATTCCGCAGCGTAGGCTATGATCTTATTTCCTCGTATTGAAGAAAGGCCCGTGCCCAGCAGTGGAACGATAGAAATAGCTGAAAAATCAGTTTGTAATTGGCAAGAATCACCCTTTTTTGAACTCGGGTAAAATATAATTAACACAATTAAAGTCGCTAGCTTATATTAGCAAGAATATTTGTCCCAAGCGGGAATAGAACTAACACTCAGACTCATTTTGATTATTCCTATGAAACAGATAAAATATCCATACCATTAATAAATCAGAAGATTTTCCAATATTGATAATTAATCGATAATCAAATTAGCTTTGTTGGAGTCTATGTTTATAGTTTATACGTAACAACAACGTATATGCGTAGTGATAACAAAATAATTAAGTTATGTAATTAGTATTACCATTTATTATGACAGCATTAATGACTAAAATTGTTATATTACGTTTAGAAATTATTGGTTATATGGTGGTGTTATGGGTTTTGGCACGTTTATTGCTAAGATAGGGGATAGCGTGTTTGATTCCTTACTGAAGTAATAAGGTTAAACGTACCAAACAAATTGGTAAAAATTGACTAGAAAATAATAGTTAAAAATTGTTTTAATGGTATAATTTTACATCTAAAAGAAGTCAAAATTTTACATCGTCAAATTTAGTGACAATTTACTTCTAAATAGTTTATTTGTTCAGATATAGTTATTAATAAGTGAAATCAGTTTTTGTTTCGGTTTATGGGTTTTTGAGATACGCTACGTACAAACATACAAGTTTAACCTCATTATACCTAATAACGATAAATGCATAAGACACGCGTAATAATACGTTTTCGACTCAGTTCAGGAAATGAAGATCTCAATAAGCTAAACGATAGTAAAATACACAAAAAGTATTATAAAAAGTTAAATGGATATAGAAAAATGTTGTCCAAAATCCAAAATTTCACACTCTACATCACTGGAATGTTTGATGTTTCGAGTTTTACATCAAAAGGTAGTTTTTTGACAGAAAAATCTGTACATGGGACAAAAATTGCCACGTCGACTAGTCGACCTTTTACACTGTCAAAGGCTTCAAGAACATTTAGTTACGAATATAGGTTAAAAAGATTTTACGACTGGAATGATGTTATTTGGATTTTCATTTTGAATGAGAGAATACTGAATGAATTTTTACGTTTTTCCATTCTATATAATAACTAGACCGACTCCACTCATGTGGTAAATATACAGGTAACCTAAGTGTAAGCTGGGATGTAATTTATCTCTACAAAAACACATCGTTACATCGATGGAACGCTTCCAGAGTTAGGAAAAAACAAACATGCTCACTCACAAACTTTCACAATTATAATATTACTATGAATTACTCCAAGTCAAAGCCTATATGTTGACTTTCATACAAATCCCTGCGACCGTTTTAGCGTAAAGTAACGTGACAATTGACAAGTGACTCTAAGTAACATTTCGAAACGAACTGAAAATCTCATGAGACAATGGATATAAGCGCCTTCACTCTCCAAGTCAACTAGGCCACCATGTTCGTCAAAAGGTCCACTAAAATAATGCTGATAAAATCAAAATATTTAAAGTTATATAATAAATAAGCAATTATACCTTTTGTAGATTTGTTGCTTAACATATTTTATCAGGCGCTTTTCAAACAAGCTACAATTTAAATTGAATAGGATCACGAAAAATCTGTCATAAGTTTTGAATGTTAGCTTTATTTTATTACGTTTAGTTATTGAATTATAAAGTGAACTAATTTAACCGTAAAATATATATTACTAAAATATATAGATATTATGTTATACTTTTTAATTGCGCTTATAGTACTGGCTAGTTTTAGAGGTCGTAAATTTGATTCCCGCTTGGGGCAAAAGTTTATATGGCCTCAGTTTAATTAAGTTAAAGGCACCGTGACTCGGCCTTAACTGACGTAAAACGGTTAGTTTAAATGATTTATAAATAGTTCATATCTTTCAAGAATTTTTGATTTTGACGACACGCTTGGCTCAGTGTGTAGTGACCCTACTTGCTTTGCCAGCGGTCGCGAGTTCGAGTCCTGTTGGGGCATTCATTTGTGTGATGAACACGAATCACGTATACACATACGTCATTAGTACTCCAGTCATGTTTGTTTATATTTATAATATGTATGTATTTAAAGTTATATAAGTGTAGTGTATCAACTATCTGGTATCCAAAACACAAGCCTCGTAGCTTACCATGGAACTAGATGGTGCTGTGTATTAATGTCCCAAAATATTTTTTTTTATTAATTTTAACAATTGTTACGATAATGATTCACAATATAAAAAAATAAAAGATTTCAAAAATCTTATTATTGGTATTATGCGTATTCTAATAACTTCTCCCTAAGCTTAATCTGAAAAGAACATTATATTTATAAGCGCCTGGATATAAAAATGATTGGGATTATTTTGTATGAGAATATTCTTATAACTGATTCGTTATATTGAAGGCTGTTTTGTGAAATGAAAAGATTTACGAAGAGTAGATACATCGCTCTTCTTTTATATATTAAAAATATAATTATTATTATTGAATTGTTGTTCGTCCGTTCTATAAACGCATCACTTGAGAACGGCTGGACCAATGTGGATAATTTTAATTTTATTTTTAACCGACTTCCAAAAACGAGGAGGTTCTCAATTCGTCGGAAACTTTTTTCTTTATGTATGTTCACCGATTACTCGAAGGCGCTTGAATTTGGAAAATTTTTGTTTTGTTTGAAAGAGTATACTTTCCAGGTGGTCCCATATAAATTTTATTGAAATCGGTCGAGCGGACAATATTTTAAGATATGAATATCTAATAGGTAAATATGTATTTTACGTATCAAAATAGATTTCCTATGCGTCGCCTGGCACCGACTTCGAAAATATCTGATTAGGTATTTATTCTAAATGAAAACCCCCGTTTAGTTATTTTTTACATTTTAGTGCCTGGAAGTCGTTTTTTTTTTAAGTTTTTATAAATGTTTGTAATAGGACATTATTGTATCGACGTATTGTCATACAACACGAGCATGAGCGTAAAAAGCAAACCTTTGTACCCTCTCTCAAGCGCGAAATGATAAACATACAGACGTACATACACAATAATCAAATAAAACTCAAATTATTCCTTGGTATGTATTGATTTTGTAACACATTCGTACTACATTTAAAATATCCCATTAAATAAACGGATGGAGGAGATATTGCCGGAAATAAAACAGCGGGATGGTAGCGAGGTCGAATACAGGAAAACTCTCTAGTCCCGGCGAATTTCTTACTGGCTATATATATAGTCTTATTTCTGAGGAAATACAAAAACTGCAATGTAAGAGTATACTAATATGTAACACCTAAGAATTTAGTTTTTGGTCATCTGAACGCGGGCGGAGCCGCGGGCAATGCTAGTATATATATATATTACTTCATATATTGTTTCACTTCCAAGTAGGTACTCGTTAAATTTTATACTTTTTTATACTTTAGAAAATAACATAATGTAAGTATACTTTAAACACAGTATTTTTCATATTAAAATTGAGGCAATAAATAAGTTTTGCATTGGGCTTGAAGTACCATCGTCTTTTTGCACCGAATTTATATTGCAAACAAGTTAGCTTATCATAAGGTAAGGTGCATTCTAAGTTTAAAATATTGCCTAAGCTTTAAAAATTCTGAATAGTCTATAATTTGAGTTATATTGATATATTCAATGCATTTATGTATAATTATTTTATAGATATTCTATATATATATATATATATATATATATATATATATATATATATATATATATATATATATATATATATATATATATATATATATAACATTGAAATTCTAACATACCTATCTACAGCAATTAAATACCAAACAATTATATATAGAAAATATGTGAATTGAATAGATCAATTAACAACAAATTCCAATAATTTATAATTCAAAGCTTCGATTAAGCGCGATGTTAAAGCCACATTACGTCTACATTCCGTCGGTGTACGCTTATCGACTAATTGATCGGTTGCCATCAGTACACCTGATTACCTCATATCGATGTCGATAAGCGTTCTGGTTCTAATCGTCCATAGTTGATGTTAAAATGAAATGAAAAATTTGGTTGATGTTAAAATGATAAGAAAAGCTTAATTATTATACAGTTTTAGAATATATTTAATTAATGGTAAATAATAATACGCACTTAATGATATTATAAATAAATTATTATAAATATAAGCACCCATGAATGGAGTACAAACGACCATGTTCATCACACAAATGAATGCCCCCAGCGGGACTGGAACCCGCGACCGCTGACACAGCAAGTAGTGTCATTACAAACTGAGCTAAACGTGTCGACAAAATATATTATAAGTGATTAATTATGTTAAAATAAGTACCGGTAAGCGGTGTAACATGAGTTGGTTACTTCTCTAATAGAAGACCATGGAAGTAATTTCTAAATTGCTTTCCCAACATTAAAAAAGAAGGTCAGCACTTTATCCTATATTGAAGTCAGTCTATATGTTTGATAATATCTTAATAAAACAAATTTACAAGAAAATCTACATAAAACTTTTCACGATGAAAAATAGTCGATAACAATAATTTAATACAACACTATCAACACGTTATTAAGCAAATATCGATATCGATACATCACTAGGTAAGATTTAGTTATCCCATTTATATGGCATGAAAGGGTAGAAGTTGTATAGAACCGCGTTATTAACTCAGGTGTTATCGTCCCATTCATTAGAAATGCGATAATATTTATTTTTCATCTTAGTTAGGATAGAAAGATTAGATTAAAAAGATAAGTATAATTAAAATTGCTAAATTATTCTTTTTTTGGAGCCACTACAATTTTTAACCAAAAACTAATATTATAAATGTGAAAAAGTGTTTGTTTTTTAGTATGTTTGTTTGTTTCAAGCTTAACCAAAGCGACAGATTTATAAAATTTTAATTCAGAGATAGTTGAGTGGCTGAGGAGTGTTATAAGCTTTTTTTGAGAGAAGAAACTGGTTTAAAACATAACTTATATATTATATTTTTTTTTCTGTATAGTCGGAGATTCAATGCACATAAAGATATAAAAGCGAAATAAAACTGACTTACTAATTGACAATTCAGTTTCAAAAAACAAATCCATACTAATATTATAAATGTGACAGTGTGTTTGTTTGTTTGTTTGTTTGTTTGTTTGTTTGTTTGTTTGTTTGTTTGTTTGTTTGTTTGTTTGTTTGTCTTTCTTTCACATCGAAACAGAGTGACGGATTGGTGTGATTTTTTGTGTGGAGATAGATCTCATTCCAGCGAGAAAACATTATAATACAACCCAAAAAAATATTTATGACCAAAATAACTTGAAACTTGGTGTAAATGCTCTTCAATACAATTAAATAAATACGTGTTTTAGAATTTTTCAAAATTCATCCCATAGAGGGGTAAAATAGAGGATGAAAGTTTGTATGAAAATTGTAAACTGTATTTGTAGAGCCTAATTTTCTTAATCTTTCACATTTTCAAATTCAAAAACAAGTGGGAGTTGTTTTATGGAGCATTATTTATTTAGTACTTACAAAGTAACAAAAAAAGTTATAAAATTTCTTCATTTAGCTTTCTAGGGTTTTAATAAAATATGCCTTGTTTAAGCCTAAGATCTTGCGATCTGTATTATAGTCCTCGTGAGATGTTTTGTCAACAGCCATGTCTATCCCAACTTCGACCGTATCTCTGCAACATCGTTTCAAAATTTACTTCTCTAGGGACCGACCCAAGACCGGGTTTAGAAAATAATATTTCGTGCCACTAAAATCTCGCTATCTTAAGTGTGTCTCTAGAAAAAGTTACTGGTCCTTTATTTTATATAATAACTAGATTCGGGAGCCTATTTATGTGGAACATTTTTATAAATAAACCGTGTATATCTTTATTTATAAGAAAACTAGTCACTTAAAATAGATAAAAAAGTCTGTGTAAAAATAAAAAATATATTAATACCTTACTTAATATTGTTATATTTATTATGTAATTTTTATCAACTTTTTCTCTCATCTCGCCTAATTGAAGTATAATTGATTTTAGAATGCTTATACCTATAGCTTAGTTATTAAATAAAAAAAATCGAGTCTGGTTCAGAGATAAGCGCATTCAAACAAAAATAACAACACCATATTTTTGAATTCCAACCCGTCAATGTAAAGTCACATTTACAGAACCATAGAGCTACTAAAGGAATGTTCATATGTAAAATAAAACGTACGTAGCATCAAAAGGCTGTAACTCACTAGGAACGCGACTACATCCGCGCCATTGCGAAAATTCGTCGGGATTATAAAGGATTTACGGGCAATTTATTCTGGATAGAGTCCATCGGTGATTTAGTGGGGGTGAAATTGGTGCATAAGTTAGGAGAGCGCAGTGGACATTCCAGTGTATTCAGATCGCGAATGCTCTTCTCATTGGATTGACCAGTTATTATCTTGCTTTAGGCTTTATATTGGAATATATTTATATTGAAAACTAGCGACTCACCCTTGCTCCGCTCGGGTTCGTCCCTACTTACGTTTTAACGTTTAGTATGATATCTCAGAGATATTTTCCCGCAGTAAAAAGTATCCTATATGTTGACCCGGATAACCAGCTATTATCATACCGAATTTCATCAAAATCTGTAGTGCTTTTCTCGTAATGCGTTCCCAAACAGACAGACAAAAATTCTAAAAACTATAAATTCGGCCTTTGTATCGGTAATAATGACTATTCCAATAAGATTTCGTAAATGTATACTACAGATTAAACCAGGACTCGAAACTAGGACCTCCCAATCTGTGTACATGATAGCCACTAGACCAAGTCGCTTGTGTAGATACACCACAAATATTTCTAAAAAATGTGTTTTTTCAAAATAGCTCGTAAACTTATAAAATTTTATAAATTATATAAGAAAAAACCAAGATAAAACAAGTAAGTAAAGTAAAAACATTTTCTGACGTAACACCCAAACCGCAGAGGAGCTTAAGTGGTCACCCGATGCTGGGTCTAATGACAAAGTGTTTGCAGCTAATAGTGTGACGTACGGTTGGGAAGAACTGGCTTGAAGTGCCATGGGTTTTGTTAGTTCAAGATCTTTGAGATGAAAATGTTAAATTGGGCTACTTTATAATATTACTAGCAGAACTAGCGGCTTCGCTCGCGCTAAATCTACAAAACAAATTTCAAAAAGATAGGTTTCATACAAACTCTTATGCCCAATTTTATACCCTTATTTGAATTTCGAAAACACGTACTTATTTAATTGTATTGAAGAGCATTAATATCAAGTTTCAAGTAATTCTGATCATAAATATTTTTTTAGCTTGTATTATAATTTATAACGTGTTTTCTCGCGGGAATGAGATAATCTCCCGCGGTTAAAAGTAGTCTATGTTACTCTCCTGCCCTCCAACTATCTCCACACAAAAAATCACGCCAATCCGTAATTCCGTTTCGGCGTACAAACAAACAGGCAAACACACTTTCACATTTATAATATTAGTATGGCTATGGATTTTTCAAACTTATTTGAAGTTAAAATGTTTTATTTACTGTATGTAAATTACGGATATTGATACATTACCGATAATGCATTACACTCTTTGTATTTTTCAATGTAGGTACAGAAGCGAATAGTGGATTTTTTAAAATAAGTTATTTTAAACGTAATTAATTATGAACAAATTCATTAAAAATGCCAAAAATAGAAAATTGGTCGACAAGTGATGAAGTTATCGCGTAACACACAAAAAGAGAACATACTTACATACATTTTAAATTTTTATCTACTTTTAAAAGTCGATCAAATATTCTTTATCAAAACCAAAGTAACTATCTAGATATAGATAAAATAATAAGATAAACTAAATTTTCAAAGGTGAACTTTCACTCAAATCTTTCATGTCACCTTCACATCGGTCACTGATAGTTGGAGTAGGGTTCACTCGTCTCTTATAGCGTCCGATCCCATACAATCACTTCGGTGGAAGGTCTACAATTCATCACTGGTGTACAGTTGCGATTTATCAAGTCCACTTGTTAATACTTTACTGTTACGATTTGTGATGGAGCTTTTAGATATTTATAGTTTAAAAGAAATATAACTTATGTTTTCTTCCCCATTGAAGTTTGGATGTTTTTATTTAATTATAACACTTATTAAAAAAAATGTTTAGAAATAAAATGAACAAATATTGTAAGGTAATTCGGTGCCATTTTTGAATTTTTGAAATCATTTTGTAAAATTGTGGATAAGCACTGTCTGTAACAAGTCCGTCTGTAACAAGTCTGAAGCCTTAGCCTCTCCCGTGACCATGATTGCTGTAAAGGATTCGAACCGTTCGGATCCAATAATCACAATAAATCCGCGAAATAATTCGAAAAGATAGTTTTATTAAAAATGACAAATATTCGCGTAAATCTAACAAAGTATCATTTACACTGAAAATTTTAGGTTATTTGCTTATATCGAAGTAATAATATGACATACACATAATATAAAACTAAAGTTAGTATGTTTGTTACTTCACGCTATAAACGGCTTAACACGTTGGAGTGAAACACGAAATGGAGATAGATTAAATCTTGGAATAGCACACAAGCTTTTTATCACAACTAATTGTAAATATTAAAGAAAATCCTTTATAACAAAATTTAACTTGTAATTACGTAGAAATTAGATTTTTTCACGATAAAAGTGATGCATCACTGGTTGAATAAGAAAATCTTTGTTCGCAATCCTTTCAATGCTCGGAAATCCGTTTCGAAGATTAAGAAGTCAGAGAAAACTCGCTTCCCGCTTTTGTTTTACTATCACGCTTAGGGTTGACACCTTAATGTATTATATAAGTATAATAGACAGATATTTTTATTTTAGTTTTTTTTGTTTACATCTAAAATGCCTGCTTAGTATGTAGGTACGCCTAGCGACACGTTTTGCTCAGTTTATAGTGACTCTACTTGCTGTGCAAACGATTGCGGGTTCAAGTGCCGCTGGTTTTTTATGTGTGATGAGAACGAATGTTTGTAGTCCAATCATGGATGTTTATATTTATAATATGTATATATTTAAAGTTCTATATGTGTAGTGTATCAATCTATCTGGTATCCGTAACACAAGCGTCGTAGCTTACCATGGAACTAGATGGTGCTGTGTGTTAATGTCCAAACATATTTATTATTTATTTAATATAACTAAGCGGCTAAATCCCAGTTTCCATTAAATTTATAAATACGAGCAATTGTGTGTATGTATGTGTGTGGGTTTCATTAGGGGTGCAGATAGCTTATACTGTGGATTAAAAACAATTGCTTCTTTTTTGACTTACCTGCGAGTTAAGTTATGGAGAAAAACTAATTGAATTATAAACCGAGCTTATCTCATTATGAATATAAATGTGAATAAATACCTATTTGTAAAACCGTTTAAGTTTTAGATTAAATTCGTCTTGATAAGTCTCATATATAACAGTTGTAAAAAGCATGTTTAATCCTGGAATTCAATCGCCGTAAGTCGAATCTGAACATTACTTAATATTTTTTGGAAAATATTATTGAAATAGACATTATTATCGATACAGAGGCCGAATCTATAGTTTTTAGAATTCTTGCCCGTATGTCTGTCCGTACGTCCGTACGTCTGTGACCGCATGACGAGAAAACCACTGGCCAGATTTAGACGAAATTTGCTATGATGATAGCTGGTTATTCTGGTCAACAAATAGAATACTTTTTATTGCAGGAAAATATATTATTTCTGAGATGAATGGCAATCAAATATGGGTCAATAGTATAATGTATGATTAAAAATTATCAAATAAAATAAAACGTTTTGTTCAGAATTAATCACAGTCAAAAAATTTACAAAAAGTGCGACTGTATCCAGAAAACCGGTGAAATGTCCATTACGAACGAGAAATAAACACTTAAAAATGATAGCCCATTTGCTAGAGTTGCAAAAATCGATCAGTTAACAATGACGTTAAAATGAAATATGTATCGACAAACGTGCTTACTTTATTTTGAAATATCTTTATTTTTTAAATTCTGATTTGCAGTAACATCTATCTATTGCATATAAACTATTTATTTATATGACTTTCGTATGGAAATCGTAGTAAATAATTTAATATTTATTAATTTGAAGCTTGAGTTTGCGAGATCTGGATGAATTAAGATAAAATTTAGTACACCGATAGACTATGATTTGTTAAGACATAAGCTACTCTTAATAATAAAATCTGACAGAAGGTGGCGCAACTATATACCAATACATATAGTAAAATTCTAAATTAGTCAAATTTTGATGAATTGAAATAGTCATTATTATCGATACAGAAGCTAATTTATAGATTTTAAAATATTTAAAAATGTCTGTCTGTTTGGGAACGCATGGCGAGAAATCCACTGGACAGATTTTGATGAAATTTGGTATGATGATAACTAGTTACCCAGGTCAACATATAGGATACTTTCTCCTTCGGATAAAATATACTAAACGTTAAAACGTAAGTAGGGACGTTGAGCGAGAGTGACTCGCAAGTAATGTTATAAATATAAAAGGTACATTCAACGCACTCGGGTGAAACGAGGGTAAATCGCTAGTTTAAAATATAAATTACAAAAGTTTCGGAAACCGGTTAATTTCCTTAGTCGTCGCCAACCCTAGTGTGAAAACGATCAATCAGTGCCGTCCGTCTGTAAGCGACGTTGCTGTGTAAGCATTATTTTAGCTCGTGCGATTTTATTTTCAAGGGTTTCTTGTAATTCATCCATTACAGTTGACCAGTAGTCTTACTTTGTAAAATGAATAGAAATACAGAAAATTATTGAAAAGTAGTGCCTCACTCTCGCTTTGCTCGGGTCCGTCCCTGGGTACGTTTTAACGGTTAGTTATGGAATAGATAAATTATATATTATAGAGATAATTTCTCGAAGTAGCCTATGTCACTCTTCAGGCCCCCCAACTATCTATCTCCACACAAAAAATCACGTCAATTCGTCACTCTGTTTCGACGTGAAATAAGTACAAACAAACACACTTTTACATTTATAATATTAATTAAATAATAATAATAAGTATGGATATTATATGAAAGGAATTCAAAAGAGCATATATTAATATTTCTCATATACTAAGTATTTATTCGACTGTTAGTATGATAGCTTCACTATAAAATCTACATAATACATTCTTAGATTTACGCGAAAATATCATATTAGAAAAAAGTCATCCTTCCTAAACCTTTACTTTGTTATTAACATTTCATAAATCATGGTTATTACAGACGGTATTTGTCCTCAAAACTATACAATAACATAAAAAGTATAGTTTTATTTAAAAAATACTTATTTCAATTATTATATAAACCTGTATTTTATATACAAAAACATTGTTTTTATTTGTAAGCAAGTGAACTGCAACATAAGCGATAGCTATGTTGCAGTTCACTTGCTTACAACCAAAAATCAAAATAAATCCGCGAAATAATCCGAAAAGATAGTTTTATTTAAAAATGTCAAACATTCGCGTAAATCTAAGAAAGTATTACAATAGCTATCATTTAAACCACACCGACTCCAATTCTAATTAGTAAACAATGCCTTTAATATTGTGGGAAACAATTTAGTCAGAAATGTGATAACTTCGGGGTAATCTATTAACAGGATGCCGTCGCAGAGAACTGTAATCTGTCACCGTATACGTTACTCGTGGGTAGTTTGCAGAGGTACGTGCTGAGTTGTGAGTAGAGTTTGTTTGTTCATATTTATTGTGTCTCTCTATTGAATGTAATCTTTACAAATAAATAAAATTGAAATGTCTGTTTGTAATGTCAACATAACAGCTTTGTACTAAATAAAGAATATGAAAGTATATAACGGTGCTTATAAGAAAAAAACTAATTCTGTCTGTTTGTTCTGACTAATCTCCGAAACGGCTGGACCGATTTTGACGAGACTTTTTTGGCAGACAGCTAATGTTATAAGGAGTAATTAATGATACTTTTATTTCAGAAAAAGAATTACGGTTCCTCGCAAAAAATTAAAACCCATGTTTTGTGAACAAAATCTGCATACCTACGCTTGTCTTTACAGAAAATAAAAGTGTTACTGATCGCTGTCTGGAAATTGAAGATATTTATTTGAGAAAAATTATTATTGGGGGTCTTTATTAACGCAATAAAACATAAAAAATGATTTTTAGAATTTTTGCGTGTTTGTCTGTGCGTTTATGTGAGATAATCTAAGAAACGGCTTAACCAATTTGGATGTCTTTCACAAATGTATGTAAAGAAATGTTGAAAAAGCTATTAAATTGTTTGAAAACGTTGTTTAAGTAATTTAAATTACCTATTTAAATTACTATCTTAATTATAATACTACCCTGCCAACCGAGCTGCCCTGTTGAATTATATCATGATCCGTATATCACATACAAAGGTTTCAAATCGATACAAAAATGAAGAGCGAGACGTGAATATTCTTATATTCACGTCTCATTCTTCATTTTTGTTGGATCGAGCTACTTTATTTAATTTCTTTTTCAACGAAATTTTTTATTCACTTCCACCGTAAGTATGTCTTTCCCAGGTAAATGATAATAGGGCAATGTTCGTGCAGTTTTAGAGTAGGTAAAGACGGTATTATATATAATGTGTTAAAGGCGTGCCTTATCTCGTTGGCATCTACTGTGGAGAGGTCACTTTTAGAAATATTAGATTACATTGTGAAATATAATAAGTGTTAGAGGCGAAGTGAGATATGCAAAATTGTATGTATATAACACTAGTGACACACCCGCACTTCACTCGGGCTTCAGCTTCAAAGGGGTACACGAAAAATTCAAAAATTCAAAATATTTTATTCAGCATTTAATCATTACAATTTTTTACTGAACGTCATGAGTCTACTGCCAGTTCGGAAAGAAGAAGCCTCAGACCTGAGAAGAACTGGCGAAAGAAACTCAGCGGGACTAATATTGACTTTTTATCTTTTTTTAAAGTAAAATTATAATTTACAATATTTCTATCAAGTTGAAGTATCCTGGAGGCGATCATTTCATTCCCAAGGTGTGTTATCTTCTATAAAATCATTTATTGTATAATGGCCTTTAGCGCGCAAACGTTCTTTAACATTTTGTTTTGAATTTGGCGATAGACGCCTTTTGTAATTATAATATTACCAAAGTTCTCAGAAGGGACGATTTTTTGGATTTAATTCACGAATAATATTTTCCGTAAAACTTTTTTTTTTGCAATATGTTTATTAATTAGGTATACACTATATAGCTTAGCATTCCTAGATAAGTAAGGCTAGGTAGGCCTCTTTCTAATAGTGAAAACCATATGAAAATTTGTACCTACAGTAGTTTCTGAGATGAGCCCGAACAAACATAAACTTAGCGCGAACCTTGAATTATAATCTATGTATTTATTCAGCCCTTTTTAACGTCCCACAGTTGGGCAGGGGTCTGCCTTCAATACGAGGGGAATCAAGCCATAGTCCACCACGCTGGACAAGTGTGGATTGACGGACTTCACAGGTCTTTCGAAAACTTGCTAGGTTCTCTCAGACATGCAGATTTCCTCACGGTGCTTTTCTTTATCGTAAAACAAGAGGTAATCAATAAATATATATAAAAATATATATCAGAAAACCGGGATTTAAACCCGCTTCACCCGGTTTCCCAGGCCAGCGCATTACCGCTGGGCTACCATTGCTTCTAGTACAGTAGTAGTGATGTACAATATGTAGTAATAAATTATAATATATACAATCACACCTACACATAAATATATTTTGACGGAAAAATAAATTCTTTTGACAAACCTTTCAGTTTCACCATCAATGAATTTAAAATATAAATTAATAAAATATTCGAGTTCATCAATAATGTATTACAAAGCTAGTGATTTGAATGGGTTTATTTTAACCATATACGGTTTATGGCGTGTTAAATTCGGGCATGGCGTGAAACCGCTGCTCTATGCTATTCACAGATGTAGGTAACATTAAGCTATATTACATACAAGCGATTTACCCTCACTTCGCTCGAATGAGTCCCTGGGTGCGCGGATTTTGTTCGCTATTTCAAGAGTTTTCATATTTTAAGCGGAACTCTTATTCTTTTTCTAAAATAAAAGTAGCCTAAGTTACTTCTTATCGCATCAGCTATTTGCTAGTAAAAGTCCCCTCAAAATTGGTCCAGCCATATCGGAGATTAACCGGAACAAACAGACAGACGACTTTTAAAAATTGTGTTTTTCTTATAAGTACTGTTGCACTGTATATAAATAATTCCATATGCATCTAGTAAAAAGCTGAAATTTGACATTACAAACAGGCACTTCAATTTTATTTATCTGTATAGATAATTTAATTACAAAAATAGACGTAAACTTTTTAAACTGTAACTCTATCAACAAATTAAGCTCACTTGTGATCGCAACGCTTTCAACAATACAAGTAAATTGCTGTAGCAATTATCACCTATCGCATCATTTACTTCATGGATTAACGTTGAATAAAACTAAATAGCTAGTGTATTTAATAGAATAAAATGCTAGTATTCCGTTATAAATTTATTCGGTTTTAACTTTTAACGACACGTTTGGCTTAGTTTGTAGTAACTCTACTTGTTGTGCCAGCGGTCACGGGTTGGAGTCCCGCTGGGGGCATTCATTTGTGTGATGAGCACGAATGTTTGTACTCTTGTCATGGGTGTTTATATTTATAAATTATAATATGTATGTATTTAAAGTTATATACACAGTGTATCCATAATCTGGTATCCATAACACAGGTCTCATAGCTTACCTTGGAGCTAGATGGTGTTGTGTGTTGATGTCCCAACAAAAAAAGAACTAAAAAGTATTGAAATTGTTAGTGAAAACGGAAAATAATTATGTACAATGACATAAGATGTTCTTATAGAAGTATTACCATGGTGATATCTGCACACTAAATTTCATCCAAAACTGCCCAACGTTACAGCAGGTAATAGTAACAAACATTCACATGTTACTCAATCACGCCAGAACGGCTGAACGGAATTGGATGAAATTTGGCACAGAGATAGATTATAGTCTGGAAAAGTACATAGGTATAATTATCCCGGAAAAATGTACGGTTCCCGTAGGATAGATTTGTTTTTGTTTTTCTAGAGGCGAATCGCTAGTTTCTAATAAAAAAAGGATATACATAATATAAATATATTATAAACATAGCTTTGTTCTGTAATAATATTATATAGCTCAATCCTAAATAACAGTAACTCGAAAGGCACTCTTTAGAGGAGGGAAGGCGAAATATTTGTTCTTGCGGTAACCAGATTCAAATAGTTTCGGTAAATGGGTAGCGTAACAATTACGTACTATTTCTGAAGGGGATGATGCTGTACAACGTTTTAATATAAAAGCTTTAGTTATAAATATATATGAAAGCTCTCTGTTAATATTTACTCGAGCTTTTACGATTTAAGATTTGAATGTTTAAAACAGATTTATTTAAATGGATAAAAGAATTATTTATTTTTATTTTAATAGTTATTGTGGTTTAATACTGTTTATTATAATATTAAAAAAGGACATTAAAACGAAAAATTAATTAAAATCAAAATATTGAACAATTATTGTCATATATAATTTCTAAAACATACAATGCTATTTAATTGAACGAGACAAAGTAAGGTATCTTACTTATAAAATTCCGATGTTCGTGTTCGTAATTCTTGTCCTTCTGAATGGCTAGACCGATTTTTATGATTTTTGTGTAATTATGAGGTCAGTTGGATGGCTCAGCCTATACTAATATTATAAGGAGGAAAGATTGTTTGTTTGTTTGTTTGTACCAAATAAGCTCCGGAACTACTGGACAGATTAAGATGAAATTTGGTAAGAAGATAGTGGGACCCTGGGAGGACAAAGCATAATTTTAACTCGGAAATCATCCCTTAAGAGAGTGAAAACGGGGATGAAAGTTTGTATGGCGAATCAACTCAGGGATGAACCCGAGCGAAGCGAGGATGAGTCGCTCGTTAAATATATATTTATGGATCCGATATTATATAATAAAAATGAAACATATAATATTTTCATACAGTTTATAATATAATATTTTATTCTATATCATTAAGTACATAAAAAATACTTAGAGTAATTAAATGTATAGAAAACTTCAAAGACAAATAACCACTAACAACGTACTTGTCTAATACAATGTGTCCTGGGTCCTGTACAAGGATAATCCGGGTTGCGGACAGGTTAATCCCCGTCCCACCGACGAAAATCCAACCCGTGTCTATTATATAAAATTTATTACGTCTATTAAAGATTGTAAAGGTTTTTTCGAGGGAAAACGTCCATATCCAAGATAGGATGTTTGGTTTGATTTATTTTTATTTCGAGAACAAGTTTTTAGTATTAAATATTAATATATAATTTAATGCTTTATATAAATAATGTGAAATTCAAAAATATATTTTGATAATCTTAATATTATAAATGTTAATGCTTAAATGTTTGTTTCTCAATCACGCCAGAACGGCTTAACGGATCTGGATGAAATTTGGCATAGAGATAGATTATAATCTGGAATAGCACATAGGCTACTTTTGTATCCCGTAAAAAAATTACGGTACTGTAGTATGTGTATTTTTACCCGACAAAACAATGAAGGATTTCTTAAACTGACCAGAGCTAATCATCCATACTCATTGTTTTTGAATTGGATAAGTTATTACAACAAAATAATTTGTTAATTTTGTAGCTTTTCTTCCAAAATTACTAAAACATGACATGATAATTAGATTAAAAAAACAATAAACTTCCATACAAAATGGTAAAAAGTAGAATAGGATAAGACACAAAGGCGTATCGATAAAACGGTGAAAATCCGAAACGGTTAAGTCAAAATATAAAGCAATTTGACAAGCTCGCCGTATCGAATTATAATACGACGATCCGCTATTAACGCTTAACTAGTACAATTATCAGTAGCCGTCGGTTAAACTGCGATTAACGTTGTGGTGACGGTCGGATAGATTCCCATTTAGGCTGGCAGCACACCTAGCTACCATCTAAAACTAGTTTCTAGTCCAAAAATATGATTGAGGGCTCAGAATTAAAGTTACGTTATAATTAAATATATTTTTAGATTAATATTTTAAATTTATTTATTTATTCGACGATTCGTTTGGATCAGTTTGTAGTGACCCTACTTTTTGTGCAAACGGTTGCGGGTACGAGTCCCGTTGGGGGCATTCATTTGTGTATTGATCACGAATGTTTGTACTCCAATCATGGGTGTTTATATCTATAAAATGTATGTAATTAATGTTATATACATATGTGTTGTGTATCAACCATCTGGTATCCATAACACAAGCCTCGTAGCTAACTATGGAACTAGATGGTGCTGTGTGTTAATGTTCCAATATATATTTAACCAAGGTGATCTATCAAACATCTACGAAAAGAGATTGCATAATTAGAGACTCAACATCAGCCCAACGGTTTGGACGAAATTTTTATGTAGATAAGGTTTTGCTTTGTAAGTTTATCTATATATGTGTATTTTCTGAAAAAAAAAAACACAATATTTATATCATCTCCGAAAAACGCCAGCGAAGTTCGGTCGCCCAGATGCTTGAACATCAAGCGATATAAAATCTGTACAATGTTTGGACAGATATACTACAAACTAAATAAAGCATAAATAGAGGTTAGGCTGATCTTAGTTTAGATTAAAAAAGCCTATGTCATTCTCCAATATGCCAACTAATTCCACACAAAAAAATCACGCCAATCTGTCACTCTGTTTCGACGTGAAAGAACGACAAACAAACAAATATTAGTATGTATATGGATGTCTTCACTAACACGACAACCTCACAACATAGTATATAGTATGCATATTATATAGGTATAATTATATATTTACATATATATTTATTTATATAAAACAACTAGAAATCACTTAAAAGCATTCAGTTGCAAATTAATTACCCATATCCAAACAATTATATGATTTCGACGATTATTTCCATTTGCTGTAAAACGAATACAGGTTGGATGAACCCACAAAATTATTTACATTTCGATAGCCTTGCTTTATTATATAGAATTTTCTTTGATAAAATAATACTAATTGTAAAAATCTTTTGTATTTAAATTTAATTTTTTTAGTTTGTAGTTTATCTGTTCAATAAATGTACAGATATTATCTACTAAAGTATGAAGAGTTATTTGTTTTTCTATATATTAAATATTCGGAAATGATATAAAAATGCGTTTTATTCAAAATACACCTAAAGTAGTATGTAAGCTTTAACTGGGTTTCACTTCGTCAATAGTTATACAGTATTTTCAATTTGGAAATTCGTATTACAAAGAATTTTTGGTATATATCCAAGAATTCCACTCATCTGGTACCGAAAATTCAATCACAAAAACATACAGTATAGGCACGAACACCTCTACTAAAACGCCAAACTATTTTTATCCTTATCCTCATAGTAATAAGAATTACAATTACTTATCAATAGCAAGTATGAGCTTTTCACGAAGCTTTTCATAAAACATAATTTCATTGTATTTACGACTTTATGTTATACCTTATAAGGACTAAAACAGCTTGCAATGTGCTAGGTAGTATGTAGTATGAAAACGTGTAACTCAGTTAGTGGTACGAAATAAGCCGCCGCATATGAGTTTTATTTAATATTCACACTGTTCGGTTGTTATTTGCTTTACTTTATTCAAAAATATGAAACTGTACGTCCAACGGCTAAATATGTGGCGGATTGGCATTTGTGCTTTAAAGGATATCGTGGGTTTGAACTTTTTCTTCTATCTATTAGGTTCACCAACAACTTTACATTTCATACATACACAAAACACATGTTAAGGATATAAAGCTAAAAATGCAAAACCACTTACAGGTAAACACAACAAGTATCATTTGTATATAATAATTAGACGGTTAAAAATTATTTAATTAGATTATATTTAATTTTTTTTACTATAATGCCTAAGACAGAAAAAAATAATAAACATTAAATTATGTACCTTATATGCTACAATTCCTAAATGCAAATGCTAAAAATCCCTCCAGTGGGTTTTTGTGATGCGGTAACATGCAGACAGACAGATAGACAAAAAATCTAAGAACTAGATTCGGCATCTGTATCAATAATAATATTTATTTCAATAAGGTTTTCCAAAAAATATTTTATGTACAGATTCGGCTTAGTTACAATTTTATTATATGTATATCTATACATACATATTTTTTTGCATGCTGTTTAAACAGGACCGTCATACGTAATTAACGGGAGAACAAATACCTTATAATACCACATAATACATAGTAACAAATATTTGCGTGTGAAGTTAATTCGAACAGGGGTTATAACACGATTCAAGCGTTTACATTGACTATTATTATTATGGGATTAGTTGGGCGTGTTGTGTGTTGGTATCATGGAAAAGAGGGTTGATGTTTATGTAAATTGCTTAAATTCATCAAAATGTGTTTATTGTAATGTAAAAAAAGTTTTTTAAGAGACTAAATAAAACCCTACGACTATTATAAATGCAAAAGTTTGTGAGGATATCTGGATGTAAAGAAGTATTTATGTTTGTTACTCTTTCACGCAAAAACTACTGAATGGATTTTAATGAAATTTAACAATAATAATATAGCTCATACATTAGGATAAGACATAGGGTAATAAATGTACGGTTCCCGTGGGATAGATTTCTTTTTGTTTTTCTAGAGGCGAACCCGATCGAAGCGAGGTTGAGCCTATAGTGTTTATTTATATTATATATAAGAGTAAAACTTACAAAATATTAATTGTAAGTACATAATTTTCAATAAAAATTGCAAGGTAAAATATAACAAAATATTTTTTTAAATAAACTACGAGAAACACTTCCGTATACCCAAAATATATTTTTAATATATGTACATATATTTTTTAATCTTACCGTTTTAGATTACCTTTCATACTATAAGATTTATAAATCATTCATAAACGCTTATACTTTGCACCACACAGAACACCTTGTTATGCGTTGCAAATGTTTTTGTAAATTAATTTAATTAACACCATGTGGCTTAGAGATTACTCTACAAAATTAGGGTTAGCTATAATTCCTCCGATTCAATAATTCTATTTACTTACGGTCAAATCTTTGATAAAATGTGTAAAATCATAACTACATAATATTAAAAATTAAAATACGCCGAGTTTTTGTTTGTTCATGGTAATATCAAAACCAGTAGTTGAATTTCCATATCTTACCAACTAGGAATTTACCCTTCTATAATCTATATAGATAAACTTAAAAAGTTGACCCTTATCCAAATACAAAACGTACGTTACGTAGTACACGAAATACATTTATATATATATATATATATATATATATATATATATATATATATATATATATATATATATATATAGATATTCTTGTATATATATATACAAGAATTGCTTATTTAATATTCTAAGATGAACGTACCGTACTTATCATACATTATAGTAATGTACATATATTGTATAACCAGTAAGTATCGTACCTGTAACAAAAAAAAAATTAATTATTATTGTGCAATTGTATTATGTTATATTCTAAAACTATTTTATATCATTCGTCTTTATCTATCATTTTGGGTTTTGTGTTGGTAAGGAGACAAAGTATAGGGATGTTATAATATATTGTATATATATATATATATATATATATAATATATATATATATTATATATATATATATACTAAAGCTTAATTTATTTACCAACTTCCAAAATGTAGAGCAAATGTATATGGGACAGAAAATTCAAATGCAAACGAAATTAATAGTTTCACGTTCTCCAAATACGTTTTTCCTGTAGCCTTTCATATTACAATTCTATAGTCCATAGTCTACATGGTGTATAGCTCCTGTATATCCCACAGAACAGAGTACTGTCGACACAACGGTAACTCGACGTGGGATAGACGGCGCAATGCTAGAACGCCACATCGCTTATTATTCACTAATCTGAATTAAGGTACAATCGTGTGTCTGTCCGTTTAAGCGTTTAGTTAAAGCGACATGGTGTACTGGAATTAAAGCCAATTGTTTGTAGTTGCAAATACAATATATGTATATTACTTCAAACAAACGTATTATAACAATAAATTAATTTAATACATTTGCTTGTTGTCAAGATATGTTCATATGGTTTAGTTTCTTAGAAAAGCGAATTAGTAAAATATATACATATATATTTGTTGTTTGTATTTATAATATTACTAGCAGAACCCGCGGCTTCGCTCGCGTTAAAACTACAAAAAATCTCTAAAAAAGTAGGTTCCATATAAACTTTCATTCCCTATTTTACCCTCTTATGGGATGAATTTTGAAAAATGCTAAAACACCCATTTATTTAATAGTATTGAAGAGCATTAATACCAAGTTTCAAGTAATTCTGATCACAAATATTTTTTTGGGTTGGTTGTATTATAAAGTATTTTCCCGTATTAATGACATGCTACTTTACTATGCTACTTTTTGTACGGTAAAAAGTAGCATACGCCTATTTCCAGCCCTCTAACCCCATTTACACAAAAATCACGCCAATCTGACTTTAAAGAAGTATAAACAAACAAATAAACAAACAAACACCCTTTCATATTAACAATATTAGCATGGATCTACGAATAAATAATAAATATTTATTCGTAGGCATGTGTATACTGGCAGCGTCACCTTTTGGCAAGTTTTATTTTTATCAGTAGCCTATGTGTTACTGCAAATCATAGTTTAGTCCAGCCGTTTTAACACTAAAGAGTAAGAAACGTACAGAGATACAAACTTTTGCATTTATAAGAGTATTTTTATATCAAAATATTGGAGTACATGAGACTAAGACAAATTTACTGAACAACTCTATAAATAAGACATCCCGGGATTACATCCCTAATCCCGCGACCAAATCGCGGGACGGCATAATCTCAGTGATTAACAATGGCGGGCCTCAGGGAATCTAATAAGCATCGCGGAATCATTTGCGGGATTGCGAGGGGGCGTGTTAATTTTTGTAATTGCCTCTGAAGATACTAGGTTAGTTGGAATGGATTTTTTGGGATCTTTCATTACTCGTGCCGGCGTCCCGCGGGATGCGGACTACTTTTTCGTGTCACTTCATTCTGTCAGATGTGAGATAATAAAAGTGGACTGTTTAATTTATAAAAGTACCCAAACCAAAGGATTCCAAGGTTTTTATACATTTCGTTACAAATTAAATAAAACTGTTTTGTAGGATTTTTCACTTGATTTTGTGGTGATTTTTAGTTCTGGATGTTACGAAAGCTTTACACCAAACATGGTCACAGTACAGATCGAGACAAAAAAAAGTTTATTTAAAAAGTCAAACATCCAAAAAAAGTAACCAAATAAAGTATTAGAAATGACAAAATAAACAATAATTTAATATTATTTTATTAAAATAAGTGAATATATGGAAATAAATTTTGTTTGAATAATAAGTATCCTTTGAGATTTATAAGTATCTCAAAATTTACAAAGAGGATACAGAATCTTAGTTTATTTTTTGCACAATAGCATAAAACACCTTTATATAACAAATACTTGCAGAACCGCGGTTTCCCTTGCGCTAAAACTACAAAAAAAAACTCTTAAAAGGTGAGTTTCATACAAACTTTCATCCCTTATTTTACCCTTTTAGGGGTGAAATTTCCAAAAATCCTTTCATAATGGATGTTTACATCGTAAAATGCATCAACTGCCAAAACTTTAAGTTTTTAACCCCTGTGGTTTAGGCTCTGCGTTGATCTCAGGACAAGTAATGTATATCTACATATAATAAAATTCTAACTAAGTTTAATCTGTAAATATTTTTTTGGAAAATCTTATTGAAATAGACATACATTAGTATCGAAACAAAGGCCGAATCTATAGTTTTTAGAATTTTTATCTCTCTGTCTGTCTGTCTGAACGCATCACGGAAAAACCATTGGAGGGATTTTGATGAAATTTGGTATGATAGTTGGTTATCCGGGTCAACATATAGGATACTTTTTACTGCGGGAAAATATCTCATCTCTAAGAAACCTATACTAAACGTTAAAACGTAAGTAGGGACGAACCCGAGCGGAGCGAGGGTGAGTCGCTAGTTTTATACATAGATAGATATAGGTGGTGGGTACACAACGCTTTGCATGCATAATATACGTCAGTCAACCTAGTTCATTGATCTCCACTGAATTTCATAAGCTAATCCCTACACTGTCATATTCATCATTCATACATGACCATGATTAATTACATAAAATATTCTATGCAAAATTGAACTTTAACACACAGAGATAGGGCGATAAGATATTGAGGATTGGGTAAAATCGACTAAATTATGTGTTCATCGTCTTTATATCTTTTAACTACCACGATATTTGATATTTAAACGGTTTAGATTTGGTTTTTCTTAGTTTTTAAACGGTTGGTAAGAATAAATTAAAGGGAAGAAGGATAAATAAAAAAATAATAATAGTATTTTAACAAGTATCATTATTCGCGTAGTTTAAAAATAACGGCTTTTCATACAAACTATCAACCCCTATGTTACCACCTTAAGGGTTGTATTTCTATAAATCCTTTTCTAGTGGATACCTAAACCCTATGAATAATCTAAATGCCAAATTTCGAATTTGTAATATTTATACTTTCTGAGATTTTAATTAGTGAATGGTACTTTGGTTTTATATAGTATACTCGTAATAGAGTGCGTCGTGTCAGTGCTTAATTGTCCAAACGACCAATTTACGGCAAGAACTTTTAATACAGAATTATTGACTTTTAAATATTAATTCTATTGGTATAAAATACATATTTTACTTTAAATAAAAACTTTTTAACAAAAAAATAAAAACCGACTTCGAACAAAAGCACTAAAAAGTAAAAAATAACTGATTGGTAGTTTTCATTCACTATTTAAATATTTTTATATATTATTACTAATTAAATATTTTCGAAGTCGGTGAAAGAGAAACTACTGTAAAGCACAATAATTATTAGTAGTTTGAAAAAATAAGCACTAAGGCTACGAGTGGTCCAAGTAAAACTTTATTTTTGGCTTGTTTTACACCCAACTAGCGTCTTACACTCGCTTCGCTCAGTTGCATCCTTAGGTATGTTTTTTTGAGTCTAATTCTTTTTCTAAGATAAAAAAAGCCTTAGTTACTCCTTATAACATACGTCAGCTATCTAACAGTGAAAGTCCCGTCAAAATCAGTCCAGCCGATTCGGAGAAGCAAGAGACAAACACAATTTTTTTTTAATTGTGTTTTTCTTATCAGTAACGTATATAATTTCATAAGCATTTAGTAAAAAGCTGTTGTTTTGGCATCACAAACAGACACTTCAATTTTATTTATTTGTATATATGTAGTATTTCTATCTGTGTAGAATGTATATGTATAATAGTTTTAATTTAATATTATTGCAAGAGATGGCACTGTCATTGTAGGTGTAGTTTTCTGAAATCGCGCTGTCTAAAGTTTCTGGTCGTTATATATAAGGCAATTGAAAGATGTGTCATTAGAGTTTAAATTGAGATAAAATATACGAGTGTCATCAACGAGTAGTATTTTCATTTCTAACATTGGTGCCGAAACCCGGGAAAGAAAGGAAGAACTAAGTGTAGTGAGTGTAGAGTCACGAGTGGTAAGACGAGCTTAAAGGACCTAAAACCGTGAGTAAATAGAGATAAGACAGTGAATTCAGTGATTAGTGAATCAGTTAAAAGACTTGCAAAATTTCGCGTAAAGTATACATACGAACTTAGAATAATTAATAGTGATTTTAACTTAAACTATTTTCGTTCTTTTAAAGACTTTAAAAAAAAAAAATTATTGTAATTTGGACTTGTAAAATATTCGAGATTTTATTCTGTGGACTTGTAAAATATTTGCGATATTACTCTATGAATTTGACAAAAAAAATGATGTTTGGAGTTGTCAAATATGTTGTATTTATCGATCGTATTTCTAATTTAAATAATATACTATATTGTGTTTCTTTACATTAAATAAAAATGGAGAATTTGGTAAAAGGACAATTAGAGCTATTTGAGCAATTAAAAAAAGCGGAACGGAATTTTAAAAAGTCAAACACTGAGATCCGTGCTAAAATTAGTTATTTAACTGCACGAATAGAAGCATTAGATAAATTAGAGGAAGCTTTTAATCAAAATCATTTGGAAATAGCATCTAAGGTGACACACGAGCAGAAAGCGCAGTTATCATATTTTAAAGATGATTTACAAGATAGTTTTCAGGAATCTTTTATTAACTATAAAGCCCTTCTTAAAGAATACATTGCATCGGCTAATTCAGGCTCTGCAAAGGTAGGTGGTAGTGGAAATGGATTGTCTGTTACGAAAGAGATTAATTCTGAGGTACAACTACCTAGAATTCAACTTCCTATTTTTAATGGAAAATATACCGAGTGGCAATCTTTTTACGATATGTTTGTGTCACTTATACACGAGAATTCTGTGCTTACGCCGGTACAAAAATTACATTATTTAAAGTCAAGTTTGACTGGAGAACCTGAAATGCTATTGAGAAATTTTCCCACTACAGCAACTAATTATAAAGAAGCATGGGATCAGCTAACTAAACGTTATAACAATAAAAGGTACAACTGTAACTCTATTATGAAAATGTTGTTTGGACAAAAAACCATAACACATGAGTCTGCAATTTCTATTAGAAACTTACTAGATACAACTAACTCTTGTTTAAAAGCATTAAATAACCTTAATATTAAAACCCAAGAATGGGATGCAGTGATTATTCATTTAGTAGTCTTAAAATTGGATCAAGAGTCACATCGACACTGGGAAAACTATTTAAGTACTATAACAGATGAACTACCCAAATGGTCACATTTAGAACAATTTCTAGAGACGAGATTCAGAACATTAGAGATGATAGATACAAACAAACAATCTACAAGTTTTAAATTACATAATAACCAACAAAGAAATACAAATCAAGTAATAAAACCAAAAGCATTCTATTCAGATGTAAACGTTAAACGAAGTTCAAATGAAGCAACTTGTGCAATGTGTAACGGTCCACATTTTATATATTACTGTACACAGTTTAAGAAAGAACCTGTACTTGAGAGGCAAAATATAGTGCAAAATAAGCGGCTTTGTTTTAACTGTCTCGCGCCCACACATCCTGTATTTAAATGTCAACAAAATTCGACATGTCGAAAATGTGGCAAAAAGCACCATACTTTGCTTCATTTTGAGAAAGAAGATAAACAAGCATATCAAAATTCGAGACAAACTGAGTCAACGAGAGATACAGAACATAAATCTAGTGGTGGAATAATTTCATCATCTAACGAGACAACTGTATTAGCTAATTTTTCGAGAGGTGATGTAAAAACTTATAGCGTATTATTAGCAACTGCTGTTGTAAAATGTAATAGTTCTCGAAACGGTTCTTCTTATATTTTAAGAGCATTGTTAGACCAAGGCTCTCAAGCCTCCTTTGTAACTGAGGACACCGTACAGTTATTGGGTCTTAAGCGTACTAATGTAAATGGTAGGGTGTCAAGCTTGGGAGATGGTCATAGTATGGTTATAAAATACGCAGTTAATATCGAAGTAGAATCCCGTTACGATCCTGGTAAAAATATTCGCGTCTACGCTTATGTATTAAAGTCAATTACCTCTATATTACCGTCACGTGAAGTAAATATCCCCAATTGGCTAGAGCTAAAAAACTTACCTCTTGCCGATCCAGGATTTGCATCTCCAGGGAAGGTTGATGTTTTACTCGGTGCAGAAGTATACGGAGAAATACTGCTAAATGGAATGAAGAGAAGCCCATACGGAAACCTAATAGCTCAGAATACTATGTTTGGATGGATTTTGTCAGGTAAGGTGTCCCGAGAATCTGGTGATGATAATGTTGTTACTTTACATGTTCAAGTTAAAGAAGATGAGTTACTAAAAAAGTTTTGGGAGATAGAGAACGAGCCAAATAGTATCGAAAAAAAATTAACTAAAGAGGAACAACGCTGTGAGCAATTCTATACTGAGACAACATCGAGACGTAATGATGGGAGGTTTGTAGTAAGATTACCATTTAGAACAGATAATCCCCAGAGTCAATATGGTCGATCATGTGAGATAGCTACGAGAAAACTAATTTCATTAGAGAGAAGATTATGTAAAAACCCTAAACTTTTAAATAAGTATGGTAAAGTTCTAGAAGAGTATACTGCTTTAAATCATATGAGGCTAGTCGAAAGTGAGGATGTAGATAATCCTTCAGCTGTATATCTTCCACATCATGCAGTTATCAGAGACGATAGGGAGACAACAAAAGTGCGCGTTGTCTTCAATGCCTCCAGTAAAGGAATCAATAACGTGTCATTGAATGATGATCTACTTATAGGGCCAAAACTCCAACAAGACTTACGGCATCTTTTACTCAGATGGCGGCAGAACCCTATATGTATTGTTGCAGATTTAGTAAAGATGTACAGGCAAGTGTATGTGCATGATATGGATACCAACTTTCAACGAATTGTATGGAGAGCTAGACCTGATTTACCAATTCAACATCACAAACTATTGACATTAACCTTTGGAACCGCCTGCGCACCTTATCTTGCAGTAAAGACTTTACAAACATTAGCCGAATTAGAAAACGAGAATTACCCATTAGCAGCACAGATTACAAAACGAGATTTTTATGTAGACGATTTAATGACTGGGTGTGAAGAAGAGTGGGAAGCGATACAAATTTATGAAGAAATGAGTAAATTAATGAGTGCGGGAGGTTTTCAAGTGCAAAAGTGGAGTAGTAATAATCAATCGTTTTTAAATCACATTAAAGCAGAGAAGTTAAACACAAAAAACGCGATATATATCAAAGAAGATAATATGGTCAAGGTATTGGGTATTCGTTGGAACAGACTTACAGACAGTTTTGAGTATATAGTTAATTTACCTGAACCTACACAACTGGTTACAAAACGAAATGTTCTATCAGATATTGCGCGATTATATGACCCTATTGGATGGATTGCACCTGTAGTAATTACTGCTAAAATTTTTATACAAAAATTATGGAAATCACACCTGGATTGGGATAATGAGTTACCGAGTGATCTTTTGGCAGAGTGGTTTAAATACAGACAAGAGTTAACTCATATTAAACATATTTTGATACCCCGATGGCTTTGCTCAACCAAGAGATCTAAGTTAGAGTTACATGCATTTTCAGATGCGTCAAGTGTTGCTTATGCAGCTGCTGTGTATCTCAAAGTGATTGATGAGAACAACCAAATTTACGTTAGACTTGTGACTGCAAAAACTAAAGTAGCGCCTATTGAAAAAGAAGTGTCTATTCCCAGGTTAGAACTTTGTGGGGCAGTTTTAGCTGCTAAATTGATACATGAGGTGTCACAAGTAATGGGCGTAATGAAACAAGATTTATATGCCTGGACTGATTCTATGGTAGTATTGGCATGGTTACGAGGGCCGGTAAGTCGGTGGGCTACTTATGTAAGTAACAGAGTATCACACATTCATACGATCTTAGATTTTGAGCAATGGCGACATGTATCAACTCAGACGAATCCCGCTGATTGTGCATCAAGAGGTCTCAAGCCGACCGAATTAAGCAGTTATTCACTCTGGTGGAACGGTCCTGAGTGGCTAGGAAAATCGATCATTAATATTGAAAATCCAATTATAGGTGATACTCACGAGGAAGAAAAGGTTAAATCATTTACCATGAAGGTCACAGAATGTAGTTTTGAGTGGATGAAATTCTCAGATTTAAATAAAATGTTAAAAGTCATATCCATATGTCGGAGGTTCCTTAAAGTAAAGTTACCGTTAAAAGATAGATCTACATATCCTAAATACGCTACAACTGATGAGATGAATAAAACTATGGAACTTTGTATTAGACAAGTTCAGGAATATGAGTTTAGCGACGAAATTATTTCACTACAAAATAAGGGTTGTGTCTCAAAACGAAGCAAGTTACTTTCACTTTATCCATTTTTAGACAAAAATAAGATATTAAGAGTTGGTGGACGCATTAGCCAAGCAGAAGTGAGCTTTGATCAAAAACATCCAATTATTATGCCAAATAAAAATCATTTAAGTCAGCTGATAGTCGCAGATGCTCATAAGAAGACACTTCATGGCGGGCCTCAATTAATGATGAATTTTTTGAGATCTAAATTTTGGATAGTGAGAGCACGTGATATGGTCAAACAATATTATAGGACATGTACAACTTGCTTAAGGTACTCTAAAGCAGTAACAACCCAACTTATGGGGCAATTACCAGAGTCCAGAGTAAAACCAAGCAGACCCTTCAAAGCTTCAGGAGTGGATTATGCGGGTCCCATTAATATTAGAGTTTCATCGGGTAGAGGGGCAAAGTCCTATAAAGGATATATTTGTTTGTTCGTGTGCATGGTCACACGCGCAATTCACTTAGAAGCTGTGACTGATCCAACAGCAAAAGGCTTTATTGCAGCCTTTCGAAGATTTGTTGCTAGAAGAGGACACTGTCAAGATCTTTTTAGCGACAATGGCACTAACTTTGTTGGTGCAGATGTGATGTTACGAAATATGTTTAATAGTGCTAAATCTGAGTTACCACATGAAATAGCAGAACTTTTAACATTAGAATCCACTAAATGGCATTTTATACCTCCAAGTGCACCTAATTTTGGAGGAATTTGGGAGGCGGGTGTTCGTTGTGCTAAAGCACATTTAAAAAGAGTAATCGGGGATAGTACTTTAACATACGAAGAGCTTTGTACACTACTAACGCAAATCGAGGCTTGTTTAAATTCTCGACCGTTGTCATTTGTTAGTGATAACCCAGACGACCCTCTTCCCTTGACACCTGGCCATTTTTTAATAGGAGAGCCTTTGATAGGTATAAGTGATGTTAATTATATAGATCAAAATGTTATTGGTTTAGATAGGTGGAAATTAATACAAAAAATGTTTAATTTGTTTTGGAAAAGGTGGTCTAAAGAATATTTAAGCAATTTAAATCAAAGAAATAAATGGTGTATAAAGAGACCAGAAGTAGATATTGGAGATGTGGTTATAGTTAGAGACGACAATCTTCCGCCAGCTAAATGGATTTTAGGAAAAATAATAAAAAAGCATACTGGCCCAGATAATGTGACACGAGTTGTAACTCTAAAATCTAAAAGTGGCTTTCTTAAACGCCCAATCAATAAAGTTTGTATTTTGACTAAGTCAAAGTGATTCAAGTTGCATTATCAGGGTGGGCGGCTATTTTATGTACTTCTTTATTTGTGATTTGTTTTATTGTGATAATATTAGACTTATTTTACTTTTGTTTGTTATATCCATATGTTATGGTGGGCGGTAAATAAGTAATACATTAATTTTGTGTTTCTTCTTTATTATTTGTTTAAAGGACAAGTCCTTGGTGGGCGGAATGTGTAGAATGTATATGTATAATAGTTTTAATTTAATATTATTGCAAGAGATGGCACTGTCATTGTAGGTGTAGTTTTCTGAAATCGCGCTGTCTAAAGTTTCTGGTCGTTATATATAAGGCAATTGAAAGATGTGTCATTAGAGTTTAAATTGAGATAAAATATACGAGTGTCATCAACGAGTAGTATTTTCATTTCTAACACTATCATCATAAAATAAGTTAATATCATTCACACATAGAGTCTACTTTAACTGCCCCATGGTTCATTTTAACGGTACGTCTCAAAGCTATAATAATCGTGGCATTTTTAATGAACTTCCATCGCTCCTTATATATCTAGTGAAAATTCCACCTTACAATATATTGTGTCAAATACCTTCGCCCTATAAGGCTACACTTAAGTCATCATCATTTATGGTACTTTAAACCTTAATGAATACTGATAAAGTTGTATTTGATTTGTATGTAATACGGTTGCGACAGTTATTTTATGGTTTCATAGTTATAGTAAGTATACGTTTTATTATTGTAAGTTCATCGAAGTATTTTCTACACTCATACGGAATGAGTCATTTTATTAGTCCAAATGAATCTATATTTCTATTAATTTATAATACTAATATTATAAATACGTAAACTCTGTATGTCTGTTTGTTTGTTACGTTTTCATACCTAAGCTAATGGACCAATTTCAATGAATTTTGGCATAAAGATAGATTAGTTCTTGCAGAAAGAAGAGCATAGACTACAGGCATAGACGTTTTATAAGCTACTAGCGACTTACCGTCGCTTCGCTCGGGTGCTTTCCTAGGTATGTTTTATAGATATAAATAGCTATTAGCCAGCGCTAGGCATGTAAATGTTTTTTCTATGAATTATTCCGATGTATTAATAGTTATTCTGTTGTTCGGGGCGGAGACAAATCCAACTAATCAAAGATTATAAAAAACGGTTCAGTCCTTCTTGAGTTACAAATGGTGTAAATAACCTGACTCTGTTTTAGATATAAAGACCAGTTATTGTGTTTTCCCGTGGGAAAGAAAGATTTCCTGAAGTAAAAGGTATTATAAATTTTAACTAGAGTAATAAGTTATCACTTCACCAAATTCCGTTAAAATCGGAAACGCGCAAACAAACACAACAGACAAACAGACAACATTTTTAATAACAATTTTTTGGGGTCTATATTCTGTACACAATACATTACAGTTATTGTTTTAAAAAAATATTTTATGTACAGATTTCGCTAAATTACTGTTTTATTAAATGTAGGTATAGAAGTCTTGAGGGGTGATATAAGGGATAAAAGTTTATATGAGAAACCCATAATTTTCAAGTTGAGGATATGAATATGCATTTTGATAAGACTTTATGTCTTTGGTAAGAAATAAAGAGTGTTTCGGCATCGGAAGGTTCGAGATTGGGTCTATGCTGCGTCCCTAGTTTACAATATTTGAATTATGTTAGAACGTAAATCAATATGTTTTAAGATCATTCATAGCGGTTGTATAAGATAGCCTACTGTATCCGAAGTCATGGTTTCAATTTCCGCAATGGTCAAATGTCTGGCAAAAGCTTAAATTGGACCCACGCAATTTATTACTGCAAACGAATCGATAGAATGAATATAGAAGATATAACTTCTTTTTATTCTAGTACGGGGGTTATGGGATAAATATGTTAGTACATTAACATAGGATCATTCACACAAATGAATTCCCAGCGGGACTCGATCCTGCGACCACTGGCACAGCAAGTAGGTTCACTACAAACTGAGCCAAACTTCTCGTCAATATTATACCAAAACGATATAAAAGCTCACAATGGCAACAATTACCTCTGACGACCATAGTCTTCGAGTAAAAGATATTTTTAATAGCATATTTAGTAATCATCTTCAACATGATTATCATTTATCTTACGGTAATCGTGAGGAAACCTGCATATCTGAGAGAACCTAGCAAGTTTTCGAAAGACATGTGAAGTCCGTCAATCCGTAATTAGCCAGCGCGGACTGTAATCTGATCTCCCTCATATGCAGGGAGATCTGTGTCCAGCAGTAAGACGTTAAAAATTGCTGAATAAATTTTGTAAATACAGTAGTTCTACACTTAATTACATACGAACAAACAAACATTCTAAAATAGTAAAAAAACTTCTGTTACCTGCGCTTTGCATAAACAAAGCCAGGTAATAAAAGTTATACATCATACATGACAAATATAATCAGCCATCATATCGAGAGTCTTGTTAAACGGTTATTATCATAGACAACCGACGTAGATTAATGGCGGGAAACTCGTAATTTGTCAAGATGTCTGCTCGACGATAACATACTGATACGTGGATTTGGGGGTTGTTTTTGTACTTAGAGCTTAATTTGTGTTTAAATATTATATTTGGATAGATATTGATAATATTGGAATATTATAAGTGCGAATATATTTGCGAATATGTGTCGCTCGCGGGAACGTCTAGACAGGGCTAAAATTTAGTATACATATAATTATACACTAACGAGACCTTGAATAACACATACTATTAGGAGTTACTCAGGGGTGCACTCTAACAATGGAAGGTTAAGTCGCTCGATTATAATTATAATTTTTAATTAGGTTGTTTCTTTGTATATCAGAGAAAAGGAACAGGTGGCAATAGCTATATTAATATATAATATAATAACTTATAGGTATGTATTACATAATTAATTTGCTTTTGATCAACTGAAATGACCATGTCTGGCCAGAACAAACTAAATAAGCGTAAACTCGAAGTTTTTACTTTAACTAGCCCGGAGTACCACTACCACTATCTACATCATAACTGTCATCAGTTTAGCTCGTATCGAATAAAGCTATTGTAAAGCTTTTCAATATGAAGATATTCAATTTTAACGAATTTCAAATCGATAAAAGAACACATTAAAATGGATTTCCAAGATTAAATTACAAAGTTACAAGAGAGGCTAATGAAAGCGAGTTAAAAGGCGAGTTCAATGAATTACCAACTAAATATAATTTCTCAGCGTAGCTGTCGTTATCGATCGCATTCCATAAATTGCGCTTAAACCGCATACGGTTTGGGAATCGAACACGCATACCACACGACCGCTTATTCGCTATATCCTATTTGCCTAACGCCGGGTGCGAAACTCAGTTAAACATTCTAATTTAGATTCACATTATATGACATTACTTTAAATATGTATAGTTATAATATTTATGGCTATCGCTCGTAAATATATTATGGAGTAAATTTCTATTAGCAATATCGACAAAGAAGTTATACGTATAGATATACTAAATATTGTAATTTTAACTTTAAATAGGTATAGGAAAAATTTCTATTTTGTTAATTATCTCACTACTGAGTAATTAGTCCTTTACATATTTTTGTTTGCAGCAGTAAGTCCATTTATTATAATATCTACATATCTATTCTGTGAGAACTTTTAAAAACTTGTGTTTTTTTTTTATTCTAATTTATAATAAATACATACTTATAACTAGGATTTAGTATAACACTTGTCAATAGTCACTAAACAAAAGAAAAAAAAAATCGGTTGACAAGCAGAGAAAAACATGAACTAAACTGTTTTGTCTTTGCCTATTACTATCAGTGAACTAAGTTTCATCCAAATCCGCTCAGCTTTTCACTGTAAAGGAGCAACAAACATACACACAAAATTTCGTATTTAAAATCAATAGTACCTAGTCCAATTCTATGTTTCGATAACACATATATACCATTTATAAACACAATACCATTCAAACATTTACATTGCAATATATAAATATTGTCAAAGCAATAACGCTTTTGGTAGGAGATGAGGACACCCGAGCCTGAAATATGTGCGCCATATATTAGCAGATATAGCGTGGATAATATAGATATAGCGGTGCCGAATACGTTTCCACTTGCATCCTCATGTTAGAGACGCTTCATATTATATAGCTAGGAGATGAGTGTGGGCTATTTTTCTAAGTTTTTCTATTACATTTATTTTATTTACAACTAGCGTCTCGCCCTCGCTTCGCTTCAGGTTCATCCCTAGACAAAAACAAATCTATCCCACGGGAACCGTACATTTTTACGGGATAAAAAGTAACTTATGTACTATTCCAGACTGTAATGTATCTCTTTGCCAAATTTCATCCAGAGCTGTTCTAGCGTGAAAGAGTAACAAACATATCAAATCAAATCAAAATATTTTATTCAGCATTAAATTATTACAATTTTTTACTGAACGTCATGAGTCTACTACCAGTATGTACATCCATCCATCCATACTCACAAACTTTCACATTTATAACATTATGGATATGAATTTACTGGGAAGTTTCCACCGGACGCCATTTATTTATTTATTTTTATTTATTTATTACGTCATATTTAAACAATATTCACTCGTATGTAATATTAAGAATTATCCACAACAAAAAGCAATTTAACTTCACCTCATATGTTAAAATTTTAAGACTTAAAAAAATAAATTAAAAACTCAAAAACATTCACCTCCATTTGAGTAAGTCGGCTAAAAACAAAGTAACAATATATTTTATTAAAACTAACAAATCTCCATGTTTTTTTATTTTTTTATTATTATTTTTATTTACTAAGACCATCATTTTCGCATATAATATCATAAACAGTTTCTATGTCAATAACTGCATTAGTTTTACAACTGAGTCGCAGTTATCAACGCCCACCTCTCTAGCAACAGGCTACAATTATATATGCCAAATTAATTGTATCTATTCTAATAACACAAAAAATAATAGATTATCAAATATCAAAAAAAAGAAAGAAAAGGATTTAATGTATAAAACCAGCACATTTCAAATGAAATCAAGAAAGTCAGCCCCATATTTTACAAGTACATGTTGGGTTCTCCATTGGCATTGGCTTCACGAATTTTACGTTCTAATATCGTGTTTTCCCTGAGTAGAAATCTGTGCCTTATAAGGTATACAATTAGGAAGTGGAGCACACGTGTACTTGTAGACCATATTTGGTCGGTTATTCGAAAAGTTTAAGACCCTTGACCATAATTTAAAAAAAACCATCAAGTATATATTTAGAGAATTTATAACGCAATAGTACAATGAAATTAACATTTTCTTTAAAATTATGTAGCTTTCAAAATATTGCTTATAAAATTGAATTAATTTTTCACTTATTTAACATCATTGCGAATCAAAAAGTGAACTTAATACAGATATCTATATGTAATATATATGTACGTATACGCCAATTATTTTATCAATTGTTCAAAAAGATAATACCTTGTGTCTAAGAACAACTGCCGAATGAAACTCCGCGGGACAATTGATTAATTTTGACTCATTATTATTTTAAATTAAAATCTTGTTGCAATACTTGTTCTCTTTCTTTCTATCATTTATTATCTAACACGAATTCCGAAACTTCCAGCCCCTGGTCTGCCTAAATATATGAAGTCATAAAGCTAAGATACGTTTTATTACATTTTCAATCTCTTTGACGGGACTTTTATTGGGAGCTTTATCCGAACTACGCTTTTATGTTGTAATTCTAAGTAGTATTTAATGTTATGGTTGTAATTTTGTTTAAAGACGAGCACAGAACCCGACATAAGCATTAATAACGATTTCTAAATCTTCAAAAATGACGAATTTCCATAAAAATTTTCGCTTCCTACTGAACCACTTCGGGATGAATTTTCAAAATCCTTGCATGTAAAATATTTTTGTTATATAAGGAACTCTTGTATAAAACTTTTTGCTTCTACGAGTATTCAGTTGTTAAGGCGGTATCTCTAAAGGTTTTCTCGCTAGCTACTAACTTAAGTTACGTTTACATAATATTAGTTAACTTATAGACAACACATAACTTACTAAATACACTTAAAAATACCAATATAAATCGACAGATAAACAGTATACAGGTCGATACTAAGAAAAAATATTTCTAAATCAAATTGTTTGAGCAAAATATAACTTAATATCACTTAATTATGATTTACATCCTTATTCCTGCGATTAGAAACAGCGAAACTAACATTAACACGTTAGTAAGATTCCATTTGCAGTTTAACTTAATATTACTGTAGCAGTGTTGCAGTTAACAAAGCAGTTAGCGGTCGATCCGTTTGAACAGTTTGTTCTTTTCATCGGAATTTGAACCTTATATATATAAATATAGGAGTTACAGGTGTATCTTCCGTAATCATCGCTTGGCAACCATCCAGGTCTAATCTCTGTTAGTTCATTTGTTTATTACTGTTCAGACTCCAGTGTCATCGAGGCATGGCTTAGAAATATTATCGTAATTTATAGCTTTTCGTTTTTGAATTAAGTTTTGTTGTTGGTATAATTTGTTTTGACAAAATTAACCTGATCATTTTGCTTCAACGAATTGAGTTTAGCAAATAATATTTTTTTCTCTCATTTTGTTTTACGTTTTAAATCTCCTTCTATTATTTTGTGTATTTGAAAAATATTATAAATAATATACCTACCGATGTTTTGCTATATTTTTTAAGTTTTCAGTGAGAGCAAACGTAGACTAGATCTCTGGAAATGCATCTCAAGTCAAAACAACGTATTTAATGATGTGGACTTCGGCCTCACATTGAGGTGAACCTAGTGCCCAGCAGTGAGATGTCGAAAAGGCTTAATTATTATCACTTGTATTCAATAGTTTCCAAAATTGTATCACTGATTGATGTGGGTTCGATTCTTGCAATTTTATTTTAGTATAGGAAACTAAAATGCCTATAAAATGGATTGTTTAGTGAGTAATTATGTATAACGGTGTATCGTTGGTTAAAATTTTACGTATTTCTGATCAAAATTCCATCTGAATTGTATTTAAAATAATTCAATCAGTTTAAACGTTAGGTTTGAGAGTTCCGCTCTCACTCTATAGATTAACAGACTACGTATTCCCATAGATTAAGTCTTACAATGTCGTGTGTCGTAAATAAAGGCCAAGCAGTAATCAAATGTAGTACAGTCGTAAACGTGTCGCAAGCTTTCTACCGGGCACATGGTTCGTGTAAACAAATATATTGCGACACTATACCTACTGTTATCAAACAGAAATATTACATTTAACGATAAACGGTCAAACGATAACATATTTATGTCAATTAAAATTCTTAATCAAATCAGTAAATCTATACTAATATTATAAAGAGGCAGATTGCTTGCTTGCTTGTTTGTTTGTTTGTTTGTTTGTTTGTTTGTTTGTTTGTTTGTTTGTTTGTTTGTTTGTTTGTTTGTTTGTTTGTTTGTTTGTTTGTTTGTTTGTTTGTTTGTTTGTTTGTTTGTTTGTTTGTTTGTTTGTTTGTTTGTTTGTTTGTTTGTTTGTATGTTTGCATGAACGCGCTAAAATAATTTAAATATATATTATTATATACGTTTTTTTGTCAGCGATATGGAAACTTAACTGTTCTAAAGTGATGTAAGATCGCTAAACTTTAGCTATTTACTAATCTATTACAAGGTTATTTATATGCAATACTACCACCAAGACCAACTGTTTGTCGTAAAAACAGTTAAAGAGCGCTAAAAGATAACTATAAAATCTAAACGTTCTAATCTTAAGTATCACCTAGTAGGTAATATCTACAGAATATAGGAACGTCTATTCAATTTGTTAGGTAATTGAATGAAAATTTTAGGAGTGGCATGTGAAGGCGAGGTACAGCAGTTTAAGTGCACCTTCAATTTGAGTCTGTACATCGATAGTAGTGGTTTCCATTGAAATCAACTGACCGGAGTGTATATGCTTGCTATCTATTCCGAATAATGGCTTCTGTGAAGCAAGCTTCTAGTCAAGCGCGATACTTTGTTCTGATTGATTTGAAAAAAGAGGCCGTATTTATAACGCCATTTTATATACTATACTGAAACTAAAGCAAGAATTTAGTATCTTTAAAAGAGTATTCTTTAAATAAAAATATGTAGTATTTTTTAAATTTAAAAAAACGCAAATAGCGAAAATACTCATATGTAGGTGGCACTTTTTTTTTAATTCGGTCAATAAATTACTTACTATCTATATATATAATATAATATAATATAATATATATATATATATATATATATATATATATATATATATATATATATATATATATATATATATATATATATATTAATTAATTTTACTCTAACTATTATACTCCATGCCGGGAAAACTTAAAAAAAAGTTTGTAGTTCAAAAAATAAGTATGACGTTTGAAACCTCAATGACTCAGGCACTCTATAGGGACTTAATTAAGATGAGATGACTCAACCAAAGTTTTAGATCCTATATTGTGATTTGTATTATAGGTATGTTAAGTTGAATGATGCTTAATGTATTATATATGAATAGGCAAAGACAGAATAGTTCAGTACCTTCTTCTCCTCTGTTTGTTAACCGATTTGATTTATTTTCTGTTTTGTAGCTATTGACGAGCATTAGTGTGATCAATAAAAAAAATACTAATTTTTCACTACGTATTATAAAACTAAAGTCCGCCGCGTCTGTCTGTCTGAACGCGATAAACTTAAAAACTACAGATTTCATATGATTTCCACCAATAGATGGAGTAATTCATGAGCAAGTAATAGGTGTATAATTCATTAAGTTTTTATGTAAATTGGCTGAAATATGACGACGATTGTTGAAGATGTCGGAAAAAATCATTCCAACTGGGAGCTTTATCGGCGTGCGCTGCGTGATTTTAAAATTATATGAAAACTATATATTACAGAATTATACTTCTTAAAAAGATCTTCCTATTAAACTGTAGCAATGTGCACGTATTTAGGGACGCACCCGGGCGAAACGAGGGTATGTCACTGGTTTCATATGAAGATAGGCAAATTCTATGTAAATAATTATGGTCGAATCTACCACACGACCACTGTGCCAGTAGGGATAAATACTCAAACGTGAGATATCAATAGAAAAACTCAAATATACTCAACTATTTCTATAATAATACTAGCGACACACCCTCGCTACGCTCGGGTTCGTCCCTGGGGTGGGGTCTGGGAGGACCACCCTTATCCTTATCACTTAGGGGTATGGAAAATAGATAGTAGCCGATTCTCAGACCTACTGAATACACATATAAAATTTGGTAAAAATCGGTAAAGCCGTTTCGGAGGAGTACGGTAACTAACATTGTGACATGGAAATTTTATATATAAGATAATTTCCTAGAAAAAAACACAGTAAAAATAATGTACTGAAATCCATTTATAAATGAATGGAAGCACCTTTACCTTTATTGTACTATAATGTCGGCTCAGTTAAAAAAATATTTCGAATACTCCGAAGTTTTAAAATATGATTGCTCATGTACAACATGGTGGGTTATACGGGGTTATAGGATTTGTCATCTAACGATACGATAGCGAGATATGATTAACAAGCTTTTAATCCCAGTAGGAACTGTGAAGGCGCTTATATTTATATTCAATATATTAAATTGAATTTAACTTTTAAATAAAACTATGTTTTCGGATTATTTCGCGGATTTATTTTGATTTTTGGTTCCCGACGTTTCGAATGCTTTACAGCATCCATGGTCACGGGAGAGACTGAGGTGTTACATGTCTCTAAGGTATTATATAGTTGTTACAGAGAGTGCCTACCCACTATTTTAGTGGAAACAATAAAAATAATCCAAAAATATAGTTTTATTTAAAATGTCAAATATTCGCGTAAATCTAAGAAAGTATTATGAATTTAACGTCTGAAATATAATATAAGCTCCCAAAAAAATAAGGATGAGAAAGAAGGAGAAGATACTTGAGAAAAACTAAGTAATAGGACATTTCTTATGGATAAAGAAAGAAGATTTATCAATATGGTCTAGTTATAATGAGTCTATACCATTCTTTAGCCTATTGATTATATATATATATATATATATATATATATATATATATATATATATATATATATATATATATATATATATATATATATATATATATGTGTATGTACATAAAAAAATATCCCGTTTCGTCCTTCCATCATGGTGTGAAATTTCGTAAACTAAGTAACACTTCATTCATAATTATTTTTTAATGAAAAGCTGAACTAACATTTTCAAGATCGTGTACAAATTAAAAGACACTAGAAAATACATAAAAAAAATATAAGCATCCGAATTGAGAACCTGCTCCTATTTTGAAGTCAGTTAAAATGTAAATTATCGTGTAAATCTAAGAAAGTATTATCGTATCGTATAGCGTAAATGGATCTGACAATTCCGATCGAGCCATTCATTTTACGAATGGTCAACGTAGGAGGTAATTGCCCGAATTTAAGGCGCCGGATGTCGGAACATATTGACCGTCTGTTAAGAACTAGTTATACTTTACATAGCTTGTTACTTTACAATATCAAAGAGTTGAACGAGGTGATATCTACAATAGCTATCGCTTGTAGAAAACATGATATGTATGAAAGTGTTTTACTTTAGTTTTCTATTAGTTGGATATATATTTTCGATAATATCCGCAAAAAAATTCGAATAGATATTTTCGTTTAAAACTAACGACTCACCCTTACTCCTCTTGGGTTCGTCCCTAGGTTGGTTCCCCATACAAACTTTTACCCCATTTTCACCCCCTTAAGGGACGATTTCCGGGATAATAACTATTGTATGTCCTTCGCAGGATCTAAAACTATCTTTTTACCAAATTTCAACTAAATCGGTTCAATAGTTTCGGAGTCTATTCGATACAAACAAACCTCAATAAAAAATCCTCTTTATAATATTATTATTATCATTATATTGTTATATTATACAGTTAACATTTCAAATATTGGCGTGAATCTTAAAAAAATACTAATAAAAGATTATTGTCGATACAGAGGCGGAATCTATAGTTTTTAGAATTTCTATCTGTCTGTCTGTGACCACATCGAGAGAAAACCACTAGACAGATTTTGATGAAATTTGGTATGATGATAGCTGGTTATCCGAGTTAACATATAGAATAGTTTTTACTGCGAGAAAATATCTCATCTCTGAGAAATTTATATTAACTTTATACGAACCGAGCGGTGCGAGGGCGAGTCGCTAGTTTAAAATAAACTTAGCTCGTTCACTGTACACTTGATAACCTAACATAATTATAAGTAGACTAATCTTTACAACCCCTATAGATAAAAGGTTTATAGTACTTACATAATAATTTCGTGAGCCTAAACTGCCAAAAGACCCATTGTCTTTTACATTATCTTTAAGTATAATTCAAAATTTGTAACAAAATTGTTCCAACCCTTATCATATCGCTTTAATGCTGAAATTATATATTCATGTCAAAAATGACGAGGCCTGTAAGATTATTCACATTCACTGAAAGAACCTTTGTTGCGCTGTCAAATATTCGGAGTTTCTATGCTGAATGAATGTCGCGATACTTTATATTTTTTTTGTGTGTCCTATATATGATATACGTACAAACATTATTATCATTCTTTTAATGTCCCACTGCTGGGGGTGGGCCTCCCTTCAATACGAGAGGAATCAGACCATAGTTCACGCTGGCCAAATGCGGGTTGGCGGACTTCACATGTCTTTCAAAAACTTGCTAAGTTCTCTCAGACATGCAGGTTTCCTCGCGATGTTTTCCTTCATCGTAACACAAGTGGTAATTATGTTGCAAATGATTCTCATATTAAAATATCGAGGTGCGAAACCCGGGATTTGGATCCACTTCGCTCGATTTCGCAAGCGCGTTACTACTGGGATACCATTGTCTTTATTGCCATTATATTTATTATATATGTTTGTATGTATAACAATTTATGTAGAGCATTGGACGTTATGCTAGTATATATGTGTGTATACTTAATAATAATAAATAGTGTAAACTATAAAGCTTTAATATAAATTGGCAAAATTAAAATTAACTATCACATTTCTTTTTGATCATTTAAGTATATTTGACTATTTTTCACATTTTTAGTATATGTTTCTTTTGGGTAGGTACTAACTGCACTTTTGCTTGAAAATTAGTAATGAATAAGAACTCACCCTCCTCTCAACTCACCACTCGGGTTCGTCTCTAGGTACGTTTTCACGGTTAGTTTGCGTGGATTTCTCAAAGATGAGATATTTTCCGCACTAAAAAGTATCCTAAATGTTGTCCCGTACAACCAGCTATCACTATACCAAATTTCATCGAAATCCGTCCAGTGGTTTTCTCGTGATACGTTCCCAGACAGACAGAGAGACAAAAAATATTTAATGTACCTACAGATTCGACTCAGAATTTTATTATATGTATAAATATGACACTTACGAATTAAGAAATTACCAAGAATTTTACCATCAAACCCACAATTTAGAAATCCAAAGTTAAAATAAAAAAGAAACCTAAAGTACTTTAAAATGGCTTGTAACTTTTATGCTGTACATATAATTCCTATGCTATCTAGTTTTACGTAGTTTTTTCCGCGACAAATTTCACCGGGGATTTATTTCGGATAAAAAATAACCCAATGTGTTAAGCCAGGATACATTCTCCCTAGAGCTGCAACTGTTTCGCGGCTTACTTAGTAAAATAATGTAGATTATCTAGCTAGCTAGGCCTATTTATATGTAGATGATGCGTCTGACAGATTGTGTGACATTCGATTCCTGTGTAAGATCAATTGGCACCTATGAACCTGTAGAAGCTATAATATAAACTCTAAAGTACAGAGACACGCATATGGGATAAACTTATACTATTTAGCAAGGTAATGTTCTTGCTCTTAGGCTAGCGGGTTCGATTTCCATTCAATACACAAATCATGAATATTATTCACTCAACAATACCCGTGGATTTGTCCACATGCCCAAGTTCAAGACGTTCTTTCCCTTTTAGGAAGAATTGATTATTATAATAATAATAAAACTATTTATACGGTTTTTTACGCTCACCGGATCTCATGGAAAAGATAGACGTCACAATTTATCGTTATTACAGAAGTTGTCTACCCACAACATTATATAATAATCTGGTAAAAAGGCACTGAAATACCTTACAATTTTATTAATAAAATATTAATTTAACTTAAGAAAGTCGTTATTATTATATAATATAGCTTAATAACAACAATAACAAAATTGTCTTTGGTTTTAACATCAAGTCCCTATAACCAATTTGAATTTCATTAAACTATCAACAAATCCTTATCCTCTCAGAGTAATAAATTTAAATAAAATACAATAATTTGGGAAAAAGATGGCACCGAAATATCTTACAATTCTATTAAGTCGAATATTAACATTAACTCAAGAAAGTAATTAATTAATTATCTATTCTATACATATGTATAATAAAATTGTGACTGATTGCTGTCTGTACACTCAACATATTTAAGAAAAGCTATTATTGGGGTCTTCATTAACACAATAGAATCCAAAACAAAGGTTTATAAATTTTTTGTCTTTTCGTCTATGCGTTTATACGCGCTAACCTCAGAAATAGCTAAACCGATTTGGGTGCGGTTTTCACTAATATATTGTGGTAAGCTTACCTTAACTTTTAGTATTTGTTTTATTTCAATCGGTTCATAAATAAAATTGTCTTGGTTTTAATATCCCATATTCAAGCCCCTATACACAATTTGTATTTCATCAAACTATCAACACATCCTGACCCTCTCAGAGTAATAAATCTAAACGCATTGAGTGTATCAATCACCGTTGCAGGATGCGACCCAACGCGGGAAGTTTGGGGACCGCGTAATTGTATTTGGTAAAATAGACGATTTAGTTTATGATAACGTGGGATTCATGGCTTAGAACATATAGTTATTTTTATTGGGGTGCGAGTTCGATTCTCGTGCAGACTCTTTTCTTTGTAGTTATATAATATATACCATATATACCATATATTTGTTATCTCAGTTTATAGAAATTGTTCATAGAAAATATGAACTAACTTATGTAGTTAATATTTTGTAAAGTTTTTGAGAGAAAGTTTCATTTGATGGTTATTTTTGCTTTATTCTAATTGTTTTATTTTATTTTTCTATAAAATATTAGTATTTTTATAAAGGAAATTGAAAATTTAGTACATATTATATTGAATAGGAATAAATATGTAATACTTATACTGTGCATTTATAAACAATTTGTATGAAACATTCACTTCCTTGTTATATCAAAAAAATATGAAACCTTTTGATGCACATGTCATGTATTAGACGCATTGAATGCACATCAAAGCGGGGATCCGGATATATCCGGATGAAAGCGGCGAAAACCGGTTCAAAAAAGCGTAATGGAAGTCGAAACTAATGATCACACCAAAGAGTCGAATCTATGACGGCCTTTTATAAACCGAGGCTTTGGTAGTTCAAAAATTCGGTCAAGTGCGATTCAGTATCGCGCATCGTGGGTTTCGAATCATCGATATATTTTTTTAGGAATATGAATAAAATAGCTCATTTAAAAAAAAAACAATTGAACTATTAGTACAAGTTTCAAGGAAATAAATATAATTAAAAATAATTTTCTATTATGACGACTATACTTAATTTTTTTACATTTGACTGTTGATTGTTTTTTACATGGTGTTTGAATTTTTAGTTATTACGTTTAAAACTACGTAGCTTATTATATACAGGATATACGGATAGAAGTAATAGGCTTAGTATTAATAAAATTGAAAATTAAAAAAATAAATAAAATATATAACTATCTATCTACCTTTTGCAAACTTTTAGACAGAGAACTCTAAAACTTAGTAACGATCCATTTTCATTCTTACCACAAACAAAATAAGATATAAAATTGTACTGAAATAAAATAGTACGGTCTGCAACGCATGCCTTTGACAGTTACAGTTCTATAAAGTTTACTTGTTTCATATTGTACTCCATTATAGTCTTTATTGCCTTGACTTAGGGATGAATATTGTATATTGAATGTATAGTAAGCAGAAGCATTATTCAAACTGATCTGAACCGTTCTGCGCAAATAAGATAATGGAATTTCGAGGATAGATTTGACATACGATATTTGGTCCTATTGTGGCAAGTTTAGGCATCTTACACACTGAAGAATATAAATGGAGAAGTTGAGAATCACAATTGTTTGAAATGTTTGAAAATATTCATCTTGAAGTGGATTCTGTATTCAAGATACGCTTCTCTTATTTTTCATATTTATGATAATATGTTTTACGTCTTTGAAAGGAAGTCTTTATGGACTGATATTAAAAAAAGGTTTAAAGATACACAAGATTTTTTAAGTACAGATATAAAGAAAATATCGAACAGCTCTCAGAGTAAAAAGCTTTTAGATTTTGGTAGATTATTGAATAAAATTAGCTTAGTTTTATAGGCAGCAGTTTTTATTTTTGGCGAATTCAAGGAAATCACTTCAAAAAAATTATAACTAAAAATAATCCTACAATTACAAATTTAATATTTGATATACTGACATAATATAATATGATTAAATAATCATAAATTTAAATTGTATGTGTTGTGTAAGAGACCTTAAGCTCAGCTACACTTAGATCTTATTACGGTAATAAATTAGGGTATTTGATATGTTTCAAAGCAATGGGCATTCAATGCAATCACAATTGTGAATAAATTATTCTATACTAGAAATCTAACCTTGCTTCTCTCAATCTTTATTTATATACAGTTTTATTTATATTTTAGAATTTCTTTAGTAAGTTACTCAAAATTTAAAATATTTTATTCAGCATTAAATTATTACAATTTTTTACTGAACGTCATGAGTCTACTACCAGTTCGGAAAGAAGAAGCCTCAGACCTGAGGAGAACTGGCGAAAGAAACTCAGCGGAACTAATGTGAAATGGGAATTCCATAGAAAGTTTTTGACATACGTACATAAAAATAAACTATGTGACTTCTCAGACAATAGACTAACTCTATGCAGAAATAGCATCCATTCGTTGCACCATTGTTGAGTTTAAGAGGGACTTACTAACATACATTTTCTCATTTACAAAACGTATTAGTTAGGATATTGATATGGTATTTTATTACCATCTTTTACGCTTTTTGTTCGTTTTTTATCCATTCATAGTTTTTAGGCTAACGTATTGGCATGTTTTTTTGTTGGTGTTACGCTGTCACAAAAGCGAATTTGTTCATTGTTATTTGTGTAGACTTATAAAGAGTGCAATGAACTATTGTAAGTCGAGGTTCTGTTAGCGTCAATTATTTTGCTTTTGAATTATATGCAATTTCAAGGGTATTCATTATCTATTTATGTAGATTAACTAGTATAGCTTTAAAATAAAATTATTTAATTAATTGATAACATTTAAGTTCGTTGACTACTGCTAAAAAGAAAAAATAAAATCGATTGACAAACAGGGGAGTAAAAAACTTAAAAACTATTTAGTCTTTCTCTTTCTACATCAAAAAAAATTAACTGTTTCCATTTTTTGTTACTGACAATATTAAAACACGTCAATAGCTACAAAATAAAAAAAATGAGGAGAAAAAGGTGGTCTTTGCCTATTTATATATTATAGATTCAATTCACAAACGTAAAACAATGTAATCGTGAAACAGAAAATTGCCATCCACAAAAAAGCTGTCAAAAACGTTTGACAGTAAGCACGCCCATCAATTTATGATAAAAGTGAAAAATAAAACCTTTATTTAGTAAATCGTTTTGTAAAGGATTTTGAGGACTAGATTTGTGTTCAACAATAGGTGAAGGTGACGTGCCTGTCTGTGGCATCATATCTCCTATGCGGATGAACAGATTTCAATGCGGGTTGTTTTTATTGAAAGCTGGCTTGACAGGAATGTTTCCTAGCTATGTTTTATCCAAATCGGTTGAACCATTTTTGTCTGTCGGGCATTTTTTATTTTTTATTATTTTTCAGATTGGATCGTGAGAGCAACACCTTGGCTGTTATGGTCTGCCTCGGCAGTATTGACGTCAGGGCGTCGTGGTTGAGTGCATAAGCGATCCTGCAGCGTCCCACTTAGACGGAGGAGTATCCGTTGAGTTTTAGTAGGTAGTACTGGCTTTTCTAGCCGGTGAGCTATAACATACATACATAATATTACCTTAATGCATTTAACGTTAAAAAATAGGTGGTCCCGCTTTCATGGTACGTATATAAGGTGTGCTCATGTCAGTCTATTCCTCCATAAATCATTATATTAAACTCCAAATAATTTAAATAAGTAGTTAAAATCCATAAATTTACCATCGCCATTGCATTTCGTATTCATGCCATAGTGACATCTGTTCCCATATGTTCTGTGACAATTATGTCTATTGAAATGATATCCTCAAACATATTACAATAGTGTGATGTGTCATATGTCTAACACTATGTGTCTATTATGCCATTGAACACGGGTTCAATTTCCGTAAATTTAGCTGCTAGAGTAATATGTTATGATGTATAGGGAAAAAGATATCTTTAATAAAATTTTCACATACTTAAGCATTTTTAGTAATGAATATAATTTTATTTCGAAAACATCATTGAAAGTTTATTTCAATCAGATGTAATAGTAGAAATGAAGGCAATATCTATACATAAAATAAAATTCTGTGTCGAATCTGTACATTAAATATTTTTTTGGAAAATCTTATTTAAATAGTCATTATTATCGATACGGAGGACGAATTGATAGTTTTTAGAATTTTTACCTGTTTGTCTGAAGACGCATCACAATAACTTTTTACTGCAGGAAAATATCTCTTCTCTGGGACATCAAATATAATTGTATCGACTATTGTAGGAAATCAGCCCTAACACCCCCCCCCCCCCCCCCCCCCCCCTCCTTAAGGGATGATTTTCGGGATAAGAAGTATCGAAGTATCTTCTTACCAAATTTCATCTAAATCGGTTCAGTAGATCCAGAGTTTACCCCCTACAACGTCACAAACTTTACCTCTTTATAATATTAGTATAGATAGGAACTGTACAGCTATTAATAGACAAAGTTTGTTTGAACCACATTCAAAGTTTAGGCTCTAAAATTATTCTAATCGACCACTCGATATTTCAATTTAATGGAGTAGCTAAGCAACTTCATGGAATATTGATGTTATTTATATATTCTAACTTATTACTAACAAAAAGAGGTAATATTTGTAAAAACCTACCAGATATACGAAGTTTGAATAGTAATAGAAATCACCATCCCTATTATAAACACTATAATGTGTTTATTGTGAAACAGAATCTTTTTATCTCATAATATTAAGCAATTATGATAAGATGATATAAGTAAATTTTGGATAGAGTTACATATGTATTCAGCCTTTTTTAACATCCCACTGCTGGGGGTGGGCCTCCCTTCAATACGAGGGGGATCAGACCATAGTCCACCACGCTAGCCATGTGCGGGATGGCGGACTTCACATGTCTTGTAAAAACTTGCTAGGTTCTATGTTTTCCTTCACTGCAAGACAGGTTGTAATTATGTCGGAAATGATTTGCACATAAAAATATCACAAGTGCGTGAGCCGGATTGAATCCTCTTCACTCGGTTCCCCAAGCCAGTGCGTTACCACTGGGCTTCCACTACCTCAGACATATAACTCATCATAATACCTATAACTAAAAAAAAACCTATAACAAATTATAAGATACACGACATACAAAAACTACTCTAGTAATCTTAACGTGTAAGTGTAACTTTTTATGTCCTCTTATTAACCCCTAAGGAAATAAAGCGAATCATTTAACACTTTAGTATCATTTTTGATTAACTTAAAATGGCATTAGGTACACAATTCGGCTATTTTTTATGTGTTTCGCAATATTTTTTGAAATTTTATTGAATGGATTTATACCACAAACGTGGTATTACGAAAATACTCCAACGTTGAATACGTACTTTACTATTACTATTAAATTCCTAGCAATGTAATCTCAAAATGAACTTTTAATCTAAAATAAACAGATAAAAAAGGAAAATATAAAATTTACGCAGTTTTTGGGTTGTCAACCCAACCCATCTGTAAAAGCTTTAGCTTAAGCCTTTGATACGTCAAAATCTTAATTTCCTCCGTAACTTCATTTCCTGTAGAGCATTGGGAAAATCTGTTATATCATACCTACTACACTATATATAACATGGGTACTAAAATAAAACTGCAAAAAATCGATAAATTAGTTTGGTTTAGATAAAAAAAAGGTTGAACCTAACCTTTTTGAACCAAATAAGAATCTCGTTGAATGAACATGAATGCAAATATTTGATCTGAACGAGAAGTAAACATTGATCAAAAAAGCCGTATTAAAATGGGTTAGCTTGCTTGGTCATGCGTATGTTAATACAACGGGATCAAAGAAAGTAGTTCCAATCAAATTACTATGTGACCTTTAACCTTTCAAAGTTGTTTAGATATGTGAAGACTGATGTTACATTTGTAAATAGTTACATTCGCCGTATCGTTAATATTCTAAAGCTAGCCTACTTTGCCTGATAGAGCACTTTATTTATGTAAAAAATTGGAAAATATTTGGTATAATCCAAATTTTTTGTATATTGTAATACTTCCTTCGCTCGGGTTTGTCTCTAGAAAAACAAATACAAATCTATCCCACAGAAAACGTACATTTTTCCGGGATAAAAAGCATATGTGCTATTCCAGACTATAATCTATTTCTGTGCCAAATTTCATCCAGATCCGTTCAGCCGATCTGGCGTGATTGAATAACAAACAGCCATCCAAACATCCAAACATCTAAACTTTCACATTTATAATAGTAGTAAGATTAAGAATATCATCTAGTTTTTATACAATATTCTAAAAGAAACTACAATGTTCTAATACTTTCTAATACTTAACGTTCCAATTAGGAAGAGATACTTAGGTATGACGTAAAATATGATTACAACTAAAAATTATAAAAATACACAATATATTATTTTATTGACCAAAGCAACTACTTTATTTCACAATACTTAAAAATGAAAAGTTATTCTTTTTCATTTGGCGCTAGATTTTGATCCTTGATCATTAATTTTCATAAAAAAATATAAAAAACTTTTGAATAATTATATAATAATTCATATTAGGCAGACTCATGCCTTCTGCCCGTGAGCACGGCTGGTGTAACCGAGTCGAATCGGCGGGAACTAGGTATATACTAATATAGCCAATAACGAATTCACGCGCTAAGTGCCGTAGTGTAATTATTATATAAAAAAACGGATTTCAATTTACAAAGATATCGCGTAACATACACACAAAAACATACAGACGACTGTACAGACTTTTTATCAAATCGGTCAAATTTAATAATTATTAATGCCATACCAAATAAATCAATTAAAATATTATAGAGCATAATTAGTTGAAACGTATATGGTAGCAATAACAAAGTAACACGGTGGTCTCATTACAGGTTTGATTGAAACGAGTTTAAATAAAAACCCTAAAAACCATTATACAGGTCTGAAACGCGAAAATATTATAAAAAGTGCGCTTAAAAAGAGCGGCATATTCTTTTTATAAACAATGTCAATGATTGGAATCGAGATCGACTTTCTCTTATCGATTAATTAGACTTGGCATTTTATGTATTATACTACGCCAGGTATTTTATAATTACTTTTTAAGGTAGAAAAAGGTTTACCGACTGAAAAACCGCTTAAAAATAAATTTCACCATGTTATTGCCGCCACCGACCTAAAGAATTATAGAAAAATTTAAGGAAAACATCTATCTTTTCGGATTTTTTCGCGAATTTATTTTGATTTTTGGTTCCCGACGTTTCGAATGCTTTACAGGAATCATGGTCACGGGAGAGACTGAGGTGTTAGATGTCTCTAAGGTATTATATAGTTGTTACAGACAGCCTACACACAATTAACAAAGTGAATTCAAAAAATTGAAAAATGGCACCAAAGTACCTACAACTTACAATATTTTAACTTTTAACTTTAAACATTTATATATATATATATATATATATATATATATATATATATATATATTTTAATATATTTTTCTAAGAAAATGTCAAGTATTCGCGTAAATCTAAGAAAGTATTATGAAAACATCTAATTATGTACGTATAAATAGAATTTTTCTATCTATATAAAAATATAACTTATTCCATTTTTTTATAGATGACACTAAATATGAAAAAATATACAACCCAATTACCTTATCCTTTTTGAAGTAACATATTATACTAAATAATAATTAATAATTTAATACAGTAAAAAAATCCGTTAGTGTATCCTAACCGATCCCAGGGCGGAATCTATATCCTTGGCAAATTTAATTGAAATCTGTTCAGCGCTTTAAGCATAAAAAGATAACAGACAGAGTTATTTTCACATTTATAAAATTAGTATGGATTAAAAAAATGTGGTCCAATCTAAGAATATTTAACCGTTATTCTAAGTACCTAAGAGGAAGTCCCAACGAAAATAATAATGTATTATGAATAAAAATAGAATGTGCATATTAAACCGTCGCGTCGTGATCAGAGACGTGGTCGAATTTCCGAAAATTTATACATTATAATAAAATTATAACTAAGTCGAATCTGTACATTAAATATTTTTTGGAAAATCTAATTGAAATAGACATTATTATCGATACAGAGTCTGAATCTATAGTTTTTAGAATTTTTGTCTGTCTATCTGTCTGTCTGTTACCGCATCACGAGAAGACCACAGGACAGATTTTGATGAAATTTGGTAAGATGATAGCTGGTCATCCGGGTCAACATATAGGATACTTTTTACTGCGGGAAAATATCTCATGTCTGAGAAAAAAATACAAAAACTGCATTGTAAGAATATACTAATATGTAAACCTAAGAATTTGGTTTTTGTTCATCTGAACGCGGGCGGAGCCGCGGGCAATGCTAGTCAAAAATAAATCTAATGCACATATTCCAGAAACGCTCGCGTTTGTTGAGCTATTCCTCTGAAACGTCGAGGTAGCAGCAATCAGCATACTAAAATTGGTAGCAGTGTGTGCAATTTTGGTTTTAATAGGTTTTTCATTGCCTCAAGCAACCTTTAATGGGAAACATCTTTCTATTTTACATGCATTTTACCTTATAATATTAAATGAGAAATTCTTGTATATATTCTTGGAAATTTATTTTATGTGGCTTTTAAACGACTTTAACGATTTGGATCAAACTTTGTATTTAGATAAGGTTTTGCTTTTTAAGTTCATCTATATATATATATATATATATATATATATATATATATATATATATATATATATATATATATATATATATAGGTGTCTTTTCCAACACAATGCATTTTTTATATCTTTTCCGAAAAACGCCGAAAGGAGCTCGCTCGTCCAGGTAATTAATTATACTTAAAGAAACAATAGGCTACATTAAATAAACTACTACGAAACACGTCTTACTCGCACAATGAGCGTTCAGAAGCATGTAACATTAAATTAATTCATTGTTTTAACATACGTAATTTGTGGTTTTAAAAGTAAAATTGATATACCCACCTACAATATTAATTTTATCGACTGCACTAATATATTTGTTTTTATAGTATTTTTATAAGAAACAAAGTTATTTCTGCGACTGAACTCGTGGTACCGAAAATTTCGAAAACTACTCAAGCTCAAATTATTTTCTCCAAACTAATTTATAATACAAAAATACTAAGCACATGAGGGTTTTAATTGTTTCAACGGAACCCTAGACGAGGCAAATAAAATTTCGTGCAATACAGTTTCGTAACAAGTGTTTGATATAATTACACTTGTAATATAGCTTGGATGTAATTACAAACGCGTTATGTATGCAAATATATGGAAATTCGGCGAAATTGAAAACGGAACGAATAAATAGCGCTTGTTAGAAATTTATGTTAAATTAAGTAGAATTTGATTCGATATAAATTAGTTCATTTAGATGCTATTGTTAGTCTTTGATAGAAGGTTTTGTTAAATATACAGGCTTAATAGGCCATTATGATGGAGGCTTAATGCAGATTTTCATATTTAACATATGAGAACAAATTGAGAATCACTTGGTTTACGGTAAACATCAATCGGAAAACATCGTGACCTGCATGAATGGAGAACCCAGCAAGTTTTCGAAAGACATGTGAAGTCCGCCAACACGCACTTGGCCAGAGTGGTGGGCTATGACTTGATATCCCTAATCACATCAAACGTGCCTAGCAGTTGGAAATAACTTACAACCGATCTTACATCTGTTAAACTTCATGAAAGCTTGTTTCTTAGAGGACTAGGCGATTTCCATTAGAGCCATTCTTGGTGGTACACTTTATGGGGGTTTTTCATTTGTTGTATAAAATCTATCATTTATGTAACTTATGTAACATGCAAAGGATATAGTAATAATATACCTCTTATGGCGATCCCTCTACAAATAACTAGCTAACCTCGTCTAAAGGAATATAATGTTTATAAAATAAACATATTTAGAGTTTTACACTAACGCCAAATATTTTTATAGTCTGTTTAACCGACTTCAAAAAGATAGAGGTTCTTAATTCACATATATATTTTTTTAGTTAAAATCGTCATAATTTAGAATATTCAATGAAAGATTTTCCCACAAAAAAAACTTTACATATTTTTCTCGCAAATAATACAGTATTATACCTATGAAGTAACTATTCTTATCTTTTTTATTGACGCGACGTTTTGAATTACATTGAAATATACAAGGTCACTGATTGAGTAAATTTATTCTAACTTTGCCGTTTCTTCAAACAATACAAAATTCCGCAAAGTCACTTTAAAAGGAAGCAAATCTTACTACTATAATAAATGTGAAAGTTTGTGAGTATGGATGTTTGTTACTCTTTCATGAAATTTGGCACAGAAATAGATTATAGTCTGGAATAACACATTGTATTGTATTCAACCCTTTTTTACGTCCCACAGCTAGGCACGGGCCTCCCTTCAATACGAGGGGGATCGGGCCATAGTCCACCACGCTGGTCAAGTACCTACGGGTTGGCGGACTTCACATGTCTTTCGAAAACTTGCTAGGTTCTCTCAGACATGCAGGTTTCCTCACGATATTTTTCTTCACCGTGAGGCTTAAGTGGTTTTTATTTTTCTAGAGGCGAACCCGAGCGAAGCGAGAGTGAGCCCCTAGTATATCATAATAATTTAAATTTTAATATATCTCTAACAATTTTCCAGTATTGACATAGGTGAGTCATTTGCAAGCAACAATGAAGTTTATTCAATTACGTAAGTAACGTAGTAGCGTAGATTGTGAACAGAACGTCCATAATGTTACACATTACCCAAGTTAGATATCTTTATCTTTATGGTGTTGTAATTATACTATTTGTTCCACTTTAAAAAAGAAGGAGCTATTTAAAGTAAAACTAAGACTTTCTTGAGGCAGTCGTGAGGCCAATGGACCTTGATCGGGAAACCGAGTCAGCAGGATCAAATCCTGGGTCTCGCGCCTCAGATATTCTCATTTGCGAATTATTTTCAACTTATTACCATTTTTTTTTACGGTGAAGGAAAACATCGTGAGGAATCTTCATGTCTGAGGGAACGTAATAATTTTACGAATGACATAACGTGAAGCCTGCCAAAATGCTTGGCTTGGCCAGCGTGTTGGACTATAACATGCTCCCATGCTATATTAAACTATTTTTCTTATATTTTTTTTTTTACAATTACAAACAAAAAGCTACACTATCCCAGAGTAACTTGAGAACTACTTTATGAAACCTGCGAATGTCTTTAGAAAAAATATTAATCGATAAGTCGAGAATGTGGTACTACACTAAATTAGAGAATGTTTGTAGATATCAAAAAATATATTGCGGCGTAATCGTGAAATAAAATTTTAATAAGACCACGAAATGCTAAATAAAAACATACGAAATCGTAAAAAATATTGCAAAACCACTAAATACAGAATAGTTAGAAGATACTAATTTCTCACAAGGTCGACCTTGCGTTGAAACCTTAATAAGATTAGAACTATGCGTCATATATAATACGTACCTAACATTTTATGAATGGGCATGCGCTTACGCATGGAAATAGCTCTCCATTGACACATTTCATTGAACAAAAAAAAAACACAGCACAAAACACAAAAATACGCAATTTCTTTCAAAACTCCCGCGCTGTCACTGTCAAAACATAAATGTGTGTAGATAACAAAAAGTTTTATTTTTCTACACGCGGCCGGACTCGACCGATCGTATTGACTAACAGCTTGAGCGTCCGTACGGGCGTCCCGCTCTATAGTTGCGTAATACTAACGGGCCATAGAGTAAGTGGATTTTATGTACAGAACTACTGCGAGTGCTGGAGCGACACTTAAAACAATCAATTTACAAGTTCATTCCAACTTTTAATGTGGGAAAGGTATGCAAGTTATGAATATTGCTTCATAAGTGTTAAGATTTTAAGTCGTAAATATCTTGTACTTGACTATAATTATGAACGTTTTTTTATTAGTTTATCTGAGATTGAGCTATTTTAATAGATCTGAATGTTAAATGAAGACATTAAGATAAAATTCTCAATCTTTCAGAGATTATTCCTTCAGATGTAGCAATTTTGCATCTATAATAAGGTAGTATAACTACTACTTTGTAAGCCATATATTCGAAGGACATTTATATACTTCCAAAAGCATCTTTCGATACATTAATTTCAATGATCATAAATTAAGCACAGAACTAAATAAAGCATTAAAAGCTATGTAATTAAATACTTTAATCAAGTAATTTTGTCCAAAAATGGTCAAAGACTATCGAACTGTTCTTTGTTGGTTTGAATCGCCACGGTCCGGCGCCCACGCAATGCGCCCGCGCATTTTATGGTCGCACGCATTTTGAACACTATATGTCGGCTTGGGTGCGTTTTGTCTTGACATGGGCGTCAGAACGTGCATATTGAAAATAATTATAGTTTCTACGTGATCGATTATGTGTGTATACGTTAAAGTGAAGTCGGTAACTATAATTAATGTTAAACTTAATTATACCCGTATGGCATAATTTAGTCGTGTTTTGAAATGACAGTTAAAAAGCCCTTTTATTTGGCCGCGTTTGTATATTAATTTACTAGCTATTCAAACCTTGCTTCGCTCGGGTTTTTTCCTGGGAACGTTTTAACGGCTAGTAAGGAATAGATAGATTAGGTATATATATCTCGCGGTAAAAAGTAGCCTATGCCACTTTCCAGCCAAAAAATCAAGCCAATCGGGCACTCTGTTTTGACGTGAAAGAAGGATAAACAAACAAACACACTTTCACATTTATAATATTATAATATATAATAACTAATAATAACAATTACAGATATGTTATTCTCAAGCTTAAAATTTAATTAAGTTTAATATTATTTTATAACTTTTTTCAACAAGATAATTTTAAACATGAACTACCACTAGCATAGAACTAACCACTAATTCATTATATCATGACTTCATGATGTAAAATAGCGATAATTAGACAAAATGTCATAATAGTATAAGAGAAACCGCGTGTAATCCAGAGTGTACGTTTAACTGGGTATTGAACCCGGAACATTACGGAATGCTGTACAATCACCCATACAGTAATAATTATAACACGCAATTTTAGAACTAAGCACTAAGACATAGGACTTAAAATCCTTAAATACATTATTTATTACAAATGATAAAAAAGTGCCTTTAAGATTTTTAATTGTTGTTAATAACTAAAGTTTATTTTATATTTACTACGTGTAAGTAGAAACAATTCGATAAAAAAATTTGAAGATCCTCAAGCAAATACCATGAAATAAAAGGCAAATTGTGTGTCACTTTTATCACTTTTCTAAGGAATCCAAAATACTTATATGATATAGTTTAAATAACTGGTTTTCGTCAAGCAACGTTTTATTATTGAAAATTTGAGGAAAAGATATGAATACGTATGTATAGAATTTATCTAACGACGAAACAAAAAAAGAAAATCGGTTGACAAACACAGAAGAACAATCCGGTTGAACTAAATTTTTGGGTAGACTTCTTTTTAATCATATGTCTTAATGGAGCGAAGCCCCTAACGGCTGGCCTGTCAAAGCAGACCACAATTACCAAGGGGTTGTTCCCATAGTCTAATCTGCTATCAGAGAACAGCAAGAAGTAATGGGTAAATTATAACTCGGTCAACTTGATTACACCCTAATTTTGAGGTAATCACTACCCATTGAAGAGTTTTATCATCCATATCCAGTATCCTGTTTTCATAAGAAAACCAGCTCGTTGTTTCAAATTACTGAACAATGATAAATACTGAACAATTTATACTTGAGTAAAATTAAGTTAGTAAAGTTAATTTTCTTGATCATTATCAACTAAGGTTGTTACTTAGTTACATACATTTATGTACGAGTTTAAAAGATATGTGAGGAATTTTATAAGTTTACACAATTATTAAGTGTTAAATAAGGCAATATTATTAACAATTAGCGATTTGCCCCCGCTTCGCTCAAGTTCATCTCCGGGTACGTTTTAACGATTAGTATGGAATAGATAGAATAGGTATATTAGTACCATCGTAGACGGCCCTCATAGGTTGTTTTTAAAAAAACGCAAGATATAAGTTTCATTTTTTTGCATTGGGGCCCAAAAAAGTTAGCTAATATGATATGACATAGCATAATATATTATAATATACCATAGATAATTTAGTTTAAGATATTCCTTGGAACAGATGACTAAAACGAACTCACATCGTCCTAAGTACATAAGTAAATAAAGAAACACCTTCGACATAGAATAATTTCAAAAAAGCGTGACACAATGATGTTAAATGTCCCTACTACCTATTACCTGCGTAATAAGGTTCATTTTGCTAATATAAAACCTTGACAGTAAAGGTCGAGGACGTTAGTGATGACAATGATAGACATTAAGGATAGACAAAAAAATTATGATCAACTGCATAATTTTTTTTAGATAATTTGTGATTATTACACAGCGTTCATTAATTTTTTTTTTTTATTTATTATTGTGTAGTTTGAACAAAATCACAAAATAGTAAAATAATGAATAGTACTTAAATTTAGAATATTTGTGTGTTTTACGCAACGTGTTAAGAAAATTGTTAATCTATTATTTTCCTCAGAAGTCTCATCTTATAGTACGAGTATAAACTTCACAAAAACTCTACATAAGGCACGAATCATTAATTTTCAAGTGATTTTATCGAACCTTTTTATCTTTGTACCTTTTTAAGTAATATGTAATTATTTCTATATTTAATTCGACGACCATTCAGTTGATGGGCTTCATCTTGCTTGTACAATGTACAGTAGTGCCATTCATATTTTTACTTAATAAATGTAGTTTTAAATTAGAGACGTCTAGTAACTAGCATTTATTCAATTAAGAAACTAGTATAACTTAAAGTACCGTTTGAAGATATATAATTATCCAATTAAATCGGTACAGCAAGCGTACCGAGGAAGCACTACAAAATTGAAACAAAACTTAATGAAAATGCTCTATTATAGTATTTGTTTGCATAATAATAATGAACGCCATACACGTTATTTTGAATATTCAAATTTTTCAATTTTTTTTACTAAATCGAACTGGAAACAGTTCGGAAAGAAAAAGCCCTAGTCCTGGGAGATATCGCGAAAGCAATTCAGCGGGACTTCTTAATTCTTATTATTACTTCAATCAAGTTTTAACCATTCACTAAAAATATGTATTTTCATATTCAACTAACACGTGCATTGCGCAGATTATGCTCAATTAACTTTTCAAAAGACATTTTAAATTCCAAAATAACTTTAAAATATAATATGTTAAACAACTCACGTTGTTTTAGTCAAAAATTGTCTCTAGGTTTCCTTAAGGTAGGTCGCGAGGTACCTTCCCCCCCAACGTGCGTTCACCTTGTCGTGGTGAGGGGGCTCAGTAGTGTACTCGCGAAGCCAAGAAACGCACAGGGAGGTGGCCCGCTTCGGTGGGCGGTGGGAGGCGGCCCTCTTCGGAGGGCGGTGTACCATGCGGGTTGCTCCTGGTACTTCTCTGATAGCAGAGTGGACCGTGGAGCAACCCAATGGTTGTTGTGGTCTGCTTCGGCAGATCTGCCGTCGGGGCGTCGTAGTTGAATGCGTAAGCGATCCTGCGACGCCCCATTAAGACGGGGGAAGGTTTTGTTGGGTTTTAGTGGGTAGTACTGGCTTCGCCGGTGAGTCCCACACTTCGTGCGTAAATGCATTTCCCAACGTTAAAAAAAAAAAAAGGTCGCGAGGTACCTTAAGTTTTCCATTTGACAAAATGATATCTATAAATATCGAACCATCTCAATGAGGTTAAGTCCAGTTGAGGAAATCTCGAGTTTACAATCTATACATATATAACAAAATTCTAACTAATTCGAACCTGTACATTAAATATTTTTTGAAAAATCTTATTGCAATAGTCATTATTATCGATACAGAGGCCGAATCTATGGTTTTTAGAATTTTTGTCTGTCTGTCTGTTACCGCATCACAGAAAAACTGCTGGAGGTATTTTGATAAAATTTGGTATGATGATAGCTGGTTATCTCGGTCAACATATAGGATACTTTTTACCGCGTTAAAGTATCTAATTTCTGGGAAAAAATACAAAAACTGCAACGTTAGAGTATACTAATATGTAAAACCTAAGAATTTGGTTTTTGGTTATTTGAACGCGGGCGGAGCCACGGGCAATGCTAATTAAGAATATAACACGCCTCCGTATCGTTAGAACGGATTTTAATACATTATTTCTTATTTGAACAATGAGGATTTTATTTATACTACATACATACATACATAACTATATACATACATAAAAAATACTATAAAACTGAAGTTTTTTTGTTTGTTTGTAGGCGTTAGTGTTTGGAACTATATACATATACTCAATATAACCTATTCATTGAGAAAAGAAGTTAAAGGCTATCACACTACAACCCTAAAAGCGGAGTATCTATAGGTATATATAAAAAAGTGCGTGTGTGTGCAATTCACACATGGTATAAGTGAAACTTAATATTATAGGTATATTTGTCAGACAATAACAACGGCTACCATGGCAACATGGCAATGTATTCTATCTCATTCTCTCGCCGGCTTAAACCTATATATTTATGTATTTGTCTCTTTTTAGTGTCGCAATTCTGTTTCATCGACGCTTAAATCAGAACGATTCTAAAGAATTTTCACTTCAAAAAACTATCAAGCAAAGCCACGGTTAAAAGCTAGTGTCGCAGTAACTTACAAGTGCTACCTAACTTAAAATACGCGTAGGAAGTCGATAGATTGATGACTGGCTCTTGACATGCCGACTGCGGAGCTTGACCGAATTCTCCGTTGGCTTTTACTTTTTCTTTGTTTATTTATTTTGTGTAAGGTGCTTGAAGGCTAGAAGATTGGCGTTGAAAGATTTTCTTATGGGACTTAACATCATCAAATAAATGAGCAAGATTTGTTTAAATTGGTTGGATATATGTTTTAACGTAACTTCCTTTGATTTTGTTTTATATTAGTGACTTGTGGGCGCATCCCTATTTGCCTAAGAATAAATAAAAAAATGTTGGGACATAAGCACACAGCATCATCTAGTTCCATGGTAAGCTACGAGGCTCGTGTTATGGATACCAGATAGTTGATACACAACACATATATGATATAACTTTAAATACATACATATTACATATTATAAATATAAACGCCTATGGCTGGAGTACAAACATTCGTGCTCATCACACAAATGAATGCTCCCGCCGGACTCGAACCCGCGACCGCTGGCACGACAAGTAGGGTCACTACAAACTGAGCCAAACATGTCATTTTAAACAGAACCTTCAATTTTATTTATCTATATATCGATTGTAGAAAATCAACTTGTCTAACGGCTGATTACAATATAACCTAACACCGCCCACGACGAAGCCACGATTAAGCACGCTTAATGAATTAACATTTCATCTACATAATATAAATGTAATGGCTCATCTTTTTATCCATAGATAAGAATTGGTTTGAACTTTTAATACATCAATACATACTGAACATACTGACCGAAATTTAGATTTAATATTGTTTTTAAATTGCTATCGAATTATTTCTTACTTATAAACACAATTAGATATACATACATTAAACTTAGTATATATATATATATATACAGACTTGGAGTAACACATAGACTACAGTTAGTATTCAAATTTTACAAAAGTGACACCTGTATATAATACCTATCTATAGAGATAAATAAAATTTAAGTGTCTGTTTGTAATGTCAAACTAATAGTTTTTTACTAAATGCACATGAAAGTAGTATACGGTACTAAAAAGAAAAAAAACTTTTTATTTTTATTTTTGTCGGTCTGTCTGTTTGTTCCGGCTAATCTCCGAAGCGGCTGGACAGATTTTGACGGAAATGTTCACTGGCAGATAGCTGATACTATAAGGAGTAACTTAGGCTACTTTTAGTTTATTTTATAGAAAGAATTAGGGGTTTGCTCAAAAAAATTAAATTGAACTATTCATTTTAGCTAACAAATTGACAGCTGAAACCGTCATTTTTGGATTGACCTATAACACTCGCGTTACCAAGGCGAATCTAACGACATTACGCACCCAAGCGAAGCGAGATGTCGCTCGTATATTAAATAAAAAACGTATCTTTGGATGCACCAAAGCCAAGTGAGGGTAGCGACTTACCCATAACCTAAACATAACATGAACATATAATTGGTAAACAGATATATAGGCGACAATATATTTTAGAATGGAAGACAAATAGAACTATTTAAATAAGCTAACGGTACAAAAGTGCGGCTCGTGCCCCCACGCACCTACATTTCATGAATGACTTTGCCTCTACCACTTTCAAACTCGTATTAAACTCGATTAAGTATTTTCATTATTTGAGTTTTATTCGTTTTATTATTATCTTATGTCTCTAAATAGCTTTATGCTACACTTACACGTAATAATTATGTTTCAAGGATATTATTATACAGACGACACGTTTGGCTCAGTTTGTAGTGGCCCTACTTGCTGTGCCAACTGTCGCGGGTTCAAGTCTCGCTGGGGATATTCATTTGTGAAATGAGCACGAATGTTTGTACTTCAGTCATGGGTGTTTATATTTATAATATGCGTGTATTTAAAGTTATATATGTGTAGTGTATCAACTATCTGGTATCCATAACACAAGCCTCGTTCGTAGCTTGCCATGGAACTAGATGGTGCTGTATGTTAATGTCCCAACATATTTTATTATACTTCAACTTTATGTACCAGGATTCAGATTTCGAGATTTCACTTTTAGAATCATAAATTCTCTTTTTTAAATATTAGTACTTAAGTTATGGGTCGCTCGCTTGATAAACTATGTTAAAACCTCAAGTCTTATTCTAACCTATTTTTGAGATTGTTATGATTACCACTTGCTTATACGGTGAAGGAGAACATCGCGAGGAAACCTTAGGTGAGAGCCTATCTAATTTTACAAAGATTATGAAGTTCTCCAATCCGTATTTGGTGGTCCGATTAAAAGTAGTGGTCGACGCACATATGGGAGGCCTGTACCCAAAAGTGGGTAATAGTAGCGTGGCGGAGTTCAAATATAGCCTTTATCCGATCTCAGGATGCAAACTATGAAATTTGTTTAGCGGTTTAACAGTGAAGAGTTAACAGAATAAGTTACTTTCATATTTATGATTTTAGTATGGATTAGTATGGATTGGTAACGCTCTCACTTGAAAAACAATGTGAAGCGATTTCAAGCCCTAAATCTTGTACCAGAGATTTTTATGTGCGAATCTTATTCTCAATATGATTATCACTTGCTTTTACGGTAAAGGAGAACATATACGGAAGTCCTATAGAGTTGTAGATAGAAAAATTGTGGAGTTCGCCATCCCGCATTTGACTTCACTTGTGAGAGGCCTGTGCCCAGAAGTGAGAAGTAAAAAATCTGTATGTCAGCGATATGGAAGAGGTTCCATCTTTAATCATAAGTGCATTCAATAATATTACAGAGCATGTTTAACAGTCATAATTTTAAATAAAACTATTGTCAAAATGTCAAGTATTCGCGTAAATCTAAGAAAGTCATAATTTTACTATTAGATTGTAAAAAAAAATTACTTTAACAAAAATCTACGAATTAAAGTAAAGGTAAATTGAAATATAAAAATAAGGTCAAAAATCATCTCGTAATCAGTACATTAACTTCATTATTATTTTTAACATTAATATACAATTTTTAGTCTCAGAAATTTTTAATAACTTTCATCTATACTAATATTATAAAGAGGTAAAATGTGTGATCTCTGGATCTACTGAACCGATTTAGATAAAATTTGGTGAGACGATATTTTGAGACCCCAGGAAGGACATAGGATACTTTTTATCCCGGAAATAATCCCTAAAGGGGGTGAAAATGGGGATGAAAGTATGTATTGGGAATCAAGCTAGGGACGAACCCGAGCGAAAAGAGGGTGAGTCGCTAGTCACCAATAAAATACAATGTATACAATTCTGAAATAAAAAAAAATAAGATATGAAATAGTCTAAAATATTGTGGTACGGGTCATGAATAACGTCTCGCATCGTTCATTGACGGTTTCGTCAGTGAAAATTATATTTCCATATAAATTATACTGTAGGCGTCTGCTTAAATAAATGGTCGAAAAGTGTAATAATGTAAGTTAAATTGTGATTGATTATCGAACATTATATAGAAAAATAGTACATCTAATATGTTGTCACTTATCATGTTAACTTTATAATATAGATAAGAGAAAACTGTAATATAATTGATAAATCAGAACAAACAGACACACCTGCAAAGAACATCATTGTAACTCAATATCGAGGTAATTGAAAAATTGTAATTACTTTCTTATAATACCTATAAAGTCTTAATTAGAAAACGGGTTGCAATTTTGTTCTTTGCTTTTGATAAATATTTTACCACCATCAGTTAAAACCAGTTTGCTATAGGCTCGAAGTCTGAATACAAAGCTAATAAAGGCGCACATTGCGTTTGAAGTTGGAACATATAAAAGAGGGGAAATCCAGGCCACTGTACTAGTGCGCCGAATCGATACACTTTCAGCGTGGAGTGCCGAATCGTCTACATATGACGCCACGAGCCTTTGCTAGGGTGGATACGGTTTACGCATAATACTGGAATAAATATACTTATAAAATAAATGAGAGGCATGGCTGAGCAGATTATAATAAAAATTTGGCTCAAATAAAGCTTGAGTTCCGGGACATATATTACTTTACAAAATCAATATTTTAGTATAATATTCTCTCACAATACTGATGTCATCAGTATGAATAAAAAAGGCATTTTGTCCGTTGATAAGCACACCACGACTGGACCTTATTAGAAATTTTCATTACTAATCGTTAGAAAAAGCCCTAATAACCTATATATAATAAAATTAGGCGGAAAATTTGGAAAAGTTGGAAAAATGCTAAAAAAAGAAATGCTTTTTACTATAGAACTTCACTCAAAGATTACAAATATTGGAAGAACAAGACGTCTGTCAAACTGGGACAAGTGGTTCATAATAAAACATTCAGGTAAAAAATTCGTCAAAGGTGTTAAAGATTCGTCATAAGTGTTTTATTTTTATTCAGTATCTTCTACCGAATCAAACTGGAGCACAACAAAATTCTGTAAGTACTGATTTTCCATAAGTATTGTAAAAAGACAATGAAAAGAAATAAACAATCTTATCTTACTAATATGAGATGGATGTTTGTTACTCAATCACGCCAGAACGTTTGAACAGATCTGGATAAAATTTGGCACAGAGATAGATTATAGTCTGGAATAATACATAGGTTACTTTTTATCCCGTAAAAATGTACAGTTCCTGTGGGATAGATTTGTTTCTGTTTTTCTAGAGGGGAATCCGATCGAAGCGAGGTTGAACCGCTAGTAGGAAATATAATGTGGGTAGACGGGAAATTACTTCTAAATAATAGATATGTGGTAGATAAAAACGAATGTAGACATCCATCATTCCTTAAAGCGTGTCTTTTGATACGTTTTCGACATTTTTAATTATAATCCTTACAATAAGCGAGCACAGACAAGAAAACGTTCTAATATCGCTAACATATTAAAGTCTAAAAATGAGAATTGCAATATATTTAAGAGCATTTCAGTTTTCTATTAGCGATATAGTTAGTAGAAAGTAAATTAGTCACAAATGTCAAACTATTTTGCTACATTTAACATTGTAGCAAAATACACTCGCCGGCATATTTAGCGGAACACAAAAAAAGGTCCATTATTAAATAAATATGGTTTTATTTTAAAATCTACTTACTACACTTCTTTTGTTATTTAAAGTTTCATTTGTTTTACTTAAAATGAGATCACATTAAAAACAAATTTTGCGAGTAAAGGCTATTTGTGAAAAATGGTACATTTTTGAACTTTTCATATAACCGGGAAAAGTGAAAATTAATATTAAAATAACAATTAATTAAATTAGAAAAATGGTGATTAATATCGCGTATTTCCTCTACGTGCTTTTATTAAAGTTTCTACCCGTCTAGGCATACTGAGAATGATGTTATCGATGGTCTCCTGGGATAGTCTCCGCCATTCCTCAACTACGGTGATTCGCAGTTCACCCACGTTGGCAGGAGCTGGAATTCTGGACTTAACTTTTCTTTTCAGCAAGTCCCAAACGTGCTCTATTGGGTTCATATCTGGTGACGCGCCGGCCACTCCATAACAGTGATATTCATATCGTTAAGATAAGCTTGAGTTACCCGAGCGGTATGCGGCCGAGCATTATCCTGCATAAAAACAAAACCGTTACCGATATATGGGGCAAACGGTACGACATTTTCTTCTAAAACTTCTTTGATATAGCGGTCTGCAGTCAGACTCTCTCTGTCAATCACTACCAAGTCTGTGCGAGCTCCCAAACAAATGCCCGCCCAAACCATTATTGATCCACCACCGTGTGCAACTGTAGTTTCAAAGTTTGTCTGAATGTATCGTTCTCCTTTGCGTCTGTATATTCTTTGCCTGCCGTCAATTTGATTTAAGAGAATTCTACATTCATCACTAAACAATACCTTACTCCATTGGTCCGCGTTCCAAAGTCGATGTTCCTGAGCAAAAGTTAACCTGTTTCTACGATGATTTACCTCGAGCCTTGGAGCCTTGGCGTGCACAAATGAACCCAAACCAGCTTCTTCGAACCTTCTTCGTACCGTACGCTCACTTACGGTTACACCCCGCACTGCTTCTAACTCATGTCGGGCTTGGACGGCTGTCAAACGGGGGTTCCTACGTACACGAAGCCGAATGAAACGGTCATCCCTACTCGAAGTGCGTCTTTTTCTGCCTTGTCCTGCTTTTCTCACATAAGTACCGGTTTCCCTGAACCGTTGGATACTGCGATGGATCGTTGAAACTGGTCGACGAAGATCTCTGGATATCACTCTGTAGGTTTGACCATTTCTTCGCATTTCGAGTGCCCTGGCAATCTCCGTTGGGTCTAAGTTAGGCATAATTCAGTCTTCAACTCCAAAAAGATACGCGATTAAAAAAAACTAACAAAAACAGTATTTCAATGAAATTTTAAATCAAACTCAGAAGGAAGAAATACTCGAAATTCGCTCCAGATAAGGTGTATTTGAATAAAATTAAAACAATTGCATAAAATGTGATGTTCAGTTGTTTTCTTAATTTGAAAATATTTCTTTTTAAATTAAATGACGTATAAACCAGCCAGCAACCTTATATGATACTGATATCAAACCTTTATTTTATGTTCCGCTAAATATGCCGGTGTGTTTAGTTTGATACTTAAATAAAAATTTCATCAAATCTATACATATAATAAAATTCTAAGTCAAATCTGTACATTAAATATTTTTTGGGAAATCTAATTGAAATAGATATTATTATTGATACAGAGTCCGAATCTATATTTTTTAGAATTTCTGTCTGTCTGTCTGTCTGTTACCGCATCACGAGAAAACCGCTGGACAGATTTTGATGAAATTTGGTATGATGATAGCTGGTTATCCGGGTCAACATATAGGATACTTTTTACCGCGGGAAAATATCTCATTTCTGAGACAAAATACAAAAACACAAAAACTGCATTGTAAGAGTATACTAATATGTAAAACCTAAGAGTTAGGTTTTTGGTCAGTGTCAGTCAGGTAGCAATGCTAGTTGACTTATATAATTTCAAAATAATTAAAAAATAAGTAGATACATCTTAGCTAAATTAATCAAATGCTTAGCAGCTAAATTACTGAAGCTGGTAAATTAATATTTTTGTTATGTTCTTGTATAATTTAACTCAATAAATAACAAAGGGTTGAATGTTTAATTAATTATAAAAAGAAGTTAAATCATTGTCGTCTAATTAATATATATATATATATATATATATATATATATATATATATATATATATATATATATATATATATATATATATATATATATATATATATATATATATAAATTTAGACGACACGTTTGGCTCAGTTTGTAGTGACCCTACTACTACTACTGTGCCAACGGTCGCGGGTTTGAGTCCCACTGGGGGCATTCCTTTGAGTGATGAGCACGAATGTTTGTACTCCAGTCATGGATATATATTTATAATAAGTATGTATTTAAAGTTATATATCTCTAGTGTATCAAATGTCTGGTATCCATAACACAAGTCTCGTAGCTTACCATAGAACTGGATAGTGCTGTCGTCAAATATATATTCATATATATACATGAATTGCTTATTTAATTTTATAAGATTTAAGACAATGGTGTCTCAAAACTTTCTGAGGTTTCATAATTGAGTCGTAGCAGTGAATTAGTGCTATATATTTATATCTCTCTATAGTAAAAACCTAATAATTTTCAAATATTTCTTTCATAAGCCACGGTTGCCCTACATCACCACACAAGTCGGTAGCCTCTTGAAGCGCTCTCAGAGAATATTTTATGCTACGTGCCATTAATAGCGATCGCTTTTGTACTGCATAGACGCAGGTGCCGGAACTAATAGATTTAACGGATTCTCAAAGGGTTCGATATCAAAAGTTAATAAGGTTGTAGTGGGATATTATAAGGCTTTTGTAAAAAATCTCTTTTAAAGTAAAATTTTGTGGGTATATTTTTTTAATGTTTTTGGTAATGTTAACGCGTATGTACTTTTTCCTATTATCTAGTTTACCTGTATAAAAAGTTTAGTTTAATTGTTTGCTAATGTAATAATAATAATACATTAGTGCAATAGAGATTCTATTCAGTCTTGTTACTCTTTCAAGCCAGAACGGCTGAACAGATCTGGATGTAATTTGTCACAGAGATAGATTATAGTCTGGAATAGCACATAGGCTACTTTTTATCCCGGAAAAATGTACGGTTTTCGTGGAATAGATTCATTTGTTTAGGGACGAACTCGAAGCGAAGCGAGGGTGAATCGATAGTATTTTATAAGCCAAAATTAGTGTTATTTGAAATTCTCGAATTATTAGAAAAATAGTACACGAGGGAATTTTTAGTTTCTTTGTCCATTCAATTTCATAAAATCTATAAAGTGTCAATCGCATATGGCACGCATTGCAATATATGAAGGACCCACACGGAACGAGTGAGCCCAGTCAACTCGGTACATGGACACTTTATCGCGCAATCTAAGTCCGATCAGGACATATTATGTCATTAAATATGAAATTTTGGCGTGCGAGACGTCGTGATTCTTCTTCTAAACGATTTGACTGATTTTAATAATGTATTATTTATTTAGATCCTTAAGTGGATTCTAAGATACAATTGCATCCAATAGGTGGCGCGACCAATGGTCAGAATCAAGAACCTTTTTTTTAATTTCCCAGCTAACTTCTTCTTATATACTTTTGGATTTATCTTTTTCTTTTGGACTATAAAAAAGCTTTGAAAACATAATATTTTCTTAGCATCTTAAGCTTTGTACGATATTCGATAAGCAAAATAAGCTGAAATGCAAAGATGAAGATTTTGCCAATAACGTTAATTTCCGTTGAATACAAGTCCGAACTTTTAATGTAGTTGGTCGTCGATAAGCGCAGTGGTTAAGTTAGTTTTCAAAGTGAACTTACATCAGAGTACATTGGAAACCGCTTCAAGAACAAAACAAAATTATTTGCTTTTTATTATTCAGTTTAAAAAGTTGAATTTTTATGTTTCGTATTGGCTTGAAGAAATTTATAGTGGCAATTTTTTTTTCTTTTCATAAAATATTATGCAATAACTTTAAAGGCTATGTATATTTAAGAAAAATAATAGACTAAACATGTCTAAAATAGATTATTATATGTATTGCTGTACATAATTTCTTTATAAGTAGGATGTATGTATATATTATATTGCTTTTATTTTATATAGTTAAGTAGCGACCCACTCTCACTTACTACTTTGCTCGAGTGCACATCTGGGTGCCTAACCATAGCCTATGTATGTGTTATTCCAGGCCATAGTCGATCTGTGTACTATAGAGTTCGTGTAACACCCAAATCCGTCCAGCCGTTTCAGTGCTAATAAGCAACAAAAATCCACACATATACACTAGCTTTCGCATTTATTTATTTATTTACATACCACAAAAACCTTCCGCCAACCCGCACTTGGCCAGCCTGGTGGACTATGGCCTGATCCCCATCATACTAACGGGAGGCCCGAGTCCAGCAGTGGGACGTTAAAAAGGACTATACGATACGTACCACAAAAATATACATAATATATAAATAGAAACCCGATACTTTGTATACAAAGAATGACTTATCTCTTCGAGTATCCCTCGAGTGTGAAGAAACAAATTAATGAGGTACGGTGTAGGTGCAAATTACAAACATCGATATAATCACACATTCAAACACACATACAATATAATACTAGCGATTCACCCTCGCTCACCTCGGGTTCGTCGCTGCTACGTTTTAACGTTTAGTACAGTTTTCTTAAAGACAGAAAGACAGACAGACAAAAATTCTAAAAACTATAGATACGGCCTCTGTATCGATAATAATGACTATTTCAATAAGATTTTTAAAAAAATATTTAATGTACAGATACAACTCAGTTAGAATTTTACTATATGTATAGGTAAAATATAGGATAAGGGTAGTGCGAATTTGAGCCATGTACAGTAGAACAAGATGATGGTCCCGCGCTCGTCAGCGATATCGTATATTCTCACAACGTTAGCAAATTCCTCTGAACTTTATATCTTATGTTATATCAGTTATACTATGTCTGTACAAAGCCTACCATCTTGTTATTCTAAAAAAAACGTTTAGTATACATTTACGAGATCTACGTATGATCTAATGCATCGTAAAAGGTAACCTTTCGAATTTATAGCGTGTGTACAAAAATATTATATAATAAAGCTAATACAATATTTCATTACTCTACGCGTTTTTCATAGGTGTATTTTAATGTTACTAGTTTTTTCGTGCGGTTCTTGCCTCGTGTAAATATAACTCATAACTCATAATAATAATAATAATCGATATAATAATCGAATAGACCGACTTCGGCAACGGCGGCCAATCTCATTGAGACTAGCCAACTGCGCAGGATATATTATAGTGCACAAGTGTACGCGCAGACACAACGTGCACTCTCTATTCCTGTCACTCTCATACTCCGGTGGGACGACTGCTCGACATGACCAGTGAGAGTTAAGGTGCTGGACCGATGGCTTTACGTGCTCTCCGAGGCACGGGGGTGAAGCACCGCCAACTTCTTTCTCCGTTACTGAGACATACTAAACAGAAAGACTCAATGACTGATCTTGGCCCGACCCGGAACTCGAACCCAGGACCTCTCGATGTGCAACCGTATTACTAACCGTGCTAGCCACTACACCACTGAGGCAGTTAACTCATAATATTATAAATATGAAAGTGTGTTTGTTTTTCCATCTTTCACGTCGAGACAGATTGACGGATTGGCGTGATTTTTTGTGTGGAGATAGTTGGAGGGATGAAGAGTGACATAGGCTTTTACCGCGGGAGATTATCTAATTCCCACTGGAAAATAGGTTATAATACAAACCCAAACAATATTTATGATCAGAATTACTTGAAACTTGGTATAAATGCTCTTTATTACAATTAAATAAATACTTCTTTAGTATTTTTCAAAATTAATCCCATAAATAGGGGTAGGGGTAAAATAGGGGATGAAAGTGTGTATGAAACCCACATTTTTAGAGTTTTTTTGTCTTTTCAGCGAGAGCGAAACCGCGGGTTCTGCTAATCTATACTATAATAAAGCTGTAGAGGTCGAATGTCTGTACATAGAACAAAAATGCTAAAACCGCGTCAGGGGGATGTAAGAAGAAAAATAGAACAAATCTATATGTATATAATTCTTTTTTCCCTTTTGAGGTAGATACGGAACCCTACAAACATCTAAAGTCATATAATACCAAAGGTATAATAATTTGCTTTTTCTCCCCCACCTTTCTATCACGACAAATAAGTCCACGGTGTATTGGAACCAATCTCGTAAGTGGGTAGTATATTAAAGCTCCCGCTGCTCTGTATTTTGTATGAATTATTTCTGAATACTTTTGTTGGCTTAAAAATTTTAATTAGCGATGATATTTTAGTAGGGTATTATAATTTTAGCTATTAAGGGATACTTGTACCAAATTATTTAATGTCTTTTTGCTAAGCATCAACTGGCACGTTTTGAAGCTATTAACTAGAGAATTGAATTGTTTGTTAAGTAAATGTCAATATTGCTAAATTTTAACTCACGGTGATTTAAGCTTATTTGAATTTTTATGTGACTAATTTGAACGTTTTATATTTATTTATTTTAAAAAGAATTTTACAGTTGGCGAAATCGCGTAAGATACAAAAAAACTAAACTTAAAATGGAAAACCTCCATATTTCTAAAGCAAAAATAGATAAGATTAACATAATGTGCAAGTGATATAACTGTTAGATATATTATTTCGTTTTCTAATAGCGATAACGAATGTAGAATCTTGTCAATAGCTAAAATCATAATATATATATATATATATATATATATATATATATATATATATATATATATATATATATATATATATATATATATATATATATATATATATATATATTCTTTAGTGAAAATCCATTACAATAACTATGATAGATAAGAGAATAAAAAAGCGTACTAAAAATGTAGATTATTGGTATCAAACGTATAGGTATGTACGTCATACATACATACGTCAAAGTTTAAAAACTAAATGCAGATAGGAAAATTCACTTCCATACATTGAAACTAACAAACTGTTAAAACTAGTGAATTTAACTTACTTTCAACAGATGGTACAACATGGTGCAAGAATAACGTTGAAGCGGCGGCTTTCTCTTGATATTTTAGCTTCGTTCAGCTAGATTCTAAAGAGGAATTTCATATTTCGCAATTTCTCTTATATCTACCTACTATCAATATCTTGTCATAATGGAAAATAGAATCGCTGTAAAATAACTATGAGGGAGAATATTGTACATGTGCTATTTTAAAAATATTTTTCAAACAAAAATTCAAGTCAAAACAGATTATCACCACTGATTTTTTAATAAAACATGACTTAAATCTACACTAATATTATAAAGAGGTAAAGTTTGTAAATTTGTATGTAATGGAAAAATTAAAAATCTGCGGAACCGACTTAGATTAAATTTTATATGACGATAGTCAGAGACCCTGAGAAAGGCATACGATAGTTTTTATTCCAGGAATCATCCTTTAAATGGGTGAAAAGGGGGATGAAAACGTAAGTAGGAAATCAATCATTTCTTAAGTAAGGCATATAAATCTCATCATATCTATTTATATACTATAATAATATATGGTCTATCTATTCCATAATAGCAGTTATAACGTACCTAATGGACGAACCCGAGCGAAGCAACGGTCAGTCTCTATATATAGACAAAACAGTTCAGTCAGTACTTTTTTCTATGTTTAAAAATCGACTTGTTTGTATAGCAACCATTGACAAACTTTAGTGTAACCAATTAAATAAAATTGAAATCAGATTTTGTTCTATAGATAGTTAAATTCTATTCATATATGTTTTTATATAAAGCTTTATATATGGCTTTATTTATATAGGGCTGAATACATACATGTTTTTTATAATAATCATGGCCGAATTTCGTCCACTGGGCGACTACCATTTATTATAATAGCGCAAAGTGAAATAAAAACTGACAATCAAGTTATTGAATATTAGCAATCTATATATTATTACGGATTCTATTTTGAGTTTGATAACATAACACAAATTAACTGATATCGTAACAGCATTGCATTATTTTATTTATTATCGAACAAAGGGGTTTAAAATAACCATGATTGACATTACACAATCATATCGGAGTAGTATAGTAATCAGCCATTTTTAACGTCCCACTGCTGAGCACGGGCATTCCTTCAGTACGAGGAGGATCAGACCATAGTCCATCACGCTGGCCAAGTGCGGGTTGGCGGACTCCACATGTTGCTATTCTGGGTCTTTGGCGCTATTCTGGGTGAATAAGCTTTCTTCATTCATTTTATAAGTCTAAACATAGAAAACATAGAAAGGAAATCAAAAAAATCACTTCAATTTGTTAGTCTATCAGAAACCAACAAACTCTAAAATCTACGAACACGCAATTATGGACGCAAAAATTCGCATCCATAATAAATAAAAAATAAAAATCCGAAAAGATAGTTTTATTTAAAATGACAAATAATCGCGTAAATCTAAGAAAATATTATAAGAAAATCTATCTTTCTTAAGAGTAAAGATTCAGCATCCTAGAGAATAAATATAAATAGGGTTCTAAATCAATAACATATAGGTAAATGTTGCCTATTTTCAACATAAAATACCTAGAAAGTAGAAAACCAATATTAAAATAAAATAGGCGCAAACATTGAATTATCCCAAACATGGCTTATGAAATTTCATATATTCTACATTATATATCAATCAAATATCCTCAGAAACAAAAGGGTTCCAAAGGAATTTGGGTGTTTCCGGGAAACGGATGCTCTAATAACGTACCTCCGATTGTAGCTTGATTGCGGATGGAAGCTGCGTGCCTCTGATTATACGACCATAGAAATATTCTGGCATAACATTGTACCTACTGTAAATATTTGAATATTCGCAGTTTTCATAATTTTGATAATAATATTGTGTTTTTTTCAGAAAATTTAATTTTTATATAGTATAAAAAGTTAAATGTGATGGTTTAGGGTACGAACATGAAAAAATACACTCACGTATAATTTTGTTATCTTCTTTCTGTCTTTATTGGGTTTTATTCTACTACAGTAGTGCTTGCTTTTCTAGACTTTATCATACTACTATTAAAATTCGATAGTTTATGTGTGTAAATGTTTATTACTTCATTCGTTGAAACGGCTGGACGTATTTGGATGAAATTTAGTATCCAGATAGAGTTTTACTTAGAGTAACACATAGGTGTAAATAATAAAATTTGTAAAATACAAAAAGGATACTCAGTCATTAGTATTAGTAATGACGACACGCTTAGCTCTGTTTATAGTGACCCTACTTGCTGGACCAGCGGTCGCGTTCGAGTCCCGCTTGGAGTATTTATTTGTGTGATGAGCACGAACTTTGTACACCAGTCATGGGTGTTTATATTTATAATATGTATGTATTTAAAGTTATATATATGTAGTGTATCAACTATCTGGTATCCATAACACAAGCCTTACCTTGGAACTAGAGGGAGCCGTGTGTTAATGTCCTAACATATTATTATTATATACATATATACAACAAATAAATCGATGTCAATAATTGAATGAAAATCGATAAAGTCTGATTAACTCACAAATTGCTGTTTCTGAGCTTTTTTTAAAATAAGTACGTTAAAAATTCTTAAAAATTCGATGTAAAAAATCCTAATTAAAGGAAAACGTATGAGAATTCCAAAAATGAAACTATTATATGAAAAAATTCACTAACAAGCCTTTATTATGACCAGGCAGTGCTCATCAAAATCTACTTTGGATGTTTATTTTTAATGAAATTTGAACTTTATTCACATAACTTCTAGAATTCAAATTGTTTTGTAAGAAGTAAATTGAATTAAAGATGTTACGGGATTTTGAACTTTACGTGAAGGGTTTAGAGTTAAAATTTACATGAGTCAAATATACGATGTGAACGCATGGTTTGTATTTTGAAGACGTAACACCTACCATCTTAACTCGAATTGCCATTAATAAAAGAATAAAAGAATACTTGAATGTCGTATAATAGTGTCGATTTCAAATTATTAAATTTAAATGTTCATTATATTTTTTTTAATTTCAATATTAGACATTCCATAGTTATAAATATTAAATATTTTGCTGTTACCAACAAAAATATAAACGTTTTCTTTATTATTTATTAAAATTAACATATTTTAAGTAATAACCCACTAATAAAAAAAATCGTGTGTGTGTACTTATTTACGCGCGCAATAAATTATACCTACTGCTTTAACGTAACAGAACAAAAATAGCTAAATGTTACATCCCGTATGTCACAAAACTTTGTTTGTAAAAGGAATGCAGCTAACTTCATCTCATTGTAAAAGTTTTACTCTCATTTTTTTCCACATGTGCCACAAAAAGTATAACTTCAATATATATAAATGAATAATATATAATAATATAATGTAAAATCGTTATTTAAAACATTTGGTAGGGGTAATAAAATGCACCGATCCCCTCCCATCGTGTGTTAGCAGTAACTCTGCGTGCCCATTACCGCCGACGGATGGCTCTGTGACCACAGAACACCGAACTATTTGAAATAGCATACATATATAATTAGAGGATTAATGTATGTAAACAGCTTTTTTATAACGTCCCACTGCTGGGCACATTCCTCCTTTCAACACGAGGGGGATCAGGCGATAGATAGTCCATCACGCTGGCCAAGTGTGGCTTGGACTTCAATAGTCTTTCGAATACTTCTTAGGTTCTCTCAGACATACATGAATGATTCGCACATGAAAATATCAGAGATGCGAGACTCGGGATTTGAACCCGCTTCACTAGGTTTCTCAAGCAAGCGCGTTACCACTGGGCTACCGTTGCCAGAAGGATTAATGTTTTATACGTATATGTATTTAAGTACCTAAAGATATTGTTTCTCGATAATAATTATATTTTCGCAACAATATGTTTAAAGAATTATTAATTATTATATGTATATAGCTATTTAATTTTTTTTAAGTGAGACTTCTTTAGAATAAATATAATAATGATTATAATATGCCTAATATGCCCTTATTATTTGAGATAGAATACAATACACAGGTAGTGAAAAATAATAAAATTAATTACTAAATAATATGTAATGTACCTATATTTATGACAAATAAAATGTAAAATAACCTTTAAATTTGGTAAAAATAATGTAAAAAAATACTTTATATCCTACTCCTGATACTCCATATATTCATCCCATTCTCTCGTGGGTTACTGTTCTGAAGTTTCACTTCTACCGTGTATGAATTGCACCACACACGCACTTTTTTATATTCAATCATTTTACGTCACACTATTTTAGTCCATTAAACCGTTGAAATACAATATAATGATGAAGAATAGTGTATAATATATCTAATATATGTATATTATATAATTGGTTTAACTAAAAAAATCATATCACACAAACCATTTCTACTTTTTTTACTCTATAATACATATTTATGATGACTGCACAATTTAGAATATTACAAAAATCAAATCTATTTTTACTGCATAAAGTTGAAATTCGCATAACATTTAACTAAATTACATTCGCAACGAAATATAAATCATATTCCGTGTAGGATAAAGTTTATATTGCATTGTGAGTTTGTGCAAAGCGTCATATTCAATAAGAGCCCTTTGAACAGCTACCGTGTTGCGGTTTCTACGTCGGTTGTATTTCAATACATGGCTATGGTTTTTTAAGTGACACTAATTTTAAAAATCTAGCCCCCTACATTATCTATACATATAACAAAGTTCTAACTAAGTCGAATCTGTATATTTAATATTTTTTGGAAAATCTTATTGAAATAGGCATTATTATCGATACAGAGGCCGAATCTAGTTTTTAGAATTTCTGTCTGTCTGTCTGTGACCGCATCACAAGAAAAACACAGGACAGATTTTGATGATTTCGTATGATGATAAGTTATCCGGTTCAACATATAGGATACTTTTTACTGCGAGGAAATATCTCATCTCTGAGAAATCTAGACTAAATGTTAAAACGTAAGCAGGGACGAACCCGAGCGGAGCGAGGGTGAGTCGCTAGTATGTACATACGAAATTTTATTGAATTTAAGTTAATCTCCCATTTTGATTTTTATGTCAAAGCTTACTTAAAATTTACTTGAGTATGTATGAGTTTGTACTTCTAAGACGTAGCACCTACTAAGATAACTTGAATTTCGATTAATAAAAAAACAATAAAAAATTAAAATCATATATATTATTAAAAACAAAAACAAATCTAACTCACGGGAATCCGGGATTTTCCGGGATAAAAGTAACCTATATGCTGTTCCAGATTATAATCTTTCTCTGTGTGTTTCATCCGTATCCGTTCAGCCGTTATAGCGTGATTGAGTAACAAACATCCATCCATCCAAACTTTCACATTTATAATATTAATTAATGGGAAGGAATTACACATATAGGAATCGTATCACATGAAATTTGACTGTAGCTGTAATAGAACCTTGTATTATGTACCTACTTACATAGACTATACGATCAATAACACACAAACATATCTTCACACTATATATTTTCCGGCGTTACCACTTATGTGAGATCTATCCATTGTCATAATTCTTTTCAAGCGCAGAAATTCTCAGATTTCTGAGTTGACTATATTTAAGTATAATAAATAGTAGCTCACTGCATAAATCTTCTCCACTGGCCATGCTTGTCACTTACTATTCGCATACTTTATGGGTTTTATTTTACAACTTCTTATTATTTTTGCTTCGTATTTTTCTGTTATTTTTGTACTGTGTTGGGTTTCATATTATATTGTTTGTATATATCTTATATTACGCCTGATTTTTGACATGATTTTTTATATCTAATTTTTGACTATTCAATATAAAGGTAAAAAAATCAGGTAAAATAAGAGAAACACTAACAAAATACGTGAGAACAAATATCATTATCATTTTCTTTTATACATACATGTTTAATTCGCTTTATCTACATGACTTTAATTTTATCTACATGACTTCTAGTGTTTTGTAAAATACTAATTTCCCACAAGACTCATCAAGGGTTTTTTAGATATTAATGTTAGAACACCTAATGTAGAATCTTTAAAAAGTATATGAAAATAGATTTAAAATATTGTGTAATATCTAAAGAGAACACTTTTAGAAAATTTGTCATAAAGAACGGTTTCTTGCTTTATATCGCGAAATAAAGACAGTTAAACTATATACAGAAAAACACACTTTTGCATATACATAAATATACATAATAACAGTAAGTAAGAATGTTGCATGGCTTCAGCAAACGTATGCAGTAGAAATTATACTACAAATTATCGCAACTAACGTCGCAAGGGACGTGTTTATCTCGTTATGTTCCCATTCACCCCACGGCACAGACCAGGTGCAATCTAAACAACAAGTTCGGACTTCATAACTGTGACGGTTAAATTAACCTTTTGTTAACTTAAATACGTTACGTCTTATTTGAACTGCTTCTATTGTACGTTGGATTACGCTGCAAGGTAATCTTTGAAAATAAAACTGTGTAAGGTTTTTTATATGTATGTACATGTGTATATTACTTTTCTATACATATAATAAAACAGTAACTTGCCGAAACTTTAACTTTAACTGCCTCGGTGGTGTAGTGGCTAGCATGTAGGGCTGCACACTCGGAGGTCTTGGGTTCGAGTCCCGGGTCGGGCCAAGTTTAGTTATTGAGACTTTCTGTATAGTAAGTGTCAGTGACAGCCCGGAGTTGGGAAGTTGGCGGTGTTTCACCCCCGTGCCTCGGAGAGCCGTCGGTCCTGCGCCTTAACTCTCACTGGTCGTCTCGAGTGGTCGTCCCACCGGAGTATGAGAGTGACAGGGATAGAGAGTGCACGTTGTCTGCGCGTACACTTGTGCACTATAATATCTCCTCCTGCTAGTCTCAATGAGATTGGCCGCCGTGGCCGGAATCGGCTAGGAGTAAATAAAAAACTTGCCGAAATCAATGTGCACGTTTTACGCAAAAAGTACTGAACCGATTATTAGAGTAGGTCACTAGTATAGAATAAACTTACCTAATACGTAAATGGATGTGGTAAATAGAGTAATTACCTGAAATAAAAAAAGTATATTATTTTAACTGCTTATATAGTTAAGATTTAGTGCTAAAGTAAAAAAAGAACTAAAGTATGATTAGTAATTTTAAATAAAACTATCTTTTCGGATTTTTTCGCGGATTTATTTGGATTTTTTGTTCCCGACTTTTCGAATGCTTTACAGCAATCATGGTCATGGGAGAGACTGAGGTGTTAGATTTCTCGAAGGTATAGTTGTTACAGACAGCCTACCCACAAATAACAAAATTAAAAAATTGCACCAAGTACCTTACAATTTTTTATAACTTTACAAAATTTTATAATTTTAATTAGTTTTATAATTGAATATGCAATATTATTTATTTAATTTTTGCTGTTATTATTATAATTATTATTTATTATAATTTTAAAGACACTTACACAGTAAGAACTTACTACATGTGTGTGGATGAAAATGACAGCATTTCAGATTAATATTTTTCATTTTTCATTTGTAAAAGTATATAGTAATAGTGTTGCTTAGTAATTTGTCTTTTTAAATAATAGCAAACTAAATTAAAATTATTATTCTTAATTAATTTTAACTTTTTAAATTACACATAGGACAATTATGTGGCTTAAATAATTAACATTATATTTTATATTTTTTCTTTATGGTTATAAATATAATAATGGCAACACTAAATATAGATTACTAATTAATATTTTTAAAATTGTAATAGTTATAATAATAATAGCAAAAATTAAATAAATAATATTCCATATTCAATTATAAAACTAATTAAAATTATAAAAAAACTAAAACAGATTTACATTAAAAATTCACACACAAACAAGTACAAAATTGCAAGAACTTTAAGCAACATTATAATAAATATTTCACAATTTCCAACTAAGCTTTCTCAGATACAATAAGATCGAGCTGTCAATTAGATTTTCCCAAGTGGCGGTGATATTAATACTGTGCGACGCCTGTCTTAGACAGTCACGAGGCTACGTTGTAGGATCGCTTGATAAGTATTTTAACAATTGTAGAAAATCACTATCATATTTTAATATACAGGGTCATTTTTAATTTACTGAAAACCTTTTGGGAATATACTATTTACATCATAACAACAACATCTGTAACAAGAAAAAATAATATTTCTTAAATTTTTATTTTCATACAAAAATAAAAAAAATTTTTTGCACCATCTAAACTTTAAAGTTCTGGCATCTGGTCAAGTTTAAATGAGTAAGTGCGGCTTCCTACACCCCTCCACTCCTCCCCCTCCACAGGTCACGCGCTTTCTTTTGCGAATGCTGGACTATTACCGTTGAGAACGTGCAATAAAAATATTTTTATTTTTGTTAAATTTAAGATATATCATTTTTTTTCTTACAGATGTTGTTGTTATGTTGTAAATAGTGTATTCCCAAAAGGTTTTCAGTAAATTAAAAATGACCCTGTATAAATGCGAAAATTTGTAAAGTGTTTTTGTTACATAGGTAGCCTGTATCTAGATCTAACATTTTAAGTTATTTTTTATCGACGTACTTATAATGCAAAACGTTAAAAAACTATTAATAATTATTATTAATATGTGTTTTTCGATTAAATAGAAACTAAACTCTTGAAGTTTTCAATAATATGGATAATTACTATTATTTAAATATGATTGGATTAATTTAGTATGTCCAAATGTAACGTTGGTATTTATATTTCAGAAATACACCAATTGTTTGTCAAAAACCCTACGATTATTAAAAAAAAAGCCTCGGACAGAGAAGAATTGTTTAGTCTTATTCTCCTAGCAATGAGAGATTCACGTCCAGCCATTATAATATTGTACTAGCGACTCACCCTCGCTCAGCTCGGGTTCGTCCCTAGGTTGCTTCCCCATATAAACTTTCATCCCCGTTTTCACCCCCTTAAGGGATGATTCCGGGATAAAAACTCTCCTATGTACTTACCAGGGTCTCAAACTATCTTCCTAAGTAGATAAATTTTACCTAATACGGTTAAGTAGTTTAGGTACAAACAAACAAACAAACAAGCAAACAAACAAACAAAAAAACTTTCCTCTTTATAATATTAGTATACATTACTATAGGTAATAATAAGGATAGACTCAAGACATTCTAAAAGAAGGATTGGTTTTAATATCATGGGATAGGCTAAAGAAATGAAAGCTAGTGTCTTAATGAAAAGACTAAATCAACATAGTATTTAAACATGAGTTTGAAACTTTATTCATCTACATACAACGTGCGAGTACAAGTCATAAGAAATTATGCAGCTCGAGGGGAAACACTCAAACATAACGCCTTGAGCTTGTAGTTTAATCGAAATAATTTTTGCATCATATTATTTATACTTACTTATAGTTTTATTAAGAGTATTATTATTTACAGGATAGGATAGTAGAAATATCTAAATCAAAAACACCTGTAAAGTTACTAAAATAAAATCCAATAAAGGTTTAAAATAAGCCCTGGACGTAGCTCTCGACGTGAAGCTTGTAATTTAAAAAAGTTTTAATTCTATTTGAATTCATTTTAAAATAGTCATATATATACAGGTATACCGACTGCAAAACCTATATATAATAATAGTTATATCTCCAGTAGGTAAATGAGGAATGTTACTTTAACCATACTAAAATTAGTCCCCAACCAACAATATACCGACACCACAAAAAAACAAACTTTTCCTTCACTTCTCCATTTAAAAGAGGTTAAAAATGGTACCTCTAATTGTTAAAGTAAGAAAATTATTCATACTTTTATAAGGATCTGACTGCCGACATTTCAGCTCGGTTTTCAATCAATCACGCTTGTCTACAGGGACAGTTGGTAGAATTAATTATAATTTATGTTTATGGATCGTAAAATTTAGTAACGACCTAAATGTTATTTTCGACCAAAGAAATCGTTGTCTTTTAAAAATAATTTAAACCTATATGAAAATTCAAGAAAAATAGTTAAAAAATTTGAAATCAGTCAAATCCACAGCTTAAATTATTTCTTTGGCGCAAAAACTAAATTACAAAATTTCACAAAGCTTGTATTCATAATTAAAGTAATGTTCAGAGGTTCTTTTTTCTTAAAAATGCATGATGCCTCAGTTTCCAAAGAAAGGATGCAAGACATCATAGCATCAACATCTCATCTATTTCCGCAAGATAAATGCCATTTGTGTGACGGCAAACTACAATGCCGCATTAGGTAACTCTATATACATTACACATAAATAATATATAACAATTTTAAAGTGAAAATTTTCCGCTAAGAATAAAATTAGCTACGAACATATACAGACATCTATATCCCACTTTTGTACTTCATGTTCCTTCATCTCAGAATATTATTATTCATTAATCTTTAGTTAAATGCGATAGACAAGGTTCTTTAAACTATCTTTACTTAGCCAACAGTTGAGAGAAGTTTACTTTCTAGGTGGGAGAGTACCAGAGGTTGACCTACTAGAAGTATTTTGCCAAAATTTTCGCTCACGCTAAAACTACTAAAAAAAATTCTAAAAATCCTATTTTACCCCTTATAGCATGAATTTCAAAAAATGCTAAAACACATATTTATTTAATTTTATGAACAACATTAATACCAAGTTTCAAGTAATTCTGATCAAAAATATTTTTTTAATTGTATTATAACGTGGGAATTTTCCCGTGGGAATTAGATAATCTCCCGCGGTAAAAAGTAGCCTATATCACTGTCCAGTCCTCCAACTATCTCCACACAAAAAATCACGCCAATACGTCACTCCATTTCGACGTGAAAGACAAACAAACACACAAACTTACACATTTATAATATTAAGTATGGATGTCATAACTTGATGTCATATTTGACGATACGTTTGGCTCAGTTTGTAGTGACCCTACTTGCAGTGCCAGCGTTTCGGATCGAGTCCCGCTGGGGGCATTCATTTGTGTGATGTGCACAAATGTTTGTACTCCTGTCATGGGTGTTTATATTTATAATATGTATGTATTTAAAGTTATATATGTGTAGTGTAAATAAATATATATATATATATATATATATATATATATATATATATATATATATATATATATATATATTTTTTTATTATGTGTAGTGTATCAACTATCTGGTATCCATAACACAGGCCGCGTAGCTTACCATGGAATTAGATGGTGATGTGTGTTAATGTCCCACATACTCGTATTTATACATCTCTATCTCTGATAGACTAAATCAAATCATAGGATACTAATCTAAGCTTAATCCTCATAGCTTCTATATTCCTTTATTATATACTACAGCGGTATTATATACAATTAACACTTTATTGTAAGGTCGACCACTGTACGCGAGGCACCGTCATTAGCGTTACGTCCGGTTCCGACCCACTTCCGAACGTGGAGTCTATTGTACGCCTGTTTTATATTTGTTTGCCATTTTAATGTCTCGCTTCAAGCTTTTATAAATACTGGTAACCTTAAGCAACTTAACTCAAAGGAACTGCGATAAAAGCTAAGATAAAGTCGAGAGGAGGATTTTTGTTTGTTATTTCTTCTATTATCATCTTCTTTAGAAGAGGTTGTTTAATTGTTATCTTCTACTATTTATTCTTTCTCTTTTTCTTCGATTTTTACTGATTGAACTGATTTTTATTTTTCATATCGATTTTTTTACAAAGTATAATCACACCTGACCATAGTTATGTGATTATACTTAAGTTAGGGAGCCCAAGAAGAGATTTTGGGATTTATTCAAGCGTAGTAGATAATTTATAAAGTTTATGGACGATTTTTGTCTCTTCGGCTTGTAGATAGATTATTGAATTGCTAATTTTTCAAAATGTAATTAGCCCAACACACTTTAATCTGATGGTTTCAAGAATGTCTAACTTATTAAAATATTTTAAATATTTTTATCGGCTGCCCTGGATACGTTACCTTATACAGATGACTCATATATGGTGGAGTTACTCAACAGAGTGCAAGATATTACCTTTTATGTGAATCTGCCGCGCTTGAGTAAACTCTAAAATGCCCTCTTGGGCTCCCCTACTATTAAGACAGAATTACCAGAGGGGACAGGAAAATTTCATAATAATTGATTCTTAAAAAAGTGTACAATGCGTCAATTTTTTAAATTTTGAATATCAATTATTAATGTATCAATTAACAAATTAACATTTTGTCCAAAAATTATTTTACAACTAAAATTTTAACAGTTTACATACGAGTATTATTTAATTTTAACAGTTTACATACGAGTATATGCTATTTAAGATACTTTTTCAGACCATAAAAGCAGTTCGTTTTGACAGCAATCCTAATTGCTAGATTTAAAAGAAACTCGTATGATTTATAGTTATTATAAAATTATTAATTCCGCCAGCGATATGAAAAAAATAATTTTGCACGGATATCACAAATCTCGTTATGGCTACTTTATACATTTATTAATAATTTTAATAATGTAAATTGATTAAATACGCTAATCAACGCGTAAAGTATATTTTGTTTAAATACAAAGGTGTAGGAGTAAGAAATATCTTTTGTGAGTGTTAGCTCACGAGGTCCTAGGTTCGATAAACATGGGGTGGTGGACGACTGTACTGCTTTGCGTTGCCGTGATCTCAAACTCCGTTTTGGGAGAAGGTAAGTGAGTTATTTGTTTAATCCGACTAAAAACTTCCAATGTAATATTTTTAGCATTCTTTATTACAAGTCGATTAATATTCTCGTTTTTTTTATTAACCACATTTTTTTACTTGACCGTGGCATTTATTTAACGCAAACGCTATTTGTTTTACTTAAACGATATAATTATATTGTTAAAAACAAAACCCTAAATTGTTTCTGTAGAGATAAATAGTTTAAATAAATAGTCATATATAGACGTTGACTTTATTCTTAATTGATTTCAAAAAACTAGAAGATACTTAATTATTGCTTTTATATTTGATGCCGCGTTTGATCTTCGTCTACATTAAACAGTTTTTAAAATCATATAATATTTTGGGAATATTAGAGGGAAATATTTACTTCTAAGGTTTATAAGTCAACGTGAATCGAAATATTCATTGTAGGGAAAGAGAGTAGCATAATAATTGACAATCTAAAACGAAGGGCACATAACCCAAATGACATAGAATAATAAATAAATGTTGTTAAAAATAATACAATTATTTTTTCAGATTCCGAAGATCGGTTAGGATTGAGTTTATCGGACGCATCAGCTACCGCATCAGCTAGCAGTAGTAGCCTGAGCCAAGGACTACTACCACCTGGCCCAGGATTACTGCCACCAAGCTCAGGATTATTACCACCAAGTACGTTATTTAATTCGTAATGAACTTTTTGAAACTTTTTGGAATATTTGCCATTACAAAAGCTTAAGATTTTAGAGTAAAGTCTAATATACGAATCAGTATGGTGAGCATCCTAATAGTCACCAATCAGTGATAATTTTAGATTTCTGTTATAAAAAAATTGGGTTTCAATCAAAATTATTCTGGAAAATTTTAAGATATTGTACATTCAATAACTATAGTAGATACATCGAATCATAAATTATCTTTAATAAGGACAAAATTACCACACTTTATGAATTTTCTGTCCAAATTGGATATTCTTTTACAATCGTTTATAATTCAAGAAACTTAAAAGATCACCAATCTTTTCATCTTGATATTGCACTTTGAACTTTGAAAGTCTCGCAAAAATATATTCAAGAGAATTAATCCAATCGGTGGATTGCAATTCGGCTCACATAGTTTAGAACTTAAACAGAAACACTTTTATTTAAAAAAAAACTTTTTCGCAGCTGATCAAGGATGTAATCAACCAGGCGACATGTACTATATTCGTGCGTACGACGACTGTTACGTTTGTGCATGTTTCATGTCTCCTTCATACGTATTGTACCAGAAATGCGTTGCTTGTTCTCAATGTCCTGCGGGTGTGTATTCAAAACATAGTAAATGGACAAAGTATAAATTCTAAATACTGACACATATTTATCAAATCTTAATATTATAATCCTTATGATTATTATGTATGTGTTTATCAGTTTGTCTTTCTCACTCAAGATGTTTTTATTCATTAATTTATTCTCTTCGAATATGTCATATACCTATTAAAAGTTATACTGGAATGGGAAATATTTATGATTAATATTTTACAACATGTGTACATAAGAAGTAATTCTTATTTAAAAAGCTATATCTGTCTGAGCTTTACAAAAATCATGTATATGACAAATACGACAGTTTTTTATCGTTATCCACGTTACTAATCATTATTACCTGTTTGACCTATGATAAAATAACAAGTTTTTAATTTTTATCATATAGCACCAACTCCAGACCCATGGCCTGTAGTACCACCAGCACCTGAACCAATATGTAAGCTTTATTAATTACTAATGTTTTTACCCTGATTATATATCATTTACTTTATTGGATTCACTTTACGTCTAGAAAAGTTTAAGACGGAAAATTCATATTCAATCAAGAGTATCATTTCTTCTTTGAAAAACGTAGTTGATTATTTGCGTATATTACCAATTTTATAATTATTAATATATGCAGCATATACTACAGCTGAGATAATTTTGAATGAAATAAAAATAAATAATATTTTTTTAGGTCCACCTCCAATCATCATACCCGGTCCAGTAAGACCTTATCCAGTACCAATTCCAGTTCCGGGCAAGAAGATTGTTGTTCCTATACCAGTACCTGTGCCTGTACCCTCGCCTCCAGAAAAAATATATGTACGAGGTCCATCCATACCCGTACCATACCCACAACCCGTGCCGGTTCCTTATGGAGTACCGCGACCAGTACCCGTACCATCTCCACCCAAATACTTCCCTGTTCCAGTACCGGAACCCATACCAGTACCAGGACCAACTAGGGATGTACCAGTTCCGGTTCCGGTTCCATCGCCTCCAGTCCGTGTACCCGTACCAGTACCAGTTCCAGGACCAACAGTAGATGTACCTGTGCCAGTGCCTGTACCTTCACCACCTGTTCCAATACCGTACCCGGTAAACCGTTACATTACAATACCAGGTCCAGATAGGCTTGTGCCCGTTCCAGTGCCCTACACTCGTAAGTTTTTTTTATTTTATACTATTTGTACATTGGTATCTTAGCACATTTACAACATAGGAAGTACATATATTCTTAGTAGTTAGCCTTAAGATAAATAGTATTAGGGTGTGTTGTATGATTTTTTTTATATTTATTATTTTGTTTGCAGGAACAAAATACTATCCAGTACCAGTCATCATTTACGTAGGTGGGTCCTTTTGCTTTTTAAAATAAGATATTTTTAGTCATTTGGATAACCTTTTTCTTACGCTATTTCTTCTTACAGCGCCATTATGCAGGAGTCAAGTGCCATTAGTACCATTCGTAATTCCTGGAGACAACTGCTATATTCACATATGTAAGGTGAAATACAACTATGTTTATATAGAATCTCAGCAGAGGACGTCCGGGTGTGTCGGTAAGTTCCAAAATTAAAATTACAAACAATTCAATTCAGACTTTAAAAACAAGAATCGAAAGACAGAAAATGTATTAAAATAATGTAATAAAAAATCAAAAATCACATCAAGATCCTATTTAGTTAACTATATCTATAACTCTATCATAATATAAATAATGAGCTATATCTCAATAGCTATATCTCAATAGCTTTTCTTAGGGCAAATATAAAAAAAATGATAAGATATATTTTTTTCATTAGGTCCCCTGTTATCTTCCTGGAACAGTGAATCATCAGCACAAAGCATCACTAATGCTAATACCAGTGGGTTAGGCCTTGGCGGATTTGACTTTGGAGGTGCTGAGTCCAGCGCAAGCGCAGACGCTGTTTCTAACTCTTTAGGAGAAGGATTAGGTGGAGGCTGGTCTAATGTAGCAGCAGCAAGTACGGCATCTAATAGTGTAGGTGGTTGGCCAGGACTAGATGGATCATCAGCTCAGGCTGATGCAGTGGCCAATGCAGCAGGTGGGGGTTTCAACAGTTGGTCAGAAAACTATGGAACTATTTCATCAGCTTCTGCTGATGCATTAGCTCATGCAGGTTCGGGTGGTGTAAGCGGCTGGCCAAGTAGCTATGGAAGTATCTCCTCAGCTCAAGCTGATGCCATAGCCAATGTTGGGTCAAGTGGAATCAATGGTTGGTCAGGTAACAATGGAGGTATTTCATCAGCTGCTGCTGATGCAGTAGCCAATGTAGGATCTGGTGGAAGTTTTTCTTGGCCAGGCAGTTATGAAGGCGTATCATCGGTTTTAGCTGATGCAGTTGCCAACGCAGGATCTGGTAGTGTAGGTGGTTGGCCTAACAGTTACGGAGGTGCTTCGTCTGCTTCAGCTGATGCAGTAGCTAATGCGGGATTAGGTGGTCTTGCTGGTTGGTCAGGCAGTCATGGAGATGCACAATCTGATGCTCTAGCTAGTGCGGGCGCAGCAGGTTATGGAGGTTTGTCAGATGCCGTAGCTAATGCTTTAGCCCAAGCAACAAGTGGCGGTTATGGAGGATTAAGCAATGCTTTAGCTCAAGGACAAGCGAATAGCCAAAGTGGACTAGGCGGATGGGGATTGTATAGCAAAAGCGCAGATGATGCGAAAAAATAAATATGATTTTTTTTGCTAAATTGTAAGTTAATATGAAAAAATATATCAGTTTGAATATTAAACATTTGAAAATATGAATACGCACATTATATTTTTGTTACAGATAAACATTCATAACGATGATCTCCTTGCATTAACCTATACCGGGCTTGTATCTTGGATTTGGTTTATGTTAGATAATATTTGCATTGTAAAATAGATGATAAGACACGCTTCAACTGGTATAATAATTTAATAATTGGGACAAATTGTGCTTTTATTTCTTTAATTTCCTATATATTTTTTACCTAAGTTTTATTTTCTATTTCAATTATATCACACATGAAAGAAAATAAAAAGTAATTTACTATGACATCTATAGCAAATTATATTGATAGAACGAATGGACTATCGAATAAGTAACAAATCAAAATTTTATCTGAAAGTCGATAAATCAATATGACTAGCTAATTTAAATGGAAGAACATTATGCATTTAAAACGAAGTGCGTATTAGATATTGATTCAGTTTAAGAAGTTACCTTAAGAATATCACAAGGGCTCTTTAAGGAAAGTGGACAGATAAAAAGATCTAGTAATGCGGGGGGGCCTTGTGGGAGGCATATGTTTTCTTGCCTTCCTAACATCTTTTGGTAGCAAAGGTCACAGTTTGCTAGGCTCTCGCTATTTCCTCGCTAATATAGGTAAGCTCTTTTAAATCTATACATTAAATTCATTAAATACCTAATAATATGATTTTTAAGCTTACTAAAAAAATTAATTACCTTTCCATTTATGTAGAAATTATAAAATAAAAATTAGTGTTACTGTTGAACATGTAATTAATTATAAGTACATATTTGGAAGAACCACATAAATTTTTGATTTTTTTGTTTAATTTTCTGCATAGTTTTTAAACGATAGCTTATAGCTTATCTAATCTCATAAATATCAAAACTATTGCCAAAAGCAGTGCTTATTGAAATATTATACAAAATTAATTATTATTATCAGTTTCAGAATAATTAATGTAATTTAAATGATTTTTAAAGGTCCACTTAATAAAGTTACGCTACGAAATAGTCCAGTACCAGCTGCAGCAAAATTCAAAAGGAATATAGAATATGATCAAGATTTAAATCATCAAACTTATACATACACCGATGTTCAAGAGGATATCAAGGGTAGAACTTCTGCGGTTTCAGTGGCGAGTACTAGAGTTGGTTATGATGGTGAACTAGTGAGCCCAAATTCATATATTAAAAATGGAAATGCTCAAGCATTGGAAAATGGAGAAGGACTAGGACAATCTTCTGACAATTATCTTGCAAGCCCGTCATCAGTATTAGACAATGTATCGGATACATTAGAAAATGTAAATGTAATGGGTCAAAGTTCAAATATCCAACCAGAGTGGAAATCAGAGGACATCAGCAAAGAAAGTGATTTGGAAGAGAGAGCAGCATATGCTCAAGCTGTTGCAAATGCCCACAGTTCAGGAAATGCTCAAACACAGGCAAATGCTCAAGCACAGGCAAGCACTCACGCACAGGCAAACGCTCAAGCGTATACAAATGTACGAGACAACCAATTTGAAATAGGATCATTGCCCTACAACTACCCTGTTTCTGCGTCATCTCTTGCACAAGCACTAGCAAACGCTAATTTAAAAAAACAAAACTTATATAGCAAGCCATATTGGAAATCTGGTGATGTCGAAAAAGTTGATGAAAGCGAAAGAGCAGTTCGACAATCAAAAGAAATTGAAGCACAAGAAGAAAGTGTGCAAAATGAAAAAAGTGCAAGGTATGTAATATAAAGTATATTATATATATATACAAGACGTTCTTAATGACACAATAAGGCATGGCATGTCTAGGACACATATTCTATCCTTTTGATGGTTTAATTAAGGTTTTTTTTTAGTTCTAAATTATTTTTAATTTTAGCTCTATTCTTGAGTCCAGTCCAGTATCAGTAGATACTCTAGCGAATAAGCAAGAATCCATAACATCTGTTGAAACTTTAGAAAGAAATATTGAAAGTTCAGAACTAAATCTTGACTTGAAGGGTTTCACTCCAGAAAGAAATGTTGATGAAACAAAAACTGGTGAAGAAAATTTAAATCTCGAAGAAAGGAGAGGAGGTATGATATTTATATAAAAAAAGTCTCCACTTTGTAAATTTTCTTTTAATTGAATTGGACTATGCACAAAGATTTTAAAATTAAGGCCACAGCAATTAAATTAATAGAATAATTTTTACCTGGATAGGACTAGACTTCAAAACCATATTCAAAAGATAATAAATTTTATGACTTCATGTTTCTTTGAAAGCTCTTTTTTTATTTTAAAACGTATTAAAATTGTAATTTTTCACGTTACAGTGGCGTCAGGCTACGTATTGCCCTATGAAGGTAACGTTCTATATTGAGACTTATGTAATGTGTTTTGTTCATTTTTATTTTCAATCCAATTAAAATACTCAACTTTTCCAGGATCACCATCAAGAGTTCTAGCAGATAGTGAATTAATAGATCCAAACGCTGTATCAGGTTGTGTTTTTATATAGATAGATCTTTAAATAGACTTTAAAATGACTTTAATTATTATTATTTTTGTTTCGTTTAGATTTTTTTAAGCTTATCTGACACCATACGTGAGTTTGTTCATAATTGTATCATTAAAGTATACATCCGAATTCTGTAGATACTCCATCCTTTTTAAGTCGGCCAATAAGCGAATAAAATATTTTAGTTAAATAGTTATATTTAGGGCAATTTTTTAATTTGTCCGGTAAAAGACATTATAGAACTAAATTATAACGTAACTAAATAGGTAGTGTAACAATGAAGTTATTGCAAAACCGACATTTTTAATTTGTTCAAACTGTATTCTATGAGTGTGATAAACAATAAAAAAACCATTAAATGTAAAACATGAAACCTGAGTGCAAATCTAATCTAATATAATATATCAACTGTTTTCAGGTCAACCTATTGTGGTTTGTTCGAGACCTTATGAGATCCATGCAGTGTGGTTGGTAGCACAAGGATGTATGATTTGTACATGTGTCCAAGACAATTGGCTTTTAAGACCACTTTGCGCAAGTTGCAACACTTGTCTTACCCCGCCGCCACCGCCACCACCGCCGTTACCAGAGATAATAATACCTGTACCACCACCCTCACCACCCACACCAGTTCCTCAAGGTAAATTTACATTTACTACTGAGCTATATTCTATCTGTGTATTTAGTTTCATCGAAATCCGTGCAGCCGTTTCGTGGTCAAGAAATACCAAGTAAACTCACATGCATAAAAACTTATATTTATAATAGTAGTTCCATTATTTTGCCAATATTTATAACCAATCACTTAATGTAGATAAAAAGTATCCCAAGTCCGACTTATAAGCTATCTATGTGCAAAATACACACACAGAATACAGAACACAGTTTGTAAAAATTTTTGATTATACATATATCCACAATGAAAAATAATAAGAAAACTAGATAAAGATTCAAAGCAGTGATATAGTTAACAAAAATAATATTCTATAAATAACCACTTTAGACTAAAATCAATTTATAGAAAAGTATAGTAAATTATAGTAAGTATAGTAAAATTAAAACCTGAACTAACCTGACCCCGAGCGAAGCAAAGATAAGTCGTTAGTAATCAATAAATAAAAGGCCTCTTTATATTTCGCAGTGTCCTGTGATCCATTACCCACTGAAACTCCATTCGAAAATCCGTTGAATCCGTGCCAGATATGCATATGCAAGCCGACTATCAACGTATTTGGTCAACCTGATGTCCAAATTCAATGTGACGAAAATCCACAATGTAGTAAGTGATCTCTTCATTTTCTTATTTGGTTCTAACAAAGCTCGTGTTTAGAGCTTTGTGCTTTTTTTGTTATATGATAGTTGTTAATACGGTTATATTATTGCTAAGAATTCACTTTATTGAAAACTTTAATAAACTTTATTCATGGCCATTGGTCCGTTGTAAGGAAGATGCAAAAATTAATAAATAAACTTTAGCTATTCTATTAATTATATAAAATTTATATAAGAATTTATAGACTACTCAAAGTAAATGTTCTATGATGCAAGATACAAAGAAATGCTAACTGCTCAGTTTAATTAACAAAGAAAGTAAACCGAGTTTTATTTCAAAATAATTTAAAAATAATTATTTCGCCCTAAGAGCTTTTTATTCATATAATAAAAATTTAAAAGATATTCTCATCTACTAATATTAATATGTGAAAGTAGCTCTGTCTGTTACCTTAGCACGCTTAAACCGCTGAACAGATTTCGATAAAATTTGGCTAGGACATTGATCACATCCTGAGATCGAACCTAGCTACCCTATATTCCCATCCCAGTTACCACGAGAGTGAAGCTTCGGACAAAAACTATTTTTTAACAGCAAGCCAGGTTATAATTATTTCGTAAACTGCAAATATATTGCAAAACAGGCAGAAGAACATTCAGGAAAAGCTTCTCCTATTTTTATAAAACCCATCTAAATGCATAGGTATTAGTTAAAAGTCGATGATATTTTTGAAAAACTAATATCTGTACATCTTTTTAGATAACATATCTTCCTTATACCTACCTATATTATGTTAATACTGCAATAATTTAATGCTATTATTTAAGGCTTAGTTATATCATTTTCATACTTGTGTACTGTAAACAAATTTTTATTTCTTTTACAGTGAGGCCGCCAGATATAATTCCTATACGTAAGTGTGAACAAATAGTAAATATTTGCGTTAGAGCATCCAATGCAATATGAAATTCATGTTTGGTTTTCTTTACAGCTCCTATACCCCAGCCGCCCTCGCCGCCCGTGCCGAGTACGTATAAATATTAACTTAATAAAATATAAAAGATAAGGAAAATTCAGGTGATTCTCAAATCCCAAAACAGATTTTTTCTTTGGACGTTTGTTTTTATTCGTTCCAAAACCGTTCAAGTTTGGGGATGCATCCGAGCGAGGCGAGGGTAAGCCGCTAGTGTTATTAATACAAAATTATAAATACAAAAAAGTCACCTTAAATTCCATTTAAGTTATTATTATTAAAACATTAATTATAACAATCAATTCTTAGAGTGATGGGAAAGAATCCATTTTCAGTTCCTATTATAATTAATTGATTGGTGCGTAACTGAGAGGCGAGGCAAATTCGATAATTCATACTTCTATTTTAATAACGATTACTAAATGTAATTTAATTTAACATCGAAGATGTAACTACTTCATTATATGTATATGTTGGAGTCAAAACTCATTTTTTCTGACATATTTTACATTTATCTATAAAACAAGTTTTGTTTATTTGTTTAACAGTTCCCTTGTGCGAGAGGTTCCCTCTGAACGTGCTGTTCCCAGATCCACTCGACGGATGCAAGATATGCAAGTGTGTGGCAGAACCGTTCTTACTCGAAAAGAGGATTATATGCATGCCAAATCCTGAATGCGGTGAGTTATTTCAGACGCTTTATGGAAACGGAATTTCATTATGTGCTAAACATAATTTAAGCGAATTGTGCAAATTAAATCGTAGACTCACTGTAGCAAGTTTCGTGATGCTTACCTGTAAAAAGAGAAAAATAATTTTTAGTTATATACTAAATCTAAACTAAGCAGTTTTTAATTTCTAATATTTATTTAGAGCTAAATTATAAAACAACCGATTTTTAGCCGTGCTGTGTTTTATGCTATTAATAACTTTTACCTCAATATTGAAAATAAATTAACAAAACGTTATCAACTAGCGATTTCTATCTCTAGGTAACTAACAGTAGCCTATGTGTTACTTCAGAAGATGATCTACCAGTCTACTTTTCATCCAAATCCGTCTATCCGTATTAGCGTGATGAAGTAACAAACAAACATACACTTATAAGAAGTTTCGCATTAATAATAGTAATACGATTACAGAGCCACCAGTACCACTGCCAGTACCAGTGCCGGAACCAGTACCGATACCGGAACCGGAACCAGAACCCGCACCCTTACCTCCTTTACCCCCATTCCCTGTGACTCCTGTACAGCCATTCCCAATTGTACCTCAGATACCACAAGAAATAGAACCAGGTAAGCTATATCATTAGTTTTTCATAATGTGTAGTATGAACTGAACTTAATGAAAGTATACAATTAAAAATCTGAACCAATTAATTTGATATTTGTTCCATAATGCATAATTTTTATTATCTTAAATTTATCGCAGATCATATTTTGTAGTTTGTACGTTTGTATGTTTCGTACACGTTATCTGTTGTTACTAATCATATTCTAAAATTCCTTGAATATGCTATATATTTTTTGAGATACAACGCAAGTGTAGCTACGGCCGAGAGACAAGTTATATATACATTAAAAATAGTACAAGTTAACATCTTTATGTTAACTTAAACTACATTTTCAGTTCCATGGCCACCTGTAATTGCGAACCGACCACGAAACCAAAGCCCGTTACCAGGACCACCACCACGTAAGTTCTAAAATCCATAAGATATAGTTATTTATTAACAGTTAAAAAATCATTTATCATATAAAAAAGGTAGTATATTTACTCTCCTTTTAGACCTTTCCTGTAGCAAATAAAAATATACTGTCCACTTCCTGTACATATCAATATTAATAATTTATTTGTCAGATATTTGCTAAACTAAAGATAGCTGTTTGATAAAAGCTCGATTGAAGAAATATCAAAAACTTATTTTTGGTAATCCGCATTAAGGCCTGCCCAATCCTATTAGGGGTTACGATGGAATTGACAGACAGTCAGCATCAAACAAACAATACGTTTTGTCGGAAGCTAACAATAACTGAATTACAACAACATTTCGTGTCATACTCGTATATACAATAATTCAATAAAGAACAGAAACAGAGTCACCTTAGATATATTCTACACATAATTTATAACCTTTTATTTCGCAAATAAATAACTTTATATATAAAATTTATCACCAGTGTCCCAGCAGGAGAATATGGTAGCGAATTTATTTTAGAAACAATTTACGTAGCGTTTGCTGATATCTGTATGGCTATACATACCATTAGCTATGGTTTTGCGTATGTTTCTAATTATTTATTCAGATTCCAACCGCTTTACATAATCTTCCCTTTTTGTGACCCCTTTTTATTTAGGAGTTCGTGGAATGCAAGGGCTTTGTAGATAGGGTTTATTCGACCAGTGGAACTGAGTGTATATATATATATATATAATTTACTCATTAGATATTTCCGTATTCCGTATTACAGACATAATTGAAAATTCTTATAACGCTTAATATGGAATAAGATACTGGATGAAAATTAATATTATTATTAAAACAAACCAAAATATTGTTAACATAGACTTAAAGGCATTGCTACTTGTATGGAAAAGAAAGTTACAGCAAAATTGATAACGTGAAAACATTCTTCGTACTCAAATATCAACGTGTACCAATTTTCATGCACAAGTTGATGCACTGAACCGCTATTTAGTGTCGAGTTACAACAAAAGTGATATATAAACCAATTTCATGTAAAACACATATATTGTGCTAAAATTTGAGTTTTGATAACCAATGCACAAATTAACATTACACATTTTTATTAATGACTAGCGGACTCACCCTCGCTTTACTCGGATTCGTCCCTAGGCACGTTTTAACGGTTATGGAATAGATAGACTATATGTAGCCTAAAGCCCTCCACAATAAACGGGCTAAAGCAAAAAGAATTTTTCAAATCGGATTAGTAGTTCCTGAGATTAGGGCGTTCAAACAAACAAATAATCAAATTCCTCCTCTTTATTATATTAGTATGGATTTTGAAAGAGCTAAAATTTTATGTAATACATAATTTGTAACGACATTCTCCCTTAAGGTAAGGAAAACGATAGTGGGAATGCGCCAAGAATTACAGTCTAAGCATACCTCTGTAGCATTTATCACTGTCATATTTGCTTCTTGCATGCTCCTTGTAAGTTTAAATAAATGTAACTCGACCGATATTTCATCGTCTGAGATCTAAGCAATTCTAAAACATGCTATGTAAAGATTAAATGAAATTCCTCCTCAAAAGATTTTACTAAGAATATATGACTTTTGAACACAAAACAATGTGTGATTTTTGATTCAATGATATTTGGATCAAAAATCATAAATACAATGCTTGTAAAGTTATAAAATATAGCTATTATAAATTAATATGGGCTTATCTGGTTATCTGGCATCTATTGTTTTTTTGGAGTGAAAACTTCTATAGGCACTTTGGATGGGGGGTAAATTCATGTAAGTCGTCATCGACATGGTCACGTGACGTGTTAACGCTAACACTCAAGAGTGCCGATAGGTATCAAACCTCGATAAATGTAAACAGTTTTAATATATAAATTTTAATTAAAGATCAAACAATTAATTTGAATATCCAAAAATAACAACTGTTTGTTTATAGTTTGAAGTTTTCACTTCTGTCGGCAGTCTTCATGGCTGCTTTTTTTCCTATGTCTATCATATTGTGTAAGCCTGCCTAGAAAGTTTTAGAAAGTCATGTGAAATCCACCAACCCACACTTGGCCAGCGTGGTGGACTATGTCCTGCTCCCCCTCGTACTATAGGAAGGCCCATGCCCAGCAGTGGGACGTTAAAACAATAGGGCAGATTACATCATTTTTTATTAGGGTTACGTATACGTATTATGTGACACGAAGGTAATGCTATTAGTTTAGAAATTATTGTTTTTCATTAATACAGATGACACCTGCCGACCGTATCCACCGAATACACCCTTCCAGCATCCTTGGAACGAGTGCCAGATATGCGAGTGTGTTGAGATTTTCGGGCCAAATATCATCAATATTGAAGTGAATTGCTATACTAAACCATCTTGCTGTAAGTTTTAAGCCAAATTATTATTGAAATTTATTTAAATTTAAAGTAATATATTATTTTATTAATATTAAATAATATATCGTACACCAAACAATACGTGTTATTTTTAACTGATTAGAATAACGCTTTTTAAATATGAACAACTAATTTAATTAGAAGTGACAAAATCCGTTTTTGCCGACGATTTAAACATAAAAAAATAATGATTGTAATATTTACTTTACAGGTATAGAGCTTCCGGTGCCAGGTAAAAAAGAAAAAAGTTTTTCTATACATAAACTAGTAACACCATACGGTTATACGCGTTAAACGTGTGGTAAATTTTCTATCAAAAACTTAAAAAAAAACGACTTCCAGGCACTAAAATGTAAAAAATAACTAAATGGGGATTTTCATTTAGAATAAATACCTAATCAGATATTTTCAAAGTCGGTGCCAGCCGATGCAAAGCAAATCTAATAGCTATATTTCGATACGTAAAATACATATTTATCTATTAGATATTCATATCTTATAGATATTGTAGGCACCGACTTCGAAAATATCATGTATCCTAAATGAAAACCTCCGTTCAGTTATTTTTTACATTTTAGTGCCTGGAAGTCGTTTTTTTTAAAGCTTTTATTTTTCAATTTTTAGTGTAGGCGTAATAAGCAGGTAATTTGTAAGAATTATTTATTACGTGAGTTAGATATTATGTACAAAAATATGACCAAATTTCTTTTCCAGAACCATTACCATTACCAGGGCCATCATATCCAGGTATTCACATATGTTTAGAATAGATTATTTTAATATATTCTATTTGACTTTCTAACTAATCAATAATTTAAAAAAAAATTACTAACCTTAGACCTAACATATAACTTTAAAATAACATGCAAAATAAAAAAAAATAATCATGAAAATTGGCTTACAATATATGGCAAGTTTATGACGTATTGTGATTCGAATTTTTATACTTTGTGTTAGTCATCTGGTTCAAAAAAAATGTATTATCTGAACTTAAAAACAAAATATGAATTTTGCTAATTTCTTAAAATAGCCACAGCTATTTGCTGCATAATAACTATTGTTTGCTATTATTATAATATCTCAACAAATGATGTATTTCCATAAAACAAATATTTAATTAATTGTAAATCCATTTACAGGGGGTTTATCTATTAAAACCTTAGGTACATACATATATCCATTTTTTCATATAATATTTTAATTTTATTCAATATATGTATGTATATTATCGATTTCTCAGATCCCATATGCGAGTTCCAAAGCTTAAACGCCGATTTCGCTCATCCGAGAGAACCGTGCAAAATTTGCAACTGTCAGATATTCGGTAACATAATTGCACCAGTATGTCGACTAGCAGATGGTCCTGGATGTAAGTAAAGCTTTTAAGTTTATTTTTTAATTGTGTATGTATATTAAAAAAGTAGCAACATTATAAGACATAAATACGTGTGTAATTTTTTTATTTATAATTTTAATTGTAGAACAATTAACGCAAGTCCGACTCGCTCTTGACCCATTTCTAAATTAAAACATTTATTCTTTATCCATATTCATATACTTCTATATATTACCTCGTATATCACATATAACATATAATTATTACGTATATTAAGTCGAAATTCGTGTCAACAAATACGAAAGGGTGCCAGCAAAATAAAAAATCTTTATAGGGAAACAGCGCTAAACAAATAAAGTAAAAATTTACGGCGTGCACCGACATGACCGTCAAAATTGACAAACGGCCGAAAAAAATAGACGGCGGACCCATACACAATTGCCACAGGTGTTGTTAAGAGCGGAAACATGGGGTGGAAATTTCAGTAAAATACAGGGTTTACGGAATAAGGTCAACAATCGATGGTCAATCATTGTAACAATCAAAGCGATTTGATGATTGACTGCCCAATGTATTGCTTCTATACCCTAGGGCACCAATTTCACTGTACTTTATGTTTGTTTTTGATTGCCCCATTATTGGTTTCAGGTAACGTCCTGCCCGGTAAGTTACTGCGATGATATAAATTTCTTTTATTAGAACGAGTAATTGACCGTTTCTTATTTATTGTAGGACCTCCGCCTTATGGAAATGTGATATATATTGGTGAGTAATAACTAATAGTAGAGGTGTAAATATGAAAATATTTCGTAAATAATTTCACTAAAATATTTGTTTTAGAACCGAAGTGCCGTTACCGGATACCATATGGAACATTCGTTGTAGATTGTAATTCATGTTATTGCCAGGAAGTCTTCCAATATGTGATCGCAAAGTGCACACGGTTACTAAATTGCGGTAAATATAGAATATGAATAAAGTAATTGACTGTATTTTAGCCTTAGTGTTTTAGCATGATTAAGAAATTTATATATTACTAGCAGAACACAACGAAAAAAACTCTTTGGCTTTATGTTATACAGCGACACATTTTCGCTTCGCTCAGGTTCGTCGGTATGTATTTGTATAATATTGTTCATACAAAAATACTAAAATAGCGACAAAAAAAATGGAGGGCGGGGGTAGGAAGGTGAAAAATACTTTACGACCCATCCCTACCAAATATACAATTTTTTTTTATTAAAATCGGTCGAGCCGTTTCAGAGAATAGCGACCACAAGCGCCGTAACACGAGATATTTATATATTAGATAATAATAGAAGCGTGTAAAAATTTGAATTTTTTATTTAGTTATTCGGATAAACTGTGTATTACATTGAAATTAGAACTTCAGCTATTTCGAAAAAAATATCGTTAAATCACGTTTATTTTTACAGTTTTAGGTCAAAATTCACCACTTGGAAGTAATGCAGATGCTTTAGCTTCTGCAACCGCTTTAGCCAATTCACAATCACAAGGATATCAGCCGGGATATCCATCACAACCAGGACAGTGGGGAAGTCAAGTTTCATCTGCACTTGCACAGGCACAAGCACAGAGTAATTCCGAAGCTCAAGCTTTATCTTATGCAGCAGCAAGTTCTAGTAATCAGTATCCTTACGGAACTATTGGTTTAAATGTCCCAAAAGCCTATCCAGGTAGTTTGTCTCCTTGGCTCAATTCATACCCTTATGAATTTTACACTTCAGAAAGTGCAAATGCTCAAGCGATAGCTAATGCTCAATCTGTCGGCTCACAATATAAATACCCTTACTTCCCTGGAGAAAGTCAATCTAGTGCCCAAGCTCAAGCTGATGCAGTAGCAAATACTCAATTGCTAGGATTATCGCCATATGGAGTCTATCCTTATTCACCTGGAAGTAGTCTTTCTAATGCACAGGCTCAAGCGGAAGCAATTAGCAATGCTCAAGGTACTGATTTATATGGTAATTATCCTTATTTACCCGGGGGAAGTCAATCTAGCGCACAAGCCGATGCAGTCGCAAATACGCAATCGCTAAGTTTATCTTCATACGTAGTCTCTCCTTACTCTCCTGGAGGTAGTTTTTCTAATGCGCAGGCCCAAGCTGAAGCAATAAGTAATAATCAAGGTAGTAGCTTATTAGGTAATTACCCTTACTTACCCGGGGGTACACAATCTAACGCCCAAGCACAAGCCGATGCAAACGTCAATGCGCAATCACTAGGTTTATCTCCGTACGTAGTCTCTCCTTATTCTCCTGGAGGTAGTTTTTCTAATGCGCAGGCCCAAGCTGAAGCGATAAGTAATAGTCAAGGTAGTAGCTTATTAAATAATTACCCTTACTTACCCTGGGGTACACAATCTAACACCCAAGCACAAGCTGACGCAGTAGCAAATGCGCAATCGCTAGGTATATCACCATACGTCGTCTATCCTTACTCTAGCGGAGGGAGTCTGTCTAATGCACAGGCTCAGGCCGAAGCAATAAGTAATGCCCAAAGTGGTCAAGCCCAAGCTGATGCAATAGCAAATGCACAATCGCTAGGTATATCTCCCTATGTAGGTTACCCTTACTCTACTGGAGGTAGTCTTTCAAATGCACAGGCGGAAGCAATTAGTAATGTTCAAAGTACTGGTTCATACGGTAACTATCCTTATTCGGACGATGGCAGTCAATCTAGCGCCCAAGCACAAGCTGAGGCAATCGCAAATGCACAATCTCTAGATGTATCTCCAGTTAATACTTACTCTGTTGGAGGTGGTCAAGGAGCTAATGCATATCCTTATTCACTTTTTGGCGGTAGTCAATCTAATGCACAAGCGCAGGCTGAAGCGATAGCCAATGCTCAATCTAGTGCTTCTCAACCCTATAACCCCTTTGATTCCTATATAAATTATCCTTCCTATCCTGAAAATATTCAAAGTAATGCTCAAGCTAATGCAATCGCAGCATCTCAAAATTCCCTAAATTTGTACTCGCTACCTAGCACTAATATTAACCCCATTTATGAATCTGGAATCAATGGCTGGGAGAGCTTATTGCAAGGACAAAGGCCCTCAGGAGCCGTAGCAGAATCTTTAGCCAATGCTCAATCGCTAGGAGAGTCACAAGCTTTATCACAAGCCCTGGCCCAAGGAAGTACAAGTGAGTTCAAATATGTTTTATTATATATTTGATTTTTTTAAATAATAATACCCATATTAATAAGCTGATCTTAAATAAATTAATGTATTAATTAATTATCAGTATTTCTTGATTTTTATTTTCATTTTAACTTTTAGGTGCACAGGCTTTCGCACAAGCTGCAGCCCAGTCTGGAACGCCTTTAATGAGATCAGGTAAATTTCAAATTTTTTACAATATTATTTTTCGAATATTAGAGCCGTATACTAAAGAAGGATGTTATCGAAAGGAATTATTAAACAAACTTGTGTTTACTTTTTAACAAGCGTGGCAAAGTAATGCCCTCGTGAGCCCTGTCAACTTTTGGGATACTCGTAAATTAAAAATATATTACTAGAGCAGATGGCGTGCGGATCTCATGCAAATTCTATTTAATCAAACTTCCGCTGAATCCCCCAGGTCAGAGCCTACTACTTATTGAATTTTTCGAGCAAAAAGTAGATTCGAGACAAGAAATGCTTTGAAGTGATCTCAGCTAGTTTATTTTGTTGATACAAAACTTGTAACTTGGTTGTATTTTCGTATTTAAATGTAACAATTATATTTGATTAAATTCATATTGGTAATGTATACGACAAACAATTTAACAAAAAAATCGTAAATACTACTCTTGCCTTAATTTATATAGTACTAGCATTGCCCGCGGCTCTGCCCGCGTTCAGATGACCAAAAACCAAATTATTAGGTTTAACGTATTAGTATTATACTCTTACATTGCATTTTTTGTATTTTTTCTCAGTTTTCTCAATGAGACATTTTCTCGCGGTAAAAAGTATCCTATATGTTTTTCCCGGATAGCCAGCTATCGTCATACCAAATTTCATCAAAATCCCTCCAGTGGTTTTTCTGTGGTGCGGTAACAGACAGACAGACAGCCAGACAGACAGACAAAAATTCTAAAAACTATAGATTCGGCCTCTGTATCGATAATAAAGACTATTTCAATAAGATTTTCGAAAAAATATTTAATGTACAGATTCGACTCGGTCAGAATTTTATTATATTATGTATAGATAAAGCCTATATTACTGTATTTCATAATTATTTATCAAAAAATATGGAAACCCTAAACAATGTATGACAATTTTAGCTCGAACATAATAAAATTATTTTTCTTACTTAACTTTCCAAACTGTACCGTCAGGACAATCATACTCATTGACACTGTTTTGTAGGTCCAGGTCTTTGCCAGTATGTTGGCGATAAATACCACCAGAATTGCCAAGCGTGCTACTGTTTCCAAGAAGTAAATGGTGCCCTATACGCACTCTGTTTGGGTACACCTTGCGCTTAGGACGAACAGGTGTAGTACCTTTGTCTATTATCCACCATTACATATTAAAAATATTTCGATCGCTTTATTTCTCACTTCTATTATTTCTATCTTACTATTGTTTTTAACATGTTCATATATTTTTCCTTTTTATTTTTATTCTTTATCGCTACCGTCATTGTAAATGCAGTCTGAAGCGATTTTACTATGCAAGCCAAGACATCTAAATTATTGCTACTATAGCTTAAGCTGTTCTCAAATTTAATTGAGCTTACATTTATAGAAAAACAATCACAAGACAATTTTGAAATATAAACAAATATTTGGGTTAATTTTTGTACAATGTTGTTTTTTACAGATTCAAAAGAAGAAAACGATGATTCAACTACAAAAACTTAAAAGACCTAAGACCTAAGAAATGACACGGAAGAACTAATTATAATAGATGTTTTTTATAATTTGATAATCATATTGACTAAGCACGCTCAACATTAAAGGCATATCAAAAGCATATTTAGAAGTTTTATTTCAACTGATTTCATCAATATGTCCTCAATATTTATTTCTAAACAATAATATAAAAAATATCAAAAAATGACTTATAACAATAGCACATGTTTTATTTACAATTTATTTTTCACTGTTAATAGTAATCGAAATAATCAATATCACTTTCTGCTGGTTACATAGTAATACTAGCCGATTTCAGAAGAGAAAATACCTAACGAATTCTTTAATTACACTACAAATATTTGGACAAAAAACAAACAAAAAAAGTCTCAAAGAATCTGAACAAAGTAGGACAAATATGATCAATCATGTTAAAAACTTACATTGCGTGGAAATTGAACCTGAAACATCCAAGATATATATGGATATGAATATCTAAAATAACATAATAATAAATTGATTGTTTGTAAATAGCTGTTTTATTTATAAACAACGTCGCACTCTAAACTAGTCTAAGGAAAAAGCATTAAAATTATATGGCTAGTAATGTTTATGTTTTGATAAGGACGTGGCGTTTTTTGTTAAAAGAAGATATTTAATGAAAAGAATGACTTGGATTGTTTTACTCATAATTAGTGGTAAGTGTTTTAATAAGGACTCTTATAAAGCCGAGGTTTATTGTGACAGCTTTTTGTATGGAAGTGGGACAGAATTTTTATATTACATTTTTGGACTATCATTCAAATGTAGATTCATTAATATAACAAAGAGGATAAAATTATTTCATAATTTTGAATAACGAACACCGTCCAATAGTATCCTATTCCGATAATTAATATTAATATTTTTTTTATTTATGTTTGTTTGTCGGTTAGCTTATTTATGTATGGTTTGAGAACAATTAGAATTATTTTGTTGAATGAAATAAATTGAAAAAACTAGCAGAACTCGAGGCTCTGGCCGCGTTCAAAGTACAAAAAAACAAACTCTTCTTTCCCTTCCCTTTACAATAAGGTATGGAAGTCTGCCCGATTGATTGATATTTATGATTGCTGCTCCGCTCCCTTGGGTAGTAGCATGATAACAGCAATTTTTAATTCGGATTAGAAGTTCCTGAGATTAGCCCGTTCAAACAAACAAACTCTGCCTCTTTATAATATTTTGTTTTATAACTTTAGTAATTATTATATGTTGATTTGAATTTATTTTATTAAATACAAATCTACAGAAAACTATTAAGATTTACATACATCAGCTGATTACGTTACCTATGTACATGTAAATTAATATACGTTAATATGGAAATTTCTCTACGAGTAAAGAGCTTAAAATTTATAATTTAGGGCACTAACATTGTAGCAGCTTGTATATTTTATGTGCATATTTTTGAATTCTTGGAGCTGACTTTAATTGAAAATGAATGAGTGTCTCATTTCTAATCCCATATAGCTAATACTGTTGTATTAAATGAATTAGTAAAACGATTTTTGTACTTTATTCTTAAAAGGTATTCGGGAGAACGATATTAATAATATATAAGGAATATATAAGGAATAGTTATGAAAATAGTATATTATGTACTCTTATAAGCAAATTGAATTCAATTAATCCCTCCACGACCGTGGACACGCCGGCGTGTCAGTTAACAATAGATTTTTTTGGAATTTTAATTAATTTCTTAGAGATTTACCTGGAGGTGTACAAAAAATTCAAAACATATTTCCTTCATACTTCAGTATTTCTTTTTTATATTCAATCAAAATAATATATTTGTTCTCTCTTCAGTATCGCATGGTAAGGAACAAGGGCTAACGACTAATAATGGCTTAGAATTTATTGAAGATGTAAAAAATATAGCCGGTTTTGGGGACGCCCAACATAGAGGCCCGCAATGGTACGATTACGATTCCATGTCTTCTGGTGAAAGTCATTTGAAATTGAAAAGTGATTACAGGTACATAATATATACATTATTATTAATTTACTATTGACGTGCCCTGACTTTGTCTAGGTTTAAATCGATTCATACATACAAAGAACAAAAGTATACACACAATTTAGTTACTGAACACTAAAGAAAAGTAAAAAAATGGTATTATTTTAAATTATTTTAATAAACACGCTAAATCTACTTCAAAATAACCGTTTACATAATTAGTAATAATATTTTATACTTCTTTTGGGACGTTTGGAAATAAATATGAGAGTAAAAATTTTATCATTTAAATTCCACCAAAAATCTGATTTTAGTAACTTTTCCTTTTTGGAGTCCATCAAAAATTGTACTAATGACCATATTTCTTAGCTCTTCACTATCAGCCGGACCCAGCAGTATATCATCGAGCCAAGCCTCTGAAGCATCTTCAATAGAGACCAATGAGAAGAAACGAGCGTAAGTATTTTGAGATGAGATTGGGTGATACAATTTTTTTATCAATACAAGATTTAACTGAACTTAAAATGGGCAAAAATCATTTAGCTACTATATTTCATAAGTTTTCATTGGATTGATGCAAATTAACATGATTTTTGTATTAAGACAGTATTTTTGTCGGAAATTGACATATGATAAAATCTATCTTGGTCACAGTCCAATACAAAGTTCGAAAACTATTTAGGATCTTTAGACATGCGGTTTCTGCGATATTTTTCTTTATTTATTTTATTGACACACGAAAATCTCAGAATTACTAGAGCCATCTTCTCGAATCATCTTTATTGTTTCCAATGGCATATCACAATATATAAGTATCTCTCTTCAGTGAGAATGAGTGAGAAATATTTTTACATTTTTCTTGTCAGGTAGCTGTACTGGTTTAAATAGCTTCTGTTCATTGTGCATTTTAGCGTAAAAGTATTCTTGGAATATTTTATTCTTGCATAATTCATAAAATACTGGATATTTTCTATTCATCACTTGTACTAGAAAGCTATGAAAGGACTCTTACAATAAAATATTACAGTATAAGAAATACTCTAGGTTTGTGGCATACATTAGTGTTAATTTTATCTATATACAAAATTACATGTCTGACTGTTTGACGTCCATCTTATATATTGCTGTTGTTTGAAGAAATAACAATATGGCAAATAAAACCTTTCTCGTATCCATATTAGTATTGCTACTGTTAAAAATCATCCCTTTTGAAATCTAGCAGAAGGGATGATTTTTACCGATGATTTATAAATATCATCATACCGGTGACTTATTTTCGTAAAGCATAATTTATAATATGTAGTGATAACTAATACTATATTTAATTTGTTTTGTATATATTTAGAACTATTTTCATTGTATTTCAACCATTCTCATCTAAGTAACTTCCAAGGAAAACATTTGATTTGCAAAATACTTTTTATATTTGATTTGTTAACCCATTTTTCAGAACAAAAACGTATAGAACCTGCACTCCTTGTACACACGACATGATGAAAAAGTACAAAAATTTTGGTATCAAATGGATATGTGGTGGATATCAAAGAGCACGTCGATCTTTTAAAAGCGAATGTATGATGAGGTACCGAAATTGTCAGGATGGTACTAGTAAGTTACGTCGGTGTTTTCCATTTTAATTTGCTTGTCACTCGCTATATAAATATAATTTTAAATACATACATACATATTTTAAATATAAACACCCATGACTGGAGTAAAAATATTCGTGCTCATCACACAAATGAATGTCCCCAGCGGGATTCGAACCCGCGACCGCTAGCACAGTAAACAGGGTCACTATAAACTGAGCCAAACGTCATGTTATGAATGAAATTTATGACAAAAATATACAATATCTAGTCAAATACAAACATCGTTAAAATTGAAATTACTAGTATTCGTGAAATCAACTTTAAAAATTGTACTGTATCAAGGCACTTAAAAAATTGGGTACGAATCAAAACCTCGCAAGCTCATCCGTCTAAGTCTGTAAACTACTTAGTTTAAAGACCTGGACGGATTGAGCGGGTTCGAGGTTGCTAGAGGAAAATATTTAAACCCTATTATGAAATTTATTTTATTTATTTATTTTATTTCATCACATCGATGAAATTTGATTGAAAAACTTTACTTCCATAAAACGTTAGAACGAAACGACAAACAAAATTACGTAATATACGAGTGCATGATATTGCAGCAAACTCATACATAAATATTTTATTGATAAAAATACATAAACCAATTGATTCCTATTTGCCAATCCTACGTATTATTTACTTACTTTTAATATCAATCTCTCATTTCGCATTCAGAGCTCAACCGTATCATGGCTTCACACCAGCTTATTACCGCGATGAATAATTGTGGGAATGTGCAAGATCTTTCTATTCATACAATTTTTTCAATTTCAGTGTTCGTGAAACTGTACGATCATCGTTGCAAAAATAATTCTCACCATGGCAGGCACTGGTTTTATATTTATAAAGTATAATGACGTATTATATATGTATTTACTAGCACTCGGTCGCGGTTCTGTCTACATATTTAATAAATAACGAATCTTACAAATCGATCCGTTTTGTACCCCTTTAGGGATTGTATTTTCAAACTTCTTAGCGGTGTCTTAGTGGAGAATCTATCAGCCAAAGTTAAAAATTGTAGCATTGTAGTTATGAATAATCTGTATACTTTAGCTTTTATTTATACATTTTTTTTATCATCTCTACTCTTGCTGCAGTGAATTCTCAATTTTTGGTAATTCAAATTTTACATATTATTTATTTTAAAAAATAAGCTATAAAGATTCTTTTGTTTGCTTGTTTCTTTGAACGTACAAATCTCTGAAAGTATCAGTTCGATTAATAAAATGTGTATGAATTTTATAGCCTATATTTATTAAGGGTTCTTGGGTTATCTAATATCGGGAAATGACCCCTGTGAGGGGTACTCCCCTGGTACTCGTATAAAAAAATAAATTTCGCATTTTTGAACGGTAAGGTTTTTATATCGCGGTTCAATTTTGATTTCATAATCTGTATACATTTATTATAAAAAATTACAATAATTATACTTAATTATGTGTAGAAAAGAAATATACATTTAATAATAATGAAGTACATGTTTATTTTTTGTATAGTTTTAAAATGGACCTTAGTCTAAGATTAAGTTCATTTGCGAGATAGTTATATAGTCATTTTAAGAAAATTGTAACGATACAATAAAATAGAGCTATTTATATTTAATTTGTTCAATATTATTTATTTACTATTTAAATTAGCTTAAACTTCTAATATTTTTAAAGACATAATTATAGTGTAAACAGTTTTAGAAATAAAAGCAGCGTGATTTTGTGTATTAAAATATTTGTTTTTGTGGTAAAATTTTGATTTCGCTTTAGTTATTGCAAACGCCACAAACGCTATTCCCACGTGTTTCACAAAATATCAAATTATAATTTCTAGTGGAGCGCATAATTGATTACTGCACTGTACAATATTTATTAGTTTCGTGCTCACATTCTATTTGAATATATTATTTACTAGCGATTCACCCTCGCTACGCTCGGGTTCATCCCTAGGTACGTTTTAACAGTTAGTATGGAATAGATAGTATGTATATATATATATATATATATATATATATATATATATATATATATATATATATATATATATATATACATATATATATATATATATATATATATATATATATATATATATATATATATATATAAATGTCGAAATATTAATTCCAAATATTGGTGAAGTCGTATAAAATATCATATCAATTTTTAAACAGTAAAACCTCAGCGAACAATCTCTAAGATTTATATCGAAAAATTCAATTGCAAAAATTCGAATGGAATTCTGAAGTCACACGAAATGAAATACCTAGAGATCGAATCAGAAGAGCGTTTCGTAAAACTGTTATATTGAAAAGCGATAAACGTTGCCACTAAACGGATTTATGATCTTTCCACTTTTAAAGAAAATATAAAAACCACAGATGAGATTGAGAGCAGTGGGTGTTATTATTTTCTTCTGTGCCGGTATGTATATACATTGTGTATACAATAGATGTATCTATTCAATGACACCCCTAGTTTTATGTTATCTTATAATATATGTATGTATCTTATATATATATATATATATATATATATATATATATATATATATATATATATATGTATATATATATACATACATATATTTCATTAGCATTTCATAGCATTCCCCCGGCCAGATTCAGATGACCAAAAACCAAATAAAATAGCGCTATTATTTTTTTTTTCAAGATAAGCTATTTTTAATAGTTTTTGCCTTATTTAGTAAAATATTTTTTCCACCAGTTTTTGTATTTTTTCTCAGAAATGAGATATTTTTCTGCGGTAAAAAGTATCCTATATGTTGACCCGAATAACCAACTATGACCACACTAAATTTCATCAAAATCCCTCCAGTAGTTTTGCTGTGATGCGGTAACAGACAGACGGACAGAAAGACAGACAGACAGACAAAAATTCTAAAAACTATAGATTCGGACTCTGTATCGATAATAATGTCTATTTCAATAATATTTTCTAAAAAATATTTAATGTACAGATTCGACTTAGTTAGAATTTTATTATATGTATAGATATATATATTTATATGTAAAATCTCGGAAACGGCTTTAACGATTTGGGTCAAATTTTGTATTTAAATAAGGTTTTGCTTTTTTACTTTATTTCTATAGGTGTCTAATTTCTGAAAAAATATCTAAAATAAATCATTTTTGAAAAAAACGCAATTTTAATATATCTTTTCCAAAAAAACACGATTATAAAAAAATCGAGTAAAGCTCGGTCGCCCAGGTACTTTTAATGAATTAATGCTAAGCTAACTATATACAGTCTATAATTAAAATTGTATTTATTTGAATGACTACACTTTGTTTGTTTGTAATTGTTTTTGTATAAAACTAGTTATATTTATCGTTGTTTTCTCCCTGTTCATTTGTTTGTAATCGGTTTGACATTTGCAGCAGATCTCGTTGCATCGCTCGTACCAAATGTAACCATAGTTGGCGAAGTTAACAATGCCCTAAGAGGCGTAGATATCATACAAAGGAGGAAGGGTAAAAACCATCGTCTTCTGACGGAGCAAGTACGTGTTTGATTTTTTTAATTCATATACATATATGTATTTTTACAGTAACGCTATTGTTTTTGTAAAAATTTCTTAGATTTACGCGAATATTTGATTTTTAAATAAAACTATCTTTTCGGTTTTTTTCGCGGATTCCAATTTAAAATAATTTTTGGTTCCCGTCGTTCCGTTCCCTATCGTTTTTGCTTTAATATCTTGCATGTCTACGTCAGTAACCTTTTCTAATGCATAAATATCTTAGGGTAAAAAAATTATGTGCTGAAATAAAAAGCAATCTTATTTATTTAATTTGACGACACGTTTGGCTCAGTTTGTAGTGACCCTACTTGCTGTGCCAGCGGTCGCGGGTTCGAGTCAAGCTGAGGGCATTCATTTGTGTGATGACCACAAATGTCTGTACTCCAGTCATGGGTATTTAATTTTATAATATATATGTATTCAAACTCATATATGTGTAGCGTATCAACTGTCTGGTATCCATAACTCAAGCCTCGTTCGTAGTTTAGCATGGAACTTGATGGTGTGTCATCAATCATCAATCACGTCAATAAATATGTCCCAACATATTTATTTATATTGCCCAAGAACGTTAAAAGAACAGAATAAATACTCTCTCATACGCATTAAGCAACTACTAGAAAATAAAATATCATAACAAGTCCTAGATATGTACACTCTAAACTCAAAGTTATCGTCGGCATGAGACGAAGAATTGCCAGTTCTTATAAGTATTGAATTTATGTTTTAGTTCGAGGCAGCAGTTCTGATGAAGGAGATAAAGAAAGCTTGGAGCTATCAAGTCATGACCAAACAGCTTCATCATCAGAGGAGAAATATAAAACTAAGTCGACTGAGGAAAGAAAGGGATGGTGAGATAAAACTGACTGACTAACCACCGATCTACCCTCGATTCGCTTGGACACTAACATCAACCGTACTCTCCTTTAGTCTTTTGCAACATCAGTATTAGCATGATATATTTTTATACTAGCGTCCCACCCCTCGGGTTCGTCTCTAGCAACGTTTTAACAGTTAGTACAAATTTATCAGAGATAAGATATTTTCCCGCAATAAAATGTATCCTATATGTTGGCCCGAATACCTAGCTATCATCATACCAAATTTCATCAAAATCTATCCAGTGGTTTTCTTGTGATGCGTTCCCAGACAGACAGATAAACAGACAGACAAAAATTCTAAAAACTATAGATTCTGCCTCTATATCGATAATAATTATTATTTCAATATGATTTTCCAAAAAATATTAATTGTACAGGTTCGATTCAGAATTTAATTATATGTATAGATTATGATTTAAATTATTAATGACGATTCATTCATAAAATCTAGATAACACTAAAATAACTAAACTTCACCTAGAACGCTGTTGATGAGGTGTATAACAAAATTACTTTGTTTATTCTGTATAGATAATTTAAGGAGACTGTCTTATTTCCCTACTCTTTCTAAAAGTACTAAGAAGAGAGAGAGACTACTACTAGATATTTAATTTATTGAACTTGTGATCTATTTATAAAATTACAAATCTTCCTGCCAATACAGGCTAACACTTAAATAAACCATTACAATTAACGTCTAACAAAAACAATTTCGAATTTACCAATAAACGTTGATATATAAATTCTAGGTTGCAACTCGCAATTCTTGATTTGCGCTAGGGTGAATTCTTATAGTAACACCACAGATTTTATAATACTATTTTTTTTTGAATGTGTGTCTTAAGGAAAAAATGGCGTCGCAAATGTACGCCCTGTCCAGGTGACATGGTAAAGAAGTGGCGTGATCCTAGTATTGAGTGGATCTGTGGAGGGTACCAGCGGGCTCGAAGAACGTTTAAGAGTCTTTGCATGATGCATTATAGAAACTGCCAAGATGGAACTAGTTAAGTAAATTAAAGTAATTTTTTAAATATAAATACAAGTGACCGCTTCGTTTAGGTGCTTCTCTAGGGTACCTAATAGTAGCCTATGTGTCATTCCAGGTTATAGTCAATTTATTATAATCTAAATCTGTCCAGCCATTCAAGCGTACACACAAACATATGACCGTCCGCATGCACGTACCTACACACTTAATAAAAGGCATTAAAGTAAAAAGCTTTAGACCTTCATGTAAAAATTCATATTGATTCGTTACCCGCTACGGATAAGTTAACATTTAAAATTTTACATTTGTAGTGTTTTATATGGATCTATGTATGTATGTATAGTAGTATATTCATTAAAATTCTAACTTTTCTAAACATAATTGACAGTCAGGTTAAATCTTGTAGCCATTGATGTTCAAAAATCCTCAAAAAGAAATGCACAATTCGAAATTAAAGTACACATTTTTCAAATCTCTTTTGTTCATCGCTTTTCGGATGACAAAATTAAAACGCACATTCTTTCGTTTAAAAACGTACTTTATATAGTGTGCGTAAGTTCGAATTTTTGTTTAGGCAATTAGAACTTTGGATTTTTGATTTTTATTCTGTAGTTTGACTTAACGTCACATGCCAATGGAACTTTTTGAAGAGATATTTGTTAGGAAATGTGTATCTATGTTTTATATTTCAATGCTCGTAGCAATAAAATCAACAAAATAAACCCAGATAAAAAGTTGTATGAACATTTTGAAAATTTTCTTAGAAAGATAGAGATAATTGAAATCAGGAAATCTATGTTTGTATACAACACAACTCTATGTAGTATGTAGATAATGAAGCACGACGACTGGAACCGCCACCGCAACATGGTAGCACTGTGTTCCCTCCATATACCCCGCAAGGGAAAGAGCTAGCTTGCTATACTATATTTATACTAATAGATTAAATAAATAATATAATTTTCGTTACTCAAAATTAGAATACTGTATTTTAGAGGAATTAGTAGATAATTAGATGGTCACTTCCTCTTTAGCAAACATCTTGCGTATCATGTCCAAAATTTTGCGCTTTTCCAGTATCCCCTAATGCTCCCTAATAAAATTAAAAAATTTAAATACTCCCAATGCAATAACCTATTCATTGAGGCCATTTAATTGAGCCTAAACACGATATTTCTGTAGTATTTTAGTAAAGAGTTCAGTTTCCTATAGATTCCAAGTGACGCTGCAGCATCACTTCAGGGTTACCATATCATTGGAATGTCATTAAAGTGACGGGATACCAAGTTTGGAAACAGAACACTCTCGATCAAGGCGTTTTTCAAACAAAACAAACTAAATTAAAAAATCGGTTCATCCGTTAGGATGCTATAATACCACAGACAGATACAGACGTTAAACTTATTACTTCCATCTTTTTACGTCGGGGGTTAAAAAATTGAACATTATTGTATTATATTGACCAGAGATTTTAGTCGATTTAATATGGTTGATATAGGTATACATATTAAATCCACTAAAAGCCTGGTCAATTCTCTCCAATATAAAAACTCTTTACATGATCAGACGGACCTTTGCCACTCTAAGGTCCTAGAAGAGACCTATAAACTGAATCGATACGTTCATGAGTTATCTCTTTCTCCTTCAAGGCAAGACTGCACAGGCATTTTCTAGGTAAGCGCGCTCCAACCTAGACCTCATCAGTGCTTCCCAGCGCTGATTGTAGTCAAGCGCTAGCCTATTGCCCAAATAAAAAAAAACTTGCTAGGTTCTCTCAGACATGCAGGTTTCCTCACGATATTTTCCTTCACCGTTAAGACAAGTGGTAATCATGTTAAAGATGATTCGCACATGAAAACATCAGAGATGCGAGACGCGGGAATTGAACCTGCTTTACTCGGCTTCCCAAGCGAACGCGTTACCACTGGCCTACCACTGCCTTGTATTACAATACTTACTATATATTTTTTTTTTAGTGTTCGTTAAGATACATGACCACAAATGCGCAAACGACACTCGACGAGACCAACCCCATGGGATCCATTTCTTCTACGACTACAAAGTGAAGATAAGTGGCGATACAACTGATAACTCGGACAGTAAAAGCTCTGTGTAAGAATCAATCTCTGCTTGGTAACTATGCAAATTAAAGCACATATTTAAAAATATAAGTTTTGTTATTTCCCTCGATGGCAGAAAGCTTTACAACTTTAAGTTTAAATAGTGAGTACTAATTGTAATATTAATAGTCTATAATATTTTAATAGACTATAATTGTTTAATATAAAATATTATGGTATTTTATGTATTTAGGGAACGATGGGATTGACATTTTCGCCTTCAGCTTAAGTCCCTAAATAAAAGCAGATAAAAAATATTTATTATTTGAAATATTGACTGCTACATCAAAATTTATTTAGCACTAGCGACTCACCCTCGTTCCGCTCGGGTTCATCCTAACTTAATTTTTAATGTTTAGATTTCTTAGAGATGAGATCTATCCTAATCTCTAATCCCGTACTATAAAGTATCCTATATGTTTCATCAAAATCCCTTCATTGGTTTTTCCGTGATGCGGTCACAGACAAACAGACAGACAGACAAAAATTCTAAACACTATAGATTCGGCCTCTGTATCATTAATAATGTCTATTTCAATAAGATTTTCCAAAAAAATATTAAATGCACAGATTTGGCTTAGTTACTATTTTATTATGTTAGCATATAATAAAGAGGTTATTTGGAAGATAATATTTTTTTTCCTAGGCTTTTCAGGTATTATTTATATATATACATAACCATGGTCTAATAGAAATAATTTAAACCATTTTTTCCAGTAAATTCGGGAAATCGGTAGTTCAAAATAATATAGATATTAATTGCAATTCAATAAAAACCAGTAATTCAATTGTATATCAAAGGTACATAATATTATTGTGATAATCGTTTTTATCTCGTAAATCCATTACACGTCACAACTACATTAATCGTCTGATATGAACAATTTGTCATCGAGACGGACAGACAGACAGTCTACAATGAAACATTAAGTGCAAAATGCTGGCCAAAATAATAGTGCGTTTCCGAAAAACCTATTATTAAGAGAATAAAGAGCCTTTTCCTTTGTCAGAATGGTTTAAGTAAATTTGTATAGTGTGAAAGAGGGTATGGTTATATGTGCGGTGAGTATGTACCTTATTCGTCTGCAATACGGGTGATTTTTGGTTGATTGTAATAAAATGAGTGCTTTCACGCAAATACTCTGGTAATGGACTGGTTGAAAGAGTTTACGGTTTCTGAGATGGTTTGTTTTGCACATTGTTTCTCGACAAATAATTGTAATATTAATATCTTGAAATATATTTTATTTAAGGTAAATACTTATATTTAAATTCGCCATTGAAGATTATTTTTCACTTATAAAGTATTAAAAATTATTATTTAAGAGAATAATTATCCATCGATTCGATAGCTTTTGGATAAACTTTGAATTACTTTCGCGTAAGTGAGAAAGTTAGGAAAATTATAACAATAGGAAGGAAAGAACAAAACTACTTAAGATTGAATTATGGTAATGTATTGAATGGGGAAATTTTGCTGTTAGCGTAAATATCTTAAACGTAAATACATTCTCAGACTTCGGTACATTTTTCTCCTCTTATTATAAATGTGAAAGTTAGAATGTAAGTTTGTTACATCAACAGTTTTGTTATACGGCTCAATGGATTTAAATCATTAGCACAAACACTATTGTTGTTTAATTAGTAGGAGCAAAACCATAGGTAAAAAGCGTTTGAAAAATCAAAAATTAGTAAAGAAAAGGTATGAACCAAATTATTCTTTCGTTTTCTACATCCAATAGTAAATGACCTACATTTGGTGCAGTTGTTCCTATGAAGTTTAAAATTGGAATATTTCAACAGACCGTTCATTGGTTTAATAGAAGGCATGAACATGCTCGTTTATGACTAAATTCCTTGTAGGCTGAAACCCAAATACTCAAAGTAGCAGCACCATCTAGTAATATAGGTATTGATATATTTTTTTCAAATTTTAAAGCGCCCAATTGAAGAAATTGAAAAGAACTGTCGCTGTGGCTATTTTTTATTTTTATAAATTGCCACAAAAGTAAAATATTTAGAAGACTTCATTCTTCAAAATTATTAATAATTTTTTTTAAGAAATACTTAATCTATACTATACATTATCATAACATTCATGAATATTGTTATGTATGAAAATAATACAGCATAGAAAAAACACATCTTCATTTTTTTTTAATTTATTTATTCTTCAAAAACTAATTATATAAATTATCAAGAATTACTCACATTTTATTTATATAATATCTAGTTTTTTGGACTTTCTGTCTGTTTTACATTTGTAATAACTTTAACATTTTTGACGGCAATAATCTTAGTCTCACCCGTGACCATGTATTAAGAATTCAAAACGCTGCGTCGGGAACAAAAATTACATAAAACCAAGAAAAGTCAGAGAAAATAGTTTGATTTTAATATAAAAATTATTTCGATTCTTTGCTACGTGAAAAAAGTAACAGCGAGATTTTCAGATGCTTTCCATAATACTTTCTCAAATATTCAAACCTTAATTCTCATATGAGAAAAAAACCGGGTCGTTATTTATTTTTTAATATAAACAAGGAATCTTATCAGGCACATGGCTCATTTGTGTGTCGCGACATTTATGAAAAATACCACCCATTACTCTCGAGCATGTACAGAATTTATCAAACAAGAGATGAAAATGCAAAGAATAAGAGTGCTGTTAACATCGATGTTTATTAGAATTGTTACCACAGAGTTATTATAAATGCGAAGGTTTTTATATATGTATGTTTGTTAATCTTTCATGTTGAAATAGCTGAGCTATATATATATATATATATATATATATATATATATATATATATATATATATATATATATATAAATACGCTACCGCTACGCCATAAACATTCGTACTCATCACACAAATGAATGCCCCCAGCGGGACTCGAACCCGCGACCGCTGACACAGCAAATCAGACTACAAACTGATCCAAATGTGTCGTCGAACGAAGCTAGCAGATAAACTATATCTTGGAGTAAGACAGGCTACTGTTTGTAATAAAAGAAGGCAAAAGTTGCGGCAACATTAAAAATTATAACTATAAAAGATGCGTAAAGACCTACGAATAAATAAGTCAGGAAGTCTAATTCAGAACAAATTTTACACAAAAATGACCCTTCTTCAAACCAAAACGACGTATGATTCAAACTACGAATCACTTCTGAGGTTATAAACAGACATGTTTGGTGATTGGTTTAAATTCAGGACTAAAGCAGGGATTGGTTTGCACGTGTGCTGCAATGTCTGCTTTGACACCTGAGTCATAACGGCGTGGGCAAAGTTATACAATAAGTGAACCGGACCAAGTCAATACTAATAAAACAATGTATTATGTATTACAATGTATCATCTATAGGTACATATAATAAAATTGTAACTAAGCCAAATCTGTACATTACATATTTTTTGGAAAATCTTATTGAAATAAACATTATTATCGATACAGAGTCCGAATCTATAGTTTTTAGAATTTTTGTCTGTCCGTCTGTCTGTCTGTCTGTTACCGCATCACAGAAAACCCACTGTAGGGATTTTGATAAAATTTGGTATGGTGATTGCTGGTTATCCGGGTACTACTTTTACCGCGGGAAAATGTCTCATTTCTGAGAAAAAATACAAAAATTACAATGTGAGATACTAATATGTAAAATCTAAGAATTTGGCTTTTGGTCACCTGAACGCGGGCGGAGCCGCGGGCAATGCTAGTTTTAACAATATATTTTTATTTCTTTTACAATGTTTTATATTTTTGGGTTACTTTTTACAATTCAATGAACTCTATGTGCCACAAAATATAATTAAATTATTAAGTTTTTGTCTAGAAGACATTAAAAGAGAATCTTTTTTTGCAATGTAGTAAAGACGGATTTTGAATTAAAATAAAAGAAAAAAAAAATATTTTCATTTTTTTATACTTAATTTCAATATTTTATCAAGAAGAAAAAAACCGTCTAAATTAGGTCCAAAATTGACTGATTTCATTTTGCATGGTATTGGCAATCTAGGTTTGACAACTTATTTATCATTTGAACATCTTTGAATATAATTATTATAATTTTGCTACAACTTAATTACTTGAAAAGTGATTTCTGGACATTTTAATCTTGTATCGCTTCTGCACCACTTCATAATACATACTGGCATTATTATTCACAGCTGTAGTTCACAATGATAATAATTTAAATGCATGCGAAAATTCGACATGAGCTCGCTTGCAAGAACAATATCTGACTGATGACGGGGTGAATACGACTTTTAAGCCCCGCCTACTTGAACACTACTTTTGTTGGGTAATTTTTTTAACGCAGTTACATTTTCTGAATTATTTTTTATTCGTAAAGCGACGATAAGTTGGTAATACGTTACATGGAAAAACCAATTTTTTATCTATTTTTGGCTTCTGTTACGCAGTGAATCGATAAAATTAACATTACTTAAGAGATAATACGGCTTTCTATCAGAGAAAGAATGTTTCTCTATTTGTAGATAAAAGCTTTTTAACAAAAAAATAAAAACCGACTTCAAACAAAAGCACTAAAAAGTAAAAAATAACTGATTAGTAGTTTTCATTTACTATACATACCTAATCAAATATTTTCGAAGTCGGTGTATCTACATATATGCACTAATATTCAAGTGTGCATGCACGGTAATTGCATTTGAGCAAAAAATAACGTAATTTTAGTATTTTTTGTGATCACATCTTATGCAATATGTACATTGTACATATGTCACAAATATCCTAATCAATATACAAATAGGCAAAGACAAAACAGTTCAGCACCTTTTTATCCTCTGTTTGTCTACTGATTTTGTTGTTTTTGTTCAATGTTATCAATAAAAAAAAATGTTATACTGAATAGAAATATACACACTATGTACCTATCAATAGAATAATTTTATATTTGTCGACAAAAGTAATTAATTTAATAATATTAAAAAAACATAATTTTCACCAAATTTACATTTAATTTAACTTAAAAATAATATTTTACACGCTCGATAACGAGTGTAGCACGTGAAGCTGTAGTTACGGTGTAAAAGCATCACCAAGTTGACCAGTTGGCAGTCGCAACTCTCAATTACGATGAAGTGGTTTAATATAACTACATAATTTTATTACAGGCAATTTCTTTTTGATGGTCCAAAAGCGTTTTACTTTAAAATAATTTTAGGTAGAGAATATGTTTTATTAGAATTAAACAAGTTTATATCAAGAAAATAATGTTAGAACTAAGTATTACAAAGACTAAAATATGTTGGTTCATTCTTCTTTTACTGCAGGGGAAATGATTTTTAATTATATTTTATTTTAATTTCTTTTGTTTTAAAATAATAAACAGTAAAAACATACTCTAACTCGACAATTCAGTTTAAATTTAAGTATACTTTTTCAAGTTCCAAAAAGCTTTTTCTTTGAGCTTTTATCATGAAAGAGCTTCTAAAACAAACACATAAATAACAAAATAAACAACACTATCTCATATTCCTACAAATTTAATAACAAATAGGTATAATACTATTAAAATTTAATTTCGCGGCGCCCGACTCTGCCTATCTCGTGCTCTAATTGCGTTTTATTAAAACTCAAGCCAAGTGGAAATCAATTAAGGCACGGAGGCGTTACGTCAAGCATCCTACGTATACAAATAATTAATATAACTACAATCTACGAACGTACTAGTACAAACATATATGAAGAAATGGATATGGGAGTTTTCTTAAATAACCAGCGCTTAACCCACATCACGCTCACGCTTGACGACTTTATTGAAAAACATAGAATTTTCTTCATTTTCCATAAATGTTATAAGAATTTATTATACACCTTTTTTCCGATTCAAGTGTTAAAGAGAACCGTATCAAAATCCCTTGCTATTCTGGGTGAACTAAGTACATAAACAGATCGATGGAACCGAATTTATAATCTATACTAATATTACCTATACAAAGGCAGAGATTGTTTGCTTGTTTGTTTACACGCACTTATCTCAGAAACTACTAATCCGATTTGAAAAATTCTTTTTGCAATAGATAGCCCGTTCATTGAGGAAGGCTATAAGGCTATATATCATATAATATATAGTCTATTCCATACTAACCGTAAAAGCGTACCAGGGGACGTACCCAAGCGAAGCGAAGATGAGTCGCTAGTTATTTAAAATAAAAAAAGAGGCGGAGGATAAGAATTTGGCTACATTTTTGTATTTGATCTTTATCTCAAAGGAGCAATATAAACAAGAAAAAAAATGCCATGCCAATGCCTATCGTTAAAATGGAATAATTACTTTTTAGCAAATTTTGAAGCCAATATCTTTTTCAACAATTCAAAGCATTCACCAAATTCCTTTCTAAAAATACAATTTTACATATTATAACAGCGCGCCAGTCAAAAATATCAAATATTCATATGAAATATAAGTACAAACCCTAAAAAGGTGTTAATGTTATCAAAGTGAGTCAGGCGTGCTCGTCGCTAATTGAACAACTGGTACTAATAAAAATTTATAAACCTACCTGACTGCACATTACACTGTATCTCATAAATATTTTAAACTTTCAATTTAAATTAATGTGCACACACGAGTTATGTACGAGTATAAATGAGATTTAAATACATCATTACTTTAAAAAAAAATCTATGTATAGTCAGCCATTTTGAAATAATTGTTGGGTATGTCTGTTTGATAAGAACACCAACAAACAATATAGCACATTTTTAAATCTACATATTAAAAAAACATTTCTGCACAGACCAAAGATGCAACATTTTTTATCCTCAAACCTTCAATATATGAATATTAAACAATCCAAAATAATTATTACTATTTACCTACTGGTCAAAACGGCCTGGTTATTACTTAAATAATATTTTGATTTTATTCAAACCAATATTATAAATATAATGTATAAAATATTTATCGTCGGTGTAACAAAAGCCACTTTTTAACTAACCCCCGATTTCAACAGCCCTTTGTTAATTTTTGGGAGCATTCGTCGCTTGTGTTATTCACCCCTTTTGAGCACCTCGGGACACCTGTTCATTTAGATTATATTAGTCCTTATTATCTTTGACCTCCCAGCATCATCCATAGTGGTTATCTACGTTAAATTTTCCACAAAATTTTAATTAATACAATTTTTTTTATGTTTGACTGTTATCATTAATTTAAGTTAACTGTTGTAGTTATTTTATTATACTCTGATCAGTATATGCCAAATGAACAAATATGAGATGCTGTACGTTAAAATCACGTGATAGCAGCTGGACCGATTTAGTTACTTTAAATATAAATATGTTGGGATATTAACACACAGCACCATCTAGTTCCATGGTAAGCTACGAGGCTTGTGTTATGGATACCAGTTATTTAATACACTACACATAAATAACTTTAAATACATACATATTATAAATATAAACACCCATGACTGGAGAACAAACATTCGTGTTCATCGCAATTCGAGCAGACCGTAAAAAATCTAGTTATTATTTATATATTAGCCCGTATTTATGTATATATTAGTCTCAGGATAAAAGTGTCATTTTTCACTTTATGATTTCCGCAAAATAAAAGTGGACTTCTAAAGACTTATACTTAAGAAGGACAAAAAATAAATCAAACAAAACTTTTTTATGGTTTTTACAGAGTGGTTAATGGTACAATTTATAAAGAAAAGTTAAGTGATCGTGTTTTTATGAAGATTTTTCAGTTTAAATATTTCATTACTTTTAAGTTCTACGAAAGCTAAATTGCTGCTTCTAACAATTTTTCGAAAACTTTATCTAGAAGTTAGATAGCTCAATTAAATTCTAACAATTTATTGTATGTATGCATATATTTTTTTATTAGCTATTGACGTGCTTTAGGATAACATTCTTAACTGTATCAAAACTTTAAAATAAAAATTTAATTATTAAGGATAATTATTTTTTAATTAATTACTTAATTAATATTTAATACAGGACCACAATTAATTTTCATAGCATACACTTTTTTTTAATTCGGCAATATCTAAATAAGTATAATATACTCTACACAAACAATATGATACCATATTCGCGAATATACAACAAATAGCAATAAACATAAAAATAAACGCAAAGCTTGTAAGTTTTGAGTGGGCATAGAAAATTCATTTGTGTAGCGCGATTTCTGAGGATCTTGCCCAACCCTAACTTTAATCCGCGCTTTGATTTTTGTGGTCTAAGTGAATAGCATTGAAATAAAACCGATTTTTAATATTTGCCTGCAACACTAAATACTGAACCATCAATTCTCCACCTGGCAATATTTCTTCTATTGAAGAATCGACTCACTGATGAAAATAATGAAATAGTTTCTTTATTTAATAAATATATTGGGACATTACCACACACCACCATCTAGTTCCATGGTAAGCTACGAGGCTTGTGTTATGGATACCAGATAGTTGATACACTACATATACATATATAACTTTAAATACATACATATTATAAATATAGACACCCACGACGAGTACAAACATTGGTGCTCATCGCACAAATGAATTAATGCGGGACCCGAACCCGCGACCTCTGGCACAGGAAATAGGGTCACTACAAACTGAGCCAAACGTGTCGTCAAACATCGTTCAAACTCAAATGCTCTCTTAGTAGCCGTCGAAGAGTTTTTTTTTTCCTCTTCTAGTCCCAAAAGAGCACTTTTATGGTATCAATTTTTTATATTACCATTCGGGTCTATAATACAAAATTTCATATCAAGACGATTCGTTTCAGTAGGTACTTTAAAATCTACTTCAATATGATTAGGTACTATACAACAGTATACGCTTATAAAGGCATGTAAAAAATTGAATTCATACATTTATTACATTAATTATATATTATAATAATCGATGTAGGTATATACGTTCCCTATGAACTCCAAAACGGCTGGAGCGATTTTGATGAAATTATCAGGCAATATTCAGATTACCCCAGCGGGTGATACTGTGAAATTTGATATCGATCGTAAGTTTCACACATTTGAAGTTAAAATTAATTTTAAATTAAAAAAAATATTAGATTCAGTTAAAAGATTCTTTCCTTTACACCACAGCTAGAGGGTCTCATAAATATTTTATAAGCTCTTAGCGTGCGTTTGGGGGCGTTTTTGTTGGTAAATAGATTGCCAAGACATGATGAGTCGACCGCCTCTGTCATCAAACCTATTGTGTCGATACAATATGTGTTAACGTATCATTGACATAATTTATCGATTGAAAATAGATAAATTTGTATAATCGCTTTAAGTTGTTGTATTTATGTAGGATTAGTGATGATAGGTACAGCCTGTAATGATATTTATTGGAGTGAAAGTGATGTGTTATGTGATTTTAGCCTTTGAGACGTCTACAACCTTAGTCTCTCCCGTGACCATGATTGCTGTAAAGCATTCGAAACGTCGGGAACCAAAAATCAAAATAAATCTGCGAAATAATCCGAAAGTATAGTTGTATTTAAAAAGATAGAATGGAATTAAAAAGAAATAAACTCGACTCCAAAAAGAAAACACAAAAAAACTGATTGGTAGTTTTGGTTTACTATAGATACCTAATCAGATATTTTCGAAGTCGGTGTGCTTTGATTTGTATTGGCTAGCACCGTCTTCCATTCGACCGAAATTCATATAAGTTCAAAAAAATATTTCGCTTTGAAGAATCTTTACCATAAAAGTAGCTTTTTAGTAACAGTAATTAATAATACTTAATATAAAGTACGCGAGAAATGCTCCAACTATAAGATAGTTACACAATAATATATTAATATGAACTATATTACAGCAATACTTTATTAAAAGCAATATTAATAAACTTTACTAATATCATACCAACAACATAAAGTAAGGGTTTCATGAAACATATGAGATTTTAACATATTATATGTGTTTAATTAAGATATCTTCATAATAAGTTAATACTAGGGTTGTTTTGTGGCTATGTAGAGCAATAATGGAACTGTTGGGGATGTATGTATACAGCCCTTTTTAAAGTCCCACTGCTGGGCACGGGCCTTCTTTCAATACGAGGGGGATCAGGCCATAGTCCACCACGCAGGCCGAGTGCGGGTTGGCGGATTACACGTCTTTCGAAAACTTACTAAGTTCTCTCAGACATGCAGGTTTCCTCTCGATGTTTTCCTTTACTGTAAGGCCAGTGGTAATCATGATGGAAATGATTCGCACATGAAAATATCAGAGATGCGAGACTCGGGATTTAAACCCGCTTCACTCGTTGAGGATGTACTAAACAAAAATGTTTCAAAATGTACTGTTCAATTTGCTTTTCAACTACAATATGTATGTATTTTTGTGAAATAAAATATTATTATTATTATTATTATAAATAAATATGTAGAGTTAAACGATTTTGTTCCGCCTTACAGAGACTAAGTATAACTAGACCGACGACAGGATTACACTTGATAGAAAACTCAAAAAAATATATAATAAAATCTAAGAAGTATTAGGAAAAATAATTTTAAAATTTTCGAATTTGAGCTCATTTGTAATCGAAAAGCGAAGATTTCTATGTGCGTTTGTGTATGTTTTGTTACTTCTTCGGCTGGCAATGTTAAACATCTAGCGAAGAACCAGAGCATAGCGATACATCTAGTTAGTACAATTTTATAAAAAAAAAATTAATCAGATTTGAAATTCTAAATAAATTAATTCCAGGACAATTCGTCTCAATTAAAAATTACAGAGTTTAAACTTAAAGAAACTAGAGAAAGATCATCAGACTAAGAATCCGCTTAGGCTCAGAAAACGGGTAAGTGTCGGCGAAGGCTGTAAATATTTTAGCACCGCTCTAGTTTCACTCAAGTAGGTTAACCCTATGTGACTTTTGCCCTGCGTCAGTCAAGCGTGACACGAACGCATATGAAGTCTGAAAGTTTGAGGCAACGAATTAAATATACATTATTTTTCTCTACTAATGAAGTTATCAAAACTAACGAAGTGCTATTATTATGTATATATTCTGTTAGTCTGTCTGTTCAATCTTTAAGTCTTAATCTTGAAGTCTTATTAAAAATAGTTTATATTCTAATTTAATAGTTTTTTTAACAATATCTATGTACATATAGAAGGTACCTACTGGACCTTATTTTAGATGTTGGTTAAATACAATATTATTTAATGAACTTTAAATCTTCTCAAATTTTCACATATAGTAAGATTAATCCTTGCAAATATTTTTAAAACAGATTCGTCGTCATGAAGTAAAAGTGAAGTGAAAACTAAAAATTTCGCATAATATTTTACTCGAGTCTCGCAAAGTACGTCGACGAAAAATAACGTATATTAATTAAGGATAGTGTAGATTTCTATTAGTAAAAATTTATGAGAATTAAAATATTATTTTCAGAGAATATTCCGACCAAATTAACAAGAGTATTCAACAACACGATGTATAATTTTCATTTTTCGCCATAAAATTAAAAAAAACTCAATTTGATTTTCTATCAACAATTTTAGTAAGAATAGCCAACTGTGCAAGAGATGTTATAGTACAGCGTATGTGCATTCTATTCCTCTCAAAGTCCAATGATGACAATTCGATACGAGTTTAACGCACTCTGAAGATGTAACCGGACTGTTACTGAGAGAAAAACCCAATAGCTGAGCCCGACTCGGGACTCGAACTTAGGAACTCCAGATCTACAGCCGTACATGCTAGCCATTCATAGACATAGAGAGTGGATTAAGTGTTTCTTTCCCATCAGCCAAAAATGGCGGTCAAGCGCGACAGAGATAAAACCAATGTGCGGTCAGAAGTCTTCTGTATTAATTGAAAAACGAATAATGAAGATAGATATTTGTAATCATTTTGTATTCCATTATAATGTAATATTTTTTTACATTTCATTTACAAATCCAACTTGGAATAACAGACAAGTATTGGCCGCAAGTTCGCTTTCTCTCTTTCTAAAGAGTGGTAAATTTCATGAGTGTATTGCTCAGTCTATACTCTACGTCTACGTGACCACTAGAACGACGTGACAGTAAGAAAATCAATATACAAAGCAAGCTATAACAGAACCCCATCTGTCAATTTGCCATTTTATTTCAGCTATAAAAAGCAGACCACTGAAATCTCACTATAACACGTACATATATATACATAGATACTATAACACCTATCGATTTTATTTCATTTTTACGAGACAATCCGATTTTCGCACTAGTAGGGAGCTTATTTACAGATAGATGGGCGCTCGATGGCTGCGAAATGTAATAAACTTCATGTCATACATCGAAGAATAGATTTTCCATTATTTTATTTATATACGGTGGCGATAACATTATTTTTTTATCGGTTTACGTTTCCAAATGTGATTTTCGGGAGAGCGGTGAAGCCTATTTCGTATATACGATTTTTTCAAATCTTAGTCCTGTACCTCAGAGTTATTTAATACTAGCGACTCATCCTAGCTTCGCTCAGGTTCACTGAAATACAAATCTATCCCACGGGAACCGTACATTTTTCCGGGATAAAAAGTAGCCTATATGTTATTCTGATATATGAGCTATATTATTGTAGTTTCATTAAAATCCATTCAGTAGGTCTTGCGTGAAAGAGTAACAAACATCAATACATATATACATCCTCATAAACATTCGCATTTATAATATTTGTAGGATACTTACGCGAAAACAAGTTTATTGGTTTGTCCTAGACCAAACGGCAAAATGTTTTGACCGACTTTAAAAAAAGAATGCTCAAATCTTCTGTATTTAATACTTTCTCCTAAGTCTAATAAAGTATTATTCTTTGCTCGAATTAAATCCACCGATGTGGAAGTTATACTAGTTAAGACAAATTAAAAAACAACTTCATCTACAAAAGACCCTTCAATGACTTCGCATTAAAATGCGATAATACCGCTTAGCACATCGAAATTTTTAATTATAATTTTTAAAAACGTCTCGGAACAGAATATTCGCTACACGTTCAGTATCTGAGCTATTTTTTAATAAATTCGCGCCCCACAAAGCGGAAAATTATCAATAATAAAAAATTCTCCGGAGAAACTCTGCGTTATGAAACTCTTTTGTTTCAACCGACCGTAAAGACCGAATGTAAAGAGGTCGGCTTCTTTGCTTCAAGTGAAACGCTATTTTTACTTCGCATTCATTACTTTAATGAATATTACGTTATTAAATTTATTTTAGACTAGCTTTCGAACTTGGTTTTTCCACGTGGTATGTCGGTATAATATATTCAACCCTTTTTAACGTCCCTCTGCTGGCTTCTCTTCAATGCGAAAGGGATTAGGCCATAGTCCACCACGCTGGCCAAGTGCGGGTTGGCAGACTTCGTATGTCTTTTAAAAACTTGCTAGTTTCTCCCAAACATGCAGGTTTCCTCACGTTTTCCTTCCACCCTAAGGCAAGTGGTAATCATGCTAGAAATGATTCGCACATAAAAATATCAGAGGTGCTAGACACGGGACCTGAACCGGCTTCACTCGGATTCTCAAGCAAGCGCATTACCACTGGGCTACAACTGACTCATGTCGGTAATTATACAGCTAAGTTATTAAACTTATATTTTCACTTATTACTTTTCAGTCAAAAACATACACTGATTTCAAAATCACTAGAAATATAATTATTACGAGTACCTTAGTAGTATTTCTTGATTTTTTTTTATGTAACTATTAAGGTTGTAAAGATTATGTAATATATACGCATAAACTAACAATAAACCAGAACATAGTACTACGTCCTTTTAAAGTGAGGTCTAAGCTTCGGTAACTTATATAAATAAATGATATTAAGCGCAATCACGGTCGAAACAAGTGTTAACAAAATTACAGATCAACACATTAACGAGCATTGTCTCAGTAAAAATCTATAATAAAGAAGATCTAAGGCGTAACATTTAACAAGTGTTAAAAAAAGAACGGTGAGTGTAAACAAAACTCCCATTTCTATTTAAACTTCATCAGAACTAAAGACCATTGAACATTTTAGACGAAACGTTTGAAATGTTTTAACATAATAGTGGAATAGCAATTTTTCCAAGCACCTTTAAACGTTATTGGTTATAAATTGCCCTACAAAGTTGAAGCGGGGCGTGACGAAGCACTTCATGTAATAGTATGTTACTACAATTTTACTACAACTACATGTGAACTACTCTTTGTGTGAAAATCGACATTCATCTTCGTCTTGTAGGAATTTTATATTTTTATTTTTCGTTAAGTGCACTACAATAGTGGTTTATAATAGTACTAGCGGATGACTCTCGCTTCGCTCGGGTTTATCCCTAGGTATATATATATATATATATATATATATATATATATATATATATATATATATATATTATATATATATATATATATATATATATATATATATATATTACTGCTCCTTAGGTAGTAGCATGATGATATTATAGCCTGTAGCCTTCCTCAATAAACGGGCTATCTAATGCGAAAATAATGTTTCAAATCGGGTTAGTAGTTTCTGAGATTAGCGCGTTCAAACAAACAAACAAACATACAAACAAACTCTGGGTCTTTATAATACAAGTAAAGATAAACTATGTAGTATAGAAAGACTTGTATAATGGTCGAAATTTCTGTCTTTTTCGAGTCGGAATTTAGCCATACATATTAATATTATAAAAAGGCAGTGTTTTTTTGTTTGTTTGTCTATATATCACCACAGAAATATGTACGATTCCCCTGGGATAGGTTTGTTTTTGTCTAGGGACGAACCCGAAGCGAAGCGAGAGTAAGTCGCTAGTGAATAAATAACGCAATATAAAATACGTACAGTTTTAATATGTATAACTTACGTTCACATTTCACCATAAGTTCAGATGCAAATCGGCTTACCTGAAAAAAGAAATATATATTAAATAAAACTATCTTTACAGATTTTTTCGCGGATTTATTTTGATTTCTGGTTCCCGACGTTTCGAATACTTTACATTAACCGTGGTCACGGGAGAGACTTAGGTTTTAGACGTCTCATAAGTCATTATATACATATATGTTACAGACAGCGCCCGTTATTTTGAAAACTTGTGGGTAGGTGCGTAAATTGATTACGCGAACGAAACTTTAACTTTAGGCGATGGCTAGTATATACATATAACAAATTATTATTCAATTTAAAAGATCATTGTAAATGATCAATCTAAGAACAAAAACATAGTAACGGTTTACAGTTTGTTTAGACAAGGCAGCGTAGTTTTGCAACAGTCTGAGCTCGAATGATCTATTTAAACGTACTTCCGTAATAACAAACATTTTACAACTTGCATTTTACATTAAACATTTTGTTCAAAGAAATAAAAGTTTATATTATAGCCAAAAAGACATAGTAAATATTTGCAGTTTAATAATCATTAATATTATAAGGAACATATATGTTGTATTATAGGTAGGATAGGTAATACTATAAGTCTAGATCCAAAAAATTTAGGTCTTCAATATTTTGTCTTGAAATCTATTAGAAAGGTGAAGTGTTGTGTGATGTTACGTTTTTTTAATTTGTTCGTTTTTAAACTTGCTTATTTCAGGAATTAGGTACTAGTCCAATTAAAAAAAAAACTATTTTACAGCTTAGGTTCGATGTTTATTGATAAAAATTATACGTTACGTAAAATTACACTTTGCAAATTGAAACAATAGTATATAAATAAAATATGTGAACGAAGCCGCGGGCAAAGCCTAACTTTTCAATAGTAAGAAATGAAATGATAATATATTTTTTAAATCAAATATTCAGAGAACATAAGAAGCTGTTAAAGTTTAAACAACATATTATATATATATATATATATATATATATATATATATATATATATATATATATATATATATATATATATATATATCGGTGAATATATATGTACTAGCGACTCACCCTCGCTCCGTTTGGGTTCGTCCCTAGTAAAAATTTAGGGTTATATGTATTTTTAATGTCAAATCATAAAAAAAATAAAACAAAAATTTTGGTCCAAAAAATGAAAAATATTTTTTTTATGTATGAATAATAGTTTACGCCTTATTCTCAGACCTACTGAATATACTCACAAAATTTCATAAGAATCGTATATAAAAGAAAGCCGTGTTAGTTACACTATTTATAACTCAAGAACGGCTGAACCGATTTAATTGAAAATTGGTGGGGAGGTACCTTAGAACCAGGAGACGGACATAGGATACTTTTTATCCCGTTCGACCGCATTCCCGTGGGACGTAACATAAAACTCAAGAACGGCTGGAGCAATATTTATGATATTTAAATTTATGGATTTCTCTTAGTCCGGAATAGGATAATAAATATTAAAACAAAACAAAAAACAAAACAAAAACAAAATTTATATGGCTAACGCTGGCTAATAACTATTTATATCTAATTAAAACGTATTAATATATTTTGTAAATGTGATAATTTAAAAATAACTAGATACTTTGTCCAGTTTTCAAAATTCCACATCAATCGTGTGTAGCATTCAATAAGCCGTAGGCATTTAACGTCACGTACTCCCGTAGGGACGCCTGTTAAATCCTTATTTGCATTTATGAATACTGTATGTACGTGCGTTGATTTGATGTCTGTCTTGGTTTTTAGGTGGATTTCAACATGATTTGAGGGTGCGTAATTTAAAGAGAAATGGAAAAAAAGAATTTTCTTTTTGAATGTGTTATTTTCACGTATTTCTGCGGTAAAGTGATTTAAATTTTAATATAGACTAACTTTTAAGTCCTGGTTTTGCCCGTGACTTAGTGAAAAGCAATAATCGAAGAATATACTATTTATTGACAACACAAAAGCTCGTTATTAGCTAAACTACTAATAAAAAAAAAAGAAAATCAGTTGACAAACAAAGAAGAACTTTTGGCCGATTGAACAGATTTCCACAATACTTTTATTAATGCATAGGATACGAGTATATTATAGAATACATCTACACTGTAGAGTGGAATTTTTGCTTATTTAGTAAATATATGTAGTGCATTCTGAAGATATAAGCTACATTCAAGCTCATTTCGTTTACTTCAGAACGAAGTCGCGATCAAAAACTTGTGAATTACGGTAAAAACTAAAATTTATTACATAGCTAAAAGGATTAAACGCATGTGTATATAACCGGTCAAGTTCGAGTCGCTCTTGCACACAAACGGTTCCCTACCATCGTAGAAGATGTAACACTATGTAGGTACTAATCATTTTTTTATTTGCACGGCGGCCATTTTGAAATTTTTCATCTTAGTTTTTTATTATTTATTGCGATAGTGGCAATAGAAATACACTCTGTAAAAATTCCAACTCTCTACCTATTACGGTTCATGAGATACAGACCGCTGACAAACAGACCTTTCAGATACGGAACTCTAAAAATAACAGCTTTGTTCAAATATATTTAGAAATAGCTTAACAGCACGATCAAGGAAAAATATTTTCACGAATAATAAATAATATTTTCGGCCCTTCTTTTAACTTTTCAGTGGGAAATGTTTACGGTGTCATAATTATAATTACAATGTATGCTTATGCCGTAATCTGACGGAACAAGCTGGAATAACACAGATTCCACACGCAAATAGACGAGAGAGGTTTAACGATATTTTATGATTTTTTAATGTGTGTACCGTGTCGTAAAACTCTATGCAGGAAAATTAAAATCTGGTAGCGATTTTTTTTTGTTAAAAAGGTGTTTTTTTTTTCTTATACATATTTTTTTTAATAATATATATTTGTCATGACAAAATATAATATAATTATTAAAATAAATAACTAAACAGCTTGCACTACAACTTTAGCTATGGGCTTTTTAACGAATATTTGTCGTGCACTAGAATCGAATTTGTAATCGCAGTTGAACGATTGCTATGGATGTGGCTGTCTTATGTACCTATATTAATTTTAAATAAGTATAAAATTTAATGGTTTTATATAACGATACAAAATATGGTCTTTGAAGACAATGCAAAGGTATTCAAGGAAGTCCTTTATGAAGCCAGTGACTTATTTCGACGAAATTCCCAACTTAGAGAAGCTTTGTAAACCCCACTATCGCATTAGAACTTGTATATGCCTGTAACATTGTCCACTATCTTGTTAAGCTCGTTATTAAAGCTCTAGTAACTAATCAGCTGGTTTTAAAAGCTTTTATCTATACATATTATAATAAAATTTGAGTCGAATCCGTACATTAAATATTTTTTGGAAAAATCTTATTGAAATAGTAATTATTATCGAATTTAAGTTTTTAGATTTTTTGTCTGTCTGTCTGTCTGTCTGGGAACACATCACGAGAAAACCACTGGACAGATTTTGATGAAATTTGGTATGATGATAGCTCCAGGTCAACATATAGGATATTTTTTAACTGCGGGAAAATATCTCATCACTCAGATATTATATATAAGAGGCTAATTTTCTCAATAATTTAATAAATTTTACTAAAATGATATGTATAAAAAATAAATAAACAAAGATATTTCCAAAATTACTTCAAATGTATATTTATATCATATTTATAATATAATTTTTTCCACTCTTGTGTGTGTGTGGATGTGTGGATTTTTTCCAGAAATCTTCACGAGGACATATTTCTTTAAAGAAATAATATGCCAATTCGTTAACGTCAGTTAAAGTCGCTGGAGCCCACTGGATGCGGATGGCACAAGACCAGTTGTCGTGGAAGACCAGTTGTCTTTAGGGGCGGCCTATGTCTAGCAGTGGACGTGTTTGGGGTAAGACGACGATAGTATAAAACATTGCCATAGAGTGAGTGAGAGTGGTCATTTTAATGTCACATACAATTTAAAAAATATCTTCAAAATGAATTGTTACTTCAAAGAAAATGTTGTCTTTATATTGACTTTTTCCAATAATAATCGCCAGCTTGTCTTAATAAATTTTTCAATGGTGAACTTGTTCGAACTTGGCACTATGAGAGTGCAGTAGGTATGAAATATTACCGAAGATTGTTGATAAAAGTTTTCTGATTTCAGAAGCAACTAAGTAGTTTCCACTTAACTCAATTCCGTATTTTCTATCCATTTTACCTTTTTATTTTTCTTCTTTATTGTATACTAGCAATTAACCCTCGCTTCTTTCATTTTCGTCTGTAGTGAAATAAAAATAAATCTATCCCACGGGAACCGTACATTTTTGCGGGATAAAAAGTAACCTTATATGCTATTCCAGACTATAATCTATCTCTGTGCCAAATTTCATCTATTCTGATTCTCCATCCGTTCAGCGGTTCTGACGCGATTGAATAACAAACATCCATCCAAACTTTCGCATTTATAATATTAATTAATGGGATATTATTTTATATTATTAGGAATGAAGCGGGTTCAAATCCCGGGTCTCGCACCTCTGATATTTTCATGTGCGATTCATTTCTAATATGATTAGCACTTGCCTTACGGTGAAGGAAAAACATCGTGAGGAAACCTGCATGTCTGAGAGAACCTAGCAAGTTTTCAAAAGACACGTGAAGTCCGCCAACCTGCACTTGGCCAGCGTGGTGGACTATGGCCTGATCCCCCTCGTATTGAAGGGAGGCCCGTGCCCAGCAGTGGGACGTCAAAAAGGGCTGAATACATGCTTACTAAAATGGTCTAAAACTTTTAGTTATTATTAAGTTATTAAAATTAAAATAAATTTTAACAATCAAGAATACATTGTGTAAGACTCTCTCTTATCACATTGATAGTATATTTTTTTAGATTGGATATGGCTTGCATTACGCTACAGGACGTCGTAGGTTCATTCCCAAATGACGAAATTCGGCATCAAAACTCATGCTAATAATAAAAAGCTACAAACACCCAAAGTACTTACTTAAAAGACTCACAACTTTACATATTTTACGCATTAAGTCCATATTTCTCACTATTCTCGATAACAGAAATGTAATTTTTGGAGTGTTCATTTATCACGGATGTCAAGCAACGCCGCGGCTCGACAATATATCAAAAACTAAATCAGCCATTGGGCGAAGTGCCAAATGGGAATATCAATACAGGACAATGTGTCGCTGAACAGCGAGTCATAATTATTTGGTATTGGTTTTCAAGCTGTATGTATGAAAATATTGCAATCGTAATCATAACGTATTAATTTTGTTGTTATATGTATAAACTAAGTCGTTATACCTATGTTTGTTTGTGCGCTTAGTTCTTATTATTACTTATTTCGACGACACGTTTGTCTCAATTAGTAGTGACCCTACTTGCTGTGCCAGCGGTCGCAGGTTCGAGTCCGCTGTTCGAGCACTCATTTGTAATGAGCACAAATGTTTATACTCCAGTCATGGGTGTGTTTATATTTATAATAAATATTTTTTATTTATTTTATTATTAATAACTACACAATAAACTTTCTACGGTTTTATGTGTATAATATGTAATACACGATATTGTATAAAAATACAAGAGATTAAAGAAAACGAAGAGTCTGTCTTTTGGTTACTCCTTTTATTGTTTTATTTCAAACTGCTTACGCAGCGAACACTTATAAAGCAACTTAACTGTCACTTTTCGGACTTTAATTAAAATTATTTAATTTTTGATAGTAATCGAAATAAAAATAGCCTAATATTTTCATAGATTTAAGGTAATATTTGACATTTTAAATTAAATATATTTTCGGGTTTAGGATTTTATTTACCACGTATCACTTATTAACCACGTATGAAACTCGGCGGCAATGATTACATTACATTAGTAAAATAATTTTCATAATCGGATTAGTATTTCCGGACATTATGCCCCACATACAAACGTACAAACTGTATCTCTTTCTTGCTATAAGTGAAAACTTTTTAGGTGTCAATATTAGTCGTATATCCGTTATTCTAAATAAAAATATTATATGTAAATATCTATAGGTATATAATAAATTTATAACTAAACCGAATCTGTACATTAAATATTTTTGGTATATCTTATTGAAATAGACATTATTATCGATGCAGAGGCCGAATCTATAGTTTTTAGAATTTTTGTCTGTCTGTCTATGACCGCATCATGAAAAAACCACTAGACAGATTTTGATGGAATTTGGTATAATGATAGCTGGATATGCGGGTCAACATATAGGATACTTTTTATTACGGGAAAATATTTCATCTCTAAGCTAAACGTTAAAACGCAACTAGGGACGAACCCGAGCGGAGCGATGGTAAGTCGCTAGTTGTATATAAAGAATGACAAAATAAATATTTATATTTGTAACTTTTAGTGACAATAACAGATTTTTGAAAATACAAAAAAAAATCTCAAATAACAATTTTAAAATCAATATTTGTAATAATTAATATTATATCGAAATAACAAAATATACAAAATATTCACAAAGCCACTTCAGCTACAAGTTGTTTTAAAATATTTGTGCTCATATAAATAACATTCAGTTTCTATTTATCTTTTCGTCCCTCACCGAACCTCAGACTCATTTCGAACTCCGGTCATTATGTAGGGCGGATTAAAGCCTGTTGCCAAATTGCTACAACCTTACTGATGGGGATTAAGGTACATAAACAAATACACGAGACCGACGTATTAAATAAATTAAGTTTACACGTACAGACTAAATGAATATTATATATGTATGTATGTTTACTTTTTAAGTTTTTTTTTATTTATAATTGTTACCGCTCCGTGCAAGGCACGCGACGGTGCCGGTTCGGTGACGGAACGGTCTACTGGGCAGTCTCGTACTTTTCAATACAAAAAATAATTTTTTGCTTGACAAGATCCTAGCACGGTCATGGTATGAGACGGTGTAGTGGGCAGACACCATAAAAAGGTCTAAATACATATTATGAAGATACGAGTACCTATAAGATACTTACATAAATACTGAAATTGAGTACTTCTTTCTTTTTCGATATCCTTTCTAGATATTTTCTTCTAGATAGATCTGTCAAACTGCCAAAGTAATAATAATATTTCTACAGAGGGGATTTTCATATTTTCAAAATTTTAATACAATTAAGATAATTTTTTTTTATTAAGAAGAAAGGAGTAACAAACATACATACATGCAAACTTTTTCATATATAGCAGTAGCCCGATTATAAAACTTTTACGTTAATAGATAAAACAAGTGGACCCAAAATCCAGCTTTTAGCAAGCGTGTAAGCGTTAGAACAATTTCGTCTACAGCGGTACTTGAATTTCAAATGTCAAACATGTTTTGCTTCCGTTAAGATTACTCTTGAGCTTTTACGCTCGAGGTTTTCTTTTTGTATTCCTATTTATACACGTGTTCCGCAAATGTGACTCATTAAAATATATTGTTCTGAAAAGACCTAAAATACTAAAATTTACTAATTTACTTTCTAAGACGTAAAAATTGATTCTGTGAAAAGCTTTGTAGTACAAACTAATCTGCCTCAGTGGTCTAGTGACCAGCATATACGGCTACAGATCCGTAGGTCCTGGGTTCGAGTCACGGATCGGACCAAATTTAATTACTGAGTTTTTCTGTTAAGATATTCTCATTAACAGCCCGGAGTTGGGAAGTTGATGGTGTGTCACCTCCGTGCCTCGGAGAGCACGTAAAGCCATAGCCATTGGTCCTATGCCATATCTCTCACTGGTGACAAAGTATCGTCCCATCGGACTTTGAGAGTAAAAGGAATAGTGTGCACTTGTGCACTATAATATCTCTTGCACAGTTAGCTAGTCTCAGTGAGATAAGCCGCCGTGGCCGAAATCGGTCAGGATGACATTATTATTATTAGTACGAACTATACAATATATACTACAGCATGTATGTATATATATATATATATATATATATATATATATATATATATATATATATATATATATATATATATATATATATATATATATATATATATATATAATTATACGATGCGATGCGATACTATTTTACTTTGTATTTGAACACTTATATACTAGAGTCAATCAATACAATCGTATTAAGTGGCAAATGTATAGCGTGGAGGGAATTCAAAACGAATAATACTACGAGTATATCAACCAGTGGTCGATGTTAAATCATAATCATTACCGAAAAGAGGAAAACGAACAATATATGAATAGAATTTGGCTATTTATATAAGAAGAAAACTTAGATACTGTTTCCAAAACTTATACATAAAATAATATTCCGAATGTGTCGAATCTGCATTATTTTTTTTGGAAAATCTTATTGAAATAGTCATTATTATCGATAGAAAGACCGAATCTATAGTTTTTAAAAATGTTGTCTGTCTATATGTCTCGAAACGCATCACGAGAAACCACTGGACAGATTTTAATGAAATTTGGTATGATGATAGCTGGTTATCGAGGTCAACATATAGGATACTTTTTACTTCGCGAAAATATCTCATCTATCCTCTTATCCTCCATCTCCATCTCCTATTCTCATCTACTAAACATTAAATCATAACTAGGAACGAACCCCAGCGGACCGAAGGTGAGTCGCTAGTAAGATATATATAATATTAAAAGTATATAACGTTTAATTCAATATTTCGATTATATAACTTTAACAAGTTTCATTGAAAAAAAGTGTTCTTTTCTATATTATTACTTCGGTACCACTTCTCCTTTCTTCCAAATTATTGCATAATTTACATATCGTTTGTAATAACTGTGACTTTTGAGGCAGAAACAAAAGCAAGATAAAAATAAAACCATCATAAATAGTTTTATTTAAAACTAGCCACTTACTCTCGCTAGGTGATTTTTTTTAAATTGACATAACTCTGTTATTTATTAACCGATTGAAACAAAACAAATGCTAAATGTTAAGTGAAGCTTACCACAATACACTAGTGAAAACCGCACTCAAATAAGTTAAGCCGTTTCGGAGATTAGCGCGCACAGACAAACGGACAAAAATTCTAAAAATCATTGTATTGGGTTCCATTGCGTTAATAAAGACTTATAATATGTATAAATGTCAAATATTCACGTAAATCTAAGAAAATATATGATTTAAAGTAGAATTTATTAAACCATGACTGTGGTAGAATTTCGTTAAAATTATATCCACATTGTTCATATAAGGAAAAATGTACGTGATGCGACTTGCATTAAAATTAAAGTGGCTACGCGTCAGCTGTTATGTACATAAATGTTGTTGGCACCTTTTTGTCGTTAGCAAATGAAAAGTTAACAATCTGCTCACTTTAAATCCTCTTCTTCCATAGAAACATTTTTTTATTACAATTGTATTTATCGGATATATAAATATCTTATACCTAACGTGTCACGGTGTTTGTGGTCGCACCCCTCCGAAACAGCTATTCTGATTTTAATGATATTTTTTGTCGTATATTTGGTAAGTAAGAGAATGGGTCGTAAAGTATTTTTCACCCCTCTATCCCACCTCCCAGTTTTAATCGCGATTTTAGTATTTTTTCATGAACAATATCATATAAATACATATTTTTGTATGAACAATATTATAACATACAGCCAAGATATTTTTTTTTACATATGTAAGTACATTGTGGATGTACATTATAATTATATATATATATATATATATATATATATATATATATATATATATATATATATACATACTTTGATACCTCATCACATTCTAGTGTAATTTTAAACAAATTCAAGCAAAGAACAGGACTATTTGATAACGTGCAAATAAGTTGAGAATATCTAAATTATATTTGATTTACAATCCTCAACTATAATTATATTTACATAGACCTATTAACCTAAAATCACTTAATATTTGTATTATATACGAAAATAGAAATATGATGAGTTTCTATCAGAACTGACCTCAGAATAGAAGCTGTAAGCTTTGTATATAGCCCTTTAGCTCCCACTGCCACCACGCTGGTTAAGGGTTAGTGGACTTCACATGTCTTTCGACAACTTACAAGGTTGTCTCGTACCTGCAGGCTCGTTGGAGATGTTTTTTTGCTAAGTGGTTATCATATTAGAAATGATTCGCACTTAAAAATACTAGAGGTGCGAGATCCGGGATTGGTACCCGCATCATTCGGATTCCCAAGCCAGAACATTACCATTGGGCTACCACTGGCTAAATATCAACTAAATAGCAATCAAAAATGCCAACAATTAAAAACTAAAATAAATCAGTTGTTTAATTATACAGAATAATTCATTGCATTAAGAAATCACAAAGGCGCAAATTCCAACCGGAGGGTTGAATTCTTTATATAACATCATAGTATAAATCTGAGGTCCATTTTATGCCATAGAATAGCTGCTTTAAGGTCTACAATACCCTGTTTACATATATGTCGCTGTAAGCCTTCATTAAAATGCCTTCATGTAAGAGTTCGCTTTGTTTCTCTTGAATGAGAGCAAGTTCCCTCATTTCCTACAAACATCAAAATACCGATTTCAAACTAAATGCGACCGGTCATAAGCCGATATTACGTCTAGAGTATGTTTTCTTTTATAGCTTTATGGGTGTAATTAAAAATAATAGCGTAGTTTCGCTCAAAGATTTCATTTAATGAAATACCTACTAGTTCTTTTGAAGCGGCGTTTTTTGACACTAAAACGATGAAATTGGGTGGAAAAGTTTTACTAAATATCGTTAAGTTATTATTTATAGAAGTTAATTGTGGTAACTTATATTTGTATGAGCTTTAAACATAATATTTACGCGTTTTGTAAAACAAAAATATATATGTATGATTGTCTGTACAACAATGAGTTTCAAATTGATGTTAAATATAATAAAATATGCCTACATCACAACAACCTTGGTTTTGTTATAGTTAGTTTAAGTTGGTCTAGTCTAAACTAAAACTTACAAAGCAAACGTTAGCATCGACTGTCTGCACTTCTCGTGAATTCGTTTATCACCACCCACTCCCGATGGAATTTTAACCCTACCCCAAATCATCAGAGTCCAAATTTCAACAAACTCATCCAAATATTCGAGATAACTCGAAAACCTCCACAACTTGTCGAACTAATACTCTTCTTACCTCAAAATGGCGAAAGTTGGGCGTAAGCTTTATTACACCACAATCCATTTTCAACTTTAAAGTTCAACAGGTTGGATTCAAATTTGATCGTCAAGATCTTAGCATCGAGGACGATCTTAATTTAGTAAATTGTGTGAGAATGACAACCAATCCGCAATTTATTGTAGTAAATTCAAGTACGAAATACATAACATAGTGTAAACGTGCGTGTTAAATAAGCATTTTGGTAATGTTAGTTTAACAGCTTTAGGAGATTTAACTTATTAGAGATACATATATGTTTAGTTATATCTTTTCTTATTCAGAACATCATTAGGGTTGTTTAAAAGTAAATATTATTAGTCAAACGCTTGTTATGAAATCGTATCATTTCAAAAACTTTTACTGCTGGACATAGGCCTAGCAAAGATTTTTACGATAACCTCGTGTCGTCTACATCCAGTGCATTCATTGTTAACTTTACCAGGTCATCTATCCATTCATATTTTTCTCTCGACTCCATTTTAACATCCGTTCTAAGAATCTCTTAACTACTACTTCAGCTGTTTTTTGGCAAGCTATGACGGTAACCGTGATCGTTCTGCATATCTCCTCATTTCTTAGACAGTCTCAAAGAAAAGGTCAAACATAGCCATATCTATTGGCATTACAATAAACTTGAACGTTACAAAATAATATCAAAGTGAACCCAATAAATAAGATATAGTAAATATCAATGATAAAAATATGTTATAAATATAAATTTTTGTTTGCGCAATTTACTTAATTACTACTTTTGTGATTGTATCAATAAACTTATGTTGTTTATAATTTTAGGTTATACGTCTGTTACAAAAGGATGTTACAAAAGGATCTTAAGAAAAATATCAATAAAACGTCAAAGAATCAATGTCATTCATTTTGATTTAATATCACTCTTATAGAGGGCAAATCTCTTTTTCAGATATTCAATTACTCTTTTTTATGAAATTAAAAAGCTGAAGTTGAAGTTTGTAACAGTTGAAGAAAAAACACAATCCGTGGTCAGAGTTCACCAGAGCAAGAAACTTGGCAAAAGTTTGCTCGGTAAAAAATCCGGGACTGCAAAAAATTTTGTAAAGTTGTATGTAGTTTGTGCAGGCTTTTGTTTGAGACTTCAGATCGATGAAGTCTGAAACTGTTTAATTACTAGCCACAAGATAATAAGCTACGAGCCCAAGAAAATTAAGAAAGTTTCTTACGGTCCGGAAGATGCGCAGAATTAGTGTACAATATAAATATTGACTACGTTAAAACAAAACTGAGACTATCTTAAAATTCAAATCATTACGAACTATTGGTTGTCCACAATTCTATAACAAAAATTCCATACGATTCATTATTAAAACGAAACCTATTATTATGTTCAAAATTATCTTTAATCATTAAATCATCTCCCAACCAAAATCAATATAGACGACATCCCCTTTGAATTTCTATTTAAGTCAAAGAAGGCCACATGCCCACCCTTTTTATCTCGTGTCTATCAGACAGCTCGTTAGGACCCGCTGATACCGTCCTGAATCGTAGAAATATACCGAAATGTTCTCGAAATTACCGACACCTTGTGAGGGGATCACAGAATTTTCACTCGAGTAACTAATTTCAAAGATTTCACAATGAAATTGAATTTGAATTGAAATTTGGACAATTTTGCGGACGTTAGGAGCGATTGCGTCCATTTTTTATAACAATGGAATGTCTTTGGGTTTCTTTAACAAATGGGATGTCCCAATTTAAAAGATAGGTATGTACTTTTAGTCTAAATTGACATATAAAAGTAATCAATGATATTAAAAACACTTATTAAAATTGATATCTTACGTATTTTAATTTTCATCATAGGAATTTCATAACAAAAATTAGACTAGAGTTAAACCTAAAGTTTTCTTCTCTCATGTTGTGTTTATTTCAAGTCTACAAAGACAGGCTCTACACTGAATAACGAGACAGGATGATTTGCGAGAAACACCAAATTACTGGTCCCAAATCGATATAGACGTCCATTGTAAATACAAACAGTGAATTGACACTATTCGACGAACCTTACAAATAAGGGGTCTAAAATACGGGAAAATGGAAGAAATATGAACATGCATAAAGCAAAATCGATCGTTAAATGATTGTACAAATAACACACATTTACGGTAATATGAATTTGATTTACTTGTAGAACGAGCTAGGGGTAAATTTTTGTTGAATGAGACATACACAAAACATACAAATGTACATACACATTACAATATCAATATTCGAGTAGCAATTTATTTAAGTAGGTAAGTTAAGTGTATTCACTTATATTTAAAAAAATCATACCCCTCCTTTTGCTTCGCCGAAGTCGGATAATAAGTATAATATTTTTAAACGACGTAATAAAATGTCTAAGGGGCGATTAGGTGTTAACAATAGAGCATCTGTAGCAACAGCGAGCACGTTAGTCAAGTGAATGGGATTCAACAAAACATACTAGCCGTTCAAGCTGCACAAAAAGGATCTTCATAATTTAAATTACATGACACTAATAATTAGTGAACTATATAAAATATGTTCTAACATTTTAGGGTTTCGTACCCAAAGAGTCTAATTGCTATCAACGATGCATAAGTCCAAATTCGCACTAAACCGATTTTTTATATTACCGTTCGTCTAGTGGTTGGAATTCGACCATTGCTATATAGAAAATTTGATGAGAACGTATAAGTCGAATAGAATTTATCTATCTATATAAAAAAACTGAAGGTTTCCAAATTTTTTTTACTCATTAGTGAAATTTGATCTATGATAGCACTAAATTTTTTTTTATTTATATCACTAAACAAAACAAAAGGAAATCAGTTGACAAAATACAAACAAAGAAGAAAAAGGTACCAAACTGTTTTGTTTTTGCCTATTTCGCTCCACTCGAGTTCGTCCCTAGTTACGTTTTAATGTTTAGGTACTCTTAGATTATTAACATGTTGATAATCTAAGTAGGTACTATAGTACTTTCTTAGATTTACGCGAATGTTTGACATTTTTAAATAAAACTATCTTTTCGGATTATTTCGCGGATTTATTTTGATTTTTGGTTCTAATTAAAATATTGTAATGTAATTGGTGCAATTTTCATTTGGTTAATTGTGGGTAGGCTGTCTATAACAACTATACCTTTAAGACATGTAACACCTCAGTCTCTCCCGTGACCATGGATGCTGTAAAGCATTCAAAACGTCGGGAACCAAAAATCAAAATAAATCCGCGAAATAATCCGAAAAGATAGTTTTATTTAAAAATAGGTACTATAGATTTCTTAAAAATGAGAAATATCTCATAACGAAATATCGTTAGAATTTTATTATATGTATAGATTTTTTTATTTGTATTTAGATCCTAAACCTTTTTTGGAGATGTAACCGTCATATATTTTATGAGACGTATTTTAATATTAACAATGTGAGGTTTTCAGCACAAATACCATCCATATAAATTAATTAAAACTTGATAACTTTGTAGAACTTCCGTTAAAATTAAAACATGTGTAGCCCAGCAAATGTATGTAAAAAGTTTCTAAAATAAACAAAATTATTTTGTTAGGATGTGTTGTTAAACTATATGTTCTTACGCTACAACTTTTGTTGTAAAATTTTAGACTATCGTTAATAGTTCAAAATATATATATATTAATTTCCTCCTGACCAATGTCGATCATAGCGCCCAATTTCAGGACGAGCCATCTGCGTAGGAGATATTATAGTGCACAATGTGTGTATATAATTCGATGCGACGACATTGAATAGAATTGAAGAAAGTGATGGTTTTCCGTACTTGCCTAAGAGCACGGGGTTCTTAACAATGGACTGCTATTGAGTATTTATTTTAATGGAAAAGCTCATTATCCTAACCGGGCTCGGGATTCAAACCCATTACTGAAGTTGCAAAAAGTAAATAAAAATTATTTTTGCTTCGTGGATTATTAAGATTTTGGCACAACTTTATGATATAATCATTTTAAAATAGTTACACATATCTATTACAAAAATTGCCATTCTTCTACATACATTAATAGTTTCAAAGCCCTCAGTTTGCCCTTCAGCGGGAACAAGCCCCCTATTGTCGATTAATGTAAGGAACGACAATAGTAGCAAATTGCGACGATTCTTTTTGTGCTCGCCCTTTTGTGTTTTTGGAGATTTCAGTTTTATTAGTATTACACAAAAAATCTGGGAAAGCGTCGCGGTAATCTTATTTCGAATAATAGGAGGGTTAGATTATTCAGTGCTTTGAGCGTATAGGTGTATTTTATGTATTATCTCTACCTCTGGTTGTATGCTAAAGTACAATTTACTTTAAGTTATCAAATAATTCAAAAATCTTTTATAAGAGATCCTATAGTAAAGAGAGCTTAAGCTGTAACTGTGAACTAAAATATTCATTCAAAATTAAACTTGCTAGATTGTGTTAAGTTAAACTAGCTTAGACGTAATCTCTCCCGACGTGTGTTCACCTTGTTGTGGTGCAGGGGCTCATTAGCGTCCGGCAACCCAATCGGGCGCGAAGGCAAGAGACATACAGGGAGCTGGCCCATTTTGGTTGCTCTTCGTACTTTTCTGACAGCAGAGTAGACCGTGGGAGCAAGCCCTTGGTTGTGTGGTCTATTTTGGCAGGCTTGCCGTCGGGTCGTTGTGGTTGAGTGCGTAAGCGATCCTGCGACGCCCCATTGAAGGGGAGGTTCTGTTGGGTTTTAGTGGGTATTACTGGCTATCTAGCCGGAGAGTACCACATACCCACTTGTATGTATACATTTGGTGTGCGTAAATGTCCCAACATTAAAAAAAGAAGCTTAGATGTATATTAATAATATCACTAGCGATACAAAAAAAAAACAGACAGACCGAATAAACACAAAAAATATCAATATGTTACCTATTACGTAAAAAATAAAATAAAACTTAAAATTTGTATAAAAATTGGCTCAGACATAACGTGTAAGATTAAATCATTAGAAGCAATTAATATTAACCATTTAAAATAACTTTTTTCTATCTACCCTCACACAAACAACGTTTATCCGATTTCGTATATCCACAACAGCGGCACTCAATTAGCCACTGGTTTTATTACCTTAGGTTTAAATTATTCAAAAATGAATTTTACCTCATCCAATTAAGGTAGAATTTTACTTGTTTCTTGTTAGAATATATCGATATGAGAGTTAAACATATAATAGACTTTAGTCGCTTGAGTTAGAGTAGGTTTTTGCGTGTGTTTTAGCGAATATGGTTCTGTAGAGTAGACCGAAACGCGGTGGGATTTGAATTTTTAAAGAGATTATTTCCAAGCGGCTCCCAGTAATTGAGGCCGCCGTGTTATCCGCTAACTATGTCACAGAACTTAGTTTAAAGATGGGTTGCACCTGTGCCAGTGTATTAACATTCGATATTTACATAGCCTAACAAGGTATTTATTATAAGAGTTTTCTTTATCTCTATAATTTGATACGTCTCTATACTAATATTATAAATGTTAAAGTAACTCTGTATGTCAGTTACGTTTTCGTGCCTAAACCCCTGAACTAATTTTGATGAATTTGGTATAGAGATAGGACTCGAAGGGGGTGAAATTACACTATGATAGTCCTATATTTTTGCTGCTAGAGACGTAAAGATGAATTGCATAATCATGTAAATTATATTCATAAAGAGTGAAGAGAGAAGTGAGGGTAAGCGACTAGTGTAAGTGCCTATTTACCAAGATTGGAAAGAGCTCAAAGTTTTACATTAATTAATTTTTGGCATGTTCACAATGTTAACTGTATGGTAAAGGTAAAATCATATAAGTTTTTAAGAATTTGGTCTTTTGAATTGCGCATCTATAGACAGGAGCTGAACAGATTTTATTGAGACTTTGTATTATTTTATAGGTCTAAAAATAGAATTTAGCTTCGGTTGACTAAATTAACCATATAGTACTAACTTTCTGTTTCACATATACATTTATTAATAAACACAAGAGCCGGGGACCATTCAAATATTACATAAGAACAGTTTTTTAAATATAAATGATATAACAATGAAAAAAATATACAACAACTAAAGCTATATAAAAAATTATATAATAATTGTATTAGCTATATCCATTACCTCATGAAAGTATCATTTTGAATTCATCCAAGCGTCTCACAAACGTCTTTATTACGTACAATTGTAACCTTTTTATTGACCCGTAAAACTCAGAACTCAACAGGTGACGCTGGAAACTCCTAATAATAGTATTCCTTAAGAGACTCCGCACACTAGAGATTTTCTGTCTCCCGAAAGTTTAGTTTTATAATCTATGAAGGTTATGTCATTTTTTTCAATCAATATAATTATTTAAATAGACTTTTTGAAGTATTTTTGCATCGTTATGTTTACATTTAATTTTTTTTTTACATTTTTTATTTTTCGTTGATGATGAAGATGATAAGAGATAACAGAGTATGATAAGATAAAAGTCTGCAGTGTGCGACTCTGAAAGTTCATAATAAAGTGGTAAGTAAGCTACAAAGTTTTATTTCATTTAGAAAATTAATGTTGTGTATGTAATTAAATTCTCGAAAATGCTAGGTATTCATGGATAGGTTGGAGGTGGCGCGTCTGATATAAAACAGTTCGTGATTTCATTAAATTAAGTCAATTTAAGTAATTACTTAAATCAAAACTGTTGTACAGTTGTTAAATAAACGCGGTTTCAAAATAATAACTTTTTAAGTAAAAATGATAGTTCTTGTTTATTAATTTAGAAAATATACTTTTTTTTTATAAAAAAAGTAAATCAATTATCAATATTTGTCATAGATATTTGGTAATATACTTATACAAAACCTACTTCTTGAAAATATATTGAACAGCGACCATTTTCAAGACATACAGACACAGTATAATAATTATACTCTTATTTATTTTTTCCTTTTCCAAAGATATAAAATAATTACACAATATCACAATTAATTAATACGTCAGCCAAAGTCCTCTAAAACTCTGCTAAGCCGTTTACTTTTATCGTCCATTCCGCCAGAATTCGTTGATTCTGTCCGAATAAAAAGTCAAGTAAAAAAAGAATCACGTAGGCTTCGTGATTCTTGTCCATATAGTCTCCATTATTGATAGTTTTATTAATAAAGCACTGTCTGTAACACCTACACAATAACTTTTGGGACGTCGGCAACCATAGTCTCACGCCGTGTTTGTAAATCATTCGAAACGTTGGGACCCAAAAATCAAAATAAATCCACGAAAAATCAGAAAAACTAGTTGTATTTATTAAAACTTATGCGCCAACAAAGTTCTGTGTAAACATTCTCATGGCAATCTATATTATTTTTTCTCGCCAATTTGATTGTTAATGCCAAACCGGACTCGAACCTATATCTCCACCGTATAGATAGATACATGTTATCGAACCCAGACGACGTTGAATTTCTTAAATTTTAACCTGATACTGAAGACATTTAAGTCATCCTTAGATCTTGTGCCATCTTAATGAAATTCTATAAATTAATCCTAAAATATATTAGAACATCTGAATCTACTTCAAAGCGTAATCCGTAAGTCTAGGATTAAATTTGGGTCTAAAAATAAGAGTTCCTAAATCTAAAAGACAATTTTTTAAACTAACGAATTCCTGTGAGTTCCTCTGTCTTTGTTTACTAAAAAATTCTTATTAATAAGATAGTTTGCAGTGACCCTACTTGCTGTGTCAGCTGTCCCGTGTTCGATTCCCGCTGGAGGCATTCATTTGTGTGATGAGAACGAATGTTTATACTCCAGTAATGGGTATTTATATTTATAATATGCATGTATTTAATCAACGATCTGGTATTCATAACACAGGCCTCGTAGCTTACTATGGAACTAAATGATGATGTATTTTAATACCCCAAAATATATATTTATTTATTTTTTTATTTAAGTGGAACTAATGAAAGAGGAAAAATACTCACTCACCATGGAACTAAATGGTGTAGTGTGTTAATAACCTAACATATTTATTTATTTATTAAAATTATATCATTTGAATTTCGTGTTGTCTTTTTTACTTAAATTAAAATTTATTTAAATCAGCTACTCCATGCATGCATACTTTAAAATAGCAATTCGCTATAAGTTATTCGTTAGTCAAATTAAATAGTAACGTAAATTAAAATAAGCTTTAAAACATTGACTGATTTACAAGCAAATGAAAAACATTATTAAAAATATAAATAAATATGTTATGCCTTTGTGAAAGTAGCCTTTCAAAAAAAACTTAAAACTTATACATTAATTTTTTTCAATTCCCGCATAAAAACTCCGTGAAAATCTTAATCTGAATAAATTAGTACAGAGTAACACTTCTTTTTTTGACATTTGACATTTTAAATAAAACTATCTTTTCGGATTTATTCTGATTTTTGGTCTGGAGTCTCTCCCCTGGCCATGATTGCTGTAAAGCATTCAAAACGTCGGGAACCAAAAAAAATATTTTATTTATTAACTATTCTCGAGCTTCAGTGTTATAAATGTAACATATGGAGGCGACGTAAATTGTTATTAAATCATTTAATTATAATATTATTTTGTGCTAAGTACAATATATTAACATAATAAACTAATATAAACATAATTGGAAATAATTCAAGAAAAAATAAATTTATTAAAATATGTACATTGAAGCAAACTTACTAGCAAAATAAATTTCTTTAATTTATTTTGTTTACTAATTACGTATCCGAATTAATTTGATACTAAGTGTTAATTTAAATGTGAAGTTAAATTTGACGAAAGCGATTTACGTTCAGACAGTTTCATGAAAGAGACCTTAATCGGATAAAATAATGATGTTTCAGACATTTTGTAAATCCAATTTTAAATATAAATTAAAAATACGTATAAATAAAACGTATTTAAAGTTACACGACTGATTATAAATAAATATATTAGGACATTAACACACAGTGCCATCTAAATCAATGGTAAGCTACGAGGCTTGTGTTATGGATACCAGATAGTTGATACACTACACATATATAACAATTATACATACATATTATAAATATAAACACCCATGACTGGAGTACAGACATTCGTGCTCATCACATAAATGAATGCCCCAAGCGGGACTCGAACCCGCGACCGCTGGTACTGCAAGTAGGGTCACCACAAACTGAGCCAAACGTGTTGTCATATACATGTAATTCACATAACTATTGATGCGTCCCTGATTAAATTTAGCAATAACATACTAATATCTCTCGGGAACAATACTGGGCATACTGAAATAAATATCCCATGAGACTCTCATATAGGTATTATCTCTATGCAAAATATCAAGGAAGCTTCGTAGTTGTCTGATAGAAGGACAAAGCAACATACAAACTTCCGTAATTATTATTTAAAATTGAATTGAAGTATCTAAAAATATATCTGTATTACAATAATACATCGACTTTTATTTTATTATCGCGAGATGGTCACAAACAAAATATAAATGTATGGAGAAGTTGCATATATTGTTAATATCATATTTCAAAGAATGGAATTATAATATAAACCAAAAGTAATAAATGAGTGTAATAATTTTTGAAATCTGTCAATAAATGACAGAAATGAATTTAAAATACGGTTGTTCAGGTCGTGTGACGTCGCGGTTTTATTCTTACAAGCGCAACTTTAAGGTATCATAACTTTTTCATTTGTAGAGATATTTTAATAATTCTTTCGTATTTTTTACATTATACTTAATTTTTTATAATTAATACATAAAAAAATTGAAACTTCTCCATTACATAGGCAAAATAAAACTATCTCCTATAACCATTGATTGCTATTAACTGTGAAGCATTCAAAACGTCGGGAACCAAAAATCTATATAAATCCGCGAAAAATCCGAAAATATGGCTTATTTAAAAAAACAAATATTCGCGAAATCTGATAAATTATCAATCGTACCTCTTTTTCTAAAGACATTAAAGATAAGAATTCTAAAATTACATTAGTTTTAAATGAAATTGTATTAGCACGGACGTTTAGGTATATATTTATAAAATACGCCATTTTCTAATTTATCTAACATTAAATATATTTGCGGTTCAGATTAAAAACCGACTTAGTTACCGAGTAATCAAAATATTTTACAATTCGTTCCGGGCAAGAGGGTTGCTACTTGCTACGAATGAAATCACAAATTCATTCCTTTTAAGGATAAGTGGCAATTTAATCTAAAAAAATTAATGACTTTTGGTAGCACTATTTTGTGCCTGCGGTTTCGCTCGCGTGTAGCGCGGGGCGGGGTTCAAGGATAGCCTATATCCGATCCCAGGATGCAATCTATGTTTATGCCGAATTTTATCGAATTTTGTTCAGCGGTTTAGTTGTGAAAAGGTAAAAAACAATTACTTTCACATTTATAATATTAGTATAGATTTACTTTCAGAGGTTTATTTTTTTATCTAATTCTGAAAAGAAGGAAGTTTACATAGCATAATATCTTTTGTCGACTGGCACCGTTTCGTTATTGGAAAATTAGTTGTTTCCAAAAAATTTAAAAATTTTGATAACACTTCTTGACGAGCTGTCAATAAATAGCAACTAAACAAAAAAAAAATTTTAAAATATAGATTTAAAAAAATTATATATGGAGAAAAAGTATTGAACTGTTTTTCATTGCCTATTTATATATAAATTCTATCCAATATATTATGAATGCGAAAGTATCTTTATTGATACGTCCTTTTACGTAAAAACCGAACAATGGATTATTGTAAGTTTTTTGGCCCAAAAGTGACTTAGGCTACTTTTTATTTCGGCTTATGAATCGGCTCCCGTGGGATATTAGTGGATACAATGCAAAAAGGTAACGCAGAATGTATCTAAGAGCCTTACCGAAGCAAGGACGAGTCGCTATTAATTTATTTTACATACTAGCTGCTCAGAGTCAGACTAACACTTGTATAGGAGCCTGCCAAAGTAAATGTCAAAATCAAAAATAATAACGTGATTATTTTTTTATGCTACTTCTAGAAGTTGCCATACAGACCGTTTGCTTTCCTTTAAAGAATAAGGATTTTTTTATAAATGTATTAGTTAAATTTAACTACTACATTTACAAAAAAAATATTATTATTATAACGCAATAATTGTATATAATTTTTTTTTCTGTCTATATTATTCACACGCAACTTTGTATGCAGTTCAAAATTATGTTTCATACAGAGTTCGACTCACATAAAATTTCCACTTTTAAAATATTTTAAAAAAAAACTTGATATGACCAATTTTGATGTATCTTCAATTCAGTTGTTTATTTCTAATATTATAAATATGAAAGTTTAGATGTTTGGATGTTTGTTACTCAATCACCCCAGAACAGCTGAATGGATCTGGATGAAATTTGGCACAGAATGATTATAGAGTCTGGAATAGCAAATGGGCTACTTTTTATTCCTTAACCTTATTATAACTGCCTCGGTGGTGTAGTGTCTAGCATGTACGGCTGCACACCCGGAGGTCCTGGATTCGAGTCCCGGGTCGGGCCAAGTTGAGTTATTGAGTCTTTCTGTATAGTAAGCCTCAGCAACAGCCCGGAGTTGGGAAGTTGGCGGTGTGACCCCGTGGTGACCCCGTGCCTCGGAGAGCACGTAAAGCCGTCGGTCCTGCGCCTTAACTCTCACTGGTCGTGTCGAGCAGTCGTCCCACCAGAGTATGTGAGTGACAGGAATAGAGAGTGCACTTGTGTCTGCGCGTACACTTGTGCACTGTAATATCTTCTGCGCAGTTGGCTAGTCTCAATGAGATTGGCCGCCGTGGCCGGAATCGGCTAGGAGAACATCATCACTTTTTATTCCGAAAAAATGTACGGCTTCCGTGGGATACATTTGTTTTTGTACTTCTAGAGGCGAACCCGAGTATAAGCTTTAATATTTTTTAATCTTCATATTTATTGAGTGAGTTGTATTTTGCTACTATATGTTACGTCGTTTTAAGATAATGAGCTTGTTGCGTAATAATTTAATAAACTTGCATAATCAACCGACTTCAAAAAGGAGGAGGTTCTCTATTCGACTGTATTTTTTTTTAATCATAATAACTTACTTGAAGTTGTCATCCGATCAATCATTATACTCTTACCTGAAAATAAAAAACAAATTACAGATATAAGCTATGGTCTATACCAATATATACTATTAATGTAAAGAAGATTTTTTTCTGATAAAACAAACTAGCTCAATAAAGTATTATATAAAGTTAAATACATAAAATAAAATTGTAACTAAGCCTAATCTGTACATTAGATATGTATTTTTTGGAAAATCTTATTGAAATAAACATTATTATCGATACAGAGGCCGAATCTATAGTTTTTAGAATTTTTGTCTGTCTGTCTGTCTGACACCGCAGCACAGAAAAACTACTAAAGGGATTTTGATGAAATTTGAAGATGATAGCTGGTTATCGGGGTCAACATATAGGATACTTTTTACTGCGGGAAAATATCTCATTTTTCAGAAAAAATACAAAAACTGCAATGTAAGACTATACTAATATGTAAAACCTCAGTTTGGTTTTTGGTCATCTGAACGCGGGCGGAGCCGCGGGTAATGCTAGTTAGTCATAATATATTGCCATGATCAGTTCAAGAACGATATAAATGATGTAAATAGTAAAAAAAAATGTCACTTTATCAAATATGAAATGTCGGAAGCACGTTTGCTGCTTTTGAAAATTGAATAATTTGACAAATAATAATGTGCGTGCGTTTGAGTTTGTATGTTTGTCATCAGCTGGACAATTTTGTATATTTAGTACCTATACAGATATTATACTATAATCTGGAACAATAAATAGGCTACTATTAGGCACATAAGGAAATCGTTCCACCCCAGAGTGTGTCAGTAGTCTAGCAGGCTGTCGGTGTCCTGGGCAAAATCTAGACACGTAGGGCACGCACATATCCGAGTGAAGCAAGCGTAAGTTGCTAATTTAGTTTTTAATCGATCGAAAAATTCCCGTATTAAATTGTTCCTTTGTTTTATTGCCAAACTTTTCTTTTGTTGCCAAAATAGAAATACAGTGTTTATTAAATATGTTTTCGTCGCCTTGAAAAGTACATTACATTTAAAACAGGCATTAATTTTTCAATGAACTTTCTAAAAACATTTCTGTAGTTTAAAAATACTATATTAATATCTATCTAACGAACGCGACACTACCAGCATTATATATAACTAGCAGAACCCGCGGCTTCGCTCGCGCTAAGCTACAAAAAACTCTAAAAAGGTAGGTTTCATACAAACTTTCATCCCCTATTGTACCCCCTTATGGGATGAATTTCTAAAAATGCTAAAACACTTATTTACTTAATTGTATTGAAGAGCATTAAAACCAAGTTTCAAGTAAATTCTGATCATAAATATTTTTTTGGGCTTTATTTTCCCGTGGGAATAAGATAGTCTCCCGCGACAAAAAGTAGCCTATGTTTCACTCTCCAGTTTTCCAACTACCTCCGCACAAAAAATCACGCAAATCCGTCACTCCATTTCGACGTGAAAGAAAGACAAACAAACACATTTTCACATTTATAATATTAGTATGGATAAATAATAATTGAATGTGTATATAAAATTTCGTATCTGAACTGTAATAAGCGTTGAGGAATCGTTGAGAATCAGGTCATAATTATCATAAAAAGTCATTATCACCAGAATTAAATCAACGTGTACAATTTCAACTCTATAGGATAAGAAGAAGTGGTTCTAATTCAGCTTACAAGATTTGACTCAACAAACATACCAACTAACAAACATTGCAAGCTAAGTAAAAGCTTGTAGAAATAGCTTATTTAACTCCAATATAAATATTATGTACTTACATAAAAAGTTTTAAAAACATCCTTACATATAAACAAATATTTCTTTATAATAGTGTATAATTTAAACATTTTTTATAAAACTAATAGAACTCGCACATAGTTGCACGCGAGCGGCCGACGGTAAGCGCGAGCTTAAGTTGGATAAACTTTGGTTTTGGTAATTAACCGGGTATTTGTAACTGTCCACGTGATCGCACGGTACTGTAAACTAATCTAACGATAAGGCATAGAGGTTATGTGTATGTATATGTAAGTATTTTCTTACTTGAGTTGGTGAGATAAACTAGTGATATACACAAAAATAAATAAGGCACCTGAGAGAAATTACGGTAACTCCGCTCAGGTGCCTTGTGTATTTTTGCCTTTTGGCTATTACTAACAAATCTACTCCACTTCTAAATTTCATAATTTTTGAGATAAACTAGCGACACTCCTTCGCTTCGCTCAGATGCGTCCGTAGCCTAAGATTAGTCTAGGTTTTACTCCAGGTCATAGTCTATTTATGTAGTAGTACTAAACATTCAAATTCATATAACCATATAAGGAGTAACAAACATACATCAATAATAACAGTCCGAAAAAATTATAAGTATGTAAAAATCATACTGAATGCTAAAAAAAATAGTTTAAAAAAACTAAATAACACGCCTCTGACCAAAAATGTAACGTATGGGACTCGTCAAAAAGAGAACGGACTATGTATAATTTCTTAAGTGTTGAAATTCAGTACATATCCATACTAATATTATAAATATGAAAGCGTGTTTGTTTGTTTGTTCTTCTTTCACGTCGAAACAGAGTGACGGATTGGCGTGATTTTTATGTGGAGGTGGAGAGAGTTGGAGGGCAGAAGAGTGACATAAGCAACTTTTTAACGCGGGAATTATCTCATTCCCAAGGAAAAACAAGTTACAATACAACCCAAAAAATATTTATGATCAGTATTACTTGAAACTTGGTATTAATTCTCTTCAATACATTAATTTAATTTAGCATTTTCCGAAATTCATCCCATAAGGGATTAAAATAGAGGAGGCATGAAAATTTGTATGCAGCCTTTTTGGAGTTTTTTATAGTATTAGTGCGAGCGAAGCCGCGGGTACTGCTAGTATCTATACATATATAAATAAAGCACAAATTCATTATCTTCAAATAACCTAACCAACTAACCTTACTCTTCTTCTTCTCCCTGCCCATTTCCCAATCACTTGGGGTCGGCGCAGTACATCTTCTGTACTGCTGATAGGAACCAACCAACCAACTAACCTTACATGATTTAATAATAATATTTCTGTGATTGAAAACTATTCTGGATCAAGAGTAAGAGGAATGAGAACTGTAACAATCTCGCTAAATATGTTTCAGCTAGACCGATCGATATAGAGCTAAAATTATAATCGCCCGGCACCAATTTAGATGCACTTATACGATGGTTTTATTTATAAACTGCGAAATAGGAAATTGGTATCTCTTCAACATCAAGTCTATTGAAATTTTATGTACAAAGTCCACAAACTCGGGGTTTCGGCTTATATTTGCATATATATATATATATAATAAAATTGTTCCGGGGTTGAAAGTTTACATACGATATTTTTTTGAAATTTACAGTATAAGTAATGCTTGCGATGTAATGTAAGGTATATTTGCAGTTTTGTTTAAAAATATTTGACTACTCTGCTTTTCTCACGCGGCTCTGATCGCTTGTTTTTAGTCGGGATTTTTCAAAATAACTCACGTTGAAATTAAATTTGTTTAGTATGTGATAAAAGATATTTCACACTTTTGATCTTTTTGGAATTTGATATTAATTTCAATTCTATAATTCAAGATTTCAATGAGACTATTTTCACCAAGTACCGATACTAGTTATTATTCGTGGATCCACTTGCTTAGTATGTTTATATACTATACTCTTTCACGTTGAAACAACTGGACGAATTTAGTTGAAACATACATACATACATAGACTCATCTTAGGCTACGGACGCATTGAGCGAAGCGAGTGTACATCACTAGTTCATCTCATAAAATATAAAATTTAGAACTAGAGTAGACCTGTTAGTAATAATAGCCAGAAGGCAAAAATACACAATATTTTCAATTGACTTCCTCAAAAAGGAGGAGGTTCTCAATTCGGTTGTATGTTTTTTTATGTTTGTTACCTCAGAACTCCGTCATTTATTAACCGATTTGGACAATTTTTGTCAGTCGATACAAAGCAAAGCACACCGACTTCGAAAATATTTGATTAGGCATGTATAGTAAATGAAAACTACCAATCAGTTATTTTTTACTTTTTAGTGCCTTTTCTTTGAAGTCGGTTTTTGTTTTTTTGTTAAAAAGTTTTTATTACAAACAATAACTGCAGAGATGAGCATGTTAAACAAATAAAATACCGTATAATTCTTAGGTTTTAAAATATTTTATTGTTACGTATAAATTTTATATTTGTATTACTGACGCATCAGCGAAGTCGAGGAAGATCATTAGTTGTATATAAAAATAATTCGCACTCGATGTGTAAAATAATAATTGCGTATTTCAATGACCTTTAAAAGGGTCGCGTAATGAAGCGGGACTCGCTTAATGACTAGGGTAGGACCCTTACAGAAATTTTACATCCTCATATTATTTATATGAGGTTGCAATCGTAAAGTGTGAATTATAGATATAAAAAAATCACAGTTTTTAATAATATTTTTCTAATACTTTCTTAGATTCATGTTCGGATCTTCGGATCTTTTTGGATTTTTCGCGGATTTTTGATTCCCGACGTTTTAAACGCTTTACAGCAATCATGGTTACGGGAGAAACTGAGGTGTTACATGTCTCGAAGATATGTTACAGTTGTTACAGATACATTATTACAGTTAAACTAATATCAATATTCTAGAAATAATATCTTTAAAATACGATATTAAGTACAAGTATTTTATTACATAATGGATGTACTTGTTTGAAGCCCTCTATAAAAACTTAAAAAAAAAACTTCTTTAGACTTCCAGGCACTAAAGATATTTTCGAAGCCGGTGTTCTTTGATTTGTATCGACTGGCAACGTTTTTAGAAGTCTAGAACGTCCTCTTTTTTAGAAGTCGGTTGATAATTAGTGCATAAATAAAAACTTTCACATCAAATATGCTTTTAAAGCCAAAAAAGACAAAGAATTTCCGAGGTAAATTCAAGTATTAGACAGTTCTAAAGGGGTCTTCAGACGTATACTTCAACAATTATGTAACTTGAATATTAATTTACATGTATTCAAATAGGCAAAGACAGAACAGTTTAGTACCTTTTTCTCATCTGTTTGTCAACAAAAAAAACTGTCAACCGTTTTTTTTGTTTAGTAGCTATTGACGAGATTTAGTGTTATGAAAAAAAAATGGAATCAGTTTTTTTTTATGTCAATAGGTATATCAAATAAATAAATATGTTGGGACATTAACACACAGCACCATCTAGTTCCATGGTAAGATACGAGGCCTGTGTTATGGATACCAGATAGTTGATACACTACACATATATAACTTTTAATACATACATATTATAAATATAATCACCCATGACTGGAGTACAATTTGCCCCAGCGGGCTCGAACCCGCGACCGCTGGCACAGCAAGCAGTACTACAAACTGAGCCAAACGTGTCGTCAACGGGGCATCGCAGGATCAACACTAGTATTATTAGTCAATTATTTAAATATAAAAGTCAGTCCGTTCACATTTATTCTAATTGAAGTGTGAAACTTCAGAAGCTATTCATTTAATTTTGTAACTTATATTCTGGTATTATTCTATCACTTGAAGGCATTTTTAGAGAATGAAAACGTTACTTGCGAGATGCGATATGGTTCCGTCTGGTACTTTAAAGGTCGCCGGTTTGATGCTTCAATGGACCAAAAATTAAAAATTTAAAAATACAATTGATTTTTTAAATTATGCTTTTTTAAAATACTAGCGATATTCTCTTACTTTGTTCAGGCTCTAAGGCATGGAACATTCAGTAAAAGTTCTAAGAATTCGTTAAACAAAAAAAATAATAATAGCATCTCATGGAATAACTTGATGTACCGAAATAAGAAATTTCTATGTAAAAAAACCAATGAACCATAAATAAAAGGAAAACAAACAAACAGACATAGCTCTGCAATTATTATATGTATTATTACTATAAACAAATAGCCAATATAAGCAAAGACAAATAAGTTCAATACGCTTTTCTCCTCTATTTGTCAACCGATTTCTCTTTTTTTTGTTTAGCTATTAACGAGCTTAAAAAATTGAAATAGTATATATATATATATATATATATATATATATATATATATATATATATATATATATATATATATATTCTAATAAATATGTTTCTTTTCTCTTCTTATATAAGGTCGAATTTCGACTACTCAGAGAACACTATAGAAGTGATTAATAACGTAATCTGTACATAATATGATAAAACTGTGAGTCGAATCTGTACATTAAATATTTTTTGGAAAATCTTATTGAAATAGGCATTATTATCGATACAGATACCGAATCTATCGTATTTACAATTTTTGTCGGTCTGTCTGTCTGTCTGGGTACGCATCACGAAAAAACCACTGGACAGATTTTGATGAAATTTGCTATGATGATAGCTGGTTATCTGGATCAATAAATAGGATACTTTTTACTGGGTAAAATTATCTCATCTCTGAGAAATCTATACTAAATGTTAAAACGTACCGAGAGACGAACACGAGCGGAGCGAGGGTGAGTCGCGAGTAGGGAATAAAATGTTTGATAAATTAGGTCAACGTAAAGTCAAATAAATAACAATGTACTCTTAAAATAAATAGCCAGCTCCTGGCGTTGAGAAACTCGAATTACTAAGAAATAATAAAGGGGTTTTTAATTGCATAATTTGCATTTTAACCATTGCGAGGAATTTGTCTTCATCTTAAGTTTAATACCGTAATTTATGGTTTGGGGTTAACTTTGTGCAGTTAAATATATACTTAAATGTTCAAAGTGTCACAAAATTTTAATATTATTATTAAATTGAGAGATCAAATCAAATATTCTCATTTGCATACCAGTATTTTACTATATTAGTTAAGTTTACAAAGATAGTGTTTTACATTAGAGTAAATCTACATTAAACTTAATTTAAAATATTATCGAGCGGTTATCCATAAATTTTAAGGCTATCTTTGACAAAAACTTAAACCGACATCAAATTATTTGCTTCCTTTCAACATCCATACTAATATTATAAATGTGAAAGTAACTGTTATCTTTTAAATTAAGCCTGAACAGATTTCGATGAAATTTGTCAAGGACGTAGAGTGCATTCTGAGATCGGATATCGGCTACCCTTGATCCCCGCAAAAAAACTCCGCCGAAAACTAGGTTGTTATAAATAATAAAGTGTGAGTAAGTCTTAAAAATCGGTAAAGTACTTCGTAGTCGCTTATGTTATATTACTCTACTATAAATGCAACAAAAAAAAAATATAATATAACTGTTTGTTTCAGAGATAAGAGCGTTCAAACAAATTTAAAAAACAATAATCTGAATCGTAAAAATATAAGGGTAAAGAAATAACTAATAGTAAGGTAAATTATAATTATAAAATACCTACCAACAAAATAATAACGTCCTCGCGATCGATTTCTGCCACGACGTCCAATACATTTAAATTCATGACAAATATTTAATAACTGATTTGGCCCGAGCCGTGATTCGAACCCAGAACCTAGATCTACGGCCATACATGCTAGCCACTAGAACGCCGAGGCAATTTAAAGTATACGATTACTATGAAGCGATGAATAGAGCTTAGCTAAGTGGTAATATCTACAAAATTTTAGTCGACCCTTGTTTAACAGCTGACGTCGACTTTTCCTTTTGGTTTGGATCCAAAATAGTTAAACTTCAAATAGAAATCGGTAGTCCCGCTTTAATATTACCGTTTCCTTCGAATTCTTGCTTTAGTCGAAACGCGAGAATTTGAAAATGTTTTAAATATAAAGTATAATTATGGTTAAAGCACTGGAAAAATGCCTATAATATTTTTCTTCTCGAGGTTGCATAAATAGAAGATGTAATAACTTAGTAAAATTTTAAAATAAGCTTCGAGCTTAAAAATGTCGTTCTACAATCTTTAACGAATACAGTCTAAAAAATATATGGGACAAGCACATTACGATTTTATGACTAATCGATTTATAATCGTTTTAAATAAAACTATCTTTCCGGATTTTTCGCCAGATGATGAAGCTATCTGATATCAACCTAAGACTTTAAAAATAAGAATGCAAGAGATCTTACTAATATGTATTATAAATGCGAAAGTATGGATGTTTCTTACTCAATCACGCGAGAACGGCTGAACGCATCTGGATGAAATTTAGCACAGAGATAGATTATAGACTGGAACAGTTACTACTGGAACTGGTCTGGTGGTCTAGAACTGGACTAGGTACTTTTTATTCCAAAAAAAAATATATAGTTCTCGTGGGATAGATTTGTTTCTGTTTTTTTTTTTTCAAAAGCAAGGGTGAGCCGCTAGTAACGCATGTATAAATGAACTACTCAAGCGAACCAGCGAGCAAACACTAGCAAGTAAAAATCATAAAGATAACATTAAAAACATCATATTAATACTACACGAAAAGGTAACCATGTTAAATTTAAATTGAACCATCGCAACGTATAAGGGGCAGAATGCGTAATTACCTGACCGCTTGCGTATTCATACTATCGCTCACTATGCACGTTTCCCGAATATCGGATATATCTATATTTCATAATATGACACGTCGTTGCTTTAAAATTTATATACCCATTAAGATGCAATATGAATTTAAGCATTTTCCATAATTTATATAAATAAAAGGCAGTGGTAGCCCAGTGGTAACGCGCTCGCTTGGGAAATTATAATACAATCCAAAACTATTTATGATCAGAACTACTTGAAACTTAGTATTAATACTCTTCAATAAAATTAAATGAACACGTTTATCAGCTTTTTTCAAAATTCATCCTATAAGTGGGTAAAATAGGGGATGAAAGTTTGTATGGAACTACCTTTTTAGATATCTTTTATAGTTTTAGGGCGAACAAAGCCGCGTGTTTTGCTAGTATTATGTAATAAGACTACTGACTAACTTCGTTCGGTAACGTCTATAGGTGCCTTTTGCAATTTGATACAAAATAATCTTTTAGAAAACCATCATCATTATCATCATCTCTTGCCGAATTACCAACAGTAGCCTATATACTATCCAAGGACTAGATTACAATCTATCTATTACAGTGTATTTGTACTTTACATCCAAAGCAAAGTAGTATCAAATCTACACAGAAACTCGCATATTAATATATCGTAATAGTGTGATTTCAAAACTTTCACACAGCCAAAAGAAAATTCATCTTCTATTTGACTAGACTAATTTTCTTGGAAGCTTAAATAAGTATTTGAAATAAATATTTGAATTAAATAAATAAATAAATAATAAATATGTTGGGACATTAGCACACAGCGCCATCTAGTTCCATGATAAGCTACGAGGCTTGTGTTATGGATACCAGATAGTTGATACACTACCCATATATAACTTTAAATACATACATATTATAAATATAAACACCCATGACTGGAGTACAAACATTCGTCATCACACAAATGAATGCCCCCAGCGGGACTCGAACCCGCGACCGCTGGACGGCAAGTAGGGTCACTACAAACTGAGCCAAACGTGTCGTCAAATTAATATATGCAATATAATTAAGAGAAATTTATCCAAAGAAGAAATAAAAGACGCAAATTTGAATGAAAATTCTGTTTATATGTAGGAAATGAATGAATGAAAAACTTCGTCAAAGTTATTAACAAGCGAGTTACATTTAGAATAATTTTTTGTTTAGATTTTTTATCAATTGCGACGCCGCCGGCGCTTTAGCATATACTTTAATAACAAAGACACAAAGTTTTAGAGTTTGTATGTAACAAAAAAACTCCGAAATAATAATATTCTCAGAAATTTCTTACAAAGTATAAAAAAGCTCAAAAAATAAGCTTTGCTCTTAATAAGGTTGTTTTAATGTATCTGAGTGACATAGCCTATTTAAATATATGGAGTTCGTTACCATCAAGAAATAAAAGTTGTTGTTTTGTAGCTTTATGTAACTTTTACAGCAGATTAATCAATAATCATATTACTCACCATCACATTACTATTCTAAATGTTAAAGTTTGTATGTTTGTATGTTTATTATATCTTAATATTATAATTAACTATTAACTATAATTTAATGGCCTATCTTGATGGATTTTTTTGTAAAAGCTATTTACTATACCATTCATTATCTTGATAATATATAAAAGCGAAACTTATGAGGGACTAGACACAAAATCTCCAAAACTAATAATAAAATACTTTATTGCATTCTAAAACAAAACATACGGATAAGATGCATAGTATATATGTACATATACATATCATATGTCAGTATATACATGTATAATGTATATGTATGTACATTTTAAAGTTTAGTATAGATTTTCCTGAGATGAGATATTTTTAAGCAGTAAAAAGTATACTATAAGTTGACCCGGATAACCGGATAAATGACAATAATATATAGATAAAATCATCATACCAAATTTCATCAAATTCGGTCCAGCGATTTTCTTGTGATGTGCAGACAGACAGACAGGCAGACAGACAGACAAACATTTAAAAAATTATAGATTCGGCCTCTGTATTGATAAAAATTACTACATATTTCAATAAGAATTTCCAAAAAATACTTAATATATAGATTCGACTCAGAATTTTATTATATGGAGGGATAGATAATATTATATATATGTCAAATTTTAACCCTATAGACAGTTTGAATATTGAAAAATCAGGCAGTTTGTCAATCATCCAGTCAGTGAGTATGTTGCATACATAAAAATATGAGTACAGTAATTTTAATGAAGACAGGTTATTTTCCCATTGTTTATGTGATGACTAGAACCGTCCCACTTCTGACCGTCAGTCTACACATAGACATACTTTTGTACTTTTACAGCACCCCTTTGCTCATACCCTAGTTTTTCTATCGCTTTGTTTTACACAACTACGTAGTATGCACGCACGGCTTTAATAAAACCGTTACAAGTACTGACTGTTTATTAATGTACGTTATTTTTAATGAAAAAAATATTTACGGTACTTTGGTGCCATTTTTGTATATTTTGAAATCATTTTGTAATTGTGTGGCGAGGTGTTGCCTGTAACAACTATTTATGGATTTTTGAGACGTCTAAAACCTTAGTCTCTCCCGTGACCATGATTGCTGTAAAGCATTCGTAACGTCGGGAACCAAAAATCTAAATAAATCCGGAAAGAAAATCCGTAAATATAGTTTTATTTAAATTATTAAATATTTGCGTAAATCTAAGAAAGTATTATAGGTTTTGTTATACTATTTAAAATGGGATATTGTTTTGTTTTTGCTTTATAGAGTTTAGTTACTAACCGTCTCTATGGATGCATATGTATGTATAATCTAGGTACTTTTTGCCACTTGATAATTTTTTTATTAAGTATCTTTATTCTTTATATATCGGTCGAATTCAATTATTATCATTATATAAAAAAAAATATATCTGTTTTCATTTCTTTAATTGATAACAATAAAATTCATTAATATAAATATACTAAACAAAATAATGAAAGCTGGATATCCGAGCCAACATATAAAATACTTTTTACTGCGAGAAAATATCTCATGTCTGAGAAATCTATACTAAACGTTAAAACGTAACTAGGGACGAACCCAAGTGGAACGAGGGTGAGTCGCTAGTTTACATATATATATATATATATATATATATATATATATATATATATATATATATATATTATATATATATATATATATATATATATATATATATATATATATATCTCATTTTTAATCAGCTACTAAGAAGCAAAAGCGTGGCCCAATAACAAAACATTTTCATAAGACAGCATTCCACCTGTGTTATTTTACTTTCTCAAATGGATCTAATACCCTACATACGTAAGTTGGAATATTTTTGCCAGTTTACATTGTTAAGGCTTCGCTTTGCTTTCTAATTAAAATTATGTTTTCTTCTTTGAGGAAAATTTATATTGAGAACAACCTTGTATTTGAATTGTACGGATATTAATCTAAACTAATCAAATTACCTTAGGCAGTGGTAGCCCAGTGGTAATAAACACGCTCGTTTCGTTAAACAATGCGAAACGGGTTCAAATCCCGGGTCACGCTCTGATATTATATGAACAAATCATTTTCATAATAATAACCACATGTCTTTGGGTGAAGGAAAACGTAAGGAACCCTGCGTGTCCGAGAAAACCTAGAAGTGACTCCCGTGCCCAGCAGTGAGATGTTCAAAAGAGCTGAAAACAAATAATTTTTCTATATCTTCGCGTTTTTAAACTGTAAAACACCGATTTCCAGCATATTTTCATGAATTATGTTACATACAAAAATAACACATTTAATATTTGATCAGTTATGTTAATAGCTCTTTTACTTTAAACTTCCTAATAACGTTAAATTAAATTTCATTTTTGTCCTATTGCTCTCTGATAAAACAAAAAATAATATAAACAAAAAAAAACCATTCTTGTATCTCCATTTGCTATTTATTACGGCTCACTAGAGCCTTTTAAAGGTAAGACGGCGGAAATCCTAACGCATGTTGATTGTTTAGCACGCAGTATTATATATAGCACTAGCGGCTCACCCTTGCTTCGCTCGGGTTCGTCGCTAGGTACGTTTTAAATAGATATAAATAGTTATTAGCCAGCGTTAGTCATATATATTTTTTTTTTGTTAATAATATACACAAATATTGACATTAATATTTATACGATTCTAACGTCACTCAATTGCCATCAATGTTTTGCCTTCCCGGAACCTCTTTACTAACACTTAAACTTTATGTTATGGTATTAAAGTTCAAATTGACTTTTAAGTATTATTACGAATCTTTTGTATGGGAGTATAGAAAAGTGTTGTTTTTAGACTATTTCAGGCATTTTTTTTTTAATTTTTCTCTCCGTAAGAACCATCCTCGTACTTTAAGGAATATTCTACAAAAAGAATTAGCGAAATCGGTTCAGCTGCTCTCGAGATTTGCGCTTATCAACACATTCAGTGATTCATTTTTATATTATAGAGAATAACGTAAAAAGCTTCTTTTTTTACATATAAGTTTATACTTTTGGAAGAATGGACTATGGGAGCAACCCTTTGGTTATGGTGGTCTGTTTCGGTAGGTCTGATGTCGGGTTGTAGTGGCTAGTACTGGCTTCTCCAGCCGGTGAGTCCCACATAACTACCTTTTTATATACAATGTATGTATACAAAAAGGTTGCAGTGGTATGTGTAAAAGTATTTCCCAACATTAAAAAAAAGGTAAATCTTTGTAAAAAAATCATCTAAATCTGGCCAGCTTTAATTTCAGCCTGAAATATTAACAAACGGACACACATATAGATTTTTTGTTTATAATATTAGTATGATTAAAACTTTACAATCGCTATTAAAAATATAATTTTTACCATTCAAAGCGTATTTTACTTTGTAAAATATTTTCAAATGCCTTCCCTTGTAACGTAACAAAAGGCAACAGCGTTGAGGGTTGATACGATCCCGCATTACTCTTATTGACATATCAATAGGGTGCACAACAATTATTTATTTTTGGGGGAAAAATGAAAAAGCGTGAAAAGAAACGTCCGCCCATCATAAACACGTATAATGAGGCGAAAGCGTGTTTCCTTTGATAACCGACGGGATACAAATGAGAGTTATGTATTATTGTTGATGTAGGTACTTATTTTTTATACAATTATTGTCTGCATATAGCACGTTTATACGTGCTTCGGTCAGGATGATATTATATCATCCTGACCGAATTCGGCCACTGCGGCCAATCTCACTGAGACTTGCCATTTACGCAGGCGATATTATATTGCACGAGTGTGCAAGCAAACATAAGTGTACTATCTATTTCTGTCACTCTGAAACCCCAATGGGGATGACAATTCGACGCCATCGGCGAGAAATTAGGCACAGGACCGCCAATTTTCTAACTTCGAGCTTTTACTGAAAGTTACTTGACAGATAAAGTCAACAGCTAAGCTCAACAGGACTCGAACCCAGGACCTCCGGATCTGTAGCCCTACATGCTAGCCACTATAGACATATGTATATACAAAATTTCAATTAATAGCTAGTTATATATATAATTTCTTTTTTGTTCAATTTTTTTTAAATACGCATACGACACTCTAAACAGTAAATATTATAAATAGCAAAGGTTACACCGAAATACAAAAATCCATCTACATTTAAAGAAATCCCTCAATTGAATTTAACTTTGCAAATATAATAGAAAAATGAACTTTGCTCAGCGAAACTGTTCAAGTATTAAAAGAATATCTTTTAGATTCAACTCCGTTTGTCCAAACTTTTTTTACATTTGAGAAATTTTTAAATTGAAATTATGAATGCCATTCAATAATGAAAGATTCATGTATAAGACTTTTTTTCCTATAAACGATTAGAAATGTCACAGAATTTGTGAATGAACGTGTTATTCACACTTATTTTTCTGTTTTGCAAAGTTTTTATATATTATGCGAAATCTCAAGCAGTATATCGACACATACATAGAATCGGGAGAGTAGCTAGTATATACGTACACACACATATATATATATATATATATATATATATATATATATATATATATATATATATATATATATATATATATATATATATATATATGTGTATATGTATATTAAAAAAAACTCTCTTTTTCTAAAAGCTTTTTAAAATTTTGTTCGAAGTAATTAGTAAAAATTATTCGTGCAGCTAATGACGCGTTAAACGGTGTAAACTCACCGTAGAACCGTTTATTAAAAAGCTTTGCTTTTTTGTAAGCGACGAACTGTCGACCTGGTTCCTGTGTTTTGTAATTTACTTTACGAAATTTTGCAAACTTTTTAATTTCAAACTATTTTTATGTTTTTTTTATCTATAAAATTATAATAAAATGGTAACTCAGTCGAATCTGTACATTAAATATTTTTTGGCAAATCTTATTGAAATAGTCATTACATGAACGAAGTGGCTAATTCGTTCATGAATCATTTTTATCGATACAGAGGCCGATTCTATACTTCTTTGAAATAAAAAAAAAAGTATTTCTGTTTGTTCCTGCTAATCTCTGAAACGGCTGGACCTATTTTGAAGAGAATTTTACTGGTTGATAGCTGACGCTATAAGGAGTAACTTAGGCTACTTTTATTTTAGAAAGAAGAGTTAAGAGTTCCGCGCAATCAAATAAAATCCATGTAATAGTGAACAAAATCCACGTACCAAGAAGACGCATTCAAACGAACCGAGGATAAGTTGCTAGTTCTACATAAAACTGCCATTTGAAATAAAAAATAACGACAGGTAAAAATTGTGAGGTAACAAATTACCTTGTAAACAAGTTTAACGGAGATGTCAGTGAGACTAATGCGCTTTTAATTTGTGTACTCGACTGTAATGTTTGAACGCGAAATTCTTCAGACCAATAAAAACTGTCAAGGGTTTTTTAAATCTATAAGAAAGATGGACCAAAATTAGATTAATGATGCTGCCTTATTGATCCATCTTTAAAATTATCAAAGTACGTAGAATAAATATTAATAGTGACAGAATATTGTAAGTTTGCACATGTTTTCCTATTTGACCCTTAATTTTTGCCAATGTTTTTTTTCTCTGTATTTTAAGAGCTTTGTGGTTAAAACGACCGCTACAGATTGGCGACATTTTATATAGATATAGTTTATAGAAAACGGCTATATGGTGCAGTGGTAGACTAGTGATAACGTGTTGCAATTACCAAGTGAAGTGGGTTCAAAGCCTGGTCTCGCACTGATACTCTCATGTGCAAAGCACTTTCAACAAAATTACAGTTCGTCTTAAAGGAAAACATCGTAACAAAGCCTCTATGTATGTTTCAGAGAACCAAACGAGTTTTCGAAAGAAGTCCGCCAACCTGCACTATGGCATAGTGGTGGACTATGGTTTGACCCTCCTAGAATAGGCAGACCTGGGCCCAGCAATGGGACATTAAAAAGGGCTGAATACACATTACATAAAACTATAGAGTATTTACTTTATGTTTCACATCAAAGGATTCCCAATAACTAAGAACAATGTTACATATTATTTACAGATTTCAGTTTCATTCAGAACTTGCACTAGTTGAACAATAAACCTATAGCTAATATTGAGATGCAAGGTTGTCGGAAATGAAATAACATTTCCACACCAACACAATACTATATTTAACAGAGGCGCTTCGACCCGAAGACCTTAGAAATTGAATAAATGCACGTAATTGCCAGCTTTTCATAGAAAATGGAAAGATCTTTTAGAATATAATTGAATGTTACCCTTTGAAAGAGAGTTCTGTGATACTATTATTTTTGTAAGATATTTTAAATTTTTATATGTATGTAAATATGTATTTCTGCACAGTAGGTACTTATTTGAAAATAATCATCTTCTCAAATTAAAATAGAGACAAAAAGTCCGGCCAAAGTTAAATAATTCAAGTTTTATTTTAATCAATCTATACTAATATTATAAAGAAGTAAAGTTTGTGAGTTTGTGAGGTTGTAGAGGGTAATATCTGTATATACTAAACGATTTAGATGAAATTTGGTAAGGAGGTAGTTTGAGACCCTGGGAAGGACATAGGATACTTTTTATCCCAGAAATCATCTCTTAAGTGGGGTGAAAGTGGGAATGAAGGTTTGTATTGGAAAACAAGCTTGAGCGTAGCGAGGGGTGAGTTGCTAGCGTATTTTATAAAGTCATGACATCCGTGTTACTTACACAGTAATTTGCAGTATTTAAGTGATATTACACGTAGTAATGGACCAACGATTCATCCCTAGGTACGTTTTAACAGTTAGTATGGAATAGATAGACTATATATTGTATAATATAAAGCCTTCCTTTCCTATTCCTTCCTTAATAAAGGGGCTCTCTAATTCGAAAAGGGGTTTTCAAATCGGATTAGTAGTTCCTGAGATTAGTGCGTTCAAACAAACAAACAAACAAATAAACAAACAAACAAACAAACAAACAAACAAACAAACAAACAAACAAACAAACAAACAAACAAACAAACAAACAAACAAACAAACAAACAAACAAACAAACAAACAAACTCTGCCTCTTTATATTATTAGTATAGGTAAGTACTTTTTATTGATATACCCTGCAAGCGGGCAAATGCTAGTTACATGTAATATCAGTAACATATTATATACCTATTATGTAGAGCACTTTATATTCGTCAAGAGAGAGATAGAGAGAGAGATTTCTAGAAATCCACCTAGTTATTGCTGTTGGTGAGAAAATTATTTCAGCAGCTTAAAAAAACATCTTATTTATAGTAATTCCTCTTCTTGAAGGGGTTTTTTTTTTAATTCTTGTATATAACACACTACAGACATTTTTTCGGTGCTTTGATTTGAGCGTGTTTATAAAATATTACACTCTTGCATTCTGTTAAAGATTTTGAAGAAATTCAATTAAAAGAGGATGGGTTTAAAAGAGGTCTTGAAAGGGGTAAAATTAGACGTGATTAGTGATAAGAGACTCAAAATCATGGCAGGAGAAAAAGAGAATATTTCATAAATTATAATCTAATTTATTAATAAAAATTATCTAAAGTTAAGAAATTCATTGATTCACAAAATTTGGGTTGTGTTATTTAATAATAATATATTTAAGCTAATACTGGTTGTTTTTCTGAAAATAACTATGATAATTTTATTTTAATTCAATACCTACTTCACTAATTCATTTTTTTTAAATTGTCACGGCCTTTTATTTTAATTTTTTGCCCCCCAACGTTTCGAGTGCTTTACACCAAACATGGTCACGGGAGAGACTAAGGATTTGGACGTCCCAATTACGACAAATTATTAATAAGTCTACCAACAAAAGTTATACAATAATTCAAATTATTACATAGTTTTACAAAACAATTTTATTAAAAAAATATAAGTTTTATCGTAAATTTTATTCCGTATTTATTGTTAAATGAAATCTCCAAATACAAAGCGACAAGAATAAATTAAAACGAAGAACATAATATGGAAAAAATAACTGAATATTTGCTTCAATTTTTGATTTATACAAGAATATTGCTGGAGCCTGTCAACCCTTCATAATATAGATCCGATAAAGAAAATGCGAAGGAAATCGAAAAGGTTCCCTCAAAAGGTTTTCAACAGATAGCCCGTGTTTTAGATAATATAGCTAAGTACATTTGAATTTAAGTACGATATTTCTATTATAATCTTATTTTTATAAGAAAAATCGAGTTTATGAAAACTGAACGAAAAGTATAATAGTGTTAACGACACTATTTATTATTTATTATTATACTCATTTTTGTAATATTGATTCTAATAAATTTGAAGGTAGCAATGATTATAAATTGTAAATTTTGACATTAAAAAAATGAAGGTGGGTTGTTGATAAAAAGTGACAGAGGATGCAGGTTGTGTGTAAGAAAGTTTAAAAATATAATATATATTGTACTATAGGCTGAATTTCACATCAATTAAAGATTGTAAGGAGCGTACACTATCTGTCAATTATTGGAGAACCTTAATTTAATAATAGCTACGTATGACGTATGCTGTGGTGTATATTTGAATAATAACCATTTATAACATTTATAATTAAATAAATAAAATTATATATATATATATATATATATATATATATATATATATATATATTATATATATATATATATATATATATATATATATATCTTTCGAAAACTTGCTAGGTTCCCTCAGACATGCAAGTTTACTCCCTATGTTTTCCTTCACCGTAAGATAAGTGGTATTGTTGTAGTTTGAATTAAACAAATAATTCAATGGTACCTAAATAGGTTACAATTCTGGAAGAGAATTTGACTAATAAATTATTTCGATTCCTGAAAAGCTCCAGAAGGGTAAGTCTGAGTACAGAGTTACGGTCAGAGAAAAGTATAACTAGGAAACCTGTATGTCTGAGAGAAACGAACGGGTCTTCAAAAGACATTTGATGTCCGGCAATCTTCAACCAACTATGACTTAATCTCTCTCGCATTAACGCGTAGCTGAGGGTTAGTCAAAAGAGCTAAATAATAATATAACTATTAATAAAAAAACCTTACTTTGTATATAAATCTTTTCAGATTTTGTCATGGATTTATTTAGACTTTTAATTCCCGAAGCTTCGAATGCTTTAAAATTTACAGCAACCATGGTTACGGGAGAGGCTTTCCGCATTTTAAGCATTCGAATCGTCGGAAAATAAAAATCGACATAAATCCGCGAAAAAATGCGGTACGATTAAAATGTCAAATATTCGTCTAAGAAAGTATTACGAAGACACCTTACTCTCATTCTTAGACAGTCGGTTATGAATAATATACAATATACAAAAGTAATAATGAAAACAGAAATAATTAAAAGAGAAAGATGTTTTTGTACAGTTTGTCCGTAATATCGGATAGAAAGGCACGACTGACGAGTAACCGTAGCAATTGTGAGAAAATTAATATCGCTTCGGCCACAGATTTACGGTGAAACTGAATTTTTCGCTCTGTTACTGTTTACTAGCTCGTTTCCCAAATGGCTTTGAAATTATATTGACACGAAAAATACAGTGAATGTTATGTATTTCATGGAATAAATTTGTAAATTTTGTGACTTAATTCTAGGCTCGATTTGTACACAGTTTTGTCTATACCCAAATTTTACTTAATTTTAAGAAAATTCTGTGGATTTTCGAAGTAAAAGTTCTTTAGGCGTGACTGAGGGGTAAGTCAATACATTGGAAAAATGAGTGTCGCGAAAGTGAGAGTCAAATATTACTAATAATAATTAAAAAAAATATATTATATTTATATTTTTATAATAATCATTATTATTTATAAAAATTAATATTTATTAGTAATAATTTTATAAATATTATTATAATAATTTATATTATTAATTGTTTTAATTTTTAATTTAATTGCGGTATCTGTCACAACGCCACAAAAGTTTTATATCAACCGCGCGTAGAGGTTACACGCACTCATTTAGGTTTTACCTCGACGGCGGAGGTCAAAGTTAAATTAGAACAATTTTACCTTAAACAGTAAAATTACTTTATCTTCATTTGTATACATAAGAAATGAATGTATAATTATATCTCAGACTAAAGAATTATATAGAACACCAAAATAAATGTGGAAGTCAAAAATAGTAGCGTGGTTCGCTGTTTATGCTACTTTTCTCAACTTTTCCATACAGATCGTTTACTTTTTTTAAGGAATAAGCGATTTTATATATGTATTATTAAAGTTAAAATACATTTTTTGCTTATAAAATAATATAATATAATATATAAATATGTCAGGACATTAACACACACCACCATCTAGTTCCATGGTAAGCTACGAGGCTTGTGTTATGGATACCAGATAGTTGATACATTATACATATATAACTTTAAATACATACATATTATAAATATAAACACCCATGACTGGAGTACAAACGTTCGTGCTCATCACACTAATGAATGCCCTCAGTGGGACTCGAACCCGCGACCGCAGGCGCAGCTTATAGGGTCACTACAAACTGAACCAAATATGATTATTAAAAAAATAATATCGTATTATTTTGTATTTTTAAACATTAGTTCTCTCGTTTCATACTATTATTTATTTTTTCTTTACTATAATAAAATCCGATGATATTTTCGTTTATTAACATACCAACACTTATACAAATTTTCATTTGTATACTATTATAAAACATTATTGTTTGGCTTCATGTTTAGTTCTGTTACTCTGTTCATATTATTCCTGAGTCTGAGTTATATCTATATTTATATTTCTGCACCATTCGACCAATTAGGATGAAATTTTAAGTTATTGCATACATACCAATGAAGGATTCTGACATAATACCATCAACGTACCAAAGGTGGCACTCTAATAAAAAATTTTTCATGAAGACAGTACCTACCACAGTCTATTTTTCATCCATCTGTCTTAAGTGATTTTTGTGCGATATTCTTTTTTTTAATTGATGACAACGTACATTGACTTTATTTTAGGGGTAAATTTAAATTTTCAATTTAATTAAAAAATCTTTTAACAGTTAGCTCTGAGGCAATTCAAACACGTCCTTTTTTGTAGAAATAGGTCGAAAAATCATGTGCAAAGCCAAAGCGTGGTACTAGTCTATACTAATATTTTGTGCAAGTAATTCTGTCTATTTGTTATGTAAACCAGTAAACAGATTTCGATGAAACTTGACAAGATCATAAATTGCATCATGGGAACGTCATAGCCTACATTTAATCCTCGATAAGCTAACAATGCGACCAAAACTGCTGACAAAAACTAGTGTCTTTAAAAAACTAAAGAATTTGCAGCCATCGATTTAATAATAAAGATAAGAGATGTAAATTATAATTTATTCTACTTTATGAACGATGGAATTCATTTAGTATTTAGCTTTTAGGTTTTATTAAATAGATACGCTTAATTGCTCCACAGGAGATAGCTTTCTAGAAAAAATTCAGTGCTACTTATAATATTAAGTGCGGTGAAAAGTGCTTCAGTGTATCTACTCCAACATTTTTAAATTTATGGAAAATATTTTTTTGGATAAAATAACTAAGAAAGATTTTCAAGCCTCAAAGGTTTTGGATATTATAGTACTGCTTCTGAGTAAAACTTTCTTAGTATTATGCGAATATTTGACATTTTAAATAAAACTATCTTTTCGAATTTTTTTGCGGATATATTTTGTTTTTTTTTTTGGTTTCTGACGTTTCGAGTGCTTTACAGCCATCATGGTCACGTGAGACCGTGAAACGGCGGGAACCAATAATCGAAATAAATCCGCGAAAAAATTCAAAAAGATTGTTATTCTAAAATACATCTGAGTAGTTCAGTTCCATAAATTGTTGAAGGGCTTCGATCAACGTAGTATTATTGATCAAAGTTTAAGGGGTTTGTTTACTCTGTGGATGGTGGGTGCGTGCTTTATAGAATTTGTTTTATAAATCTTGTTTAATATTTATTATTTATAATTAATTTATGTTTATATATTTTTTAATAAGCGCAGCATACTACGTACGATAAGCTATGAAATAAATATTATTAAGAAGGCTGTTCGAGCGCCTGATGGTTTTTTAAGGCAATGACGTTGAACTACTCGCAGTTAAATTAACTTCTTTTTTTTGTACTGTGCGGGTCATTCGTAAATCAAAATACTTCTCATCAAGTTGTCCTGCTACACCGAACCAGGAAAATGACAAATAAATGTTACCGCATAAAACAATTAAGAAAATATAAACGAATCGGTAATTGGAAGTCGCAGTATACTCGTAAATAAATATAATAAATATGTTGGAACATTAACACACAGCACCATCTAGTTCCATGGTAAGCTACGAGGCTCGTGTTATGGATACCAGATAGTTGATACACTACACACATAGGTATGTATAACTTTAAATACATACCTATTGTAAATATAGACACTCGAAACAAAGTAATTTTAAAATATTCCCATGCATTCTTTCCTTTTAATTCTAATTCACTTAAGAAAGAAAACAAACCAAATAAAAGGCATTCTAAAAACAAAACGTACCACAAAATGCAACCGAGTGCACCTACTAATTTTAAGTTGTAGAAAACAAAATAAAGCAAATGCCAGTCGCCTTGTTAAATGTATAGTTATAAAACGCGTGACTGTAACGATACGATCACAACTATATCGTGTTCAATTGTTGTTAACGTTTTCTGTATTAGTACAATATAAGAAACTTTGAAGTAAAAATCGCCAATTAAATAAATAGAGCCTTCAATGAGTCGATTTCTCCAATCGATTTTATTTTCTATTACAGACTGATATCTGTAATAGAAAATAAAAAAATACATTGTAGTGAGATTTTCGTATATTCTTTAATTTTATTGTGTTTAATAACATATGTACGTTTTTACGTATTATTCATGAATAATTTGATCACTTTATGTAAAAAAACTTTTATTATATTTTATGTATATGTATATATGTCTTCCACATCGATTTCGATGGCGGCAACCTTACCAATTATTTCTAACATGGACCCTTATGTGGCTCGCTCGAGTAAAGTTTGACCTAAATATCCGGCTACATGAGGAGCAGTATCGTCAATTACACTAGATTATGTACTATATATTGTATTTATATCTTTAATATTGATAAACTTACATAATAATAATAATTTTCTGATAATACTTTCTTAGATTTACGCGAATAGTTGACGCCTATACTATTATTCTACAGACGTAGAGTTTGTTTGTTTGTCTTTTAGAACGTGCTAATCTCAGGAACTAATAAACCGTTTAAAAAAGTTCTTTTTGCATTAGATAGTCCGTTTACTGAGAAAGGCTATAGGCTATATATCATCATGCTACTACCGAAGGGGGCGGAGCAGTAATCATAAATGTCAACAAACCGGCCAGACTTCCACACATTATCGTAAAACTGATGTTTATATCGGAAGTTTGAACGTGGGCGAAGCCGCGGGTACTACTAGTTTGAAATAAAACTAACATTAAGGATTTTTCCGCGGTTTTATTTTGACAACGAAAACGCTACCTAAATACTCTTAATTGTTTGAGATATAACAAAATAATGTATAGTGGCATTGTGTATATTATATAGGTCTACAGAAAAGTCCGCGATAGCATATGTCTATCTCTTAAGGATAACATACTATATTCATTTTAATTTAAAACGTACCTAGGGACGAACCCGAGCAAAGCGAGGGTGAGTTGCTAGTTTTAAATATATTTTTTTTCCACACTCTATATTTATTGTTTAATGCGGTTTGTAATAGCCTCTTAAAGGATTTCCAATGTCGTAAAGTGGGCTCAGAATGTAAGTGTCCATTATTGAATAGCGTACGTGGAATGCATAATACAACGCTTAGATTAAGGTATTAGAAGTTAGACGATGTTTAAGTTCATATTAGCTACTATGACTTAACAGTTTTTAATTTAAAGTAATCTAACTAAGATTACTTTTACAATTAAATAGTTATGTAAAAAGCCAAAGTTTTAAAATACTCTATACAAATAAATAAAATTGAAGTATCTGTTTGTAATGTCAAAATAACAGCTATTTACTAAATGCGTATAAATTTATGTACTAATAAGAAACAATTTAAAAAAAATGTTGTCTGCCTGTATATTTCATCTAATCTCCGAAACGGCTGGATTGATTTTAAGAAGAATTTCAGTGACAGATAGCTGATGTTATAAGGAGTAACTTACGATAGTAATTTACTTTAGAAAATAAACAGGATTCTACTCAAAAAAATTAAAACGTACCTAGGGACGCACCCGACCGAAGGAAAGATAAGTCGCTAGTAATTAAAACAATGTGGTAATATAAAATATTAATTTTAATATTATATTTTTGTCTTACAATTGAGTATAGATACCATATTATTTATACAAAACTGGCACATAAATATATTTTCTAACTACAATCTATAAAAGATGGTAAATATTTTCAAATATCGTATACTGTAAAGACCAGCACACTCAGCTAATTGTCGCAAGCACTGGAGGCGGTCGTGTAAGGCAATAGAACGCTTCGATAATATAATTCTTTTTACTTCTCCCTGTCATCTTGTTTTTCAAACATTTTCTTTAGATTTTTATGTTATATACAAGTATCGTGACCCGGCTTTACTCATGTGCTTTTTAAAACAATTCTCGAAAACTGGAAATAAAACGTATTTAATAATAATGTCCTCCCGACCGATTTCGGCAATGGCGGCTAATCTCATTGAGATTAGCCATCTGCGCAGGAGATATTATAAGTGTGCAAGTGTACGCGGAGATAAAATTTCACACTCGATTCCCGTCACTTTTATACTCCGGTGAGAGTGACGGCGCAGGACCGACGGCTCTCCGAGGCACGGGGGTGAAACACCGCCAACTTCTCAACTCCGGGCTGTTAGTGAGGCTTACTATACAGAAAGACTCAATAACTAAACTTGGCCCGATCCAGGACTCGAACCCAGGACCTCCGGATGTGCAGCCGTACATGCTAGCACTAACCTAGTTAACACCACCGAGGCAGTTATGTTAAATATATAAATATTTAATAATGTCACGAAGGTCTGAATAACTTACGAGCAGTTAAAATCGGATACTTACTTGAGTTTTAACATGAAAGGAAATGTATCGATAAGGGTTCATTTCCGTCCTACAATAACGAAAAAAAATATGTCATTCGATATGATCTTTTCTTTACACATTCTGAAAGTAGACCGTGTGCCTGATAAAAAAATATATTTATGAGAGAAAAAAACCACAATGAATACTACTTGGGAGACGCTAAACTTTGGTCTTGAGCCTTTAGATACCCTACCTTTAAACTGTTACTAGCGTCTCAATATTGACTTCTCCGTAGGTCTGAATTTAAAATAATATAACAAAATTGTAAATGTCACTATCGCCGTCATCCCTAAATAAAGCCATTTATATATACATACTAGCGACTCACCCTCGCTCCGCTCGGGTTCGTCCCTAATGTGGGCCACCCTTATCACTTAGGGGTATGGAAAATAGATGGTAGCCGATTCTCAGACCTACTGAATACGCATATAAAATATGGTAAAAATCGGTAAAGCCGTTTCGGAGGAGTACGGTAACAAACATTGTAACATGGAAATTTTATATATAAGATAATATAATACACATATAATAAAATTCATTATTATCAACACAGAGGCCGAATCTATAGTTTTTAAATTTTTTGTCTGTCTGTCTGTGAATGCATCACGAGGAAACCATTGGACCGATTTTGATTAAATTATAATGATAGCTGGTTATTCGAGTCAACATATAGGATACTTTTTACTGCGGTAAAATATCTTGTCTCTGAGAAATCTATACTAAAAGTTAAAACGCAACGAGGGGCGAACCCGAGCGGAGCAAGGGTGAGTCGCTAGTTTTATATATAAACCTTTCTGTTATCCGTTGATTATCGGTCATATTTGAGGGATATATAAACAGTATCTCAAACTAACAAAACTTAACATTCAAAATATATTGAAACACTCGCTCGTGTGGTAAATGGAACGAGGAAGAAAGGTAGGTTTCATCTATTCCAGGATGCAATTTATGTCCTTTCCAAATTTTATCTAAATATGTTCAAAGGTTTAAGCGTGAAAAGATAACAGAGTTACTCTTACATTTAAATTAATAGTATGGATATTTCAATTCAATTTTTTTGTCAATGGCTTCGAAAAATAATGCGGATATTCTTATAATAGTAAAATGTCAAAGTACAATTTACTTATTTTTGAATAAGCAATTACTATTGATATTATTTTTGACTTATTCTATCCCACGGGCACCGTACATTTTTCCGGGATATAAAGTAGCCTATGTGTTATTCTGATATATGAGCTATATTATTGTAAAGTTTCATTAAATTCCATTCCGGAGTTTTTGCGTAAAAGAATAATAAACATGTATACATCTACATATGCATTCAGACATCCAGACATACATACATTCTCACAAACTGTCGCATATTTTATAATATTAGTAGGAAGTAGGATAATACTTTTATTAAAACCTTCATAGTATATCTATTTAAATGTTTTTGTACTAACATTTTGGTTTTTACATGATTTTTCAATATAATATTTTTATCGAAAGAAAGATTGGAGTGGGAATAAAAATATGATCTTCGCACACCCCGGCTGGGTATCGTTAAAAAGTTGTTTAAATACGAAATGGAGGTTTTATAGATCATTTTTTATTTAAAGTCTGGCTTTTAAAATATTAAACATGAAGGTTTTAATATCTCTCATATACCTCATTTCCGAATACTAACAAAAAGTTAAAAAATATTATGTATGTTTCCGCCTTTAATAAAATAGTAATGGGGTCGACTAACTTTACATACGAGCTTTTGTCAGTGACTTTGCTCGCTACATGAAAAAATATATAGGCTTACGGTGCATAGTACGGCGCATTCGAAATATTACGCAAGCTTACAGAATGACCGATATTTTTCGACTAAGTTCTCAAATATCATCATACCATTAGATTATTTTCACAAAATTTTCTTAAATTATAGCCTTTCTAGATAAACCCTTCGATCGAGGTGAAAACCTTTTTTTTTTTAAATGGTTTAAAAATTTTAAGATTAGTTTGAACAAACAAACTCAGTGCGGCAAAACGTTCTTATTAATAATATTATGTAATGATGACGAATATTTGGGTTTTATATTTTAATTTTTGTATGTGGACAGAGCTGTGGATTTTGAGAAACAAACAAAATAAAATATAAAATTTTTATTACTGAAATTGTAGTTGCAAAGGTATACCACATATATATAAAGGTGTACCATACATATGTATGGAACATACATACTTGTTTTACTTCTGTATTAGAAGGATGTGTGTTTTTGTACGAGTATGTAATTAAAATCAACAATTTTTATCGCTATTGAATTAATTTATAATTTTCTTTCGCAATAACAAAAATAGCCTATTTTATTACCGCTTAGAATATACTCAACACATCGGCTTCACATAAAAGAGAACAACTAATATTAAAACAAAGCCCAAAAATGAATGGAGTATAGCATTTTGTACGAGCTTCCTTCATCCCGATCCTCACATTTCAGATTTTTCATATTGAAACAAAAGGTATTACAAGAATGAGGTCAAGTGATACTGAGATCCAGTACAATGCCGTGGGGGGAAGCCCCCTCTTTGGGTAAGTGTGTTTTAGCGAAATCATATTTTTTAATGGGATCGCAACATTGTGAAGCCGGAATACTTTCTGTGATGAATTTCGTTTTACGATTCAGAGACAAGGAGATGCAGATATTGAATTGTTAGTGTTTAATTTTCAAAATTGTTTCGATTGTGCATGAATTTTTTTTATGGGTCTTGACAATTTCCTGTTTAGGGTAACTTAGTCTTATACTTTCTTAGATTAATGGGAATATATGAAGTTTTAAATAAAACTTTTTTTTTCATGTTTTCATTATAGTTTTTTGTTCTCGAGGTTCCGAATAAATTCGTGAGATTTCCATGTCTCAAAAGCTCAAAATTATATAAATATTTGGAAAAATAAATAAAAAAACATAGAATTGCCTTACAATTTAATTTTTTTCTTAATTTTTTATTGAAAAACTAACCTAATTGATTCTTATATAAATATTATGTAATGATAGCTGACTTGAAATTTTTAGTCCTAACTCTACTATAATTTTGCAAGGTTGGTAATAAAAGCAGTAAATATATTAATAATCCTTAAGCTTACAGACTTTCTGAAAAAAATCGCTTAATTACTTTAGATTTGACCCAATTACATTTGTTTTACCTCAGTGGAAATTCGACTTGATTAAATAACAATTATGCCGAACTTTATCCAGAAAGTTGGAAATTGCCAGTGACTTCAGCAAACAATGCAAATAGTCCCGTGTTCGAATCCCGAGTTGGAAAGTATGCGGAGTTTCACAGTTCTGCAGAATTTATAATATTTTACAGCGATTTACTTCACAACTAGAACCTAACTTTGAGCTAAATATATGAACGTATACAATTATGTATGATATAATCTCAACTGTGTAGTGGAGATGTAGTAGAATTGTAATTGTTAGAATGAAAAAAAAAACCTAAAGAGTTGTATTCTTTCTCTAGCTTTTTCTTCTTAATTTATTATTGTATAAATAAAAATGAATGTTCGTATGTTTGTCCTCTATGCGTTCCTAAGCCATTGGTCCAATTGTGATGAAACTCAGGCGGATTATTCTGTATAAGCCTGGGAAAGTTACTGGCCCAAAAAAAGAATTTTTTTTAGACGTTTGTCTTCTATGCATTCCTAAGTCATTCAAGCCTAGGGACGCACCCGAGCCAAATGAAAATAAGTTGCTAGTAACCAATAAAATTAACTCCGTATAGAAATCGGAGTCGCAACTTAAGGCTTAAATTTTAAAAACATATTAAAACTTTCAAAATGTATGTCATGTTTATGTTATACTGACTGATTTCCTTCTTAAATTTGCCCTTGTTTTACGCAAAAATAGAACAAAAAATCACCGCGATTCTTTGGATAGAGTAAGTTTATGTGATAGAGACAAATACATACATATATTTATCCCGGATGTAGTTCCCATGGGTGATGCAAGTAAGTATAGGAAAAGAGCGAAGACGTTTTATATGTAATATTTGTTTTTTTTTTATTTGTTTAAAGCTATTTGACCGTCTATCATATTAATATCACTTTTCATAATGTGTATTTAGCCCTTTTTATAGTCCCACTGCTGGGCACGGCCTCCCTTCAGTACGAGGGGAATCAGGCCATAGTCCACCACGCTGACCAAGTGCGAGTTGGCGGACTTCACATGTCTTTCGAAAACTTGCTAAGTTCTCTCAGACATGCAGGTTTTCTCACGATGTTTTCCTTCACCGTAAGGCAGTGGTAATCATGTTAGAAATGATTCGCACATGAAAATATCAGAGGTGCGAGACCCGGGATTTGAACCTGCTTCACTTGGTTTCCCAAGCGATCGCGTTACCACTGGGCTACCACTGCCTGTTATTTTTACTTTTCATAATAATACAGTATAATTTAGAATTTTACTATTATAATTACCATGGAGACTTGTTCACTTTAACAAGTGTTAACGGTTGACGTTAATTAAATACTATGTTGTAATGTAATGGATTTCAAATATAAATAAGGCTTTGGTATACTGTCCTTTTTATTTCTAAATATAGTCATAACAATTTAGCTATAATGTTTATGACGACACGTTTGGCTCAGTTTATAATGATCCTATTCGTTGTGCCAGCGGTTGCTGGTTCGAGTCCCGCTGGGGGCATTCATTTGTATGATGAGAACAATTTTTTATACTCGGAGTTTATACTTATGGTACGAGTATTTAAAGTTCTATATGTGTAGTGTATCAAGTATTTGGTACCTATAACTTAAGCCTCGTAGCTTACCATGGAACTAGATGGTGTTGTATTTTAACACCACCAGATAAATTTCTAAGAAATAAATTAAAATTCTAAGAAATCTATTGTGAACTGACACGCCGGCGTGTCCGCGATCGTGGAGGGATTAATGTCCCAACATATTTATTTAATGTTAAAATCTTACTTTACTCCCTGTATTAACACCTGTATTACCCATTGATTTTGTCACTTACTGTCGAAGCGCATTGTTTGCTTTTTTATCTGTGTAGGCGCTTATCTGTAATATCAAACTTAAAAATTAACTTCGTGTCACCGTGTTAGATATTCTAGTATCAAAGCGATACTTAATTTTCAATTATGTAACTTCATATATTAATAAATCTTGTCAAGTTGTGTCTCAATGAGACACTTTGTCTATCATTTAATTTAAGGATAGTTACCCTTTACTTTATGTACATACATATGTATAGGTATTGTACATAAGGAATCTTATGTTATATACACATAAGTATGGATGCTTGAAAACTATTAATAATGAAGAAAATGGCTTTACCAATGTCATGAAAATTATTTTAATTCATTATAGAATTATTTTAATTTAGCGAAATATCTAGTTTTCTAAATGTTGACTACTACTCGACTGATTAACTAACTTGACTGGATAATCAAATACTGGGATTAAACTAACGCATCTAGAACGAACCGAACGAAATATTTTGAGAAAACCACTATTTTAATTAGTACCACTACACTACCTATGTTACATATACATTAAAAAAATATTTAAATTAATGATGTTTTCTCGATTTTATCTATATTTATATTTTTTCATATCTAAGCTATATATGTTTTAACTTTATAACTATTACTATTGATAAGTATAGAAATCTAGATAATAGATACAGGTTTTTAAATTGTGCCATCACGGTAAAAAGATAGTAGAATTTATTATAGAATTCACTAGAAAATGCGCGTGAAACAACGATAAACGACTAGTATTACAGTAATCAGTAAATTAGTTAAATTAGTGGAGATTCTTATATACGGAAGCTTTTCTTCGCCGTAAGACAAGTGGTAATCCTGTTGGAAATGATTTGCTCATGAAAATATCAGAAATGCAAGATCCGGGATTCGAACCCGTTTCGCTCAGTTTCCAAAGCGAGCGAGTTATCACTGGGCTACCACTGCTTCATTTATTATTACAGAAAAATATTTTTGTGTATTAAAGTTACCCGAATGTAAGTAATACTGAAAAATTAAACATTGAAAGGAAATGGAACAGAAGTGCTGTTCGTATCAATAATATTATGCGAATTTCTCGTCTGCAAAGTATCGAACGTTTTAACGTTTTATTTGTACTGTATTTTGTAGTGTGTTTTTGTACTAATATGTTATTGTAAAGTTTAAATATCAAGAAAAACTTTTTTTAAATTGTTTTTGTTATTTTCTAAGATTCTTAATCATAATATATGTAAATATATACCCTATGAATGTGTTTTTTTTATTTCTAGATCGATATAATATATAGATAGATAGAATCTACGACATTGCCTGCGTATCTTTTTTCTTTACTTTACTAACTTTTACACACATGGGTTATAAGAATAGAACAGCTAGCTCAAACTTTGCATCTATTGTACCGATTGAAATGTAGCTCAAGCCTGACTTTGACCTACAATTATTATCTTTCGTTTATACACTTGAAAGATCATATACTTCAAGAAAAGCTCCCACCCTAAAGAAATAATTGCTTTGAAGTAATTTTGTAGTTTATAAACTTTTTTTTAATATTTTATATTCATATAAATTGTGATCATACGTTATTGTGAAACAAGTTTGAAAAAATCACAACAGTCTAAAATTACTGTTTTAAAAATCTTCTCCATAGAAAAATATGGTACAGACTAAGTTTAAAGTACATTAAGCACAAAAAATAGAGTTATTATTAACATACAACGCAACATAAGCGAACATATTTGACTCAGGTATTTAACTAGGTAGTTTATTTTCTATTTAAATTTCATGCAATCTGTATAAAAAACCGATCTTTCACTCACATTTCCACCGCAGTCTTTGAATGGAACGTGCGGCGTTTTGTTGAAAAAAAAAGCTACACTATGCCAGTATTTTGCGAGTTGCCTACAGCGAGTTCACTGGGGTCGCATACTTAACCGACTGACACTGTTTCGCTTAACTCAAATAGTATATGGGTTATGTTTATGGGAAAAATTACTTTTTCTAACATATTTTATTTAAATAACCTCCATTTCTAGCTTCCTGTATTTAATTTTAATACGCCATATTCTGTTAAGTTATTTCTATTGTAATATATTTAATACTAAATTACAAACTTTGCTTATTACGACGAACTTAAGACGAAACTTTTGAAAGAAGACTAAGAAGCATCACACTGCTGAAATTTTGTCTGAACTCCACAGTCGACGTTTCTCGGCTAAATTATTACATTTTACATGAGAAAGTTTTAAACAATAACATTAAACTATAATAATTTATAATGATATATAAGACACGAGGTCTATCTGAGTGAAATAACGCTCAAAGAAGATTTCGATATTTGTTCGCAAACATGTAGTTTTCATTTTCGAGACACTATTCTATCCCAACAGTCCCACAACACTTAGCAAATAAACTTGCGCTACTCGTGTATGTAAACATCGTTTTTGAGCCGGACTTAAATTGGATTTAGACCTTTTTAAATAGACTGCTAACGACCTGTGCATTTTATATTAAAGTAGATGTAAATAAAACTGGTTTAATATATAACGTTTACTTGAAATACCTTATAACACACCTGCGAAAACTTCTCCTGGGCATCTAGTATGTCGATGAAGAGGGAGAGTTTATGGTCCATGATGGGGAAGCCGTTTCTTGGCTGCTGCAGCAGATGGCGTACAGCCTCCCTGACAGCTGCTGGTGTGCTGGGTGTGCCAGGGGTGCCCAGCGAGGGCGTGGGCCCCATGAGCCCAGAGAGCCCATGGAACGTTGCAGATAACTTAGGCGCATTTTGCACTCCAGGCAAAGACAGTCTACGCGACGTATTTGGCGGCACAGCGCCATAACCGTTCGTCATAATAGCTGGCCTTTGTAACTGATAATCACTTCTCGAGGACGGTAGATTATAATTCGCGCGCGGTAACGTGAGATTGGGCACCGGCCGCCTCGGCACCGGCTGCAGTATGGGCACCGACCACTCATCGTCCACGGAACCGATCGAATGGGGTCTCCTTGGGACTGGCGGGATCTGTCGCGGGGACACAACGCTTTGGGGTCTTCTCGGACGCCTGTCAGGCTGGATGGGAGCAGGTGGCGTGTACGGAGAAAACCCGCCGAAGTCGGTAGAGTTTAAGGACATAGGTTTGATCAGTTCCGGGGCCGGTGGCGGGGGGTCTTCCCAGGGGGGCCATGCGAGGGTTAAGGAGTCAGGTTTCCGGGGCGGCGCGGGCCTTGGCCTGCCCGCCCCCTCGGTCATAGCGGACGCCGGCAGGGTCACATGGCGCAGGGCGTACGTCGCGCGCGGCGTCCGCCGGCCGACTGCCGGCTGCCGTCGCGACGCCCCCCCGCGACGCCTGTTTTGGTTTAGTTTCGTAGCACGGGGTTACGTTGTGCGTTTGTTACGATTTTAATTTGAGATACAGGAATTTTAATATTGAAAATGTTTTGTTTTACTCCATTACGTAAAGGGAAAGAATCAATTTGCAAGAAATAAAGGCAGATCTTTAGAAAGAGAAATAATACGAACTAAATAATAAAAATAAAATGGTCTAACCTAATTTGCATTTATTACTAAATTTTCAATTTATTACAAAATTTTCAACTTCATACATATAAATTTTCTACGTTAAAATCTTAAAGTAAACGTAAAAATGTCGCTACGCTCGTTTTTCAAAAATACAAGTAATATTTCAAACTATAATAAAGCCCCGAGGGCGTATTTCAAACGCTAATTAATCATAGCGTGATATTACCATAATATGATAATTCTATGAATCAAAACACGACTAACAACGCTTTTTTAACATACATTATCGTTGATAAGTTAGATGTAGTGTTTTCATTTTACATGTTATTAGAATAACAAAATATGTACTTAATACGAAATAACTATGTTAGTAAAATTGTTTAGATTTCTTAATATATATAAAATCTTATGTACTTATTACTTACTAATTAATTTATCAAAGCTCAGAACAAACCACGTAATTTTTATTTATTTTTTAGTTTGGATTGTCTCTCTTCTACTTTTTCGGATTTTTTGCGGATATATTTTGATTTTTGTTTCCTGACGTTTCGAATGCTTTACAGCAATCATGGTCACGGGAGAGACTAAGGTTTTAGATGTCTCAAATGGCATTAGATAGTTGTTACAGACAGCACCTATCTAATAAACAATACCTCCCACAAATAGGTAGGTACAATGGTAATTCTTTAGCTTTTAAAAACAGCCTTTTACAACTGCATCACTTTTTTTTTAATAATATCATAATATTAAAAAACTACACAAGCAAAATGGGGTATAAGACTAGTTAATAAATAGAGCTTTTTCTCAATTAATTTAATTGGCCTTATTAATTTCATGAAGGAGTGAATTAAGTCCAATTACGTAGCGCCCTATGTCCTTAATAATAATAATGACACTTATCTATCTATAAAAATGAATGTTTCTTTGTCTGTTTGTCCTCTATACGTTTACTATTATATAACTAAAATACATATTACATATTTATAGAGAACTAGAAAAAGTTTTTTTTTATATCTATAGTTTTTCCATATGTAAGCATAAGGAAAAAGTGTAAAATTAAATTATCCAACAAGTAAGTGATCCTACGTAGTATATAAAATATTTATGAAAAACAAATTACTGAAGATATTTTAAAGAAAATATTTTGAAAAATATATTTTTGAAGAATTTATAATATTTTTTTATCTTAAAACGACTTGCTCCTTGTAACACATAAATAAATACCAAGAAAATAATCATGCACAAAACATAAAAAATACAATATGTATAAAAAAGATTAAGAAAATATTATTTGGCTGTTTGTCTGCCCGTTTTTTTTTTAGTTAGGTCTGTATTAACAATTTAACACTTCCGTGTAACACTATGTTCGATGGAATTGAACTAGCGCTGCTGAAAGCTTGCACACGAAGGTGACTTAGTCTGAGGTGATTTAGTAAGAGTACTAAGCCATCACTCTCACTAAGCACACTGACGTGTAAATTGATACGTTGTAATCCTAATTAATTAGATAGACGATTTACTTAATATAATAATTGAGTTAATAAGGCAGTTAGCATACTAAATACGGCAGTTATGCTACAAGTTACAACTAAGTGTTATACTGCTTGTTATAGGATATGCGCATAAATAAAATTAAATTTAAACTGTATTATACAGTGTTATTATGTTAGAAAACACTAAAATGACTATTTTGTACTTATTTTTGTACAATAATAACTAGAGGTAGGCAGACCTCTAAATCTGAATCTAGACTACAGCGCCATCTATCAGGTCTAACTACATATTCCTATTTACTATTTAGTTTTAGTACCTATAAGTACACAAAATATCACCAAAATCGGTCGACCCGTTTAGGAGTAGAATAATTACGAACATACACAACGCAATTTTATATATAAATATTATATAAAATGTACAGAAGGCGTATCGCTAAAATAAATTCTTCCACAAAACTTTAGGTGTAAAAAATAACAAACTGTAAGAGAAAAGGTGTATGCATAATAAACAAAGTTATGTTAGTAAAATTATACTAATACATTTAAATACATTTAAATAAAGGTGAAATATTTTTTTATAATCTTTATGGCTTTTGAATTAAGCCTATTTTAATATTTTTATGCAATTCCTTTTTGATTAAAAAAATAATAGTGAAAAGTGCAAATATAGGTGGGAAATTCTAAGTAGTTGAAACACAACGCCATTGGTCAGACCGAATGTGACGTCAGAGTATATTATCTCAGTCAGAGTATATTTTCAGTCTCATCATAGTTCAATGTCAGTAGAGTTTGAGTTAGTACACGTTTTAATTCGGTTTTTCAAAGACTTTAAAAGTCAAGTCTGCTGTTAAGCTTATTGTAAAGAGAAGATTTATTGTAATTTTATTATGATTATAAGATATATTATATGATGCTTGTAATATATATAATATTTGTATTATGATTGTAAGAGTTAAAAAAATCACGCATGTTCCCTATTTCCTAGTAAATAATTTAGAACATATTATTATACCTTTTTATTAGTACACGTTTTGAATAGAATTTACCGGAAATATTGAATTTAATTAACAGAATATGTTCAGTGAAAGGAATTTTAGTATTCCCATTTTGTAAATTCTGCATAATGTATTTTGGTATGCGAACATAAATCAAAGCTTACTGTTTGAGGATTAAATGCACGAGATTTTACATGGAACCGTAAATAAAGTAACGCAGAAGTTAGTTATATTCTAAAGAAGGGTAAGAATCTATATATTTCTTATATAAAAAAACGAGATTTTACTCGCGTCTATGCTTGAGTAGCTTATTTATGTACATTTGTATAAATGCCTATTTCATTTCATTTTAATACAAAAAAAAAAAATATTTCAATTTGAGTGGTAACTACCAGAGATAAATGCATTTAAACAAATAAAAAAAATATACATAGTATAAAACAAAGTCGCTGGCTACGACTGTCTGTTTCTCGGCTTACTTCTTCTAAACTAAGCAACGAATTGTCATACAGTTTTCACTAGTAGAAAGGGCGATAAATAAGGAAGGTTTGTGTTTATTATTTGTAATTTTATTGTACAAAATAACTGAGCCAAGACGGTGTTGTTTTAAAAAAAGTGTGTTCGTACGATTACACGGCTAATGCTGGCTAAATCTTTAGAGATACATAAAAACATACTAGAAAATCGTAGGTATCTCTTAAATACACCTATAGAAAAATCCACGATACCATAATTTTGTCTATAATAAAACGTATCCAAGCGGAGCGAAGGTAAGTCGCTAGTATTAGAATATTTTGTAAAGACGTTTTATAATTATGTTATTGAGTTTTAGAGGTATATGGAATATACAAAAGCTCTTCTTTCTAAAATATAAATATATATTAACCTTTTTAATTAAGAGAGAAAGGCTAAAAGAATATATTATAAAAGATTTCTGTGCGTGGAATAGACTAAATAAAATTTCTTTTTTAACACAAAACTTTAAGAAATGTGCTTTAGCTCTGTATAGAATAAGAACTTTAACTCTGTATAGAATAAGAAACGAAATACATAGTTATGGAATCGATATTTTTTAATCGGAAATGAATCGATATTTAGCATATACATACATACATATGTGTTTTACCCAACTAAATCGAAACCTGTAATTTAAGTATACATTAAAATACCTTTATAGCTAGTTTATGATTTATTAATTTGTGTTATTAATATCGGACATTATTTTGAACACATGATTTACACATGATACAGTTGCTGCTACTCGCTTACGTGCCTGAAGGTCTCTAAAATTTACAATATAAACCATACCATATGGACCATTTCAACCGACTATTAGGTTCCTACTTCAAGTACTTAAAAGTCGATCTGATAGTTACCTCTCAGAAGTCAACTGAAAATTTATTTATTGTCTAAATTATTAAAGTTTGTATTTATAGCGCTTTGCAAAAGCACTTGATATTGCTGTATAAGCGATCATTTAGAGAGCCTTATTAAGTTTGAAAACCTATATGAAATATTTTTGATATTAATAAACTCGAAAAAAAGCATTCGAAACGTCAGGTACTAAAAATCAAAATAAATCTGCGAAAAAATCCAAAAAGGCAGTTTTAAGTAAAACGAGAAAATGCTTTTGTATTTGTCATTTCTTTCAAAGTAACTAGGTTGGAGTTGAACTGAGTTGAGAGCAAAATTAATATTAGCTTGCGCAGGATTCAAATTAGTGACCACCGTCGTATAACCATTTTTAGCCTTCAATAGAACCACGAGGTATAACGAATATAGGTTAATATTGAAATAAACGTTAGAAGTAAAGGGAATACGAGTCAAGAGAAGAGTTTGAAGGACTTTTAAAGGACGAGTGCAATTTACTTAAGGACGGTCAGATCAAAGGTCTGAGGATTACTCGATCACCGTATATGGAAGGCAACAATTAAGAAACTCTACACAATAACCTCTCTGACGATGATGCTATATATGTACATAATATATGTATATATCCAAAAAAGTGTTATCAAAACCAGTTTAATTAACTAATCAATTAATAATTTAACTCCATGTTTGTAATTAGTAGTTAAAATTAACCCTTTGAAGTACCAAAAGTTATAATAAGAACTATTTTTATACAAGTACTAACAGTTTCCTTAATCCGCATTGTAAAGTGGTAGCAACGAACCCTAAAATCCTTAATGGGTTTGGAGTGCGGTTATTTTCGTGGGCTAAAAGCCACATAAGTATCTCATCTAAACGACCTCTGTAAGATTCAATAACAATAATTTTGGGAATTACGAACAAAATTATATATTCAGTCAAATATATGAAAATAAGAGGTTGAAATGATAAAGTTTAGTTTTAACACCGTTTCTTAAAAACTTCTACAATTATTCGACAATATAACAATACATTTTTATTATTTTTTTTAAGGCAATTTCTGAAATATTCATAATTTGTCTGTTATAAAGATGTAAACGTAAACTAATAATAAAAAAAAAAACATTTTTAAAGACAAGCTTTTACTCGTATATCATATAAATTGTGTAATGTAATAAATGGGGTTGATTTAATTTAAAGTTTTTTTTTTAGGTATTTATAAGTATTTTTCTCAGGAAACCATTTCACTTGATATCCATATCATGGGGATGCAAAAAAGAACATAATCCGCTATTTTTTGGTATTGGTATTAATTTTGGTATTAATTGGTAGAGGATAACTGTTTTAAAATTCAGTTGCAAGATTTGACCTAAACAAATATACATACAAATATTACAAGTCAAATAAAAGCTTGTAAAAATGGACACTTTCCATATTAAAAAGTGTTAGCACGATTTTATAGGTTATTAGCAACTTACCCTCGCTCTGCTTGGGTTCGTCCCTAGTTGAGATATTTTTTCGCGGTAAAAATTATCCTATATGTTGACCCGGAAAATTAGCTATCATCACACCAAATTGCATCAAAATCTGTCCAGTGGTTTTCTCGTGATGCGTTCCCAGACAGACAGACAGATAAAAATTCTAAAAACTATAGATTCGGCCTCTGTATCGATAGACTATTTAAATAAAAAAAATTATAAACGATTTTTTCTAATATGAGAGTTCAAAAAATTGACTCATACAGACAGACTAAACATAAACTCTTCATTTTAATTATAGTGTAAATATATATTAGTAAAGATAACCATATAAGGAAGTAACGGGAGTAAATCTTGTCTGTCTATTACATGTACCTACATAAATCATACTCCGATATAATTAAAAATTCGCTTTACTTCATACACTCAGAAATAAATCAAAATAAGCTTCAACACATGGGACACGTTTCAGCCTATTGTGAGGATGACTTTGCTGTTAATAATTGTTTTTTTACCGACTTCAAAAAAAAGAGGTTACCTTCGACACGTATGTATCTATTATATCATATATGTAATATTATTGGAACTGCAAAATATTCACATAAGATAATCATTATTAGGGCTTCCAAGCAAATTTACATAATTTTACATATGAGATAAATACAAACGAGAACGCACTATAAATTTTATTAAAAGAAACCAGTAGCATGTGCTTGTATAAAGAAAATACTCGTAGTACGCGTTCTAAATTCGTCTCACATCGACTAGAATTAAATATCGAATCGGTAATATTTCTGTCCATACACAACAGATATAATTTTATTATGATGTCTCCTGACTGATTTCGGCCACGGCGGTCAATCTTACTGAGATTAGCCAGCGCAAAAGATATTATAGTGCACAAATGTACGCGCAGACTCTAAGACGAAGTGCACTCTCTATTCCTGTCATACTCATACTCCACCTCCGGGCTGTTACTGAGAATTTCTTGACAGAAATACTTAATAGCTAATCTTGGCCCGATCCGGGATTGAACCCAGGGCCTGCAGCCGTATATGCTAGCCATTAAACCATCGAGGCAGTTTGTTTGCATGTAGCAAGTAAGCTAAGGAACTACTACACTAATAGAAACCTGTATTTATCCAAGCGAGTCCCTTCCCTATTCCCATGAATATATTATATATGCACTACTTTTATTCAGAACTAGCATTGCCCGCGGCTCCGCCCGCGTTCAGATGACCAAAAACCTAATTCTTAGGGTTTTACATATTAGTATACTCTTACAATGCAGGTTTTGTGTTCTTGTATTTTTTCTCAGAAATGAGATATTTTCCCGCGGTAAAAAGTGGCCTATATATTGACCCGGGTAACCAGCTATCATCATACCAAATTTCATCAAAATCTGTCCAGTGGTTTTCTCGTGATGGGGTAACAGACAGACAGACAGACAGACAGACAGACAGACAGACAAACAGACAAAAATTCTAAAAACTATAGATTCGAACTCTGTGTCGATAATAATATCTATTTCAATTAGATTTCCCAAAAAATATTTAATGTACAGATTTGACTTAGTTACAATTTTATTATATGTATAGATAATGTTGTTGTATTCTATACTTATAACGCAATGTATATTATTTTTTCATATTTAAACATTTTCTAGAAAAATAGATAACTTATTGTTTATCCACATTATGTTTTAACTATGATTCTTGTTACATTTATTTTTGTGATATATAACTAATCTATACATCTATACAGATAAATAAAATTGAAGTGTATGTTTGTAATGTCAAATGCGGTAAAATTCATATGCGGTAGGTACTTATAAGAAAACATAATTTTTAAAAGTTTTGTCTGTCTGTCTGTTTCTTCCGGCTAATCTACGAAACGGCGAGACTGATTTTGTCGGGACTTTCACTGGCAGATAGCTGATGTTATAAGGAATAATTTAGGTTACTTATATTTTAGAAAAAAAAATTAGGGTTCCGCTCAAAAAAATTAAAACATATCTAGGGACGCGCCAAAGCGAGGCGAAGGTAATTCGTTAGTAATATATGAAACTGAATAATCAGTTTCTTTGTTTGAACGTATAATATGTAAAAGTACCATTCCAATTATGAAAACAATATTTTTTACATATTATAGGTAACTTATTTATTGGCTTATAGGCTACCTAATAACACACTAGGATCCTGAGATGGAAGGGGATAGATTATGCGAGGTAAAAACCGTGGGCAAATGCTAGTAAATGAAATATGGAAATGACATATTATAATTATATGGCAAAATGGTAAAATTTATAATTTCAATACAATTTTTAAATTTATTACTAAACGATTGCATAATGACTTCTTGCCCAATACTTCCCGATTACATTCCATCAATGTATGTTATTAACAAAAAAACGTATGTGTGTGTACTAAGTACTTATGTACGCACCTAAGAAGTTATACTTCTTTGGCGTAACAGAACAAAAATAGCTAAAGATTTCATCCCGTATGTCACAACTCTCTATTTGTAAAAGGAATGATAAATTAATAAATAAGGCATATTAGGCATATTACAATCATATATTTATAGAATATCATTCATAATAAGAATATCATTTGTGGGACAATAACAACGGTTGCCATGGCAACAAACATTTATTAGCTAACTTCATCATGTTGCTTTTCAGCCGTCGGTGTGCACGCATCGTAAAAATGTTACTAGCATATTTTTTTCCAAGCGTGCCAAAGAGGTATAACTTTAAAAATAAACAAAACATCTAATACATAAGCCAATTCTATTTCAAAGGCATCTAATACGTAAAATATTTAGAAAAAACCTTTCTCACTTACAATAAATCCCAAGCTTTATTAAACAGCGGAGAAACGTATCCTATTATCTTGGAAAAGAAAGCTCAGTAGATTTTTTTTAATCTCCATCATAAACAGAAATAAGGGTCAAAGGAAAACGAAAGCCATGACTAAGGCATCCCTTAATAAGATATTAGAAATGGGAAGACTATGATCATGGGAAACTATAAATCAATTTAGTAAATTGTTAAAGGGCTGTTCAGGGTAGTGGGCTCGGTTTGCGTGAAGTGATGTTTGGTTGAATCGATGTATTTTAGTTAGTTTTTATATAAGCTGGTTGGAACTGCTTCGGTGATCTAGTGGCTAGCATGTACGTATGCAGATGCTGAGGTCCTGGGTTCGAGTTCCGGTTCGGGCCAAGTTTGATTGCTGATATTCTCAGTAGTAGCCCTGGAGTTGGGAAGTTGGCGGTGTTTCACCCCCGTGCCTCGGAGAGCACGTAACGTCGTCGGTCCTGCGCCTTAAAACTCACTGGTCGTGTCAAAGCATCATCCTATTGGACTTTTAGAATAAAGAGTACACTTGTGTCTGCGCGTACACTAATTGTGCACCGTCGTGCGCGACCCGCACAGGAGTTACTAGTCTCAGTGTCGGTCAGAAGGACATTATTACTATTATATAAGCTGGTTAAATATAACTAAAACGTTAACTATTAAGTGTATTAACATAAGATATTGATTATAAAGGGAAATGGATCATAAATATATAGAAGAAAATCATAGAATATCAGACATACGAAACGTCTGGAACAAATAATCAAAAACAAAACCGCGTGAAAATCCTAAAGGATAACTTATTAATATTAAGCTAGGTAGTATACGATCAACCCCACAACTATACCAAAAGTTGTTATCTGTACAATAACAAAAAGCATTATTTAGAGCTTTAACTTTAAGCTTAATACAAGTTCGATAACAAGTACGTCACTAAGGTAATTCTGTGCGACGGCGCTCGTGCAGAAATGAGAAATAATATCGAAAATTCACCACTAACGGTTCCTATTATCCACACTACAGGAAATCTTATAGTGGAGTGATAATTTTTGAAATGCAACATATAAATATTGTAGTTTTTATGCCCATCTTTACTTGTATTATATGATAATTCAGGATATATCCAGTCGTTAAGATATAACAAACACACGTACGTACATATTCAGTTTACTCAGAAACTCACGTATTTGTAATATTAGTATAATTTCTATGTAATATATGTGTACATATTGTGTATAGGTAAAATTATTTAGCAGAGTTAGATTTATAATTTGCATAAAAATTGTAAGTTCTTGTGTATCGTAACTAAGGTTACTTAGTTAACAAACATTTGTTAAAATGTATAGAAAAATTTTCCTAAAACTTTATATTTGGCAGAGTTAAATGGGGCTGTATATAAAGCTGTATAACTCCATAAAAAGGTTTTAAAATGATGATATCGAAAACCATAACTTCACTAAACTGAAAAGAAATAGTTGTTTTCTCTAACAAAAAAAAAATACTTGAAGAATGGCTAAAACATAAAGTAAAACGTAAAAAATTAATTTTGTTAATATACTGTACAAACTACAAACATCGCACTAAATTAACTATTTTTCTCACATCTGAAGGGTTTCTGGAAGAATCTCTTAAAGAGATTATCCTTTGTCCTCATCTTTTTCCTTTATTTCGTAAAATATTTTTTATGGTACACTAGCGGTTCAACCTCGCTTTGGATTCGTCCTTAGGTACGTTTTAAATAGATATATATATATATATATATATATATATATATATATATATATATATATATATATATATATAGTACCTGGGTGACCGAGCTTCGCTCGGAGTTTTTGGACAAAAAAAAACATTTAAAAAAAACAAACTAAGAATTGGAATAAATACAAAAAAAACAAAATTAACAACTTTGTGTCCGACCGGGATACGAACCCAGACACTTGCGGTTGTCAAACTTGCGTATTGGCCGCTTGACCATAATGCTTATGTCTGAGCGTGCGAAATTATCGAATATAATATTTTGCGTGGAATAATGCAAAAGGAATCATAATAATAATAAAGCTTTATTTATTGTATACATACTTATAATTTTAAATTAAAATTACTCTTACTTAATTAACCATTTTTAACATTGTATTTTAACAGATCATATTTATAACTTATTTGATTATACTTAATTTAACTTCAATTTTTGGTTAGGGACTATTTATTAACTTATAATTTTTAACTAATAATTTTGTAATCTAGAATTAAATTATTTTAAAAATCTTTAATATTATTTGAAATGATATTGTATATATATAAATTATCATTAATAAATAAATAAACAATCTCAATAAATTAAATAATTCAATTGAGTAAATACTAAACATTTCACAATAATAAATATAAATAAAATTTCTTTCCATACATTAATTCTGACAATAGTTATAAATTAGGTATTCAATTTCATAATTAAATGTATTTATTTAGTAAATGTCTTTTTCATGTATAGACCCCTCTCGGTTAAAAGCCTCCTCCAAAGTAGTCCTGCATAGAGCTCTCCGTTGGAGATTATGCTTGTATGATTGCAAAGGGTTTCTTTTCAAATTTTGTTTCCAATATATAATTTGTTTCTGATATAAAGTTTATAATTTTATCTTTGTGTTCTTTTGATTTGTTGTAGGAAATGCTGCTTTTAATTCTAGAAGTTTTTCTGGTGAAGATATGTATACCTTTGTTCATTGTATGTCTGTTTTTCTTTGGACGGTTACGGTTGAACTCCCCCACAGTGACCGGCCGTACTGAGGGATAAAGATGAGGAGGTTCCTACTGTGTTTAATATACTGTATCTTGCTGTGTTGTTTTTAGTTGTTCCTGGTTATCATTTGTGTGGTTGAAAGTTAATTTTGGTTGTTGTAACATAAAGTCTTTAATATTAGCAGGTTTGGTTTTCTTTGTATGTTGTTTATTTATTAGTTTTTGCTTATAATTGAGGTAAGGCGTTTCTGAAAATACAGGCAGACTTCTTTTATTTGAGTATTGGCGAGAAGTGTTCTTATTATTATCCACAATAATTACTTTGTCATATTTAATGAAAGCTGTTTTGCCTAGGTCTTTTTGTTTATCTTCAGTTGGGCTTGTAACTCCTTGCGTTTGTTTAAGACTTTATTTTTTCCTCTAGTTCATGATAGGATTTTTTACCTTTTTCTACTCCGAACATAACCAAGTTCTTGCGCCTAATATGTCTTTCTAAATTATTTATTGAGGTACTTTGTTCCTGGATTTTTTTCTCAAGAACTTCAATTTTTATTTCTAAGTGTTTAAATTTCTCATTTAAGTATATTATTGTTGATTGTATTTTTAATGTCTTCTTTCATTTCTAACATTTCTGTTTTCTGCTGCCTTATTTCTTGTTGCATGTTTATTAGCAACTTTTTTATCTCCTCCATCTTAAGTGTGAAGTCGGAAGTAGAAAAGCTGATTGAAAAAGAGCACCAATTATACCTAGTTGAATTGCAATTTTATACAGAGTATTAGTTTTTGAGGTTATAAACTTATTTTAATATTTTACGCTTCCACTTCACAAATTATTTTGTTTTATTGTCATCACACACAGAAAAGATGGTTTTGCACTGATCGTATCTATATTTTATATATGTAGCAATATACTCTATGATCTATATGTTATGTTTGTCACTTTTGTATTTGTTTGGTAGGTGAATTTTGAAAAGCTCATTTGTTCTTCAACACATCTAGACTTGGTGATGTTTACATATTGCCCATAGATTTTATCGATTAAAATTTCTTAAAACTATTATTAAATTAATTAAAATTTAGAATTTTTCTTCAGATTATTTCCACTTAAATATTTTAAACTTGATGTAAATACGGACACGATATTGACAGTTGCACAGTGGCGCCTCCCACCCACCAGAAGTGACAACTGACAATGCAAAAATTGTGAAAATGCAAGAGAAAACCGCATGAAAATTCGAAAACACGCGTTTTTCCAGACATAAGACTAATCTAGATCGATTTATCACCCCCGAAACCCTTTGTATACTAAATTTCATGAAAATCGTTGGAGCCGTTTTCGAGATTCAGATTATATATTGATATATATATATATATACATATATATATACAAGAATAGCTCGTTTAAATATATAAGATATATATATATAAATAGTTATCAACCAGCGTTAACCATATAATTGTTTTTCGTGATTTTTTCCGATGTTTTAATAGTGATTCTGCTATTCGGGGCGGAGACAAATCCGAGCCGTTCTTGAGTTGTAAATAATGTAACTAACCCGACTTTGTTCTATATATAATATATATATAGATAAATAAAAAATCTAAACATATATATAAAGCTGAAGAGTTTGCTTATTGTTAGTTAAAACATGAAAAAAAAAACTACAATTTTAATTTAAAAAATTCTTCTAATATTTTACACCTCACTAACACACAAATGTACGACCAAAGCCGCAGGCAAAAGCTAAAATATGATAATCTAATATCTATAAAAAATTTGTTGTTAAAAAATCGTCTATAAAAAACCAGTAAAAGTCCAAAATCTGCTCAGTAAAAAACTCTAATAATATAACAGGCTTTCCTTGAAACATGAAACAATATCTACAATGCGCTACTGCTACTAATGGCCCAGTTATCCACAGTACAAGAAACCCTTCTCATAAACAGTCATAATTTCCAAATGCTTTCCTTTTTAAGATACGAAATGGACGCAATCTTGTCCGAAGAAAAAAGTTATTCTCAACATTTTTTTTTTGGGGAAAACTTACACAAACATAGGTTTGGACAAAAATTATCGCGAACTTATTAATATTGTAAAGGACATAGCAATTTTCTTCAGACTAAAGACTAACATATACCTATAGACGGAGCCCGCCAAAACAATGTCAAAATCAAAAATAATAGCGTAATTTTGCTGTTTATGCTACTATTCTCGATTTCGTATACAGACAGTTAACTTTTGTTAAATGATTAGGAAAATTTTATAAAGGTACTAGTCTTTTATTTAAAATTTTGAGAACAAAATATGAATCATAGTGTATAATAAAAATAATACTTTATATATATATATATATATATATATATATATATATATATATATATTATATATATATATATATGTGTGACTGAGGAGGATTTAGTTACCTTTTTCTGTTATGAAACCTTATTATTGTTTAAAGTCACTATGTTCTTTAATTTACTTTTTATTGCTTTTAAATTGATTTTGAATTTAGAGCAGAGATTTAGTCTCGAGCGGGGTCGAGACGCCATCACGACATTCTTTGCAGATACGTGGTTTAGTAAAGTCGGTTGATCATGGTGGATCATAGAGTTTTGCTTTGATATTGTAGTTGGAAGTCGATGATCGGTGACGTTCCAAGTTTATAACATTGTGACTTCCCTGATTAAATTGTGTATTGAGCACTGAATACTTTATTATTTGAGCCCTGATAACGCCCACAAGATGAGTAACCACCAAAGATGATGTTCGTAGTATATGGATAACACGACATATATATATATATATATATATATATATATATATATATATATATATATATATATATATATATATATATATATATTTGTATTTTTTTAACATTAATTCTCTTCCCCTTGAAAGAAAAATAACAATATTACATTAGTAATATGAGTCGTAAATATGTAGTTTTAGTAATAATTATGTTTGTAATTGCTAATAAGGATCGATGTTAGGTAATAATTCTAAAGTAGAACATTATACTTACATACTGAGTATTTAGAATAAATAGCTGTATCATGAATATACATGAAATATCTACGATTGCATTAAATGTTGTGTAAATACATTAACTTAATAAACAAACAGGAATATTACGACTTGCAAAGTTTACTCAATCACGTAATGGCTGAATGAATTGAAATGTTGCAAGAAAATTATATCCTAAATTAACAAATGGGCATAGAAATCAAATAATTTCTAATGTCGTTAATTTGGCAACATTGTCTAAATATGTATTTCAATTTTTTTTTCTTGAGGTTGAAATTTGACATAAGCTCCATTCCAAATGTATGAAATTACTATCTCTCATAATCAAATTATAGATTATTCAAATAGTGTTATTTTTTGAATAAATATTTTGAATGCACTTTATGTGATTATAATGCATTTACATTTGTCAATGCATACTGTTAATTCAATAATCAATATATTATTAGAAACTAAAATAACTTTATAAGTATAAAATTTAAGTCGGTCAAACCGGGAATCAAAGTCGTGATGGATAGTAAAAATAACAGTGCGCATGCGATATAGTTTCAAAACACGGTGGTGAAACACTGCCGACTTCCAAACTACGAGCTGTTACTGGGACTTTCATACATGCCAGCCACAACACCACCGAGCAGTAAAAAAAATTATACATATAATAAAATTCTAACTGAGCCGAATTTTTTTTTGGAAAATCTTATTACAATAGTCATTGTTATCAATACAGAGGCCGAATCTATAGTTTTTAGAATTTTTGTCTTTATATCTGTGATCGCATCACGAGGAAACCACTGGACAGATTTTGATGAAATTTGGTATGGTGATAACTGGTTATCCGGGTCAACATTTAGGATACTTTTTACCGCGGGAAAATATTTCATTTTTGAGAAATCTATACAAAACGTTAAAATGTAAGTAGGGACGAACCCGAGCGAAGCGAGAGTCAGTCGCTAGTCATATTATAAATTTAAAAGGTAGGCAACGAATTTGAGTGAAATTGGAGTGAAGGTAGCTTATAATTCTGGATACATTATATTGACATATCACTCACGTAAAGCCACATGGGCAAACTAGTTGAATAATAATTTTTATCCAATATAGCACTACGTTTCATCCCGGATATTCAAAGATGGTCCTCGTTAGGTTAGAATAAGATAGGAATGTATTATGCAAATTAGGACATCGGTACATGTGATAAAGGTATGCCTGGGTCGTGTTTTAGGAGTTCTATCTCTCGGGTTCGTCCCTAGTTACGTTCTTACGTTTAGCTCAGAGATGAGATATTTTCTCGCAGTAAAAAATATACAATATGTTATCCCGGATAACCAGCTATCATCATAGCGAATTTCATCAAATTCTGTTCAGTTATTTTCTCGTGATGCGGTCACAGACAGAAAGGCAAAAATTCTAAAATTATAGGTTCGGCCTCTGTATGGATAATAATGTTTATTTCAATAAAATTTCCAAAAAAATATTTAATGTACATATTCGGCTTAGTTTCAATTTTATTATATGTATGTATAGATTGTAACTAAGCCGAATCTGTACATGAAATATTTTTTGGAAAATCTTATTGAAATAAACATTATTATCGATACAGAGGCCGAATCTATAGTTTTTAGAATTATTGTCTGTCTGTCTGTTACCGCATCACAGAAAAACCACTGGAGGAATTTTGATGAAATTTGGTATGGTGATAGCTGGTTATCCGAGTCAACATATAAGATACTTTTTTCCGCGGGAAAATGTCTCATTTCTGAGAAAAAATACAAATACTGCAATGTAAGAGTATACTAATATGTAAAACCTAAGAATTTGGTTTTTGGTCATCTGAACGCGGGTGGAGCCGCGGGCAATGCCAGTAAGTATACAATAAATACTTTCGAAAGATTCATTTAAAATTAAATCTCTCGAAATTTAAATTAAAAAAAAAAAACATCTTAAATATACAAATACATACATAGTTCTATAAAAAGTGTCCATAAAAAATTACAATCGATATACATGCGTATAAAAACAAACAAACCGAAGTTATAGAAAGATAAGTGGGGAATAACCGACAATCCGCCATTTTGTGAACACTCACTACAAGGAAACTCCATCGAAGTTGTAATAAAATAAACAGCTCATAGCTACGGTTTCCTAATGTTTTCCTTTTCCGATACTCGAAAGGAAATAGATTTTTAACGCATGATTTCATGCAATATTGTATACTAAACGCTATCAATTTACACGTGAATACATTCTTATTATATACTTATTATATACTAGCGACTTACCCTTGCTTCGCTCGGGTGTGTCCCAAGTACGTAACCGTAGGCTATGTGTTACTCCAGATTATAATCTACTTTTTTTGTAAGTTTTATCCAAATTCCTTCAGCAGTTTCGGCGTGAAAGAACACACACCTACATACATACGTAAACAAACGTATACATACAAACTGTCGCATCTCTAACAGTTATTCAATTAGTATGTACATTCTTAAGAACAGAATAAAATAATTTTGTTTTTGCGAAGTAATTATGAGGAAATCAGAGATTTTTTTTTTTTAAATATCTTATATTAAATTTACTAAACTAATAAAACTATTTTATAAAAAACTTTGTACTTAGAAAGAAATACGTGTATAATGTCGCTGGATTGGATTTGGACTACTACTATAAATGCTAAAGTTTGTATGTATGGGTGTTCGTTACTTTTTTACGCTAAAACAGCTGGGCCGGTTTTGATGAAATTTAATATACAGATAGACTTTAATCGGTAGTAGCATCATTAGGCATCTGGGGATACCAGATATATCTGGAAGATTCGAGCGTAGCGAGGGTAAGTCGCTAGTATAAACAAAATATAATTTCGGTGCCGTTCTTTTTAACAATAATCCTTAAAAATAATTTAATCACCCTGTGAATGTAATTAATTTAATTATTTCCGCCCTCCGATATAAAGATGCAGCAAATGTATTTTTTAAACGCAGCAGCCTTAGTGTTTCAACTAATGACTTTTTAATGGACGGTACTTGTTATTTTGCAGATAAATTGTTTTTCATAAAGCGAATATCTTTATTGCGATATAGCAAACAGTGACAACGATCGAAAATATACTAAAATTACATTGAAAAATAGCAGTAATGCTTATGGTTACGATTTTCAGGATTTGTGAAGTGAAGCAATTTTTTTTTTAAATTTTGAAGGCACACCAACAGGTGTTCGTTGTCTGTGGTCAATTTTTATTAAGACATTCTCATGAAATATGACATAGTCTATTGCAAAAAGACACTTAGGATTTCTGTTACATGACATTAGCAAATCAAAAACATAAATACATACTAACAAATATTCAGTGTAAAATAAGTTACACAGTATCTCGTTATTTTTATAGAGATTTTTATAGGTAAAGGCGCTTTACGCTGATCAAGAAGCAAGGCTGAAATTGTTTTTAAACGACTTCAGAGTGAGTCAAATCGTTGTACATTTGCAAGTCGTTTCGGGAATGGATTTAAAGGAATTTGGTAGATACTTAAATGTTATAAACCGAGTGTCTTTACATATTGAACAATTAGAAATAAAAAGGTTTAACAATTTCAAAATCACTTTGTATTATAGTTCCATTTATATTTCAACATCAATGGTAAGATGGCCATTTGTAAGATGGACGCTCGATGCAGATATGGTGGACACCAAAGAAAGCGACAACAAAAACAAAATCCTGCGGAATTATTTCATCATTACAAATATCTAATAGAGATAAATTTTGTTATTTACAGTATAACATTTAGATATAGAATTTAAGCTATACTGAAAAATAATAATAAACCATGATGCATTCTCAGACTTACGCATATATTTGACATCCATACTAATATTATAAATGTCAAAGTGTGTTTGTTTGTCCTTCTTTCAATACGAAACGGAGTAACGGATTTGCGTATTTTTTTGTGTGGAGATAGTTGGAACCATCACAATCATTCTATAAGAGGGTAAAACAGGGGATGAAAGTTTGTATGAAACTACCTTTTTAGAGATTTTTTGTAGTTTTAGCGCGAGCGAAGCCGCGGGTTCCGCTAGTCTTAAATAAAAATATTTTCGTTTTTTTTTCGTGGATTTATTTTGATTTTCAGTTCCCAACGTTTAGAATGCTTTCAGCAATCATGGTCACGAGAGAATCTATCAAATTTCGATAGTAAATCTGATAGTTAATTTATACATACATAAATAAACAATGTCTGGGAATGCATCACGAAAGAACCTCTGGGCAGATTTTGATGAAATTTGGTATGATGATAGCTGGTTATGCTGACTATATTGTTGACCCAACATATAGGATAGTTTTTACTCCGGGAAAATATTTAATCTCTGAGAAAGCTATACTATACGGTAAAACGTAACTAGGGACGAATCCGAGAGGAGCGAGGGTAAGTCGCTAGTTTAAAATAAACCTTGACTTACGCATAATCTAGGCATATTAAAATGGCTAGATGTTTTGTAATATTGGGTAGGTATATGCAAGTGAAATCACGGCCAATAGCTAGTTTCATAATCATTTGTTACGATGCTGTAACGCAGGTGTTGAGAGATATTCAACAAACACCAATCGATAAAGTTTATATGCGCATAATGTATGAGACGTTTGACAAGTCACACGTCACGTGTGAAGGATGCCTTATGCAGATTAAATATTTTCTTTGTATAATATTATGATTTAGTAATATTTAGGTTGGTATTAATGTAATCTATGATGAGTTGTATACAAAACTTTTAAAAATAATCGAAATGACTGAATTGAACAAAAAATTATTAGTAATTATTGGTAGCAAAATTATTACAAAAATTTATGTTTGTTCGTACACGTTCGTAAATATACCTTTAATTTATATATGTGTTATATAATTATTGTACTTACCTAGTTGACTGTCATTAAAAGCTTAGGAGACACTTACCTGAAAAAATAAAAATAAAATATTATAATAAATAAATAAAATTATATACATACTAGTTTCAAAAATCTACCTTATTTTGGGCTATGGTCATCTAAGAATACGCTACACACACTGAAACGACTGGACCGATTTGGATAAAATTTAGTTCACGGAGAGAGTATGTAGACCTAGAGTAGTACATAGGCTATTAAACACCTAAGAACATATCGGAGCGAAGTGAGGGTAAGTCACTAGTCTTATCTTACTACTATATAAATGCGAAAGTTTGAATGGATGGATGTTTGTTGTCCAATAATCCCAGAACGGTTGAACGGATCTGGATAAAATTTGGCCGAGATATAGATTATAGTATGGAATAGCGCATGGGCAACTTTTTATCATGGAATAAATGAACGGTTCCCGTGGGATAGATTTGTTATTATTTTTCGCTAGGGACGAAACCGAGCGAAGCGAGGCTGAGCCGCTAGTAAGAAATAAAATTAAGTAATTCTACACATGAGATAGTTCAAAAGCAGTTAAAGCAAACCAACGATTAATGAATCCGCGTTACAGAAGGACAGTTCGTGTAGAGCATGATTTAGAGTTAAATGTAGTTTTAAATGAAACGGTAAAGTTAAATCCTCGGCGACTGACCTCTGAAATGGTTTATTAGTTAACAAAGTTACTTATAAAACCGATTTACTACGAAAGTTATTTGAAATTTAATTTTTTTGTCGTTTTTTCTCCAAATATATATAAGTGAAATATATAAGTAATATATATATATATATATATATATATATATATATATATATATATATATATATATATATATATATATATATATAAGTAAATAAATTATACATAAGATATTTTTTGTATGACAGAAAACCCCAGTATAATAATTTTGGCCTAACTCGAGACAAGAACCCAGGACCTTACAATCTGCAGCCATACTAACAACTAGACCAACAAGACAACTAGAAAACATTAGAAGCAATATCCGAATCACCTCTTTTAGGTTACGATCATTCTCCTAATCCGTTAATGGTTCCGCTACGACTAGAAAAAGATCAGGATTAGAGACGATAGAATTCTAGTACTACAGTACTATATACCGTATAGATACATCTATATTAACTTCCTGATTTCATCTATTACTGATTTTTTTAAGCAAAGTATCTTTCCTGATATTTTCCCGGATTTATTTTTATTTTTGGTTCCCGGCGTTTCGAATGCTTTACAGCAATTATGATGGCTTTTAATCAGCTTTCGATCAGTCATTTGTCGAGAAGTCATTATATTCTTGTTACAGACAATGCCTACCCCAAAAATTTATATTTAAATAATATAATTATAAATTAAAAAAAAATAGGTTTAGTTTACCTTTAGGACGTCTAAATCCTAAAATCAAAATAAATCCGCGGGAAAAATCCGAAAAGATAGTTTTATTTAAAATTTCAAATATTCGCGTAAATCTAAGAAAGTATTATTATTGTTTTTTTATAACTGAAAAACCCTATAACTCTTTTAAACCTCGTTCTCAAATTCTGTGCCTCGAAATCTACAATCGCAGGTATATACTAGACTATGCAATAATGTTTCCTCCAATTTATATGCAACCAAAGGTAAGTACTTCTTGCAACTAACATCCCACGGGACTTAACATCTCAGATTAATTATCCCACTCAATTAATCCCGGGTTAACTAGTAGCTTATGACTTTACGGTTCCACGTTTGTTTAAAGAAGGATAAACATACTAACACACAAACTAACAAAACAAATTCTCTCTATTTTCTCTTTTATCTATATACATAAATTAAATTGAAGTATCTGTTTGTAATGTTAAAATAACAGCTTTTTACTAAATGCATATGAACTTATATACGGTACTTTTAAAAAATTTTGTCTGTCTGTCTGTTTATTCCGGCTAATCTCTGAAACGGCTGGATTGATTTTAATGGAAGTTTACCTAGCAGATAGCTGATGTTATAAGAATTAACTGAGGCTGCTTTTATTTTAGAAAATAATTAGGGTTCCGCTCAAAAAAATTAAAACGTACCTAGGGACGCATCCGAGCGAAGAGAGAGTAAGTGGCTAGTATTAACTAAAAATTGTAATTCCCACGATACTCTAAAGAATAATAAAATGAAACTATTTAAAAAAGCTCAACTCGCTACGGAGCTTTCTTCAAAAGCACTTCATAAATCATATTTTAATATTTCACTTATATTAAAAACTGTTGAAAATAAAGTTGTGATTTCGCAAACTTACTGCAAGTTTCTATTTAAAGATGTCGGCTTTTACGTTGCTATTGTCTCTTAGAGCGGTGACCACGCTTAGAATATTATACTTTATAAGACCATACTAATGTTCGTCCAGTGGTCAAATTCGACCATAATCATTAATGAAAATTTGAGGAAAACATGTTTAAATAGAATTTACTTATCTATATTAAATATATATATTTTTTAAACACTATTATTTTTTTATATATCTATACATATAATAAAATTGCCACTAAGTCGAATCTGTACATTAAATATTTTTTGGAAAATCTTATTGAAATAGACATACATCGATATTATCGATACAGAGTCCAAATCTATAGTTTTTAGAATTTTTGTCTGTCTGTTATCGCGTCACGAGAAAACCATTGGACAGATTTTGATGAAATTGGTATGGTGATGTTTGATTGGTCAACATATAGGGTACTTTTTACCGCGGGAAAATATCTCATATCTGAGAAAAATACAAAAACTGCATTGTAAGAGTAGAATAATATGTAAAACCTAAGAATATGCTTTTTGGTCATCTGAACGCTTAAACTATACAAAATAAAAAATAAATGTTGATAGAGTAGGCCATGAACTAGCATATTATTCCACCAGCAACTATTTATATAATTTCTAGGCCTAAATATGAAATTATCACCGTTACTCGCAAACAATTTCACGGCTGTCAGGATCTTTGTGTACGTCATTCCCATGACAGAAATATATATTAAATCTTATAATAAAAATGGTATTCTTCCTGCGTAGGTACATTTTGATTATATTATGGGTTTAGGTTAAATAGTATTATAATCTACGAGCAACGGGCTTATGCTGCTTTTTCTATCTCTTTTTCTATCATCAGTTAGGAGTTCCCAACCTGGGGGGAGGGGGCATAGTCTAGGGGGCGTAGAGAAAGTTTATTTTGTATAGCATAAAATAAATAAAAGTCGGTAGAATTTTATTATAATAAAAAAATAAAGGGGGATATGAAAATATAAATAGTTAAAATAATGTGTTTTATTATAATAAAAAAAAACTGGGACATGAAAATATTTTTTATAATCCAAGGCTCAACTGAAAAAAAAGGTTAGAAACCCCTGGATCTATCTGAAACTCCATACAAATTATATCAAATTTTATTTTTTATTTTTCTAATAATGAAAATTAAAGATAAACCAAGAAAATTTATATAAAACTTTTATATTCAAAATATTACTAACCTACTCAATAAAATATTTTTAATTTATTCATTCACATACTAACAAGAAACGTATAACATTGCGTCTTAAAGCTTGAAATCGGTACAAGCGTTTTAAATTTAATGTAGTATTTTGAAAATTCATCCCCTAAAAGTAAAATATTCATGATAAAACTCTATTTATATTGTTGATGGGAAATCCCATGGGGCTCTTCGTGTCCCATAGAAAGATATAATGTGGTGTCAAGACAGGAAGTAGTTACTGTGTGACGCGTTCCACTAAAACTTTGTACGCTCGGAAAGATCAAACTCATTTTGGACGTTAAAAGTTTTCTTTACAGTATATTTTTTTTATCGTGATATAAATATTAATGTTATATTATTATATGAATTGCTTCGGTTAGAAACAACTTATATTTTAAAACAAAAATGATTTTTGACATTCTCAATCCGGAATAGTAAGTTCGATATCATGATGAGGTGTTTTTATTAGTAACTAGGTGAAATTTTAAACTGACATAACTTTTTTTTATGAACCGATTGAAATAAAATAAATACTAAGTGTGTACACATGCGCGTACACTAATGTTAAATGAAGCTTACCACAATCATGAGTGAAAACCGCAACCAAATCGATTAAGCTGTTCCCGAGATTAACGCGCACGAGCGCAATGACAAAAAGACAAAAATTCTAAAAATCATTGTTTTAGAAGATAGAGATAGAACCCCTATTGCGTTAATGAAGATCCCCAATAATAGTTTTTTCAAATGTCTTCTATGTAAAGACAGCGATCGGTTACAATTTTATTATATTTTAGGTAGCTAAGTTTTAATAGTTTCTTTACTCTCAATAAACATATAGATAAGACTATTTATTATCAGCATACCCACGAGAACCACGCGAACAGAACCGTACCTACCTACGCAAAATTTACGAATAATTATTGCTATATATGTATTTCAAAACAAATTATATTTATACTCCACGTTAATTTTAAAGCCAGGAAAAAAATCTGAAGATACGTCTCCATTTTAATTTAGGCGAAAAAAACAATTTATATTCGCAAATCCTATAGAGCTTTTAAGTCGCCCTAATCGCTGCACCACAGCCATCCCCATGACATTAAATTACTTTATTTGCTTACAAAATTTCTTTTTTGGCTATAATGGCACTACTATTATTAATATTGCGAAAGTTTGTGTGTTTTTCTTAAAGTGAAATTTCTTTAGAATCGTTGTGATTTGAAACTCGATGAAACGAAAATGCGACACTAAAAAGAGACAAACACATAAATATATAGGAGAGAGAATGAGATAGAATACATTGTCATGTTGCCATATGAACCTTTGTTATTGTCTGAAAAAAATCTTTCCGTATATGATATTCTATAAATATATGATTGTAATATGTAATTTAATTATTGATTTGTTTTAATTTAATTGCGATATTTGCCAAAGAAGTTTCACTTTAACCGCACGTCCATTTTTATTTTATTTTTATAACTTCTTCGCGTTGAAACAGCTTGACTGATGAAATTGGAATAGATGACGGAAGAAATAGTAAACAGAATATGATCTTAAATAGCATAGAATACTATTAGTAATAAGAAATGCCAAAAGATGGCGCTGTTTTGTTGTCAAAAGATAAATAATATTTTTTTTGTATCAAATTGCAAAATTTAATAAGTGGTGCACCCAAGTCAAACGAGTAAGTCACTAGTATAATACAATATTTTAATATAAACTTTTTTTTAATACTAGCATCGAGAGTTACTAATTTTAAAATTTCGTAAACATACGCGTATACGTGTATTTATCAACTTAGAGACCGAGCGAAGAAGTGCCAGGTTATAAAATTCAGAAAAGTTGATGTTCCTTATTACTTTTGTTTTTGAGTTGACACAAATAAAAACGTTTTCAACTTTACATTTTGAAATACATTTATTTACAATTAATGTGTAAATCTAAATCAAAATAAGCGCCATCTATTGGCACGTTCGGAAGGTTTATACTAAATATAAACAACTTGTATGGCCATCTAGTATAATCACCCCACGATAGATGGCGCTGTTTGAAATGAATTAAAATTCTGTATGTAAAAATAATATATCATTTGACAAGAAATACTTTAGTTTTAAATATGGTAGGTAGGTAAAAAATATAATTTTATTTAGGTTTTTAAACCATACATTGCACGTTAATAGCGAAACTGTGAAATACCTTAAAAAAAACAAAGTTATTGAATTTGTATAAAGGTATTATAATTATCCTGATTGTATTTGTTAATGATTACGACAAAAATATATACAGTATTGAAGTTTTATTACACATTAGACGATATTTCTTTTCTTTTCACTCGAAACAGATTTTAGTAACCATAATAAACATTAAATTTATTTTAAATGTTTTTTTTTTCATTTATTATTTTTAAAGATAGTGATGTTTCTATTTTATTACATTGTTTTATAATAAAAAACGTCCATTTACGTGTTTTTGTGATTACGACAACGTGATATATGGAACTGTTACTGAAAGACATTCAGCGCCATCTGTTAATTTACTACGGAACTAAGAAGTGAATCTTGTTAGCACACATAATAGTCACTAGATAGAGCTTTATTAAAAATTTAAAAGGTTCGAAGGAAACTGTAAGCAAAAAAAATTTATGCAAGTAATATCTCGTAATCTGCAGCAGTCTACTTGAAACGTTATTTAAATGTTAGAGTGTAATCTTTTTCAATTAAAAGTTTTTAGACTTTTTTATGTATATTTATTAAAAAAGATGCACAATTATTGTACTGTAACTTAGATTAAACACTAAATCAGGTTTCATTCTATTATTACGCATTAGAATTGAAAAATGTTTCAATACAGCATAATTTAAAATTTAACATATTAAATTTGTTAATATTAACTTAATTACTATATTTAATAGCATTTCTACCGGTTTAACGTTGTTTAATTTTATAAAAATCTTTATATATTAGTATAGATTATATATTTAAAAAAAATCTCGAAGTTACCTTTAACAGATGAGGATCTCTCTCTGCCGCGTCCAGCAATGACTCCGCTTCACTTAGCCAAGCCACGAACTTCTCCAAAGAACGATCGAAGTTTTGCAGCGATGAAACTGCGGAATGTAGCGCTTTTCCACGAGCGATGATACTAAGAAATAATAATGATTAAAGAATTAATATTTTTTTTTTTATTAATATTAATAATATGGAGATATATACAGAATGTTTAATATTTTTTACTTATATATGTATAAATAGTTGAAAGGATTTGGAATATATTGTTACATAATATATAGATTTCCTTAAAGGAAAAGCTTACAGATAGACAATGTCTCCTAATAACACTTATGCTAAGAATAATTACTATCCCATATATTCGTGCTACTATATGTAATAGAAAACGTTGAAAATGAACTAAAATAATTTTTTAAGCGCGTAAAACCACTGGTAGAAACTAGTACATATTTTTTTTTCATTTTAGTCCATTTTGAGATTTCTATGATACATTGAATAGCGCCATCTCTAAGTTTGACTGAGAGTTACATACTAATTAGTGCCACCTATTGGATTTTTAAGGTACTACGAAGTATTTTATGTTGTAGAACTAGCGCCATTCTTGAGTTTAAACAGAACTAATCATTAATAATAGTGAAAGAACAGATTCATTTATTTATCGGCCATTTAATCCCTTGAACGAAAATTTATTTATTCACGCAATGTGTTTAGCGGAAAAAGTCTAATATATTAATATTATATATAAGTAGTTCCTGAGATCAGCGCGTTTAGCTAGTATTCGTATTCAAAAAGTAAAAATGATATTTACACAATATGATATTTTATATACGTATATAATATAAAGAATTAAATAAATTAAGTCTGCCTGAATAATATTGTTATTACCTGTTATTCAATTCGTTGTACCGATGGTTGATGGACTCAGTGGCGCGTTTGATGCGGGTGGTATCATCATTACGATAAACGGCGATCAGGCGTTGCGTGAGTTGACCGAAAAGTTCGATCTGATGCTTATATTGGTGTACTTCAGCGTGGAAAGACTGGAAAATAGAAAAAAAACATGCTTAATATAGATTTATCTATTATTTTAATGAGAATGCGTTTATTTGTTCGTATTACTTTTGCGCAATAATGTCCTGAACGCCCACTATAATTATTTCAATAAGGCAAGCCATATGTACTATATTATAGTGCACAAGTATACGCACAAACACAAGTATATCTATCTCAAACTCCGGAGAGACGACAATTCGAAGCGACCTGTGAGAGATCAGGTGCAAAATTCGAGACACAGCGGTGAAATAACGGTAACTCCCCAACCAAGGGCTTTCACTGAGAATTTATTGACAGAAAACTACTATAATTATACTTGACCCGACGTGGGATTCAAACCAAGGACCTCCGGACATGCACCTGTACATGCTAGCCACTAGATCAAAAAAAAATTTGTTACATCTGTTTGCGTAATAACAGAGTACCACATTAATTGAATTCATAAGTGAAGTAGATTTCTTGAGATATTCAAACTCAAAAGATAATTTCAATACATAATACTAGTAAGTACATAATATTATATTTTATTGAAAAATACAAAACAAAGAACTCTCTTCATATTATATTCATTTCATAACTTTATTTTATTCTTTTAATTATCGTATTGTACAAATGGAATCAGGTCAAAATGTACTAACCTACATTAAAAAGATAAAGGACAATGAAATAAAAAAAAAATCACTTTTACTGATTGAAGCCTTCTTTCTTGTTCTGTTCCATATTTATGGGTTCTGTCCCATATTTTCCTATACCTAATAACCAAACAGTATAAAACCTAGTGTAAAACTAAAATGTACCAACCCTCTAAGGAATAATATAGGCAGAGCGTAATAGAACTAAACATGAAGCCAAACAATAATATTTTAAAATAGTATAATATATATTTTTTAAAACAGTATACAAGTTTTCAGATATTTTACTACAAATCCCATTAATGAAATTATAAATACGAATGTGGTTAGATGTTTATTATTCAATCACGCCAGAACGGCTGAACAGATCTGGATGAAATTTGGCACAGAGATAGATTATAGTATAGAATAGCACATACACAGATTATTTTTTAATTTTTATCTTGGAAAAATATATGATTCCCGTGGGATAGTTTATTTTCTTAATAATACCTATGTTGTTTTTAATCTCTTTTCGAGTGCATTCCTAAGTGAAGGCCATTATTTTTGCTTATTCGCTATGAATAAAAATTTAAAAATCTCCGACCATCTTCGACCATAGACCAAACATAACTAAGAACACTGCCGACTAATTTACCTTTCAAACAAAAAAAAAACAAAATCAAAATAGGTTCATCTGTTCGGGTGCTACGATGCCACACACATAAACACACACACATACACACAGACATGTCCAACTTATAACACCCCGCCGTTTTTGCGTCGGGGGTTAAATAAATAAAAAATATTTAATTTGCTACATTCTACTCTACTGATACCATTTCATATTTGATCTCTTTACATTGCAACAATTTCCATTCCGCAGTACAGTCCGCTTCACTTCATGTATACCGATAATTACTTTGCCTATAAAGGCATAAATTGCAATTAAAATTACATAATTATAACATTATACTATTCAAAGATCGTTTTAAATGGTGAGTGAAATAAAGGTAGCGCTGGAAAGGGTTATGGGTTCGAATCCTGCACGTAGTAAATGCATTTCCTTACTCACTAGATTTAGGGGGAAACAAAATATTTCTATGGGAGTTATGTCTGTCTATACATAACTAACCCATATCAATGTCACAGCAGTCAACAACATAGAGCAATGTATGCTATTATGTAGTACACGTATTGTTCCCTTATAATGTTAGTAAAAGTAACCAATTTATTTCAATCCAAAATAAACCCATTGGACCAAAATATTTAGCAATTTCACAGATTTACAACTAAAGATATACAAAAAAATATGTATTGGGACATTAACAAACAGCACCATCTAGTGCCATGGTAAACTACGAGGTTTGTGTTATGGATACCAGACAGTTGATACACTACACATTTATAACTTTGAATATGTATACATATTATAAATATAAACACCCATAGCTGGATTACAAACATTGGTGCTCATGACACAAATGTGTGCCCCCAGCGGGACTCAAACCCGCGACCGCTGGCACAACTAATAGGGTCACTACAAACTGAGCCAAACGTGTCATTATGTAGATATATGTAATCGAACAAATAGATACTATGTATTTTTTGTAACGCTAAAATGACTGGACGGGTTCAGGTGAAATTTAGTACACTTAGGTACCTAGGGAGAAGGGACGCATGCGAGAGCTAATCGAAATTGTCGAGCCAATAACAAAAAAATAAAAACCGACTTCAAACAAAAGCACTAAAAAGTAAAAAATAACTGATTGGTAGTTTTTATTTACTATACATACCTAATCAAATATTTTCGAAGTCGGTGTGCTTTGCTAAGTATGAAAGCTGGCACCTATTTCGAAAATATTTAATTAGGTATGTATTTAATAGGTAGGCTTTAATTACTTAGCCAAAGCACACCGACTTCGAAAATATTTGATTAGGTATGTATAGTAAATGAAAACCACCAATCAGTTATTTTTTACTTTTTAGTGCTTTTGTTTGAAGTCGGTTTTAATTTTTTTTGTTAAAAAGTTTTTATTTTTCCCTTTTTAGTGTAGACAGTAGTAGCAAAGTAAGGATTCTAACGTGTTAGGCTTGTCAAATCAAACAAAATAAGCCCAAACTCAAAGTATCTACTATTAGCCGTTGAAGAGTTCCACCTATCCACTTCTTGCCAACAGATCAGGTCAACAACACCGAACCACTGTACTATCAACGGAAATAGAAATACTTGCAAAGTTTCAAGTCAATATGACAATTAGAAGTAGGTTAAATTCATCATTAGTTGTTTTTCCACCCTTAGGGGTGGTATTTTTTTTGAAATTTAAATGGGACCAATCTGGAAGTATACCCGTTCAAACAAAACAAAAATTGTCCAAATCGGTTAATAAATGACGGAGTTCTGAGGTAACAAACATAAAAAAAAAACATACAGTCGAATTGAGAACCTCCTCCTTTTTGAAGTCGGTTGAAAAATAAATCATTTTTTTTTCACCTTTTGCTCTCTCAGCTGCATTTCAAGGACATCAGCTGTATGGCCTGGGGGTGTCATACCAGCTAGCCTGGTTTCCATACGGGATAGCCACGCGTCTGCATCGCGCCGTCTCGCTTCGTATCGCTGAGAATCGCCGAGCATAGCATCAAGCTGTGCTTTACGCTGTAGAACGCGAGCATTAGCTTCATCCCAATGCTCTCTGAGGGCGGTAACTGAAAAGAAAATATTGTTTTGAGTTTAGCAATCAGAATGATGTTGCTATAACGTGTAAAATGTTTAGACTAATTAAAGTAGTATATACAAAGAGAAATTATATTAAAGCAGTGAGTTATTAGGTATTTTAGTGGATAGATATTAAATTTTGAAAACACATCAAAAAATTATATGATAAATAATATAATATAAATATTTCGCATAATAATAATGTATTTCTGACTGATTTCAGCCACGACTGAACCATCTGCGCAGGAGGAGACACAAACTCTATTCCTGTCACTGTCATAATCCAATTCAATTCTCTTGTAAATGGTTTCAAAGCGTGCCAGTCGAGCACAGATTACTTCGCCAATGGCAAGTAGAATGTAGAGCGACTATTCGACACAATTGATAAGAGAAACGCAAAAACTTAGATAAAAAATAAATAACGAAATTATCGGGGGTAGAAAATTCTGAATCGCTTCGAGAAAAGGATGGTACTGTCGTGCCTTTTTTTTTGCTCGATTTGGCGGGGGCACTGCCGTGCCCCCCGATCTGCGCATTTATAATAATATTATTATAAGTAACATAAAACAGTTTGATACATTTTATGTTAACAACTCACAAAGAAAGTTTGCTTCGGACAATATAACATACAATACGCTTACAAATTTAAAATACGCTACAAATAAACTAGCACGAGTACAATAAAAATGATGAAAGAATATGAAACAAGTATAATAAAAGAATTAGAAATTTCACAAATGAATGACGGATATTGTTTTAGTGGCAATGGTAAATTTTTAAGTTCAGTTAGCTTTTCTACAATAAATTCTTATTAATTTTATTAACAACTAGCGACTCACCCTCGCTCCGTTCGGGTGCCTACTGTACGTTATAACGATTAATATAAATTTTATCGCAGTAAAAAGTATCCTATATGTTAAGCCGGATAACCAGCTATCATCATAACCAATTTCTTCAAAATATGTCCAGTGGCTTTCTCGTGATGCGTTCCCCGAAAGACAGGCAGACAAAAATTCTAAAAACTATATATTCGGCCGATTCCGATACAGAATCGATAATAATGACTATTTCTAAAGATTTTCCAAAAAATATTTAATGTACAGATTCGACTCAGAATTTTATTATTTGTACAGACATATCTCGGCAATCTTCAAAAATATTCCTTTTTAATTTTAATCTTGTCCAAATATCAGAGTCAAGAGAATTTTGGAGTAACTGCTATTTATTTCGCATATAAATTATACGGTAGAAAATTCTAGAGTGTATCATCATCTTGTTAGTAATTTTGCGTAGATCAATCAATTTTAATAGCCCTCGGGCGAAGCGTCTCGATATTCAAATTATGAAGATGAAATAAATCTAATAATACAAGATTCTCCATTCAACGACCTTTTCTCTTCATGTTTTAAACGAAATATACATATTTGGAATACAATACTTCATTATGTGTTTACTTCTATAGTTGTGAAAAAATTGGTATGAAAAAACGGCGAAAAAATCAAGACTTAAATTTGAGTCTTATTACTTATACTTAGACTAGCGACTCATACTCGCTACGAGTCTGTCAAAAACAAATCTATCCCACGGGAACCGTACATTTTTCCGGGACGATAATATATATATATATATATATATATATATATATATATATATATATATATATATATATATATATATATATATATATATATATATCCTTCCTCAATAAATGGGCAATGGAAAAAAATAATAATGTATGAATTGGTAGTTCCTGAATTAGCGCGTTCAAACAAACTCTAGTCTCTATATAATATAAGTATAGATTTAGAAAAGTTTACTTATTATTTATTATATATATAAAGTATATAAAAGTGACAACAATTTCAATTCGGGACCCTAGACTACATTTTCCTGAAAATTGCCAACAGATATTTGATGAAAACTGGTATAATTGGGAAGGGATTATTTAGCTTTCATCAGAATGTAATGGTTTTTGATTAAAACCTTTCGTGAATACACGTGAAAAGCGGTCGTACGCCTTTATTTCCCTCATTATAGGGAGAAGTCCTAAAACATCATAATTAAAACTTTTCTTTTTGTAGAGCAAATTATAGCAAAACATATTTTGTAGCATTACGTTTTTCCTACTTTGTTAGCTGGAATAATGAAGCAATTTTTCATATTTACCAAATCGGGGTAAACATTTCAGTGTTACAAAGTAGTACACCCACTCACTCGCAGTCTTTTAAGGAAATATGTGAATGTAATTGTGATTTAAATTATTTATTTTTTGTCCATTCCCACATCGACTAGAAAGTCCCCATTAAAGAATGAAAAATAAAAATCCATCGCTAGAGATAGTTGTTTTAGGGTGGTGAACTTCCCCCCAATGTGCGTTTACCTTATCGTAGGAAGTGGTGGGGGTGGGGGGGGGGTCTCATTAGCATCCGGCTATCCATCCGGGTGTGAAGCCAAGAAACACACCGGGAGCCGGGCCACCTTGATGAGCGGTTGCTCCTGGTACTTCTCTGATAGCAGAGTGAACCGTTGGAACATCCCATAGTTGTTGTGGTCTACTTGCCGTCGAGGAGTAGCGGTTGAGTGTTGAGTCTTGCGTCGCCCCATTACGACAAGGGAGGTTCTGTTTTTTAGTTACTTATTGGGTCATATGGATAGTAAGCCTCGACTTAAGTGATCGTGGTTTATCGAAATTCTATTTTTTTTTAGTTTTCCAAACAATTGAGGTCTATGACAGGACACAACGTCTGTCTAGCGGATTCTCGAGTTTAAAAATAACTATTAAGATTGTAGAATCATCTATAAACTTAAATAATCATCACAATAATAGCATAAATAACTTTTAAGTCACCTACATACGACATGAGCGAGGCTTGGAGCAAAAACTAGTTTTTGGTTATTAGCAAGTATAGAATACGATTTTATTCGACATCAGTACTAATATAGCAGATAAATACGATATTCTTTCAGTAGAATTGATTACGTATGCATTAGTTGAAATGATTCAGGGTAATAGAAACATCAATGATTGAAAAAAATCGAGGGAAAACGTACTAAATGTCATTTTCCTCCTCCATCCCAACTCTTGAGACTCTAAATTATTCACAGTACAAAAAGTGATGAGAACAGTCAAAATAATATATGCTCCGAAGTGTAGCTTCAGTGAATCTTGTTTCAGAAACGGAATATGGAAATGTACTGAATATCGACAAATAGGTTTATATGGAGTATTGTTTAAAAATGTAGGTGCGGGTTTGAGTTTGCTTGATATAATAAAATTCTTATTAAACCAAATCAAATCTTATGAAAAAGTTATTAATTTTTAAATAAAAAATATATATTTTGAGGACTTTCTCCGACTAAAACAAGGGCTCTTGATTAAAAATTAAATCATTAAAATCGGTTCGTAATCATATGAAAATCACGCTTGAATTGTGTATCTACTCTTTGTTTGAACGATCAATGATTGTAGTATCTCAGTATGATATCTATAGACATTTGACATGAGCTTCATACCAATTATGTCAAATTCCCATCGCTAATACGAACCACCGTTCACCACAAATAGATAGAATATTAGGATTTACCATAAAATCAAGCAATCCAGTCTGGTCAAGCGACGAGTAAATTTCATATGTCATTTGTCAAAATAAATACATATGTGTATACATTTCCCACAATTTCATTGTAAAATCACAGCAAATTTACAATATGGAGTTCAAACAATTCTCACATTTACCGAGAGAGCAAGTTGACAATCAACTCAACCTATTTTGTAATGAAAATTGTCTGTAAACAATTGTCCTGCAGTACATTTTCAGAGCAGTGACGCGGAAAATTGTATAGACTCGTTCACACGTTTCCTTTCCATGCGATAATTTAATTTTTTTTTCTGTAATTCTGGTTTTAGCTGATTTTAGTCAGCCGAAAGAGAAAACAAAATTTATATGTACTACTAGCGACCTACACTCACCGCGCATGACTCTTAGGTATCAAACAATAACCTAATTATATACGTATGTTACTTTAATCCAATTATTTAGTAGATAAGCGTAAGGAGTATCAAACATACACACATATAAGCAAAAAGAAATAATTTTTTTTATTGCTTTTTGTATTAGTTTAAATTGAGTTTTTTCTCTGACTCCTGTAGAGGTTATGTGAAGCATCCGAAATGTCCAGAATCAAAAATACATAAAAATAGTTTTAATAATAATTTTGCACAGTTACAAAGGTTCTATATTTCATTCAACACAATCTAATACAGTAGCGTTTATGTTATGAAAGTTAAGCAACATAAGCAGCAGTACAAAATTAATAGTTGAACACTTTAACACTAACTTATTTTGCTTTCTCTTGATACAAATTACACAGCCTTTATAAGCTTTAACACGAGATAACGATCTCATGCAAGCAAAAGAACCTTAAAATTTATAGAATTCGCGAAAGCACACCGACAGCTTTAATTTCAAGAGTTTTAATCCGCCAAATTCTCTACTCGGTTTGAACTACCGAGGTTTACTTTAAAATAAAGTCGAGCAATCAGTTCGAAGTAATTATACGTCTTGGAACTTTACCAAGAGCTGTTAGCGAGTGGATGCATTTTTCCTGTTACGAACTTTACGAACAAAGTCACACAAATTAAAGTTTGCCATAGCTTTCGTAACATTAGTGTCGACTAAACACTTAATGAGTTTAAGGCGCTGGTGTTATGAAAATTTCGGTTATAATTAACTGATTTTGAGAAGTTATGGTAATACCATACACATTCGGGGTCGCGGTTTCAAACTTCGTATACGTATTCATGTATAGAATTTTGTATGTTTGTCTACAATATAGTATTAGCATAGTATATATAAAATCAACTAATTTCGATATAAGAATAGATTTAATTATGGTACGAATTGATGAGGTTTGATTTAGATTGAAATTATTCTTTAAATTGATTTATATTAAAAACAATATAAATACATATCAAGATGCCGAAAACGTAATAGGTTGAACAACGATCAGTATGGTAATAGCATTTTTTTTTAATTTCAAATTTTTTTATTTTTAAAATTGTCTTGAAATCGTTTCAATCGTTATGTCAATAAAATCAGAATATGACATACCCGTATATTTTTTTTGTAAAAATTTCTATTCTTTAACGATTGTAGAATACCATATTGTCGCTTAGCCAAGAGCTCTAACAGTAGATATGTTTCGAACTATCTACATGTAAGCTCTTGTATTCATAATAGCGACTCACCCTCATTCCGCTCGGGTTTGTCCCTAGTTTTTACTTTACGTTTTAAGGTTTAGTATAGATTTCTCAGAGATGAGATATTTTCCCGCGGTGAAAAGTATCCTATATGTTGACACGGATAACCAGCAATCATCAAACCAAATTTCAACAAAATCTGTCCAGTGGTTTTTTCGTGACGCGTTACCAGACAGACGGACAGGCAAAAATTCTAAAAACCATAGATACGGCCTCTGTATCGATAATAATGACTATTTCAATAAGATTTTCCAAAAAAATATTTAATGTTCAGATTTGACTCAGAATTTTACATATTATATGTATACTGTATAGATAACAAAATATACATTTGTTTTATTCAATTTCATATATATTCTCGTATTTTATTTATTCATTCGATACAGTTATACAAACCCATTACTTCGATTGAAAACAAACAGTAATAAAAAAATTACATGTTTTTTTTTTCATTAGACTATAAACTCAATTCTATCAAATAGTTCAATTATACCAGTTATTCCCTGAGGTTACACCTAATGTATTTTATAAAGGTCATTATCGTCGAAACCCTAATTTATACTAATATATAAAGAGGTAAAGTTTGTGAGAGTGTGAGTTTGTGACGTTGTAGGAGGTAATCTCTGGATCTACTGAACCGATTTAGACGAAATTTGGTAAATAGATAGTTTGAGACTCTGGGGAGGAAATAGGATATTTTTATCCCGGAAATCATTCCTTAAGGGACGCAAGCTAGGGACGAACCCGAGCGAAGCGAGGGTGAGTCAATAGTGTATTTTATAAAGGTCATTATCGTCATGGTTTTTTTTCAACATTATGGAAATGTAAAATAATATAAAATGGTACATGAACTTTTTTTTCCTCAAACCTGATATATCCTATGACATCATGTTATTAAAACGAAACTAAATACGCATATATTATCAAAATCGATTGTGCCGTTTAGTCATTATGAGAGAACATAGATAAAAATACATACATAAATATAGGCCAGATACAATATAATCCTTCTTTTAGGTAACAGTCGGTTAAAAAGTTAATACATAACTTTGATCTAAAAACAACTTTATTATATGTATATTATATGTATTACATATTGTGTTTTATAAGTAGAGATTAATCTAAAGACCACGAAATTAAAAAATCAATTGCGATATTAAAAATATGCACAAATGGTCAACAAATCACAACATTCAGTTTAGTTTCAAACAACTTTGTTAAAGTTTTCGAAAAGCTTACAAAAACATTATTTTCATCCAAAACTTTCAAAACAAGCAATATTCGATTAATATTGTTAAAGACATACTCAATTGGCTTTATATTATCATTTCAAACCCTAACCTTTCAATAGAGCTCTTAAGTGCAATAATTGAGGGCTTGTCTTTGACACGGGGAATCCCGATATATCTGTTGAAATAAACGATTATAATATTAACACCTCCAGGTTTTCTAAGAATTTAATTAAAATTCTAAATAATCTATTGTAACCTGACACGCCGGCGTGTTCGAGGTCGTGGAGGGATTAAAAAGAATTTATTTTAATAGTTAAGTACTGGAATTTTTGTTTATGTGACAGTTTGTACGTGTATTTGTTGTATTTAGTATACAGACATATTCATACTATGACCTGGAATAATATACTCTTAGGCACTTACGAATCGCTAGTGAAATATAAATGAAGCTTTACATAATTAAAATAAGCTCTAAATTACAAAGCACATTTCATGTTTCACATTGTGAAGCTTTCAAAATATCTTATTCAACAAATTAGTTCAAGACTTCTTTTGCCTTTTTTCACATTTCACGTTTAAGGTAAAATATAAAATTTCGAGGGTAAATTACTTGAGCAAACTTGTTTAAGCGGCTTCCTTCTTCGAAGAAGAAAAAAGATTTATATGAAAAAAACATATTTTCGTGAAAATTAGATATTCGTGCCATTTTGAAATTTTGTGGGTAGATGTCGTCTGTAACAATTACATAATAACCTTTGAGACGCCTGAAGTCTTATTCTCTCCCGTGAGCATGATTGCTGTATATTTTGAAACATAAGGGGCTAAAAGTAAAAAAATAAATCCGCTAAAATATCCAAAAAGATAGTTTTACTTTAAATCCCTTGTATCAAAATATGCGGGATAAACGGCCGTATCTTTTGATTGCGTTGTCTTAGAAGGTAAATTTTTTCACAGCCCTAAGGGATTGTAGACCTGAGTATTTGATATTAATTTCAACTTGGTACCTTTACGCAGTCATGAGAAAAAGAGTCTTGAAATACATACAGATGGACAACAGAGTGATCCTATAAAGGTTCCTTTATTTCCGTTTTAGGTACGGAACCTTCAAACAACGGACACACCAACCTTAGAGTGCTAGTTAATTTTTCATATATAGCTATTTTAAAGAGGTATAATGGACCGAGGCGAGACGATTCTGTGATAATGACCGTCCTAAGTGCAAAGGGTTATTGATAGTGCCCGCGTGCAAATTATGTTCCTGTTATTTTACATTTAAAATGGATTAAAATTCAAATAAGGAAAGAGTTAAGTTAAATATATGCAATTGGAAAATACAAACTTTATCTATATGGAAATATATTTGTACTTAGTTTATACCTTAAATGAAACATTCTTGTATATAAAATTTCGTGTATCTCGGAATCGGCTGTAACGATTTGGATCAAATTTTGTATTTAAATAAAGTAACAAAACTTAGCAGATTACATTATACAGTCTTGATACTGGGAAAAACAAGAGGGTAGAATAATATATATATATAATAAAATATTTTAAGAATGTTACTTCCTTCTCGAATGTGATTTACTTTCCTTCGTCTGCGTGGTTTTCACAGTAAAATAATATTAGGAAAATCGTAGGAAAATACTTATGTATCTAGAAATTACGAAGACTAAAGACTGTAGAAGTGCGATTGAATCGAGTTCCAATTATTTACATAACCTAAATACAATTCCTCACTTCTGACTAGCGATTTATTCTTGCTATAATATTATATACATATTTAAAGTCAGAGCCACTATTTGAAAATTGTTATTAGTGACAAAAACATTTATGGTATTCCAAACCATGGTTTATCTATGCACTAAATTCAATCCAAATCCGTGCAGCCGCTTTAGCATGAAGGTTATAAACACATATCCTTTATATGTCTTTAGCATTTTGTACCACCTGAAGGCTACGGTAAATATAATCCAATAAGATAGTATCAATCGATACCTTCGCGAGGCCGGTCATTAACATATAAGCGCCATCTCGGTCGATTAGACCTCGTTAAAAAAAGATTTGTCACAGCCGTGCCGACATTATACATAGATTACATTTGTATTGAAAAGTACTTATTTTTTTTTTAATTTATGTTTCCCAGATCTAATGTAGTTGACCAAAGAATATTAATGTAGAAGTGGCAGAAAGTCGTGTTAAATACCCGTCCAGTGCAGTAGCAGCATGTTTACGTTGCGCCAACTTCATAAGTATGCTATTGTATCCAGCTCTTTTTTTAAGTCCCACTGCTGGGCACGGGCTTTACTAAATGGAGTAACTAACTATAGTCCGCCACGCTGGTCACGTGCGCAATGGCGAACTTATCGCGGACATATCTTTCGAAAACTTGCTAGGTTTTCTCAGACATCTAGGTTTCCTCACGATGTTTTTATTTACCGTAAGACAAGTAGTAATCAAATTGGAAATGATTTGTCCATGAAAATATCAAATTTGTGAGACCCGGGATTTGAACCTGCTTCACCCGGATTCCCAAACGGGTGCATTACCACTGGGCTGCCATTACCTTTTTAAGTCTGTTATTGTAGTGGAGTAAGGATGTAACAATTTTAAAAATGTACTAATATTTTATTCAAAAATGACATGAAAGAGAGGATTTTAGCTAAGTAACATAAATTATATCTTTCATACAAACAAACAAATATACCACACATATTGTGCGATGTAAATTAATTCATTAATTCGTAGCCAAAGTAAAGCAAATTAGAAACACTTAACTAATACAACTAATTCAAAACTAAAGTTCTAATGGTATTCAATGTAAAACAGTAATCGGCGCGTAACCCTCGGCTTTAAAGTCCCTCGTCCACCTGTTTCTTACGATAAATAGTAGGTATTTTTGACTGCCTCTTTGGTCCATTTATTTAATGCACACACAGTGGTTAAAACGTTATTTCTTATTAAAAATTTAGTATTAAATAAATAAAATGTTGTTATTGTTAACCTTTTAAAGTGCCACAACGTGCTTTATTGCAACACAGGGTGACAAACTATCTATGAAATAATTATAATTAGTCAAGTGGCTAGCATAGGCTCGAAGGTCCTGGATTTAAGTCCCGGGTCGAGTCAAATCAGTTTATGTGTTATTAACACAAAATTTTCTTAGATATAACCCAGAGTACAAAGTAGATTGTGCGCCTGATTCACCGGCAGTCTCGAATTGTATGTAGTCTCAATAGACTTTGAGCAAACACATATATTGCACTGATATATAATTAATCATTTTTTAAATATAAACTTAGAGTATAAATGAGTAAATACTCTAAAGTATCTTTTAAGGTACGTCTTGATTATATCAACTTTTTCATTTCTTACGTATGTTGTTTCAAACTTAATGCAACGAAAACTAACTCGTTTTCCTGCTGTGATTTACTTTATCAAAGTAGTCTTCATTTCAAGAGTCACAAACATCTCTAAAGTTAGATCAAAGTTTTATTAAATTTTGTTTTATTTCATTTACTTAAATATAGGAGCAAAAGTTAAAGAGACATTACATTAGCGACAAGTTATATTTTTATTATATTACTAGCGACTCATTCGTCCCTATGTTTATTATATATATAGTTTTACAATAATGTATAGAAGTCTGTCCGATTTGTTGACATTTATGATTACTGCTCCGCTCCCTTGAGTAGTAGCATGATGATATATAGCCTATAGCTATCCCCAATAAACAGACTATCTAATGCAAAAAGATTTTTTCAAATCTGATTAGTAGTTCCTGAGATTAGCGCGTTCAAACAAACTCTGCTTCTTTATAATATTAGTATAGATTTATTGCACTTTTATAACTAATGATACGCTTGATATATTAAAAAACGTGAACAAAATTGGATTCCGCTCTAAGATCGATTCGAGCCAACTTATTGAATTGAAAAATTATGGTATAAGTGGATGAAACGAGTTGGATATTAACGGACTAAAACTAATATAAAGTAAACTAACGAAAAATGCACGTACCTATATGAGTGAAACTTTATACATAGATAGTCTATGACCTAAAATATGACTACAGTTCCCTACGAGGCAGTAATGTCGGACATATCCGAGCACAGTGAGGTTAAGTCGCTTGTGTATTATACATACACATATAATATGCTTATAAGCATATAATACTAATTAATATGACATGATAATATAATTTGACGTAGGGATATACATATGTTTTAAAATAGCGTTTCTTATCCCATACAAAGTCTCCCTTACCCTCTTAAAAGTGAACGAAGTGGACGGGTTAACAAGTTTGCGGTCCGGACTCATTTGAAGGGTCTCAACCAGAATAATTAAATGGGCACATCTTTGTTTTATGCGGTTAGTAGAAAATTTATTATACATATAATGTATGAATTAAATATATTAAATATAGTGACATGATGAGTGAAACAAATTTTGCGGCCTTTTGACCGATTTCACTAATAAGGTGGTATGTTAAAAAAAATTACACCTTTTTCAGGGTTCCGTACCCGAATGGTGCCAATGTAACCCTATTACTAAGCCTTCGCTGTCTGTCCGTCCGTCCGTCCGCCTGTCAGAGGGCTGTATCTCATGAACCGTAATAGGTAGAAAGTTGAAATTTTTACAGAATATGTATTTCTATTGCCGCTATAAAAAATAATAATAATAAATGAAAAAATAAAAATACAAGAAACATCTTTATAACGTTTGTAATCGATCGTCAAAGTTATTATACTACATATAGAGAGTAAAAGTTATATTAATAGAAGGTACATGTACGATGGCACGGAACCCTTCGTGTGCGAATTCGATTCGCACTTGACCGATTTTTGATTATTATTAGGTACTACGGTTGCCATTTTCCTTTTATCCAAATTATTGTACGATATGGATAGATACCGCCGGAAACAACTATGCCTTAACAGACGTATAAACCTTAGTCTCTCCCGTGACCATGATTGTTGTAAAGCATTCCAAACGTCGCGAACCAAAAATCAAAATAAATTCGAGAAACAATCCGAAAAGTTTTTGTTTAGAATGACAAACATTCGCGTAAATCTAAGAAAAGATTAGTCTATTTATGCTTATGTTTATATATGCGCGATGTGAGGTAGCCTATAACGTTCCCTAAGAATTGGGCTGTCAAATGCTAATAAGATTTTCCAAATAGAACTGATAGTTTCAGAGATTAGGGCGTTCAAACCAAAAAGACAAACAAACAGTTCACCATTATTATATTACCATAGATTATAGAGCAATAATATAAATGTAAACATAATATTACTAGAGGCACATAAAGCTTAAAGTTCCTAAGGATAAGACTATATGACTAAATTACAACGCTGTTTCGCAAAATAGCTACTTCTGAGAAAATCTAGCCAAGTTATAATTGAATTCGGTTAGCTTAGAACCATTTCTAAGAAAAACATTAAGTGAGAATAAGGTTTAAAGGCCGTTAGTAACATAAAGCAGTGAAATTTATGGAAAAACTCAACTTCCTCCATATTCAATATATATTATATAATATGTAATACGTATATTAAGCGTATATCTAATATATAAAATCTCGTGTCACGGTGTTTGTGGTCGCATTTCTCCGAAACGGCTCCACCGATTTTCAAGTTTTTTTTATTGTATATTTCATAGGTATGAGAATAGGTCGTAAAGTATTTTTCACCATCCTACCCCCACCATTTTTAATCGCGATTTTAGTAGTTTTGTATGAACAATATATATATATATATATATATATATATATATATATATATATATATATATATATATATATATATAATAGTTAAGTAATGTAATAATAAATAAATATTAGTAAGAAAATACGGATAATTAATTCTCCTTTTAGAGTTCGACGCTCAATAGAAAGTATAAAAAAATAAATCCTCATCCGCTATCTGTATGTATGGTCACGTTCTGTAATTTTTACCATTTTGTTTTACATTTGTTACTTTTGGTGAAGAAAAGGACTAGGATCAGTTCGTCGACTTAGAACAAAAGTCCAGTTAATATTTTGACGCCAACTAATTTAAACATTGAGAGCGATTTCTCATATATTTTAATTCCAAGGCTTTGACAAAATAATATACTACAATCGCTTATTTTATTCTTATTATAGAGGATAATAGTAGTGGCAAACACACAGATATGTAGATATAGAGATAAACTAGCGACTCACCCTCGCTCCGTTCGGGTTCATCTCTACTTACGTTTTAACGTTTAGTATAGATTTCTCAGAAATGAGATATCATTCCGCAGTAAAAAGTATCCTATATGTTGACCCGGATAACCAGCTATCACCATAACAAATTTCATCAAAATCCCTCCAGTGGTTTTTCCGAGATGCAGTCACAGACAGACAGACAAAAATTCTAAAAACAATAGATTCGGCCTCTGTATCGATAATAATGTAATTCAATAAGATTTCCTAAAAAAATATTTAATGTACAGATTCGGCTTCGTTACAATTTTAGTATATGTAGAGATATAAAGATCACAATGGCCAAGTGCGGGTTGCCAGACTTCACATGTCTTTCGAAAACTTGACAGGCTCTATCAGACATGCAGGTTTCCTCACGATGTTTTCCTTCACTGTAAGACAAGTGGTAATCATGTTGGAAATGATTCGCACATGAAAATATCAAAAGCGAGACCTGGGATTTGAATAATATAGAGACAATACTTTCTTAGATTTACGCTATAAGTTCTTACTGTGTAGATCAAAATGACAGCATATCACATTAATATTTTTCATTTTTCATTTGTAAAAGTATATAGTAATAGTGTTGCTTAGTAAGTTGTTTTTAAATAATAGCAAACTAAATTAAAATTATTATCCTTAATTAATTTTAACTTTTTAAATTACACATAGAACAATTATATGGTTTAAATAATTAATACTATATTTTATATTTTTCTTTATGGTTATAAATATAATGATGGCAACACTAAATATAGATTACTAATTAATAATTTAAAATTGTAATGATTATAATAATAACAGCAAAATTAAATAAATAATATTCCATATTCAATTATAAAACTAATTAAAATTATAAAAATGTTTAAAGTTAAAAAATATTGTAAGGTAATTAGTGAAATTTTCATTTTGTTAATTGTGGGTAGGCTGTCTGTAACAACTATACCTTCGAGACATGTAACACCTCAGTCTCTCCCGTGACCATGAATGCTGTAAAGCATTCGAAACGTCGGGAAACAAAAATGCAAATAAATCCGCGACAAAATCCGAAAACATAGTTTTATTTAAAATTTTATTTAAAATATAGAGATATATAGAGTAGTAGTAGTGGTACATTCAATATGTGACAATTATTTTTAACATTTACTATTATATTTTCTGGTAACTTGATACAATTCAATGTCTCAATGTCAACATATATTGTAAACTAACGACTTACCCTCCATTCGCTCGGTCCGTAAGTGTCATTTTTACATCATATTCATATATGTAGCTACACTAGCGGTTCACCCTCGCTTCGCTCGAGTTCGTCCCTAGGGATATTTTAACTTTTACTATGGAATAGATAAGACTATATATTTTATCACTGCTTCGCTCCCTTGGGTAGTAGCATGATGATATATAGTTTATAGCCTCTTCGATAAACAGGCTATCTAATGGAAAAAGAATTTTTCACATCGGATGAGTATTTCCTGAGATTAGAGGGTTCAAGCAAACAAACAAAAAGACTCTGTCTTTTTATAATATTAGTATAAGTTATAGTTTTATTAGCCTTTGTTGTTATTACTACAGAACATAGTCTATACTCGTATGTATACTAAATTTCATTCAAATCTGTTTAACCGTTTGATACTACGGGACTAACAAAAAAAATTAACAAATTAAAAAAATATTCAAAGATCAAAGCTAAGTAGTGACATTAAACTTTTCCAATAACATTTTAAGAAAGAACATAAAAAAACAGTGTCTTCAAGTAATCTAAACTCGGCGTGTTGTAAAATTAACTTAATTAGACAAACTTTTTTATTATAAAGAACAAAATGTAGAGCAATAGAACGATATATACGTATATATTATCTGTAGCTATATAATATATATATACGTATATATTATCTGTAGGTATATAATATATATACGTATATAAACTATAAATAATGATTCAGTTATTTGAGACATTATTCTTCTTTCCCAATTGTGAATCAATTTTCATATTTTTAATGAGTAAATTAGATTTCAAGAGATTTTTCAAAAGTTTTTTTTTTAATTCTATGTAAAAGCTCTCGTGGTACGGGTGGTATAACTACTTTAAAGTCGGTATAACCTTTTTAATAATTATTTGAAGTCAGTTAAAAATAGGCAATGATCAGTTATAAAAATGTTAGTATATGTTTCGAATCTAGGACATAGAATAGTAAGCTGCAATATATAATAGTAATGAACTACTGACTGATTTAGACCACGGCGGCTAATGTCATTGAAATTAACCACTTACGCAGGAGATATTATAGAGAACACGTTCATTATCTATTCCTTACATTCTTAAATTCCGGTGTCACAATTCGTCTCGACCAGTAAGAGATCAGGCGAAGGACCGACGGTTTCATATGTCCTTTAAGGCTCGGGGATGAAACATGGCGAATTTTCCAACTCTGTGCTGTTACTGAGAGTTTCTTGATAAAAAACCCAATAACTATGATTAGAAGGACCCGTGTCTTGAACTCAGGCCCTGCGGATCTACAGCATTATTAGAGTTGCAGTTCGATGAAAATCAATACTTAGAAATCTAGCGTTTCCTTTATTTTTACAGAGTAATCTACATCAATTCTACTCTAGTTTTACTCAATATTGGCGAAGTAAATTGTCCCAGGCTGCCTCTATTAAAGCCTTATACAAAAGAAACAAATCAATTACAGATAATTAAAAAAAACCAACCCTGTAAGTTATTTAAGGAAAAAATTAAATTACCGCGATATTTTTGTAAGATAACGACTTCAATAAACTCTCGTATCCCATAAACATGCCGGCGCGTAATTTTACGCTAGCAAAAAATGTAGCGAAAGTACGGCACGGGGTTAATTAGAGTGCAGATAAAGTAAGAAGTAAAAGGCGTCGACGTTTAAGTTTTCGAAACAAGTATATACTACAAACTTTATTTACTCATGTTTTTGTTGCTTTAAGTTAATCTTCAATTAGGTAATAAATTAAGATATTATAAAAATATACATTTTGAAGAAAGTTATATCCCGATAAGTAGGTTTAAAGTTAGACTGGTCTCTAGTAATAATTTAAATTACGTTCTTTTTGAAGTCTGTAAAAGGTAAGTAATTTTTAATTAGATGTAGCAATTATAATGGTAATATTTTTTATTCATAATAAAGGAAATTACAGATAAACCTACTTAATTAAATACAAAATATATAAAACAAATGTACACTTAGTTATTACTGTAGAAGTCATGTCCGCGTGGAATAGTGGCAAGAATTCTAGCCGCATTCGTTAAATGGCAATGCCGATTCTTTGGGCGAAAAATGATCCAGCAATCCGGTCACAATTATAATTATTGAGGGAATACTCTTATTATAGTACCTACTCTATCTATATACTAAGTAAATACTACAAATTATACATACATATTTATGTATATGGAAACGAATATATGGAAATTACTTTTTAAACACTTCACGATTTTTTTTTTAATTTCTTTTATAAAACTAAAAGACTTAATACTACTTCTTTATTCATTTATTAATGCTTAGATTAAATAAAGAAAACCTCTTTATTTAACCTAAGCATTAACATATGTGCAGTAAGACCAAAACAAACATTTGCGTAGCACAGTAATGCCCGATTTCACCAACGTCACCTAAGTTTAAGGGATCCCCTAAGCATGGTTAGGGGGCTGTTAGGGGATAGTTTCTGTTTCACCGACAGTTAGGGGTCACCTTAATATGAAAAGGCCCCCTAAATTTAGGTGCTCGAAATATAGGCTTAAAGACGATCGTAAGACGAAATTTAATTTAGGGGCTAGTTTAGGGGACTTTTAAGCTAGGGATCCCATACGTAGGTGGTAGCTTATGGGTTGTTGGTGAAATTGGGCATAGCGCTAGTAAGGTGACGGGTGATACCTAGTATTATTATAATAAAAAAATCGGTCAATTGCGAGTTGAATTCGCACACGAAGGGTTCCGTACCATAGTACATGTACTTTATATTAATACGACGTTTACTCAATGTATATACTATATTAACTTCAATGATCGATTAGGAATATTTTTTTTGTATTTTTATTTATTTTTACTATTTGTTGTTGTAGCAACTGATAGATACTGAGAGAGATAAATGATGTGATGAGATACAACCCTCTGACAAACGGACGGAAGGATGGACGAACGGAGAGCGGAGGCATAGTAATAGGCTTCCGTTGGTACTTTAGTAAATAATAAATACTTATATATTACATGGAAGACATAAATAGTTACTAGAGCAGAAAACGAACCCACCACTATCATGTTTGAAAATAAAACACATTAGTTGCTTTATATTAATATGTACATATCATACTAATTATCATGTCATTTCCACTATGAAATATTAATAAGAAATGTACATACATATAAATATGTGTTTTCAACTCGTATGAGTCAAGCTTCGAACGAAAGCTCTACGTTGCGAGAAACTATTAATTAAAAGCCACATCGTAACGACATAATTTACATCTAATTTGAGTGTTTACAAAGTATGAAATGTACTAATTAAATTTTAGATATATTCACTTTAAAGGGTTAAACTAATAAATATTTACAGTAATGGGTTTAATGAAGTTTAATTATATAACCATATATTTTAACTTCATCTATACATATAATAAATTTCTACATTTCTTGCAAAATCTTATTGAAATAGTCATTATTATCGATGCAGAATCCGAATCTATACTTTTTAGAATTTTTGTCTATCTGTCTGTCTGTGACCGCATCACGAGAAAATCACTGGGCAGATTTTGATGAAATTTGGTATGATGATAGCTGGTTATCCCGGGTCAACATATAGGGTACTTTTTACTGCGGAAAAATATCTCGTTTCTGAGAAATCTATACTAAACGTTAAAACGTAATTAGTCGCTAGTTTATTATAAAAACTCTATGTAGTATGATACTTTATAAGCATGAGCGATATACAGGTGATAGGCGAGCGTGGGTAGGTCTTATACAATGAGAAAGTAATCCCTCAGTCTCACCATACCATCTTGTATTATAAAAAGCATATTTTTCGAAATATAAGCTACGAATAAAAGTGTATCGCTTTTGAAGTTTCAATACAAAAGATATTCTTTGAGCAATTCTTCCGCCCCACAACGCGGGGTCCGTTGACCTCTGTGATATCACTTGTGTCGCCTCGGAAATTTATAGTTCAAAGGGTGATCAATGTTATACATTTTAATTATTTTGTAGTACAAATTCTTGATTAACAAACAATAATCCTTGCAAGACGTTTTAATTTTAAATTTATATATTAAGCGACATAGCGTGGCGAGGTTAAATTGTTAGTATTATATACAGAAAACACCACTTTTTTGTGCAATTTTTATCAAGTCATAGTCTATCTGTGTACTAAATTTCATCCAAAATCGTCCAGCCATTTCCGCGGGAGAGTAACAAACGTACACACACTTACAAACTTTTACAATTATAAATAATAGTAGCGTGATAAGGTAACTATCGATGTAACACTAGGGTGGAATGGCGGGTAAAAACTAGTACTAAATGAATATTAAAGCAGCTCATTAGAAAACATTTATCTTTCACTAGTCACTAAGCCTCGCTTCGCTCGGGTTCGTCCCTAAGTTGATTTACTATACTTTCATCCCCATTTTCACCCCCTTGAGGAATGATTTCCGGAATAACAAATATCTTATGTCCTTTTCAGGGTCTCAAACTATCTTCTTACCAAATTTCATTTAAATCGGTCCAGTAGTTTTTGAGTTTATTTGTTACAAGCATACAAAAATAAAAATCTTGCCTCTTTATAATATTATTAGTGTAGATTAATTTTATAGGTACGTAGATAGATACGCACAGTATAAATTACTAGAAACAATAAAAAATGTACTCTCAAAATAACACATTTTTTTTTAATGTTTGACAATAAAAAAGTTACAAGACAGCAAGTATTTTCTTTGATGTCCATACAATGAGGAAAATCCTTTGAACAATTCTGCCTTAATGCAAAGCCTGACCCTTACGACAACACTTGCCACGAATTTCGAAATATTATGGTGCTTGCGTCTTAAGTTATCATATTCTTCCCCGCTCTTGAGAGTCGCTTGTTATGTTTTCGTGTACTGCATAATTGCCTATATGTTAGTGAGTTCGATTTCTGATAGTACAAATTAGATATTGGTAGTGGATTTACGCAAAAAAAAAATACAAAAAAATAACCAATTTTATGGGCTTCACCGCAGTCAGGTACAAATAAAAATTAGAGCAGGTTTAATAAACTATATAATGTTTACTTTCTAACCGACAGATATCATTTAGTTAGCTAAGTGCATTAATGCTCATTACTTTCATAATGGAGTTGCTAAGTAATTACTGAAATACCTATGCTGTAGTATTTTTTTACATATTACTAAATATTATTCTTTTTTTTCAAAGCATTGGTAGCCAAGTGGTAACATGACAGCTTGAGAAACCTAGTGAAGCGGGTTTTAATCCCAGGTCTCGCATCTCTGATATTGTCATGTGCGAATCTTTTTCAAGATGATTATTAATAGAACATAAGGTGAAGAAAAAAGTAGTGGAAAAAACTTAGCAAGTTTTCGAATGACATGTAAAGTCTGCCAATCCGCAATTGGGCAGCGTGGTGGACAATGGCTAGATCCCCATTGTAGTAAAGGGAGTGTCGTGCCCTGCGGTGAGACGTTAAAAAAGGCCTTACATACATACAAATCTATTTTTAAATTTATATTTACTACTACTCTATATAGAAATACAGTCTTATAATAATTAAAGAACGAATTGTCTGCTGTCTTGTTTGATTTATTTTGTTTAATTTTACTTCTTTTTTGACTCAAATAGGCACAAAGTATGTACACGTGTAAGCTTAAAAAAACTTTCATATAACGTATTATGACAAAGTCAAAAAAGCTATTATAATGAACGCAATTATTCCCAACTTACATTTTTTAATAATAAATGTTACTTTGCGAAGGGTGACCATGAGGGGGAGGAAAAATATTTATACATTTTCTTGTATGAAAATGATTTTTAGATTATACATATTACTATTATTAATAATTTCGATTTCGCTTAGGCTATGAACTATGTTTCGGTGTATAATTTAATAAATGTTTTCTACACATTAGTATAATTATAGTGACATACTCTCACTTTGCTCGGTCCCAAATAGTGATCTAAATATGTGTTATAGTAGTCTATCTGTATACTGAATTATACCAAAATCCGTTCAGTCATTTAGTGAAGTAATAACAAACAAACACACATACGACCTTTTAAAATTATAATAATAAGAAAACCGATTTCAAAATATTACATTCTATTTGGAATCATTATCATACAAAATTTCAACTATATTATTAACCAAGTTTTACATCTCATAAGTTTTTCTTCTTTCCTATTGCATAAAGCTAAATAACATTAAAAGCACATTAAACCACGAGCAACTTGTAAATGAAAGCATTTAAACAGTTTCAATAGTCAATACACTTGTGAGTTTGTGGTTCAAACTAACGACAGTGCAGGCCTCCTGCGGTTGAACTTCCACACGGAAACCTTTTATGGTCTGTTACTTGCGGTATCCAATCACTAAATTGAAATAATACTGTTATTTGTAGCATTTAGTTAAACTTAATGTGATTTTATACAATACTAGCGTCTCACTCTCGCTTCCTTTGGATCCGTCCCTAGGTTGCTTCCCCATACAAACGTTCATCTCCATTTTCACTCCCTTAAGGGATGATGATGATTTCTGAGATAAACACTATCTTATGACCTTCCCAGTGTCGCAAACTATCTTCTTATCAAATTTCATCTAAATCGGTCCAGTAGTTTCGGAGCCTATTCGGTACAAACAAACAAATCTTTCCTCGTATAATATTAAGTATAGATTTCTTTTTTTAAATTGATGTCTCGTTTTTTAAATTGATAAAAATAAAATATTTTTGATTATTGAAAATATTTCATTTTTTGTATTAAACATTTTTTATATCAATACTTTTAACGTTGTTAATGGCAGTAGTAGCGCAATGTTAGCTGCTTCATCTTTATATATATAATTCTTCTGTGAGTGTGTATGTCACTGAACTTCTCTCAAACGACTGAACTTCTCTCAAACGACTGGACGTGTAGACAGGACAACGTCTGTCGGGTCCGCTAGTATTATATAAAATAACTAGCGGACCCGACAGACGTTGTCCTGTCTACACGTTTTAATTTGAAAATTTCAAACTTTTTGGACAAAATTGTGAATCTAAACCATTCCCAGATCCCCTTGAACACACAAAAAATTTCATCAAAATCGGTCCAGTCGTTTGAGAGAAGTTCAGTGACATACACACTCACAGAAGAATTATATATATAAAGATACGGGCTAATTAATTATAATCAATAATTTTTAAATTGGATATGCACAATTTTTTAAATAGCATTGGTAGTTCAAGAGATCATGGATTCAAGCAAATAAAATAAAATCTCTTCAGATTTATACGAGTAGAATAGCTTGATTTCCCATATTTATACTTTCATCCCCATTCTCACCTCCTTAAGGGATGATTTCCGGGATAAAAACTATTTCACTCACTCACTTTTCATATCATGAGATTTAAAAAAAAATATTTGAGTAAAAAAAATTCTTTTCATTTCCTCTTTACAAAACTTGTCTTGACAATAACAAACATAAAAAAAAGAATTATTCAATTTGGTGCAGTCGATCGGAAGTAATGCGCGTACATACATTTCGGCGATTCATATGTTGGGACATATATGTTGGGACACAGCACAATCTAGTTCCATGGTAAGCTACGAGGCTTGTGTTATGGATACCAGATAGTTGATACACCACATATATGTATATAACTTTAAATACAGTATATATTCATTTTTATTTATATAGATACTGATAGTCAAAAATTGTTATTTACACACTGAATTCATGATAAAGTACAATATGGACTTATGTCCTTATATAAAACTATTAGATATAACTTTTAAAAGTAAAATATTACATTAAGAATCATGGTCCACCTACACGTTATTATTTCTAAGAATAACAAAGCAATTCCGAATTAGCGAGGAAGAGAAAGCTCTGGCTATTTCTAAGCTTTCATAAATTATAAATGTTTTCATTTTTATTAAATAAACGTTATCTTACTGTAATGTTAATACTTTGCCAATTTAATTTCGAGGTTAAGCTTTGAGACAAGAAATATAAAAGCTCTTTTCTTTAGTATTTAATAACAATAATTTTTTATAATAGACATTATTTGAGGCCTCATTTTTAGGGATCTATGCCCAAAGGCTTTAAATTGACTATCCATTTACTTCTTATCTTCTGTCATCTAAAGACTGATGTTTAGAGTGTTTAAGATTAACAAAGTACTTGTAGGTTCAAGCAGAGAGCTCTATGGTATACTATCGGCAATATAAACAGTAGCTTAAGCATCAATTTACATGTTTTTGACTACAAAAATAACGTATTCCATACAAAATTTCTACCTTATATACCTGCTGTAACCCCTTTAGGGACTGAACTTTAGGTATATGCAAAATATCTGATTAGCTAAATTTAGTTTCATAATCTATACATATAATAAAATTCTAACCGCGTCGAATCTGTACGTTAAATATTTTTTGGAAAATCTTATTGAAATAGTCATTATTATCGATAGAGGCCGAATCTATAGTTTTTAGAATTTTTGTTTGACTGTTTGTCTGTCTGGGAACGCATCACCAGAAAACTACTAAACAGATTTTGATGAAATTCGGTATGACGATAGCTAGTTATCCGGGTCAACATATAGGATACTTTTTACTGTAGAAAAATATCTTATATCTGAGAAATCTATGCTAACATTTAAAACGTTCCTAATGACGAACCCGAGCGGGGCAAAGGTGAGTCGCTAGTTTAATATATTTATGAATTCAATTATTATGCATGTCATATATATCATTCTAGTAAGAAACCTTTATCATACTTTACAAGTTGAAATTAGATTTATGACTTTGTACTTACATTTTATAAGTGTTTTCAAGCTTTTCTAATTTGGGATACAGAAAACCTCTCTTAGAAGAAGCTTTTGAGTTGACGACACGTTTGGCTTAGTTTCTAGTGACCCTACTTGTTATGCCAGCGGCCGCGGGTTCGAGTCCCGCTGGAGGCATTCATTTTTGTGATGATCCCTAATGTTTGTACTCCAATCATGGGCGTTTATATTTACAATATACATATGTATTTAAATTTATATATGTGTAGTGTATCAACTATCTGGCATCCATAACGCCTCGTAGCTTACCATGGAACTAGATGGTGTTGTGTGTTAATGCCCCAACAAAATTATTTATATTATAATTGGTGTATTTGAAAAATTTCTCTCGTATAGATATATGGGAGCTCTAGTACAAAATGTATGTTAGAACAACTCGGAGGATAAACGACGTTATTAATACAAAACAGTAACTCATAACTCGGGGTAATGTTGCGAGTTGTTTCCGGACGGCATATGAATTATAATAGGGGTGTGATGCGGGTATAAATACAATAGATTTTCTATCTTATGTTGATAGATATAAAGATTATAATAGAGTTTTTATTCCTATATAGTCATTTAAGCAATTTAAGACTTTAACATCTGGCGTTAAAGTTAAAATTGTAATGTGTTTTGAAGGCATAGAGTTGTGTGAAGCTTTACGTATGTAGAGAGACTAAGCTTTTTTGATGTTTTAACTAAGTTTTCTACTGGCTACCTTATTAATAAAGAACATGAAAAAGCTTTGTTCTTATATCAGAAGTAGAGAGGGTTAAAATCTTCAGTTCCGACATAATTTTTTAGAAACCGTCATGTTCTAGCTCTTTGAAACCAGGGTTTATTATAAGTTATACAAACATAGTATACAAAATATTTAATAATATTAGAATTATACATTAAAAAATTAATCTAGTGTTACAAAACCACATATACTTACATTTTTTTTATCTATTTAAAACGTATATACCTAGAGCTAGAGTCGCACCCGAGCGAAGCGATGGTAAGTCGCTAGTATAAAATATTTTTTTTCTAAAAGCCATCAAAGAAAATTCAAAGCAATATTCTTACTTGCTTATAACTTTTAAGTTACGCCAATTTAGATCTTATACCCCAGTATATAGAGATTAACTAACTCTATTAGGAGTTTAACGACGGGAATACTTCATGTTACGTTATAACAAAGCAAAATAGAGTTTAGGATTCGAGGATAAAGTGCATTTTTCTGTGATAATCCCTACGATTTGACCTAAGCAATAAGCGCCTTGTTTATGATTCAATATCTTTCCCGGGCCACCATTAGTACTAGCATCCCTTAAGAAAATATTTTGTATTCAGGGACCATCCCCGTCCCAACATTGAAGTCGTTTATCATAGTTAAACGTTGTACGTCTATACAACGTTAATACTAGGAAAAGGCAAATTTTGTGTACAAGAATGTGAAATTCGTAGAACCCATGGGATAGTAAAGATTTTAAGTATCTTTTCTATACTAATATTATAAAGAGGAAAGAATTTTTTGTTTGTTTCTATCGAATAGCTCCGAAACTACTGAAGCAATTTAGATGAAATTTGGTAAAATAGTTTAAGGCCCTGGGAAGAACATAGGATAGTTTTTATCCCGGAAATCAACGCTTAAGGGGGTGAAAATGGACATGAAAGTTAGTATGGGGAAGCAACCCGAGCGAAGCGAGGGTAAGTCGCTAGTTAGACAAAAAAAATATGTTATTTCTATTTGTAAATTATTCATATGATTCATCCAATTTTGATGAAGCTTTGATATGTTTAAAATTGTGTAAAAATAAAACTTACGTATGTTTCTGTGATAAATAAAGTTGAAAGAAAATTGATCCTTAAGAAAAAAAATGTTCTAAAAAGTGCAATTAATACTGCTCTTATCCAATATTCCAATAACCCCTTGTTTAAGATAAGACAATACTTTACAATAACAAAATGTAATAATAAATTTAATTACATTAAAGCATGGTTCATAAGACCCACTATTCCTATAGATTAAACCTCATTTACAGTTCGTCTAAGCTCAAGGGTTGTTCGAGGATTCTGTCCAACTATTGTCGGTGCTATTGCACAAGGGGTCAGAATCAAATCTGAAGTTTTGGGAACTACGTCTGAACATCTTATGTATAACGTTTAGTACAGATTTTTTAAAGACGAGATATTTTATCTCAGTAAAAAGTATCCTATATGTTGACCCGGATAACCAGCTATCGTCATACCAAATTTTGTCAAAGTCCCTCCAGTGGTTTTTCCGTAATGCGGTCACAGACAGACAGACAAAAATTCTGAAAACTATAGATTCGGCCTCAGTATCGGTAATAATGTCTATTTGAATAAGATTTTCCAAAAAACATTTAATGTACAGATTATATAAACATATGTGTGTACATCCGAATTAAGAAAAGTTCTCTTCTTTCATCTTATTTTTATGTCGATTAAAAACTAATATTTTCTTGTCATTAAGTAATTACTATATGATTTCTTGGAAACGCAAGTGAAAGTTTAATCTCCGGGTCTCGCACCTGAACTAGTTTTCGGAAAACTTGGAGTAGGTACGCTAATTTACACTTGGACCGACGGGTGGACTAAGGTTTGATTCCCCTCGTGTCGAGTAAGACCCGTTGCTTAGCAGTGGGACGTTAAAAAAAAGTTGAATTATCAATTATTTTAGTTCAAATAGAACTAGAATCTAACTTGATGTCGTTTTTAAAGCACATATTTTATTCGTGAAATATTTGAAAATTTCACGCGAATATCGTAGCGCTAAAAGGTCGTTCGTGTAGAATAAATTTAAATATGTACTTATCTGGGCACGACAGCTAAACTTACCTGTAATAAAATATAGACATATTAGATATATATATATATATATATATATATATATATATATATATATATATATATAGTGTTTATTGCAGTAGGTAATATTGTAATAATAAAGGGGAAATAATACTTTCTTATACTTTTTTTTTGTCGCGGATTTATTTTTATTTTTGGTTCCCAACATTTCGAATGCTTTACAGCAATCATGGCTACGGGAGAGACTAAGGTTATAGATGTCTCAAACACGTACTTGTTACCCACTATTTTACAAATATGATTTCAAAAATTCAAAAAATGTCAATAAAGTACCTTACAATATTTGTTAATTTTTATTTTTAAACATTTTAGATTTTTTAATAAATATTATGTATATTATTTTTGCTGTTATTACTATAAATATTACATTTTTTTTTAACATTATTTATACTAATATTATTTAGTGTTGCTATTATTATACTATGTATAATTTATAAATTTCTTCAAAATAAAGGCGAAAGTTTATATGTATGTTACATACATATGTGTGTATATTTATTTTAGTCTTTCACACTGAAATGCCTGACCGGATTTAGATATACGAGGGAGCGTTTTTATGTTCGCGGAATGAAGGGTAAGGGGTTGAAATACAAAAACCAAATTATTTTTCCTTTTCAATATATTCACCTGCAAGACGGACACATTTTTCAGACTTTCAATTAATTTATTTATACCCTCATAAAAAAATGTTTTGTCTTTGTCCTCAAAATACGCTGAAACTTTACCTTAACTTCATCATCGGTGGTAAATTTTTTACCCCGCAGCTCTTTTTTCATTTTTGGAAAGAGGTAATAATCACTCGGGGCCAGGTCTGGGCTGTAGGGTGGGTGGTTCAAAATATCGAAGCCCACTTTAAGCAGGGCAGCCAACGCAACGCGGCTCTTGTGGACGGGCGCGTTGTCGTGCAAAAGCAGCACACCTTTCGTCAATTTTCTCCGTCTTTTCTGTTTAATGGCTTCTTTTAGTCGCTCTAATTTGAAGCGTAGTATTCTCCGGTTATAGAAACACCTTTATCTTTATAATCGATCAATAATATTCCTTCTGAGTCCCAAAAGACCGTTGCCATGAGTTTCCCAGCTGACTGTGACACCTTAAACTTCTTGGGGGGTGCTGTGCCCTGTTTATGCCACTGCGTAGAGTCTTGGTTCGACACAGGTTCATAATGATGAACCCAAGTTTCGTCTCCAGTAACAATTCGACTCAATACACCAACCTTGTTTACATTGAAAAGGTCCAAAAATGCACGTGAACACTCTACGCGTTGTTGTTTTTGCGGCGGCGTGAGCATTTTCGATACCCGTCTTGCGCTGACCTTAGTCATGCCAAGATGATTGTTCAGGATTTTAAAAATGGTTGTATCAGATACTCCAACCATTTCTGCGAGCTGTTTCTTCTTTAGTCGAGCATCGTCGAGTACAAGTTTTTCGACTTTTTGAATAAGTTCTGGCGTGGTCACCTCGATGCTCCTGCCCGGCCTCGGGTCGTCTTCAAGGGATTCCCTTCCTTTTTTAAACAAACTGTGCTACTTGTACACTATGGTTTTTCCTGGACAAGAGTCACCGTAAACCGACGACATCTCATCCATTATGGTCGCAACTGATTTTCCTTGCTTGGTAAGGAACTTTATAACGGCACGATATTCGATTTTTTCCATATTTCACTTTTCATTCCTGATTATGTTGCTTGGTTGGCAATAGCTCAAAGACTAATAGTCTAATATCAATGAAATCTCGTATTTATACTAATTATGAGTCACTAAACACGTTACGATCGTAATGAGCCTAATCACCCCCCTCCAACCCTCTCATTCCGCGAACTTAAAAACGCACCCTCGTAGTACACAGATAAATAATGACCTAGAGTAATACACAGGCCACTGTAAATAATAAAATTTTCCAAAAAATAACGCTACATTATACAACTGGAACATGTTCTAATGCTTTTTTATTATTAGTCGAGTATTAATACTATGTTCTCCCGACCGTTTTCAGCATCGACAGCCAATCTCACTGAGACTAGCTAACTGGGCAAGAGACATTATAGTGCACAACGTTTGTTTTACTCCTTCACTTTGAAATGCATGTACAGATTTAGATGAAATTTAGTGCACAGCGCTCTCCGAGGTGCAGTGGTAAGACACCACAAACTTGCCAATTCCGAGACTTTCAGTACAGAAATACTGAATAACTAAAGTTGGCTCAACGCGGAATACGTACCCAGGACCTTCGGATCTCAAGCCGTACATGCTAGCCACTAGACCACTCTGTCTGTCTGATACCTTAAATTGCTATACAACTTTTTAATATAAGTCTTTTAAACCAATACTGTGAGAAAAGGACCTGTTTTCAATAAATAACGTTGAATTTTCAATAACGCTGTAAGTTGGAAAAAATTTAATCAAAGCCCATAATAACAACCTCAAACGATTTTCTGGTAAGCAACCGGTAGCGATGCAATAATTTGAAGCACTCGCTTGATATTATTTTCGTGTTTTAATATGAAGAAATTACAATGCACTTTTACTTGTGTTTTTTACTTCATTTGATTGTTAGTGCATCCTCTTTCTTATTCTTTTTGTTAAGTTAATAGTGTTAAAACAATTTTATAAGAGCTTTAATACACAGTTTCAACCAAATCTAGGCAATAATACGTATTATATTTCATAAGAGCTTGTCCATTTTTGTAGAGATTGAATTTCTTCTTTTTGAACATATTTAATAATAATATAAGAACCAACAAAGAAAAAGAAATAATAATTCAAAAGTAGACTACTAAAATATTTGAAAATTCAATATTGAATGTATTTCGAATACATTCAAAATTGAATTTACATATATTTTAGTAGTCTATTTTTGAATTATTATTATATAATATAATATATAGTATAATGCATTAGTATAATTATTATATATAGTATAATGCATTCAAAACATATTTCTGCTATTATGATTCGTGTTATGTCTTACTACTCAGTAAAACAAATGTGCACTATCAATAAAAATATTCAATACACGGGAATTGAACCTGCTAATGAATATAAAACATAAAATGTACAATCATCGCCTATATATTACAAAAAATATGTTATAAGCATTTGCAATGAGTACGTACTCTTTTTAAGCTCGCTCTTTGACTCACACTTGATATCTGTATCAAGAGAAAAACTTGGAATTGAGTTAGCTTAATGTGGTTAGTTTGTATCAATGTAGAGTTTAAAGAAGGAAGTGGGGTCCGCACCCCCTTTTCACACTCATAAGGGATGATTTCTGGGATACAAACTATCCTTTGTCCTTCCCAGGCTCTCAAAGTATCTCCATATCAAACAACTAAATAGGTTCATCGGATTAAGCGTGAAAGAAACAGACAGACATACAGATCGATAGAGTTACTTTCACATTTATAATTTCAGCATGAAATAGCTACACATGCAAACTCTCGCTTTTATAAACAGTTTATTTAATCTTAAATACCAAATTTTAAATTCATATTTTTTTTAATGTAATAATATCATCAACGTGAATAACAATATTTAAGATAAAAAAAAATAGTTAGGAACAACATTACATATTGAAAAAAATGGTTAGTTTTTAATTATTGGCTGTCGTTGCCTTTTTGCTATCTGTCTTTTAAAGTTAATATTCGGAACAAGAACATGAACAACAAGCTGACTGATTACCCTTTAGCACATTGACAATCCAAAGTTCGTTTTAAGGATAAGTAAATACCTATCAACTCTTTTCACATAGTTTCGAAAATAATAAGGAAAAGAAATAGTACAAACTAGAAATAGCTTATTTAAACGAAAAATTTAATACTATTTTTACTTCAACTCTTCATTTCTTTAAGTTTAATTTAACCTTTATATAATTTGCCATCACAACCAGTGTATGTATATATATATATATATATATATATATATATATATATATATATATATATATATATATATATATATATATATATATATATATATATATATATATATATATATATATATATATATAGCTATACTAGCGGCTCACCTTCGCATCGCTCGGGTTCGTCTCTAGTAAAACTAGGGAGGAACTTTAACTAAACTCTAATTTTACTTTGTCGCAAGGTTAGTATGGAATAGATGGACTATAATTTGTATATATATAGCTAATAGCCTTCCTTAATAAACGGGCTATCTAATGCAAAAAGAAGCGCATTCTGACAAACAAACTCTTCCCCTTTATAATATTAGTATAGATTACATTAACTTTCGAAATACATTCAAGAAAATAAGACTAGTTTGCTTGACATAGATTAAGTTTATTAGCATACAAGAATCTTTAAGATATATCTCCATTTAAATTATAAGATATCTGGACTGTTCAAAGATAAATTATAACTTTAAATCATTTGAAGTATTCGAGCATCTGTCGAGTACGATCGTTTGCATTCCACCAGCTTTACAGCGTAATTAAAATTATGCGTCGAAAGCGTTTATATTGTCTGCAAAGATATTTCATCATTTTGGGTTATATTATGAAAGGTATTAATATTGTAACCATGTTTTTTACGGTTTATCCTTTACAGTTTTTGAATGCCTACTGTAAGGGGGCTCTATTTCGTTGTCTACTTTCTACGGAAGAGTGATAATAATGTCCTCCAGACCTTACCAGATTGGCCAGATTCCTGTGCAGAGGAGTAAAGGAAAAATTAAGTGCAGACTGTGTATGCCCAAGCATACATGCTCACACTATATATTTGATCCTCAAAGACCTCTCAGAAATACTTTACGTGCTCTTGGAAGGATGAAGCGTCCAATTTAATTAATTATTTAATTATTTCTTGACGGTTGCTGAGATTTTTAAGCAAAAATATATACAATAACTACACTTGGCACGACCCAGGACTCGACTCCAAGACCTCCAGATCTGTAGCCGTACATGCTAGTCTCTAGACCAACGATAAATGTTAAAGACACCACACATAGACAAACTAATCCATCAGATTTGTCCGCAAATGACGACTCTAAGATAATCCGTACGAGTATAGGAGGGACGAGCGGGTACGCTATACGTTTGAATTGCATTACTACAGGCGACCGCATGTCCAAATGCACAATCCGTTCGAAATACGACACATTGTAAGAGAGAAATAAACGCAACAATGTCCACTATAATTTTATCTCAACGGGTACCTACGTCTAGTTTATGGGAACGCAGGATTCATCCGAGAGTGTGATTGCACGTTTAGTAGATACTAGCGACTCAGCTACTCGTGTTGGGTACGGCTTAACGGTTAGTATGAAATAGATAGACTATATATGTACAATATATACATAGATATGATGAGTTGTAGAGGATTTGGGGGGAATAAGATAATCTGCCTCATTAAAAAGTAGCCTATATCACTCTCCAGCCCAACTATCTCCACACAGTAAATCACGCCAATTTGTCTGTTTCGACGTGAAAGAAGGACAAACAAACAAACATAATTTCACATTTAGAATATATAATATAGATATACCTACCTTAAAATGCTAAATAAAAAACAAAATATATGTCAATGTAGAAAAAACGCTTATGTATGGAAAATGTCATCCTATATTGTTTTTAGTTTTCTTATATAGATATCGATTGCAGAAAGTTATCTTCTAAGTTAACCTCCTCTAACGAAACTTAGTTAAATTAACAAAATAGTATAAGCAAATTGGGTTGTATTCAAAAAACGAAGTAGGTCCAAGCTATTAATGAACATGACACTAACTCAACAAAAAGAGCACTTTGCCTACTCGATGATGACAAAAGGAAAAACGCTTGTGTCACCACTCCCCACCCTCTTTAATTTGGCCATGTCATTACCCCACGGCTCCCGTTTCCAATCATATCCTTTATTACCTCGAATTGCCGCCAATAAGCCCTTTTTATTTGGTCATATAGATCTAAGCGACCACATATGCCTTTTAGGTCTAAATAGACTAAAATCATTGAAAATTTGTAATTTTTTTTAATAACTATATATGGCAATGAACATGTTCGTTTGTGTAAAGGAGAGAATCTTGAAAATTTTTGACGATTGCTTTGAAATTTTCATAAATATATGTAAGTGTTTTACATGTACGAGGTTGTTATGGTTACGTACCATTATATTTTTTTGCAACGTAATAGTATACACAAGTCCTGCGTATGGTCGCGTATTCTCAACGCTAACACTTTCAATTTTCGCTTCACTTAGCGGTCACCCATCCTAAAAATTCCAATGATGGTTGCTTGCTTAACTACCAAAGTTAGGCATTAGTTAATAAATAAAGATTAATTAAGATCCCAGAATTAAGCGGTCTTAAACAGTTACAGTTCAAAATAAGATTTTCTACAAACTTCAAAGTGTGCTTTAACAATTGATACGAGATATATTCTTCTGTCACTCGAATACAAACGAATAAAATAAACAGAAAACAAGAGAAATACATCAGGACGTGAACACATGGGATTTCACTTACATTTAACTTATTTCACATATTTACACGGATTTGAACCCTATTACATATGCAATAAGGGATAAAATTGTATGTCATTTTTAGTATGAATAGTATACAAAAAGTTATATTGCCGAAATATTGCGTAATTGTGTAGAAATTTGGGGTGTGGAATATGAATATTAGAAGGAAGGCGAGTCAACACTTTGGCCAGAATTGCTTGCTAGAACTTCTTTATGTTTTTAGAGGGTTATGTAACAGTTTTATGTTTTATATTATGTACATGCACCATAAAAGCCTGATCTATAAACGATGTGAGGAAAACAATTGTAACTCTACACTCGGTTGCTGCTTATGAAAAAGCCCTTTAAATTTATGAAAAATCTATTTCTATCTTACTAATATAATAAACCAGCGACTCATCCGCTCTCGGGTTTGTTTCTAGGCAGGTTCGTTTTAACGGTTAGTATTCGTAGACTTCTCAGAGATGAAGATATTTTCCCGCACTAAAAAGTATCGTATATGTTGACCCGGATAACCAGCTAGCATCATACAAAATTTCATCAAAATCTGTCCAGTTGTTTTCTCGTGATGCGTTCCCAGACAAACAGACATAAAAAACTAAAAGCTATAGATTCGGCCTCTGTATCGATAATAATGACTATTTCAATAAGATTTTCCAAAAAAATATTCAATGTACAGAATCGACTCAGTTAGAATTTTATTATATACATAGATAAAATGTAACCCGAGTAATATTTAGATCGATATCAGTATATTTGAAAAGATTATAATATAATTGAAAAAACAACCTTTTACAATAAATAAATACATAATAATGTACATACTCGTATCAAGATTCACTTAGTATTGGGGTTAAAAGTATAATTACTATAAAATTAATAAGTTATAACAGATGCATGGAGTCGTAAGCACGAACCAATCGTCGCCATAGCGCTTATTTGTTCAAACGACCAATACTTGTTGAACTTTATAGTAGAATTTGCTTCCTCTATTTTAATGAAAAAGCTTTATTTTCTTTTGCTCTCTCTCTCTCTCTCTCTCTCTCTCTCTCTCTTACTCTTTTGCTCTAGGTACGTTTTAATGGTTAATATGGAAAAGATGGACTATTCATATTATATATTATATACGAGTAAATAGGTATGATGAGTTGTTGTGGGTTGTATAATAACGTGTTTTTCCTTGGGAATGAGATAATCTCCCGCGGTTAAAAGCCTATGTCTCTCTCCAGCCAGGTTAGGTTTCGTAGAAACTTTCATTTCCTATTTTACCCCCTTATGGGATGAATTTCGAAAAATACTAAAACACATATTTATTAAATTGTATTGAAGAGCATTAATACCAAGTTTCAAGTAATTTTTATCGTAAATATTTTTTTGGGTTGTATTATAATATGTTTTTCTGTGGGAATAAGATAATATCCTGCGATAAAAAGTAGCATATGTCACTCTCCAGCCCTCCAATTATTTCCACTCAAAAAATCACGCCAATCCGTCACTCTGTTTCGATGTGAAAGAAGGACAAACAAACAAACACCCTTTCACATTTATTATATTAAAATATGGAAGTATGGATATTAGTATACATATAGATAAAAAAACATTTTTATACCAAAAGAATTGATATTTAAGAGTCAATAATTTCATTTTTTCGGTAAATTGATCATTTGGGCAAATAAGCACTGAAACGACGTAGTAGGAAAATAATTCGAAACGCAAGTCATAGCACCAAGACAGGCGCTAGAGCATTAATTACAGTTGATATCGGTATGGTAATGCTTTAATGTCTGCGGTCAGGCGATACCGACACGTAGAGTTAAATGCAATCGTAAACGAATAGGGTGTTTTGAATTATTTCGAGGTTTTTCGTGTAATTAATATTTTTATTCGTGGCTTTGCTCGGGTCTACATCGACAAAATCGCCTTGTAGTGTGATTAATTACTAAGTGTAAATTAGAAGTAGAAAATTAAGATTTACTTTTTTATTTGTATGTTTGTTTATATCTAGTTTTCTATTAAAATAATTCGAGGTATTCAAGTTAAAAGAAAAAACTGTCTTTCACGTATATATAAAGGCAAACATTTTAGATTACTTATATTCACTTCTCTTATAATTTTTAAATAAAACTATGTTTTCAGGTTTTTTTGCGGATTTATTTTGATTTTTGGTTCCCGACGTTTCCAATGCTTTACAGCAATCATGGTCACGAAGAAATCAAAATAAATCCGAAAAGATAGTTTTATTTAAAATGTCAAATATTCGCTTAAATCTAAGAAAGTATTTTCTTATAATTCTCAAAGTTTGTATGATTTGTGTTTGTTTGTACATGTATGTTTTTGTTACTTCTTCGCTTTGAAAAAGCTGGACTGATTCGGATGAAATTTGGAGTACACAGATTACGATCGAAACTGACAAATAGGTTACAGGTTTATATTGTATCAACATATACGATACTTTTTACTGCAGGAAAAGATCTAATATATAATAAATTTACAAAAATGTAATAATAAAGTTAATATCGCGTGAATATTTGAATTTCAATATTATTTTAAGTCATATATTTAAAATAAATCATTCCAATTAGAGCTTAAGAATAAATAAACTACGTTATAACAAACGATATCCCGCACTGCGGTTAATTGGCACACATCGTTAAAATTTAACAAAGTTTGTGTAGACAAGTTTGACATAACCTAATCGTTAGGCAAGTCGGTTATAATTGTTACAAGTATATAAAAATACTCAAAAATTACTTGCCTAGTGGTAACGAATTCGCTTGGAAAACCAAGTTAAGCTGGTTCAAACGCCTGGTCTCATATCACTGAGATATACCCACATAGGTAAATGTTTATACTGAGTTTTGCTGTATCGATTAAAAAAAAGCCTCTAGCCAAAGTAGAACACAGTTGTTTAGTTAAATATATAGAATTATCACTCACGCAGCTCACGCAGTATAAGAACATAATTAATATGTATTGATATGTGTACATCATTAATATATTTAATAAAACATGCTCATGAATGAGGTTTATACAAACCAAAAAACCGTTTCAAAATCGGCCAAGCCGTTTCCGAGAAAAATGGCAACAGACACATACAAGCAACTCTTACCCTAAAGGCATATACTATACCGTCTCTGTTACCGTCGCGGGTAAAAAGAGCAACTGTTGTTGAGTTTCTCACCGGCTCTTAGCACAACAGCCTTCCGAGCCGGTGGCAAATTCCTCACGGACTTATATACTGACATTTAATTTAAATTTAAATTATAAAGGTGACGATTCAAAAGTGCTTGTAAAAGTCTATTTGAATATAGTATATTTTGATTTGATTTGACATCATAATAAAAAAAAAACTAAACATCCCCTATTCTTACACCTGTAAAACTTATTTCCTGTAAGGCGTCAATAGCATACATTATTCACTACCGACCGTTTATAAATTCGACAGCAATCTGATACATATTTGGTAAAATTTTCAAACATTCACCCTTACATTATACATATATATGTTCGACTCTATATACGTGTATATTCGATACCGTCTCCCCTCGCCGTCTGCTTGAAACCAAAATAGTCCGCCCCATGCCTGCGATATTCTACCCCGCGCTCTACGCTATTAGGACTCTAGCTAATCTATTACATCGTACGTTTAACTTTACTGCTATACTAAAACGCTCTATTATTTAGTTTATATATAGAATGAAATTACAGAATAAAAAGTAAATAAAAATAAAACCAAAATTAATGTAAGAATTTCATACCTCTTTGCATTGATATACAAAAACTCAATACCGTCTCAAAAATGTCCTCAAAAAGAAGTGCACCATTCGAAATTGAGTTGCGCTTTTTTCAAATCTCTGTTGCTCATATGCTTTTCGGATAGCAAAATTAACGCACGTTATTTTTGTGAAAGAAAAATATTGTGGAATGCGTATGTTGGAATTTGTGCTTAGACAATTAGATCTTTTAATTTTTAAATTTTATTCTTTGGTTTGACTTAACGTCTCATGTCGACGCCACTTTTTGAGATCAAATTAGGAAAAAGAAAATTAGGAAATCTATACATATAACAAAATTCTGAGTCGAATCTGTACATTAAATATTTTTTTGGAAAATCTTATTGAAATAGTCATTATTACCGATACAGAAGCCGAATCTATAGTTTTTAGAAGTTTCGTCTGTCTGTCCGGGAACGTATCACGAGAAAACCACTGGCCATATTTTGATGAAATTTGGTGTGATGATAACTGGTTATCCGAGTCAATATATAGGATACTTTTTACTGAGGGAAATCATCTCATTTCTGAGAAATCTATACTAAACGTAACTGGGGACGAACCTGAGCGGAGTGAGGGTGAATCGCTAGTTTGTTTATTTTTTTATATATTAATAGCTTAAGCAATTAAATTTATTATTTATAATTAAATTTTTTAATGGATATTTACATTGACATAATGTTTTTGTTAAAATTACTGATTTCATTTCGAAGATGTCATTATTCTAATATTTAAACTAAAAAGAAAGATCCTTATGACTTTAATAGTACAACGCGTTATATAGAGTCCTCACCCAGTGGCTAGACGCGTCTGTGACCAAAACGGTCTCGTCGCGGAACGTTGCCAGATTTTATACTAACTGACTATACTATTAAGTTTCTTTTATTAGACTTATTATACTCGTAATTAATTTAATAGTTTATTTCGTACTAGTTTTTGCTAATAATTTAAAGTGATTATAAGAAAAAATGTTATTGAAAGCTTTTTTTGATTACAAAACGACTACTTTATCAACCATGAATTAACCATTTACTTAGAATATTTTTTATACTAGTTGACTGATAGCGTGGAGCGTAAACGTCTGGGTCTGGAAATATGAAATTTTTAATCAGACGTTCTTTTCTCGTGAAAGTGAGTACTTCTTTTTATTTCAGTTTAGCAGCTATATGGTGTGACTGCGACCACTTGCTCTATTGTAATCAATCTAGTACTTAGAACGATTATTTATTTTTCTTCCTTAGGGAAGATTGGTTTAAATTGACATTTTTGAGTTCGGACATTCGACTTCGGACATCGTACTTTATATGTGCATCAGCCCTTCATGTAATTCTGCCCTTTTGACGAGTCTCTCTAAGGCAGGAAGGAGCCTTCACTCAATACTAATATAATAATCCATCACATTATCCAAAAGCGGATTAGTGGACTTCACACGTATTTTATAAACTAATTAGGTAATCTCACACTTGCAGGTTTTCCTTCACCGTTTTTCATAGTTTTAAAACTCGAAGTTTGAACCCGCTTCACTTAGTTTTCCAAACAAGCGCATTACCACTGACCCTACAATGCTATATTTACATTTCATAATGATACTAGCGACTCACCCTCGCTTCGCTCGGGTTCGTCCCTAGGTACGTTTTAAATTAAAATGGATATAGTATGTTATCCTTAAGATATAGATATACGCCATCGCGGTCTTTTCTGTAGACCTATATAAGATACACAATTCCTTCATACTTTATTTTGTTATATCTCAAAGGGTTTAGGTAGCATTTTCGTTGAAAGCTCCCAGACGTCTTATTTTTTCCGACACCTCCAACAAATATCGTTATATTTTAGCCAATGTATACAAGAACTTAACTAATTATCTACTAAAACCTTCCTCTTGAATCACTCTATTTATTAAAAAAACCGCATCAAAATCCGATGCGTAGTTTTAAAGATTTAAGCATACATAGGGATATAGGGACAGAGAAAGCGACTTTGTTTTATACTACGCAGTGATATAAATAATTAAATATTAAACCATTTCCATCCCAAAACATTTAGTACTAATTGCACTATGCTGCTTGATAGCAATAGGTATTTAACGCACGCAATTTATCACCGGGTGACATGGGTGTACGGGATAGAGTCGTTTACTGTTTGTCAACGCGTAACTAACCCATCATCTACACTAATACATATTAAAAATTCGTAAATATGTTTGTCAGTTTGTTTTGAAAAAAAAGGAATATATGGAAAAATATAATATACCTTTTGTTTTCATAATATTAAATACAGACAGAGCCACCTTTTGGAAAATTTTATTATTAATAGTATCACTAAAATATATATAGGTTATGTGTTACTACTCATGTTTATCTTTTTTTCGGTAAATGATGTTGCATCGTATGATTTGTATAACGTGGTATAAGCAGTATGTCTGTACATATGTATGTATATGGGGTAATGCAGCTAGCATTAATGCCGCAATTCCACGCGTATCGCGTGATCAATTTTTTATTTATGTATCGAAAGTTGTTCAATAGTTATACGATAAAAAAATCGGATGAAAAACAGAGGAGAAAAAGTTACTGAACTGTTTTGTCTTTGCGTATTTTTATATAGATAATAACATACAATAATATTTTCTTAGATTTACGCGAATATTTGACATTTTAAATAAAACTATCTTTTCGGATTATTTCGCGGATTTATTTTGATTTTTGGTTCCCGACGTTTCGAATGCTTTACAGCAATCATGGTCACGGGAGAGACTGAGGTGTTAGATGTCTCGAAGGTATAGTTGTTACAGATAGCCTACCCACAATTAACAAAATGAAAATTGCAAAAATTACCTTACAATATTTTTTTAACTTTAAACATTTTTATAATTTTAATTAGTTTTATAATCGAATCTGGAATATTATTTATTTAATTTTTGCTGTTATTATTATAATTATTACAATTTTAAAAATATTAATTAGTAATCTATATTTAGTGTTGCCATTATTATATTTATAACCATAAAGATAAATATAAAATATAGTATTAATTATTTTAGCCATATAATTGTTCTATGTGTAATTTAAGAAGTTAATATTAATTAAGGATATTAGAGAGGTAGAGATACATTTATTTTAAATAAATTATCTGTACTAATATTATAAAGAGGTAAAATTTGTGACCCTGGGAAGGACATAGGATACTTTTTATCCCGGAAATGGGAAAGCAAGGGTGAGTCGCTAGTGTGAGATATATGTATATTAAATCGTATCAAAAACTCTTAAGAATTAAATACATTTTAAAAGCATTCCTTTTTTCCAGTAAAACGTGAAGTACGTCTTAAATCAGTTTATATAAGAGTGTTCTTCGTTTTTAACTGAAGGAATTCTAATTACATTAAATTTAAAGTCACTCTTGTATAGAACTAGCGACCTAATCTCGCTTTGATCTGGCGCGTCCCTGGGTACGTTTTAAATAGATTTCTGAATCTGTTTCTTTGGAGATACATATATGTTATCACTGACTTTTCTATAGGCCTCTTTAAGATCTACAATTTTCTAGTACATTGTTTTGATATATCTCTAAGTTTAGCAAAAAATAACCATAGAAGCGTATAAAAATAGTTTTTTTTCCAAAAAAAACCGTTCGTTATGTATAAAATTTTTATCATAATTTTCTATTATATATCAAAAATACAGGATAAGGGATAAGTTACGGCTATTCAAATAGTTTAGTACATAATCTGCTAAGTACCTCCCTACATAGCAAGAAGATTAGCACCGCTAAGCTCGGTTTAGTAAATGAATAATGGAATTAGTCCGCTTCACGTATAAGTGATTATAATTTTACTTAAGGAAATAATGAATCCATGCTTAAAATTATAAAAGTGAAAGTGTGTTTGTTTGTTTGTCCTTCTTTCACGTTGAAAGAGAGTGACGGATGGAGGTGAATTTTTGTGTGGAGATAGCTGAAGGGCTGGAGAATGACATAGGTTACTTTTTAGCGCGGGAGATTACCTAATTCCCCAGGAAAACACGTTATAACTCACAACAACTCATCATACCTATGTATAAATATAATATATAGTGTGTCTATTCTATACTAAGCGTTAAAACGTACCTACCTAGGATCTAACCCGAGCGTTTTTAATGTAAATATTTAAATTAAAAAAACTATTGTTAAATCGGAATTTCATTGAAAAGTTTTCTCTAGTTAACGGTTTCTCGTATTGGTAACAAGTTAAATAACAACAGTTCGTGGCGGTCGGTCAAGTCGTTGTTGCGATGTCGAAATTTTGCTGTATTTTTCAGATTAACGAGTGAAACAGAGCTGCAGTCTAGGCACTACGAAAATTTCAAAGTTAAACAACAATTAATGGCTCAATTTTTAAAAATTCTATGGAAAATACACCTTATATTTAATATTTTTTATTTCTCATAGATAAAGCTAAGTTTATTAAATTTAGAAAGATAGGTAAATAAATGACGACACCTTTGTCTCAGTTTTTAGTGCTCGGGCTGGATTCGACTCCTGCTGGGGGTATTAAATTGAGTGATGAGCACGAATATTTGTACTCCAGTCATGGATGTTTATATTTATGTATTTAAAAGCTCTATATGTGTAGTGTATCAACTATCTGGTATCCATAACACAAGCCTCGTAGCTTACCATGGAACTAGATGGTACTGTGTGTTAATGTCCCAATTTATAAAAAAAAAAACATACACTTCATTGCCCACCACAAAATATATACTTATATAAAAAAGAGAAATATAAATGGTATAAAAGATGCACAGCAGGCGACCAAATCGGTAAAAGCGATTTCTTTCCTTGGGGTGGGGAATAAGTTCTCGTATATAAAATACTCGATGACGCAATCGGTATATAAATATTATACTACTTTCTACAACTTATATATGTATACAGCCCTTTTTAACGTCCAACTGCTGGGCACGGGCCTACCAATACGAGGTATATCAGACTGTACACCACCACGCTGGCCAAGTGCGGCATGGCGGATTTTAGTTGTCTTTAGAACTTACTAGATTCTCTCAGACAACCAAGACTTGAACACACTTCATTCCGATATCAATGTGAGCGTGTTACCACTGAGCTGCCACTGCCTCATACCATAATAAGGTACGTTCATAAATACATACAGACAAACCAATTTTTCATAATAATGAAATTTTCAACGATATGTAAGAAAATTGTGGAAAATCCCTTTCAATATGATAGAAAAGGAAATACAGCTTAAGTAATTCAGAAAAAACATATTACGAGCATTAAATAAGGACATGCAAAATAGCTTTTAGAACATTTGCTGAAAAGCGAAAGTAAACGATTATCAGATGTGATAACTTTTACGTTAGGTCGAAGCAATAATAGACTTCACATGTGTGTAAAAACCTACTTTCCTAAAAACTTTACCAGAGGGTTTGAGATATTCGATTTTATTGAACGCGCTTTATAGAATCTCTTATAAAATCAAAATAATATAAATAACTAGTCACTCACCCTTGCTTCGCTCAGGTTTAGCCCTAGATAAGTTTTAACGGTTAGTATGGAATAGATAGACTATATGGTATTATATATACATAGGTACAAAATAAACAGTTCTGAACTTTTTCATTTTGCAGCTGTTCTTTTTTTGGGTTTTACCTATTTTTTTTCACAGTCCATTATATTTTCTTCATCTTTACAGCAAAAACCATAAAGATATTGATTAGAAAATCGAATGAGGAGATAATGGAACGCTCCACGACCTGATTGTAGCTGATTGATGATGATAGATTGAAATGTACCAAAATTGTGTAGAAATTGAAAATAAATCTTATTACCATATACAGCGGTAGCGGTGGTATTTATTAATTACTTGGGCCTTTTGTATTTATAATATTATACTAGTGACTCACCCTCGCTTCGCTCGGGTTCGTCCCTAGGTACGTTTTAACGGTTAGTTTGAAATACAAATCTTTGAATTTCGCTGCTTTTCTGTACTATAATATGCATATATTATACATAAAAATCTTCGTCTTGAATCACTCTATCTATTTGTGAAAACTGCATTAAAATCCGTTGAGAAGTTTAAAAGATCTACTATGTTTGGCGAATTTAAATAGGAACAGTAACATTGTTACTCTATGTCATAGTCTAGAAAAGTGTGTGTACAAAATTTCATTTAAATATGTTTAGCCAATTCCGCGTGAAGGACACACACACACACACACAGAAATAAAAAAATCTTTTCCATGTACAATGTATACATAAGATTTCTTATCTATATAAAATTATGTACTTAAAATAAACCGCAAATTCATGTGATATATGACTAACTTTATTTAGTTTGTTCTTTTACATCTCTTTCGCATCAAACATCTAACTTATAAATACAATATACGCCGCTATAAAAATACAAGCATTTTCAAAGTAATATGTAAACTTAAATATATGTATGTATAATTGTGCCTATATACTGTACATATATTAATAATAAAGACAGAGTGTCGTAGAACTAAATATGAAGCCAAATAATGTTTTAAAATAATAATAGTATACATACATAATGAAAATGAAATTTGGGATCTCCTTTGAGATATAAACTATTCATTACAAAATCATGAATATCGTTCACTATAATTAGCGACTAACACGTAACATATAAATTTAAAAATATGCAGACAAATTGTTATCCTCCTTTAAGCAAGTCGGTCAAAAGTTCAGTATAATATAATTTATTTCTGACCTCGTCATAAAGTTACCACCTAGTGCGATAAAATATTAATGTGCTTCGAGTTCTAGAACTCCTAGTAAGAGCTAACCAGGTTAAACAAACAGCGAAAATAAACAGAGCCCGAAATATTTTTCAAGCCAGTAAAAGCCGGTACAAAACTGTAGGAATGAAGACAACTTAGCATTCAGTATGGAATACGGCATATTGAGATTTTTAAAACTTTGTCTAACTATATTTAGTTTGAAAGTACTGTTTCGTTTGTGTATTTTTAACAGATTTAAAAAAAGTTAATTAATAAAAAAAATATTTATTTAATTTTAGCTGTTATTATTATATTTTTTTTTATTTAGTGTTGCTATTATTATATTTATAAGCATAGAGAAAATAAAATATTTATTATTCAAGCCATATGATTGTTCTGTTCGTACTTTTAAAAAGTTAAACCACTATATAATGCCTTTGAGACGTTTAAAACCTTGGTCTCTCCCGTGACCATAATTGCTGTAAAGCATTCGAAACGTCGGGAACCAAAAATTCAAATAAATCTGCGAAAATACCCGAAAATATAGTTTTCTTTAAAAGTTGGAGTTTCTATGATACCATTTTTTAAGAATAAAATAAAAAACCCATGCATAACTTAATAAGCCTATATGTTCATTCAGGTCATAATCTATGTCCCAATTTTCATCCAAATCTATCTAGCCGTTTCGGTGTTATGTATAAACATACAAGCTGACACGTGTATATTTGTTTGTAGCGTGAATCAAAATAGCCATAATATAATTCATTCAAATTGTTCTAAAGTGAAGCCATAAAAAGAATAATAAGCATAATTTTATTCAAAGTTTTATGGACAATATCAATTGGGTCAAATGTCAGAACACTTGATATCTTTAACGAAATTAGCCGCAAAAACTCACCAAAAAGTCTCGAAAGTGCCATTGACATGGAACATAAAATTATAACCACATCTTGTTTTTTTGTTACTGGTAAATAAGTAATTGGCTTGTGTTATGGATACCAGATAGGTGATACATTACACATATATAGCTTTAAACACACATAATATAAATATAAAAATCCACGACTCGAGTACAAACATTCGTGCTCATCACACAAATTGAAGCCCCAGCGGGATTCGAACCCGCGACCGCTGGCACTTCCTGTGCCAACACTACAAACTAAGCCAAACGTGTCGTCGCCAGGTTAATTTATTATGCCCGAAAAATGTACTGTTCCCGTGGGATAGATTTGTTTTTGTCTAGGGACGAATCCAAAGCAAAGCGAGAGTGAGTCGATAGTAAATAACAAAAGTGTGATATGAAATCATATTTAAGCTAAACACGTGTGTTGAGTTTGGACGGTTTGCATCTAACCTCTTGATGTCTAACTTTGAAGTAACTGAGAATTCAAATGTAGTTTACTAAGTCAGTTAGTAAGTAAGTAAGATTTAACTTATCTTTCATTAACAATTTGTACGTTATCATATAGTTTAACGACAAGTATTAAATTAAAACAGAAACAACTTTATATTCAATATCGTTTTTGATGTATACATATATGTTATTCAATAGAAAGGACATCAAAAACAATGCAATACAAAAACTTTGAAAATTCAATTTCACGTACTATTTTGTTTAAAAATATTCGGTAAATGGTGAAAATATAATAAATATTTTTCGCTGAATCTTCTGAGTGAAATTTATGGATGGTGGCTATTTGTCACGGCTTACTATCTATGTGATTTAGTAGTCGGGGATGCGACTCAATGTTTTACCATAAAGAGTAATGTTGGTACATTAAATACCTATGTGGGACACCCATTTGATGTATCGTGTAATGGGGTTTTTACATATTATGTTAAAGGGATGATGAGTTATGGACTTGTTTTTATTTATAACTTTTTTATTCACAATTTTTAAAAACATCAAGATTTATTATATATAGGGAATTTTTAAATGTTAGAAAAAAAACCTTTAACTAAAATATAATCGGACTAAAGATCTAAAATTTAATAAAAAATAATAATACATAAACGTGCAGAATCGAACCCGCTGCACTTGATTTTGTAAGCGACTGTTATCAACAGGCGTCAATGCGAAAACCTAGAGTACACATAGAGTACTGCTAGGCACCTAGCGACGCACGTGAGCGAAGCGAGTATTATAAAAAAGAGAGTGTGTTTGTATATATATATGTTTGCCATTGTTCCATGAACTCACAGATGTATGTGATTTTTGGCATAATAGTATGCATGCTGAAGAGATAAAAATAGCTTTTCATTATTTCGACTCCTCTACAAGACGTTTTCGTAGGCGCGTAATGGGTTTACTTGGTAAAATTACAATGCAAAGTAATATAGAAATATTAATCCAAGTTTTTAAGAAAATTCTCCGCCGGAAACTGGACTTTTTAACAGTTTCCAGCCCCATTAATATTTACGTCGGCCCTGATCCCTCCTAATCCGGCTTGAGTAAACTCGCGTGCGTAATTCATCAAAATATTTAAATACTTATTTCCTTTTCCTTATAAAGCAGTAAAGTTCGAATATGCATTATTGTGTCGCTTTAAAGTGGTTACAAATAAGCTACATTTTTCAAAAAATGTCTTTAAGCTCCTGTGTATGTTGTTATATAAATTCTAATTACATACATTTAATTTAAAACGTTTTCATATTATACGTACTAAATGCAATTATATAATATAACTAGCATTGCCCGCGGTTCCACCCGCGTTCAGATGACCAAAAACCAAATTCTGAGGTTTTACATATTAGTATACTCTTACATTACAGTTTTTGTATTTTTTCTCAAAAATGGGATATTTTCCCGCGGTAAAAAGTATCCTATATGTTGACCCGGATAACCAGCTATCACCATGCCAAATTTCATCAAAATCCCTCCAGTGGTTTTTCTGTGATGCGGTAACAGACAGACAGATAGACAGATAGACAGACAGACAGACAAAAATTCTAAAAACTATAGATTCGGCCTCTGTATCGATAATAATGTTTATTTCAATAAGATTTTTCAAATAATATCAATTGTACAGATTTGGCTTAGTTACAATTTTATTATATGTATAGATAAGGTTTTCTAATGAGTATGCGAACTCCACAGACTTTTTGTCCGTGTCTTTCTTTGAGTTTAGGTTTTACGTTGATGTTCTTTTATATATAATCTCGAGTTATAAAAAGTTAGAATAAAATGGAAAATATAAAGGAATAAAGGAAGATAAAAATATGACGCCATCCCTAAGTTTGAAATAAGTTTGAAGTCATACCACTTTCTTAATTTATATGTATTCAGCCGTTTCTAACGTTCCACAGCTAGGTATGGGCCTGCCTTCAATACGAGGGGGATCAGGTCATAGTCCACCACGCTGGCCAAGTGCGGGTTGGCGGACTTCACATGTCTTTCGAAAACTCGTTAAGTTCTCTCAGATATTTAGGTTACCTCACGATGTTTTCGTTCACCGTAAGGCAAGTGATAATCATGTTATTAGAAATGATTCGCACATGAAAATATTAGAGGTGCGAGACCCGCGATTTGAACCCTCTTCACTCGGTTTTCAAAGCGAGCGCGGTACCACTGAGTTACCACTGCGTTATTAATTTATATATCCGTATTCATTTATAAAGTGTGTGTTGTGAATATGGATGTTTGTTACTGTTTCACGTAATAACGGCTGAACGGATCTAGATGAAATTAGGAATACGGAAATAGATTATAGTCTGGAATAACACATAGGCTTAGCACTTTTTATCCCGGAAAAATGTATGGTTCCCGTGGTATAGGTTTGTTTTTCTTTTCAGTAGTGGTATTATATTTTGTTTCATTTGTAAGAATATTTGTTCACAATTGTACCCTCGTGGGGCAGTTAAAACCCAATATAGAGTTCACAGGCGCCGTCATCCTTTGTTTCTCGTAGAATTTTATAATAATACACGCTCGATTAATGAGGACGCTGTGCCATTTGAAAATGTTTCTTAATGAACACTGCTTATTTTTACGCGTAATTTGACGATGGGTTCATATTGTATTTATAATTCATCTGAAACGTTCATTCAATTAAACATTTTGTCATACTATTTAGTAATAATTTACGTTATTTTTTTAGAAATACATAAAATACCAACGTCTGTTCATATATCCTAAAACAAGTCTTTTAGGATTCTTTCCCGGGTTTTTTTTGGTTCCGTAAATTTCGAATGCTTTACATCAATCATGGTCACGTGAGGGACTGGAGACGGAGATCGGGCGGAAATCCTCGAAAAAAATATCAAATATTCGTGTAAATTTAAGAAAGTCTGTGTGTGTGTATCTGCTTGTAAAAGTTGATTTGCAATTGCCAATCCATACAAACATGGTCAAAGCCGAGACAATATTAGTATACCTACTTCTATATGATTTCTCAGAGATGAAATATTTTCCCGCAATAAGAAGTATCCTATACCTATGTTGAATCAGATAACTAGCTATCATCATACAAAATTTCATCAAAATTTGTTCAGTGGTTTTTTCTGATATGTTCCCAGGCAGACAGACAAAAAATTTAATAACTATAAATGCGGCCTCTGTATCGAAAATAGTAACTATTTTAATATTTTCCGGAAAAAAAAACGATTTTACAAAATATAACGCCGAGAGAAGCTCAATTGCTCCTACAGTTAGAATTAAGAGTAGTACATTGGCCACTTTTTTTTTAATCTCTTAATTAATCTTAATTAGTAGCAAAAGTCATCTAACGTTAAGTACTTGTACAAGTAAGAATTTTGAAGGGTACTTACAGGGAATGACGCAATTTAATTTGTTTTTTATTTTGTACTGGTAACAAATGTATGTCTATGGTACTTGTATTCCCAGTCATAAGTTTTTACAAATACTCAACGGACGTCGCTAAAAATACGTTTTTATCTATGCCCAAAGCAAAAAGAGCTGGATATGTCCATGACATACCGGTAAAGAAGGAGGATTGTTCAAAAATTTACATAGTTAAAAAATCAATGCAAACTTTGATCTCAATAAGAATATTATACTTGTAAACTTTAAATTGCTTTTTTCTCATAATCTATTCATTAGGGCATTCCCTATTCTTTGCCTGTACCCTTCATATGCAGAGACCACATGTACATTGCACATAGAACGTATACACTGAAATGGTTGTTCTCTCAAACAACTGTATATTAATTAAAACATGAAATGGAAATAAATGAAGAGATTTAATAACGTTCCACCATCTCCATCCGATTTGTACTTAAACTAAATTGAACTTAATCTCATAGTGACAAAAGTAAAAATGGAATAAAACATACAATTTTATTCCCGGAACAAATTTTACCTAACAATGCACGCGAACTAAAACGGCGTGCTTCAGTTGAAATTCGTTCATATGTTCGAGCGTTTTAAACAACTTATTTTAAGGAAAACATTAATTTACACATATAATAAAATTCTAAGTGAGTCGAATCTGATCGAAATCTTTTAAAAATTTTATGATGATCTAATATAATGATGATCGAAACGCATCACGAGTCACTGCCACTGGACAGATTATGATGAAATTTGGTGTGATGAAAGCTGGTTATCCGGGTCAGCATATAGGATACATTTTACGGCGGGAAATATCTCATCTCTGAGAAATCTATACTAACGGTTAAAACGTACCAAGGGACGAACCCGTGCAGAGCAAGGGTGAGTCGCTAGTCTTTATTAAAATCTTAGTAAGACTGTACAATAGTAACGGCTATTAGGACGTATGATCATAAGCACACCTTTTCCAAATCAAAATTTAAATTCATAATTTATTCGACAAAATACGAAAAGCTAGTTTCGTTTAAAATTTCCATTTTTTTTCAAAAAGCCTTATTTGAAGTATAACGAACATATTTTAAAAGATTGGATAAGTTATGGTATTGTAAAAAATAAATAGAAATTCGAGTATAGTATTATATGGTGTGTTTATGATATGTTCTATTACTTGTATGTCGTAGATAAGCGTTTATGGTGTAAGTTAAGTTGTTTGTACCCACAATACCCATAGACCATAATCATGATTGAAAATTTGAGGAAAACTTATGTATATGAATAGAATTTACCTATCGATGTAAAAAAAATCTAACCATTTTCAATTTTTTCTTGATATATATAAAGCTCGTCAATAGCTAACAAAAAGAAATAAAATGGGTTGACGAACAAAGGAGAACAATGTACTGAATGGTTTTACCTTTGCTTATATATCTCATATATTAAAATTTCGTGTCACGGTATTTGTGGTCGCACTCCTACGAAACGGCTCGACCGATTCGCTTCAAACATAAAGCCAAACAGTTTTTTTTTGTAGATTGATCGCGGGTATTGCCGCCGATTCTGCTAGTTTAGGTATATATAAAATATTAAATATGCTTTTTTTTAATATGAACATCATTTATATGTAATTTTTTTTACTGTAGCATCTATAAATCAATGAGTACCAAATAAATCCATCATCATACTTTATGAAAATTATTTTACTATTTTTGTCTAAAAACTGAGTTTGATATTTTAGTTGCAAAAAAATCTACAACTTCAATTATAATAACTAATTTTTTAGCTTTATTTAAAAACCTATATGGATCTATATCTATTTGAAAGCCTGAGAAGCTATTTATTTATATGTTACGTCAGACAATATTTCAATTGCATACAGTGTCTACAGTAGATATCTATCTACAATTATTATTTACTGCCAAAATTTAAAATATGCGTCACAAAAAAAACACCCCTCGCATTATTTTTCACGCAAAGCAGGAATCGGTAAAAGATGACTTCATTTCCTGAATTTTTATAGCCAACGAAAATTTCTTATTTCCTTTAAAAATAAAGAATTATTGTATACCACGCCGTTGTACGGAACCGTCGACTTAATTTAGGTTGTGCGGATATAATTTCGAAGATACGTCTGGAGATAGTTAAATACTTACTGTTTTTTAATAGAAATTTTGAACATACCTGAAACAAAGATAATAAAATTTATAGTATACATATAATAATAGTTAATGTCATTTAATGTTGCTTAAATTAACTTATTTCCTCACATCTAAAGGGTTTTTGGAAGAAATCTCGTAAAGAGATAAGTTATATGTATGTATTGTATGATACATAAATAAAAAAAAATAGGAGTATATGAAAAAAATACATAATTTCCATACATTAGTTTTAAAAACTAACAAAACATGCTTTAGACAAACTGTAATCTCACTTTTCAAACGGACCAAATCAGCCCAAACTCCAACTAGTACTCATGGTCCCATCATCAGATTACCTTAGTGATGTCGCTTACAGAATTATCATCACGATTCCACAAGAGTACAATAATATATTGTAATTTCATATTCAGTTCTATAAAATAACGATTAAATCTGTAATTTGAAGACAATTTTTAATCTCATCTTCAACAATTGTAGAAAAACATCTTCGCTAACCATTTTTATAACTCTAGAAAATGCATTGACCCATAGCACTTATACAACAGGTGGTTATGTGTAGAATTACTGTAGTGTTGAGGGTAATTTCGAAATATGGATTCGTGTTAGTCAAGTGTGGAATAAAGGCGTTCACCCGAGAAACTGTTTTATTGCGCATTGGCGACGAGGATAAAGTTTTTGAAGTTTTATTGCGAAGGGACGACTTGTGTTGTACTTTATCAGTAATTTTTTGTGGTTTTACACATAAGTAGTGTAAAATGTCGATCGGGAAGATGGATAATTTTGATGTGTCTAACGGTTCGTGGTCCGCGTACGTTGACCGTTTAGACATGTATTTCAAAGTGAACGGTATTAAGGAGGATTTACGTACACCGACACTGATCACAGTCATGGGGAGCGAGGCCTATGATTTGTTAGTCAATCTAGCGGATCCCAAGAAGCCGGCGCAGTTGACCTATGCAGAGGCGACGGAGTTGTTGCGTAAGCATTTGGAGCCGACACCGTCGGCACTAGCCGAGCGGTACTCGTTTAGACAGAGGCGTCAATTAGTCAACGAGATGTGGCTGCCTACGTAGCCGAGCTGAAGCGGCTGGCAAAAAAAAACTGTAAATTTGGCGATAGTTTAAGTGAAAATCTAAGGGATCAATTAGTGTGTGGTCTAAGGAGCGACGTGGTACGACAGAGACTGTTTGCGGAGAGCGACAGTCTCTCATACATGGATGCGGTGAGGATAGCTTCCTCAATGGAGGCTGCGGAGAGGGATGCGGCCGCGGTGGAGGCACCGGCTGGGAGCTGTGTACCGTCGACAGGAGCGGTGGCAGCGCCGTGCACTCGTTGAGAGCGCCTCACGAGCGGACGCTTGCCCCTGTAAAACCTTTACGAGCGCGCCAGCTGTCAGCGGCACCGCAGCGAGCACCAGTGGGTTCTCGCGGGCGGCCAAGGGCAGAGTGCAAAGGTTGTGGTTCGTGGCGTCACGGTTATAATAATTGTGCTTATCGTGACTTTGTGTGTGACAATTGCCGGCAGCGCGGTCACTTGCGTCGGGTGTGTCCTCGGGGGGGATTAAAAAGTGATAGTGCGGGATTGAATCGCAACAATTATGGTTATCGAAGGGATCCGATACATTTCGGTGACATAGACGATGAAAAGTCGCCGGCGGAGGACGAGAGTGCGGATTTTCATCATTTATGCTTAAATGACTATAAGTCGGTGAGTTTACCTATTGTTATAGATGGTAATATTATAAATATGGAAATTGACACAGGTACTGCGATTTCATGTGTCAGTAAGAGGACATACGAGAGTAATTTCAGTCATAAAGTAATAAAACCGTGTAATTTAACATTAAGATTTTACAATGGCACTAAAGTGACTCCATTAGGGACAATAACCGTGATGGTGCAATACAAAAATAATAAAAAAAAATTAGATTTATTTGTGATTGATGGAGGCACCACTTCACTCTTAGGTAGGCAGTGGTTAGCTGAACTAGATGTATCTATTCCTAGTTTTAGATGTTAATTTTGTTTAATAGCAATCCCAGCCAAATAAAATAAAGAAATATGTGTTTTATTGGACAGGTATAAGGAATTGTTTGACGGCGGCCTGGGGCGTTACACTGGTGGTCGCGCGACGCTGCGAGTACGCGAGAACGCGGCGCCCGTGTTCCACCGCGCGCGCCCTCTGCCGTATGCGCTGCGCGAGCGCGTCGACGCCGAGCTCGACGCGATGCTGCGTGACGGCGTAATCGAACCCATCGACTGTTCTGACTGGGCTTCTCCTCTAGTGCCGGTAAACAAGGCCGATGGTTCTCTTAGATTATGTGCTGATTACAAGTGTACTGTTAATCCCGTTTTATTGGTCGACCGGTATCCTTTGCCGAAAATAGATGACGTCTTAGTTAAACTGAGTGGGACAAAGTATTTTTTCAAAAATTTGACTTATCGCAAGCGTACAGCCAGATTGAGTTAGACGATTCGAGTAAATATACAGTTATTAACACCCACAGAGGTTTATTTAAGTATAATAGGTTAGTATTTGGATTAGCATCTAGCCCGGGCATATTCCAACGTATTATGAGTAATCTATTAGGTAATATACCCAACGTAGAGTTTTTTTTAGATGATGTCATCATAGGGGGGCGGTCTACTGCTGAACACGTAGAGGCTTTAGAGAGAGTGTTTGAAAAATTACATAGTCACGGATTAAAGGTGAAAAAAAATAAATGCGTATTCTTAGTAGAAGAGGTTAAATTTTTAGGGTACATTATATCTAAAGACGGTATTAAAACGGACCCCTCCAAGATAGAAGCAATAATGAATATTTCGAGACCGCAAAATGTAACAGAATTAAGATCATTCTTAGGTATTGTGAATTTCTATGCAAAATTTGTTAAGAATATAAGTTGTGTGTTAGTACCACTTTATAATTTATTAAGAAAAGGAGCCGAGTGGGTCTGGTCTTCGGATTGTGAGTTTGCTTTTAACGCAGTAAAAAAAGCATTAACGAGCGCGGAAGTGTTAGCGCACTATGATCCGACGGACAGTCTTACACTTACGTGTGACGCGAGCGCGCGGGGAGTGGGGGGTGTGCTGACGCAAAGCGGCCCGCGCGGCGAACGGGTCATTGAGTATGCGTCTCGAACGCTCAACGATGCTGAGAAAAATTACTCTCAAATTCACCGCGAAGCGTTAGCCATTATTTTTTGTGTAAAGAAATTTCATCAATATCTGTACGGCAGGCATTTTATTCTGCGTACAGATCATAAGCCTCTAGTTAGTATCTTCAAGAGTAACGCGGCTATACCGGCGATGGCCGCTAGTAGGATGCAGCGTTGGGCAGTCATATTGTCCTGCGTACTCGTACGACATTGAGTATGTAAATTCATCCAGTAACGGCGCGGACGGACTATCAAGACTACCAATAGTTAGTAGTAGGGAAAAAGGAAGAGAACCTCCCCGAGCAAACATTTTTACATTTCGCTCAGGACGCTTTGTTATTAAACTATAAAGAAGTAAAACAACAACTGATAGGGACCCGATATTAGGTCGAGTTTAAATTACATACGAAATGGTTGGCCCACAGATTGTGATATTGTGAATTTACAACCTTATTTCAATAGGAGGCAAGAATTATATGAGGAACTAGGATGTGTTATGTGGGGCCACAGGGTGGTGATTCCAGATAGTTGCAGAATAAAGGTTTTAAAAAATTATTCATGAGCCTCATATGGGCATTGTTAAGTCTAAAGCGCTCGCGCGCAGCTACGTGTGGTGGCCGGGGGTGGACGAGGCGGTCGAGGCGGCGTGCCGCGGGTGCCCAGTGTGCGCGGCGCACGCCGACGCGCCGCCGCGTGCGACACCGCATCCGTGGCCGCGGCCCTCGCGCCCTTGGTCACGCGTACATGTTGACTTTTTAGGGCCTTTGTATGGCAGAATGTATTTAGTCGTTGTTGATGCGCTATAACTAAGTGGATCGAGGTTTTCAATGTAGCTAGTACCGCGGCCAACGGAACTATCGAAAGATTGGAGGAGCTTTGGGCTAGATGGGGCGCACCCAAAACAGTTGGTATCCGATAACGGCCCACCTTTCTCTAGTAGGGAATTCGAAACATTTATGTCCCATTACGGAACAGAACATTTTTTTCCGCACCGTATCATCCTGCATCTAACGGAGCGGCAGAAAATGCTGTTAGAACTGTTAAAAAGGTTATTAAAAAAGCAGTGCACGATAAATGTAACGTGAATAGGGCCTTAAATTCTTTTCTACTGTACTACAGAAATACCGAGCATTCAACGACTGGGGAAAGCCCATCACATTTAATGTTAGGTAGACGAATGAGAACTCGATTGGATTTGTTAAAACCGGACAGAGAGCAGAAAGTAGAACAAGCGCAACGTAGACAAGTAGAAGCTGCCGGAGGCGTGGATAGGTCTTTAAAAGTGGGTGATGAGGTGTGGTATCGGCAATACCTAAAGGGGGATAAGTGGGCTCCAGGGGAAGTAAGGGAATGCTTAGGTTCCACTAATTGCAGGATAGTAGCAAAGGATGGTAGTGTTATCCATAGGCACGTCGACCAACTAAGACGGAGGTCAAGAAATTCGTTAGTTAGTTCATCGGGTGCATCGGATACGGTTGAGGTAAAGGATACGGTCGAGATAAGTAAACGGGGGGAAAGTGTAGGGGAGAAGGATGAGAGTAAGCCGGTAATAGAACGAGAAGATCTGTCGGAGGAGCCGAGGGGATCGCACGTGGCGTCACCGCCCGGGATCAGTCAGGCTTCACAAAGTATCGAACCTGTTACGATATCTACGCGACCACCAGTGGAGCAGCCCTGGGTACGCCCTGTAAGATCTTGTAGATTAAAGAAGAAAGACTAAACCAATTCGGGTTATGTTTAATTGTTTAGTTTAGTTAGTATGTAGTCATATTTTTTTTTGTAATATTGTAGTACATAGAGCTAGTATTAATTAAGTGGGGAGGGATGTAGTGTTGAGGGTAATTTCGAAATATGGATTCGTGTTAGTCAGGAGTGGAATAAAGGCGTTCACCCGAGAAACTGTTTTATTGCGCAAAAATAAATACTACCCACAATAACCCGACGAAATCTTCCTTTAATTGTTTTTTAAAAGTCTTAGAATAACACATAGAACATAATATATATGAGACTATTTATGTTTTACAATGAAACTATCCAACGACGTATAAAATCAAAATATTTTCTCTATACTTTATCCAATATCGAAGAAGGGTGATGCAAATCAGATCACAACATAATTGAGAGTCATCATAAACATTGTGCGGTAATGGGATGCGCATTTATTAGCATACTCTATGCTGTTTGATGGGAGTTGTGGTGGTTTGAAACAGAATCAATAGCCATGGAAAATACCTTTTGGAGTAACTAACTGTATTTTAGAAAAAGTTTTTATTTTTATATATTGTTTTATTTATTAGATATAGTTTTATAGAATCTAGGTACCGTTTTTAAGTATGTAATTTTGAATCATTTATTCGTTCAATCTATTGACGCAGTTAAAAATGAATATTATTACTAATCTATAGGTACATACATGCCCTTATGGTATGCAAAGATAGAAGGGCATGGAAAACTACTGCTGCAGCCATAAGTTCCACTTCGGAATAGTAGGACAACATCATTATCATCATAGGTACATATAATAAAATTCTAGTTGAGTCGAATCTGTACATTAAATATTTTTTTTTTTGGAAACTCTTATTGCAATAGTCATTATTATTGATACAGAGGCCAAATCTACAGTTTTTAGAGTTTTTACCTGTCTGTCTGTCTGGGAATGCATCACGAGAAAACCACTGGACAGATTTTGATGAAATTTGGTATGATGATAGCTTTCCCGGGTCAACAAATAGAATACTTTTTACTGCGGAAAAATACCTTATCTCTGAGAAATTTATCCTAACCGTACCGGAGCGAGCGTGAGTCGCTAGTTTTAATATATATTACAAACTTGCCTGATTATCTTGACACTAAGAGATAACAAGAAACAGGAATGGTAAATCATTCTGTTTGCTGTGCCTTTATAGGAAGGAGAGGTGAGAATAGGGGTTTGGGTACAGTAATGCTATTCTGTAAGTATACATATAATTATGTAACTCGACAGCTAAAACCGCAATCACATTTCGTATTATAATATACTTTAAGCCGACAATATTTTAAAATATGAATATCTAATAGGTAAATATGTATTTTACGTATCGAAATACATTAGATTTGCTTTGAATCGGCTGGCACCGACTTTGAAAATATCTGATTAGGTGTCTATTCTATATGAAAACCCCCGTTTAGTTATTTTTTACATTTTAGTGTCTAGAGGTCGGTTTTTATATTTTTTTTAAGTTTTTATTAACGTCCCACTGCTGGGCATGGAGGGAAGAAGAGAGGCCCCTTCAATACGAAGGGGATCAAGCCACAGCCCACCACACTGGCCAAGTGGGGATTGGCGGACTTCACGATGTTTTCTTTCACCGTAAGACAAGTGGTGATCATGTTGGAAATAATTCGCATATGAAAATATCAGAGGTACGAGACCCGGGATTTGAACCCGCTTCACTCGGATTCACAAGCGAGCGCTTCACCTCTGGGCTAACACTGCATACATTATTATGTATATGTATGCATATAGACAAACAAATTTTATTCCTCGATAATGATGCGAAATATTAGAAATAAGACATTTTTTATTTCAATTTGCATATAACACACAATATAACATACACTATGTTGAAATGGAAAATAATAAATTAATAATAGTTATACATTCAATGTCCAAAGTAATTAATACACAGTATCCAAATTTTAGTTTTTAGTAGTGCGATTTTGGTATGTAATCAACATATATCAGTCAATCACCCAGCCAGTCAGTGATTCATTTAGTTAGTCAGAACATGTAATTTTATGTTTATACTGGCGACTCACCCTCGCTCAGCTCGGGTTCGTCCCTACTTCCGTTTTAACGTTTAGTATAGATTTCTCAGAGATAAGATATTTTCCCACAGTAAAAGGTATCTTATATGTTGACCCGGATAACCAACATCATCAAAATCCCTCTAGCTTTCCGTGATGCGGTCGAAGTCAGACAAACAGACGGACAAATATTTCAAAAACTATACATTTTGCCTCTGTATCGATAATAACGTCTATTGCGATAAGATTTTTCAAAAAATATAAATTAATGTGCAGACTCGACTTAGTGATAATTTTATTATACATATAGGTATAGAATGGTTAAATATACTTACTTTTTGTATATACGAAACACATTTAGCTTACTGTATTTCATTTAACAATGTATTTATTAATTTAATCTAATAAGTCAGACTCGTCTCTTTATTCATAGAATAAGTATTCGATTTTCCCATTCAAGCTAATTGACGGAAAACTGTGACATGATCCCATTAACAACTATGTTATATCCTGTAGTACTATCATACAATGTACTAGAGTATTCTGGTAAACCTAACTGAAGCTTAGGTTAGACCATGTACATAGAGAGCTGTTATAAACATTTAAAACGAATTCGTGTAACTTGTTTCGTTTGATTCGATACTGCATGAGAATAATGTTAAGAATATTAATTTGCTTTGCTTACTATTTTTACCGACTTCCAAAAAGGAGGAGGTGTACGTTTGTCTATATGTATGTTTTCTTTTTCAGTAGTCAAATAATGTATGGACTGACAAGTGATGGAAGATGATTTTTCAAATATTTTGTGTTGTTTTAAGTTTTTTTCAAATTAAAAAAATTAAATATGTAGATCTGCTTGATGCTTAAAGGATTACAGCAATAAAAATTATTATCGCTAAGCAGAATTTTAACCAATTTGCTAAGTACGTGTGGCAAATCTATAAGAAACAAAGTCGGTGTTGTAACAACATTTTTAACTCGAGAACTACTAGACCGATTTTTATGATCTTTGTTTTGTTAGATTTGTCTTCACCCCGAATAGCAGAATATTTATTGAAAAATCTAAAATTCACGAAAAAAAAATTATAAAAATATTATCCATAACTTCTAAGCGTCAAAACGTACCTAGGGACGACCTGAGCGAAGCGAGGGTGAGTCGTTAGTATTGTAAGAAAAACAATATTTTTTTGGATTTCAAATATAAAAAGAAACCGGATAAAGCAGATAGTTTTAAATATAAATAATACCTTTAAATGAACGAATACTATAAAAAAAAAAACAAATATAAATAATGGCATGACAGTACCTTACAATATTTTCAAAATTATTTTGCATTTTGCACTGTCTGTAACAATTATATGATGAATTACCTTTAAGACGTCTAAAACCTTAGTTTCTCCCGTGACCATGATTGCTTAAAGCATTTGAAACGTCGGGAACCAAAAATCAAAATAAATCGGAAAAAAATCCGAAAAGATTTAAAATGTCAAATATTCGCGTAAATCTAAGAAAGTAATGTATAAATACTACGTTAGTAGATTTTCGCTACCAATAATGTTGCATGTATACACCTTTAGTCCACGCATGAATGAGATCGATAGAGCTGGGTTCGTCGACCTCACAGCTGATACACTGACGGGATAAACAAATTAATAACTTATTATAATTCAATTTTATCGATACATTTTAATTAAGTCCTACTGACTGAGATTTTGACCAACTTTAAAAAAAGAACTTACGAGATTTGGTTAATTTTATTTGCATGTATATTTAAAAAATGTTAGCAAATGTGGAGTTATTGCTATGGCTAGATTAGGTTAGAAGTATTGGATCAAAATAGCGCAAGAAAAGTGATCTAAATCTACAAATACAAAATTTTAAGTATATCAAGTACTAATGCCAATAAAATAGAGACATAAACGTCACTTTTTGCATAAATTATAACTTTAAAGAAGTAAACGGATGTATTTTCAAAAATCGTTTGAAATATATTTGTATAATATATATATATATATATATATATATATATATATATATATATATATATATATATATTAAAGTATCAGCTCTTGTGCAAAATTGCGTCTAGACTTTAGGTCCAACAATTTACACTGTGATTATCTGTCAATCAATGTTAGTTTTATCGAGTAAATTCAATTGAATTTGAGTGTTTGTAAAATAAAAACCTCCTACCTTTTGCAAGTTAGTTAAAATTAATATTGCGTTTGTATCCGAAGTAATAAATAGTATTACAAAAATTACTAACTTTAGAAAAGTCAACGCCCACATCTTCCTTCGTTCCAAGAATAACGAACTTTGCGGATTCTTACATATTGACTGAACTGTAGTTTCCTTACTTTAGTACTAACACTATGTCCATATAGATAACGTTGAAGTTTTTAAAACTAATGTATCGATAACATAACGTACGTTAAGAATTATATTATATAGACTAGCGATTTACTTCTTTATCTAAAATAGCCTAAGTTACTCCTTATAACATCAGCTATCTGCCAGTGAAAGTTCCGTCAAAATCAGTCTAGCCGTTTCGGAGATTAGTCGGAACAGACAGACAGACAGACAGATAGACGGATAGCAATTTAAAAAAATGTGTTTTTCTTATAGGTACCGTAAATACTTTCATGTTTATTTAGTAAAAAGCTGTTATTTTGACATTACAAACAGACACTTCAATCTTATTTATTTGTACAGATTGGCAAATTTTCTAACTAACACGAGCCTATGTGTTACTCGAGGTCATAGTCTATCTACATATACACCATATGTAATATTTCATCAAAATCCGGCCAGCCACTTTAGCAGTAAGAAGTAACAAACATACACACATGCAACATTTTAATAGTACTATTTATGAGTTGTTTTTAAATTGCCTTAAAAATTTGAAACTTTAAAGTCCATTGTCTTCGCTATGCTTCACTTAGAGTTTTATTGTAACCTACTATCGTGACCTACGATGTAACAGCTAAGTGAATCACTTCATGTATTAGATTATAAACGAGCATGTCACACTCCGACCAGTCGTTGTTAATCGGTTACTAAGCTAAGCCGAAGGCCGTGAGTTCTATTTCTGTACACGGCTTATGTTTATTGTAACTTTAGTTACAACCAACGGAGACTTGTAAAAATTAAATAAATAAAGCATTTATGATATAGTACGTAATTAAATAACTATGGTTTTTAAAAATAAAAAATGCATCCTTCTGACCACATATGAGACTAAGAGTAAGTAAGAATTATGAAATACATAAATTAAATAGTTGCAAGTAAAACTAATAAAAGCGCATTAATAAAAAATTCTAAACTTCCTATCTCTCTTTCTCTATCTATCTCAATATCTCTTTTTCTCTTACTTCTATACTCACAATAAAAGTTATATCAATACTTGATTTCTTACTTTAAAAACCGTTGTAGTGATATCACTTTCCAGTGTGCACTCGTGCTAAAACGTAAGTCTGGAAACGACGCGACGTTAACGAATGAACGTCTACGAGCTATACTCTTCTAGACGACATAGACAAACCTAGTAATCTTAATATAAAAAAAAATCGTGTAGCGATGTTGGTCCGCGATGAACTCCGAAACTTCTTACATGATCTAAACGTATTTTTATTTAAATTGTGTGATTTGTAACATCTTAAAAGATAGGATAGTTCTTATCCCGATTATTTCCTTTTTGATGGCAAAATCTGTATGCCACAGCAACATGTGGCATCTGGTATTATTATACTGGCAGATCCGCCAGTATAATAATAAATTAACAAATAATACTCATATTATTCTTCTAGAAAGTGAACCTTCGCATAAAATCTCCAAGGAGAGTACCGGGATTTGAACCCACGTTACTCGCTATAAAGTTACCCAGTTATATAATAAAACTAAACAAAGGTATTTGAACTCTAACTAATTTTTAAACAACCAATCAAGTCTGCGACAAATTTAATTAAGAAATTGCGAAAGGTAACGAATTACACTGATATTACAAGGAGAACGGCGGGTTCGTTTATATTACTTCATCCAACACAATCGACGTAAAGAGTTGAATGTAAATTAAGATAATCACGGACATACCAGCCAAAGCTAACCGTCGTCGAACCCTTCGAATCTGATTATAAAATTAATAAATGAAATTATAAATTCAAAATTTCCGTACAATAAATACAGAGTTTGTTTACAAAAGATTTATGAGTCTTGGGACTTGGGATGGAAATTATATATTAACGCCTACTGTTATTTAGAAGCAATGTTTAAAAAGAGCGATCAAAAAAATCTGGCTTATACCATCTTTATGAAGTAAACTAGCGATTCACCCTCGCTCCGGTCGGGTTTGTCCCTAGTTATGTTTTAACGATTAACGATTTGTAGTAAAAAGTATACTATACTAGCGGATCACCCTTGCTTCGCTCGGGTTCGTCCCTAGGTATGTTTTAAATTAAAATGGATATAGTATGTTATCCTTAAGAGATAGACATATGCCATCGCGAAATTTTCCACTATACACTTTTTTGTTACAACTCAAAGGGTTTAGGCAGCGTTTTCGTTGAAAGCTCCCAGTCGTCTTATTTTTTTTGACACCTCCAGCAAATATCGTTATATTTTAGCCAATGTATAGAAAAACGTAACAAATTATATACTAAAACCTTCCTCGAGAATCACTCTATCCATTGGTGAAAACAGCATGAAAATCGGTGCTGTAGTTTTTGAGTTTATCGCGAACAGAGAGACAGACAGACGCCGCGGAGGACTTTATTTTATATGTTGTGATGATGTTGACCCGGATAACTAGCTATCATCATACCAAATTTTATCAAAATCTGTCCAGTGGTTTTCTCGTGATAATAAATAAATAAATAATATAATAAAAATAGTTTTGTTTCTTAATCTTCTTTATAATAAGTATTTTCGGGTCTTCCCAGTAAGTAATCCGAAGATAAAACTTGAATTGGGAATGGCCGCTTTTTCCTATATGCATATTGTAAGATTAAGCGGGTAATACTTTTTTAAAATATATAATAAAAAAATTAAAAACAAATCTATCCCACGGGAATTGTACATTTTTCCGGGATAAAAAGTAGTCTATGTAATATTATGATGTATGAGCTATATTGTAGTTTTATCAAAATCCATTCAGTAGTTTTTGCGTAAAAGAGTAATAAACATACATCCATACATACATTCTTACAAACTTTCGCGTTTATAATATTAGTAGGACTAATATTAAAGATCTAAGATAGTTTCAAGAATAAAGTGATGCGTTCCCAGATAGACATACAGACAAAAATTCTAAAAACTATAGATTCGGTGTCTGTAAGGATAATACTCGTTATGACTATATTTCAATAAGATTTTCCAAAAATATTTGATGTATAGATTCGACTTAGTTAGAATTTTATTATATGTATAGATAGAAGATAAGTCTATACAGTGTTTAAGACTATAATATGGTAACCTGATTCATGACGCTACTACTAGCTTTTGATTTCGGCTTCTATCACACTTTTTCATCTTTGTCCTCAATATTAAAAATAAAAACTTTTTAACAAAAAAATTAAAACCGACTTCAAACAAAAGCACTAAAAAGTAAAAAATAACTGATTGGTAGTTTTCATTTACTATACATACCTAATCAAATATTTTCGAAGTCATAAAAAAACAAACATAAAAAAAAATACAGTCGAATTGAGAACCTCCTCCTTTTTGAAGTCGGTTGATAAAGGTAACTTTCACTTTAGACAGACTCGTCCTACAGGAGTTTTAAGTATCTTGGATTTGTTCTCAATTATGCTTGGTAAAAACTTGATGTTTTCCATTCAAACTTTTTTTTGTGCAACAGAGTGAAAGGCATTCAAAAGATCGGCTTCAATAGAAAAATTGTGAATATATTATAATTTATAGCCAATTAGTTAAGTATTGTGATATTCCTACCTAAAGTATTGCTACTTATCATGGTAACAGATTTGAATTTCATTCATTAAATATCTACATAAAGATATGCAAAATAAAACGTATATAAAAAGAAAGAAGGTTATGACTAAAATTTTTTTTTGTTCCCGAAATTACGTTTCAAATACAGATGAGCAATAATAAATAATCTGATGTCAAAATTTATTTATTATAATTAATTTTGACATTTAAATATTAATATCTAAAACATTTCACTAAATGAGATTCTCAGAATAAAAATATCTTCATTATTTCAATAGAAAATTCTAAAAGGTTTCTATAAAGCCTAATTAAATTATCCAAATTAATTGAAATCCATAAAATCGTTACGAATAATTCTAAAATTAGAAATAAATATACCTGATTCAGGACTATGGCCCATAGAATGCAGATCCTGTTGAGACCTTCTGCGCTGACGGTATTCGCCCCTGTAGTCTGGCCATCTGCCATATTGAGCAGGAGCATTTAAATACTCCTGAGAGGAAAACCTTGAAGCTCGTGGTGGGGATAATCCAACTGGTCCATAATAATCTTGGCGGAACACAACATCCGGGTGGTTCATACCGCCAGGAACAATTTGACTTCCAAAGTGACTTCTATGACCTAAGTATTCAGGTTTCATCGGCATTGGGCCATCTGTCAATTCATGGCCATGGATAGACGTTGATCTTTGAGGACCATACTCTCGGAGACGATTGGAAAACTCCAATCCCATACGATGTGGCGAATAATCCAAACCACGTGGACCCATCTCAAAATGACCATGGGGTCGACTGCTTCTATAGAAGTGGGGCGAAAACGGGTTCTTACTTTCTTGACTTTGCCGAGGAGGAGGTTCGGTTTTAACTTTATCCTCAACTTTAGATTTATCACTCGGCTTGTCTACGTCATTTTGGTTAAGCTCCTTCTTTGAATCTTGAGGATTCCTTTTAGCTGAATCGGTAGCGTCTTGTGACGCTCTTCGGTTGAACTCCTGAATTTTTTCAGGCACAAAACCCTGCTGCGGCATTTGAGACATTTTGTCTACATAAATCACATCAAAACGTTTATAAACACTATTTCAAAATTGACTACACCAAAAGCGCTTATATCAAAAGTGTCTTATATACGAGACACATTTATAATGTGCATGTTATATAGTTTAGGAAAATAATCACAACCGTATACATATGGGCTGGAATTATAGGCGTGAGTTTTTTGTATGAAGAGAAAAAAATATAATAATGTTTCTTGTAAAATTTTTATTAATTGCTTCAGATTTTGTTTAATTTATCGAAATTTATCTGTTATTTTGTATGTAGGACGTAATCTCTACGATTGTACAAATTGTATAATATAATAAAAATATAAGTAACTACCGGACGTTTTAATGTTTAGCACAGGTTTCTCAGAGATGAGATATTTTGCCGCAGTAAAAAGTATCCTTTATGTTGACCCGGATAACCAGATATCATAACAAACAAAATCTATCCAGTAGTTATCTCGTATGTGTTCCCAGACAAACAAACAGACAAAAATTCTAAGAACTATACATTCGGCCTCCTTATCGATAATAATGAGTATTTGAATAAGATTTAGCAAAAAATATTTAATGTACAGATTGTACTCAGAATTTTATAATTCTTTCAGAGATTTTTTTTTAAAATAAGTTGTGTCAAGTTTTACATATATTTATATAATACATGGAAATAAAATAATTAAAATGGTTTTCACTTTTTCAATATTATTATAGATCCCTATATAATTTTAGCGAAAATATGAAGTTTTACATAGAAATACTCATACTGGCCGAGAACTTTAGTTATTGAAAGGTTAATTTAATTTTGGTAACAAAATTAAAATTAAATTCGAGTGCCAAGTGAGTGCTTAAACTAGATAACAAAGTGTACGGAATTTATTAGGTAAGAATACATCAAACAATTGTAAGTTAACTGTACAGAAGAGAATCCTAAAATCATTATTCTACACAACACGTTGCTTTTGCTTCCAATTATTATCAAAATAATATTAAACGACAAGTTTAAACCCTATATTCATAACTTAAGGTTGATTTTACAATACTTCGAATGTAATATCATAACGTGCTTTATATTTTCATTGCAATATTTAAAGTTTGAGAAGTAGATTTAGACCGTATATCATATCGATAAGGTTTAATTTTGAATATACTTGAAAATTTTAAACATTGACCGTAATATGCTATTTGCGCTAATATCAATTCTATTTTTATAACCATAAGGTCTAATTTATTCCAGCAATTTCCAATACGGAATACAAAATTCGAGTTTCTGCAGTTCAGTTAACTCTGGCATACTAATATCATACTTATGATTAATAAAATGAAGTTATTTATTGCTTGATTCTTTTATAGAATATTTTGTTAACTTCCCTGAGGCGTCTGTGATAATCTAGTTTATTTATTTGCGGTGTGAAGTCTGGGTATAGAGTATGTATAGAAAATGTATAATGAAGGTATTGTGGTTTTTTCAATTTTGTTTCGTATTTAATACAAATGAATGTTGAAAGCTTTAAGGTATTATGACCTCCTCGTGTAGTGGTTAAAGTATCTGCCCATGCCAGAGAGTCTGGGTTCAAGTCCCGTTTAAGATAAATCGCACTGCAATTATAAATAGAAAAGTTTGAATGTTTATTCTTCACACTGAAACGGCTAGACGGTTTTGGATGTTTAGTATATAGAAACAAAATAACATATAGGTTGTTTTAATTAATAATACTGATCAAAAGGTAGCGGTGTCTGTACAATAAATAGAAAAAGCATCTAAGTCGTTAGTATATTATATTTTTATTGGTCATGTAATACTTAATACAGATTTAGTTTATAAATAGATATCTAGATACAAAAACGCCATTAGTCTGGCTGGTTGTAGGCTGGAAAATATTTCAATCCCACGGTAAAATACATTATAATAAAAAATATACCTAAAAATCTCTCACTCAGGTAGACATTCACTGCAAACGATCGAGGGATTTCGGCGTTCACCCAGACTGTCCCCTTTACTATAATATTGCGACCTAAGACCCAATACCGATATGGTTAATAGCAACGTTTTAAGGATTTTTAGAGACTTTTTTTCATTTAGTCTTTAAAAATCCCATCCCATAATAAATACATACATATTATAAATGCGAAAGTTTGGATGGATAAATGTAACTCGTTCACGCTAGAACCGCTGAACGGATCTGGATGAAATTTGGCACAGAGATTACTTTTTATCCCAGAAAAATGTTAGGTTCCTGTGGGATGTTCATACAAACCGTTAAAATGTACCTAGGGAGGAATTCCAGCGAAGCGAAGCAAGGGAAATCGCTGGTAGACTATAAATTACTCCAAAATATAAGATATATTTATTCCGAATTTTACTTAAACCAGTTAAACCTTTGGGGGTTATCATTATAAAATGCGAGGGGAGTCGTGTGACAAAGTGAAATCTCGTGATAAATACTTTTCAAGCATTATTAAAGAATATTCTATAGAATATAAGTTTTTTTTAATAATATAAGTCTTTCAACTTTCATGGTCACGAACTCATGGTATCGGAAACTATCAAAAGTGATTAACATTGTTGTGAGTAACATTGACGACAAGTTTGGCTCAGTTTGTAGTGACCCTACTTGCTGTGCCAGCGGTTCGAGTCCCGCTGGGGGCATTCATTTGTGTGATGGGCATGAATGTGTGTACTCTAGTCATGAGTGTTTATATTTATAATATGTATGTATTTAAAGTTATACATATGTAGTGTATCAACTATCTGGTATTCATAACACAAGCCTCGTAGCTTACCATGGAACTAGATGGCGCTGTGTGTTAATGTCCCAACATATTTATTTATTGTAAATATCGCGTATTTCATAACAATAATATTTTCTAATAATTTTTACAAAAGAAAGACCGAGTGTCAGTTCAAGCGTACACGTTTTACGTGTGAAGTCACATCCGTAATAACCAGTTTACGAGCTATGAAGCCGACAATAGATAAACATCACTAAGGGAGCAACGTTTTTATTATTGAGTGAACAAAAATAGAGATTAGTTTAAAATGATGGCTTATATCTTCTTCAAATGAAATGAATTTGTGTCACGAAGTTTATTTTAACTTATTAAAATAATAATCATTAGTAAGTGAATTAAATTTGTTAAACGTTTGTTCCTAGATGTTAATTAATCAATACTTTTTATGTAGATATTCACTATATTACGGCGTTTGAATAAAGTTGGTAATCTATTTTATTTTAGATGATAGATTAGACCCAATGGTTACGCGCTTGCGTGGGAAACCAAGTGAAGCGGGTTCAAATCCCGGGTCTGGCATCTCTGATATTCTCATGCGTGAATCAGTTTCTACTTGATTATCTATACCTTACGGTGATGGAAAACGACGTCAGAAAACCTACATGTCTAAGAGAGAATGAAGGAAGATGTAGAGAGTGGCTTGAAAGACATGTGAAGTCCGCCAGTCCGCACTTGGCTAGCGTGATGGTCTATGACATGTTCCCCCTTTTATTGGAAAGTAGGCCCTTAAAAGGGTTTAATAAAATCATTTTAAAAAGAAATTGTTTTATTATTAAGAGTGTAAGGTGTCTTATTCAAACATATAAACCCACCCTTAAAGTTATTATAATACATTAATTAAAATAAAAACCATGAAAATCGGTTCACATTTTGCAGAGATATCGCGTTACATACAAAAAAAACCTACACCATACAATGAAAACGACAATGATATGGCTTTTATTTGACTTGCACTTAGTAATACGCTAGATTACGCAGATTTTATATATAATATTATTCAATATTTTTTCAGTTAAGAGAAATAGAAAATGTATAACATAACATAAAAACAAATCTATCCCACGGGAACCGTATATTGTTCCGGGATAAAGTGTACCTTTGTGCACACCACACTATAATCTATCACTATGCCAAATTTTATCCAGGTCCGTTCAGCAGTTCTAGCGTAATTGAGTAACAAACATCCATCCATCCTAACTTACGCATTTATATAACAAATATGTAGTAATAAGATAAGAACATGACTGACTGAAAAATATGATATATATTATTTTTTAACGTATGTCTGTTTGGTATCATATTATGAATGCCATCTGTTTATTTCGCTTTCATGGATAAAATAATTTAAAATTTAAGGGGATATCTTAAAATCTGTGGAAGGAGATAGATTATTATTTGCTTTGAAGATCAACTTTTAAAAAGGCGAAATAACTTAAAAAACTATATAAGAAATGATCTATAAATGAGTTACATACTCGTACCATTACAATTTTTAATTCATATGAAAGAATATGAACATGAAAATTTTAAAAGTTTACTAACTAAAGCTTACACATAATTTCATTTTTCAACTTAAAAAGTTAAGCCCTTGTATACAAATCTTTCACCCCTTTTAACCCCTTTCGGGGAATCTTCAATACTCCTTCGCTAGTGATCACATTTATTATGTAAAGAAAATTCTTCTTTATGCATCATATTTATAGAGCCAGAAGGCAGCCAGTGTTAGAATTTATGAACTAAGATGATATAATACCTGTTATTTATTATTATATGACCAGTTTATTTCATTTGATAGTATTTTTATTATTTTTATAACTACAAATCCTATACAAATTCTAGTAAGAATTTTTCGGCAAATTAATCTATTATACTAATATTATAAATGTGAAAGTCTGTTTCTTTGTCCTTCTTTCACGTCAAAACGAAGTAACGGATTGGCGTGATTTTTTTGGTACCGCGGGAGATTATCTCATTCTAGCGGGAAAACACGTCATAAGACAATTCAAAAAAAATATTTATGACCAGATTTACTTGAAACTTGGTAATAATGCTCTTCAATAAAATTAAATAAATACGTGTTTTAGCATTTTTTGAAATTCATCCTATTAGGGGGTAAAATAGGGGATGAAAGTTTGTATGAAACTCATTTTTAGAGATTTTTCTGTAGTTTTAGCGCGAGCGAAGCCGTGGGTACTGCTAGTATGTTATATACTCGTACCGAATATATAAAAATAGTTCTTAACAGAGGCTCTAAAATTGTAACCTTGTTTATAGTTCACATTCAGTTCTCTATCGCAAAATTGCACTCCATGAATTTTTCATTCCACTTTTTATTCTCACTTTGTTTCTCTTTTAACTATCAACGAGATATCATTGCTTTCGATAGAAATGAAAAGGTGAATGTATCGTTTCATCGGGAAGCTATTTTGTACCTGCCCTTTAAGTTTAATAGTAAATTTAACTTTGATGACACGTTTAGCTCAGTATTTAGTGACCTTACTTACTATGCCTGCGGTCACAGGTTCGAGTCCCGCTGGGGGCATTCATAGTGTGATGACTCAGCACGAACTTATGTACTCCAGTCATAGGTGTTTATATTTATAATATGTATGTTTTAAAGTTATATATATGTAGTGTATCAACTATCTGGTATCTCTGGTATCTATATTCCATAGTAACCTCGTAGCTTACTATGGAACTAGATGGTGCTGTGTATTAATGACCCAACATATTTATTTATTTTTTAACTTAAGCGCAAATAACACTTGATATATCTAGTCATTTTCTATGTACATATAAATAGGCAAAACATTTTAGTACCTTTGTGTACTCTGTCAATCAAACTTTTTTTTGTTTAGTAGCTATTGACAAGCTTTCGCGTTATCAATAAAAAATGAGTGCGTGTAACCTTTACGCGCGGCTGAAGTATAACTTTGGCGCTGTGGCAGACACCGCAATTAAATTAAAAGTCGAAACAAATCAAAATATAAAATAATATTTATAGAATAATTAGTAATAAACAAATATTTTTATGATAATTAATTATTATGAAAATATAAATATGTGTATATATATATTTTTTAATTATTAATAATTTTGACACGCACTTTTCTAATGTATTGACTTATCCCTCAGTCATGCTTAAAGAAGTTTTACTTCACAAATTCCTCTTATCAATAATGATTATGGACTAAATTCGGCCATTGGGCAAATAGTAATCCATGCATGTTCGTATAATAAAATTCTAACTCAGTCGATTCTGTACATTAAATTATATTTTAGAAAATTTTATTGAAATAGTCATTATTATTGATACAGATACCGAATTTATAGTTTTTAGAATTTTTGTCTGTCTGTCTGTGACTGCATCACGGTAAAACCACTGGAGAGATTTTGATAATAAATATAGTCTATCTACTCCATACTAACTGTTAAAACGTATTTAGGGGCGAACCCGAGCGAAACGAGGGCTAGTCGCTAGTAATCTATATTTGTTAATTCATTAACATTCTCGGTCAAAATAGCTAAATTCTAAAAGTTTTTTCTTTTACTTTTATTCTGTTACTTGTTATATATTTTTAAATAGTATACAAAATTTTTAAATAGTAATGTGTATCTAAAAACATTGAGTTAGGTTCATTCACTAACAAACGTTTATACGTAAATCTTAATTAGATTAAAACTACACCTTCAGTTTTCTTTGTTCCATCTCTTATCTAAAAGCACTTTGTTTCGAACGTGAGAAAAATTAAAAGTTATTTTACTCTACATTTTCATTTTTGCTCTAAGTACTTATTTCCAAATAGTTATAAATTAGTAAGAAGTAGCTTATTTAAAAGTAAACTTATTTCTTATTTGTGTATATTTAGTCGAGTCTTACCTTAATTTTAATGATTGTTAAGAAGTGGTAGTATAAAAAATCATTTCTAATTCAAAACAGTTCATCAATCTTTATATATATAATTCTTCTGTGAGTGTGTATGTCACTGAACTTCTCTCAAACGACTGGACCGATTTTGATGAAATTTTTCGTGTGTGTTCAAGGGGATCTGAGAATGGTTTAGATTCACAATTTTGTCCAAAAAGTTTGAAATTTTCAAATTAAAGACGTGTTGACAGGACAACGTCTGTCGGGTCCGCTAGTATAATATATATTACTAGCATTGCCCGCGGCTCCGCCCGCGTTCAGATGGACAAAAACCAAATTCTTAAGTTTTACATATTAGTGTTCTCTTACAAAGCTGTTTTTGTATTTTTTCTCATAAATGAGATATTTTCCTGCGGTAAAAAGTATCCTATATGTTGACCCAGATAATCAAATATCATCATACCAAATTTTATCAAAATCTGTCCAGTGGTTTTCTCGTGATGCGGTAACAGACAGACAGAAAGACAAAAATTCTAAAAACTATACATTCGGACTCAGTATTATAATAGTATCGGATAATAATGGCTATTTCAATTAGATTTTCCAAAAAATATTTAATGTATAGATTCGGCTTAGTTAGAATTTTATTATATGTATAGATGAATGTGAAAGTTTGTGAGGATGCCTGTTACTCTTTCACGCCAAAACGGCTGAACGGATCTGAATGTTCGGCACAGAGATAGATGAGAAATAGATTATAGTCTGGAATAGCACATAGGTTACTTTATATCCCCGAAATTGTACGGTTCCCGTGGGATACATTTGTTTTGTCTATATAGCGAGGATGAGTTGCTAGTATTTCATAATTTAAAAAAAATAGATAAAAGTAGAAATTTTTTTTGATTCAATACTAATATTAATATATTTTAATTTACCTAGTTTTATCCTTAATGAAAACCGTATAACAACAAGTTTCTTAGTCATATCCAAAGATTGCATTATTAAAGTATTTTAATTAAGTAATTAAAATTAATTAACGCCACGTTTATGCCTTTGTCTTTAAAACGGCAATCAACGTGATTCGTGCATCCTTCACATAAGCCACTAGCGACGTTGGTTTGGGTTTCATCTCAGACGGGTCAGAGTTAGGCTTTTACAAGACGCGCTCACAGATGGTGCTGTACTGTCGGCATAAAAATATGATATATATGTAGATATATAATTTTAATGCTATCTGTATTTTTCTGAGTTTTCATAAGTACACGGCTAAAATAATTTAAAATTTAAGGGGATATCTTAAAATCTGTGGAAGGATATAGACTACTTGTTTTAAACATCGACTTCTAAAAAAGCGAAGTAACTTGAAAAAATTATATAATACTTTCTTAGATTTACGCGATATGACAAAAGTTTCGAATGCTTCACAGCAATCACAGTCACGGGAGCGACTGATTGCTGTAAAGCATTCGAAACGTCGGGAACCAAAAATCTAAATAAATACGCGGATGAATCTGTAAAGATAGTTTTATTTAAAATGTATACAAAAATGATCTTAACCGATTATACAACAGAATATAATTTCAAAATCCAAATTAAACAAAAAGACATGGAAAATGTCTCTAGAACGCAAATAGCGTTTAAATGAAAATGTAATACTGTAAGAAAATCTATTTATTTTGCTATGTGTACTAGACGAAGCGCGTCTGCATTCACGTCGCGTCACGCCAGCCCCTTTCAATACGGGCTCCTTCCCCACGCAGAAAATAGACAAGGCTCTGTTAGATACAAACTAGAAAATATGCAAGAAAATAGCTTTTGAACTTGTTTTATTCATATTTTTTACTATCTTGATGGCAAGATGTTATAACTTTATTCTGTAGTAGCAATTATATGTGGAAGAAGGATTTTTAGTTACGAGTATTTTTATTAAAAAAAAATCTGTATTTCTCATATTTTTCCATTTAATTAATGTATTACAAATCGATTTCCTCTAAGTATAGAGATATTACATTAGTATACCAAAATTTTGCGAATGCTTATGATTTTTATGTGGTTTTTATATATGGCTTTTATATTTTTTTTTTCTGTGGCTTTTCAGGTTACTTTAGTCAAAGTAAAAGGCCTACCTTTCGAATGGTCAAATACTGTGGTACCGACTTTTGACGAGGAATGGATGTTTCGCAAAATATAGCAAAGGAATTTTTTATCTTATGAAGTAAATGTTTGTCAAGTATTCGCGTAAATCTAAGAAAGTATTAAATGTTTGTATTAAAAGTTTTCATTTAGAATAAAATGAGCATGAAATCTTATTGAAGGATTTAGTGATGTGATTACTTTTATGACATAGATTTATCGACTTGGAAAGAATTTATTCAGTTTTTGATTGGATTATCGAAATCTTTATTCGGATGTCTTTTGTTTATATAATTCATAATAACTGAGGAAACTGTGTTGTTTGTCTAATACAAACGTGGACACTTCTTTTCACAGTCCAGCCGTTTCGGAGATTATCCGGAACAAACCGACAGACAAAAACTTTTGTGTTTTTCTTATAAGTAACGTATATAATTTTATATTCATTTAATAAAAATCTGTTATTTTGACAGTACAAAAACACTTCAATTTTATTTATCTACATAGATAATAACTAAGTGTTTAAAAATTCGCCATACCGATTTAAAAAAAATACTAATTCCTTTTGCAAAATGTATGTCACGTAATAAATATATTGACTGATATTTTCATGACATATTTTCAAACTCATTTCATTAAAAATATATTATACCTATTTGGAAAAGCTTAAAAATTATTGTTCAATAAAAGTTATGTGCGAGTAAAAATGGACAGTGTTTTAAAACAAATAATACTGTATTTATGAGACTTTTCAGACAGCTATAACTTTCATTGCAGACGGTCTTCTTATTTGTACTTAAAATATTTCTTTTATACTAGTTTTTGACCATAGCTCCACTCGTATGCTAAGAGTCACAGGGATAACAAGCGTGGCCTCTATCCGTCTCTATAATGTAATCTATATCATTGCCAAATTTCATCGAAATCGGTTAAGCGGTTTTAACGTGAAAATGTAAGAGACAGACAGTTACTTTGATATTTTTATTCTAATAGGTATGTATATAAATATCTTGTGTCACGGTGCTTGTGGTCGCACCGATTTTAATGATTTTTTTTGTATATTTGGTAAGTATGAGAATAGGTCGTAAATTATTTTTCACCCTCCTACCCCCACCACCCATCTTTAATAACCTAGGGGTAAACCTGGGCGGAGCAAGGTGGAGTCGCTATTATTAATATACAATACACATATATGTATTTTCTTTACAATTGATAATTTTACATTTTTAACTGACATTATTCCAATAACTATTACAGAATTTATTTATAAGTGTTGTAAATTCCTTTTGACTCAATGATTAAATGATATGATTTTGAGTCACTAATTAAATTGTAATATGAAGCCTAAGCTTCAGAATTTAGAGATGCGAAATATGTGAAGGATGTCCTCAGACAGTGGATGGTTGTAAAAGATAGTAATATTTGAGTTGTGAAATTTGTGCTTTTGTGAAATATGAAACGCAAATATCTTTGTAATCTTGAGTTGTTTTGTATTCACATTTTTCGTTCAAGCCGTATTATATATATATATATATATATATATATATATATATATATATATATATATATATATATATATATAGAAAGTGAAACACTTCTATGTAAATTGTAAAAAAATATTCAAAAAAAATTATAAGCTTAAAGTTAAAAAATTACAATAGTTTTTCGTTTATTTTTTCATTAACTTTCAATAGAGTTTCTAATGAGTACACGTAGCACATCTGTATTCGTCGCGTCACATCACTTCCTCTTACTGCGAGTCTCGCTGTAGTAAATAAATGGGATTTCTACACTTATTCTTGCAATACGAGATCTGATCTGAGATGAAATCTAAACATTCTTTTGCTCTATACTAATTTGTATGTGTATTTACTATTCGACCCTTTCTAATATCACAATGTTTTCCTTCACAGTAAGACAAGAGGCATTCACGTTGGAAATGACAAAATTCGCACATGAAAATATCAGAGGTACGAGACCCGGGATTTGAACTTGCTACACCCGGTTCAAGCGAGCGCGTTACCACTAGGTAATAATATGTTAGACGGAAAAGACAATAACTAAGAGGAAGAAAGCGTCATTGACATCAAACACAACAACTGTCATTTAGAAGTTAGAACTAAGGATCGTAAACATCAATCCCGTAGCGCCAATAAAGTATTTTTAATACATAGTATTTATGTTAGGAAACATCTGTTTTCCCGTCCGTTTGTTTTATTTGTGTGAACTGATTTCTGTTACTGGAAGTATTTAACATTACATTCATTTATTTTGCTATAACTTTTGCGTGTAGCGTATAGATATTAAATTAGTTTGTAAACACAACTTGACCTTGGAATTGTATAAAAATATAATATTACAGCCGTTTTTTACGTAATACTTTCTTAGATTTACGTGAATATTTGACAATTTAAACACAACTATCTTTTCGGATTTTGTCGCCTTTTCCCTTTCTTTACGTCTTACTGTTAGGTATTATGTTTTCTCTTACCAAGTTATAATGATATAGTTATTGTACATTTGGACTAAAATTAATCTTCATGGTAAAAAGTTTCATACAAGTTCAAGCCTTAAGAAAAAAAAGTTAAAACGGTAACAGTAACAAAGGCAAATTCATTTAAATCAATTAAAAGTACAAGGTATAAACTTAAATAGAGAAAACTTGTCCGTTTATACACGCATCACCTATAGTAGCTTTTGCACGTTGAACTATCGCTATAACACTATAAGATAACTAGATAATCTATACTAACGTTATAAATGTGTAAGAAATTCTGCGAATATGTTCTTTTAACCCTTAAATAGCTGAACCGATTTCGATAATATTTCGCAGATACATAGATTGCATCATGGTGACGGACATTCGGTGCTTACCATGCGAACGAATACGCCGGAAAAACCTAGTAACTTATATGGATTAGATACAGCACGATATAAAATAAGAAGAATTTACCTCAGATTTAAGTCAGTTCTTACTGTAATCTATATAGTATATGTATAAATAGGTAAAGGGAGTTCAGTATGTTTTTCTCCTTTGTTTGTCGATTTATTTTCTTTGAAAATTTTTTTTGGAGACAGTTATTTTTTTATATAGATAGATAAATTCTATTCATACATGTATGTTTCCCTCAAATCTTACTAATCTTACTTAATATTATAAAACGTGAAAGTTTAGATGTTTGGATGATTATTTGTTACTTAATCACGCCAAAACGGCTGAAAAGATCTGGATGAAATTTAGCACAGAGATAGATTATAGTCTGGAATAGCACATAGGCTACCCCGGATTTTTATGCCGGAAAATGTACGTTTCCCGAGGGATAGATTTGTTTCTGTCTTTCAATCAAGTCAAAAATATTAATATATGTAGGTATATATAAAGGTAACGATTTCTACATTAGTTATGTAGTTTCATACGAATTTTCAATATATAACCAACAGTACGAACCGGAAGTTTTCAAACATTGTTAAACCAAGCCACTTCAAATGTGAACGCGATAATTAAAGTCTGACGTTTGTGTCGCAATTAGTAACAAGTCTGTTACAACGCTTTGAATCGTTTGTACTCTGTTATAAGAGTATTTATCTAAATACATATGAATGATAAAGAAAACTGAGAGCTTAAACAAAATGTCACTCTGCAATCATTAAAAAATAGATATTTTTCAAAATTGTATCATTTATATGCGCTTGAGTTCGTCCCTAGGCATGTTTTAACGAAGTATGGAATAAATAGATATACAAAAACTGTTTCGGCATGAAAGAAGGACAAACAAACAAACACATTTTCGCATTTCAAATGAATATATAATATTGATACTTATCAGGCAGTGTAGTTGATAAATTAGCACTTCTTCCTTGGATGTTAATTAAACGTTCATAATAAAATCATGATGTTCTCCTAGCCGATTCCGGCTACGGCGGCCAATCTCATTGAGACTAGCCAACTGCGCAGGAGATATTATAGTGTACAAGTGTACGCGCAGACACAAGGGCACTCTCTATTCCTGTCACTCTCATACTCCGGTGGGACGACCACTCGACACGACCAGTGAGAGTTAAGGCGCAGGACCGACGGCTTTACGTGCTCTCCGAGGCACGGGGGTGAAACACCGCCAACTTCCCAACTCCGGGCTGTTACTAAGACTTACTAAACAGAAAGACTCAATAACTAAACTTGGCCCGACCCGGGACTCGAACCCAGGACCTCCGAGTGTGCAGCCGTACATGCTAGCCACTACACCACCGAGGCAGTTATAAAATCATATCGATAAACACAAATGTAAAACTCACAAATAAAAAATTAAATCACAAAAGTTTAGTAAAAATATAACTTTTTATTTGTATAAAGAGTTTTATACATACGATAATATAACTCTTGTAGATGAAATGTTATTGTACGGCAAAGTAAGTTTTTGCTAACATAAATAAAATAAACTTAATTAAAGCTATGTAGCTTTGGGCTTGTATATATAACGGTGGAATTAGTTTTTACCAAAGGCTGTATCAAATATGTTGTGTTTTCTTTATTTTTATTTTGTATTTTGACTGTGACTACTAATCAAAGTTATTATGAAATGTCAAATGGCAAAAATTTTATTGCCCTTGTTACAGAATTCTCAGCTATGAAAATTGTAATAAAAAATGAATAAATAAAGTGGTTATCTATAAAATTGTACAACTTCTTTGAAACTACAAAAATACTGCCAACTTCCCGACTCCGAATTGTTAAAAAAAACAAATAACTATATTTGGCCCGACCCGCGACTCAAATTGAAGACCTCCAGCTCTGTTCACTTTCATGTCCACTGAACCAACTACGCAGTCAACCTGACAGCATTTATAACGGAATTCTAAGACACTATCAAAAGTTTTTGGACAAAAATTAATGTAAGTTATAAAGTAACAAAATGTAAGTTTTCCAACTCCCGTTTATAAATGATAGCGTGGAGTCCATCTCTGCACAGTCATATCTCTAGGTACAAATATGTAATATAGGATCGGGTGTATTGCCTGGAGCTCTTCCAAAACGAGAAATAGGTACTATTGGTATTATCGAGAGTATTATTGTAAAGTAGATAGCTGAACCGTTATGGTTTAGTTTATCTAATAGGTTTAGTATGCCAGGTCAAAGGTTACAGATTCTATTTTCAGACATGGAAAATTCGTATATTAACTACGCGATGTAATAAGCTAACAAAAAATATAAAATTTAAAGAAAAAAAAACATTTTTGAATATGATTTTCGAACAAATTAAAAGAAAATAAATAAAAAAGTATCTGTAAAAAATTTGGTGAAAATACTAATTTAAAAAAATATCTATTAAGTTACTTGAAACAAGTTATTCATTTTCACATTCACATTTCTTTATGCAAGTACATGCTTAAAGATTTTATATTATGTTGGTCTATATAATAAGAAGTAAATGTTGTTTGTTGGTAAGCGCATTACTTGATAACGGCTGGTTTGTATGGTTAATTTTGCTAATGTTTGTTTTAGTCCGAATAAGGTATTTAGGAAAAATCTTTGGAAAAGCTGCCTGAAGAATTGAAAAAATAAAAAAAGTGAACAATACTCGTATGACCTCAAAGATCATAAATAAATTTACTAAAATTGAGACATTACAAAGATTTTTCTAGTAATTTCAAAGTTTCTAAATTTTATTTATTTATATACCTCTATACTTTATATGTATATACATTTATAAAACAGCAACAATATATCTGTTTTCAAGAAGTATAAAATGTACGAAAAAGCCATGAACAAATTCACAACTTGTTTATAAATAGCCACAGGAACCACACAATATAATCTTAAATAAATTCATATTTATCGAGCCAGCTGTGCTATTCTGGAAGAAGTCCAAATAAGGAGCAATAGGTATAGGAAGAAAATAATAAATTGTATCTAGATTATCCTTCAAATGTACACAGATTGTGTTGTCAGCGTTTTCATACTCATTATGTTCTGAGTACTACGAGCATTACCCAAATAAAAAAGAAAATTTCATACCCTTAAGGATTCCTAAGTTATAGGGATAGACTGTCGAAACTATTTTTAGCTCTAGATCATGTGGTATGATCTGGGAATTGAAAACTTAGTCTGTGTAGTAATATTATCCTATATGTGTTAAGCACATTAAACAACGGTGATCTCCTCAACTCTTGCAATATTTTTGTTCGATATATTAAGTTATTGTAAGCTGATTTTTATGTTTGTTTTTTTTTTTTATTGAAAAGCAGATTAACTTTAACGACTAGCTTTTTAGTTAAATAGTGTTCCTCCGGTGAATGAAATTCTACCAAAATCATCATTGAAAAATTAACGAAAACATAATATATCAATAGAATACTGTCTATTAAAAAATCTGTATCAAAAAATTATTAACATCACTAAATCTCGTTAATACTAAATAAAAAAAAAGAAAATCGGTTGACTAACACAGAAGAAAAAGGTACTGAACTATTTACCTATTTCTGTTATATAAAATTCTCGTGTCACAGTGTTTGTAACAAAACTCCCCCGAAACGGCTTGACCGATTCTAATGAAATTTTGTGTGTATATTCAGTAGGTTTGAGAATAGGGCGTAAACTATTTTTCATACCCCTTAGTGATAAGAGTGGTTCAATCCAAAATTATTTTTTTATTTTTTGGACAAAACTTTTTATTTTAAATTTTTTATGATTCGGCATTAAAAAATACATATTAACCTAAATTTTCACCCTTCTACCACCAACCCCTATTTTTTAATAGCGATATTAGTACTTATAATTCTCTCTCGGAAATCTATACTAACCGTTAAGTATATATAGATAAGTAGTTAAATGAAGAATTAGTTTGTAATAAATATTAAGTATAATAGATGCCGGTGTAAAATGCCGTAGGATACTTTCTTCCCGGTAAAATAAATAACATTTATGAGATACAATTTAAAAAATCCCTAGGAAACTACGTATTCCTAGCTACTTAAATTCTTAAGCTTTACGAAGAGAAATGAAAATACAATAGCAAGAAAGCCACAAACTATTACCTCATACAGAGATTGTATCGAATAAAACATATAATTATAGCTATGTGTAACATAATGTTTCCGTGACGCCTGCAATCTGCCATTGATTTTATCAGACTCCATTTTAAAACTTTTCTCTATGAACACTTACAGACTGCGAGTAGCAATGTTTAGGGGAGTCAATTAAGCGAATTTCGTAATTTGATTTAAATATATTAAAATATTTGGAAAACGTCAAGTGGTGTCTGGCGTTTGTTAAAATTATTTAAAACACATTTAATCGACCAATCTTCGTGTCTTCTCCATTCTACGTGACATTGGCGAAGTAATCTGTGCTCAACTGGCACGCTTTGAAGCAATTAATAAGATAATTCAATTGAATTGAAGACATTTAATAAATTAAGAATTTCAGCGACTCTACATATCTTCTTTTATTGATATTTTTGTATATGAATTTATATTGCGTTTATTAACTTAGATCATTTAGAATATTTTCTTTACTTTTTTTAATTAATATTTTTTTATAATAATGAACCAAATGCTTATGTGTTGCTTTGAAAGCTCAATTACATTTTACTTATTTATTTCATAAAAAAATACTAATATTGTAATGTGAAATATTGCATATGTATGTATGTATGTTTGGTACTCCTTCACTGAAACGGCAGAACGGATTGAAAAAAAAATTAGCACAGACTGAATACGACTTACGAATGTGTGTGAATTTGCTGAAAGGTGGCGCTAACTGTATATGATAATATAAAGAAAAAAGGGCATCTAGGGACGTATACGAGCGAAGTGAAACTAAATCGGTAATCTTTTGAATAAAACGTGTATATGAACATATTGTGACATATGTTGTATATAGATATTACGCATTGATTACTCTTGATATACGTATTTTCACGCACGTAGCATCAAAGGTTTCTCAAATAAAATCATAAGCCCGGGTAAGGGTTGACCTGATAAACAAAACATTTGACCTCGGCAGGTGATAACTTATTTAAAGCTGATTTTGACCCCGGATAATATTAAAGGGTCTACATGAAACATGGTGTAGACTGTGATCTTGTTTTTGCCTGTACATTAATTTTAATATAGTCTGTCTTGATATGTTTATCCCATCTATAGGCACATATAATAAAATTGTAACTAAGCCAAATCTGTACATTAAATAATTTTTGGAAACTCTTATTGAAATAGACATTATTATCGATACAGAGGCCGAATCTACAGTTTTTAGAATTTTTGTCTGTCTGTCTGTAACCGCATCACGGAAAAACTACTGGGGGGATTTTGTTGAAATTTGGTATGATGATAGCTGTTTATCCGGGTCAACATATATGATATTTTTTATTGCGGGAAAATATACCATCTCTGAGGAATATGTACCAAACGTAAAAACGAAAGTAGGGACGAACCCCAACAGAGCGAGGGTGAGTCGCTAGTATTTATTAATACTTTAATGTGTTATGATAATAATAATTATTCCAACACGTGAAAAAACCTGCATGTTAAATGCAATAATTGTATGAACCATACATTTTTTTTTACTCTTAAAACAAAAATCATGTGTGTTACATCACGACTACTTTTTGTCCGTAGCCCTGCTCATCGGTACATCAGCCAACGGTAATTCAGGATATAAACTATTTCTAATCAGAGTTACACTCAAAATTGTTGAGCCGTTACAGAATAAAGAAGTAGGAAACACACGTACTCACAAACTTTTACATATACATATAATACTAATGTGATGTACAGTCATTGACCTTACTGTCTACACGTTTCGCTTGCAGTTAGCTAATGTAATAATTTTATAATATGACTTTTATGTTTTTCTACTTATTTTTAGTTTTAGCATCACAATAATAGTTCAGAATATGCATCTTAAAAGAACGGCTATTCCGGTACTCGTAAAATATCGCTGCTTATATAATTTACTCTAGAAAAACAAAAACATATCTATCCCACGGGAACCGTACATTTTTTCGGGATAAAAATAGTAGCCTATGTGCTATTCCAGTCTATAATCTATCTCCGTGCTAAATTACATCCCGATCTGTTCAGCCGTTGTGGCTTGATTAAGTAACAAACATCCAAACATCCATCTAAACTTTCACAATTATAATATTAGTAAGATATATAATTTCGGTATTTATAAAGTTATATAGGTTTTTGTTTTGAGAAATGTCTGTAATACAAAGTACTAAATGTGTCATTTTAGTAATAGAAAACATTTTAGTAATCGATATAAAAATAGGCAAAGATAAAAAAGTTCAGTATCTTTTTCTTCTCTGCTTGTCAACCGATTTATATATATATATATATATATATATATATATATATATATATATATATATATACATACATATTTTAATTCGTCATTTTTAAAGGGATTTAATCATATAAACAATGTCACCCTTATATCAACTACATTTTTTTTATCTATTCTACTTTTAATACTCGCTGCACAATTTTTTATTTAGTACCTAAGGACGAGCTTTAGTATCAATGGAATAATTTTAGAAAGATATTTAATTATATAGATTATAGATAGATAAATTCTATTTATACATATATGTGTTCCTCAAATAATGATTATAGACAAATTTTGACCACTGGGTGAATTCTAATTAATATACCTATTAATATTTTTGTTGAAAATATGAAACAAGCTTAATTGCATAACCTCTTCACAAAAAAAATTGTAAATACGCACAATTGGCGAATATATTACTTACTAAATACTTTACTGTGAGAAGGGAAAACAAACTAACACAAATTTTCACATTTTATATTATAATGAAAAACTATACATATATATTAATAACAAAATTCTAATAGATTCGAATCTGTACATTAAATGTTTTTGTCTGTCTGGGAACGCATCACGAGAAAAACACTGGACAGATTTTTTGATTATATTAGGTATGATAATAGCTGGTTATCCGGGTCAACATATAGGATACTTTTTACTGCGGGAAAATATCTCCGAGAAATCTGTAATAACCGTTAAAACGTATAAACGCGACGAACCCAAACGGAGCGAAGGCGAGTCGCTAGTATTCTATAAATGAAGTCCGTTATATAATAAACTATATACTAACTAACTCTCTAATGCATTCTGAAAATTATTTTAATTGAGTTCCGTTATATACAATTGTATAAGTAATTACGTTTAGAAAGAAAACTATACTACTTGTTAATTAAGATATATGTATTTAGAAATGCATTTAAGTGTTGTTAAAAATGTATTATAATTAATTTTAAAAGAATCAAAAAATATTCTAGCATTTCGTAAAAAAATAATAAGACTGTTTCAAACTTATGATTTAATACATCCTCTAATAAACGACAAGAATATATTGTGATACATTAATACGACTAGGTTCTAAAATAAATACTAACTACTCGATTGAATTCAACAAGTCTAATTGATGGGTGACAAAACAGACGAATCACATTCACAACGAAATGCCTTTGTACCGCTAAAAAATTAGTACCGCCTATTACACTATAATAATTGTGCTATTATTTTTAATTTATATATAAACCTATATAAAATACCTGATATTTTCAACGTTTTCACTATTTTGCTACAGTAATCTACACTTATTAACGTTTCCGCCACATTACTTAGCGTAACGTAAATAGATGCGTTAAAATACAACCTTTTTTTTTGCACAAAATCACTAACTTTACTACGGAAGGCTTAAAATACGCCAGTTAACCTAAACTAGTACTACACACGGCGTTATTCTTGAATCATAACACGGTAGTAACAACTTTATACTATAAAATAGCACTAATGAATCAAATATTAGATGAAAATCTGAAGCAGATTGATTTATATAACACAATATTCGATACACAATAAACTCACGCTTATAAAAAACACTAAAATGATATGTCTGTTCCAGGCAACGCGTGTCGCCGGTAGGGCGGGCGGGCAACGACTGCCCCTCCCGCCCAAATAGGTTAACGATCATACGATAACAACGTCTTGCCTTAGACCCTCGAGTACCTGTGCTTTTAAATATATCATACATTTGTTACTGTTATTAATTAAAACATAATATTTTGTTGGCGGCTTAAGTTTAAAATAAATTTTGTTATTTTTAGTAATAATTATCACTTTATACTTATAATTAATATACTGTTATTTAAAATTGTATATTTATTGTACTTAAAAACTGGAAAGAATATTTTTTTTAAATAATTACATAAATCGTAGGTATTTATTTATCATTATAGTCATATATTATTTTATATTTTTGCTTTATATTATATATGCGAAATTTAGTTTTTTTATGCATTCTTCCTTAACAGAGATAACCTTAAGAGATAAAAGATTAGTTTACGCATTACATTCAATAAAAATAGACTATAATTTTGATTTATTTTTAAAATATTTCAAAAATAATTCTTATAGGGCTTCAAATATGATATGGATACACTTTTAGCTTTGATCTCATTACATGCAATAACTCTATTCAGTAAGACATTGTTTGATTATAGATAGATATGACTTGGCAAACGTTGCACTATTAGCGATTATAAACATCTTCTATGATGTAAGTTTGGGGCTATTAAATAATTATTTAGTTACTTAAGATTCTTCTTTGGCACTAGTTTTTCACACGCTTTCAGTCCTTTTTAACGTCAATTTGTAATATTCGCTTTTTTAACTTTTAAAAGTATTCTAGCGTTCCATAAAAAATAAATATAAGAACATTAATAAAAATATACCCAAGCGGGATTCGAACCTGTGATCTCTGAATTTACCACACTATTTTTAGCATACCTGTATTTATAGTATACGTTTTGTCGACGACTTCAAATTAAAGAAGATACTCAGTTCGGGTTAAGTTTTTAAGATTTTGAAGTTGGCGTAGTTCTTTAGTTAAAACTTAAGTACCATATTCTCATATACTTGTTATATATATCTTCATATCATATATCTTCATAAAGCCATTTGATTTTTATTAATTGAAGTAGTGGTTCGAGACTATACGGCACTAACTTATACATTCAAATCACCAGTAGGTACGTGAATCCGGATTTGCGGTGTCACTTGACTGACATGAGTGACGTTAGTGGGCAATGCATTAGCATTTACGTCTTATACCAGAGGATTTACGTTTTAGTGAAAGTTGGCTGTAATATTTAAATATTTTCAAAGTATGAATTTCTTACAAGTCCTGTAGTTTTTAAATAATGAAATCTCTAAAGTTTACAATTTAAGTATAAGACAGGGATTAATTCTAGCAATAACTAATACTAGTGTTCGCCCAGTGATTGAAATTCAACCATAATTTTACTATTGAGAGGCATGCATATATTATGATCAGAATTTAGCTATTAATATAAAACAAAAGGTTTTCTTTTTTTTAATTGATAACAAAAGCTAAAGCTACCAGACAAAAAAAAGAAAATCTGTTAGCAAACATAGGAAAAAAACTTACTCAACTGTTTGTCTTTTCCTATCTATATAACAAGCGACTCACCTTCGCTCCGCTCGGGTTTGTCCCTATTGATATTGAGATGAAATATTTACCCGCAGTAAAAAGTGTCCTGTATGCTGAACCGGATAACCAGCTATCATGATACCAAATTTTATCAAAATCTATTCAGTGCTTTTCTTGTGTTGCGGTCCTAGATAGACAGACAGACAAAAATTCTTAAAAACTATAGATTCCGTCTCTGTATCGATAGTAATGACTATTTCAATTACATTTTCCAAAAAATATTTAATATACAGATTCGACTCAGTTAGAATTTTATTATATGTATAGACATAAATACACATAGATATGAATAGAAAAATAATATATATAAGTGAATAGTAATACTCTTTTGGGTTCCACAAAAATACAAAGCCTTAATATACAAAAATAATAAAATAGTAAATTCTGAAAACGTTCATCCAAAATGTTAAAAATGTTTAATATAAAACTGTATTTTTAGAACAAAAACTAGTGATTGAAGTAAAGTGGTATAGTATAATGCACAGTGTTCAATGGCGTATGGTCACCATCGCTGTTCATATTGACACGGCCGCGCCTGTAGCATGTAATGAAGTGAAATATCGAGAATAGTATGTTTTTATCGATATAACAGCTTAAATAAATAACTATATTGTTGTTGGAATTTGATATTTTTTTTTATATTACTAGTTAGTTATTTATTAACTTGTTCAAATATGAGCCAACTTTTAGACTTGTATGTCATTTTGCTATCTGCACTTGAACATATAAATTAAAATATTATTATAAAATATTCAAAAATATTGACACATAATTATTATGACACATTTTCAACCGACTTCAAAAAGGAGGAGGTTCTCAATTCGACTGTTTTTTTTTTATGTTTGTTACCTCAGAACTCCGTCATTTATTAACCGATTTGGATAATTTTTGTGTTGTTTGAAAGTGTATACTTCCAGATTGATCCCATTTAAATTTAAAAAAAAATACCACCCCTAAGTGTGGAAAAATAGCTAATGATGAATTTAACCTACTTCTAATTGTCATATTGACTTGAAACTTTGTAAGTGTTTCTATTTCCGTTGATAGTACAGTGGTTCGGTATTGTTGACCTGATCTGATGGTAAGGCCAGAAGGTGGATAGGTGGAACTCTTCAACGGCTAATAGTAGATACTTTGAGTTTGGACTTGTTTTGTTTGATTTGACAAGCCTAATACGTTAGAATTCTTACTTTGCTACTACTGTCTACACTAAAAAGGGAAAAATAAAAACTTTTTAACAAAAAAATAAAAACCGACTTCAAACAAAAGCACTAAAAAGTAAAAAATAACTAATTGGTAGTTTTCATTTACTATACATACCTAATCAAATATTTTCGAAGTCGGTGTGCTTTGGCTAAGTAATTAAAGCCTACCTATTAAATACATACCTAATCAAATATTTTTGAAATCGGTGCCAGCCCATACAAAGCAAAGTACACTGACTTCGAAAATATTTGATTAGGTATGTATAGTAAATGAAAACTACCAATCAGTTATTTTTTACTTTTTAGTGCTTTTGTTTGAAGTCGGTTTTAATTTTTTTGTTAAAAAGTTTTTATTTTGAATGAAAATTTTTAAAAATTATAAATAAAATAATTCCAATAAATTATATAAGTAATTAATAACTTTCATTCAATTCATCTATTACGACAAGAACTATGCAATTAACATACAAATAATAATAATAAAAAAATATAGAAACTAAAGTATGTAGTGTCGATACAGTCACATCACTACACAACGCCCCGTCTACACGTCTCTTATCTCTACAGCCCTCCGTAGCGCTACGCATCTACGAACCCTCTACGCGTAACTTGGGGGAACTTAAAACCATACGGATTCTAAGCGTTAAAACGAGAATGCTCCAGTTTTCCCACTTTTCCTTTTGATTATCGATTTTTATTTATTTTTTACTAACAGTAGAGTCTATATATAAATAGGCAAAGACAAAACAGCTTAGAACCTTTTTCTCTTATTGTCAATCGATTTCCTCTTTTTTGTTTACTAGCAATATATGAGCTATAGTATTATCAATAAATTTTAGAAACATTTCTTAAATACTCATATATGTCTTCCACGAATTTTCAATAATTATTATTAAAAACAATAATATTCTTAAAAAACTACAAATAATCGTTTCATATACATTATGTTATTCGTAGAACATATAGTGTGTTCATATTATGTTCATCAATTTATGAAAGCGTTCACAATATGCATTTATGGTATAATGGAAGTGTTATAAGCTTTAACTAAGCTACTAACCATAGGTAACAAAATCAATTTCTCTCGTATATATCACGAGTTTTGTACGAGATATGAGAAGTTTAGTAAACAGTGGTTTGTAGTGCTCTCAATCGAAACTCACTGGTAACATGCTCGATTGTAAAACTAACTTGAAAGTTTTGATTATATAGTTTCAAGGATAGTTCATTCATATTATTTGTTTAGTAAAAAGAAAATATTGTGTAGTAGATAATTATTGGTGAGTTTTAGTGTTATCAATAAAAAAAATATTAAAAGAAATTGAAACGGTCTAACCGTAAATGATTTTATGATCGAATTGTAGTGAATTATAAAAATAAATTAAATAATTAATTACAAATAACATATTTTATGTGTAAATTACTAATATATGTATAATATACATACAGATTATAAATTTTCAACTAACCCAAGTTATCTATTTCAATAATCGTACTCGTACATCAAATCACTTTAACTCAATGTCAAAAAACTGCGAAATCGATGGAAATCCAATAATTGAGTCGACATACAACGTTAGTTCTAGCACGGATGAAGGCACTTTAGCTATTTAATTTTTAACAGAATTCACAATTATTTTGGTTAGCTTTAGCTTTACAAAATGATAACATTTTATTTCTATATTATGTTTAGCATAAAATATTACAAAGTAAAGAACAAAAATAATGTAATAATTAATAATGCACGTACCTACTATAAAAACATAAAATCTGATTCTACATTTTAAGACAACCATAAGAAAAGCGGAGGAAGTATTGTTTTATTTTATACTAGCAACTCACCCTCGCTTTGCCTGGATTCGTCCCTAGGTTGCTTCCCCATACGAACTTTCATCCTCATTTTCATCAGGGATAAAAACTATCCTATGTATTTATTTCCCAGGGTCTCAGACTATCTTGTTACCAAATTTCATCTATATCGTTTCAGTAGTTTTTGAGCTTATTCGGTACAAACAAATCAAAAAATTATTCCTCTTTATAATATTAGTATACTCATAGACTATGCGAGTTACTATTGCACAACTCGGGTACGTCCCTAGGTGCCAAACAGTAGCATATGTTTACTCTAGGTGATACTCTATCTTCTATGTTACATTCAAATCATCGAGTCATTTTAGCGTGACGAAGTAATAAACATACACACATTCAAACTTTCGCAATTATAACGATAGTTCAATTAAGATACTACTAAAAATTTGTTAGTACAAAGCCTGTGATAAGCTTAAATATACGATTAAATACATGGTTTTTATATTTAATACTGTTTATATCAAAATATCACACCAGGATTTCACGATATTTGCCAAGACACTTATGAACATATGACAATCAAAGACAAGGATAGCTAATAGTAAACTGTCATAGGTGGTAAATAGATGAAAAACTTTCCAGAGAGGACTTGAATCTATCTACATGCATACATTTTTACAAGGATTTAGACATTTTAAGATAACATTTAAGTTATAACAGTATTTTGATATTTCCATTGCTTTCATTTACCAAACTTCATTATTTTGTTCAATTTTAACAGCATAAATTATTATATTACGGGAAAGTTTACTCAGGGGAATAAATCAATAGCACGGACTAACTTTCGAATTTAATTACACCCCCTTACCGCAAGTAAGGTGTATCTTTATCTTTAAGGGTGAAAATGAAATAAGAATTAAGGTACGAACTAGCTCGATACAGCGGCTTTGCCGACTGCCATTTTGTATTATTTACTCATGGGGGGCTCAATAACTTCCGAAGTTCCAGCCGGGCGTGAAGCCAAAAGGCACACTGGGGAGTGGCTTACTTCGAAGGGTGTACATGTGGCATGCTCCTGGTACTACTTGGTGTTACTTCTCTGACAGCAGAGAGGATCGTGGGAGCAACCCCTTGGTTATTGTTATTGTGGTCTGCATCACCAAACCAGCCGTCGGTACTCGAAGACGGGGAAGGTTCCGTTGAGTTTTAGTGGGTAGTACTGGCTTTTATTGCCAATCCCGAGAGACTTTAAAACCACTTTTATGTATGCAGATGATATGCGTAAATACATTATCCAACGTTAAAAAAAAATGAATAAATTGTTAAAATTTAAACCTATTAGAAATCAGTAATAGTAGCTTTTCATACCTATATACATAGATTTTTGGCTTCTACGTTTGTATGTTAACTTAGCTGCTTAATCTTAGTACCTCGTACTTAAAACGGAAGTCATGATGGCTGGGTACAACTTTATGTACACGTGAGTATATATGGGTACATATTGGGCAAGAGTTATTCTATAATAAAAATATATTTAGGAATTACGTATCGAAACAGGTCAGCAGTTATCCCATGGATGTTGAGCATCGTAAAATTTTACCATAAAATGGATATAACCTGAACCTCATAATGGCTAATATACAGCAGTTATCTTTTTATTTATTAGATCACAAGGTATCTACTCTTGCTTGGTTTTTCCTATGATATCACTGTTAGAGTTTCAGTTGAAATATTTTTTTCTTGGAACACTCCTGAGTTGTATCTTGTACAGTAATATTTTTAATGAAAGCGTCGCGGTTTTATTTCGTCGGGAATAAAAATTAAAAATAAAACCGCGGCCAAATCCGAAAAGATAGTGTCATTGAAAATGTCAAATATTCGCGTAAATCTAACAAAGTGTTTTTACATTAATAAATAATTAAAATCGATTCACCATATGCAAAGACGTCATTATGCATTTACAATATTTGTATGTTTATCTATAAATTTATGTGTAAACTGCCTCGGTGGTGTAGTGACTAGCATGTACGGCTGCACACTCAGAGGTCCTGGGTTCGAGTAACTGGTCGGGCCAATTTTAGTTATTGAGTCTTTCTGTATATTAAGCCTCAGTAACAGCCCGGAGTTAGGAAGTTGGCGGTGTTTCACCCCCGTGCTTCGGAAAGCACGTAAAGCCGTCGGTCCAGCACCTTAACTCTCACTGGTCGTATCGAGCAGTCATCCCACCAGAAGTATGAGAGTGACAGGAATAGAGAGTGCACGTTGTGTCTGCGCGTACACTTGTGCACTATTATATCTCCTGCGCAGTTGGCTAGTCTCAATGAGATTGGCCGCCGTGGCCGGAATCGGTCAGGAGAACATCATGTTCATCTATACATAAAATTCTAAATGAGTCGAATCTGTACATTAAATATTTTTTTGGAAAATCTTATTGAAATATTCATTATTATCGATACAGAGGCCGAATCTGTTTGTCTGTGACTGCATCACAAGAAAACTACTGGACAGATCTTGATAAATTTTGGTATGATGATAGCTGGCTATTCGGGTTAGCATATAGGATACTTTTTACTGTGGAAAAATATCTCATCTCTGAGAAATCTATACTAGGCGTTAAAAAGTAACTAAGGACGAACCCGAGTGGAGCGAGGTTAGTCGCTAGTATGAGTATAAATAATAGCCTACAATCTTCCTAGATAATGCATATTTCTATTGGTGAAATCTATATTAAAATCAATACAGTAGTATATGAAATAAGCGAACACACACAAACTCAACTTTAATTTATAATATGTAGTAAAGAGTCTAAATTCGTCTACGGCGGAGCTAAGTAGTTTCCTGTAATTCAGTCAGCGTTAAGTCAGCCGCGAAAGTGAAATAAAGGTTAAAACCTTTATTTCACTTTCGCGGCTGACTTCACCCACTAAAGTGGGTAGTACTATTTTTATTTCCCACATAGCAACCTGTATGTTGGCCATTAACACACAGCACCATCTAGTTCCATGGTAAGCTACGAGGCTTGTGTTATGATTACCGGATAGTTGATACACTTTTTTTTTATTAGAAATGGGCTCACTCTTGACCTTCATCTTGGCTCGAAGGCACAGATAAGGTCTACGATCTAGCGAGTTTGCCCAGGAGAAGCCTGTTAACACGCACCTTGAATAGGTTCAGGTTATACGCACTCGGCAAAACAGACGCAGGCAGCGCATTCCACATCTTGGCTGTGCCCAATATAAAAGATGACGAATAGCGCTTAGTGCGAGTGGTCGGAATGTCAACCAAGAAAGGATGGTATCCTGCAGTACGTCTGGTGTTCCGATAGAAGAATGGCGATGGCGGTATGAGACTGTGGAGCTCGTGGGCACACTTCCCGAAGTACAGTCTGTAGAAAATCGACAGACAAGCAACTTGGCGACGGTGTGCTAAGCTGTGAAGCTTAGTTTTCACAAGCTTTACACATATATATAGTGACTTTAAATACATACTTATTATAAATATAAATATAAACACCCAGCACTGGAGTACAAACATTCGTGCTCATCACACAAATCAATGCCCACAGCGGGACTCGAAGCCGCGACCGCAGGCACAGCCAGTAGGGTCACTGCAAACTGAGCCAAACGTGTCGCCAATACTTGTATGTGACATAACAACATAATATGTATATCATAAGCGGCACTGAAGCGCGATTAAGTTTACCAACTCCACCAGATGGCTATTATATCATAATTTAAATGAAATTATAATTATATTAATTAGGCTTATATTATAAAAGGCTCTGAGAGAATTACGCCAAGAGGTAAGTCGTAATGAGGGAGATAAAATAAATGGGCTTTATATGGACGTCATTAGAAGGTTTATTTATTCCAAGGGTAGCTTTATGGCAAGAATCAAGTTTTAGACTTCGAGCTTTTAATGTGTGAACGGTTAATTTTTTTATTACATTTTGCTAAGGTAGTGGTATTATATTCAACACTATATAAAAATGTATTTATTAGATACACCTATAACCCATAAGACTTTTTTTTGTTTCAAACATATAGGTATCCTACACATACATACATACAAAGGAATAAATTTGTTTGTTTATATGTAGACTGACGACTCCCCCCCCCCTCCCCGCTTCGCTCCGGTTCGTCCTTAAGTACGTTTTAACGGTTCGTTTGGAATAGGTAGACTGTACATTATATGATATATACCTGGCCTATAGCCTTTCTGCATAAACGGGCTATCTAACGCAAAAATATTTTTTCTAATTATTAGGCTTCACTCGTAAAAAAATTTTTTGATACTAAAATTACACGCTCGTATAATTCCTTATAATATGCTCACAATACGCTTGTATACATATAAAATACTCCTCTGATAGTCATTATTATATATATCTTATTTTACAAAACATTGACTTTTAAATACTATTTAAAAGCAATAGCAACTGAAGAGTAATTTATAAAGGAGCAAAACAGCGCGAATTCGCAACAATTAATTTCTGAATCGTTTAAAAAGATTAATGGCAACCCCCATAAATCCAGATAGCGAGGGTAGGTGAAGGTATGTCTTACAAATACTCTATTTAACACTTAGAATATTATACATTTGTAAAGCAGTTAGAAAACCCCGTTGCCTACAGTGCTGTGATTTGAGCGTTTCAAACTCTATCTAACAAAGCAAATAAATACTTTTAGATTTACGCAAATACTTGACATTAAAAAAAACTATCTTTTCGGATTTTTTCGCGGATTTATTTTGATTTTTGGTCCCACGTTTCGAATGCTTTAGAGCAATCTTGGTCACGTGAGAGACTAAGGTTTTACACGTCTTAATTGTCATGATATACTTGTTACAGACAGTGCCACTGTCTGTATTTAAAAGCAAATAAAAATAGTGACATATATATATATATATATATATATATATATATATATATATATATATATATATATATATATATATATATATATATATATATATATATAAATATTTGCTTAATAATATATTTAAACAGGTATATAGGTATTGTAACTAACTAGCTAAAAAAGAATGATATAACATACATTACACAGGAAGTTAAACATAATTCCGGGGCAGAGGCTGACTGCTACCGGACGCGTCCCCCGGGTGGCGGATAGGGGAACACCACTCGCGACTGTTTGGACCCGACAGGAGCTTGTGGTACCGGAGTAATCCGGCGCGGACCAACAGCCAGGAGGGGAGGGGGGAGCGGCGTCAGGAGGGCGCCGTCTCCTTCTTGGAGGTAGCGCGGTGTCTCCGGCCGTTTCGCGGTAGGAGGCGCTGCGCGGGCCGCGCTGCCGGGGCTAGCCCGTCGGTGCGGCGGCTGGAGCGGGGCCAGTTCTGGTCCTGCGTCTGGCGTGGGGTGTCGGCAGCCATCTTGGTCCGGAGGTGGGCCGACGGTAGGGGGGCCGCGGGGGAAGAGGAGTGTCGGTATGGCGATGCGCCGCTCGTCCCTATCTCCCGCGGCCTAGCGGGGCCGCCACCGTTTGATGGCGGACGCGGTGGGGCTGCAGGGGAAGAGGAGTGTCGGTGTTGCGTTGCCGCTCTCCCTGTCCTCTGCAGCCGATTGGAGGTGGCCCACTTCGGTGGGCGGTGGTTGGGGGGGTTTAATGGGGCTGCTCCGGGTACCTCTCTGGCGTAGCAGAGTTGACTGTGGAGCAGCCCCATTGGTTTGGTGGTCTGCCTAGCGTTTAGGCAGACCTGCCACCGGGGCGCCGTAGTCGTTATGCGCAAGCGATCCTGCGGCGTCCCACTAAGGCGGGGGGAAAGGATGTCGGGTTTTAGTGGATAGTACCGGCTCTTCTAGCCGGTGAGCCCCACATAACCACCTGGGGGATCAGGTGGTATGCGTAAATGCATTTCCCGACAATAAAAAAAAAAAAAAAAAAAAGGAAGTTAAACATAATACTGAATAATATGTTATTATGTAATATATGTTAACGTTTGTAATTTTAGGTATATTTTAATTATTGAAATATTGCATGCTGAAAGGCTGAATTTGGCTGAACATTAAATATGTTATTATCAAAATCTAATTGTATGTACTAACCCAAGTTCGCAATAAAGTGTCTGATTTGATTTGATGTATTATAACAACTTATCATCACTTCGCTCGGGTGTGTCCCTAGGTGCTTTACAGTAGCTTACGTGATATTCAAGGTCATGTATTCAGCCCTTTTTAACGCCCCACTAATGGGTGCGGGCCTCCCTTCAATAGGAAAGGGATCAAGCCACAGTCCACCACGCTGGCCAAGTGGGGGTTGGCGGACTTCACACCTTCTTCACATCTTTCGAAAATTAGCTAGGTTCTGTCAGATATGCAGAATTCCTCAAGATGTTTTCCTTTACCGACTTTTCCTTTTCCTTTAAGACAAGTGCTAATTATGTTGGAAGTAAATCATTTTGATACACATGAAAATATCAGAGAACTTCTAGGGACGAACCCGAGCGGCGCGAGGGTGAGTCGCTAGTACAATATATGTACATGTATTATGTCTATACATTACACACTCAAAATATATTTGACAGGTTCTATTGTTACACTGTAACAGCATTTCAAAAGCGACACATGTTAAGATGTGAATGCTGCATTCTTTACGGCTTTTGTGAATATAAAAATCCGGATACACTTGAAATCCATACATTTTTGTCAAATAAAACTATTCCTTCGAATTTTGCCCTTACGTTACATAGCCATAAAAGCTATTATTGCATTCATAGATTTCTTTGTTTTTAGTAAGAATGAATTGTCAGTTAGAATAGCTTAAGCCATTCTGTAAGCTTATTGCTTTTACAATAAGAATCAAAATCGTATGTTTTTTTCTATTTTTATTGGACGTGTGCTTTAATACCCCATTCTAGTGCTATCAAGAAAATCATAATAAAGCTAAGTGATTCCGCTCTGATTGCTTTTTGTCTAAATAGACTAATAAACAAATGAAATAACCCTTTTAGACCTTTACTTTGGTAATCAAAGTAATCAATAAGAGATGAAAAATATAACCTACATTCAGTATATATTACGTGTTTCTTTGTGTATTTATTGAAGTTATTTATTCAAGTCTTCAATAGAAAATAAAATCTATATAATATAAATAAATCGGTATAATATATGTACTTAATAAAATTGAAGAAATAAACTATACATACATATAATAAAATTGTAACTAAGCTGAATCTGTACATTAAATATTTTTTATAAAATCTTATTGAAATGAACATTATTATCGATACAGTGGCCGATTCAATAGTTTTTTTGAACTTTTGTCTGTCAGTGACCGCATCACAGAAAAATAACTGGAGGGTTTTTGATGAAATTTGGTATGATGATAGATGGTTATTCGGGTCAACATATAGGATATTTTTTTACTGTTGGAAAATATCTCATCTCTGAGAAATCTATATTAAACGTTAAAACGTAAGTAGGGACGAAACCGAGCGGAACGAGAGTCACTAGTTAAATAATATAAAAATATTACATACACATCCATTCATCAAAGCCGTACATATATGTAGCATTTAATAAAATTTTATTTATATATTTTGTAAAATTTGTCAAATAACTTCAGTAGCAGTTGATACTTTTACACCCTTAACGCTTTAGAGAGCACGTAAAATCGCACCTGTCGTCTTTCTTACATTAAATAAGAGTCCCATCGGACTATAAGGATATGGAGTCTGCATGTGTTTAGCCACAATTATTATTAGCGTTATATCCCCCGCGTAGCTAATCTCAGTAGGTAGCCGTGATTGAAAAATCGATAAGAATGACCACCGATATTATAGCTCGAGATACTTTACGAAAACTTTATACAAATATCGGTATACTTACGGTTGCATTGTAATATTATGTCTGTTCGATAAAAAACTTTATCTTAATATACATAATTCTTCTGTACGTGTGTTTGTCACCTTACTCCTCCTAAAGGGCTGGACCGAATTGGATGAAATTTCGTGTGTATATTTTAATGGACTCAATTGGACTCGGTAGGTGGCACTGCTGTCGGTGTGTTAAGGAATTCGTTTCTTTAGTAGTTTGAACGCGGGCGAAGCCGCGGGTACTGCCAGGCATTATATAAAGACAGTGAGGGGAACGAAATAAATACTAAAAATAAGAATAAACCGCTAACTACGTTTATAAGGCAAGGTGTGCGCATGTACGAGTGTAATAACATTTCACAATCAATCTTGAGCTTACCATAAACAATTTAAGCGTAAAATCACGGAATGCTTTGTCAATTTGTAGGACTAATTATTTTTAAAGAGCAACTGTAGTTTCTAACAGGCTCTTCTCAGAAGAACTACCTTCCAAGCCAGTGGTAGATTACTCAGACTTACATACTGATATTTAATTTAAATTTCAAAAATGTAAAAAGTTACCATTAAAATAAATATGAAAAGTATTTTTTTTTATTTGATTTGACTATATTATATAGACTACCTTAATAAAATTCTGATCCTTTTACTTTGCTCCCGTTCAATATCCAAGCTAGGTGGAACTGAAAATTAGGAATGCTCGAGATTTCGATCTCAGCAGTGTCGATTGAGTTAATACCTTTCCGTACCATAGATTTTCTTAAGTCTAAAAAATGTAATATTTTAAATTTGTATTTTTTATGGCAATAATATATTTTTTATATAAAAATAATAAATTATCGTTTCTTTCACCATTTCTTCTCAGGGTTAAGTTTTTTTTCCGAACTGGTAGTAAACTCATGACGTTCAGTAAGAAAAGAAAATAATTTAATGCTATTGAATAAAATATTTTGAATTTGGATACAAGAGCCGGTATTTTTTGTAATTCTATGTAATATTGTAATTATCACTAAAACTAAATTAATTAATTATAAGATTGTATTAGGCTTACCTTTGCCATGAAGTTGTTGCCGATTCTCAGTTCCTTTGAGGCTTTCAGCGGTGTGGAGCAACTCATCTAGTTGAGGTTTCTTTTGCTCGAGCTCTCTAAGAACACCCTGTAAATTGATAAATAATTTACTATAATGACATTAAAAGTAGTAGCCCAGTGGTAGCGCGCTCGCTTGGTAAACCAAGTGAAACGGCTTCAAATCCTGTGTCTCACATCTGTGTAATTTTTATGTTATTGTATTAAACAAAAAATATATTCATATTATAAAGAAGAAATAATATTTGTTTGTTTGTCTGTTTGTAATCGATAAACTCTTGAACTATTGAACCGATTTGAATAATTTCTTTGCAATTTGAAAACAACATTATTCACAAGTAGGATAGGCTAATAAAGTCTATTTTAGTAACAATGACTTTTCAGTTTAGAATATCTGAGGACATTCATGAAGTATCACCTTGTGACCTACAAGTTTTTATGTTTAAAAGAAAGTTTGCTAAACTGTATTTAACGTCAATAATATAAGCTCACACGTTCCTTTGTGCTTTATACGTAACGTAACGAGTGTGTAATTACCCTTTGCATATTCACCCTCCACACCGCCGTATAATGAAGTAAATCTCTCCATTAGATTTTTCTTTATTCAAACTTTACACCCTTTTTAATCCATAAATCTATATAGTATGGCTAAGGTGAATAAGTTTTGTTAGGCAAAGCTCTAAATTTTCCCTTTTGTTTAGAATTTGTTTGAATGATGTTTTAGTTGAGTTCTAAGCAAAAGGGAGGAACGTGGTTAAATCGACTTCATCGCTTACTTACTTATTCAATATACTGAGATTTGTTAATTACTATTTGGCATTTTAGTATTTACTATCGATTTTTTAATCTCATATCGTTGATAGTGTAGTAATCTGACTAGACAACAAAAAACTATTTAAAAAGAAAACCAAAATTCAATCAATGCCACTCATAATAATTATATGTGAGACATCATAACTCTTCCTAGCTCAACTCGGACTCTAACCCAGGACAGTTGGCCAACAGTTTTATATGCTAACTACTAAGCCAGGAATGTCTGGCGAATCCGAGAAAAGTAATTCAATCGATGAAGCTGTATATTTGTAGCGGAGCCTGCGGTAGTCACAGAGTAACGCTTTCAGCATCTCGTCTTATATTAATACTAAATGAGTAATTCTTGTATATACGTATGTATGTATATAAATTTATGTCACGTATCTCAGAAACATCTGTTACAAATTGGGCCAAATTTTGTATTTTTTTCCATTTTGATGAAGTTTTGCTTTTTAAGTTTATCTGTATAAGTGTATTTTCTGAAGAAAAAAAAAATATATTTTTTTATAAATTTCCGAAAAACGCCGAGCTCGGTCATCCAAGTTTTTAAATAAAACCATTCTGTTACACAATATTCATATTGTTGAATTCAATAATTAAACTCATTTTTTACCTTTCATTTTTGTTTACGATTTCGATTCTACATTGATTTTATTTTATTTATTTGATTGCTATACAAACTTTCATCCCCTTAAGGGATGATTTACCAGGATTAAAACTATCCTATGTCCTTCCCAGGTTTTCAAACTATTTTCTTACCAAATTTCATCTAAATCGTTTATTACCGGTACCCTACAACGTCAAAAACTCACATCTTTATAATATTAGTATAGATTTCACAAAATCCACAGCTAAATCCTTACATAACTAATACAACTTAAATCCTTTTGGGAGATACAATGTTAATAGGTAATGATACATCAACACACGAATAAATTTGAGCAATTGTAGTAGGTTTGATATTATGTTTCGTCTTGTTATGCAAAGCTTTTCTCCATATGAAGTGAGACGACATAGTCAACTTCCGTTTCACGTACAAAAGTAGGCACTACGTACACTCTTTTTTTGGTTTTAATGTTTTACAATCATTTGAAAAACAGGTTGAAACAAATATCTTACTGTTACAAAAACGTAAATATATCCCACATTTAATACAAGCTTCATTAAAAATAAAAAAAAAATCTTATAATGATTTATCTGTTCATTTAGATTAGCTTTAAATGCCATAAAATATATACGAGTGCCGATATGCCTATATACGAGTCTTAAAGGTGTATTTAGCCCTAGGAATTATTGAAAAACGACTATTTAGTACATTTTGATTATTTTTATACATATAAGTACAAAATTTAATTTTACTTGTTATAAAAGTTTCACAAAAACGTACATGCGGAGTATAATTTAGATTATATTAAAGATGTTTTTATAATAGCTTCTAAGAAAAACTGTATAGAAGAGATAAATCGATAGAGCCAGATAAAGCAGTAGAAGTCATTTTCCCCGGGACAGTGTTTATTTCGAACTTAACCAGAATTAACAAGTATCTTAAATATTTACTTTAGCCTTAACCTAGAGTATTTAATTGTTTGTACGACACGGATTGTTCAAAATAGTTATTTTTTAATTAAAAAAATATTTTTTTTTTTTTATAAAGCAGTGGTAGCATTTATTAGTCTTACACTTTGAAAAACCAAGTACAACGGGTTCAAACCCGGTGTCGTACCTCGGAGATTTTCATGCGTGATTTGTAAATAATTACAATTATGATTACCGCTTATTAATACGGTAAAGGAAAAAATCATAAATAAACCTGCATATTTGAGAGAACATAAGTGTAAGTTTTTAAAACTTTCAAAAGACCTGCACTTGGCCAGCGTGGTTTACTATGGCCTGATCCCCCTCGAATCAAAGGCAGCCCACGCCCAGCAGTGAGATGTAAAAGCTATAAATGCTGGATTTATGTGATTTTAATTATAAATTTTACTAATCATTGTGTTAATTACTAATAAATTATTCTATACTATTCGCGTGTCATGATGATACTATTAGAAACCTTAACTAAATACCGACTCACTAAGTTATATCTTAATCAGAGGGACGAATTAGGAACGTGTATATTACAGAACAAACAGATGAACTAGCAAACGTATTCACTTTGATATAAACATATTATGATATGGTCGAATTTATGTTTCGAATGGATATATCCAAATTGTGTAGGGATAGTTAATAAGGTGAAAAAAGCAATATTAAATACGTTCTCTATTAATTTTAATATCTTTATTTATCTACATAGCTCTTGCCTGCGGGTTCAATTAATAAAATTAATATAGTTATAATTAAATCGCATTTAAGATACAAGTATTATATAAAGTAAAACCTATGAGAATTTCAATAAGTTTACTCCTCTCAACGTCTAACATATTTACTTTGATATATATATTTTAAACAAAAGGGCTAAAACTAATATTGAAAATAAGAAGCTTTTTTCATACATTAACAAACGTCCGGTCTACTCCACGGCCAGGGCCGGACTGATAACAATCTTTTTAGTTTTTACGCTCGTTACTACGTAGCTAGCCGGCTGTTGCCTAGCAACCATCCCTACTACGTTAACCTTTACAAGCTAAATACGCATGCGCGATTTTAAACTGTTCTAGTGATGTTGCATTCTATATCGATACAAAAATATCGACTAGTGATTTTTATAATATAAATAGCTGTATTTTTCCTATTTATAAAATATTTAGTTTATATGATTCTTTCGTAAGTTAAATAATAATATTATTTAAAAAGAATTACAGCGCGGCTTTTTATGATATATTTTTTCTTAATAATTTAGTAATAATAAGTGACTAATACGTAATTCCGTCTCATGAAAGCTACAACGATTCATTTTAGCAAGTGTTAAGTAGCTTTTTGACGTAAAATGCTCAAATAATATTTTTTCCGGTCTAGTTGAAATATGTCACCATTAAACTAACCATGCTGTTCGGATCGACTCCTAAAAATCTATTGCAAATAGTAATTGCTCCTATTATTTTCAACATCCTTCCACTTCACGCTTACATGGTTTTCACACGCTTTGAAAGAAACCTGCAATAGCTCTCTGCTGGTGAAGGCATTACAAGCTTGGGTGGGCGCATCGAAGACGAGGAAAACATTACTATGATCACAAGAGCGCCTAGTAACTGGTGCCCTAAACCTAAAGGCTAACGTAGGCAAAAGCCCATTCTGCCCTTCTTTTATCTATATGTTTATATAAGAGGTTTTGGACACTGGCCAGAACGTCTAGTAAATATAATACATGTTCAGGAGGGAAATTGCCACCTCCGACTTAATTATACAGATGTGTATGTTAAGTCCATCAAGTATTTACACTAATAGAATTTATTGAAGTAATCAACCGACTTCAAAAAGGAGGAGGTTCTCAATTCGCCTGTATGTTTTTTTTTTTTTTTATGTTTGTTACCTCAGAACTCCGTCATTTATTAACCGATTTGGACAATTTTTGTTTTGTTTGAAAGGGTATACTTCCAGATTGGTCCCATTTAAATTTCAAAAAAAAAATACCACCCCTAAGGGTGGAAAAACAACTAATGATGAATTTTACCTACTTCTAATTGTCATATTGACTTGAAACTTTGCAAGTATTTCTATTTCCGTTGATAGTATAGTGGTTGGGTGTTGTTGACCTGATCTGATGGTAAGGCCAGAAGGTGGATAGGTGGAACTCTTCAACGGCTAATAGTAGATACTTTGAGTTTGGGCTTATTTTGTTTGATTTGACAAGCCTAACACGTTAGAATCCTTACTTTGCTACTATTGTCTACACTAAAAAGGGAAAAATAAAAACTTTTTAACAAAAAAATAAAAAACCGACTTCAAACAAAAGCACTAAAAAGTGAAAAATAACTGATTGGTAGTTTTCATTTACTATACATACCTAATCAAATATTTTCGAAGTCGGTGTGCTTTGCTTTGTATGGGCTGGGACCGATTTCAAAAATATTTGATTAGGTATGTATTTAATAGGTAGACTTTCATTACTTAGCCAAAGCACACCGACTTCGAAAATATTTGATTAGGTATGTATAGTAAATGAAAACTACCAATCAGTTATTTTTCACTTTTTAGTGCTTTTGTTTGAAGTCGGTTTTTATTTTTTTGTTAAAAAGTTTTTATATTGATTAACATAACCAATATTTGTGAAATACATTTACTGGTACTTAATTATACGTAATTACAATATTTATTTATAATAAAAAAAACGTGCTATTTTCAATAAAACATTAAATACAACAAAAGCTAGGTTAAAATGATAGTGAAAGAAAACATCGACTCTTGACAACACTAGAATTTGCGCATGCGTATTACGATCTAGTAACTCTATAAAAGGCTCGTCTCGTCTTTGAAAGCTCAGTCACCTCCTAAATATGAATGTGATAAGAGATACAACTGGCGTGGTACGTATATATGTTATATGTACCTCTACGCATGACTATACCTTATGGTAGAGTATACTGTATACATATATGATATCAAGAAATTTTCAATTTGCACTCATTAGTACAATGTTCAATACACGAATTAATAAAAGATACAGAAATTAATACCACGGATAGTTTCTTTTATGTTTATTGATTATTCAATTTATTAAATATCATTTATCTTAATGGGGTGTCACAAAGTAAATAATAAATAACGCTACACATTTCCCAGATACGTTTCCCTTTTCCAAGGTTAAAACACCTAATATGATATAAGCAACTAAGGTTGACAGCGTTGTTTTTTTATTTGCAACTTGGTGTTACCTGCGGTTTTGCTCTCAAGATACGCGGGAGTAAAAGGATAACCTATATCCGATCCCAGAATGAAATCTATGTCCTAGCCAAATTTTATCGAAATCTGTTCAGCGGTTTAAACTTGAAACTGAATCAGCTACCTATATATCAAAATCCGTCCAGTGGTTTTCTTGTGATTTTACAGACATTTACAGACAGACAGACAAAAATTCTAAAAACTTTAGATTCAGCCTCTGTATCGATAATAATTAGTTTTTCAATAAGATTTTCCAAAAACATATTTATTGTACAGATTTGACTCAGTTTGAATTTTATTATACGAGTATGTATAGATTTAAATACAAATATACGAGTATACATACACCCCAGACTTCAAAAACTACTTATAAAAATATTTATTCGGAGCCAACTTCGAACTATAGCCCTCAGTATAGAGATTATCTTTAATGTATAATCAATACAAGATATAGCATTTAATAATAATTTATAATACGAGCATTACATTTAGTTCGAACTCAGTGCCTTACATCTGTTGAGCTTTGTTAATATTTTTTGTAATGTAGAAATATATTTTTACACTAATATTATATGTTATATTTATTATGTGTTATATTTAAAAAAAACTAAGTTTATTTGTGGTATACTTAAATATAATTGGAGTAAAATCGTTGAATAAAATTCCGACAATATAGGCGAAGTGCACAATTGAATTAAAGTAGTAGTATCTGGACGTTCGGCATTTTATAAAATTGTATATTTTTTTTCGAAAAACGTAAAATGTACCTAGGGATGAACCCGGGCAAAGCAAGGGTGAGTCGCTAGTGTAAATTTAACCTTGTTTACTGAAGGGCTTGAAACGGATATTTTACCACCTATTTTTAAAATAAATCTTTATGACATTTTATTGGGTCTGTAATTTAATTTTATTGAAAACTAGGTTACAGTTCAAATCATTAATTAAAATTGGCTTTTCCATTCGTAATACTATTGTTATCACGTTGTATTCAAATACAATTGTCCTTTGAACTAGGAACTATCGCTAGGGTCTTAATTATATTGTGCTATTATGTATAAGTTTGTTAAGCTTAAGTAAATGTGTTTATGACGTTAAAGAATTTTATATAATACTAACGACTCACGCTCCGCTCAGGTTCGTTCCTACGTTTCAAGTTTAGTATAGATTTCTTAGAGGTGAGATATTTTTCGCAGTAAAAAGTATTCTACATATGACCTGAATAATCAGCTATCATCATACCAAATTTCATCAAAATCTGCCCATTTCTTGTGATGCGTTTCTAGACAGACAAACTGACAAAAAATCTAAAAAATATAGATGCGGCTTCTGTATCGATAATAATGACTATTTCAATAAGATTTTTCCAAAAAATATTTAATGTACGTTTTGACTCAGAATTTTATAATAATATATAAATAGATTGATAAGGAGGACGGTGCACGTGATAACTAATAAAACATTTTTGTTTTATGCAAGTAATATTGGCATAGACAATGATCGCATCACAAAGAGATTGTATCGGACGCATTGCATCAAATTATGATCGATTGACAAAGACACCCTGAGGGAGAAATAATTTTCGTGAACCGAATAATAAAATTTCAACCCACAGCTATGTACGTGTTGTTCATGGTGTCACAAAAAATGCTAATCGTATTTTCTCTAACGCTCACTCTAGCGACTTGTGAAGGATATGTATCTATACTTCCTATACTAATACAGAGGCAGACTTTGTTTGTTTGTTTGTTTGTTTGTTTGTTTGTTTGTTTGTTTGTTTGAACGCGCTAATCTCAGAAAATACTAATCCTATTTGAAAAATACTCCTTGCATTAGATAGCCCGTTTATTTAGGAAGGCTATAAACTATATATCATTCCGGATAAATGTACGGCTCCCGTGAGATAGATTTGTTTTTGTCTAGAGACGAGCTCGAAGCGAAGCGAGGGTGAGTCGCTACTCTATACTAATATAATAAAGAGGTAAAGTTTGAGTTTGTAAGTTTGTGACGTTGTAGGGGGTAATCTCTGGATCTACTAAACCGATTTAGATGAAATTTGGTAAGAAGATAGTTCGAGACCCTCGGAAAGACATAGGGTACATTTGATCTCGGAAATCATCCCTTAAAGGCGTGAAAATGGAGATGAAATTTTGTATTGGGAAGCCAGCTAGGAACGAACCCGAGCAAAGCGAGTGTGAGTCGCTAATATAAAATAATAAAAATAAAATAAAATAATAATATATAAAAGTGTTATAGCACTCACTGACTTATTCACAAACTGATTACGAAATTTTAAAATCTATTAGGTTCAAGCAATTTGGTTTAGATGAAAGTTTATGTACAGAATGTTTGGAATTGAGTTGGATTCTGTAATATGACAATCCATTTTCAATTATTCAGACTAATCTATACATAAACTCGTAATAAAATTATAACAAAGCCGAATCTGTACATTAAATATTTTTTGAAAAATCTTATTGAAATAGACATTTTTATCGATACAGAGGCCGAATCTAGTTTTTAGAATTTTTGTCTGTCTGTCTGTTACCGCATCACGGAAAAACCACTGGAGGGATTTTTATGAAATTTGGTATGATGATAGCTGGTTAACCGGGTCAACATATGGGAGACTTTTTACCGCGGGAAAATATCTCATTTCTGAGAAAAAGTACAAAAACTGCATTGTAACAGTATACTAATATATAAAACCTAAGAATTTGGCTTTTGTTAAACTGAGCGCGGGCGGAGCCGCGAGCAATGCTAGTATTATATATATGAAAGTAACTCTGTCTGACGTCTATTTGTTTTTCACGCTTAACCCTCTGCAGAGATTTCGATATTGGCAATAAGAAAGATCATATCAAGACTTCTTTTAAATAGCACAATTTAATAAGCTAATGTACGTATCTTAATACCATTTTCATAAAAAAATGTACACGAACATCACAAAGTACACTCACATTAACAAAACGATCCAGACATGTAAGACTAATGAATAAATAGAAATTGCGAATATTGCTTTATACTTTCCAAAGTATGCTCCGACTAATCACTTAACATTGTGATACATTTTGTATGTTTGTCTTTTAATATCCTTCTTTTCCGTTTTTTTGACCGATTTTAAAAAAGGGGTTGTATTTTACATTTTTTTTGTTTTTTATATAAATAAATTATTTAATTTAAAACCTCTGTATTTTACCCCTAGGGGTAATTTTCATTTTGAAAGTTTTTAGAGTTGGTGTACCTTTTTAATATAAATTGTAATTATTTTATGTATCATAATATATGTAATTCCAACTCTGCCTCGGTGGTGTAGTGGCTAGCATGTACGGCTGCACACTCGGAGGTCCTGGGTTCGAGTCCCGGGTCGGGCCAAGTTTAGTATTGAGTCGGGCCAAGTTTAGTATTGAGTCTTTCTGTATATTAAGTCTCAATAACAGCCCGGAGTTGGGAAGTTGGCGGTGTTTCACCCCCGTGCCTCGGAGAGCACGTAAAGCCGTCGGTCCTGCGCCTTAACTCTCACTGGTCGTGTCGAGCAGTCGTCCCACCGGAGTATGAGAGTGACAGGAATAGAGAGTGCCCTTGTGTCTGCGCGTACACTTGAGCACTATAATATCTCCTGCGCAGTTGGCTAGTCTCAATGAAATTGGCCGCCGTAGCCGGAATCGGCTAGGAGAACATCATGTAATTCCAATGACACCAATATCTACTGTGACATACTTATAATATGAAAGAATAAAGGGCTCATTACTCAGTGCCTGCGCTAAGCAGGGGCGATTCGCTAGTGTAATATAGTACCTACATAAACCGATAGATGGATGTACATCCATACTAATATTATAAATGCGAAAGTAACTACATATCTATTTGTTTGTATGCTTTCACGCATAAACCGCTAAACCTATTTTTTTCTTAAGGGATAGATTGGTCCTTGGACATCATAGCCTAGTTTTATCGCAGAAATAAAACTTGAAGGGGGTAAAAAAGGGGATGAAAGTTTATATGGGAAACCCATGATTTCTCAAGTTTAAACTATAAAAATTTATTTATATGTTTGTAAGATATAGTGTTACAGCGTCGAAAGGCTTGAGAGAGACATGGGTACGCTTCTTACTTCTCGTTACTCCGGATTTGGATGAAATTTAGTACATAGATAGACTTTGACCTAGAGTAAAACCCTATGTGCCTACCACCCTATTAATGCTAGGTATCTACAAAACTTAATAAATAATATTAAAGTACCTTCTGTTTATCCAGCTGCTGTAGGATATCGTCGACATCGCCGACGGCCACCGGCTGAGCCCGCAACATGTCCACTTCTACCGACAACCAGTCTCTGATCTAGAAATGAAATGGAAGTTAATAAGATATATATATATAGTAAAATATTCTTTTGTATTATAAAGAAAATATCTATATATAAAAATAAATGCAATGTTTCTTTGCACTGTATTAACACTAAAACTATATATACGGTTATATACTTTTATCTTACGTAAACATACGAACGTATTGTGTGTGTGTGTGTGTTTTTTTGTTACTTCACGCTTATACATTAACGATCAAAAAATATACAACAATGTAAATTGAACCTTAAATGCAATTATTGAAGTTGTTTTCACAAAAAAAAAAATTAAAGCACGCTCAAATGTTCAAATGAGCGCTCATTCGGTGAGGACATTTTTTTGTCGCTGATTGTGTATCTAGTACTTTTTTGATCGACGTCATACATACATTAGGTACTTTTTGGTTGCGCTCCCTATTCAGTGTATTTTGGCAGTTTCTATGTAAACTAGCTAAAAATTTACGTGTAAATTACACTTTTCTTTCGTTTTTTATTACACATGTTCAGTTTTATGAAACTCCGTTTTTATTCGCGTATATTTCTGCTTTTTCCGACGTTTCAAACACTGCAGTAGTTAGTCTACGTCGACCAACGAGTAAAATCCGTCAAATATAAATAAAATAATTTCATTTCCTAAGTGCAATTTACAACGTTTGTAATTAATATACATATAAATTTAATTGTATAAGTATTGAATAGTTTTATTAATTGTTATTACTGAGGTAATCAAACACAGTTAGACGGTCATTTAAATTGTATTTTAAATGTAATAAAACAAATTGAAAGTTAAAGAAAAAACGTAAAATATACCATAATCGTCTTCGATTTCGGCTCGTTTTGAGGAGTCCTATACATTACAGTTGGTCAAGAGCGTGTATGTTTGTTTTTTTTTATTCTAAGTATTGTAAAAACACAGAAAGACGGAGAGGTAGATACGTTACACATAGATACTTTTAAAGTTACGGAAAGTAAATAACATAGAAAAAACTTTGTAATACACTCCAATATTTCTTCATCATCCCAAATACAAGGTTGTTCTGACATGAAGCTGATCGATCAATTTCTTATCGAAAGGAAATCTAAACACTATTTCGCTTTAACCCAAACGTATTTTCCGTTAACAATAAAGCTATCCTAAAAACTCAATATATATCGGGTTTCAATAACAATATATGGGAAACAATATCGTCAAGGCACGCTCGTAGTCTTCGCGGCCGGTCATCTGGGACCGCAGTTACCCGAGAGCCTGGAATACCAACCATTCTGAATACTGATTTATAAGCCTACACAACTGAAAAATAGGGGTAGAAATACTCCTTTCTAAACAATTAGTATTATTGTCACGTATCTCGCGTCATTTAATTATTAATTTATTTTCTTATTATATTTAGAGTTGTTATATCAGTCGCGCTAAAATATGAAAATTTATTTAACACTTATATTATTTAATTTAATTTTGATTTCATTTGTTTATTTTCTTATCATAAAAAGCTTTATAAAACAAACTTTTGATATGCACAAAGAAACTTTTGATGTAAGCTTAACGAACAATATTGATGATTTTGAAGAAAATTATTATTAGAATTAGTAATAAAATAATTACATTTTTGAAACCAAACAGAACAACCAGTGGTAGTTCATCGGTGGCGCGCTTGCTTTACTAACCAAGTGCAGCGAATTTGAATCTTGTACATAATACATTACAACAAATGTATAGTATAACAACAACCTAGAAAGTTTTCAGTTCGACTAAAATATAATAAATTCCCGTATGTTTACGGCGTTTCTACAAAATGGTTTCGAGGAACGCCGCTCGTTTGCAGGGTGAAGGTTGCGCTATTTGGGCGCCGTGATTTAGATTAAAAACATATTGATTCTGTGTCGCGGTACAATGGTGACGTGTTTCGGTAACGACTTTGTCAATGGGTCCCTTGTCGTTTCCTTGTTTTGGTTCAACATCATTAACAGTACACAATCTACAGGTTTATAGAAAAATCGATGTGTGATGTATGTATGTATGTTCCATATGGACTCCGTAAAGGATGAACCAATTTTGATGAAATTTTCAGGCAATCTTCAGATTAGCCCTGCTGGTGAACCTGTGAAGTTTGGTAGTTAAAAACAAAAATCAATTTTCTCGTACTTTTAACGTCAAAATTGCTACAATAATGAGTTAAAATGTTGTTCCTAGCTTTAAAATAGCTTTTCCTGTCTGATTCTTCAACGCCAAGACCTTATCAGTGAATCAAAAGAAATTATATTTGACAACGTATTTCTATAATGAAGAGAATGGACTAAGAAGAATTTTTTTTAAAGATCTACCCTCAAAATAGGGTGTAAATTTTATCCGATTAGATACAGTATTTTGCGTTAATTTTACTAGAAACTATATAAATTATAAATTGATACATTAAATACATATTTCAGTCTTTTCATAACTCAATCCGTTAAGGTATAAAGATGGATGGATGAAGGGGCTAAAGAAGGCATAAAATGTTGAGGAAATTTTAAATTAATAAAGATACCGTATAAAGCCGGGGCAGGTCCCTAGTATCTATGTGAAATCTACATAGAGTTTTCGTAAATAATAAGAATTTTCATATATACCTTGGAATTGACTATAGAGGAGATGTGTCTAATAATGTCAAATACATTGCGAATTCCAACTTTTTTGGTTACAAAAAGCCAATATGCCGTTTTATTTTACTATTTATATTATACTAGTGACTCACCCTCGCTCCGCTCGGGTTCGTTCCTGAATATATTTTAACTATTAGTATAGATTTCTCAGAGATGATATATTTTCCCGCAGTAAAAACTATTCTATTTATTGATCCGGATACCTAGCTATCATAATACCAAATTTCATCAAAATCTCTCCAGTGTTTTTTTCGTGATGCGTTTCCAGAAAAACGGACAACAAGTCTTAAAACTATAGATTCGGCCTCTGTGTCAATAATATTGACTATAGGTACAAAAGGAATTTCCAAAAAAAAATATTTTAGTACAGATTCGACTCGGTTAGAATTTTATTGTATGTATAGACTAGTAGATCCAGCCACGTGTTGCTGTGGCACACATATGAAAATCGCTAATCTATATAAATACCTTTCTATATAAATTAAAATGAATGTTGGTAAGCGCATAACTCAAGAATGGCTGGACCAATTTGGCAAAAATTTTTTTCGTATGTTCCTTAAGGTCCACGGAAGGTTTTAATAACTATTTATATCTATTTAAAACGTACCTAGCTACGAACCCAAGCGAAGCGAGGGTGACCCGCTAGTTTTGCAATAAAAATGGGAATAATTGGGATAAAAACTAATCTATCTTTTAAGTTGGAACAAATCACACATTTTGAAAAAAATACGTTAATATCGAATAAGTAGTTTCAGAGTTCATCGCGGAATATCATCGTGACACAAGAATTTGATATATTTGGATTATCCATTGAGCTATCTACCATTTAAATATTACGTATTTTAAATAGTATAAAACAATTACGAAATAAATACGTATATCTGTTTGTGTGCTCATTGTGCTGAGCTACTCAACAAATTATTCGGAACGGTTTGTGTCTATACTAATTACATAATATTATATTTATAGAAATTAAAGTCGATGTTTTGTAAATATAAAATTTTGTAAACGTTCCAAAAACCACTAACACTTTCATAGTACCAGTTCTATTGAAATAATAGGTTTTTTAAATGGTAAAATAAATGAAAATGATTAAGACACTTTGAAATGAGTATCTTGAAGTAGATTATAATCTATTATAATATAAAAATATATTATAATTATAATACATTATCGCTTCTCGTTACAAAACTACACATTCATACCAAGGAGTGTTACACTATCAATTATACAGCAAGTATTACCAGCATAGGTATTTTTTATTTTGGTTAAATGAGGATAAATATTTGACATGCGATACTTAATTACACGGAAAATGAACTAACGGGCGTGTGTACAATTATCATTTTTTTAACTTTGCTTATCTATAATTAACATTTATAAGCTTATTTTGTATTTAAATTAAAAAATTAACAAAACATTCTTATGACAAAACTATATAATGTTAAATAGAAAAAAAATATGCTATTCGGTTCTTCGAAACTTCTTGCAATACTTAAAATAAAACAGAATTGTAGAAATGATATTTTTGAGCTTTAAAAGTTTTTTTTTAAAGTTTTGTAACAAAACCGTACCTGTTTAACAAGAAAAGCTTCAAAACACCTATTTTAAAGGCAACATTTTCAGGGTCAAGCGTCTTCAAGGAGCTTTATTCAAACCGAATCACATTTTAAACTTATTTCTAGTATAAAACAAATAAGTCTAGAACATTTCCTTAACAAATCCGGTCTTAAAGGGGAATTGAATGGGCGCAGGTCGTGCTCACTGAATTTTCTATTGAATTAATTTTGTTTAGGCCCTTTTTGCATATAGTGTCTTAAATATAAATATTGCCTGCATTTGAAATTTTGCATTTATTAAACAATATTGATATCGATATTACATATTTTGTAAACCTTAATTTTTTTTATAGGTGAGTTAACTTGTGTAAAACTAATGTTGCTTCTAACCGATTTTGCCGACTTTCATGAATTTTGCCAATCTTACTGAGACAAGCTATGAACGCAGAATATATTATAGTGCACAAATATACATACGTGCAAACACAAGTGCACTCTCTATTCCCTCCTTACTCTTAAAGACCAATGACGACAAATCGACACAAGCGGTAATCGATCAGGCGCACGACCCACACCTTTACGTGCTCTCCGAAGCATGGTGGTGTAACACTCCTGGTTTTTACTGAGAATTTCTTGACAAAAAATACTATTAAATATTTCGCCCGACTTAGAACTCGAACCATGACCTCCGTGATGTGTACGCCGTACACGCTAACCACTAGACCAATGTTTGTCAAATATATCTATCTATATGTAAATAAATTCTTAATGCATTCTAGGCCTTATAAGAGATGCTTTAAACGTTAGGTTTAGAGTCTTCCTTACAGCTCTTCAGTGTCCCTTGATTACCCAACTAATCTTGTTTTACTATTTTCTCATTCTATAACGCGATGAAAATTTCACGTTTAATGAAATAGTTTGTGACACTACTATTATGAATGCAAAAATGTGTATGTGTGTATGTTTGTTTCACCTTCACGCTGAAATGGCTTTTCTTATTTGGATGAAATTTTATATACAGAATACTATGACCAGTAGCACATAGGCCAATGTTAGTGATAAAATTTGTCAAAATGTGGCGCTTTCTATATATCTATACTAATATGATAAAAAGATAAAGTTTGTTTGTTTGTTAGTTCATTCGTTTTTTTGCTTGTTTATTTATTTGAATGCGCTAATCTCAGGAACTACTAATCCGATTTGAAAAGTTCTTTTTGCATTAGACAGCCCGTTTATAGGCTATATATCATATAATATATAGTCTGTCTATTCCATACGAACCGTTAAATCGTACCTAGTGAAATAAACACAAAAGGCACCAAGGGACGCTATATTAACAAAATGGATTTAAATATGAACTTATTCATAGATTGCTTTTGCTTTATTTATTTATTTAATTTTCAATGTAGCATTGGTTTCGCTTCTGTATATATTATAAATGAGAAAAATTGTATATAATGTGTGTATGTACATATATGTATGTTACTCTTTTATGTTAAAACGACTGAACGGATTTGATTAAAATTTAGTACACAGACTATGAGCTGAAGTAACACATACGTTAGGTGTCTAAAGAGGCAGCCGAGCTAATATAAGTTTACTAGTCCATACTTAATATTATAAATGTGAAAGTGTGTGTTTATTTGTCCTTCTTTCACGTCAAAACAGAATGACAGATTGCGTGTTGCGTGATTTTTTGTGTGAAGGTAGCTGGAGGGCTGAAGAGTGAGATAGGCTACTTTTTACCACTGGAGACTATCTCATTCCCACGGGAAAACACGTTATAATACAACTCATACCAACTCATCATACCTACGTATATATAATATATATAATCTATTTATTCCATACTAATCGTTATAATAAAGGTAAAAAAATATGTAAAGTCTATTCTACGGTATTCTTTATATTAGACCATTAAAAAAATATAATCTGGAATATAAAAGTTTTTTAAAGGTTTCCAAGGCTTCTTCAGATCAAAGAAAAATTTAAATTGAATGAATTACTCTCTTCATTAGATTTCAGAGTGGATGAAAGCTTAAGTGCTTGTAAGAGAATTAAAAGTATACCTATATTTTGATTTTTCTTACTTCATAATAGTTTCCAAAAAAGACTAAAAACTGGCCTTCGCTTCGTTTCAGTGCCAATACATTTGGTGCGAAAAACCCGTGACTGCTTTATCCTATCCTGCAGATTTTTGTTCATTTTATCAGGATAAAAGACCTTATCAGGAGCGGAATATTTCTAAAAAATAAGGAATTTCGTTTAAATTCAACTACATTTTTAGAAACAAATATTAAAATGAATTAACAAATGCCGAATATATCGCTTAATACAAACAATAAACATATTTCGAGTACCTCGACTTTTTGGAAGTTGATAAGCAATTTGATAAATTTTTAAGTCCAAGAGAGACTTTTAAAAAAGCTTCACATTTTTGTAATGATTGTTAGATACAGATGCCTCTTCATGAATATTTTTTTATTCAGTCTTAAATTAAAATTCTCCTGGCACAATTTTGTTCATCTCTAAATATTTATAAATACATCTCCAGAGTAGGAGAATGTACAAATATGATATTAGAAAAGGCAAAGTAAAAAAGAGTTACATAGGGGATAGAAGTCGAAATAAAAGTTCGTCAATTCCGATATTATATTTCTTATATGGAAGGTTTTGTTTGTATTGCCGACAGGTAGTCCCAATGGTTCATATAGAGTGTTGTTAATTTTAAAATAAATAAGAAAAAGATTACTTTGCTTTTTGCTTACATTGCCGTAACGCTAGAACCTGTCAAACATGGTGACAATTTGGCAAGCTTGTATTTACGAGTAATATATTGGTGATTTATACTTATGCTACCTTTTATCTCTACACGTATTCAACTCTTTTCAATGTCCCACTGTTGGGCACGGGGCTCCCTTCAATATGAGGAGGATCAGGCTATTGTCCACCACGCTTGCCAAATGTGGGTTGGCGGACTACACATGTTTTTCGCAAATTTACTAAATTCTCTCAGACATGCAGGTTTCCTCGCAATGTTTTCCTTCGCCGTAAGGCATGGCCACGGGAGAAACAATCTCTCCCGTGACCATGATTGATTTAAAGTATTCGAAATGTCAGGAACCAAAAATCAAAATAAATCCGCGAAAAATCCAAAAAAGATAATTTTATTTAAAACTAATTTCAATTTGTTAACGAATAATAATTAAGTAGAAGTTCTATAAAATTCAAAAATGAATACAGTATAATAAAAGCATGTCGTAAAATTGCAAATTTAGATATTTTAATAAAAGACAAGAGTTCGAAGTTCAAGGATAGCATTATGCACATATTTTTGCGTAACGGCCTAAAGAAACTTCCACAAAATTTAATGTTTTACCAACCCTTTGTGAAATTGCGCGGAACAAACAAATGTAGTGAAAGATATTATTACAGTATACAGCGACTAAGAAGATATAAATGTTTATTATTTCATCCTATTCTTAGGTAAATGTTAACTGCATTATAGAAGGAAATAAAGATGCCTAAAATATATTTAAACTAGCGGCTCACCCTCGCTTCGCTCGGGTTCGTCGCTATGTACGTTTTAAGTAGATATAAATAGTTATTAGCTAGTGTTAGCCATATAATTTATTTTGTGAGTTTTTCCGATGTTTAAATACTTATTATTCTATTCCAGACTAAGAGAAGTCCAAAAAATCAAATATCATAAAAATTTGTCCAGCCGTTCCTGAGTTATAAATGGTGTAACTAACACAACTTTGTTTTATATATATATTTAAAATTTTTCTTTCATAAGAACCTTCTCCTGACAAATACAACAAAAAAAACAGCTAAATCGGTCCAGCCGTTCACGCGTGATGGCGTGACCAAGGGAAATAGGGACTCATTTTTATATATATATATATATACTAGATAAAGATGTTGTTGAAGCTTAGTACTAACATTAATGATACTTTAAGTAAAAACCGATATATTTTTTCTCTTGTTGTCCTTATACACTACGTGAATTGGTTACAACATGCTTTCTCTATCATTTTCTACTTTTAATATCTCTTACCTGCAAGGCACTAGTGTCGAAGTGCGCGAGCAGCGCGGCGGGCGAGCTCTGCGACGAGCGACGCCGCGACCCCACCCGCGCACTCCACTCTGAAATAACAAAAAAAAACATTATTAATATCAAATAAGTACTAGTTATTGCCCGCGATTCTACTCATACAAGCAGGTAGACGGAAAACAGCCAACTAGCCGAATTTGTCAAGTTTTCTTTGTAAGGGTTCAGTAACGTCAGGCAATCCAGCCGGGCGTGTTGCTAAGAGACGCAATGAAAGGCCGTGAGTGGTGATACTTTTGGGATAGCAGCGTAGACCGTGATAAGCTAACTCCATCGCTTTCACGCAAATAAATTGAGCCGTTGTAGAGTGAGAAGTAACAAATACATACGTAAACATTTACAATTTTAATTTTAGTGTCATATTAAATTTTACCGTTTAAGCTCTTTGTATTGATAAAAACTACTGTCCTGTTAAAAGAATGAGAAAATTTGAGTACTAAAAATCGCTTACAATAAACAATACAATGTTGTTCCAAGCTGGCGATATTCTTGTAACTGAATTTTTAGTCTATCGCCTGAAGTAAGGATAAAAAGCACAAATAATTAGAACCAAACGAAGCCAGGATAAAAAGCTAGTAAGAAATAAATCGTAATAAAAACTTTTTATTAAAAAAATACTAACTTATTATAAAACTAACTTACTAAAAAAAAACAACTAATTTCTTTCATTCATCCATGGTACCGTAACAAACTTCAAACACGAGTTAGTAAAAGTTTACATAAGCAAAGGAAGCCAAAAGTTGTTAACACAATTACACGTACCAGTGGAAGACGACTCGAAACTTGTTGATACCCTACTACTATGTATTATGTAATTCTATTTCAATAGAAGAAATCTTCTTACTGTGAGCTTTGTTAAAGGAAGAACAGAATTCTTTGTAATCTATACATATAGGGTCCCCAAAGCTTTTAAGAGCTTATTGCTGTCCTATTAAAGTTTCATATATAGATACCAAGATAATAAATTATTATCTTGGCATAAACTTTCTCAAAAAATACACCGACTTCAAATTTAGTTTCAGTGTATTCCGTCAATTATTTCATCCATTAGAGTTTGATTTTTTCTTAATATTTATCTAAGACTACCCTCGATGTGTAATTGATTAACTAAAGAGAGAATCATAACATCGGTTCAAAACTGACACATTGGGATACACACAAAAACCCCACTCGAATTGAGGACCCCTGCTTATCTGAAGTCGGTTAAAAATACACAAATTAGTAAAGGTGCATGTCACCAGCTAAATATGAAACAAAAAATAATCCGATTAATTTGTGTAATTAAAATCGATATCTCGCATGACACGATAAAATAAGCAGGGCAATTGATTTACGTCAAAACCGATTTCACCTATAACTCGATTACTTCACGTTTTGAACTCCTTTTAAATGTATCTGCTAATAACTTATCCTTGCAGTGACTTGTCAGAATTCAAACAGTCTACTAAAGGTGCTTTACCTGCCAGGAAAGTATTTTTACTAAAATTGTAAACGTGAAAATGTTTTTGTTTCTTTGTCCTCCTTTCACGCAGCGTGAAACCACGTATCAACGTAAATTTTTTCTATAGTTCAAATAGTTTATAGTTTCCACAACGATACTATTTATATATCAGTACATCGCATGGTTCCCGTAAAATGTTATGGCGTGCTGTTATGGAATTTTGCTGTGTTGTATAATTTATCTATTCTAATATTATAAAGAAGAAAATTTTATTTTTTGTCTTTTTGTTTGTATCGAATAGGCTCCGAAACTAACCGATTTAAATGACATTTGGTAAGAAAATAGCTTGAGACCCTGGGAAGGACATAGGATAATTTTTATTCCGGAAATCATCCCTAAAGGTGAAAATGGGGGCGAAAGTTTGTATGCGGAAGCAACCTACAACAAAATATATTATTCTAGATTTAATATGAAATGGGATAGACTTTAAAGTACTAAAATATTTTTTTTTCCTAATTATTTTGTTTTAAGTTGTAACATCAGTATTACAATTAACTCAAAAATACCTGCAGTACGGTTTGCTACACAAATTTTAACAATAAACTCTCAATCACTTGTAAGCTAATCAACCCAAAAGTATTTAACAGAGTTAAGACTATTAGCACATAATCGGGTACATCCCCGTTATCCTCTTCCTAAAGCTCGTTAATGAAGGATCCAAACCCTTTTCGAATGCATTTGGAATAGTGTGGATGCGCTGACTAGATGTTGAACGAGTAATATATTTACTTAATATTTTAAAACCAATGTTGTTTATTTTATTAGAACGTACGTATGTTTTTTTTTATTAAAAATGCAATAATGTGATTGAATCCTGTCCAATGGCTAATAATTAATAAAACTTTTCATTTTTGCCTAATTTCATAAAAAGTATCTTATTACAAGCTTTTATTTAACTTGTTTTAGTTTACAGGAACGTACCTCAGGTCAGAAATACCTACAAATACAGCGGCTGTCAGGTACGAAGTAGTCCGATGTTTGATTCTCACAAGAGACAATATCTATTTGTATACCCTCGCTATATATTTATTTAACATTTATTTAATTTCAGTACCGGTATACCTACAGGTAAAAATATAGTTGTAACTTTATCTAATACGTATAAATTGCTAAAAAAAAACAACCTATGATATTAAAGAACGTTAAAGTTAATTTATCACCAAATATAATTTTATTTTTTATATGAAACTGAAATAACAATTACAGTGAATAATAAAATCACGGTACTGTTACATAAACATTACCGTGATAAAATAGTATCTAGGCAACTGCGCTTCGCTCGGCGTTTTTTTATAAAATGGTGTTTTTTTTTATCAAAAGATATAAAAATTATATTTTTTTCAGAAAATACACCTATATAGGTAAATTTAAAAAGCAACACCTTATCTAAATACAAAATTTGATTCAAAACGTTAGAGCCGTTTTCGAGATACACAAAATAAATTTACATATAGATATACATACATGTGTGTATTATGCAAGAATTGCTCATATAACATTATAAGATAAAATAACACTAATTGGGTATATCCATAATCCATCTTTTTCCTACTGCCGATTGACAAAGGACGAATCTGAGCCCATTACTCGCTCGTGTTTGGATAACAGTGGATACGCCATTAAGCTTTGAATAATATCCTTAGAATTAACACATACTATTCTTGTTTACTATCAGTATAAGACCGTAGCTTTAGATAGGAAGTTAAGTTAAAATGTAATTTGTCATGTTTTTAAGTCAAAGCACATTTTCAAATTCAAAATATTTTATTCAGCACTAAATTATTACATTTTTTTACTGAACGTCATGAGTCTACTACCAGTTCGGAGAAGAAGCCTCTGACCTAGAACCTAGAACTGACAAAAGAAACTCAGCGGAACTAATGGTATTTCGTTACCTTATTTGTAACTTAAATTATAATTTACAATATGTCTATTAAGTTGAAGAAGCTTGGAGGCGATCACTTCAATCCCAAGGCGTACATTTTCTGTAGACGTATTTAAAACCACATTCTTATGTTCCCAGTTGGGAACAAAATCACGTGTGCGTGAGAGTCCTTACGTGCGTGTGAGTGTGAGCATTTATACACGTATGAGTGTTTGTGAGAGAGAAAAAGAGAGATAGAGAGAGAAGGCGAGATAGAGAGTGAAGGAGAGAGCGAAGGAGAGAGAGAGACATAATGTGCGTTTGTGTGAGCACATTTGTTACATTAAGTAGACAAAACTAGTATATACAACAATATTATAAAACGTATGTAGTAATAGTTTTCATGTCACTACATATTGCTCATTCGCTAATACGATTAACGATGTGTGAATTTGATCCCATTGTGTATGGATTCGGATTACAAAGATTAGGCTTTGTTAGACATGAATAAAGCTTATCATTTGTTGAAAGACAACGTCACAAAATTCATCCTTAAGATATAGAAGTCGGTGTGCCTTATTGGTTAAAACGTTTTCAGTTATATTTTCAACTACATTTTCCCGCGGTTCCGTTCACGTAGTCTATTTATGTAAAACTGTTTTGATCCTAAAAATTGTAGAAAGGTGTTACACGCTTCTCAAGAATTGGGCTGTCAAATACAAAAAATATTTTTCAAATCCTACTGGTAACTAAAAAAAACTCTCAGCATTATTATATTAAATATTACATACGAAATATTTAATATTATTTAGAAATAAAAACGATGGTTTGGTAAACAACAAATCATATTTGTCTATATAAATAAAAATAAATGACCGAAACGTATGTACGCGCATAACTTCCGATCGACTGCACCAAATTGGACAATTTAATTTTTTTTTGTTCTTTATTGTCAGGACAAGATTTGCATAGAAGATAATTAAAATATTTTTTTTTTTTACTAACATAAGATTTTTTTAAATCTCATGATATGAAAAGTGAGTGAATGAAATAGTTTTTATCCCGGAATTCATCCCTTAAGGGGTTGAGAATGGGGATGAAAGTTTGTATAGGGAAGCGAGCTAGCGACGAACCCGAGCGAAACGAGGGTGAGTCGCTAGTGTTAAGTTAAAGTATGTCACCGTATTTTAAAGTGCGTCATAAAAAAGGATGTGTTAACGGACGAATTTACTGATAACAATGTTTCATGGTATTTCATAATTCATACATATATTATACGTGGAAATGTATATAAATTAGTATTCTAATTAATTTTTGTAGGTATACCAAATCACAATGTGTCATATTTTAACGTTCCTTTGCTGGGCATGGGTAATTCAATGTGAAGGAATCAGGCCATATTCCACCTTCCAAAGGTGACTTTAAGTTTGGAAGGATTTGGATAAAATTTGGTACATAGATAGACTAAGAACTGGACTGAAACTGTAATATTCACACGAGTATTCTTTTTAAAATTTCCCTAAAAGTGACGCTGCCTCTATATAAAATTTATTTATTATCTACACCAGAAGACTCCTAGGAACGCATACGAATGAAGCGAGGTAAGAAGGAGGCTCTAGTATAATATGTAAATGATATTTAAAATAAAATACACGGGCACATTCTAAACTTCCAAAGCCAATAACAAAAAAAAGCGATATTAGAATGTTCGAAATGTCGTTGCGAACTCCTCACAGTCACGTATCCCATTAGTAGTACGTACAGAATAATCTTAGTTGTCCTATAATAATCGGACATGGAAACCTCACCTTTAAGTTTATGATAATAAGGATTAAATTCCCAATAAGCTATTTGAACGTATACGTTTATAGGTACGGGCAAAGTTTTAAATAACATAATAATTTTATATGATTATAGATATTATGACTATACTGGTATAGGCTATTTTCGCTTGTCACTTTTATTCGCGGTGCACTGTACCTTATCTGAGGTGAAAATAGGCAAAGTTTGGAAAGTTTCATTCGGCGAAATAGCTCGATAAGGCAAATTGTATGGGAGTACGCAGGAACCATCTACGTTTATGACTACATAAGGAAATATTTTCACTAAATAAAAACCATGAATAACAATAATATGCCATAATAAAATTGCGATAAGATCAAAGCTATGCGCTTATCTATACATATAATAAAATTCTGAGTCAACTCTGTACATCAAATATTTTTTTAGAAAATCTTATTAAAATAGTCATTATTATCGATACAGATACCGAATCTATAGTTTTTAGAATTTTTATCTGTCTATCTGTCTGGGAACGCATCACGATAAAATCACTAGGATACTTTATACTGCGGGAAAATATCTCATCTCTGGGAAATCTATACTAATCTTAAAAAGTAGGAACGAACCCGAGCGGAGTAAGTGTGAATCGCTGGTTAATATATATATAATAAAGTTTAGTATAATATCGAAATCGGAATACCTTTTTTTTTTTTTTTTTTTTTTTATAGAAAAAAGGGGCAAACGAGCAAACGATCCACCTGATGGTAAGTGGCTATCGTCGCTCATGGACATCTGCAACACAAGAGGAGTTGCGAATGCGTTGCCGGCCTTTAAGGGACCTATAGACATTACTCTTGAAGAGTACTATTAAGAATGTGTAAGTATATAATATGTGCGTGAATGTTTGTAATGCTTCACGTTGAAACGGCCGAAGGCGTTTGAACGAAATTTAGTACACACATACACTATAACTAGATATATATTTCGTCTGATTTGGTATAGAATGATATGGACATGTGAACAGGATGGGTGAAACGCATGTGACGAGAAGAGTGATAGAAATGAATGTAGATGGATGGAGAGGTAGAAGACCGGAGAAAAGATTGATAGATTGTGTGAGACAGGACATGAAAGAGAAAGGAGTGAATGATGAGGTGATGTAATAGAGACGAGTGGAAGAAGAAGGCGTACTGCGCCAACTCTAACTAATTTGGGAAATGGGCAGAGAGAAGATGAGATAGACTATAACCTAGAGTAACACATAGGGGCCGTTTATAAAATACATCACGCATAATTCTATCCTTTTACACCCTCCCACTCCTTCCTAACGTTATATCACATTTTCTGCGACCATGTCACTTCTTGCCATAATAAGCGGAACCCCCCCCCCCTTCCCCCCCCCCCCCCCCCCCCCCCCCCCCCCATATAAGTCCGAAAGTATTTTATAAACGGCCCCATGGGCTACTGTTAGTCACCTCATAACTCATAAGTCGCTAGTGATTAAATATCTCGTATATTTTTTAATTTTTTGTCAGTTTATTTAATTTATCATAGAAATAGAACATTTTCTTTCATTTGATTGGATTTATGACTTTATCTAAATCTAAACGGATAAATAAAATTGAAGTGTCTGTTTGTAATGTAGAAAAACAGCTTTCTACAAAATGCACATAAAAGTATATACGGTACTAATAAGCAAAAAAACTATTTTTATTTTTTTTTTACATCTGTTTTTCCGGCTAAGCTCCTAAACGGCTGGAGCGATTTGGACGGGACTTTCACTGGCAAATAGCTGATGTTATAAGAAGTAACTCAGGCTATTTTTATTTTAGAAAAAGAGTCAAGAGTTCCGTGCAAAAAATTAAAATCCATGAAATTGTGAACAAAATCGTACCTAGGGATGCACCCGACCGAGGGTAAGTCGCTAGTTGAAGACTAAAAGCGATTATATTTCAGTAGTTTTTTTTTCATAGTAACAGTTAAATGGGACATCAAATATTTTTAAGATTTATATTTTTTTATAAATTATTATTTGTTATTGTTTCTAGCTGACTTAGGATACATTACTCGTACATGCACTTATGGAATATGAAATTCCTGAATTATTAACCAAGAGCGTCACTCAACACTAAAAATAACTAGTATATATGAAAATATGGACCTGTGTCCGAATGAAAATAAATAAAAAAAGTATGTATTTAAAATAACTTAATAACCGTTTCTACATAAACAAATTGTGAAGAACATTAAAAACCATTTATCATTTGAAAAGTACTGTGTCAATGAAATCTATTTATATGTGAATGCCTTAAAAGCAGGTAAAATAATGTGGAATACATCATAAGATGCGTAATTTTCCCAATACAGAGTGCTTTACTTAAGTGAAATAATTTAGATCACTCAGAATGTAAGTAAATACACCGGGTATCAGAAATAACGATGCAAATTAATTTTAATTAATTACAGGAAAAGGTTGGTCGATTTTGTTACATAGAGGCACAATTAGTAGAATTTCGGCTTCAGTAAGGTAAGGTACGCTGCAATCCCGGGACTATATTCATTACATTAGAAAATACTATGAGTTCTAACTTCATTTTTCCTTACAAATATTTTTTTATGTAATAACTAGCGACTCACCCTCGCTCCGCTCGGGTTCGTCCCTGGGGTGGGGTCTGGGAGGACCACCCTTATCCTTATCACTTAGGGGTATGGAAAATAGATAGTAGCCGATTCTCAGACCTACTGAATAAGCATATAAAATTTGGTAAAAATCGGTAAAGCCGTTTCGGAGGAGTACGGTAACTAACATTGTGACATGGAAATTTTATATATCTTATATATTTAAACGAGCTATTCTTGTATATATATATATATCTCAATATATAATCTGAATCTCGAAAACGGCTCCAACGATTTTCATGAAATTTAGTATACAAAGGGTTTCGGGGGCGATAAATCGATCTAGATTAGTCTTATGTCTGGAAAAACGCGTGTTTTCGAATTTTCATGCGGTTTTCTTTTGCGTTTTCACAATTTTTGCATTGTCAGTTGTCACTTCTGGTGGGTGGGAGGCGCCACTGTACAACTGTCAATATCGTGTCCGTATTTACATCAAGTTTAAAAATATTCAAGTGGAAATAATCTAAAGAAAATGTTAAATTCTAATTAATTTAATAATAATTTTAAGAAATATTAATCGATAAAACCTATGGGCAATATGTACACATCACCAAGTCTTGATGTGTTGAAGAACAAATGAGCTTTTAAAAATTCACCTACCAAACAAATACAAAAGTGAGAAACATAACATACAGATACTATCAGTGCAAAACCATCTTTTCTGTGTGTGATGACAATAAAACAAAATAATTTGTGAAGTGGAAGCGTAAAATATTAAAACATAAGTTTATAACCTCAAAAACTAATACTCTGTATAAAATTGCAATTCAACTAGGTATAATTGGTGCTCTTTTTCAATCAGCTTTTCTACTTCCGACTTCACACTTAAGATGGAGGAGATAAAAAAGTTGCTAATAAACATGCAACAAGAAATAAGACAGCAGAAAACAGAAATGTTAGAAATGAAAGAAGACATTAAAAATACAATCAACAATAATATACTTAAATGAGAAATTTAAACACTTAGAAATAAAAATTGAAGTTCTTGAGAAAAAAATCCAGGAACAAAGTACCTCAATAAATAATTTAGAAAGATATTAGGCGCAAGAACTTGGTTATGTTCGGAGTAGAAAAAGGTAAAAAATCCTATCATGAACTAGAGGAAAAAATAAAGTCTTAAACAAACGCAAAGAGTTACAAGCCCAACTGAAGATAAAGAAAAAGACCTTGGCAAAACAGCTTTCATTAAATATGACAAACTAATTATTGTGGATAATAATAAGAACACTTCTCGCCAATACTCAAATAAAAGAAGTCTGCCTGTATTTTCAGAAACGCCTTACCTCAATTATAAACAAAAACTAATAAATAAACAACATACAAAGAAAACCAAACCTGCTAATATTAAAGACTTTATATTACAACAACCAAAATTAACTTTCAACCACACAAATGATAACCAGGAACAACTAAAAACAACACAGCAAGATACAGTATATTAAACACAGTAGGAACCTCCTCATCTTTATCCCTCAGTACGGCCGGTCACTGTGGGGGAGTTCAACCGTAACCGTCCAAAGAAAAACAGACATACAATGAACAAAGGTATACATATCTTCACCAGAAAAACTTCTAGAATTAAAAGCAGCATTTCCTACAACAAATCAAAAGAACACAAAGATAAAATTATAAACTTTATAGGCATATCAGAAACAAATTATATATTGGAAACAAAATTTGATAAGAAACCCTTTGCAATCATACAAGCATAATCTCCAACGCAGAGCTCTATGCAGGACTACTTTGGAGGAGGCTTTTAACCGAGAGGGGTCTATACATGATAAAGACATTTACTAAATAAATACATTTAAATATGAAATTAAATACCTAATTTATAACTATTGTCAGAATTAATGTATGGAAAGAAATTTTATTTATACATATATATTATTGTGAAATGTTTAGTATTTACTCAATTAAATTATTTAATTTATTGTGATTGTTTATTTATTTATTAATGATAATTTATATATATACAATATAATTTCAAATAATATTAAAGATTTTTAAAATAATTTAATTCCAGATTACAAAATTATTAGTTAAAAATTATAAGTTAATAAATAGTTCCTAACCAAAAATTGAAGTTAAATTAAGTATAATCAAATAAGTTATAAATATGATCTGTTAAAATACAATGTTAAAAATTGTTAATTAAGTAAGAGTAATTATAATTTAAAATTATAAGTAAGTATGTATACAATAAATAAAGCTTTATTATTATTATGATTTCTTTTGCATTATTCCACGCAAAATATTATATTCGATAATTTCGCACACTCAGACATAAGCATTATGGTCAAGCGCAAGTTAATCAACCACAAGTGTCTGGGTTCGTATCCCGGTCGGACACAAAGTTTTTAATTTAGTTTTTTTTGTATTTATTCAAATTCTTAGTTTGTTTTTTTAAATGTTTTTTGTCCAAAAACTCCGAGCGAAGCTCGGTCACCCAGGTACTAAGATTTTATTTAGAATAACAAATATTTGCGTAAATGTAAGAAACAAATGTGAATTCAAAGAATACATATTTGTGATTGCTCCATTCTCCATACTGAAATCCTGCCACTGTTGACAAAAATATTTAATCTATAGATTATTTTGGGCGTGTAAGTTTAAAACATATGAGCATTCACGCATCAGTTCTTCAGTATCCAGGTCGCTTAACACCCTTAACTGAAATTCACTGACTATATACAGGTGCTAACGCTTTCCGATCAGGCTTTTGAATTTTCAAACAGAAAGATAATATTATGTTTATTACAAAAATGATAATGTCCTCTTGAACAATTTTGAAATATACTCAACCCGAACAGAGACTCGAACGTAGGACCATAATATGTTACTTCGCTTTATTGACGCGAAAATCTAATGTTATAAAGCTAAAGAGTTTGTTTGTCTGTTTGTTGGAATTACCTATCCAATTAAAAAAAAACATTATTAATCGTATTAGTAAACTTGATCTTTTTACGTCTTGATACAAAAACATCTACTTTAATTCATATATTTGACGACACGTTTGGCTCAGTGTGTATTGGCCCTACTTGCTATGCCAGAGTTCGAGCCCCGCTGGGGCCATTCACTTGTGTGACGATATGATGTTATGTTAGATGCATCGTATTTATTAATGAAAAGCTATCTAACATCACGCTATGGTCTTTATCAGCTACCTAAGTAATTTTAGATAATGAGCGAAGCCACTGACAAAAGGTTGTATATACGTATATTTATAAATGTTACATTTAGTCTTCTAGTCCAATAACTTACTTTATATGCCTGAATAAATAGCCTGTGTTATTTTAAGAGCTAGGATAAAACCATATTAATAAATCATTCCTGTGATCTATATAAAGGAATAGAACCTAAAACATAATAATATTTAAAAATTCAATAAATTAATTTATATTCAATAAATAAATTAATTCAATAAAAAATTCAATTAATTATTGCACCATATGAGATTTTTTCATAAAATATTGAACAAGCATATAAAGTATACTTTATATTGTCTCGACGCGAAAGTTACATGAAATTACGCATTCCTTTCTGCTCGTATTTTGAACTTAATTAAAATTCCTTTAAAAGCTACAGAAAAAGCTTAAATTTGAAGAATTTCGAGATTACTCTTAGTATAATGTAAGTAAACTATTTAAGTCACGTTGTTACATCGGATTTTGTTTAAGAAATATCTATAAAATTTATAATTAAGTTTAATACCTGAAGTCATGAAAAAAACACTAATATGTATATCGAGTGTTTTTTTTTCTTGGAACCACGCAATTTTATCTTGCCTGTGACCTGTTTGGAAATAAAAGGTATTGTAAGATTTTAGTTTGCGCCCACATTGGGATATATCTGTACGCTTAATACAATATTTACAGCTCCCCGGCATCAAACCCGTGATCTCCGTTATAGACTTTGCAAGCAAGTCTGTTGTTTTAATATGAACGTTTAAATAACGTTATCAAATACACAAGCATTCAAACGTCGCAGCACTTAATGCAAATTATACGAATGCCGCCGATAAAATACAGAGGATGTCGGCACTGCTAGAGCCATTCAGATAGTGTGGTGTCACACTGAGTTCTGCTAACTTGACATATCGTTTGATAAAGTTTTTATGTATATGTTTGTCCTCATTGTGACACGGAACAGATTTGGATGAAAAGTACAAATTCAAAATATTTTATACAGCATTAAATTATTACAATTTTTTACTGAACGTCATGAGTCTACTACCAGTTCGGAAAGAAGAAGCCTCAGACCTGAGAAGAACTGGCGAACGAAACTCAGCAACACACACACAAACAGTCAGATTATGACTGGACTGACAGCTTAGCAATAAAATCCGCTTAAAGCTGGCGCTAGTAGTTTTCCAACAGATGAATACTGCTTATAAAGTCGATATTTTTGTATCAATACATAAAAAAATCTAGTTTGCTGAAAAAGAAGAATTTCTACTTTATTTAGTATATATTTGCAAATAGAGACCTTATATAAAAATTAATTATAACTAATTAAGCTACGAATTCGACTGTCTTGCTACACCCCCGTCCAGCCGAATCAAATGTATTCCGGCAGCAAACAGCGAGCGAAGAGCATCCGCACTTAATCGACTCCCAGTCTACAGCTGTTAGCGCATTTACTAAAACATTGGTTTGGATTTGAGCGTTAATGGACGAAATGTACTAAAGATAATTCCTTACTTTCAACTATATACTTCAAAGGAACCTCAGTTAAAGATTATTGTAAGGAAACATTAAATAAAAATTCCAAGTTACAACGTTATATGTATAAATATTATAAATGTGAAAGTTTGTGAGTATGTATGGATGTTTGTTACTCTTTCGCGCCAAAACGGCTGAATGAACGTCAAAAAGCTGAAATTTGGCACAGAGATAGATTATAGTCTGGAAGTCTGGTTCCCGACGTTTCGAATGCTTTACAGCAATCGTGGTCACGGGAGAAACAATCTCCCAAAATCAAACTAAATCCGCCAAATAATCCGAAAATACAGTTTTATTAGTTTCATAATTCTCTGTACAAGTCTCATTGTTGATGTCATACGTACAAAAAGGTATTTTCATGATCTTTAAAATGTCATATATCACAACTTTATAAACTTTGGGGACATGACCGCCGATTATCCTTTTAAAGAATTTTTAGTATTACAAATAAGTGATTAACTTACTTATTAAAATTGCAAACTGGCTTAAAGTACAAAAAATAAAGCAGTTCATAGAGAACAAAATAAAACAATCATAAAAAACACTGCTATTACAAATGCATAACTTTATGTAAATACGTCCATACATTTGTATATATGTAGATATGTTTGGTATTCTTTCACATTGTAAAGGGTGGATGGATTTTTATAAGTACACAGATAAACTATAGGTATATTTAGCCATATCCAACGTCCCACTGCTGGGGGTGAGCCTCCCTTCAATATGAAGATCAGGCCATAGTCCACCACGCTGGCCAAGTACGGGTTGCACATGATTTTAACTTTTGCGGATTTCGAAAGCTTATAAAGTTCTCTCAGACATACAGGTCTTATTACGATGTGTTTCTTCACCGTAAGACAAGTGGTAATCATGTTTCAAATAATTCGCACAAAAAAATATCGGAGGTACGGGACGCGGGATTGGATGTCGCTTCATTAGATTTCCTAATCGAGCGCGTTACCACTGGGCTACCACTGCCTTGATACGAGTATACTATGACCTGGACTGAATTATATTAGTAATAAAATTTGCCAATTTGTGGTGCTGGCCCATCCGAAAGCAAGCAAAGCGAGGGTACTTCGATAGTATTAAATATTCACAGAAATAATATCATTTTTTTCTAAGCTTAATGAAGCTTTTGAAAAAGCAACGCCATAATTGATCTTATAACATCGACACCTATAAATGTAATCGGAACTCCCCTGTTGAATGAATGAAATGAATGAACAAGAAAGCCATTCATTGTACATTACAATGCTTTATTTGTTTTATTACATTCTAACACAATGGCCGCTTTCTATTAAATCGCATATTCGATTCTAGATTGATGTAAAATTTAGTTTTTTTATTTTATTTTAATAGGATATCTTCTAAACTGTAACAGTGAGTGACAGGGGAATAAAATTTTCAATTTTTTTTAAATAATCACAGTTCAAGTCAAAATTCAAACTTTTAGGAAGATTTTCTTTATTTTTTTTTTAAAAATAAAAAAATCAAAGTAGATACATAAAATACAGTTACACTAAGTAGAAAAACCAAAACTATAAAGAAGACAATATTATTATAAGGACGTGTAGTTGACGGGCTACTGAATATGGTGTCCGTCTGTGTTTATGTATTGGACATTTCTAGTTTTAGCGTATCGTAACTAAAATAACTAAAATTATTTTTATTCATATTCAAACTACAAGTAATATAACAAAACTAGCGACTTACCCTCGTTCCGCTCGGGTTCCTCCCTAGTTACGTTTAAACGTTTAGTATAGATTTCTCAGACATGAGATATTTTCCAGCAGTAAAAAGTATCCTATATGTTGACTCGGATAACCAGCTATTATTATACCAAATTTCATCAAAATTTGTCATAGTTTTCTCGTAATGCGTTCCCAGACTGACAGACAGAAAATTTTTTTATTATAATATGTATAGATAAGTTATACGTAATAGAAAAATATGGTTAAGTGTTATATTTCAAATTATTTTTATTAAAGGGAAGGAAAGGCAATGACGTCACTCTTTAGAAGAATCCCCTAACCGAATTCTCATAACCAATCACCATGAAAAATACATAAAAATGGAACACGAACCTTATGACTGTGTAATAAAGACTATTATTAACCTAATCATACTAACGTAAAGCGTTAAATTTAGACTTTATTCCGTCGTAATAAAGACTATGTAAAATATTCAAGTAATTGAAAGAAAAAATGACACAAGAAAAGAAGGCGTAAATTACGTACATTATAATTTTACTCATCAACAGTTTACAGTGTTATAAATTTTTTAGTACAATTTGGAATCTATGCGAGAATTTTACCAGCAACTCCTTAGAGCTTTGCCGGCTGTGGCTGTGGATCTCATAGTCAGAGTAAGGACCTAAGAAACAAACTAGAGCTCACATAATACTTTCTTATTTAAAATGACAAACTAGAGCTTTTACGCGTGACTTAGTCTGAAAGATTCATATGAAAGTTCCCCTTTATTTACATATATGCTTTATCATACATTGTATTTTTCCGACAAAATCCATGACAGCTCGGCTTAAACACACTGCAAATATAATTATTTTTTTCCTGCTTATTTAAAGAGCTCAGTGGAAATATAATTTATAGCCCAACACTCTCGAATATAGAACATAGATATTAAAAAAAAATATTACAATCGCGTCAATAGTTTTAGAATTTATGGATTTCAAACGAACGAAAAATATTAAATAATAAATTTAAATAAAAAAATTGAATAAATAATTTTAACTTTTCTTTGACCTATCAATATAACTCATATTTACAAAAAAAACCTTATTTTTGAAATAATTTCAAAAGTATAACTCATTTTATTTATTTAAAGCTAATTAATACGTACTTTCTTAGACTTATGCGAATATTTGACATTATAATTTAAACTATATTTTCGGATATTTTTGATATTTTTTGGAGATCTATTAAATTTTTGGTTCACGACATTTCGAATGCCTTACAAGCATTCAAACCATCGGAAACCCAAAAATCATTCAAACAACCAACACCAACAATACAGCAAAAAACCGTAAGAATTTTTTAAGCAAATTTTATAGGACTATTATCGTTATTATCACTATTATCAAGTTGACCTATAAAATATTATGTTTAACAATTCATATCTTTACAAAGAAAGGTCAATCTGACATTTTCATTAGACACCGTAAAGGCATGTCGCTATGTAGGCCACGTTGTGACGTCACGGGCTAATGACAGCAAAAAGTTTACATTACACGCTTTACCCTAGATACTTAATTACTTTGTCAATGTAACTAAGTATAAATTTGATATATAATCTAGTTTTTATCCGCGGTTTCGTCTGTATGGTAGGTGTAGTACTAAAACTATGAGAATAAATCTTGACACAGTAACTAACCAATAACCATGTATTTAATCTTAAGGAAAAATCACGCGACAAGCTTTCACCATATTAATGTATATAATGTATCAAAATGATTTATTTGATTAATTTCAAAGTTTATTTTGTACTTTACAGCGCATTAAAATAAGAGCTTATTTAAAAAAAAAACTTAAATGTGTAAGTTCGCGCACTAAGTAAGTTAACTGGCACTTGCCAAGAAGCCACAATTTTTGTTTTTACCCGTAAAAAAAAGATATTTTCTAATCAAATCAAACTAAACTACAATAAGGACTATCTGAAAAAGCTAAAAATTTATCACTTAAGCTCAAATAAATATCGTACTCACTAAAACGGCCTAAATCATAAAATTAGTACATTTTCCCACTCTCTTATTTAAATAACAACGATGAACTTGTTAAAGCAAAAATAAAAAAAAACATATAGTTATAAAAAGTAAACAAAACCCCTCTTGTTACAATAACTATAAGAGCTAATATGTTCCATATCAGTTAATGAGGTGAAAGCCGAATATCTACACGAAATCACCTGGAATTTGGTGCTCAGACAAGAATTTAATTATAACTCTACGTGAAAAACGGTTATGTACCTTATAAATTATTCCACCATAATTCATTATAAGAGGTTGGTAACGCGCTCGCTTACTGAGTGAAGCGGATTCAAATCCCGGGTCTCGCACCTCTAACATTTTCATGTGCGAATAATTTTCAACATCACACTTGTCTTACAGTGAAGGAAATCATCGCGGGATGCCCGCATGTCTGAAAGACCTTAGCAAGCTTTCTAAAGACATGCTCAGTTCGCACTTGGCCAGTGGGGTGGACTAAGGCCTGAACTCTCTCGTACTGAGGTGAGACCCGTGTCCAGCAGTGGGACGTTAGATAGGGCTAAATATGTACGTACGTAATATATTATTACTTAATAGATATTTAACTACTTTACAATAATTTAAGAAGGAATGATTAAACTATTAGGGGTGGAATTCTTCTCAGAAATCTATACAGGCCCCTCGTGAAATAAAACCGATTCATCAAAAAATATCGTTTAATATATACAAAAAAAACACTTTCAAATTCTGATAAAAATCATAATATATTTCTCAATACAAATAAAGTTCTGTCTCTGGTGTTTTCACGGCTCAAACGCTAAAATCATCTCGATGAAATTTAAGTCCGTTGCAAAACCAAGTCAACCTGAATGGCTACCAAGACTCAGTTGTTACGTCTTTTGCGCTAGAAACAACTAATAAACACTTTTTTTGCATTTAAGATACTAATAATATTAATAAGTCCGAGATCCAACCACGTGATAAGTTAAAACTGTGTTCTTACATGATGGACGGTGTGTTATGCTAATTTTTTCTTGCTCTTGTGTATGTTAAGGAGTTAGCCATTCTACATAAATAACTGTCCCTTATTGTACTTAAAAAATAACTCAAATTTGATTTATAATTTACAAATATATATTAGTTATAAATATCGAGGTTTAACGAGTATATATCAACCCGTTAGAATTATCATATAATAGTTTTAACAACGTCCGCCAACCCGCACTTGGCCAGCGTGGTGGACTATGGCCTGATCCCCTCGTATTGAAGGGAGGCCCGTGCCCAGCAATGAGACGTTAAAAAGGGCTGAATACAGTTTTCAACTGAACTTTGTTTAAACTGAATACTTTTGATAAAATAACAGATGGACGTAGTAATCATGCTGTCGGATCTTAGACTAAAAGATTGGTATAACGACTAACCTTGGAAAAAACATTCTAAGCCATCGCTATTCATAATGTTTTTCATAATGAATGATGGAAAATGTTATTCTTCCCGACACTGTTCATTTTAATTAGAAACTCTATAACAGATGTTGCTAGTAAAATAAGTTCCAAGCACACCTGTGATGATGATGTAATTAAAATTTTATTGCAGGGGTTGTTTCTTTTTAAATGTAAGAAAGGAAGAGAAATTGTCAACAACTCCATCAGTGCGATATAATCTGATACTATATTATTTAAATGAGCAATTCTTGTTTGTACATTTATGTATTTGTAAATTTATTTCGTGTATCTCCGAAATGACTAACAATTTGGATAGAACTTTGTATTTAGATAAGGTTTTGCTTATTTTTAAGCTTTTTAAGCGTATATATATACAGGTGTTTCTTCTTAAAAAAAAACTATTTTTATATCATTTCCGAAAAACGCCGAGCGAAAGTCAGTCACCCAAGTAGGTACTTAGATTAAGTTTTGATGTTATATTCAAGAGGAGACATCGCAAAATCATGTTTTTGTTTTAAATCCCACGGGACAAATTAATGGCCCCGGACAGTAAGTATCCTACTGACTTTCAAATCCAACGAAGGGTTTACGCCTAATTAAGTAACAAACATCCAAACGAATACCCAAACTTTCACATAAACTTCACTAGTATCAAAAATCTAGCATTTTCTCGCAGCTCTGCACGCGTAGTACAATTAAATTTTCTATTTCATTTAAATTATAGCCTATGTGTAACTATGATGTATAAACTGATATTACTGTAAAGTTTTATAATATAAATCCATTCAATACTTTTTGCGTGACACAGTAACAAATATCCATACTCACAAAACCTTGGCGTTTGTATAATCTTACAAATACTATAAATGTAAAAGTTTAGATATTTGGATGTGGGGATGTTTGTTACTCAATCGCGCCAGAACGGCAGACAGAATCTGGATCAAAGACACAGAGATAGATTATAGTCTGGAATAGCACATAGGCTACTTTTTTCCGGAAAAATGTACGATTCCCGTGGGATAGATTTGTTAGACGCGAATCCGAGCGAAACGAGGGAGGGCAGCTCATTATTAATATTAATATACAGATATAAGTAGGATAGGATTGGTTAATAGTACCTTAGTTCTATCTATAGTATTATATGATCTGTGGTTCTATTAAGTAACAATAATTGTTAAGCATCAGTCTACTCACATATTTTGTATTAAAAGTAAAAAATAATAAAAAACTGAATTTAAATAATATGTGCATTGCAACGTTTTGCTTTCCCGTTAAATGCATTGTAAAAGATAGATAAGGACCTTGTTACTTTGTAATAAACAAAGTTCGTTTTAGAAATAAATGTAGGAATGTCTTTAAACTTTTAAAACTTAACTGTTTTCATTAAAACCATTTCATATAAGCGATGTAAAATTTATGTCATTATGCTTAACATTTTAAAAGAACAATAAAAGTCAGGTAGTAAAGAATTACTTCTTTGTTCATTATTTCCATTTTACTTTAGATATTTTCAAAACAGTTGTGTATATACTATTACTAGCAGAACCCGCGGCTTTGCTCGCGCTAAAACCACAAAAATGTCTCCAAAATATAGGTTTACTACAAACTTATATGCCCTATTTTACCGTCTTATGGGATGAATTTCAAAAAATGCTAAAATACGTATTTATTTTATTGTACTGAAGAGTATTAATATTAAGTTTCAAGTAATTCTGATCATAAATAATTTTTTGGTTTGTATTATAACGTGTTTTCCCGTGGGAATGAGATAATCTCCCGTGGTAAAAAGTAGCCTATGTCACTCCCCAGTCCTCCAACTGTGTTCACACAAAAATCACGGCAATCCGTCATTTTGTTTCAACGTTAAAGAAGGACAATCAAACAAACAAACACTTTCACATTTATAATTTTAGTATTTATTTACAATACTATAAAGAAATAAAACTCGTTTGTTTGTAGACCAGATTTTTAATGTTATAAATGCGAAAGTTTGGATGGATGCTTGTTACCCAATCAGGCCCGAACGACTGAATGGATCTGGATGAAACTTGGCACAGAAAGATTATAGTCTGGAATAGCACATAGTTTACTTTGTATCCCGGAAAAATGTGCGGTTCCCGTGGGACAGATTTGTTTTTGTTTTTCACTAGGGAAGAAGCGAAGGTCAGTTGCTAGTCAAATCAAATCAAAATATTTTATTCAGCATTAAATTATTACAATTTTTTACTGAACATCATGAGTCTACTACCAGTACTACTTACCAGCTAGTGGTGTACATATATACATAAACAAACTAGTTAACTAATTCTAAACTTTCTTTCACTATCTACACTTGCTTGCTTGGATAAAATAGTTTAATAAACATTTTTAAAAGTAATATTCAGAATATTAAGTACTGCAATTTATAATAAACCAAAATCATTCAAAACGTAAAGGACGCACCTGCGTCGGCTGTATGATTAATGGCTGTCGAACTTTTTAATATATTTTCAAAGTTCAAAACAATTGAATATTTAGAGGTTTTGGCAACAAGGAATCTTGTTAATATTATTAATGTTAAAGTTTGTGAAGGTGTTTGGATGTTCGTCATTCAAATATGTGAATAGTGAAAACTGTTAAACAGATTTAGATAAAATTTGGCACAAAGATAGAATATATCTTAGAATACCGTTCTTATAACGTAATCCTAGTAAAAAAAAATGAGCTCTTATATTAAGCTGGAATTTGAACCTACTACCTTCATACCTAAAGTACATGCTATGCGGTTACACCAATGAAGCAATGAAATACTATTTATTGTGAAAGAATTCGTAAAGTGTATGTTTTCGTATGTCATTAAAATTTACAAAAAGTTCTACTCGTACTTTAAAGAATAAAGCCACAGTTACGACCATTTTCAAAAATATTCTTTAAACAAAAATTGAAACTAGAAAACAATCTATTTACTTCAGTTTTGCTCCTAGTTTCATTCCTTCATTATTTTAATCTAGTAATGGAGACTACCTTTCCTGAGTTTCTATTGTTATAATTTATTCATACAACAGAACCACTGGCTTAGCATAAAACCATTTATTTACAGCGTTCAAACCACAGCTGAGAAAATAAGTAGATCTACTTAAATTAATTTTGAACGAAAGAAAAAAGCCGTAGCCACTTCAATCAAAATGAAGAAATCCTCAAAACGGACTTAATTAAAATTCTCGTAGCTGTTTCTATTTAAATATTACAGTGAAAAATATTTTACAATTGCAATCGATACTACAATACGTATTTGTGTCAACTACACAATGGCTCGCATTTTCTCGGCCACCGCGCTTTTGTATAGCAAGTCGATCATTTCAGATTGTAAAGCTCTATATTTTAGGTCAATTCGCAAGAGCTTAAACTGTGTCCTAGTTGCTATAGGTATATATATATATATATATATATATATATATATATATATATATATATATATATATATATATATATATATATATGAAAATAATAACAGTTATATTGTATACACAAATAAAAGTGGATACCTGTATTGGCTTTGACAAATTCAAGGAAACTTTAAGGTTTGATTAAATTAAAAAAAATCTATAACTATGTACATACAAAAAATATACAATGATATAGCTTACTTCCTCTTGTTTGAAATCGGTTAAAAATAAGTATACAAGAAGGTTTTTAATGAATTTAACACTAAAGCAACATTTAATACGGAACCCCAAAGTGTCTGGAATAATGTTTTATATGCCACTATCATCACTTAAACATCAAGAATAAATTAATTCCTTTATACGGAAAGTGCCAATCACAATGTTTCTCCCGTGACCATGAATGCTGTAAAGCATTCGAAACGTCGGGAACCAAAAACCAAAATAAACCCGTGAAATTATCCGAAAAGATAGTTTTATTTAAAATAAGATTGTTTATTGGGAATTACTAGACTAAAAGAAGTTTCATACTTGCTTGTAAAATAATTCCAGTACACAGTTCGTGGTTCAACGTTAGATGTTAGTAAAAGTTAGTTAAAAATACAGCAGAAAATGTAACCGCGCTAGCTTTTGACGTCCATTAACAAAATTTGCAGTCGACCTCGACTCTAGTCATTTTTTGTGCAACACTCGAATGAAAAGAAAAACCAAGCGACCAACCATATGTACTACACAACTGTATTGTAAATTTCGAACTAGTTTAATTTTAAAACTTTTATATTACTGAAATATTTTTCTACCCGACTTGAGAGAATCCAAAAGGAAGATAATGGATATAAGTAGGTACGTTTTATAACCGTTGATAGTTTATCTCTATTTTGATTTTCGACTTGGATGTTTATCCTTCTTTCACATCGAAACAGAGTGACGAATTGGCGTCATTTTTTTGTGAAGATATTTTGGGGGCTGGAGAGTGACATAGGCTACTTTTTACCGCGGGAGATTAGGTCATTCCCACGGGAAAACAAATTATAATACAGCCCAAAAAATTATTTATGATCAGAATTACTCGAAACTTGGTATTAATGTTCTTCAACAAAATTAAATAAATACGTGTTTTAGCATTTTTCATAATTTATCTCATAGGATGAACGTTTGTATAAAAACTACCTTTTTAGAGATTTTTTTTGTAGTTTTAGCGCGAGCGAAACCGCAGGTTCTGCTAATATTATAAACATGTAGTACATAAGTACTCAAGTAAATAATAACCTCGCTTGTAAGACAGTAACACTAAGAAAAAGATGTAGAAATGCTTTCACACGTAAATAGGTCGGAAAGGACACAGAAGCAAGGGTGCATTTGCAAACATCAATGTGCAAAGATGTCAGTATAAAAGGAATGCAGTATGCAGGGTTTGTATACAGTCTTGAATATATCACACGTTTTAGATATTTTGTTTTGTACGCTTGTACATTTATACATACTTTTTGTACCTACTACATAGTCAATGGTAGCCCAGGAGTAACGCGTTTGCTCGGAAACCATGTGAAGCAGGTTCGAATTCCAGGTCTCTCACTTATGGTATTTTTATGTGCAAATCATTTTCAACATGATAATCAGTTGTCTAACGGTGAAGGAAAATCTTGAGGATACCTGCATATCTGAGAGAACCTATCAAGTATTCGAAAGTCCTGCGACATTTTTTTTCTCACAATTACGACTAAATACTTAAGAGTAAAAATCATATTAATAAAAAGTACATGTACAATGTTACGGAACCCCTCGTGTGTGGATTGGACTCGCACTTGTGTAATATAAACTACTATGTAAGTAAAAGATAATCTTTGAAAATGAAATCGTCAACCTGCGAAAGGATACTGAGATGAGTATTACCTGATATTTGAACTTAGGTTTTTAATATCTTGGACTTAGACGCGCTAATCCAGAAAATATGCAAGCTTACACTTCCAATATTCTTATCGACACTTTTTAATGAAATCGAAGTGCATGTATGATTTACCTAACATCTTTCTATACATATAATAAAATTCTAACTAAGCCGAATCTGTACATTAAATATTTTTTGGAAATTCTTATTGAAATAGACATTATTATCGATACAGAGGCCGAAACTATAGTTTTTAGAATTTTTCTCTGTCTGTCTATGACTGCATCACTGGAAAACCACTGGATGGATTTTGATGAAATTTGGTATGATGATAGCTGGTTACCCGGGTCAACATATAGGATACTTTTTACCGCGGGAAAATATCACATCTCTGAAAAATCTATACTAAACGTTAAAGCCTATGTAGGGACGAATCCGAGCGGAACGAGGGTGAGTCACTAGTTGAGTTTATATGATCATTTCGATATTATTAATATGTATATAAACAAATAAACATATTATTATGCGCTTATATTCAAACAACTAAAAGTTAAAGACCGAATTTCAACGACATACTGGTGGCATTGAGGTTTGAATGCGGGTATAGGGTGCTCAGTACTATTACTGTGGGCGACTAATATCACAAATGTATGTCCTTTAACTTATGGACTTATGTCCCAAAGGCGTTAGTAATTATATTTGCCAAAAGATTTTACTGATTGATAACAAAAATATGAACACATAAATATATGTATGTATATACATTAAAAGAAAATTCGATGTTTTCGTCTCAAGTCGGAAAAGACCTTAGCAAAAAGAGGATAAATCACAAGTACTAAAATAACATTTCTCGTAACTAAGCCTCCTCAATTTCTAACTAAAAAGCTCTAAATTCTCAACATTATTGTAGGTACGATCAAATCTTACCAACTTCGAATACCGTGATATCAAAGCCGGAATCCTTTAGAGCTGCCTTAAATTGAAACCTTAAAGTGATCTAACTTCTAGATTTTGGGGAATTGATAAAATTTCTTTATTTTTACATGGCATAGATTTTCATTATTGTCAAACTCATTTGTATTGGAAGCTCATAAAAGATAATTTAATTTGTGTTATCTGTTTTATTTTATAACTGATTTATGGCTAAGAACACATACTATTCGATTGTTTTACTTACTACATACTTGACATAGATATTTGATTTTTTGATTAGAGAAAGGTATTTCACATAACTACACGACTTTGTGAATTATTTAACTCTTATTTTCTTGTAAGAAATTACGTTCGGTATAAACTTTACTAGTTTTAGTCCTGATCCTTTTTATCAAAAAGGTATATCTACATCCGATATTTATTAAATCTTTGCAGTGATATTTTTTTTGTGTATGAGACATACCACAGACGTTATGTACTTGCTTTTTTTTTAATAATTTTATTTATTAGTTATTATGATTTTCTTTGTTTTTATTATGTAAGCAGTTACAATCTTGCATTCAAATTCGTCAACAGCGGGCTTTAGGAGTTCATTCTGATATTTATATTATTTCTTGAGAGAATCAAAATCGGTCTGAGCTGAGCAAAAGCACATCTCTAATATATAAATACGTTATTCTAGAATATAATATTATTCTGCAAAACCTTACAACTCGTAATTCATTCAAAACTTGACTTGTTATTTAATTATTTTAAAAGAAATATAAAATATTTAAATGGCGTGGTAATGTAAAAGTTACATAACAGATTAGAAAAACCAAATTTATTCAAGTATATTATAAAATGTAAAACTTGTATTTGTGCATTTGTTTATATGTCATCTACCATTCTAAGTAATGAGTGGAAATATAAGGAGTATACTTTATAAACGTGCCATGTGTATGGAATGGCGAATGGAAACGACATTGTATTCAACATAATTAAAAATTGTAAAGTTTTTAATATACTAGCAACTTACCCTAGGCTGACTAATTTATCAAGTTTACACAGTTATCGGTACACAGAAATAAATTAACATTTCTTCAGTAATTTTTACGTGAAAGGCAAACAGATATACTACTGGGCTACCACTGCTATTATAATCCAGTAACCATATAAGAAATAATTTATAATTATTTTTCCATTTATTTACAGATATTATTTTCTCCTTTATAATCATTAAAAAAATTACATATTTTTTAAATAAACATAACATTAAAAATCACTGAGATTTATGTAATGCGGAAAAAAATATGTAATTTTGACTTCATATTGTCATTAGTAATTTTGTTAATTATGTCGGGGAGCAAACTATGTATTTATAAGTCGCGGTGTAATGTACATAATCGTTCTTTCTCCATATATATTGTTTGCCCTCTCTGTACACAAGCGATTACGCGCCATCTCTCGAGTATACACAGAATATTCTATTGTTTTCTTTAATCAAGATAATCTACTAAATATGATGGAGATTATGTAAAATTACTTAACTATTTAGATTTTAGATGATGTAAAAATGAACGAACTTCAACCAGTTATTATGCATAATATCTACTTGAAGTTGGCTAAAGTAATAAAAAATATTTTAGGTATGTAATCAATTTGCTATCACTGAATAGATTTAATAATTTTATCCAATACTATAGATTCACCCTCGCTCCGCTCGGGTTCATCCTTAGGCTTACGTTTTAACATTTAGTATAGATTTCTTAGACATAATATATTTTCCCGCTGGAAAAGTATACTATATGTTGACCCGGATGACCAACTATCATACCTCATCAAAATCAGTCCAGTGGTTTTTCCGTGATGCGGTCACAGACAAACAGACAAAAAAAATTCTAAAAACTATAGTTTCGGCCTCTGTATTGATAATAATTTGGCTTCTGTATTTCTATAAGATTTTCCAAAACATATTTAATGTACAGATTCGACTCAGTTACAATTTTATTATATGTATAGATTATTTCTGAATGTCACTGCTGCTTTACCTTTCTAAACAGTGACAGATCTGACTCGGATCATGGTAGATGAGAAACAGAAAAATAGGTCCCGTTCGGCTTTTCTTTTATTTGAAACCAAAAGCCCTTATTACAATAGTGTTTTACATTATATTCAATATCGGAGACGGCTCTTGTTACATATTATTTTTCTACTTAGCTTAAAACACAATGCAATGCAAATGGTAGTAAACTCATGACGTTTAGTAAAAATTGTAATAATTTAAGGCTGAATAAATATTTTGAATGTGTATGTTCAATTCAATTCTCTTGTAAATGGCTTCAAAGCACATCAGTTAAACACAATTACTTCACCTTACTTCGCCAATGTCACGTAGAATGGAGAAGAGTATTTGAATGTTAGTTTTTAACGAGAATATGACAATAGACATAACTGAATTAAAAAATATATACCTACGTATAATTTGTGCAGTTACTAAATTATTAGTTTCAGTCTCTAGCCACAGTTATGTTTTTCGCAAGTCATCTTTAAAAATACAACTTGTCATTTTTTACTTTAAAAGGTAACTTTTTTATCAACGTATTAAAACATAATATTAATTCCATTTCTATAATATAATTCTATTTTGTAAATGCTCTGTAAATTCGCAGTAAATACTCGTTAGATGTTTGAACAAATTCTGTTTGCTTTAGTTGATTTCGTATGAAATAAAAATGTGCGATTAAAATTACGATGACTTTAAGCTAAACTTTTTTTAATTCAATTACAGAAATTTCTGCATCGATGCATTATATGCGGAATTGAAATAAATGAAATTTAAAAAATAGAATTAATTTCTCCGACTCTCCTATACAAAAGTCTGTTATTTATATCTTGGAAAAGTATGTACTAAAATAAATAAACATTGGCAATAAATGGAAAAAAATTAAAAATAAAGGCTTAAAATACGTAAGCATAAGGTTTGTATGAAAAATTGTTTAACTGTATGGAAATGAAAAAATATACTCCTAACCGATTTCGGCCACAGTGGACAATATCATTGAAACTAGCGAACACAAGTGCACTCTCTATTTCTGTTACTACAGTGAGTAAAACGATAACTCAATGCGAGCGGAAAGAGATCAGGACTGATGGCTTAATGTGATCTCCGAAGCATGGGGATGAAACATCGCTAACATCTTTTCTTGACAGAAAATCTAATTCATACATACTAATTATAATCATTAATCAAATTCATATACTTGGTCCGACCTCGGGCTTGAACCCATGACCTCCGAATCGGAAGCCAAATTCTAGCTACTATACCATCAAGGCATTTATCTAATAATCATACTATGTAAGCAAATATTTAACCCTACCAAATTACATTCAAAACATTGAAAAGTTGAACCACTTAAAATTTCATCAAACGTTGTTATATAAAGTGAAATATATAAAAACTTTTAAAATAAAAAAGTATCGAATCAAATAGAATTTATTTAATTAAAATACTGATAGAGAATTCGCATTTTACATTCAAATGAGGCGTAAAGTCGCGATCATGTCTAATTGTTATTGCTTTCTTTATATAGATAAAAAAGCAAATACAATTTTAACTTCTATAACCTTAATACTTTCTTAGATTTACGCGAATACTTGACATTTTTAACAAAACTATCTTTTCGGATTTTTTCGCGAATTTATTTTGATTTTTGGTTCCCGACGTTTCGAATGCTTTACAGCAATCATGGTCACGGGAGAGACTGAGGTGTTAGATGTCTCTAAAGTATAATATAGTTGTTACAGACAGCCTACACACAATTAACAAAATTAATTCAAAAATTGAAAAATGGCACTAAAGTACCTTACAATATTTTAACTTTTAACTTTAAACATTTTTTATATAATTTTAATTAGCTTAATAATTGAATATGGAATATTATTTATTTAATTTGAGCTGTTATTATTATAATTATTACAATTTTAAAAATATTAATTATTAATCTACATTTTTAGTGTTGCCATTATTATATTTATAACCATAAAGAAAAATCATAATATATTAATTATTTAAGCCACATAATTGATCTATGTGTAATTTGAAAAAGTTAAGATTAATTAAAAATAATAATTTTAATTTAAATTTGCTATTATTTAAAAAAACAAATTAAGCAACACATTACTACATACATTTACAAATGAAAAAGTGAAAAATATTATTCTATAATCTTACTGGAAATCTACTACTTAGACCCTAGTTGTTAATTCATATTATTTTAGTTCTTAACTTAATAGTAACTTAATACTTTCTTAACTCAGTTTGGAGTGACCCTACTTACTATGCCAGCGGTCGCGGGTTCGAGTCCCACTGGGGGCATTCATTTGTGTGATGAGCACGAATGGTTTTACTCCAGTCATATTTATAATATGTATGTATTTCAAGTTATATATGTGTAGAGTTTCAACTATCTGGTATCCATAACACTAGCCTCATAGCTTAGCATATAACTAGATGGTGCTGCGTGTTAGTGTCCCAACACATATTAGACATATACAACAAGCTGAATCTGTACATCAAATATTTAAAAAAAAATCTTATTGAACTAGATTTTGACATTATAGACATTATTATCGATACAAAAGCCGGATCTATAGTTTTTAGAATCTTTGTCTGTCTGTCTGTCTTTGACCGCATCACAGAAAAACCACTGGAGGGATTTTGATGAAATTTGGTTTGATGATAGCTGGGTCAACATATAGGATAGTTTCTACTGCGGCAAAATATCTCATCTCTGAGCTAAATGTTAAAACGTAACTAGGGACGAACGCGAGCGAGGATGAGTCGCTAGTACGTTCATTAATAAGTTGCTATTTTTTCAACCGACTTCCTCAAAAATGAGAAGTTCTCAATTGGGCTGTTTTTTTTTATGTTTGTTAACTCAGAGCTCCGTCATTTATTAACAGATCTGGACAATTTTTATTTTGTTTGAAAGTGTATACCTCCAGATTGGTCCCATTTAAATTTCAAAAAAAAATACCACCCCTAAGGGTGGAAAAATAGCTGAAAAATAGCTAATGATGAATTTAACCTACTTCTAATTGTCGTATTGACTTAAAACTTTGCAAGTGTTTCTATTTCCGTTGATAGTACAGTGGTTTGGTTTGCTTTGTATGGGTTGGCACCGATTTCGAAAATATTTGATTAGGTATGTATTTAATAGGTAGGCTTTAATTAATTAGCCAAAACACACCAACTTCGAAAATATTTGATTAGGTATGTATAGTAAATGAAAACTACCAATCAGTTATTTTTTACTTTTTAGTGCTTTTGTTTGAAGTCGGTTTTTATTTTTTTGTTAAAAAGTTTTAATTGATATTTAAAATATTGTCATTCATGAAAAAGCATTTTTACCACAAATGTATAAATCAGAAACAAAGCCATTCAATCGGTTTTACTTATAAATTCACTGGTGGGTAACTACTGTGTTCAAACATAAGCTCGAATTCAGGGATGTTATACAACAGTAGCTTTACCAAAAGCTCTGGCTTGTTTTCTCTGTTATTTCAGTTTACAGTTTCTGCATTTAATGTTTTTGATTGTTTCAATTTTTTTTCTTTTCATAAGTATGCAAAAAATGTGTACTGTATTAAGTTACTGATTTTATTTTTTATTCTTTTTAGCTTTTAACCGACTTTAAATAAAGAGAATGTGCTCAAATTAAGTGTGTTTTTTTGTGCGTACGTTAGACGAAATCTTTGTTGATTAACTAATTTTTGTTTCTTTTTTATAAATATACAGTTTCTTTAGGCTGTCATATAAATTTCTAAAAAAAACTACCCCCAAAAGTGGAATATTTAGTGTTTCAGTGATTTTGACGGTAGAGTACCTTTATAGATATAATGTAATAACGTTGTTAGTCTCACTTAGTATTTACATATGAAACATCTGTACCATAATGTGGAAAGCCTGCAATGATCAAATACGGAGTGGGTGCCAAATGTTATTATAACTTCTTTTGTGCCTAAAATGAAATATAGGAACTTCTATGGTTATATACGTAATGGCGTCCCTTAGATGAAAGGGAAAGGACGATTATTTTCGTCTTAATACAAATATATCATTTGTTTGTTTGTAACGTTGAGTTTGTGTTTATTCGGGTTAATTTCAGAAACTATATAGAGGTTCTTTAGGAACAATACTCCCTTCTGAGAACTTTCGTAATCTATACTAATATTATAAAAAGGTAAAGTTTGTGAGATTTTAAATGGGGGGGGGGGGGGGGTCTTTGGATCTACTGAACCGATTTATATGAAATTTGTTACGAATATATTTTGAAACCCTGAGAAGGTCATAGGATACTTTTAATTCCGGAAATCATCCCTTAAGAGGGTGAAAATAGGGATGAAAGTTTGTATTGGGGAGCAAGCTAGGGACGAATCCGAGCGAAGCGAGGGTGAGTCGCTAGTATTATATATAAATGCGGAGGACAGCTATGGACACCAACACGGGTCACTAGATTTATTTAAAAATAGAAATAATTAGCAGCATGTAAACGCTTTTTATGGTAAAAAACTTAATGAAATAGTTCATATATACCTACAGAACCGAATTAAGCTCATACAAATATCTTTGGATACGATATTTAACGGCTAACTTATTTCCCTAATAGATACTCTGGCTTTAATCTGTTAAGTTTCCAATATTAAGTTTTGTGAAAGAAGAAAACACATATGTATGCTTTTTGGCTAAAAGTCAGCTCGGTTTTTTATGTGTGAAATCAAAGATTACATACATTAAAAACTAAGCCCCGATACCACGATTGTCAATGACAGTAACGACGAGCTGAGATGAGACACATTTTAATGGTATTTTTTATAATGTAATTGCGAAAATTTTGGCTGGCTTATTTTTCTTTTACGTAGCAGAATAACTAAGGATTTACGTCAAATTACAAAGAGACATAAAAACACGGTAGTAATTACGAGTAACGCGCTCGCTTGGAAATCTAAGTTCAAACCCCGGCCTCTCCGTTCTGGTCCTCTATTTTTTCCATGTTCAAATAATTTACAACATAATTACCACTGCATGTCTGAGAAAACCTAGCAAGTTTTTTGAAGACATTTGTAGTCCACCAACTCGGATTGGGCCAGCGTGGTGGCCTATGGCCTAATACTGTATAGATGTCATATAAGAGTATCGAGTTACTTTTTATCGTGCGTCTAGTCAACCTAAGAATAATTAATCCCTCCACGAGCGCGGACACGCCGGCGTTACAGTTAACAATAGTTTTCTTAGAAATTTAATTAATTTCTAAGAAATTTAATTAATTTCTAAGAAATTTACCTAGAGGTGTTAATAAAGATACTTATCAATACCTAAACGAGATTATTGAGCTTTTAATAATAATTACAGCTAATTACAATCGATTCGCTTCATTAATCACAAATACACGTATACTATACCAAAATGAATTAATTGGTTTAAGGCAAGTTTGACAAGAAGTCCTGCCAAAACTTACAGAGCAATGTAAATTGTAATAAATGGATAGCTAATAGAATCCCCCAAGCCCGTGTCACATTTAATTATCAGCCAGCGGACAGCTCGGGGACTCGACTGTTGGAACTATTGAGATACATTTACTATAGACTGAGGGAAAATTGACAATTATTGTCATAATTAAAAGTTGTGTACGTTTTTAATATACTCCTACACATAATAAAGTATTAAACTACAGTTTTAGGGTTATATATTAAAGGTTATCGATATTTTTTGTATATTTTTTTGCACGTATCACGTAAAACACAGTAGATTTTTTTTATTATAGAGCTGAATTTTTATTGTATTCAGCCCTTTTTTGACGTCCCTCTGCTGGGTAAGGGCCTCCCTTCAATAACAGGGGGATCGGGCCATAGTCCAACACGCTGGCCGAGTGCGGGTTAGTGGACTACACATATCTTTCGTAAACTTGCTAGGTTCAGACATGCAGGTTTCCTTACGATGTTTTCCTTCACCTTAAGGCAATTATGTTGGTAATTATTCGCACATGAAAATATCAGAGGAGCGAGACCCGGGGTTTGAACTGGGTTACCCATCAAGCGCGTCGCCACCACTAGGCTACCACTGCCTTCATTTATATCATAAGTTTCACTCTCGAGCTTAGAAAAGTATAATATAGAGAAGCTTTAAGACTATCGGCATTATGAACAGAAGCTTCAGCATCATTTTCCATATTTCCCACTTCAAAAATGTCAGACTTCCTTAATAACCTTCAAATCCTTTTTGCCTTTAGGGAATGAATTTTCAAAAATTCTTCTGTTGCTCAACTTCGTTATATAAGAATTATCTTGCGCAAATTTAATTCTTGTAGACCCTTAGATTAGATTAACTGTCAGTCAATTAGTTACTTTAATACTTGAACTTTCTTTTACAAATTTAGTGCCAAGAAAGGTTTTATCTATACAGATAAATAAAATTGGAGTATCTGAATGAAATGTCAAAATAACAACTTTTTATTAAATGCATATGAAAGTATATGCGGTACTTATGAGTAAAAAATGTTTTTAAAATTTTTGTCTGCCTGTCTGTTTGTTCCGGTTAATCTCCGAAACGGCTGAACCGATTTTGACGGGACTGTCACTGGTAGATTTTATTTGAGAAAAAAAATTAGGGTTCCACTAAAAACATCAAAACTCATAAAATTGTAAACAAAACCGTTTACCAAGAGACGCCGCACCTGAGCGAAGCAAGGGTAAATTGCTAGTTTTATTATAAACAAGATATTTTTAACATTCTGAATGAAAAGAATAACACATATTTCTAGCACACTTGAGTCGATAACTGTACCAGTAACGTATGGTGCATGTGAGATGACAAATCGTTAGCATTTTTAGGTAATTAACATTGGACACGTTAGCCATAAGTTTTAAAGATAAAATAATACGTAATGTGTTTTAATATTTTGTGCAACATATGTGTGTGTGTGTGTGTGTGTGTGTGTGTGTGTATGTACAATGCATCTAAAAATCTAGTTCTACACCCGATGTCACGAGTTCAAATCTCGCTCACTGCAAATATTTAGGTTAATCCTATTAACTATATAAGTAATCATTGCCGTCTTACCAGGCAGTATTACGTCCCTATTTTTCGTGGTCAGTCAGTCAGTTTCCGTAGAAGCGATACGAAACCTATGAAACCTTGTATGGTACTTTAAAGTAACGTTTTTGTGTTTATAGGTAATTGTCGTACTTCGATTCAATTATCTTGTTAATAGCTTCAATGCGTGCAGTCGAGCACAGATTACTTCGCTAATGTCACGTAGAATGGAAAGACACGAAGGAGATTGGTAGGTAAAAATTGTCTTCATTTGTCCCGGAATGGGGCTGTCAATACGCGGCCTACTTCAGCTGTTGTTTCGAACAACTGACCACAACTCCATCTGTTGTTTTCAAGATTAGGAAGCACAATCATACATATACAAATTCCTTTTAACAATTATTTGAATTTTGGTATGTGTCAATAAAACAAAAATGACAACAATAACTTTAAAAGTTTTACCATGAAGGGCTTTTTCTACCACAAGAATAAAATTATTTAGATGAAGCTTACACTAAGTGATATTATTAATATCTCAATACAAGTTATCTTCCCGCCGTAAGTTACCTGCAATGCGGCATAATATTCGATAAGCACTTTGCAGTGTCAATCACGTGTCTACTAACAGTCTGTCATAATAACTGGAATAAATTGGTAATTAAAAAATAGCGGATGAGACTTTTAAGTGCTAATAATCGTACTGAAAAGTAATCTAAAGTCAAAGTATACTCCGCTTTAAATAAGCAAAGTAGGAACAAGTTACTAGTGGAAGTTATTAAACTTAGATGAGTGTTTATTAAAAGGATGTAGGTACTCCAAAATCACTTCAATTTATAATTTATTTCACCCTTCGGAGTGTTTTTTTATGTTATGTATTTTATATTACCTTTCGAATACCTATACAATGAAAAATATTTATTACAATCGTATTCCAATTGGAAAAGATATCGCGTACATAATATATACAAAATATCTGGTAAGTGCGAGTCCGTCTCGCGCACCAAATTAAATTAAATTATAATATTCAATGAGCAATTCTTGTATATATATATATATATATATATATATATATATATATATATATATATATATATATATATATATATATATATATATACATTTCGTGTAGGTATATCGGTAACGATTCTTACTATTTAGATCAAGTTTTGTATTTAGATAAGGTTTTCTATATAGATGTAATCTAAAAAGCGCATTTTTTTAAATATGGAGTAATATCTTTTTCGAAAAACGCCGAACCAATGTCGGTCGTTAAGGTACTGTTTTTTATTAGAGTAAAATTTTACATTAATTGTTTAACTACAATATTAATTTTACTGACAGCAAAAAAAAAAATTAGTGTTTCATAGCATTTCTACAAAATACGAGTAGTATGTATACTCGTAGTAGCGGCTCTAAACTAACATAAAGGAAAGTATTAAAGGCTCAAAGTTCTTCAATATACCTAATCTATATACTTTTATCTGAATTTTGTTTCTAATGTTCATCTAATAGAAAAAAAATAAGAAACATCTCAATAGTCTAAACTGATAATCTCCATTCAAATATCGATTTGTCCTATCATATTGTGAGCTCACAAAGAGGACATGTGGTGGAGTTTTGCGCAAATGGCTATCATGCAGATACTAATCATGTCAAAATATTATTTGAAAATTGCAATTATAGTAGTATATTTAACCCTTGCTTTGTTCAGATGCGTCCTTAGGTAGGTACCAAAGAATAGCCTAGATATATGTGTTATTTCATGTATGCTAAATTCTAGGAATCCGACAAAGTTACATTGAATTATTTATATATTAAATTAATATATGTATATGTACATCTATACATAAAATAAAAGTGCAACTGATGGCTGTCTGTAAATGGAAGATATTTGAGAAAAACTATGATTGGGGGTCTTTATTTACGCAATAGAACCCAAAACAATGATTTTTAGAATTTTCGTCTTTTTGTCTGTGGGTTTGTGCGCGCTAATCTCAGAAACGGCTTAACCGATTTGGATACGGTTTTCTCTAATATATTGTGGTAACCTTTCTTAACATTTAGTATATGTTTTATTTCAATCGGTTCATAAATAAAAAAGTTACGTCATTTTAAAGAATCGTCGCTAGTTATACAATATACAGGAAGTATAAATTGTTCATCTTTGACCCCATGAAACTAGAACAGCTATAAGAAAGCTCGAAATGATTACCATAATGTAATGTTTACGGTCCGGAATCGAACCTGCTGCCGTAAATGTGATTTATGCGACTTTTACGTGACGTGTCGCGTGAGCCTTATTGCCTCTTACGGTAAGTATTTCCACTAATTATATCTTGAATATAGAGATGTCCTATTTATTCTCTAACTTTCAACGTTATAAGGTACTTCTAGTATGGATATTTTTTAATATCATTAATACAAGATGTATCTTTTTGGATTTTTTTTTGCAGATTTATTTTGATCTTTGGTTTTGCTGTAAAGCATTCGAAGTATTGGGAAACCTTCTTATTTAATGTAGCAATAAGATATTTTTGGACTAAATTCTTACACCGGTACTACAAGTACGACTCGAGTTCTCGTCGACACTAGTTGTAAGGAACGACATTTTAAATCAATATTCTAGCCAGAACTGAGTCAATGATATACTTATGTTGGTATGTATACCAATGATATTTGTTTTATTAAACTTAGAAATAACGCTTTGTTTGTAAATTTATATGTATATAACTGTCTACTGTAGAGTATAACAAGTATTCATCGTTTAAACAAATCTCTATGGCGAGGATATGTATATTTTAAATATGTATATTCAAGCCAAACCCCAAAGCTAATTTGCGAAAATGCAAAGGCATGTGTAATAACAGAGGATGGTGAAATGGCTTGCCCTTGACATTGGCGCGACCACAGAGTAAAAATGAACACAAGCAAAATATACGATGTATAAACTTTATTTATTTTAACTGATTTAGCAATTTGAAAGCTTTTAAAAAAAATTGTAAGCTTTGTTTTTTCATTAGCCCTTATTTAATGAGATTCATATGAGATATATTTATGTGAGATATTTTTTTGGACATAAATCGATTGCATTCCATAATAATGTAACATTTTATGATAGTAAAATTATGTTATTTATACTAATACTATAAAACGGCAGTTAGTTAGTCAGTGTGTTTGTTTGTTGGCTTGTTTGTTTGTTTGTCTTCTCGTTAGTTTGTTTTTTGATCGCACTAATCTCAGGAACTACTACCGATCTGAAAAATTCTTTTTGCCTAGTTATTCCAAAAGGTATACACTATGCGCTATCTAACGTCTCGCAACGACTCTCAAGAGCGAAGAAATCAATTAGTCAGCCGCCTGCGAAAGCTATTCTACACTATAATTATAATTATAAAAAAGTTAAGTTCGTAAGTTTGTATGTAGGGAGCTATCTCTGAAACTACAGATCCGGTTCTGAGATTTCTTTCACTAATGAGAAGCTACATACCGCCGAGTGTTTTAATAATCACATTTCATTTAAATAAAATATTTAAATAAATCATATTAGCTTTAATTGAAAGAAGAAATCTGGCCGTTTACTTGTTTTATTGGTTTGGTAGTTTTAAATATAGAAATAAAACATAAAGACAAAACACTAGTGCATTCCTGCAGCCAATCAAGTAAGTACGTCGCTAGTAACATATAAGGAAGTAAATTTGCATTAAAATCAATTTCCTAATAAATGTACATTCCTATATTGTATATATACAATTAAAATATTATTACTACAACAAATAAAAAACCCAGTTAAATTGATAAAAATGTGATGCAGTCGTAAATAACAATAAATCGTAGACCGCACGGAAAGCTATAAAAATCGCAGTTTCTTGATTCATGTTAAAGCATTACAAATAACTACAATAGAAATAATAAGTCGTTAATGTATAAAATAGATACGGCTTCAAATATACTTCAAATGAGACAACAACGTACTTATAAAACATCGTTTTTAGGTAAATGAATGTATTTATGTATATTAATTATCACGGGTTCTATTCCCGATTAAAATAATATAAAATTCCGATCGCTACCAAACTTCACAGAATCACCCGCTGGGCTAATCTGAAGATTGCCTGAAAATTTCATGAAAATCGCTCCAGCCGTTTTGGAGTCAATAGGGGACACACATACATACATCGATTTTTATATACAAAGATTAAAAAAAAGTAAAAGACATATTCAAACTAACGAGTTACTCTAAGTATACATTGATGTAGGTATATAACTCATTTAGCGTGAATAGTTTAGGCACATAAATACATACACACACATCCTTTTTATACTTTTCTATTTTGATTAAGACCTTTTTTAATAGCCTTATATATTAATTACATTTTTGACAAAATTTGTACAAAGAAGAAAATTGCGACAGTAAAAAAGGCGTTCAATTATATGTACAACTTTTCTTTTTTAAACCAAATAGATTTAAATAATCTAATATTGCTGCAACGGCCACAGTAGCACGCACGAACACACTTTTTTTATAATAGTCTCGTCACTAGCGAGCTTTAAATAAGAGGCATTTTTTCTCAATTTCATGACTTTTAACATTTTCTGATATTAAAGTAACTTAGGGTTAGTCCTTGTAACATCAGCTATCTGCCAGTGAACGTCCCGTCAAAATCGGTGCAGTCGTTTTGAAGATTAGCCGGTACAAACAGACAGACAAAGACAAAAAATTAAAGAAATATTTTTTTCTTATATGTGCCGTCTCTACCGTACGTAATATAAGTAGTGCTGTATATAATTTCATATGCATTTAACAAAAAGATATTGTTTTGACATTACAAACTGACACTTCAATTTTATTTATTTGCATAGATTACCTCAAGTAGAAGACAGTAAGTAGTAAGTATTTGAATTTATTTTCTAAGCTAAAACATACTTAACATTATATGGAATACCTACATCTAAGAAATTATTCTTGTTTCATTCCAATTTAAATATCTATTTTTATCATAACATTAAGCGTTCCACGTCTAACTAGCCCAGATTCTAAAGAAGCCGTACAATATAAGCTCGTCTTCAGCGTGTTTTATATTTATTAAAGTAAATGCCTTTTACCTAATTGAATATAGAACTATGATATGTTACTGTTTATACTTTATAATGAAACTAGCGATTCACACTCGCTCCGCTCGGGTGCGTCCCTAAGTACGTTTTAACTGTTAATATAGGTTTCTTAGAAATTTCATCAAAATCTGTCCAGTAGTTTTCGTTCGTGATGATGTGTGCATCGTGATGCGTTCTCAGACAGATAAAAATTCTAAAAATTATAGATTCGGCTTTTGTATCGATAATAATAATGACTATTTCCATTAGATTTTAATAAAAATATTTAGTGTACAGACTTGACTCGAATATATGCATATATATATATATATATATATATATATATATATATATATATATATATATATATATATATATATATATATATATATATATAGCTATGCAGCTGAGTTTAGCTTAGCTTATTTAATAATGACTAAGTATTAGCTTTTCAATCACGAATTATTTTTAACAAGCAATATTTCTATTTTACGCTCAAAAGCTTTTCTGTAAAGTGATCGAAAGCTCCTAGTTCTAATTTGAAGGCATTGAAGGGGTCCTAGTAGTGTCAAGACGGGGGTGCAGTCGTAAATAACCAGATAATGGAAAGGGTGAGACCAGGAGGGCCAAAGTCAGTATTATACATGCGTTGTTTCAAAGTAGATTACGTTAGTATGTAGTATAAATATTATAAATCTAAAGATATTATTTAGTTTTTTGTTTATTTGTACGTGTTAATCTCTTAAACTACCAGTGAGGTTTAATATTTTTTATAGTTTATCTAACATCATGCAAGCAGAAAAGCGGATATAAGACGTACAAATTAGTTCTGTATTCTGTTCTGCGATTTATTCATATCGTGACATAAGAAGTCGTAGAAATAATTATATTTGGATTATATTAATTATTTTACATAAATATACATATTAAAATAAAAAAAAGACACGCCAGAATTTTTTTTTAATATGTTGGAACATTAACACACAGCACCATCTAGTTCCATGGTAAGCTACGAGGCTTGTATTATGGATACCAGATAGTTGATACACTACACATATATAAACTTTAAATACATACATATTATTAATTTAAACACCCATGACTTGAGTACAAACATTCGTGCTCATCACACAATGAATGCCCCCAGCGGGACCCGAACCCGCGACCGCTGACACAGCAAGTAGGGTCACTACACACTGAGCCAAACGTGTCATCAAAGAATGTGCAAAAAAAAATTATACCTAAATATTTTAATACATGCATATGTATGTATGTATACCTATGCCTGCGAATACCTTACCTATATATATAAATGTTTCAAAATCTCATAAACTTGCTTCAAACTTGAAAAGATCTAGAAAATTTAATATCCAGACCAATTTTCTATCATATTTTAATAAATCTTCAAGAGATTTCACAATAGATCTGAAAACGTCTGTTATAAAGACGCTATACGTAAGCCAAGTAAGCGAATAATGAAAGGGGTGAACCCAGAAGGGCTGTTGATGCACAAAAAGCAGGAGATTTTTCGTTTACCGTTTCATTTCAGATAGTCTTTATACGGGAGGTTCATTTGTTTATTTGCTTTCATATCCCGTTTGAAATAGGGAAATCGTACCGAGTCCAGAACGAGACTTGTGTATAGATTTATTAGTGTATGTACTAGAGACTCACCCTCGATCCGCTTAGGTTCGTGCCTTAGTACATTTTAACGGTTAGTATAGATTACTCGGATTCAGTAGAAACTATCCTATATGTTGACCCCGATAACCAGCTATCATCATACCAAATTTCATTAAATTCTGTCCAGTGGTATTTTCGTGATGCGTCCCAGACAGACAGACAAAAATTCTGAAAATTATAGATTCGGTCTCTATATCGATAATAATCAGTATTTCAATAAGATTTCAATAAAATATTTAATGTACAGATTCGACTCATGTTAGAATTATATTACATGTATAAACTAGTGTTATGTTCCGGTTTCGCTCAAGCGTTACACTCCAACATGCTTCAGTTCTTTTTTATTTACTCAGTACTTATGTATATAGCTATATCACTTTACATGCTAGAAAATTATTAAGTTTAGTTAATTAGATAACTACGACGATACGTCGCCTTTAGAAGTATTTTTTAATTGTATAAATAGTCCCATGAGAAAAGAGAATTTGCTTACAATTTTTAAAGATGTCATGTAACTTGTATGGTGAATTCAAAAATGTCTGTCTTTATTGATCTAAATCTTATGTTTAATTTTATGTAGGTAGTTTGTTTAATAACTAGCGTTCGCCTCGTGGTCGACATTCGACCATTATCATTTTTGACAATTTAAAAATATATTACATAGAGGATATTTTATAAAGATATCTTTAAAAAACTGTTTCTAAATTTGTTTATTGCTATTACTAAAGCTCCTCAACAGCTACTAAACAAAGTAAAAAAAGAAAATCCATTGACAAACACAGGAGAAAAAGAACTCAGCTATTTTGTCTTATCCTATTTTTACATATACATTATAAATATATAGATAATATTATTTTTATTATTATATAGTAATTTTTTTAATTAATTTTTATAGAAAAAATATTATTAAGGACAACCATCAAACCCCTACAGTCTCTTACCGATCCGAAAACAATACCACTAAGTCAAAATGTTTAGTCAAAACGAAATTTAACTCCAGACTAATTAAGCTCTATTTAGTTCAGGAAATAAAGGAAATATATATAGCACGTACCGAATTACCTACTATTTTGTTGGCGGAGCACGTGGCGGAGCAAGTTTTAATACGACTTTGTTGTGTTACAATTAAATAATTCCATATATTTTGTATGATAGCTTTGTGATATTAACTTTATGACGTCGCTATTATAATTAATTATAAAACCAGTAAAAAAAATATAAAAAATCTGTGCAATATGTATAATATTTAAGCAAATGGTTTTTCTACACGTAAAATGAAATTCTTGATGTATTTCGAATTTTTGAAATTTGAAGAATCTATTTCATTTTCATAGCCTTTTCCAATTAAATGTTTGATAATGACAAGTTTAAACCCAGTATTTAACACTTTTAACTCTTTAGCTTCCTTTTAGAGACTAAAAATATATAATTGAAAATTAATCGAACATATTTTTTTATTATTTCTCCAACAAATTTATTACCACGTGAGTATCGAATAAATTATAGCTGCCATAAATCTTTCTTTAAAGCTGGTAAACAACGCGCTGTGTGTCAATGACAAACAACTTTGTAAATGAAACTACACTTCATATAAAATATTTCGTTAAATTATGACTATATTTCTAATTATATTTTTTATTTAAATTAGACACAAAGACATTTTTCATAAATGTGTCATTTTGTTAACATTTATATACATACAAACTTTCATCCCCATCTTCACGCCCTTGCGGGGTGATCTCCGGAATAAAAATACCTTATGTCTTTCCCAAGGTCTCAAACTATCTTCTTGCCACATTTGATCTAAATCGGTCCAGTAGTTTTTGAGTTTATTTGTTACAAACATACAGATCTTTCCTCTTTATAATAATAAAGTGTAGATTATCTTTATATGTTTAGATTAGATATTTTAAATTTAAATATATATATTATTTTTTTTGCTGCAAGTTAGACATTTTTCGAACTGTTAGTTAAATTCACGACATTCCGTTTTAGAATGTACATACATTAATAACTTACTACGCATTTTAGACCTGACTATTATTTACTAGTGAAGAAACAAGAGTTTATCAGTCAAAGTTTAAGTAGTTGAAAGTAAATAATAAAACATAAAGTGAACCATAACCAAATTTTTAAATATGCAAAGTACTAAACATTATTAATACTAATATTTTGTAAACATATATATAATTGATATATTTTAAAACTAATATAAATATATTAATGAAAAAAACAAAATTCCATTGTAAATTAATAATTTTTTCTCAGAATTTATTTACATTAAGACCCCCTAAACAATCAACTGATTTCAATGTTAATTTCAAAGTTGTAAGACGGCAAACAGATTGTTTACTTCCGCGGCTCTTGCGGTCTTTCAGGCCCCATTTAGCAATAGTATAAAGCTATTTACGCCCCGAGACAACTTAGGAAGTTTACTTCGAAATATAAATTAGATTTAACATACATGTATGTAATATATTGTATACAAGTGTTATGAGTATGTTAAAATATATTTAAAAAAACAACTATATTATCAATATAATAATGAAAGGATGGACGGACATACCTTCACAAAGCTTTTCCTACCAATTCCCTAGAACACAACACAAAAAAACACAGCACAGATATTACGATAGCACACGTGGTTGCCACTGTACGTCCTCTTACACTGCACGGCCGCCACCCTCGAACTTCAAATTATTACTGACGCTACCGCCTATCCAAACGAGAGGGAAACTTACCCCTCGACGATCTTCCCTCTCTATCTCACTCCATACATAAACATATCTCTATCTCGTCTACTATTTTCCTAGCGCTACTTTCATTGCCTACCGTTTCATTGACGCTGAGTTAAACGGATGTTTTCTTTCACGGTTCAAAATATGAACTGTAATATACTTCCTATACCTTTATATTTCAAATCGGTGTAATATCGTTCCTATTTAAATCTAGTAAAGGGCGAATAAGGGTGGGTCTACAGAGGAAGGGCACGCCGCATCTCTTCATTGCAAAGTTCCATTATAATTTGCAGCCTCTGTTTTTTATGTACATTCTTTTGTCGTTTATAAGAGACTGTTATTTTATAGAGTCAATTCGAATGACAGAGTTTGAGTACAAAAACAAAAAAGCCTGTTGATAAATAATTTTGTTTAATAATAAATTTGTTGGGATTGACACACAGCATCATCTAGTTCCATGGTAAGCTACGAGGCTTGTGTTATGGATACCAGATAGTTGATACACTACACATAATATATAACTTTTAAATACATACATATTATAAATATAAACACCCATTACTGGAGTAAAACATTCGTGCTCATCACACCAATAAATGCCCGCAGCGAGACTCGAACCCGCGACCGTCAGTACAGCAAGTAAGGTCACTACAAACTGAGCCTAACGTGTCGTTTATAAAGCAGCATGTTGTGATATATATATTGGACAATTTATGTATGTATTTCGAATGTACGATATAGGTATAGCTTTTAAACCGTTTTAATGCAGTAGTTTTATTAACAGTATTTCGTTTTTTCAGTCACAGAACATAATATAACTTGGTAAATGGATTTTAATGGTACAATTTGATTGCTGAGGCCGGGGTCGGCTCTAATTATCAATCAGGTATTATGTTCTATTGAATAAAGCATCTCCTCTTAATTGCTAATTTTAGTACGTGAATTGGTTTTTAATCAAATTTGTATTTATTTAGTAAATTAATAAGTGAAGCACTTTTAGGGTTGACAATTATTCATAAAAATTGTATAATACTTCTGAAATAGGTGTTATATTACTCGTATTATTAAAAAAATATTTCTCAATAATATAAATTCTTTAACAAAAGAAAAGATTTAGCACTCTCATTTTTTTATCGTTGGTCAATAATATAGACGGAGAAGTCCCTAATGTTCTAAGTCATTAGTTCTAAAATAATAAACTTAAATAAAATAACACTAAATTATAGAAAACTACAGGTAGAGATAGTGCAGTAGAAATGTAGAGCACGTTTAGTGCATTTAATTTTTCCTTACAATTTATGTTTTCTGCTCCCCCTACATTAAATGGCCGGCCCTCTACGCGCCGGTCCCTCGAGGGTCATTATGAACATATTATCATATACTTGCATCCTTATTTTAAATAACATATTCATGTTTAAATCAGATAATCTGTTTATTTTCTTATTAAACTACCACATCCATAATAATATTTTAAATGCGAAAGTGTTTGTTTGTCCTCCTTTCACGTTGAAACTGAATGATTTTTTGTGTAAAGATAGTTGGAAGTCTGGAGAGTAACATAAGTTACTTTTTACAGCGGGAAATTATGTCATTCCCACGGGAACACACGTCAAAATACAACACAAAAATAATTTATGATCAGAATTACTTGAAATTTGGTATTATTGCTCTTCATAACAATAAAATAAAAAACATACTTTAGCATTTTTTTGAAATTCATCCCATAACAGGGTAAATAAACTAGGGGATGAAATTTTGTATGAAACCTATGTTTTTACAGTATTTTTGTAGTTTTAGCGCAAGCGAAGCCGCGGGTTCTCCTAATTTCTATTATAAAAGTGAAAGTTCGTATATGTGTATGTTTGTTACGTTTAGTAGGTAGGTACACAGATGTACAATGACCTAGTACTACCTACCTACTCAGGTTTAATGTTATTGTTATCGATAGCTTTTATGCAGTAGCAGTAGATGAAGTTTAGACAAACATGTACTACTTGAAAAGATATTTTAGAAAATATATATTTATTTGTCATTTGCGTACTAGACTAATAGTGGTAAATCCCATTTTCCTTATTCTTAATTTATCTCATTTTCTTTAGTATAGTCTAATAAAATTTAATACAGCGTTAATAGTAATTATTTCACAATAAGTTTAAAATTCATAATAAATCAATACTAAATAATTATAAGTCCAACGATATAATTTTATATAGCATTTACATATGATGCTAATTATCAAACTTTTCTTAAAATACTAATATTATAAATATGAAAGTTACTCTGCCTGTTAGTTTTTCAGAACAAACATTGTATCCTAGGATCGGACAGGCTAATGTTGAACCGCGTGTCGCTTATCACGCGAGCAAAGCCGCGTGCCAGGACTAGTTATTAATAACTTAAAATTTAATATTGTGAAGTTTTTTGACTTAAGAGATATTAATTTACTTAATCAAAATCGAAGAATTATAACGGTTTTATGATTGTAAAATATTCGCTGTCAGGAAGAATTTTAATAGCAATAAATCTCTTCTAGAGGTTTACTTCTGCTTAATATTTCCACCTGCAAAATTTATTCAAATGATATGCGTATTAATGCAAATTTATAGTTTAAATATTTAATAATAGTGATAATTTTAAAAATAACATAATTCGTCTGGTGACAGAAGCAAAGCCATATCCTATCACAAATTTGATTCCCGCATGAGGTAAAATTTAGTCCTTACTAATGACCTAAAACGTATACGAATGATGTGTAAATTGACGAAACTTTTCAACGCGAAAATTTCAACATCTACATATATTTTATATAGAAACATAAAAAAATACTTTAAAAAAAAATATCTATTTAGATACTGTAATTGTGCTACGTTAAAACTTTTAACATTACAAATTATAAGATATTTTATTATTAACTAATTAGATTTACTTTTAAAAATAACTTTAAAAATAATTTTCACTATATCAGCTAACAAACAAGCCTTCACAAAATGTGATAAGACTTTTCCCCGTGGCTTTCAGGTTCAGGTGGAGATAAACGAAGTCACGTTGACGATCATAAATCATGTCACATGACGTCACAGCAGAAAATTGCCCTACAGATTAATTCTAACTTTTCAACTTTTTATATGAATACTGACTCTTTTTGTGGCACTGGTTGAGTAATTTAGATCTTTTCAGATTTTAAACACGTAAAATATGAACTTAATTATTAAACATTATGAATCTTTTCTGTACTTATTTATTTAAATTTTTCTTGGTATACAATTTTTATTAATTTAGAGCTAAAATATTTGGATTATAAAATATAATATTAGAGTATATTTTAAATGAAACTATCTGTTTGGATTTTCTCGGATCGGAGAGACTCCTGTGACCATGTGTGCTGTGGTATAATATTCAAAACGTCGGGAACAAAAATTTAAATTAAACCTACCCTACCTACATACTTACATACACTTCAAACACATTAACCTCCTTTGGGCTTCGCCGCAATCCGGTAAAAAGGTTTTTTTGTTAATTTTAGGATATAAGCTATCTCTAGTCCGTTTCACTTAAAGAAGTAACAAAGGAGAGGTTAAAGATTAATTATATATAAATCTAAATTACGTTTCGCAGATAAATGGTTGAAGTTTATTTGACATTGAATAATAAATACGAGGCGAAAAAAAGAGGCTGAAATCAGATATTATAATACAAATCGCTGGATTTACCCGTGCGTAATGCCAATTTTTCCCGGACTAAAGCTAAGCAACCATTGTACTACAAAATCTATACAAAAAATAATAGTTATTGAAAAACTTTAAGAAAAATATGAAATAGAATACTTATACTATACTAGTAGAACCCGCGGTTTCACTCGCGCTAAAACTACAAACTCTATAAAGGTAGGTTTCATACAAACTTTCATCCCCTATTGTACCCCCATACGCATTAATTTCGAAAAATGCTTAAACATGTATTTATTTAATTGTATTGAGCATTATACCAAGTTTCAAGTATTCTGATCATAAATAATTTGTTTGGTTGCATTATGAAGTGTTCTCCCGTGGGAATGACATAATCTCCCGCGGTAAAAAGTAGACTACGTCACTCTGCAGCAGTCGAACTATCCCCACACAAAAAAATGCCAATCTGTCACTCTGTTTCGACGTGAAAGAAGGACAAACAAAGAAACAAACAAACAAACAAACAAACAAACAAACAAACAAACAAACAAACAAACAAACAAACAAACAAACAAACAAACAAACAAACAAACAAACAAACAAACAAACAAACATACAAACAAACACATTTCGCATTTATAATATTAATATGGATTTTATAGTGTATATTTAATATCGCTTCACTAGCGAGCTTAATAGCAAAAAAAAACAAAGTAATAGGTAATTATTCCAAGAATGTAACATCAAAATTGAACTATTGAAATATAAAAAAAAAGAAATCACTACATAGTATAAAACACAGTCGCTTACCGCTGTCTGTCTGTCCCTATGTATCCTTAGATATTTAAATCTACGCAACGGATTTTAATGCGGTCTTATACAACATACATAAAAACTTTCCTATTAATAATAGTAGTTCGATATATTAATATTATGGCCCTGCTCTACCACTGGACAGCTAGCATGTGAAAAGCGACACCGCGAGAGCCCTTACGCCCTTGAACACAAAAGCTGACAAAACAAGACTCCTTGAGGGGCCCTCAGGATTGCGGAAGTGCTGCGCCACGCACAGATTCACCACTAGGTTTTAATTATTAGGTAACTAGCGATTACACGCGGTGTTGCTTGAATTACGATAAAGTATAAAACATGTATGAGGGATAGCTATGTAACATTTTGACGACACGTGTGGCTCAGTTTACAGTGACCCTACTCGCTGTGCCAGCGGTCGCGGTTTCGAGTCCCGCTGGGGGCATTCATTTGTGTAATGAGCACGGATGTTTGTACTTCAGTCATGGGTGTATTGGTGGGTATTTTTTATATTTATAATATGTATGTATTTAAAGTTATATAATATATGTAGTGTATCAACTATCTGGTATCCATTACACAAGCCTCGTAGCTTACCATGGGACTAGATGGTGCTGTGTGTTAATGTCGCAACATATTTATTTATATTTATAAATAATAGCATTGGACATAAACTTACATTTCAATACTCTTCTAGGTACGTGCACTTATTATTTATATGACTCATACAACCCCGAGGTCTCTAATCTAATAATTTAAATGTTTAATATCAAATCGACAAAATTTCACGCATAATTAATACCTGAATATGTAAGGAGCAAAAACAATTTAAACGACTTGTCTAACAGCGCTATTCATATGCTTCACCATTACTTACGTGAAGTCACAAAGTGACAAATGAATACACAATGATGATATTAGACGCCGTAATGACGGCGGCAGCCAGCGGTTTGTCTTCCCTTTAATTAAACAGCTCAATGTTAAATCGCTTATTTGAATAGATTCATGCAATATCGTGCTATCTATAAAGGTAAATAAAATTGTAGTGTCTGTTTGTAATGTCAAAATAACAGCTTTTTACTAAATGAATATGAAATTATATACGGTACTTATAAGAAAAACAATTTTTTACATTTTTGTATGTCTGTCTATTTGTTCCGACTAATCTCCGAAATAGCTGGACTTATTTTGAAGGAACTTTCACTGGCAGATAGTTGATATTATAAGGAGTAATTTAGGCTACTACTTTTATTTAAGAAAAAGGATTAGGGCTACGCTCAAAAAAAATGCTAAAGTTGGGGCGCACCTGTGCGAAACGAGGATAAATCGTTAGTTTATAATAATGTCCTAAAAGAGATTAATCTAGGCGTAACACTAACGTAGCAAGTGCAAGAAAATATTCCGCAAATATTTTATATGTGGATATATAATTCATTAGTCGCATAACACATTCCGCGACACCCAAATGAGACTCCCGAGAGTTATCAGGCTGTTACACACGAAGACGTACGTAATATTGTGACTAGTCATCATCATCGTATACGTAAGTAGCGTGCATTTATTTTGTATACTTACTTTACTTATTACATACATAATAGCCGTATTTAGAACATATTATTCTATTACAAGATAACTGGATGCGATATTTGCTTGCGTAAGCTTTAAGTTGCAGACGTTCTTTTAGGTGTGTATAAAATTCAAACTTTGCACTGAACCAAAATATTTTGTGAGTTACTTTTGTTTAGAAATAAAGTATACCTTTAATACTTCGATACAGTACCAGTATTTAAAATATTATCTGCTAGCGACTCCCCCTCGCTTCCCTCGGGTTTGTCCCTAGGTATGTTTTAACAGTTAGTATGGAATAGACAGGCTATATACCTATGTATTATGTGTATTATATATAAACAAAGGTATGATCAGTTATTGTGGGTTATATTATAACGTGTTTTCCTCCAACTATCTCCACACAAAAAGTCACACCAATCCGTCACTCTGTTTCAACGCGAAAGAAGGAGAAACAAACAAATAACACACTTTAACATTTATAAATTAATATTGTTATTGAAATTAATTACCACTGATAAGAAATAGAGATAATAATTTTAGAAAAATCAAAAGCAAGGGATTACTCTTAAAAATTTTGATAAATTCAGTAATTAATAATATTTATATGTAGATAGGTACCTATCTACATATATATAATATATAATTTTCTTACGTAACTATTATATCGTTATTTAGTAGTATTTGTAAATATGTAATAAACGGTCGATGTACTTTACAAAGTGCGCGCTCACTCTTAATGCCATTCTAGATCATCCTGAAGACAGCTTATGTAAACGTGTTCAAACTAATTCTGCGTCTGGTATGGAAATTATCTGTCTCACAAATTGTATACTGTAAATGTATAAATGGTATATATTAGATATATTTAAAGGAAAATTTAGATTTGGAAACTGTCTTAATGCATAAACAGTGCGAAGAGACGTTGTCTGCTTTCGGAGAATATATTTTAAATTTGATATATAATTAATTCATCTTGGTACTCACGATACAGGCTTTGCCAAGTGTGAGTTACCGTCAGATATAAAATATATTGTAAGCTGTACTTTTTGGACAATAAAGATTATTATTATTATTATTGTGCTTAACTGGTGTTTTTGCAATATTATTTTAATATATTTGAGTTTTAGGAGAGGAAGTTCATAAAAAATTTCCGTATATTGGGTATAAGTCATAAGACAATGCTTATATAACATCATGATTGCAGTCATGTTAAATAAGCTAGGCTTAATAGATTTCCCTATTACACTATGCATACGTATGTATTAAACATTATTTATTTATCGTATAAATCGCCTTTAGAATCTATTTCGAATATTCGTTTCTTTCAATCAATCTATTGGCTTTTTCCCTATTTGGGGTCAGCCCTCCTAACTTTTACGCCGCTCTTGGCGGTTTTGCGTCATTTCTGGCGTTAATATTAGTTTCTTTATGAACTATTTTTCTTTGAAATTTCTTATTTAAGGCCTAAATTGCTTACGTTTAAGATGCTTTATATGAAATGGATGGTAGGTAAGTCTCAAAACTTTAAAAAATGCGTATTAAATAAAAATAAGCTTCCTACCAAACAATTGAAAAAGTGTAGATACGTACCTGTAATGAAATAAAGAAAATTAATGCCGACTTCACGATAACAGCGACGTGCAAGTCATGTCAGTTTCCACACCAAAAAATGTAAAAAAGTGTAACAGCTGACTTGAACGGAGATCGCGTGAGCGAGTGCTATTAAGGTTCCCCATAAGATTTGAGCTTTACAAGAAATTCTGTTTATCAAAGTAAAATTTGGTAATTTGCTACAAATTCCTTTCCAAAATTAGTTCATCCATATATATAAGATAAAAAAAAAATAATATTGATATTCATCTTATTATGAGCACAAAGCACATGAGTGTTTTTTGGCGTAGAAAGACATGTTATAATAATTTACGATGAAATAGTGCATTATTCAAAATTTTAATAGAAGAAAAAATCCAATTTACCTAGTGTTAGTATCGGTCTTCCATTACCCAAGCACTACATACGAGTAATAAATTTTGATTACTTAAAAATTATGTTAAAATATAAATATCATTACATGGCATCACATCCACTCCTGGGCGGCGAATATTCCGTTTTATGTAAATTGTAACGCACATATATAACGTACAAGAATTAGTCCGGTACCATCCGACCTTATAAGCTAAGCCACAACAATTCAAAGATCTTAAGGCTCCAATAAGAAAACAAAACAGATAAGTCATCTCCCAACAGATTACAGCATTAAATGGCAAAAAGTTATACAGGTCACAAGAGATGCTTAGTTTAAAATTCATATAAAAATTGCGATGAGACAGCGTATGATAACGAGCCGCTCATGAATGACAAAGTAACTCGCTGACGGGTTCTTATTATACTTATTTACATGCCCTCATATTAGTGTAACCCCATGACACCCTTTTACATCATATTTTCTTATACGTTTTTCCAATTTTAATTTACAACAATATTTTTATTTTATACTAGCGTATCGCCCTCGCACCGCTTAGGTTCGTCCCTACTTAGGTTTTAACGTTTAGTTTAGATTTCTTAGAGATATTTTCCCGCAGTAAAAAGTATCCTACATTTTAACCCAGATAACCAGCATCATCATACCAAATTTCATCAAAATCCTTCCAGTGGTTTTTCCGTGATGCGGTCACAGACAGACAGATAGACAAAAAATCTAAAAACTAAATTCTAGATTCGACCTCTGTATCGATAATAATGTCTATTTCAATAAGATTTTCCAAAAAATATTTAATGTAAAGATTCGGCTGAGTTAGAATTTTATTATATGTAGAGATGTTTTATGTTTTTACTAGCGGCTTACTCTCGCTTTACGAGTATTTGGGTGCGTCTAGGTCTAACAGTCGCCTATGTGTTATTTCATATGTTTATCTGTGTACTAAATTTCATGCAAATCCTTCCAGTGCTGAAATATTCATTTATAATAGTATTTACATAAAATTAATGGTGTGTTAAAAATCAAATGAACAACTTGACAGATTAATGACTCATTCACATTACAAATAAGTTGTCCCGAAAACTTCTTATAAAACCAAAAAGGGTTGGTATAAAAATCTGTTATTTTTCAACTACACGGGCAGAGCCCGTGAGAAATGCTAGTTTTGTATTAGAAAAAAAAACATGTATGGTAACGACCTTAATATTTCCAGCCTCAAGTACAGATCCAATACATTCGTGATCCTGTTATTAATTCAATAAGTCCAGCTACGGCCGCAGTTTTCTAGATTGCACGTACATAGCTTCAATTGAACAGAAATCTGGACGAAACAAATCGAATAGTAAATAAAAAAAAATTTATGTTATATGTTCCATAAATAACTCTTTAATATAAATAATATTTTTTTTGTACTAATTGAAATTCTCTGACTTCATAATTCATCAATGAATATTGTTTTTTAATTGACTTGCTTACTTACAGGTCTGCTTATATAGAATTTATGACATTTTAAACATATTTGAATATTTTGTGTTTATTTGACCTAAACAAAAAATCAACGTAAGTATAAGTGTTCTTAGAATGAAATCAAAATTGACTTATTAAACACAGTATGTACTGTAATACTAAAAATCACTAACATGTACATATATATATATATATATATATATATATATATATATATATGTGTGTGTGTGTGTGTGTGTGTGTGTGTGTGTGTAATATTAATATAAAAATATATGAATGTGTATATGTATAATGTATATGTATTTACATAATATGTATATCTGGTAATTATGAAACGACATTTTAAGTAAGGGAAATCTTCAAAAAGGTAGCTTATATTACTTTCACTAGTCTTAAATAAAGTTGCAAATAAAAGCTAGTATACGGTTTTGTAGTTATTGTATCATGTGCTTAGAAATGGGCACTAGCACTAAAGAAAATAAATAAATTAGTCGTAGACGCTACGAGCGTAGCAAGATCGTAGCAAATATCGTAGACCGTACACCGTAGCCAGGTTACGATGCTCTACCAATACTGCAGGGCATTGAATCTTTAACTACCCTCAAGAGATTAGAACATCCTCGCCCATGTTATTATACGATTAAGGTTGAAAATTTATTAGCACTCCCATAGAAAAAGATGGGGCTATAAAGCGTCTGCCAGCCCCGAAACAATTTCCAGATGGCGCTGTATAGTATATTTTATGAACTATTTTACGTCTCGCTTTTTGAAAGATTTTTTAGTGCCCGATTTAATTTCGCGCTGTAGTTTAAGTCACATTTAAGAGTACTCAGGGCGGTTATTTTAAAGAAATTTTACAAGTAGTTCTATTTAACTTTGTAAAACAGAGGCGCTGTGATATAAATGTTTATTTATGAGTGCCTCAAATTTTGACACCGAGTCAGCTTTGTTAATGCATTTTTAAATTACATTTAAATAAAATATAATAAATAACAACTCAGTCTATACTAAGATCGCTACTCTGGTCGCGGAACAAGAAAACCAAGAACCAAAAAAAAGGCCAAGTACAGTATTAAATGTGACGTGTGGTCTCTCGAGTAACTGCGCTCGAGGGAGTACTGTTCCTTACAACGCGATATGGAATCGAAAATCAAGTGTACATATTATCTGTACCAGCTGATCAAAGTTAGTAAGTGCAAAGTTTAGAATATAACATAATGTAAAGTATGGTCAATTTGACCACAGTGTAATAATATTTTATTTTCAGTTATCATCATCTTAGGTGTGCCAGTGATCGATCGTGAGTTCGAGTCCCGCTGGAAGGATTCATTTGTGTGATGAGCAAGAATGTTAGTACTCTAGTCATGGGTGTTTATATTTATAATATGTATGTATTTAAAATTATATAATATGTGTAGTATATCAACTATCTGGTATCCATAACACAAGCTAACCATGGAACTAAATGGGGTGTGTGTTAATGTGCCAACATATTTATTTATTTAATTTTATGAGACACAACAACACTTTCACTTGGGAATACCATATGTAGGTTACGTTTGATAGCAACATCGCCGCATTTCCTGTCATTCGCTCTTGTATCCGCTATTAGCACCCCATTCGCAGCTCGAACTTTTTTGTGACCAAACATGTATTGTTTGTGATTTTTATTGTCATTTTTTGTTGATAATAATAGGTCGGTTGTGTTGTAATTTATTTTTTTGGTGAAAATAAGGTAAATATGAACAAAGTATATAGGATTAACAGATGACATGATATTCCAGAATTAATAAGTTGCTTGACTTAACTGACTAAAAGTTTTACAAGCTATTTCTATGATGTCGATAGTCATTAAATCGAAAAGCGAACCCCAGAAAGATGTTTAAATTTGCATGGAAAGCAATATTTATCGAGAGTCAAATTTTCAAAAACCCATCGAATATAGTGTATGCCGCTACTATTTAAGTATGGGCGACGATGCTATGTAATATACTGTCTATTTAAACTAATAAGAATAGTTAAAATATATAAAAATTGTATATAATTATTAAAAACCATGTTATTATTAAAATAATATAAATTGATCCATTTCTTTATCAAAAACGCTTTCGTATTTATAACATTATTTAAAGATATTTTTATATATTATGTAAGCATGTAGTGTTATCTATTTCTAATGTAGGTTACTTTTGATGGCGCATTTCCGAGCATTCACTACCAGTATCGCTACTCGTTGCCGCGGCCCAGAAAGCCTTTGTGCCTCCACGTATTGTTTGTCATTTCAGTATTTTCGTCTCCAATGTAAGTAGGCCGCTATTTTAGGCCTTTGGGTCGTTCTTTTAGACATTACTCGCATTGTGCTTTATAACGTGCCTGAATGTGAATGTGAATTCCACACATTCTGCCGCGTTTGCGAAATTTTCGCCTTAAATAATGGCAATTTGGCGAGCTTAAACGCTTTGAGCGTAAAGGATTATCGCTATTCGATATATAATAGTAAATGAATAGCAAAACGATAGCAAACTTTTTTTAATTTACTGTTATTCCAGATCATTATTTACTAACTCTTCTCTTCTGTGAGCAGTGGTGTGGACATAAATAATCTTCTTGAAACTCCAACACTCTTTGACTGACAACGCATAGCCTAACTAAAATGCTGCATTTAGAAGTATGAAGTTTTTTACAAGATAGATATAGATAAAACTAAGATGAATAGCAATTAATCTTTATAAAAGTCATTTTTAGTGCTTACTGTGAAGACAATTTGCTATCCCCTGACAGTACCCGCTCAGTGCGCGCGACCAGTGCACTCTAATTTTCTTGTATCTACTCTCAAAGTCCAGTGGGATGACAATTTAACACGACCGGTGAGAAATCAAACGCAGGAGTGACGGCTTAGAGTTCTCTCGTGGCACAGACATGAAAAAACCTTAAACCTTCCAACTCCGGACTGTTACGGAGGATTTCATTAACAAAAGCCCCAATAACTATAACTTAACCCAATCTGAGACTTGAACCCAGGACCTCCGGATCTCCATCCGTACATGCTAGCCACTAAACCAATGAGGAAGTCAGCAAAGACCTATATCCTATAAAATATAGTTAAAATTATGGTTAAGTTAATATTTAGGAACACCAGATGCGGATAACAAGTACAAAGTCGGTAATGCCTCTAATGAAAAAACTTGCGCTAGCTAATTTGGCGATCTGAGCGGGAATCAGTGTTTATACATATATACTGCATGATGGACTTTAAAATATATAGATGTTAATTAAAATTAAAAAGTCAAGTTTTATTTATAAATGTTACATTGTTTAAATGTTTAATAAATAGTAAAAAATAATATCTAAATTACCAATTATTGTGGACTAAAAAAATATATTTAGTTTTCCCTGAAAGTTTTTTGATACAAGATTACAATAGTTTTATAAATAAAATGTTAGGATAAACGTACAAAAGTTTAAAATAAATCAGCCTACACGTTACGTGCACTACGAATAATAACAAATAATGTCCACTACAAAATGTAAGACTTCCAATTTTAATTAAAGCTCTGGCTGATGGTGGAATTAATTTACATCATGCAGCCGTTGCGTTTGTCATTTATGTAATATACCCGATAGTATGGTGTTCTACACCACAAATGATTTCGCGGTCGAAATAACATTCAGAACTTAGGGTTAGCAGTACTGCTATGAAAAATATATCATTTGAATGGATATTCAATAAATATTTTATACAATTATGGTTTAATAACTGGAATTAAGTTGTGTTTCTGTTTTTCTTTAAATGTGTGTATCAGTGATGAAGGGTGAAAAGGCATAAAAATCACGGTTTTTTTTTTATGGAAGCCCCCCTTTAATATTTGTTTTATTTTAATTTAAATATTTATTTTTAAAGTGAATATATAACTAAATATTGTGTTAATATTTCAAGCGTCTACCTGTTGCCGTTATCAATATAGAGCAAAAACGAGCAAAAAAAATCACGTTTGTTGTATGGGAACCCCCTTAAATATTTATTTTATTGTTTCTTTAGTATTTATTGTTAAAACGGCAACAGAAATACATCATCTGTGAAAATTTCAACTGTCTAACTATCACGGTTCATGAGATACAGCCTGGTGACAGACGGACAGACGGACGAACAGCGGAGTCTTAGTAATAGGGTCCCACTTCACCCTTTGGGTACGAAACCCTAAAAAAGAACTTATTAAATCAGACTGGTACTCGAAAGACTAGCTCGTTTAAACAAACAAAAATAAGTACATTAATTTTATAATGATGAAATTTAAATTAGCTTTAGGAATAGCTGAGTGCGTCGTTTTTATTTGGCAAAGTTCTTAACTGCGCCTCAATATTAAGTTTTCTCTTCCACACAAGCTGAAATTACTACTGCTTGTTGTTATAGTAGACAAAATATGCACAGCAAAACTTAGCCAGGTAACGCATCTTCACATTAATTATGGTTTAAGACATTTATTTCTCAAAAGAATTACAAAATTCACTTACAGAGAAATTACACACTTATATGACAAACATCGTGTTGAGTACACATGGAATAAGTGATTATATTAATTTAAAATTTTAATAAAAAATATGTATATTTTAGTTTTTTTTTGACGTCTATACCCTATGCCCGATCAACACGGAATTAAGAAGTTTTAATAATAAACTTTTACGTGATGCAAGCATATAAACGTACAAACCAACTTATTCAACTTTATGACATGTTAGGATATGAAAAATATTATGCCTGCGAAGTTGAAAAACAAAGTAATATTCTCTAACATCAAAAATATTACTGATCTAAACGGTTAAACTTTCTAAACACTATAGAAAGTTCTGTGAATATGCTTATTTACTAAGGGACCGTTAAAATATAGTGTAAGTTTCGGCAATCCTGTAGTGCCGAAGTTAGCGCTAGAGACAACTTGAAACTTGAGAAATTTATACGCTCAGTCTGGAACATCGACGTGAATTCTAAAGAACATATTTTGGTGTTGTTGAAATAACATAAACAACTAACTTTATCTATCACAAGACTTACAATATCCGTAGTTTTAATTAATATTTTATATTGTCTATACATATAATAAAATTCTGAGTCGAATATGTACATTAAATATTTTTTGGAAAATCTTATTGAAATAGTCCTTATTATCGATACAGAGGCCGAAACTATACTTATAGGTTTTTGGCTGTTTGCCTGCCTGTCTATCTGGCAAAGCATCACGAGAAAACCACTGAACAGATTTTTAGGAAATTTGGTATGGTGATAGCTGGTTATCCGGGTCAACATATAGGATACTTTTTACTGCGGGAAAATATCTCATCTCTGAGAAATCTATACTAACCGTTACTACGTATCTATAAAGCTTGCTTACAAAATGTACTAATAAGTTTTTATACATAAAGCTACAATCAAAACATAACATTATTATTTCATTCTTAGAGTATCACAATAAAAGAAAAAATCACTTCTGTATATTCAAATAAGAGTCATTGACATTAAATTATTCGGCAATATTAATTATATCTATGAGGAGTCGCGGAGACGAGCTAGTCACATTAATGTGTACAATAAATGAGAAAGATTGTAAATGTGTATGTTTATTATTTTTTCGTTTAGGCTAGACGGATTTAGATAAAATTTAGTAATCAGACCTAAAACAGTACATAGGCAATTTTTTAAAATAAAATAATTCAAAAGATAGCGCTTATCGTTTGACAAAAAATGAACACGTATTATATCTATACAGATAAATAAAATTGAAGTGTATGTTTGTAATGTCAAAATATTTTTTTTTTACTACATGCATATGAAATTATGACAGTACTTATAAGAAAAACACTATTTTTAAAATGTGTGTCTATCTGTCTGTTTGTTTTGGCTAATCTCCGAAACGGAGGAGGTAAGTTAAATATAAAGAAAAATCGATGTTTTTGTATCAAGTCGCAAAATGCATTTTATGATGTACGAAACACTAATCGATTTCTTAATGAACAAAGAACTAGTACAATTTATCAGGCGCATTACCGCAATAACAATTAAAACAGCATTAGTGTGCCAACTACACTTCGAGTTCTATTTTTAGCTTAAACATTGGCTCTTAAGAACGTATAAAATTGTAATAAAAGAGTTAACATGCTTAGTCATTTTAATAACTATTAAAGACTAGTTTTCATGAAGACCGTACGTATTAGACGATCGCGACCGCAACCAACAATTTCTATTTAATACAACTAACTTACATTACAAACTATCACTACAAAGTATCTAGTGAATATCATGTTTAAAATAATTTACAACGATTTGAAATTCTATGACAATTTTCGGATTATTTTTGATACTTAATAAAGTCTATTTCTCTGAGATCTGAGAAAAATCTTAAGAAAATGTACACTCGTGCAAACATAAAAAATTCGTACTACTCCAACTACTATTATAATATATGGAAAGTTTGTACGTATGTATGTTTATTATTCCTTAACACTGAAACGGCTGGACGAATTCGGATGAAATTTAGTACACAGATAGACTATAATCTAAACTCTGGAGTAACACATAAGCTACCTAAGTGCAAACACGAGCGAAGCAAGGGAAGTCGCTAGTAAGATTAAAAATATAATGAAACTACGTTATTTCCGCGCTAAAAGCATTCCCCTGTCAACGATTAATGCGAGCCGGCGCGATGAGGACTTAATGACTTGATGCACAATTTTCCTACAAAATTGTAAAAGAGATTTTATTTGATCACTGAAGTGAGGTAATGCCCCATTTCTTATTATTAAGATCCTAAGTTACGAAATTAAAATATTTTCTTTGAAGAATTCATTTCTATTAAATAAAACTACTTATGAGACGTCGAAGGTCTGAGTCTCTCTCGTAAAGCACATGTCAGAAAAAAAAATTAAAATAAAACTGTAAATAAATAGTTATTAAAAAATTGTGTTTTTATATCAAATATCTTGAAAGATCCCTCCAATCTCTATGCCAAAGTTCTTCAAAATTGGTTTAGCGGTTTAAGTACCAAAACAACAGACAAACAAGAGATGTTCCAGTACTAAAAACGCTATCCGATTAACTCAGCCTTCAGCTTTTATATACACCCATTGAATAATTTCATTCAAAACGACTCGACCGTTTCGTACAGACGTCCTGCATCCAGCAGTGCAAGTTATGCATTGTAAAGTTAATTTTGGTATGCACAAGAAACTTGTACCTTTATTTTATATACGATGAAGAGCTAAGTTATGGCGTAAAATTATGTATTATTTATTTGCAATATTACTATAACCATGACGTTAAAACTTACTAAACAAATATTTTACTTTAAGTAAAATTTTATATATTTCTGAATTATACGCATCGATAAAAAATTACTAGATACACAATCCCATGCAAAAGTTCTCTTAAAACTGTCACCAATTGTGTTTAGGTAATTACTCTAGTTGAAATAAATATACAACAATGTAAATTGTACCTTAAATGCGATACTTACAGTTGATTTCGTAAAAAAAAGCACGCTCAAATGTTCAAATGAGCGCTCATTCGGTGAGGACATTTTTTGTCGCTGATTGTGTATTAGTACTTTTTTGATGAATGATTATACGTCATTATATCAATTTGATTACTAAAACACATTTTAAAACTCAAGTCAAAGTAAAACGAATATGTATCTTCCCATAACTAAGTTATTAAGTCGAATATTTATATAAAATTTAAAAATACTTAAGCTTCAAAAGAGTCTAATAAAGTATAACTAGCTATATATATAGTACATTCTGTTAATATAAAACTCGTAAATTAGTATATAAAGTGTATGACATTTCCACAGTGACGGTCACAGGTTAGCGAATGAAACAAGCTGTTAGTAAAAAAACCATTTATTGCCCAACTAGCTCGTGTATTTTACAAACATTCATTGAAAACCGAAAGGTAGAGTAAATGTTGGTACCAAATTCTTCAATTTAGTATAGGAGAGCTAAATTAATACATTAGATTTCACTTATAACAAGTAATATGAAAAAAATATATAGGTATCTACTATAATACTACATAATTTCGAACTTAACAGATTAAGTGTTACTAGCAACTACCCGTATTGCCCACGCTTTAACTATATTTATTAAAAGAAACATAAAATTATGAGAGTGCATAGAAGAGAGATTAAGTTTCATTTTTGGATCAAAACAACAGAAATATGTAATTACAAGATATGGCCAATGTTTTTAATTTCGACTACTGTTGCTCGATAGCAAAGTTCATTGGTGGTCCAGCCATCTTTCATAAACCAACTAAACAAAAAGACGGTCTGAAGCTGAGATAAGCACTATCAATACAGATATTCTTACTTTAAATATTTATATAACAATAAATATATTGTTAGAAAATTAATTGAATTCGATAATATTGTACATAAAAACAATTAATAATACTATGTATTTGGAACCAACATTTGCTCCAACTTCTCACCCAACACCCAATGTTAGTAGCCAAACCACTACCTATTATTGAAGATGTTACATTGAAGCGTGAACTTTGTTTTTTAACTACAAAATAAATTATTACTATCATACATCCAAAAATGTTCAATGTTAAAGAAATTACCGATTTCATCATCGAAATTTTAATACTACGCAAAAAAATTCCGAAAGCCCAAATATTATACATTATACGAATGCTATTCCTTTACTTCAGGTAGCCTAATTCAAACCAAATGTCAAATAATAATAATAAAATAAAAACAAAATCCACGTTTCAACGCACACACTAAGTGACTCCCACACGCAATAAAAACTTACCCAATTGTGAATCTGCTGACTTTTCGCTCTCGGACCTTTCACTGGACGCCCTATTAGAATTAGATGGCGCCCGAACAGGGGCAATGTCTTTTTTGGAATTCTCCTTAATAAATGACCAATCTTCCTTCAATTTTAACACCCGTTCCTTCACTTCGGGTGAAACGGTCTGTTTTGCGGCCACACATTCTCGTTCGATGTTGTTGTAGTTTTCGAGCACTTCATGTATTTCCGTCTCTTTGTCCTTAATGATGGTCTGAAACAATATTTTTTTATTGCTGAATATTCCTAGCTTTAGCTGCCGACTAACAATTAAGACAGTTTCAGTGGATAAAACAGTCTAACTGGATCATAAAACTACAAAGTTTCCTACTCTTTCATACGTAAATTACTCAACTGATTTTGTTGAAACTTTACATTATTATAGCTTACACGTCAGAAGTAAAACACAAGATATAATTTATTGAGATGTAGTAATAAATTAATGTACTTGCGGGCATAGCCATGGGAGAACGCTAGTAGCATATAAAGAAAAACCTAAAAAAATTATTAGTACGTATAGGTAAAAATATTTTAAACTTCTTTCGTTACTTTTTAATTGCCGAAAACTAATCAAAAAATATACGAAACATGTCTCTATTGAGAAAGGGAAAGATAAACAATATAATTCATATATAGGAGACCCCCGCCAAAAGGCACGCCGAACTGTGGAACATCCTATAATTTCCTTTATATAATTGTTTAAGTATTTTTAGTTTAATTGGCAAACATTTGAACCAAAATTTGGAAAGAAATAGCTTATTATTATCTTGTTATATATAAAATTTCCATGTCACAATGTTAGTTACCGTACTCCTCCGAAACGGCTTTACCGATTTTTACCAAATTTTATATGCGTATTCAGTAGGTCTGAGAATCGGCTACTATCTTTTTTCCATACCCCCAAGTGATAAGGGTGGTCCACCACAAAAAAAAATGTTATGATTCGGCATTAAAAAAAACATACAAACCTAAATTTTTACAAGGGACGAACCCGAGCGGAGCGAGTGTGAGTCGCTAGTATTATTATAGAAACCACATAATTCTTAATTGTTTTAACCCATGAAGTAAACCAGTTATTAAACTATATCAAATTATTATTAACCGTACTTACATCCAAATCCTGAGCAGTAGCGGCCGGCACCTCATCGGCCAGGGCCAGCCTCGCGCGCGTCTCCATCGCCCAGGCGAGGGCGGCGTCGAGACGCGTTGTGTATTTACCTAGCGCGGTCAATTTGCTCTTCACGTATTCACCGTGAGCCGATAGATTAGATTGGGCCTGTTAATAAATGAATAAGTTTTAATGATGAAACGAACATATTTTATGGCACACTAACGAATTATTCTCGTTTACTCGGGTGAGTTCATAGGTGCCTGACAGTCTATGCATGTAAGTATAGTCATACTACGTCCAATCCGAATATATTGACCTTTGAGATGTCTAAACCCTTAAGTCTCTCCCGTGACCATGATTGCTCTAAAGCATTCGAAACGTCGGGAACCAAAAATCAAAATAATCCGCGAAAAGATCGTTTTATTTAACTCGAATCTGTGACTCACAATTTTTGCATAAGTATACACCCGTATATTTTCGCGTAGATAAAAATTATGTACACAAAAATTTTAAGAAAAATAATGTTTAGTTCGAGAACAATTGAGTAATAATCGCTGAAACAATAATAAGATTTAATAGCACTATGTATTAATAAAAGAATGATTGTATGTTAAATTTATAGTGTGTATTATTATGCATACGATATGACTCGATACGATTTCTTAGACATACATCTTCCATTTTTCTTTCTAATTATCTTTATATATCACCCAAAAAGAACTAAGAACTCCAAAACGCAAAGACAAAGCTTTAACGAGTTTTGTTAAGCATTTACTTAAAAGCGTTAGTTTTATCTTATTTTTATTATCTCAGAAGACTATATTTCGTGTTTATCTGCAAATAAACTTGGAAGATTTGTTGTAGAAGTACGCTTCCGGAATTTAAACGTGTATTCAGCAAACTGCGGCTTATCGCTGATATTTACTTAACTTCATTCAGTTTGTCAGGATCGCGTCTTTGCCTGTATTAAAATAAGTTACGTTGTGAGTAGCTGATGTTTTTGGAACTTAATAAACTATTCATAATCACTTGTTTTGAACTAAATTTTGTAACATTTTATTAAAGATTTAGTTCTTAACTCCTCCAGGAAAATTTCTAAGAAATTAATTGTTAACTGTAACACCGGTGTGCCCGCGGTCGTTGAGGGATTAAAGTTTTTTAAATTCTTATTTTTTGGAAAAACACTTGTTATTAAATATTGATATTCGTAGTTATAGTTGATAAGAAGTTTTGTTTACAGCAAAAAAAATAATGCATTTATATTAATATCTGAGTAATAATTGAATAACTGAGTGATAATTGGATTACTGAGACCTTTATATATCGTTACCCGTAGACCCTGGAAAGGACAGGATAGTTCTTATCCCTGACATCATCCCTTAAATAGGTGAAAATTGGGATGAAAGTTTGTATGAGAAAGCAACTTAGGGACGAACCCGAGAAAAGCAAGAGTGAGTCGCTAGAACATACATAAAACTATCGCTTGAATTTATACAATAATGTTTAGTTAAGAATACTTCTTATAGAACTAAGGTATAAATAGAAAAATGCTACGAATATATTAACTTTATCATATATACGAATATAACATAAAATATGGCAGTTCACGAGTTTAATATGAACTACGAACATTAGACATTAAGTTAGGAACGAGCACGATCACGAGCGCAGACGTGGGGCGGTGAGGGCCGTCGAGTGTAGCCGCGAGAGTTACTCAAGCATTGTGACTCAACTGCTAATTAGGTATCCACTACAGGATGTCGCTATTCACCTAACATTATACCTGTGCAGATGTTCTGCGAAAATGTTTTGTCGCTTCTTTTCATACTTGGTACAATGGCATACAGATTTAACTTCCGTTTGCTGCTAACTACTGGGTAAGGTTCACTGGTATATTTGTTTCACTGTGAAGTATCCTCATGACAATTTCCAACTAATGTTACACGAATAGAACAGAATGAAAGTGCAGCTCGTATAAAAAACAATATTAAAAAAAAATACCATGAAGGTATTAATAAAAAAAAATGCTAGTAACAATTACTGAAGTTAATGAGAGAAGAAAAAGAGAGAGAGAAAGGGAAGGAAATTATTTGAAATGTTTTAAAACTCACAAACTTGCACAGTGATTGATAAACTGTACAATACATTGTACACACTAGTACAAAACCAAATGGATAGATGTATTGATGACTGTAGACGTATAATTCGTGAAGTTAACACTGTAAAGCTAATTAGGCTCAGAATCTAATTAGACTCAGAATAGAATATAAGTGCTAAGAATCTAGATCATCTTTTATGATGAAAATATTTAATACTTTAAAAAGTTCTAATAAAATTTTCTGTAAATTACTAATTACTGTAATTTATATACGATCACATTTTTAAATGTTAATAGCCATAGTTTACATATAAATAAAATACATATTATGTATGTTCGCATTTTTTAGTATTCGCCGACCCCAGAGACATTGTTTTGTTTTAATAAAATTTATAATCTTCCGTAGGTATTATTATAAATGTGAAAGTTTGTAAGTATGAATGTTTGTTACTCTCTCACGCCAGAACGGTTGAACGGATCTGGATGAAATTTGGCACAGAGATATACATATTATAGTCTAGAATAAAACATAGGCTACTTTTTTAAAAATGTACGGTTCCCGTGGGAACCTTTGTGTTTGTTTTCCTAGAGGCGAACCCGAGCGATGCGAGTGAGCCGCTAGTTAATAATATGAACTCAAAGATCAAAAAATTAATTATCCTAGTAGCTATGCAAATAATCATCGTATATAAAAATCATTTTCAGTTTTTCCCAACCAATTTCCTTTTATAATCAGTACTCGAACTATTACGAACATTTTAAAACAGAAATTAGCCAAATCGGTTCAACCGTTCTCAAATGATGCACATACCAACGAACATTTCATTTTTATTATATAGACTGGAAATAGTTAACGTATAAGTGGATGCATTATGATATATGGTAGTCATATGGTGTATTGTGGCATGTATGTACTCGTAAACCGCTTATTATATGACGTAGATAATGTGTGAGTATAAAATGAAAATACAAATATATTATTTTTTATTAACACCTCCAAAAAAATTCCTAAGAAATTAATAAATTTTCTAAGAAATCTATTATATATATATATATATATATATATATATATATATATGTTATATATATATATATATATTATGTATATTATTACCGTGTTTAGTTCGTGTAGTCCACACTTCCAGCTTATTTTATTTTTAACCATTTTCAGGCTCGCTTCGGACAGACCCTAGTTCCTAACTTTAAACTATACTTAATAATTAATTAATTTTCAATACTTCTAACATTATTTTATTTTCAATAGATTTTTTATTGCGAATGTACCTTCGGAAATATTGTTTAGGAGAAATAATGCTATTGAGGAATTTTCTAGTACATTATTTTGATGAAGATTGGAGTAGTAAAAAATGTGATAAATTATATGTACACAAAATTTAGTTAAAATCGGTGCAGTACTTTTTGCGTGAAACGCACACAGATATACAAACAAAGATTTCAATAGCCATTGCTTTGGAGTCTATATTCTGTACAGAATACATAACAGACATTTTATCATACATATGTACAGATTATAACAAGGATTTAATGCTTACTGAATAATACCGTCTAATCAGTTGTCTAAGTGATTAATGTCATACCCCTTATCATATTCCGTTTGTAAACTTGATTTGTGCATCATTTATTGCTTCGTTAGCGGCCCATAATGTACTGTAAATTAGATTCTAAGCGGGAAATGACGAAACTATTGGTGATTACCCTCTACAGATTGAATTCAACCGGGTAAGAAGTTCTCGTTATATCCGAAGAATATACATTTTTTTTCGGTATAAGTAATAAAACTTTAAAAATTTATTATCATAATCAATCTAGTCAAACAGGCACAGTTAAAAGTAATCTTATATGACAAGTCTTACTAAAAAGCAGTAAGTTCGATTCCCGATCTGGAACATTATGTACCGACCTAAAAGATATTTGTCTAAGCCCAGTAGCAAAGTCGGCACAGTCACGTCTGTTTATTATGAATTGATTGAATGCTTATCCCTTTCTACACCGTAAACGAAATGTCACAAAAAATCAAAATAATAAAAAATAACATAATTGTTAAACATCAAAGGATTGTACGAATAATAACGGTAATAACAGAAAATAAATCTAAAAAGAATCGAGATAATAGATCTAACGACGGAATTAAATACTGCCCCGTCGCAAGGCAACAATAGCCGCCCGCCAGGACCACGCTAAATCAAGGAGGCGGTCCCACACACCCCCGGGAGTGTCAGTTAAAGGCGGCTTACATTACGCACCTGGTCGATTTGGTACTAATATTTTAATTATACTAATAATAAAATAAGTTGTTACAAAAAAATACGGCTGTAAATGAAAATACATACATAGTTTATTTCATAAATTTTAATAGAACAAAATATCTTAATAACCATTTTTGTGACAGTACTAGTTTATGAGACGTAACATAGGACACTTTTCATCCCAGTCCAACATGTTTTGCGTTGAATATTAGTTATTAAATCATCATAAAATATAATAGCGATCCCTTCAGGTTTCGTCAACATTATATATATATATATATATATATATATATATATATATATATATATATATATATATATATATATATATATATATATATATATGTAGATACATATATACATACTATATAAAGCATCCGAAAGGAATTCTCTAAACGATATTGAAGCCCGTGTCCAAACCTGATACGTATTTTAGGAAGACTAATTGCACTAACAGCCAGATATAGATAGTGACTTAGTATTACTAACACACAATTATCAACTAATGTCAAACAAAGACATCCCCATATATCGTACATTAATAAACAACATACAGTTAAAATCGAAAAGTTTACATCGAAGTTGCGACCCTAATAAATACCTATATAGTCGTATCCTAAGTCTAGCCAACCCCAAAATACGGCCGGGGGTCGAAACGGCCCCCCCACTAATTTACGTGTTCGCTATAATGTGTCATCAGTGCAGGCTGCACTCGTGCGTGCTAATTCACTGCTGCACATTTGTATAGGGGTACTTTTAATCATTGTTGTGGCATTCAATTGGTAACGCGGTCGTTCCATCTGATAGCAACCGTAGTTTAGTTGTTTTGGATTAGTTGCGTTAATTAGTGGAATATTAATAGTATTAAGCTGGTGAATGTCGTTGTATGTATTCTAATGTGGATTTAGTTTTATAGAATAGAAATGTTTTCGTATAATACAAATAATAATTGTTTTCTTGTATAAAGTGAATGGATTATTATGTATAGTAATTTTTACAAATACAAAATCAAAACACAAATATAATTTAAATTTAATACTCATATATATATTATTAGGGATTTTAATATGTGTAGTCAAAACACCGTTTATTTTATTCTTGACTATTTTCAAAAAAATCTATAAGCACTCCTAATAACGTAATGGTAGCAAGAAGCTATCTCGTGTTTGCAAACAATCGTTAAGTATTTGCAATAAATTAACTACTTCGTAAAACTTGCGCGATAGATTCCATAGCTCTTTAACTGAGAGTTGGGAGTCCGCCAGTTTTATCATGACTTTTAATTAAATGGTAGTAAATTTCGCGATTTTGTGAATGAAAAATAAAAATAGAATAATAACTGGTGTCTGGGTCCGACAGATCATAATTTACATCAAAAGTTTCGCTGCGTTGCCAGACGTACAATATGTGCCGGAATTATTTTCACTCAATAGCGTTCGAACACTTTCGATAAAAATGCTCTTTGTTGAGGTCAATTTATCATTTGCACTCTATTAATCTTAAAACGAACCTATGAATATAATACAATTCAAAATATAAGTGGAGTATTTATATAGAATACATCAATGAAATAGTGTTTTACTTCACGTTTTGCACATATTCTGATAATCTAAAGCTTCAAATATTCACACCGCATATGTAAAACGGAACTGTGAGACGTTAATGACCTCAAGCCTAACAGCATGCTAATGTGATAAACGTCTGCTGTCTAATTATAAGCTTAATACGCGCATTATGTTGGATGTTTTAGTATTTTAGAACAAATTATGCAATATAAATATATAAATTCTAGCTGTGTGTATAAATTAGATTTCAAATAACTATATAATATGTATTCCCAAAAGATGCTACTTATAAATGAATAAACCGTGAAATGCATAGTGGAACACGACGTACAGGAAAACGTCAACGTTATTATAAAAAGCAAATAACGGCAATGCTATACATCAACTAAGGAAGATTTGTACCCGACGCGGTAAGTCTGAGGGTAGAAAATAAAATATAACTCGCAAAAGTAACGACCTCGCGAGACGGATTCTTCGGGGAATTGGAATGATACGCGTGAGAACGATATAATATTATTAGACATCGAGAGAATTCGACGTGGACATTTTAGGGTTACAAAGACAATAATGGTATTGATATTTTTTGAAATGGCTATTTTAGTTCCAGCTACGATTTAAGAATTACGTACATATATCAAAAAGTATCCCAATAAATTATTTTAAATTACTTGGTTTAATCATCTTCTACTAACAGCTTAGTTGTATGCGTTTTTATTTACACAAATAATAAAGATAAAAAGTTATGAATTGAATGTAGAAGATGTGAGAAACACCGGAACATGTTATTACATTCTGAAAACTTCTTTATTAATTTGAAGCTCGTCTTTGAATTATACAGACTACGTGCAAATTGAGTTTTATACCTACTAGGTATAAAATTAAACAAATTATTGAAAGAGAATACTAATATATATTTATTTCAAATAAAATTATCTTTTAATAATTTTAATAAAAAGGTTTTTTTTCATACTTTTCAGTTGCATGAAAAATAACCAACACTCATACTCATATGACTGGACGGGTTAGAATGAAATTTAGTACACAGATAAACTATAACTTGCTGCTAATAAAATTTGCTAAAAGATACAAGAGACCCGAGCAAAGCAAGAATGAGCCACTGCAATTCAATAATAAAGAAAATTGAACAATTCTAAAACAGATTAACATATAATTTTCATTTCACATATCTCGAAACATCATAAAGATAAGAAGATGGAAGGCAAACATCTTACCTTTTCCAATTCGTCTCTTACTGAGCGTAAACGATTCGTATCCGTCGAGTCTGTGTCGAGAGCGCGTATCTGCGTTTCAGCCTCGCGCGCCACCCGACCTAGCTCTTCTTCACGTGCCTGTTTATAAACATGTTAGGTTTAATTCACTGTTGGATGGTAATTTGTATATAGTTTGGTTAATTTATGTATGTTTTGTTATGAAATAGTTATAATTTATTTTCACAGTATATAACGCGATTTCTTTGCTTTTCTTTGCTTTTCAGTTATTTTTACATAATGAATATGCTAAATGAATACAAATATGTATATGACTTAAACGAATACATAAATCAAACAAATAAATAGTATAATCTATACTATATCTACCGGACCCGATAGGCAGATATTACCCTGGCACAAGTGTTTAGCCGAAAAATTTAAAATAAAACTTCAGTCCATATAAAAAAAAGCACGGTGTCACAGAAATAATAATTTCACCAGTAAAGCCCCATTTATAGGGAAAAGAATTACGAGCACTCACGAAAGCAAAATGCCCTTAGTGGGTATACTTAATCATAAAACCTATTTCACTATTTCAAAAAGAAATTGTGAGGGCAGGTAGTTTATAAATAAGAGACATCATCTAAGAATTTCATACGGATTTTGCGACAGGATCGAATTAAGTAAGTTTATATAAAAGTATAAAATAAATTAAAAAAAATAATTAAACTAAGTATTATATAACTAAGTATTATATAACAAACTATCAGCTAACAGGGGTTAGAATTAACTGCACAAGTTAAACAGGGATCTGACCACTGATCATTACAACTTTAGCTGTAAGCTGTACGTCAAAGTTCCATACCGGACTAGTATAGTAAGTGGATCAAGTGCAAGTAGCGAGAGCTTACAGTTTAATTAAGTCGCTTTAGTTTTTCTACGAACTTATACTTGAATTCCTTCATTATACCAGTTCCTTGGTAGTCCTTTAGATAAGATTTTCTATAAAAAAATCACTCGTTTAATATAGAATACATAAAACAAGTTCAATTTTCACGCTGAAACGACTGGACCGATTTGGATGAAATTTTGTACTAAATAGAGTATAATTTGGACTAACATATAGGCTATTGATAATAAAAATTGCCAAAATGTAGCGTTGCCTGCATATAATAAGCATATAAGAAGCGAGCGTAACACGCTTGTTTTCATAAGAGTTTTACAGCTAAGTGTATACAATACATTACATGTCCCATCAACAGTTTCATGCAACACGAGGTCTAAGCAATAAATTTATTTTACGAGTGCACAGGCCGCCTGCAAAGCTCTAGCCTAAGTTTTGCTGATGCGGTAAGTCTCACCGACCGTAAAATATTTTAAATGTATTGAAGTGTTCCTTCGTAAACTAATGTTGTTTATATTTTCTAAATAATAAGCAATTTATCAAACTTAATTCTGCTCCGTGTTAGCAAAGCCCCACTATAGAAAATATTTTAAATTTTAACACTTCTCTAAAACTATCTACTAAAATATCAAATATTTGCGTGAATCTTAAAAAGTTTTCCTTATGATTTTTCCTACAAAATTTCATAATTTTTTTGCTCGCTTTATTAATTTTCTTTTGCTAAAATCTATACTAATATTATAAACACGAAAGATTTTGTTTGTTTGTACTGAATAAGCTCCGAAACTACTTAAGCCGATTTAGATGAAATTTAGTAAGAATATAGTTTGAGACCTTGGGAAGGACACACAAGAGTTTTTATCGTGGAAATCGTCCCTTAACGAGATGAAAATGGAGATGAAAGTTTGTATGGAGAAGCAATCTATGGCCGAACCCGAGAAGCGAGGGTGAGTCGCTAGTATATATATATATATATATATATATATATATATATATATATATATATATATATATATATATATATTAATACTGAATTGATAAATACTACATAGATATTTTTATATATTACGTCCATATATGTACATATGTATGAGCAAATAAAAACATTGAAATTCGTGATGTAGGATTTTAACTTAACACTTATAAATATTTGTCATTAATTTATAAAATACATAAATACATTCACAATAAAAAACCTAGTACGATACTGTCCCGAGACCTTATGAAATATCAACGAGTCACAGACAAAGCGGACCAGCAAATTGAATAGCCACAATATGATTATCGACACAGGAATACAATTACAGGCAGTTATAGTCAGGATCTCAGTCATAAACTATCCACTATCCACCTCTACCACCAATCAATTTGATGTAACGATATAAAGGACGTGTCAACACACGATAGGTTTTACACGCTCTGAAATGGTTGCCTACCAAAAACAAACCTATGCATTTAGTTCAAAGAGCTGAATGTCTCCCCACTCAATATCTGTCATCAGCGAGCATCGATCGTGACTAGCTTTAAAGCCGCTATTCACATATAAAATAGCCGATAGTTCTGCGAATGTCCACGCTACAACTACGTCTGAATGTCCGCCTGAGGTCTGTAAATGGGTCTATGTCGGGTTTTCAACTGAGAAGTCTAGAGTACAGGCTATGCATGATCGATCTGCGCCTGATCATGTCTGTATTTGTGTAATGGATAACGTGTATTATGGGACGCTTTGAGCTGTCAATACTAACGCATAACCGCCTACCAAATTCGAAGACCGTCTATCGTAACGCCTACTAAAGGAAATCACGGATTTAATTACCGCTCAAATTAATTTGCAATTGCCATACACATTACACAGTCTGTATGTAATATCCCATAAACATAAAATATACGATGTAGTATTAACATAATATTTCTTCAATAGATATAAGCTATTTCATGATATTCGTGCTTTGCAATACTCTGTAATTTGACTGTCTGGACTATCTAATGTTAGACCGAAAATCGTTGTATACACGAAACTATTACAATTCAACACTAACAATTCAGAGGAACCAACACGACGTATCGTATTCGCTAGCTATCAACTGTAATCGATTCTGTCAACGGACTTGGCATAACACCTCCACTGTCAACACTCTAACACGCGACAGTTTACGAAACAAATATAAAACCAAACATAGTTTCTAGTACGACAGATTTAAATAAAAACGTCTCGTGGTTTATTAATGTACCTATATTAAAATTTAGTAAGTTTTTATTATTTAAATATCTGTGATAATAGTTGTCAAAATAATCATAATAAAATGTTTTTCTCTCTCTATTATCATCATCAAAAATGTTTATCAGAAAATATTTTCTAAAATAGCTAATACGACAATGACTTTAATCTTAACTAGCGGATATAACAAATAAATAATAATTTATTTAAATAATTTATATTGTCGCTGTCACATACAGCCATCGACTTACGAACCGACCAAAGACCTGACAACGACAGCCCTTTGTTTTTTCTATTCTGCTCTTCTTTATTCAACTTTCAACCAGTTTAAAAAATATAATATATGTACTTTCCTCTTATATGACTCGATTAATTATTATTGAAAAATGTTAACATACGTGAAATTTTAATATAATATTCGATTTTCTCACTCACAAATATTGATGATTCAAAAATATTCGGAATATAATCACACTTGATCGTTATCGATTCATCGAGATAATACTAAATCCACGCAATAAATCGATTTCAGATTCACTCGAGAAAATCCCGAAAACAAACGACCGAACCGACACTCACGGAAATGCCCTGCAAGAGACTAAGACCGGCGATATGTACCAATATATTTCACTGCCTCTATCATTTCCAAATTTTAATAAATTATACAATTATGAACTCTATCCGTATGATTATAATAATGAAAATCAATTGATGTTTGGGAAGATTTTATGACGTTTTGAGTTTAACTTTCATTACAGGAGATGGGACAGGAATATTCTCATGGCTTCAGAAATAGCTTACGCGCGCTAGGTGCGCTAGTCGAATACCACTTTCATTCATTTTTATTTTCATTCCTTATACAGAGGACGATATGAATACACCTAGTTGTATAATACGAGAACACGTTTGGCTCAGTTTATAGTGACCCTACGCGCTGTGCCAGCGGTCACGGGTTCGAGTCCCGCTGGGGGAATTAATTTGTGTGATCAGCACGAATGTTTGTACTCCAGTCATGGGTGTTTATAATATATATATATATATATATATATATATATATATATATATATATATATATATATATAATATATATATATATATATATGGATGATTCTTCAAAATTTGGTTAACTTGGTGTTAGCAGCAATTTTCACATATTTATATCTATTTTATTGAATATTTGCAAATACTAAGCAATATTATAAAGTTCATGTAATTTGGTCACTCACTTTGATTTATATCACAATATTTTTTATTTCCGAAACTCGCTTCTTTCTACTCCAAATATCAGGCCCTAGCCATGTAAGATCTCCCAAATTTAGCAAGCATTTCATTGTTATTGTAATTCTCTAAATCATACTTTGATTTAAGTCGACTTAAACACGTTTACTATTACATTATTAACCTAGTCATTGCGATTTAATTTTTAATAACAATAACTTTTATCATATTATTTCAAGTTAAAAAGTGTAAGCGTTAAAAAATATCAGTCCCTAGCTATTTGCGAAATTCGAAAATACGCGGCATCTAAGCTTATGGCGTTTTTCAAAACTTACTCAAGCGAAAGCATCGATGTGAAGTTAAATGTAAACACGACCAATGCCGCATCAGCTATTTTGTTTTTACTGCAGTCGCCGACTTTGTTACGGAAACACGTGCTGTGCCAGTCAAACTCTCAGTCCCTAGGTAAGTCGTTTCAAAGATAGTTAATTAATAATTGATCTCATTACTTATTGTAAATTTGAGCTTTGTATGCCTTGTTATTTTGATCACCTGCTGGTTGTTATGTTTATTTTAAATAATAGGTTATTTTTGATTTTGCTTTGATTCGTCAGTCCCTAGACCGTCAGGCCCTCGTCGTAAAAGTGATTAGGGCCTGATGGCACACCTAGGGACTGACGGTCATACTGCGTGATCCATGGTTTTAATAATAAAATATATGTATTTGTTGTAGAATATGGCACCTAAAAAGAAAACATTACTTTTCAAAGGGGAACTCGCCAAAAAAAAAGTGTGAACAGGCAAAGAGACGTTTGGAAAAAATTAAAAAGACCCTATTTTGCTAGCAGAGTACAAAGAAAAAGAACGACATAAATATCCAAAGAAAAAAGAAAAAGGACAAAGGAAATGTGTCAAGGACATGACACCGCGTGAGCATAGAAGAACCACGAAACAGAAGACAAACGTAAAATGACGAAAAATAAGAAAGCACTTACACCAAAAAGTAAAATTGAAGCCATGGCTAACGAGCCTAATCAAAAAGCTGAATTGATAAATGGCACAGAATTTCAAATAAATGAGAATGATATCGCTGACGTGCCTTACGATGAATGTTTTAGAGTAACTGCCAGTTCCTAACCGGGTAAAGGGTGGAACCGTGTTTCACAAATTTAAGAAACATGTTGTCGCTTACGAAAATTAGAACAAATAAATAGTGATGTGATTAATTAGAGAAAGAGTGATTATTACGTTCAAATTATAATTTTGTTACTTAGAAAGCTAATATTTAAAGTATTGTTAGTTATTTAAAGATTTCTAGTTTGTAAGTACTAAACTCAAAGTACAGTTAATAAAAGAAAGCCTATGATTGTAACTTTTCAGCTTACTCAGATTTTTTAAATTTTCTTTACTGAAGAGATAAGTAGGTAATAATAAGTTTCACTGATATAAAAAATAGTTGGTCAAGGTAACATAAAATTGATTGTCTATCTCAGTACATTGAATATTTTTGAGTATGATACTAAATTTAAGATTGTAGGAAGACAATTCTACTTTTTAAATAAAACTATTTTTTTGGATTTTGTCGCGGATTTATTTGCATTTTTGTTTCCCGACGTTTCGAATGCTTTACAGCATTCATGGTCACGGGAGAGACTGAGGTGTTACATGTCTCGAAGCTATAGTTGTTACAGACAGCCTACCCACAATTAACAAAATGAAAATTTCACTAATTACCTTACAATATTTTTTAACTTTAAACATTTTTATAATTTTAAAGTTTGTTTAAAGTTAAAAAATATTGTAAGGTAATTAGTGAAATTTTCATTTTGTTAATTGTGGGTAGGCCGTCTGTAACAACTATACCCTCGAGACATACAGTAACACCTCAGTTTCTCCCGTGACCATGAATGCTGTAAAGCATTCGAAACGTCGGGAAACAAAAATGCAAATAAATCCGCGACAAAATCCGAAAATATACTTTTATTTAAAATGTCAAATATTCGCGTAAATCTAAGAAACAATTCTACTTGTTATATAAAATATCTTATATTTTGACTGTTTGTTACAATAATTAATAATAATATGTAAGTTATTTTATTTTGTTAAAGTTAATTTTGCTATAAAAATGTGATTAAACACATTAACCGTCTTTGGCGTCAGTCCCTATCATGTCTCGTCAGTCCCTAGATAACCGATTTCAAAAAAACTTAAATTTCTCTTAAAATACATTGTAAAGTGACTGGCCCTTTTAGATACAATAAAGTAAATATTATATCCACAGTATAGAATCAGAAATTTACTGATAACTATCTAAAAATACCTTTGTCAAAATTAGGCCATAAGTTAACCAAATTTTGAAGAACCACCCATATATATATATATATATATATATTATATATATATATATATATATATATATATATATATATATATATATATATAACAAAACATATAAACGCTTTAAACTTAATATTTTTGTTATTCGAAAATAACTTGTTATTTTGGAGACCATTACCGGCCTGCATCATGTAAACAACGCAAATGAAACAACCATTATGCGATGTTTATGTACATTTGATAAACGAGTTTCTGTTTGGTACATTAATATTTACCAGTCGTAAAAACTGAAATCACTTAAGTGACTACACAGCTTCCGATAAAACTCCCTTTCTACTTAGCTTCTTAGAAAAGAGGCCTCTATTTTTAAAGTACACTATTTTTCTTGTTAGAAAATGTTCGTTTTTGAGGTTACAAATTCAAAAGTAAGGTCGTTTGTACTGCTTTCCCCCGGGTAATGCCTTTTTAATCCCAACGCGACGCGTACAGATGTCACAACAAACCGCTATTTCAGGCGCGCCCGAAATAAAAGTTCACTATTTTTATCGTTTCATTTACATTCTTTCTTTTCACGTGCGCGTTGTGTGCATTTTTATTGAAATAATAACGAATGATTTAGTATTTAAGGTCGTCAATAAAATGTGTTACCCTTATGGGGTAAGCATTGGAAATGCAATGATACGACCCTACTTTCTATATTTTTATGGGAACACAAATCGAAAATTAAAGAAAATATTCATAAAACATAAAAAGTATTCTTATTTTCTTTAACAGGCAATATTTGTTTTTCCTATAATTTATAAATGTTTCAAAACACATCCCCTCAACTAAATATATACCTATGTACTTGCAAAATCCAATCCTATCAAAGGATATCATTATAATGACAGTTTGGTACCAAAATAGATGAAAGTTAGTTCCTTATTAGTAATTCAATAAATGCGAAAATACGTTCACTTTTTAAACACTATTTTTATAGACTATTTTGTTTCTGACCTATAAACTGGTTCCAGTGTAATATTATTGCATAATAATATGCCTACATATATAGAAAAGAACCAATACAAAAAAACTTTTTGCTATCTTAGTAGCTAATAATAGTTCTAAATTTTACAACTGTAGTATGAGATCGTCGAAGGAAATGAGTAGGTATAAACTAGAAAACTTAGCTAATAGCCACCCAAGAATTCTAATATACAAGTATTTCTAGTTTTCAGATTTTAGATTCCTTTATAATTTCAACTCGATGGTATATATTATAAATATAAACACCACCGACTGGAGTACAAACATTCTTGCTCATCACACAAATGAATGCCCCCAGCGGGATTAGAACCCGCGACCGCTGGCACAGTAAGCAGGGCCACTAAAAACTGAGCCAAACATGTCACCAAATATATTTAAAGCAACAGTAATATTAATCATTACTTGAAAACACAACTTCGTAGATCTCGACATAATTTGCTGGCTAGCAACTGTCCCGCGGGGCGCGCTCAGACGAATGAATGAGCCATGTAATCACGAATAAAGCTTCAACATTCCAACAAAAGATCAGATTTGTTAAGATATTCTGTTGTGTTGAATGCGACGAATAATAAGAAATATAAAAATCAATAGAGCGTTCAATTTTTAAAGCGTTTGTATAAACGCAATTCCATAGTTTAAAATGAAGGGTAGATGTTAGTTTTATTAATTATACATATAAAAAAATTTACGAAAAAATATACCAATGTTAACATAACAAAATTTTCTTCTTGCAAGGAACAAAGCAACGGAAATTATTTTGATCATGGTCCGTTGTATTCTTAACACTTATTAATATACTTATTATTTTATCTTACGTGTGTCATAAGTGTAGTTTCCGTGTTAATAAAACGACGCTATGCTCGCGTTGGTAGGTATTTCGATTAAAATCTACATGTTAAATTAAGAAATAAGCTCTACCTATTCCGAAATTGACTAAAATTCAGTGAGTTGTATCAAGAAATAACAAACTCACTCACTCATTCCTTCATTCACTCACTCAAAAACTTTTGTAAACACCATATCAGTGTGAGTTAGAACCTTCATTATGAAGACATCAACAAAGTTTTTCATTAACATCTACTATTCTTTACCTCGAAGGAATCACACGTGGATTGTGATACTTTAGAGGTGAAAGACCGTAAATAATGAGACCTAGGGATCGATACGACCTTCGTCAATTTACGGATAAAGAGATACTTAGAATCTTGCTGATCTACGTCCGAATTGATAAACTCTCTGTGGTAAAATGTCAAACCACTTCTACGAACGATTCGATTATGTTTTATGATCTTTTTTATTGGAAGTACTTTGGGTTTCCCAAATTACCATTTAAGAACAGGAAATTTATTACTTTTGAGATAAAATTGAGCGAAATTCTTTATGGTTATTAGCTTTACAATAATTCCCGATTCAGTTACAGGTTTGATAACAATTTCCCCTACAGTGTAACGTAAGACGATTTATTCTATTAATTATTGAAATTATTACTGATACTTTAAATTTTGTATTGATCCGAATGACTGAAATGAATGAGTTGGTACCATCGAGCTGAATTTATAATGGGTTCTAAAGTCTGAAAGCTAGAGGTATATGTACATAATATATTATAATTCTTGGGTGGCTGTTCTTGAATAATAAATAAGGTCTTCTAGTTCTTACTTATTTCCTTCGACGAATCTCATACTACAGTTGTTTTAAAACTATAAATATATATTTACTCTTATGTACATTGGCTGCTAGTTTCAGACATAAGTACATAGATTTCAAGTAAATTGTATGAGATCAGAAATTCTCTAATTAAAATTGACGAATCTTTTCAGCAACAAACTACACTTAAATCATTGGAAAGATATGGGGTCATTTACACCAAAATATAATAAGGTGAACGTAAATTCATGCTTCCCTAAACAAAACTCCTTGTTCAATTAAATACCTATAATATATGTATAGGTATATAAGCTGTATACGATCATAGTTTTACGATCAATACATTGGTCAAAATTTAACTGCAGAGTTTGAGAGTAGTTGTCTCAAATTAATTCGAAACTGACTCACCCTAAATTCTTTCATTTAAAAATGTTTTCCGATATTCACAGTATGAAATATATGAGTACACCAGTGCATTACTTTCGGAAAAACGTTCAAATATTATAAGCTACAGACTTCCTAGATAACCTCTCTGTCTAATAGTGAAAACCGTATAAAAATCCATACAGTATTTTCTAAGACTAGCGACTCACCCTTGCTTCGCTTGGCTTAGGTTCGCCCCTATATACGTTTTAACGGTTTGTATGGAATAGATAGTATGTATATTATATGATATATAGCCTATATAGCCTTACTCAATAAACGGGTTATCTAATGAGAAAAGAATTTTACAAATCGGATAAGTACTTCTTGAAATTAACGCGTTCAAAGAAACAAACAAACAAACTCTGCCTCTTAATAATTTTAGTATAGATTATCCCGAAAATACAAATAAAAATACAAACTTTACGCGGCGGGGAACATTAATTTACAATTATGATTGATAACGAAATATACCAATCATTACTCATAACCTTTTCCTTTTTTTTCGCTGGGAAATTTGACATTTACGCACGAGGTGTGGGACTCACCGGCAAAGCCAGTACTACCCACTAAAACCTAACAAAACCTTCCCCCGTCTTAATGGGGCGTCGCGGGATCGCTTACGCATTCAACTACGACGCCCCGACGGCAGGTCTGCCGAAGCAGACCACAACAACCATGGGATTGCTCCAAGGTCCAGTAAAGTACCAGGAGCAACCCACATGGTACAGCGCCCACCGAAGTGGGCCACCTCCCTATGCGTTACTTGGCTTCGCGCCCGGCTGGATTGAAGGCCAACACTGAGCCTCCCTACCGGGACAAGATGAACGCACGTTGGGAGGGACTCATAACCTTTTCCTGACATAACATAAACTAAAGCATAAATTACTATAAAACAAAACAAGCTCTAAATTAACGTGAAAGTTTATACAAAAAAGCTTATATGTTTCTACTGACGGACTTATAAATTCGCAAATAAGCAAAACTCCGAGTTAAACGCCGCGAATATGAAGACAACTTCCGGCGGCGCCTTTCACTTCCTCTCCCATCTCGAATATTTTGTTCGAATTTGATTTATTTACTTTCACATTTCGCTTCGGAAATAAAAACTTTACGGTTCAACTCTTGGATGTTAAGGTTTAGGAAGACTTTAGTGTTATTTAAGAACTATTTTATGGGATTTACTTTGTATTGTAATTTTATAGTACGTTGAGGAGATGAAGAAATAAATGTTTGATGGTTCGGTTTGGTTATTTTATTTTACTTTAAATCATAGAAGCATTCAAAAATATTTATATTTTTGTTTCGTAATAGTAAATACAATGAAATATTTTTAGCTTTTAAAATTAATTAAATATGTTGGGACATTAACACACAGCACCATCTAGTTCCATGGTAAGCTACGAGGCTTGTGTTATGGATACCAGATAGCTGATACACTACACATATATAATTCTGAATACATACATAGGTATTATAAATATATAATATAAGCCAATCGTGTCGTTAAAATAGTCGCTTGTAAGTTTTACGAAGGATCTCTAATTAAATGGGATAATATATATATGTATATATATATATATATATATATATATATATATATATATATATATATATATATATATATATATATATATATATATATATATGAACAAGCGTTTGGCCTTAAAACATTGAAAATGATACACGAATTGTGGTTAAACAAAATTCAATAGCATCTAACGTTTGTTCAGTTCATGTTTTGTATGGAAAATGAAATGAAATTAATAAACATACGTATACAAATGTTGAGCATTTGTATCTGCATTGCAGATCGCCTCAAAATTTACAAGTGAGAAAACGTATAAAACTTTAGGGAGTATTATTTTATTTAACTTACGGTATAGGTTAGGGTTTACGGTTATAGGTTTTTACTATTAGAGAGAGTAAAAATTTTCTTTCGACGAATTGTATTAATTTATAATACTTTAACTATTTAAATAAAAAAATAAAAAAAGAGATAAAAAAAAAGAAATTTCTGATAACCTACGCAAATATACTACAAAATAAGGATTTACCTAAAATTAAATGATTCCGAAAGACACAATAAAATCTGCAATAGACATATCAAAAATCAAACAAAAAAAATATAAAATTTACAACGTCTAGTCGAGTTGACAAAGTTTAGGAGTAACGAGCGTGGTCTCAAATAGAACAATAAGCTTATCCGTGTGAAACGAAGCGTCCGTACGATACAATCCTTACTTATAATACTCTTTCAAATTCAAACTTTATTGGCTATGTAATATGAGCTAAATAGCTTTAAAACTTTGATCGAATAGGTTTTGAGCAAATATTTAAAGAATAAGTTGAAATAGTGTTTATAGATTTAGGGCTAGAGTCGAATTTTGTTTGTGTTTTGTGTTGGCGTAAAGCCAGAGTCGATGCAAGCCAAACGGTGACAGTATAGGTTTCAGATTGCTCTTAATATCGCACATATACTGGTTGTGACCATTTTTACCAAATCATTCGTTTATTAAACTGTTATTTACAAAAAAAACCGGGCAAGTGCGCGTCTGACTCAGACAACAAGGGTTCCGTAGCAATAAATTCATATTTTTTTTAAATACGTAATTTGTTTTGTTTAAAGTATTTATCTATCTAATCCTTCTTTCCTATTTTGCTCTTCGAGGCCAAGGGGTAATTCCGAGCTGTTAGTGTAGAATTCTTTAGAGAAAGCCCAATAAGTACAGTTTGTCTTGCCAGGGATTCGAACCCACAACCTCCGATTTTTATCACTGAGAGGTAGTGATAAAATAAATATTTCCTTAACGTCTTAAATAAAACTAACGAAACTGTAAAAAGTAGCCTGTGTCCCTTTCTCAGAACAGACATCTCTCTATCTCCACATAAAAAATCATCCAATCCGTCTCTCCGTTTAGACGTTAAAGAAGGACAGACAAATAAACAAACACATTGTCACATTTACAATATTAATAAGATATAAAAAATGAGTGCGTGTAACCTTTACGCGCGGTTAAAGTAAAATTTCTTTGGCGATGTGACAGATAACGCAGTTAAATTCAAACTTCAAACAAATCAAAATATAATATTTTTTATAAACGTATTAATAATAAATATACATTTATATAAGTAATAATTATTTTAGAAATATAAATAATATATATTTTCTTTTAAAAGGTTGGACTCGAACCCGCGACCGCACAGCACGTAGGGTCACTGCAAACGTGTCGTGAAACATAAAGACATAGTACCTGGGACACCGAGCTTCGCTCGGAGTTTCTGGTTAATAAGTACAATTTTCTTTAAAAAAAAAACTTGAATAAATACAAAAAAAAAACAAAAATAAATTATACCATTGTATCCGACCGTGATTCGAACCCGGACACCTATGATTGTCAATCTTGAGTCTTTTAAAAAAAAAACAAAAAAACAAAAAACTTGAATAAATATTAAAAAATAATAAAAGTAAAAACTTTGTGTGCGACCGAGATTCGAACCTGGACACCTGTGATTGTTGATTTTGCACCTTGGCCGCTTTAGCACGATGCTTATGCCAGACCGTGTGAAATTACTCACCATATTTTGTGTGGAATGATGCGAAAGAAAACCGCATGGAAACTCGAAAACGGGCGTTTTCTCAGACATAAGACTAATCTAGATCTTTTTATTGTATGTATATATATATATATATATATATATATATATATATATATATATATATATATATATATATATATATCTTCAAATATATTAAGCTCGTTAAAGCTCGTTTAAATATATTAGATATTACCTTAACAAGGCTAAGACGTATGGCAAGACTGGTGTGGTCCGAGGGGTTGGCGCTGGTGGTGAGCAGCAGCTCGCGCACGCCGCGCAGCGCCGCCTCCGCCGGGGCCGCGCCGGTCGGCATGGGGCTCGGTTTTTCTGATTCCGATCTGGTTTATAATATGGTTTGTTTATTTTATTATTTATACACATAAATAAAATTCAAGTGTCTGTTTGTATTGTCAAAATAACTGCGTTTTACTAAATGTATATGAAATGTATATAATTTCATACTATACTTACAACGGTACTTATAAGATAAAACACAATTTTTAATTTTTGCCTGTCTGTCTGTTTGTTCCGGATAATTTCTGAAACTGCTGGACTGATTTTGACGGGACTTTCACTGGAAGATAGGCGATGTTATAGGGAGTAACAAAGGCTAATTTTATTATAGAAAAAGAATTAGTGTTCCGCGCAAAAAAAGTAAAACGTACTCGCTAGTGTATTAACTGTAATGGGTTATGACGTTTTAATTAAAAATCGCTTCGGTCGCAAAAGTACTACATACATAATCAGCGATAAAAATTGTCAAATTTAGCGATACATACTCGCTTCACACGGGTTCGTCCCTAGCTTGCTTCCCCATACAAACTTCCATCCTCATTTTCACCTCCTTAAGAGATGATTTCCGGGATAAAAAGTATCCCACGTCCTCCCCAGGGTCTCAAACCATCTTCTCTTACCAAATATCTAAATCGGTTCAGCAGATCCAGAGATCGTTTATAATATAAGTATAGAAAAGAAAGACACAGTACAGTGAGAGCAGGCGCCGCTGCCGCAGCTGCAGACGGCGCAGGCGCAGCGCGTGCGCGTCGAGCTGTGCGCGCACCGCCCGCGCCAGCGCGCCACCGCACGCGCGCAGCACGCCGCGCCCCGCCGCGCACACCTCGTTGGCCTCGCGCTGGCGCGCACGCATCTGCCGGGCACCGTTATTGTACAACACATATAATAAAATTCTAACCGAGTTGAATAGGTACAAAACATTTTTTGGAAAATCTTATTGAAATGGTCATTATCATTATAAATTCGAAATTTCAAATGTTAAATATTCTCGTAGATCTAAGAAATATTTTTTTATTGCCACAGCTTATATTAGATATTAATTTTTATATCAGTACGACATTCAATACTAACCATGTTCTCTAATTCGTCCAACTGCTGTGTCGTGACCTTCTCATTTTCCATACTTTCTATTAATTTTTCGAGATGATCTAGAGCTTCGCCGCCATTCTCCAACGACGCATACAGCGCAGTCCATGACGCCTGGCAGCGGGACCATCTGAATGAAATTATAATTTAATTACAATTAAGAACCTAATGTCATGAAAAAAAATCGAATAAATGAGTCCGGCTCGTACACCGAGGGTTTGGTAGCATGGAACGTGAAAATAAGTATATAATCGCACTTTTTATGATGTAAGAGGCGATTTATTAATTACGTAAGAACAATTTTGGCAATATTTTTATTTTTTTTAAAGATAATTTAATTCTAAGATCGGTATCAATGTAGTAGAGTAGACCCCTCACTCTTTTTCCAGACGAAATATATGTTAAACCGTAAAACATATTGACAAACACGGCACAGGGGGGTTTGTCACCAAAAATTTGCTCTAAGCTATTTATAATATTAATAAAAAAAAATATAGTTTATTTTTCAAACGGTATAAAAAACATACTTTTAACTAAAGGAGGCGTATTTAAGTAACTTGAATAATTCAGCCATTTTGTAACTAACTTATTTAAGTTAAACTCACCTTTGATGTCTTTCTTTATATGAATCCAGAAGGGCTGTCCATTCTGTCCGTAGTTTATCTCTCACGCGCTTCACTTGCTCACTAGAAGTCTTGCGAGACGCCCAGGTGTATGAGTTTTCTATTTCCTCCACTGTTGATTGTACTTCGTCCATTGACGATTTTATTTTCTGGTATAGAAGGATTAATTATTAATACTAATAATCGGTATGGAAGACATTAATTTTTCTCCTCCATTCTACGTGACATTGGCGAAGTAATCTGTGTTTAGTATTACTAGCGGCTCACCCTCGCTTTGCTCGAGTTCGCCTCTAGGAAAGCCCTCGCGGGAACCGTTCATTTTTCCGGGTAAAAAGTATCTAAAATGTTGACCGGCAATATAAGGTACCACCATGCAAAATTTTATTTAAATCGGTCCAACAATTTCGGCCGTACAAATAGCCATACAGACAAACAGAGAAACAAAAAAATTGAAAAAAAAATCTGGATTTGTTCTATTTTTCTTCTTACACCCCCCTGACTCGGTTTTTAGTTTTTTTTTTTGTACAGATATAAAACCTCTACAGTTTTATTATATGTATGTATAGATTATTAGATTAAATCGAAACTAACCGCCAGCGCATCTTCCTGCATAGGAAACTCGTCGTAGTCGCGCGCGTTAAGCGGCGGCGACCGCAGCAACGAGTGGATGGTGGCCACGGCCTCGCGCGCTCTGTTCGCTCGCGTGACGAACTCGTTGCGGGCCTCCGTGCTCTCTTGCTGTTTGGTGGATAATGTGTATTTTTTATATTAGGATTTAAAGTCTTTAAGAAATAAAAAGTAACTGAAGAGTGCTTTGATAGAGTACTAATTACATATTCATAATAAGAACTAGCGAAGCCCGCTCCGTCTGCATTTAAGCTCCCGATCGCTACCAAACTTCACAGAATCACCGGCTGTGCTAATCTGAAGATTGCCTGAGAATTTCACTAAAATCGCTCTAACCGTTTTGGAGTTCATAGGGAACATACATACACACATTGATTTTTATTTACGAGTATATGTACAAATCAGTCTATTTGTAATTTGTTTATACGCTCGCTGTAAAACATGGTTTAAACTTTAAATGAATTTCCAAATTCTGATAGTTAATAATATAATATAAAAGCTACTTTTATCATGCGGAGCCGCAAACAAAGTTAGCATTCCCTATATGATACAATTCATTATAACTACATTTTAATCACAAAAGACTAACCAAAATTCAAATTAGAAATAATAATTAAAACTCACCATCTTCTTCCTATCCTTCTTAGGTATGCTAGCTTCATACGCATCACGAATCCTATTAAACATGGCTGCGACATCATTTGCTGTTTTTTCTGGGAACGCGACCCTTTGAACTCTCAATTCTCTACACAAATCTTGAATCCTCTCCACGTCGTTCTCTCTATCGATTAACTCTTCTTTCATTTTATCCCCACCATTTTTGATCTTCGCTTCGATATCCTTACTCCACTTCTGCATACTATCGATTAATGTGTTCAATTCTTTTATATCGTCTTCGGCTTTTAATGCCGCGTTTCGTTTCGTTTCGATTTCAGACATAACTATGGACCATTTTGTGCGTAGTTTGTCTTGGAAATGAGTTTGTAAATAGTCGGCTAATTGGGGATTGTCTTTGTGTTTGGCATAAACTAAGCTGTCACCTCTAGATATAAGCGCGGCTGCGTCTGGAGCGACAGCGCCTAATTGGTTTTTGAGTATCTGGAAAATTTTTATTATGAAATAAATTTTTTACCTCTTTTTGTATTTTTTAAATTACTTTGGAATTTTGTAGGTAAGCACTGTCTCCAACAACTTTATATGAACTTTGAGACGTCTATAACCTTAGTTTCTATCGTGACCATAACTGCTGTAAAGCATTCAAAACGTTGCGAACCAAAAATCAAACTACATAGCAAAACAACCCGAAAAGATAATTTTATTTAAAATGTCAAATATTCGCGTAAATCTAAGAAAGCATTATATGAAATATACTTTAAAGTTTATATGCAAAATAATCGTTAATTATATGGATTACTGAAAGATAGGAAAATAATATAGAGTATGGACTATATTAACTAGTTGCATGTTTTTGAGTGAATTTTCATTTAATGTTTAGGCTACAATATATATATATATATATATATATATATATATATATATATATATATATATAAGTAACACAATTTAATTAAGAGAAAGAAACTGTACTCAGTATTGTCATCTATAAGTGTACTCAAAAGTTTACTTCCATGAACAATATACACAAGATTAAATAGGGACTATCGGTCGACTACTTTTTGTTTGGAAGGAATCGTTTTAGCTATAAAGCCGACTCTTTTTCTCCACATTGTCGTAACTTTTCTGTATCTATTTCTATTTTTGGGCGTACTATAAGAGTTTATTATTATAATTATTACCTTAAACCATAGCTTATCTAAACCAAAAACCTCACCTCCAATCGCTTAGCCGGGTCCCTCTCACTGGCAACCCCACCAACAGTCAACAGCATCACATGCATCCTCCTCGCCATACGCTCTGCTTCCATTTCAAACTGCTCCAACTCTTTATCACATGCCTTGGGGAATCTACTTTTGAGTTCAGATTGTATAGTCGATTCGATTGATTCGTTCGTTTCTTCGAGTTCGGGAGAACTTTCCGTTATTTCTGATACCTTTTGGGATTGGTATAACAGTTAATAATTATATATGGAATCATTTTAAAAAAGAAACGTGCTTAATTCGGGTATATGTTACTTGGCCAATTCTGGACCGATTTTAATAAATATTTCTTTTTAATCAAAACAAAGTGAAATAATTACTTATTAAGGAATTTTCAAAATTGATGTAGCTTTTTAGTTTAAAATTAATAAATTTTGTAATTAAATAAATAGATGAAATTAGTTAACATTGTAATTCAATTTCACATTCCACACATAATTTAACCCTTACGATTTTACTGTAAGCAAAATAGTATGCTATTTAATAAAAATGAGTTTTGGCAAGAAAAAAACACTACATTCTAATATAACAGAGTAGGTTTCAGATTTAATACTCACTTGAGCATAATCATCAGTGCGTTGATACTTTTCATTCAACGTTTTCGTTTCTTTGACGTTTTGCAATTTAAAACTGAATAATGGACTAGATAAAGTCTTTGGCTTCGGAGACGGAGTCTCGTGTTCTTCATCTTGCGATTTGGGCGACATCGCGACTACCTGGACTTGTTTTTTATTCTTATCTTCCTTTATTGGTGTTGATGTCGACAGTGGTTCTTTTACATCAAATTCTGATGATGAGAGACGTACCTAGAGGGTATAGTTTTAATTAATACTTTCTCATATTTTCGCGAATATTTGATATTTTAAATAAAACTATCTTTTCGGATTTTTTCGCGGATTTATTTTATTTTTGGTTTCCAACGTTTTACAGAAATCATGGTGAACATGATTGCTGTAAAGTATTCGAAACGTCAGGAACCAAAAATCAAAATAAACCCGTGAAAAATCCGAAAAGATAGTTCTATTTAGTTTTAATTAATTAAATTATTTAGAAATAAATACTTAATACTTATAATTTATGTGTCAAGTTTTAGATTTATTTTAGACATACGTATTAAAGAACTATATTTCATGTATACTTAGAAACGAACTACTATAAGTTAATATTTTAAAATAATGACTTATATACGATAGGCGAGTTATGGCTTAACATTAACTGTCAAAATTTTATAATCTGTAAACTAGTTTTTAATATTTTAACATTAATACCTGTGGCATTTCTTCAACTTCTGAATATATAGCTTCGTCCACATCACTTGTGGGAGATTTACTTTGCAATGTTTCTGTCGATGGCTCCTTTATTTCTTCTTTGATTGTATCTAGCACCTTCTCTTCTTTCAATTCTACGGGATTATCAGTAGCCAGAGATTCTGTTGCAGATGCTTCCGGCAACGCAGCTTGTTCTTTTGGCACATCGTCTAAGATCAAGTATTCGTTTAGTTCATCAGTCATCAAATTCTGAGTGACCTTTTGTCGTACTGCTAAGTCATATAACAAAGGACACTCCATCCCTTCTGCCCCATCTAAAGGTGTAGGTGGCGGTGTACTCATTGAAACGTCTTGATCTTTTTCTGGTATCAGATCTGGTACATCCATAGTGACTTTCATTACTTTAGGTCTGTCTTCCTCCGAACCATGTCTTCGTTTCAATATCCCTAGTGTTGGTTTCATTCTTTGTTCAAACGTTTTTACTTCTATGACAAATGTTTTTGGTTCTGAACCTAAATCAACTGATGGTCGTCTCGAATCTTGCTTTTCTTCGTCAGACTCTCCTATAGATTCGCCTTCTGTATCGTATATAATTTCCACAGTTTCAACAGTCTGAGGAATGAATTCTACAACAGTTTCTACCGTATCTGATGGATATATTTCCATTGGTTCTACAGGACTGACAGTTGACTTGACAATTTCATGTTCCTTAACTGCCACTACGTGACAAGGATCAGACTTTGGTGTCTTAGCTTGAGGAACAGGTGATTTAGGTTCGATTTTGTTTTTAGATATTTGAGTAAATAGGTCACTGTCTTGTAAAAGATTGAATGTGCTACTATCCTTGCGAGGAGTTTCAGGCGTTGAAGGTAAAGATCCCATGATAGAAATAGAACCTTCGATAGAATCAGTTGACATTGTACTCGAAATACTATCAGTCATCGGACTGTCAGCTTTCTTTTTTCGTCTCTCTAACGAAGATCCCCTGCTTCTATTACCACTTTCTTTAATCTCTTTCTTTAACGGTGCAGGGCTTTTTAATGCCAGAGGTATTTTAGACTTTTTGAATTCAGGCTTTTCAGTATCGGGTGAATTAACTGGACTTTCTAATCGTCGTTTGATAGTGTCGGTTACATTTTCGTATTCGACTACAATGTTGTCTTTGTCATCTGTATTGGTAGCGGCCTGCAAACAGAATCCGTCATAGGCTTACTCTTGTGTGTTACGTTAATTTATTAAGGCACACGTTTGTTACTTATATTAGTCATGTTTAGTTTGTCCAGTTCAGTATGAATTATGATCGTATGCATGAATCCCAAAGCATCGTATGATGAAAGCATGACCCCAGTGAATCCTTAAGCTTTACGTAGTGATGTACACTTGATATTGTGATTAAAGCATTTTTACACCGCACAGTACGCACCAGCACCATTTCACTTATTTACACGTGTATTTTAATTACAGATGATATTATTAATGAAGAACTCACGTATTGTGTTTTATATTTATATTATTAAGAAAGAAAAGCACACAACATCTTCGTAAGTACGTTTAGTTATTTATTAAATATTTCACACACACTCAGTTTGAAAATATCGTGATGCACACCAATAACGCGGTCGAAAGAAGCGGCTACGTGCTCCCGTGTATAAACAGTGATCAAAACAAAGCAAAATATGAAATAAGTTTTTACAAAAACCAACGATAAGAAAAATGGAAACACCAAACAAAAAAAAATGAGTTCACCAATGATTTTCTGAGCTTGTAGCACTCATGAAATTATATTCATAGGAACGTACCGACTATTTATTAATAATCATTTTAGATAAATCACATTAATTGTTATAAAAGTTAAATAAATAATCGATACATCTCTAATTATATAGAACCACGAATTCTGTACATTATTGCAAAATAAAAAAAATGAAATCGCTCGATAGCAAAAAAAATAATAGTTATGAAGAAAAATGAATACTCACGGTTATTTTCTCCAAAATCCTCTCCCACTGTTTTAACAAGGCTTTATTATCCATCGCTTCCACTTCACTAGCTTTAGCGCGAATTTCAGTTTTCAACAGCCTAAGTTTGGCGTGCGACATTGTTTCAGGACTTTCCATTTCTTGATCGATATCGTTCAAATACCTTTGTAGAGTTTCCACCTCCGTTTCCTTCTTTTCTAATCCGTGCCGTTTAAGATTGTCCCAACGAGAGTTGATATCATTGATTTGCTCCCGAAGACTTTCTAAATACACGGGATCGCAGTTTTTAGCGAACTCCATATAATTTGCGTTCAGTTTGTCTTTAATCGCTTCCATTCGAGACATTTCTAACTCTAACGACTGTTTTCCGACATTTCCTAACCCTTGAAGCCAAGATGTTAGCGACTGTAAGTCATTTTGTATTTCGCGAGCTGTTAACAACGCAGTCTCTAACTTGGTCTTGGATTCGGTTACGTGAGCACCAAGCTTGTTGTAAAGCTCTTTGAGCATATCAATTTTCTTGGAGAACTCTTGTGGTTCCGGCACAGACTTTTCTTCTACCATCTTCCGTCCAGTTTTTATTATCGACTCTACTTCGGATTTAATCTCGCTTAGCGTGCGATAGAATCTCTGCAAACAAAACGCCATTTGTTTATTTATTTATTGTTAGAAACAGTTACTTTAGTTTAAGGCTTTAAAAAGACTAAGAACTGAATGCCGTATTTTCTTACAAGCCACTTGTACAAGGTGACGCTTATTACTAGTAGTAAATAGAAAGAATCCAAACTCATCTCTGCTTAAATGTTACTACCGCGGTATGCAAGGCGGGTCGGTAGGAAGTGAATCAATCGTAACTCTATTGTGCCGCACCACTGATTACAACATAGATGCACGAAACCATTGAAAAATGTTAACTTTTGGATGTGATAAGTATGTAATTAATTAAAAAGTAAAGGTATTATGTTAAGGCAATATTTTAAATAAAAACTTAAACTATTTCTGATTACATATAAACAAAATTTTTAAATAAATAAATTACGAATCATGTACAGTCAGACTGCCATTATAAATGCGTAGGTTTGTATGTATGTATTTGTGGGTATTTTGTGACTCCTTCACAATGAAACGGCTAGACGGACAGATTTAGATATAATTCGTATATAGACATACAATGAACTGGACTAACGCATAGGTCATGTCAAGCACTTAGGAACGTAAATCGCTAGTTTTCTCATACTAATGATGCCCACTCCAAACAATTTAACTCGGATATCACAGTATCGTAGTACAGAATCCTTCCAACGTCCGCGCCGACAGCCGCACGCGATGCCGCGACAAAGCACACTACACAATAGTTTATTGAACTGTTTATCGCATTCCTATTTGGATTAAATTAATTGGGATTCTCTATAGAGTTTGATAGAGAACAATGTTTGATATACTAAAAATTGAAGGAATATTACATTTACTTTGCTAACACACATAAAATCTTATTATATTAAATGAGCAATTCTTGTATATATGTACATATACATATATATACATATTTCGTGTATCCCGGAGACGCCTCTAACAATTTGGATAAAATTTTCACATTTTGCATTTAGATAAGATTTTACTTCTTCTAAAAAACGCAATTTTTATATCCTTTCCGAAAAACGCCGAGCAAAGCTGGATCGCTCAGGTACACAAATTAAAAATAAATAAACGCATATGTACATACACCTTTATCTTTTTATGTTTCTCTTATTTTAATTCAAATGTTGACTAACCCAGAGCATAGCCAGCCTACAATTACAATAAAATATGAAATAATAAAATCCGTCATAAATCAGCGTAATAATAAACCATTTAATAGAATACAAAATCGTACAGCCAAATTGAGAGATCCTTTAATACAACATATTATATGTATATTGTATACATAATAATATATTCTAAGCCTATTTCCTGTTGTTTGCTCTTGTAATATATGGCAAGGTGAATGAATCCCTTCAAAGACTACGTCAACAACCGCTGGCATGCACCGTGTAGGTTACTGAACTTCATTAATTCAAACATTATTAGATTAACCATACAATGTACATAATATATGTATACATATATTAAATTGTAGCATTGAGTAGTGCTTATATTTATATTATATTTATGATAAATGTTCTGACTAAAGAAATATGTATATAGACGGAGTCCGCTAAAATAAATGTCAAAGTCAAAAATAATAGCGTGATTTTGCTTTTTATGTTACTATTCTCGTTTTTGCCACGCAGATTGATTACTTTCATTAAAGAAAAAGAGTTATTTATATTATACGCCTATGTATTAGTTAAATTGGTATAAAATTAAATAAAATTAAATTTAATATTTTAGTTAGACTCGATAGATTTTTAGAAACTTAACACAATTAGGTCTGAGATTTGTTCCGAGATAAACCTTTTATTGTTAATAAATAGTTTTTAACTTCGTTAATTTAAAAAAGAAACGAAATTTTATTCGATATAGAAAGTACTGACTTTTTAAAATATTTTATTAGAGATATTAGAATGTTATATGTTATACTTTAAGAAAGTAAAAAATACGCTTTAATGATGAACCGAACTAAAGAGAAAAAAATCATTTTAAGTGTAAGAATAAAGTTTTTAACTAAAAAATTAATGTAATTATGAAAAAAAACGTGGCGTGCTACAATATTCTTATTTGGCACAAAGATAGATAATAGTCTGGAATAACACGTAGGTTACTTTTTATCCCAGAAAAATATACGGTTCTCGTAGGATTTGTTTTTGTTTTACTAGAGGCGAAAATAAGCGAAGCGAGATTGAGCCGCTAGTAGTACATACGATACCCGTCTTTCCCGAACCATATTTCATTAGTTCATTTCGCACTAACCGCAACACTAAATACGAACTAACCACATCCAATAAACCGTATTATATTATTTTGTGGTTAAAATTTAGATGTTTGATCAATATATTGGGACCACTATAACATGGACACCTTGACTCACATGCCACTTGTTTAGATTAAATTGAAACGTAATGACAGGTGATATGAGAAAATTGTAAGAAATTGATATGTTTCGAACTAATTCTTAGGTATACTAGCATTCTTGTGCGGCTTTTCTCGCTTGATTTCATAATAATAAAGATAACAAAGGTTTTCAGTTTTCTTGCCTAAACCCATTATCACCGATGAAAGTCTCATTAAAATTATTTCAATTCTTTCTGAAATTAGGGACAATGAAAGAAGGTAATTAGCGTTTTGTTAACACTTATCGTAAAAATTAACTTAATTAAGTTTACATAGAGAATAACATAGGCCTTCTGTACCATGTTTCACTGTGTCCATAAAATGAAGATTCTACTTTTTTTTAATTAAATGAAATTTGAAATAGAGACAGTTTATAGGTATGCTGGATAAACTCGCAGGCCTTTTTATCGAAATACCTATCACACTAGTACATACAAAAACTAGCCTGCGCACGCTCTACATCTGTGTTAAGACTCATGTATTCCTGTGCCAAACTTATATTTTCGAGTAGCCCTTACGAATTCGCGTAGTAGGCGTATACATTTGTGTGGAAACCCTATATACTCGCATGGTAACCCTATACATTCGTATGGTCAACCTATATATTCGTATGACGGCCGGTATTCATGTGGTAATCCTATATATTCATACAAATGGAAACCAGCTAACTCATCAAGCGCGCCCGTAAATGCCCACGCACCGCATAAGGATTAAGACACATTTAATCATTCGGTAGCCCTACCTACACATTCATGTGACAACCCTACACACCCGTACAGCAACCCTACACACTCATACAAAGCAAGCCCCGCGCACTCACCAGGCACGCCCGCAGCTGCGCGCGCACGGCGTCCGGCTCCACCTCGCGCAGGCGCAGCGCGCGCGCCGCCGCCTGCACCTCGCGCAGCGCCGCGCTCGCGCGCTCCAGCCGAGACGCTATCCTACATCCGTCCGTTTCCTCTTCTTCCGTCTCTTTCTGCTCTTCTTGCGTCTCCGTTTGGTGCTCTAGATATTGCTCCTCCGCTTTGTTCAGGTTGTGCTGTGAAATTAAATTATGTTGGTATGCACGTCTCGCAGTATTGCGACGAAGTTACGTTTTTAATTAGATAGTACGAATATTTTGCGGTTTTAACTTTACTTTCTTCTAATGGATACGCGAAATGAATGTACACAAACTCACTTCACACCACATTACTTCACGCTTTACCTCTGACACAGACAGAATGAGCAGAGTATCGAGCGCTACGATCTCTACATACCTCTTGCGCTTTTCTATTTTTTCTAGTCCTCCAGAATAGCCCTACACCTTCCACTCACTCTTCCACAACATCCACAACATTCTTTCCTCATCCATCATTAATTCCCAAAACATTCAAACACTTACCCTAGAACTATCTCTTATTCTGTATCAGTCAATACTACTTATTTTAAAACGACATCTATAATTAGCGACTATAATGAAATATCTTATAGCAAAGCACAGATAACAAACTCACTTCAGCCAGCTGCAACTGATCTCGCAAGCGGTCCGCGGCCTCCACCTTGCCGGCGTCGCGGTACGCTTGGACCTGTTCCTCCACCTCCTTCAGTACGCCACGTTGAGCTACGAACTCTGCTGCCAACTAGTTTGATAAATAAGATATTTTGTTATACATATATATATTAAGGGCATGGTTCAAATCCCGGGTCTCGCACCTCTGATATTTTCATGTGCAAATTATTTCCAACATTACCACTTGACTTACGCTGAAGGAAAATAAAGAAAGGGCTGAATACTACTAATATGAGTGGTCACTCATTTAGGGGTATTTGCCTTAATCAACACGCTTGGCAGACAGTTTGGTGACCGTAGTAGCTGGAAATCTTTCACCAATACTACTGCCCTCCATCAAGGTTTGCATAAGATAGTATACTGCGAGCTAGTATAACGAACGAGATAACGTTTTGTTGAAAAATTATAAAACACTACGGTGTTTTATAATTTTCTGGACACCCACCAACCAGATGAAACCATCCCGATAACCCCATAACACAAAAACATCATCAAAATCGCTCAAGCCTTTTTTTCAATATTTTTCTCCTATACATCAGATTGTTTATAAACATTTATACATATAATTAAATCATGTAAAAATGTTTTTACCTGTTTCTTATCGATAGTCTCGGCCAGCAGAGTGCGCTGGCGCAGGTTGAGCAGCCATTGCTGCAGGTTGTCCAGAGACACCTCGCAGCGCGCGGCCTCGCGCGCCGCCGCCTCCAGCTCCCGGGTGCGCGCCGCCGCCTGCAGGGTGCTAGGTTTAGAATGCTACTAGCGACTCACTTCGTCCTTAGGTACATTTTAATTTCTTTGAGCGAAACCAAAATTGTTTATTATTAAAATAAAAGTAGCCTAAGTTACTCCTTATAACATCGACTACCTGCCAGTGAAGTCCCAACGAAATCGGCCCAGCCGTTTCGGAGATTAGCCAGAAAGACAGACAAAAAAATTAAAAATTGTGTTTTTCTTATAAATACCGTATATAATTCCATATGCATTTAGTAAAAACCTGTTATTTTGACATTACAAACAGACACTACACTTTTATTAATTTATATAGATGAGCTTTTATTTACAAAAAAGAGGATGTACAGTATAAATCCTCCTTTTTTAAATTTATGCAATTAAGTTGATTCCCCGTACAAACTTTTACCTCCATTTTCACCCTCTTAAAAGATGATTTTCGGGGTAAAAACTAATCTTAATTACTAATCTTATATCCTTCGCAGGGTCTCAAACTGGGTCCAGTAGTTTCGGAGCTTATTCGGTATAAATGAACAAACAAAAAATCTTTCCTCTTTATAATATTAGTAAAGAATAGAGATTTACCCTCGTTTTACTTTGGTGAAGTTTGGCGTGTCTAGGTACGCGGAGTTTGTTCAATTTCATGGATTTTAAAATTTTTGTGCAAAACCATATCCCATGAAGAACACTCCTAATGAATTTATGGGTTTGCACAAAAAAATTAAAACAAATGAAATTGTAAACGAATCCATACACCAGAATACAAAATAAGCAGCATCACCTGTACATAAAATGTACTCAGAAATAAGTACAAGTATCACCTGTTGCTGCAAGGTTTCCCAGCGCCGGGCGAGCGTGTCTATCTCCGCCTGTATCCAGTTGGGCATGATGTGGGCGTCAGCGAGCTGGCGGCCGACCGCCTCGATTCGGTTCATGCGCTCCTCGCTTCTGTTTGACACGTAGTTCTCTAGATCCTGGTGGAGGGATATATATACATAGAATTGTGTTTCAAATTCATCTATACTTATATACTTATATTATAAACAGGTAAAGTTTGTGAGTTTGTGGGGTTGTAGGGGGTAATCTCTGGATATATTGAATCGGTTTAGATGGAATTTGGTAAGAAGATAGTTTGAGATCTTGGGAGGGACATAGAATTTTTTTTATCCCGGGAATCATCCCTTAAGAGGGTGAAAATGTGGATGAAAGTTTGTATGGGGAAACAAGCTAGGGATGAACCCGAGCGAAATGAGAGTGAGTTGCTTAGTGTGCATATATTATTGAAGTGAAACTACTTTAGGCGCGCCATTAGAGGGGAAAAAAAGGATTGGCGTTATGGTCTTTGTAAAGAAAACGGTTGTTAGGGAAGTAAATAAATAATCAATTAAACATTATTTAAACTAGTGTATATGTAATTTGATAGAAATAGATATAAAAATACTTCTTTCATTTATATTTAAAAGAGCGACAGGGTTATATAAAAAAAAAATTGGGTTAATTTTTTATATATTTTTTTCACTAAAGGATGTAGCATATACCCTTCTCCAAGGTCTCATCTATTTTAATACGAAAATCCATCAATACTGGTCCATCCATTTAGATGTGAAAACGTAATAGACAAAAAAATACTTTCACATGTACAATATTAAACATACAAATATATAGATATATCGTAAATAATTGAATTAACAATTTGTTTAGATTTACACGAATATTTGACATTTTTAATAAAACTATCTTTTCGGATCACAGCAATCACGGAAACGGGAGTCTCTCCGGGAAAGGCATTCGAAACGTCGGGAAACCAAAAATCAAAACAAACCCGCGAAGCAATCCGAAAAGATAGTATTATTGAAAAGAACAAACCCTCCAAAGCCACGTACATATAGCTCGTCGGAGATGTCCTCCGCGTCGGCGCGCGCCTGCCGCGGGCGCGCGAGGCGGCGCCGCAGCCCGTCCAGCCACGCCGCCTGCTGCGCCAGCGCCGCGCGCAGCTCGCCCGACTCGTGCCACGCCTCCGCCAGCACCCTGCCACGGCACACCCTTGTATTCACTGAGTTGTTACTATGTCCACGACACGCCCTACGCGCCGCGCCGGCGCTAGCGGGTTCGACTCCCGCTGGGGACATTCGTTAGTATAGGAGCACGAATGTTTGCACTCCGGTCATGGATATTTATATTTATAATAGACATATATTTAAAGTTATATATGTGTAGCGTATCGACTACCCGGTATCCATAACACGAGTCTCGTAGCTTCCTATGGAACTAGACGATGACGTGTGTTAATGTCCCGACATATTTATATTTATTTATATTCAGGCCTTTTTTTACGTCCCACCGGTGGGTACGGAACTCGCTTCGATACGAGGCGGATCGAGTCATAGTCCACCCGGCTGGTCAAGTGTGGGCAGACTGAGCACGTCATTCGAAAACTTATTAAGTTCTCTTACACATGCAGGTTCCCTCTAAATATTTTCGTTCATCGTAAGACAAGTGCTTAATTATATTGAAAATGATTCGCGCATAAAAATATCAGAGGTGCGAGACTCGTTATTTGAACGCGCGTCACTCGATTTCCCAAGCGAGTGCGTTACTACTGGGCTACCACTGCCTCTGTTAACAGTATTATTTGTGCAAACGACTTATTTACCGAATGAGTTTTTAGTACAGAATTCCTAAATTTTTAATTTTAAATGCGTATTCCATATAATATATATTTTACTTTAAAAACACGAAATAAGGTAAAATTAATATTATCATGATATTTACACCGAGACTAACAAATTCTCCTCGCTTCGCTTTTCGACACAAAATGCCTCAATAACCCGTATTACTCCATGTCATAGCCTGTGTGATAAATTTCACTTCATTTTATACTAAATCAATAAAACGATATAAAAAACACTAACTTATATCTCTCGTACACAGAGTGTGTGGAGCGCGTCCAGCTCGCGTTGAGCTGCGTCAGGCGCTTGGCCAGCGCGGGCGCGCGCTCCGCTGCTAGGAGAGCTTCATTACCTATAAAAAATTAATTAAATTTTTAAATCTCGACTCACCTTCGCTCCTATGTACGTTTTAATAATTTTGAGCGAAACTCTAATTATTTTCCTAAAATAAAAGTAGCCTAAGATACTCCTTATAACATCAGCTATCTGCCAGTATAAGTCCCGTCAAAATCAGTCCAACCGTTTCGGAGATTAACCGGAACAGACAGACAATTTTTTTTTTTAAATTGTATTTTTCTTTTAAGCACCGTATATAATGTTATATACATTCAGTAAAAAGCTATTATTTTGACATTACAAACAAACACTTCAATTTTATTTATCGGTATAGATTATTAGTATATTATTAATAGTTAATGTCAATACGAAATTAAAAAAGTATTTAAAAAAACTAACCATCCTCATTCAAATTCCTAAACTCAGGTGTTTTTTCATCGCACTTGTCCTTTAGAGCTTGGAATCTAGTCTTCATCTGGTACAATTCTGCCGAATCTGTTATATTACATTCATCCTCTTTTGGCATTTCTTCGTCTATTTTGACTAACCACTCTTCCATTTCGTCTATTCGTCGGATCAAATTCTCTGTTCTTTCTAGCGCTCGTCGTAAATTCTCGTTGAGTTTTAACGACGAATCTGTGATTGTGTCAAATCTTTTGGTAAGATCTTTGTCAGATTTGATTGCTTTGGATAGAACATCGTCGCAATCTTCTAATATAATTTCTTTGGTCGCTTCAATACTTTCTAGTTTCGATTTATACTCAGATTTCTCTTCGTCAAATTTCTGTAATTAAAATTAATATAATTTAGCAGCATTTATTGCTTATAAAGAAAATAGTTAAAATATTGATTGTGATTTTGGAAGTAGACATAAAGTAAAATGATAAATTATTAGGAATTAAGCCGTAACAATGTAAAGTACATTATATTTTTTACTACCGACTTAGCCTCGCTTCGCTCAGATACGTTATGAATAGATAAAAATAGTTATTTGCAAGACTCAGAAACCCGTTCAATTTTTTAACCGGTTTTGGACATTGGCCCCAAACCGAAAGGCATTTCGGTTTAAGGTTTCGGTTACGTTCTTTAACCGGTTAAATCCGGGAGAACGGTTCTTGACGAATTTAAGTTATATAATCAAAATTAACCGATTAAAATGAGTTTTTGTACGTTTACATTTGGCGCGTCTTTGCTAATGGTGAATTGCTTAGTAATAGGATACATTAACGTTTCTTACTAATTAATGAATTAACCGGTTTATTTCGGTATCAAGAACGAAATCCAACCTTTCTCTGAGAATAATCGTTAACCATTACTATTTGGATCTACAAAGTCGTTCGTTTTCATTAACCGGTTAAACGAACGATGAATTAACCATAATAAAACCATTACATTACCGAAATAACTCGATTTTTATAAACCGGTTCCGAGTCCTGATTATTGCGAATGTTAGGAGATACACACACGGTATATCGTAGTCGAATTTTGCGTAATTTTTAAAGGTTTTCGATTTTCATGCTGAAACCCTAAATATTTCCACAAAAAAGCATACCCTATATTATGTAGCCCTACAAACAGCTATAAGTTTCAGTGAAAGCCCCATTACAATCGGTAAAGCCTTTTCAAAAATTACAGCAGACAAACAGAAAGACAGAGAGAAAAAAATTAAAATGGCTTAAGTGCGAGTTATATTATACCAGTACCTAAATACCGAATCCTATAACTCTATATACTTGAGAAAACATAGTTATTTTGAAATCACAGACAGACACTTTATTTTTATTTATATGTACAGATCTGTAAAAGTAATACATACATTGCTAGTCTCCAACAACTTTTCCAACTCTTGCACATCGCCGAGTGGTATAGAAGTGTTTTTCTCAACAAACGTTTGTACAGAATCTAACCATTGACTCAGTTCACGTTGTTCACTTTCTAGCTTGTCTACTAGTTCAATACCTAGAAATATAAGAGAGACAAATAAATGTATAAGGCAAGAAAATAAAACGAATTCAAATGATATTATTAAAAACCAGTCAAGTGAGAGTTTGATTCGCACACGAAAGGTTCCGTACCATAATAGTGTTTTTTCAATTCAAATGGCGGCTAGTTTGAAGTTCGCCATCTAAGTTTTTTATTATTTGTTGTTAGAGCGGCAACAGAAATACACACTGAAAATTTCAACTCTCTACCTACCTTCGGTACGGAACCCTTAAAAAACTAATCATACTTATAAGATGGAATTTTTACGACAAGTTCACTATAAATATTTCAAAATATGCACTATATTTCTAATTGTATATGAAAAATCTATTTCGAAATAATATTAATGAGAATTATAAAAATTATCAAAACACATACCTTTCTCGAGCTTAGTAATCTTTTGCTCCAAAATAGTTTTCGAATCAGTGAACCTCATGACCAGATTTTCGACACTACTTCTCAAATTCAACTCTTGAACGCTACCTTTTTCATACTTTTCACGTTTTTCCTTCACAACTGTATCATATGACGATTGTAAGTCATCAAACTGCTGTCTCATTTGCTTTAGTTCCTCTAATTTCTCATTCATTCTTTCTTTTGAGGATATTATTGCATGTTCTGAGATAATTTGTGACTCCATATCTTCTATTTTCTTCTGGACCGCTTTAAACTCCCCTTCATTTTGTAAGGTCGGTATTTTCTTGTTCAGTGCTATTTTTATTTCAACCTCCCTTTTAGTTAAGTACAAAATAAGTTCTTCGAAAGCTTCGTTGATTCGTTTCGCATCTCTCTCGATTTCATCTTTATGCGATTTCGATATCGATTTCGTGAGCAATATAATCGATTGTGCGTTTAATTCTTTAAGTTTCATTTCTAATTGTTTTACTGCACGTATTTTATTTCTTAGATGAATTAATTGATTGTTTGTTGCTGGTTCTTTGAGCATTTTGTCTTTCCACGTGTGAACGTCGTCGACATCTTGTTGTATTGCATTTAAGTTTTTATAGAAGTTTTCTTTATCTTCGAGTAAATTCAGCATGTTTCGTATATCGAGGAGAGTCTTCTGTATGCCTTCCCATCGTTTCTTTAGTTCTTCGATACTGTTCGCGTGTAATTTTGCCTCTTCTGTAAATAAAAAATCGATTTGAATGTAATAGTGTTTATGTAGCATAGCTAGAGCATAGGTTAGAAATAGGTAGGGTGATGTGCATTGAGTCTATGCGCGACCAAAAATATTTTTAAGAACTTGTTAACTTGCTGAACATTTAAAAAAAAACTGTAAAATTTGGTCACCATGAAAATTGGTATTTGTGACAACCCTTAAAAATCAAACACTGTTCTTATACCGAGTCTCGGATTGAGCCAAGTTTAGTTATTGAGTCTTTCTGTATAGTAAGCCTCAGTAACTGTCCGGAGTTTGGAAGTTGGCGGTGTTTCACCCCCGTGCCTCGGGGAGCACGTAAAGCCGTCGGTCCTGCGCCTTAACTCTCACTGGTCATGTCGAGTGGTCGTCCCACCGGAGGATAGAGACGGCACGTTGTGTTTACACGTACACTCGTGCACTATAATATCTCCTGCGTTAGTGTCAGTGAGATCGGTCGCCGTGTTCAAAACCAGTCAGGCGGATTAATGTCCTACCGATCTCTATTTTTTTTTATTTCATCGTATCGACTATATGATGTCGCTGCGACTATTCTTGGTCTACTGTGACACCAACCTCTAAGCTCGGAGTCGGCCGCCAGGCGCCGCTGTATCTCCTCGACGTGGGCGAAGTCGGCGCGGCGCTCCTCGCTCTCGCGCTGCACGCGCTGCAGACGCGCGCGCGCCGCCGAGCGCGCCGCCGGACTCGAGCCTGAGCTTAGCGATTGCAGACACTGGAATTTATTATATTTTATATTATTATTTATATAATACTGGCAGAACAGAAAAATGCTGAAACACGTATTTATTCAATTATATTGAAGAGCATTAATTCCGACTTTAAAGTACTTCTGATAATAAATATTTTTTGGGTTGTATTAAAATGTGTTTTCCCGTGGGATTTAAATAATCTCCCTCGGTAAAATGTAGTCTATGTCACTCTTCAGCCCTCCGACTATCTCCATACGAAAAAATTACGCCAATCCGTCACTCTGTTTCGACGTGAAAGAAGGATAAACAAACAAACATACTCACATTTATAATATTAGTAGGGAAGTATGAATATACATAATACTATACAGATAACAATATCATCATTGATACGTCCAATAGAACTTTGAATTAAAAATAAAATAGGAATTTCAACACGAAATTCCAATAAGCAAATACTAATATTTAATAATATTTTAAAATACTATTTATTTAAAACGTTCATCATATATCAAAAACAACTTAAAACTTTAACTAAATTAATATAAAATGTTGACGCAGTTATTAACACTTGACAACATACTACACATTATAAATGTATAAATATCAATTAAAAATGCCTTAAATTATCTTATTTATTACATAGCCTAGAAAAAACAGTATATCTATATCATTAATAATATATACACATTAAAATATCAATTAAATAAAAAAAAAACAAAAGCAAATCTCACTTCATTTAAAGCCTTCTCCGTAGCCTCAGCCCAGTTATCAAACACTTTGTACCCGACTTGGAAGTCCGCACTAGACTTATCACTGAGCCTAGGTTTCTTATTCCGATGGTCTAGTTCTAGTGTTGTGACTGTTGTGAGGATCGTTGATTCGCCTGTGGTCGTTTCTGATGTTGTTACGTCGAATTCGAAACCCAGCTCTTTGATCTGCAATGGCGATGAAAATAATATATTTCTTATAATTATTAGATTTTTTTAATTTGAGAAACTTAGAAAATATATTCGGGTAAAAACCATCCCATAGACTTATTGCTAATTTCTTCCTTAGTCTTCGACTACTTTGACTATAAGATACATTTCTTTAAGTAAAAATTAAATATTTTTGTTATAAATGTTAAAATTTGAACATATTGGATAAAATTTAACCAAAATTATTTTAATAAGCCTTTTAAATCTAACATACCTACTAGCTTTTATAGCCTACTTTTTCCATTAACCGTTTCAAGTATCAAATAAAAAAAACTACTCACAAGTATTAAAAAAAAGGATATTCATATCAGAAAGTTCAAAAGAGAAAGAATAATTTTATTATTAAGTTGATATATATTTTTATAACAACAATGAAGAATCATTATAATTACCCTGTCACCCTGCACACGCAGTATCAACTCCAAAGCGTCCAATCTGTCGTGTAATTCATCGGCCGTATCCACCAGCTGCTCAGCGCCGTCAGCCGCTTGCAGCCGCTGCAGCAACGCCGCGAGCTCGCGTCTGTGCGCTGTGAGTGCAGCGCTGCAGCGCTGTAAAGCGGATATCCGCTCTAAGACCTCGCCGATTTCGCTGGCTGGATACGCTTCCATCTGAATTGTAAGCAATTATTTTCATTTGTAATACTAGTTTTATCTTTATATATAAAATTATGGTGTGTGTGTTTGTAATTTGTCTCTCTTAAGCGGTTTGACTGATTTTGATGATTTAGTTTTTATTATGATTATATACTAATGCAGTAATCTGGATTGTTTCCCTTTTGTTGTTGGCGCTATTGTCGATATCCAAAATATGAATTTTCTGGTCAATATTTCTTTATATTAAGTTGTCTAAGCATAAAAGTAACGAACGAACAGGATATCACACAATCCATCAATTTAGCATTTCAACCCACCTGTATCAAATCCACTTCCAACTGTTGTATAATATCAGCCACGAGTTGTTGGTGTTGCAATGTTATATATACAGCACTTTAAGTGACTCATAGACTAGAGAGCGATAAACAAACAAAATACACAATCCATCGCTCTAACGCTTTAACCCACTTGCTTCTTATTTCTTAAAACTTGAACGCGTCTCACAAAAAATGATGTAAAAAACAACATACCTGTTTCAAGTCCACCTCCACCTGGTGTATATCAGCCGTTAGCTGGTCCTGCTGCTGCTGCAGCGCCGCGCAGCGCTGCAGGCGCTCGAGGCGCGACAGCGTCCACTGGCACGCGTGAGACCACCTCTCTCCGAGTGCACGGAGCTGATCCTCTATTTCTGATACGCCTGGAATGTTTTAAAAATTACCGGTTTTTATTCGCAACTTCGCTTGTGTTATAAGTACATAGTACATACTACATTGTAAAAATGTGTTAATTAAAGGTAATTTTGAATTTCATTTCAACAGCTTTAGTATTGATGGATACGACAACTAACAAGTTACACTTGTCACGAGATGGCATTCACCATGGAAAACCATTCACCATGTATTAAAAAATATAGATTTTCTACAAAATCAATGGGCGATCGCTTCCTGTTTTATACTATGATATTATAGTAATTTAATAATCCTTACTAACATAATACTATAATTATACGACAAAAAAACTTACTCGCATCCTGAGCATCATCATCATCAACAACTAGCACGCAGTCCGCCAACGCGTCCACTAAGGGCTGCTGTCGACGCAAGTCACTGTGCAAGGCCTTAGTACTTTCTAGAGCTTTGGACGGATCCTCGTTCGCAGACTCCATGTGCGACATGCGGTCTTCCGTAGATGTTAACCATTGTCTGTTGAAATGTCATTGTTATCTATTATAACAAAATGTACGACTTTGTAAAAATATAATTAAATTTATAATTGTGTATGACGTAATGACGTACTATGACGTGAACCAATTAAATGATTGGTTTTCATCAATATTAAAATTAAAAATTAATGTATATTTTCTTATTAAATTATCCGTAACTAAATACACTAAAAGAATACATCTAATAAATTACCAGTTTAACTCGCAATGAAATTATATAATAATATAATATACAACTTAAAGGCATTTCACAATTACGCCTTTGCCCATAAAACAAACAAACAACAAGCTGTCAGCTGTCAACGTGACGCACCTGAAATCCTGCAGCTGGTGGTGCTGCGCGCGCATGAGCGCGCGGTGCACGCGCGCCTGCTTGTCCATGGCGCCGAGGCGCAGCTGCTCCCAGCGCTGGTTTAGTAGTCGCATTTGGAGACGCACCTGGGATTTCATATAAAAAAATATAATATGTCTTTGTTTTAAACAAAACTATATGAAATAAAACTATTATGTTTTTGGATTTCTTCGTGGATTTATTTTGATTTTTTGCTCCCGACGTTTTTAATGCTTCAAAACAACCATGATCACGGGAGAGACTCTTTCATAGTTTTATTTAAAATATCAAATATTTGCGTAAATCTAAGAAAGTATTATGTAATACGTTATTGCATGATAATACCAGTGGTTTAGCCTCGCCAAACTCAGGTACACGCCTAAAAGACATGAGATATTCTTTTGCAAAATGTTTCTTAAATATTTATAGCCTTCTTAGTTAATCCCTGAATCTATTGATTAAAACCAATTTTGAATATATTGATGAAAACCATATGAAAATTCATACAATAGTTTCTGAAATAAGCCCAAACAAACTGAAAGTTAGCTTTAATTTATTATATGTAGAGATAAGCAAAGGCATTGACGAGATAAAGACGACTATATTCATTTCTTAATTTCTTCTTCTATTTCTGTTATTAAATTCTCATTCAAAACGTTAAAAATCTAAAATAAAAAATATATATTCAAAATATGATTTGTATAAATGTAAGAAAGTATTATAAATAATACATACTTCGTTAGCCTCATCTCGTGACAGAGCTTGGTCGCGAACAAGTCTCGCGCCCTCTTCCAACACCGCGCCGACGCGACATTGCTGTTCTGAAAGCTCCAGTAGAAATTTCTGGAAAAAATGTTTATTCATATGAAAAGCTGATATACAATATATATATATATATATATATATATATATATATATATATATATATATATATATATATATATATATATATATAGTACCTGGGCGACCGAGCTTTGCTCGGAGTTTTTGGCCAAAAAAAAACATTAAAAAAAACAAACTAAGAATTTAAATAAATACAAAAAAAACATAATTAAAAACTTTGTGTCCGACCGGGATACGAACCCAGATACCTGTGGTTGTCATACTTGCGCATTGGCTGCTTGACCATGATGCTTATATCTGAGCGTGCGAAATTATTTTTAATTTTATTTTTAATTTTTAATTTTGCGTGGAATTATTAATTTATTGAAATAATGCAAAAGAAATCATAATAATAATAAAGCTCTATTTATTTATTATAAAGGCTTACTAACTAAATTTACATAAAAACATTTATTTAACATTATAATTTTACCTATTTATATATAAATTTAATTTAAAAGTATGCACAGCTTTTTATAAAAGTATTCCATTAAAATTTTATTTGGTTAAGAGTATATAAGGAGCCATTTTAGTTGTACAATAAAAAAATGCCTATATCACATTGCTGAAATATAAAATTATATAATTTAGTGACTATTTATTAACTTATAATTTTTTAACTAATAATTTTGTAATCTGGAATTAAATTATTTTAAAAATCTTCATATTATTTGAAATGATATTGTATATATATAAATTATCATTAACAAATAAATAAATAAACAATCACAATAAATTAAATAATTCAATTGAGTAAATACTAAACATTTCACAATCATAAATATAAATAAAATTTCTTTCCATACATTAATTCTGACAATAGTTATAAATTAGGTTTTTAATTTCATAATTAAATGTATTTATTTAGTAAAAGTCTTTTTCATGTATAGACCCCTCTCGGTTAAAAGCCTCCTCCAAAGTAGCCCTGCATAGAGCTCTCCGTTGGAGATTATGCTTGTATGATTGCAAAGGGTTTCTTTTCAAATTTTGTTTCCAATATATAATTTGTTTCTGATATGCCTATAAAGTTTATAATTTTATCTTTGTTTTCTTTTGATTTGTTGTAGGAAATGCTGCTTTTAATTCTAGAAGTTTTTCTGGTGAAGATATGTAAACCTTTGTTCATTGTATGTCTGTTTTTCTTTGGAGGGTTACGGTCGAACTCCCCCATAGTGACCGGCCGTACTGGTGGATAAAGATGAGGAGGTTCCTACGGTGTTTAATATACTGTATCTTGCTGTGTTGTTTTCAGTTGTTCCTGGTTATCATTTGTGTGGTTGAAAGTTAATTTTGGTTTTTGTAATATAAAGTCTTTAATATTACCAGGTATGGTTTTCTTTGTATGTTGTTTATTTGTTAGTTTTTGTTTATAATTGAGGTAAGGCGTTTCTGGAGATACAGGCAGACTTCTTTTTTATTTCCGTTTAGTTTAAGACTATTTTTTCCTCTAGTTCATGATAGGATTTTTCACCTTCTTCTACTCTGAACATAACCAAGTTCTTACGCCTAATATGTCTTTCTAAATTATTTATTGAGGTACTTTGTTCCTGGATTTTTTTCTCAAGAACTTCAATTTTTATTTTTAACTGTTTAAATTTCTCATTTCACAAATTATTTTGTTTTATTGTCATCACACACAGAAAAGATGGTTTTGCACTGATAGTATCTTTAAGTTATGTTTGTCACTTTTGTATTTGTTTGGTAGGTGAATTTTTAAAAGCTCATTTGTTCGTCAACACATCAAGACTTGGTGATGTTTACATATTGCCCATAGGTTTTATTTAAAAATTTACTATTTTTCTTTAGATTATTTTCTCTTAAATATATTTAAACTTGATGTAAATACGGACACGATGTTGACAGTTGCACAGTGGCGCCGCCTACTCACCAGAAGTGACAATGCAAAAATTGTGAAAATGCAAAAGAAAATCGCATGAAAATTCGAAAATTCGCGTTTTTCCAGATATAAGACTAATCTAGATCGATATATCGCCCCCGAAAACCCCTGCATGCTAAATTTCATGAAAATCGTTGGAGCCGTTTCCGAGATTCAGATTATATATTGATATATATATAGCTCGTTTAAATATATAAGATATATGTATTGATACAATCACTAGAGGAGTGTAAATAATCTCATGGTCTATCACCTCCTCTAGGAAGCTCCATCCAGGAGTGCCGCTAGGATATCCTCTAGAGCCACTCCATACCAGCTCCACTAAGCCAGAGATTGATATTGCAACAATAGTCCAATATAACTTATAAATTATACATACCTCATGTGAATGGAAGTGTTCTTTCAAAGCAGCCAGATACACCCCCGGTCCGTCAACACCACCCTCCTCTGGCAAGGGGGTAGCATTCAACCGCTCCTCTCCGTCCAGGAGTGCCGCTAGGGCGTCTTCTAGGGCCGCTCCGTACGCGCCGAGCTCTACTGAGCAAGTGGTCGATATTGAGACCGGCCGGGACGCGGCCGCGCTGCCTGTGCCTTGGATCTGTGGAATTGGTTTTTATAAGAAAGGAACCATCCTGAAAACTTAATATTAAATATGTCAAACAATACTCTATTTAATGAAATAAATGAAAAAGATACTCAACGGCTCGTTTTAGGAAAGAGAACGGTTTTTTATTCAAACAAAAATCAACCTATTAATATGTAAAATAATATAGTATTTAATGTACATACTTAATAATAAGGTACTAAATGATGTAACTATATTTTTTAAAAATAATCGCCTTTTAAAAACAAGTCCTTAAATATGTAAAATAATATTCTATTTACATTAAAAAACGATAATTGAATTAAACTGTATTATCTATTTATAATTTTAAAAGCAAATATTGAATATACAAAAAATATACACTATGCATGTGACATGTGTGTGTGTGTGTTGCCAAATGTTTGTATGAGGAATGTAAGCAAAAGTAAGAAGTATTTACTGCCACATTTCGCTTTAATATAGAAATAAATAGAATTAAATTTTTTTTTAATACCCATGGCTCACAGCTCAATAAACATTTAAACTGAATAATTAGTTAAGCAGTATACCTCAGGCCCTTCGGTAGGACTGGTGGGCTCATCCATTTCTGAAAGGGCAACTTGGTCGAAATTCTCTTGCTCCGTACTAACTGGCTCATTGGTGTTAGTCAACAGTTGGAACAGGCACATGACATACATCATTATGGACTTTTTGTCTGGATTTGGGGTATTTACATCTGGAAATTAATTGAAATATTGTATGGTTAATTATAACAATATGTAACTATATATTTATTTCGTACGAAATTTTCATATTATAATAATTTAGTACTTTTATTGTCCCACTTCTGGACACGCACCTCTTCTGACACTTCGACAAAAAAACATGTTACAAACTAGTTTTTACTTTTTAAAAGCTTATTTTTATATAAAGTATATGGGCTAGAATGTTACACACATTATGATTATATGGTACAAACCCTAACTTTGAGATGTGATTCTAACTTATTATCATAAAAATCTCTAAAGTCTGCTGTCTGACTCATATTTATAAAGCAAAACAAAACCAAGATACATTGATATATAATAACATAGATACACACTTCCTAACAAATATCTCTTCAAAAATTGGCGTCGACATGTAACTAAAGAATAAAATCAAAAATTGAAAGTTCTACATAATCGTCTAAACACAAATTCGAACTTACGCAAACCGCATAAAGTACTTTTTTAAACGAAACAACGAGCGTTTTAGTTTTGTCATCCGAAAAGCAATGAATAAAAGAGATTTAAAAAAAGCGCAGTTCAATTTCGTATAGTGCACTTATTTTGAGGACACTTTTGAGACTCTAATTGTATATCTTGAGTTTTTGTACATCAATGCTAAGATCTATACAGATAAATAAAATTGAAGTGTCTGTTTGTAATGTCAAAAAAACAGCGTTTCTCTAAATGCATATGAAATTATATACGGTACTTATAAGAAAAACACATTTTTTAAAATTTTTGTCTGTCTGTATGTTTGTTCCGGATAATCTCTGAAACGGCTGGACTGATTTTGACGGAACTTCCACTAGAAGATAGCTGCTGTTATAGGAAGTAACATAGGCTACTTTTATTTTAGAAAAAGAATTAGGGTTCCACTCAAAACATTAAAACGTACCTAGACGACGGACGAACCGGAGCGAAGCGAGGGTGAGTCGCTAGTATTATTTATAATTAATATTAAAAAAACATACCTTCAGGATCCAACAATCGATCAATATTCATATGCCTCTGCGCAAGCGCAAACGCATGTTCCAATCTCTGGGCGGGCGTTAGTCGCAGTAGCGTCGTGAAGTCGAATAGCTGCGGCCTAAAGTGGTGCAGTAAGGCGTTGAACGCGAGACCGTCCGACCACGACGAGGTGAAGTTCTCTATTCTGACTCCAGTGTAGTTCTAGAAGAAAAATAAGATTTATACATAGTTATTTAATAATTAACGGTTTGTATGGAATAGATAGACGATAGTACATATACATAGGTATGATGAGTTATTGTGGGTTGTATTATAACGTGTTTTATCGTGGGAATTATATAATCTCCGGTGGGAAAAAGTAGCCTTTGACACTCTTCTGCCCTTCAACTATCTCCACACTAAAAATCAATTCAATCCATCACTCTGTTTCGACATGAAAAAAGGACAAACAAACAAACTTTCACATTTATAATATTAAGCATGAACTTTTAGAAACGTCGAATTTTCAGAGCGCCTTCGTCGCGTATAAAGAACGCAAGTCATCTCCACATATTCTTCATTGATACGCATCGACAGTGCATCGACGGCGCGTTAATTAAGTCATCGAGTGCATTCCCTTATTAGCTTTACTCGTAATAAACCATATTTTGGAAGATAACTTCTCCCAACTCCTAAGTGTCGTATCCGTTTGAAAGTTTGTGAAGTCTAAATGAAAATACAATAAATTGATATCAACTGCAAGAAATATTTTGTTAAAAAAATATTAGTGATTTCAGTTTTACTTTAGATAATTCGAAGTGACGATGAAGTGTGATTCGTTACATATTTTATATCTATAAATTATGTTTCATAGTCTCAACTATAAGGAAACTATGTCAATAATTCCTTTTCATTTAATTAATCTAGTTTAGTGTTGTTGATAAGCGTACCACTTGAAAACGGTGTAGCTACTTTTTTAAAGTATTCGAAATAGCCGTCGAAGCCAGGAAGATTGGGAAATTTGGTGTACCTGAAATGCTGCTTTAATTTACAGAATTATAAACTTAAATATAATAAACAAAATAATGTTCAATATAACATTTCTGTTACATTGTCAAATAGTATATAAGAATAATAAAAAGAAATTTATTACTATTTCAATACCTGTGTATGAGTCCTGCACCAACCCAACAATGCCTTCTCGAGGTTAGTTTGCTGAACTTCAGGCATAAGCTCCTTTAGGTGATAATGTACTTGCCAATGCAAAATTATACTCCATACTAGACCTGCGAAAATAAAGTATCAACATTTAAATAAATATCTACAATTTAATATTAGTTACTTAAAAAAATATTTAAATTAAATTTAAGCATAATTGTTCACATATAAGTCCTTTTTTCAGATTAGATCTTATATAAAGATGCACTTTAAGCTAGTTGTAATGTAACAATACAGTAGGAGTAGTACAGGTAGGCAGGTCCAGGTAGGTTATAGGTAGGTAGGTAATACGGAACCTTTCTCCGAAACAAATTCGAGACCCACCTAGACAAATATATTATTCAAAAATCTACATAATCATTTTTTTTATTAATAAGAAAAAATGATTTTTAGTATTCCCTATACATAGGTATATATCCCTATACATAGAATACATCAAAAATTGACCCTGTATAATATTTTATTCTTTACTATAGCGAAGTATTAAAACATCAGAGAAACATTTACCAAGTATAAGCTTCGGGTTGCCATCAACAATATCGCCGCTGTTTATATTGACGAGACGCACGCCGGCCGCGGCTAGCGCGTGCAACGCAGCGTTCACATTGTTCAAGTGATGGACACGCATGCGCCCGCGTTCGCGTTTCTGGAAAATTTTATAATAAAATAGTGAGTTCGAGCCAGTTGTAATAGTTTAACTATACAAATATTATAAAGAGATATGATTTAATTTTTTAAATGTTTGTTTTATTGTATTATTCCACGCAAAATATAGTCGCTAATTTCATAACCATCGTGACAAGGCGCAAGATTGACAATCACAGGTTCGACGCCCGGGTTCGACTCCCGGTCGGATACAAAGTTTTTACTTTTATTTATTTTTTGTATTTACTCAAGTTTTTAGTTTTTTTCTATCAGCTATAAAATACGATATAACAAAAAAGAACTCCAGGTCGGCCACGTACTTAATCCTTATTCCTTATCCAACTAAATAATTTCATAATCAAGTCTGATTATGTACATGTAAATAGTACCCCTTTAAATTATTCGAATCGGAAGTTCGTTCAGATTTATTACGTAAAACGTACCCAAGTAAAGCGAGAGTAAGTCTCTATTTGTAAATAAACTAAAGAAGACATTCATAAATCAGTACAAACTGTTAATATTCGCAATGCCAATACGTTTGTATTCGAACTGCAATAGGATGCTAGTCAAACAGTCTTCACCAGGAATATCAATTAAAGAATCTAAACAAATACAAATACACACACAATAATCAGACTACTATTAAACACGAGAAAGTTTGTATGTATGTTTGTTACTCCTTTACACTGAAACGGCTGGACGGATTTGGATAAAATTTTGTTCACGGATAGACTATAACTTGGTACTCCAAGTACAAATAGAAGCGAGGGTAAATCGCTAGTATAAGATAATGGAACATTATTTGCATATATCGGTATAATAACTTACAAATTGTTGCGCGGTGAGGATCTCGAGTAGCGACAAAAGCACTTCCCCATCGCGCAGATCTTGAAAAAGGTCTTCCACAAGCGGCTTGCCAGACTGGAAATGGAAATATAAACATCGTTAGACAAATTACAGCATTACTGTTATTGAATATATTAAAAAATTAAGATATGAAATTCTTTTTTAAATACATACTTACCTATATAAAATAGATCTAATTTTATCAAAAACTTTAAAAATAAAGCTTCATTCAGTTCATGTTAACATTTACAATTTAAGTTCAAAAAAAAATATTTCTATATAAACTTTGCAATCCCTTTTCATGTCTTTTGAGATCGATTTCAAAAGATCCTTAGGGAGAAAACTTTCCTACAAATATTTATTCCTGTCCAAAAATTCAAAGCGACTTTGACTTCACAATTCACATAGATTAATGAATCGGGACAAAAAATATATAAAACATAAAATAAAGCAAATCTTTGTAAAGCCTTAGCAGCGTTTCATAGATAATAATAATTATTCCACTATTATAGTTTACCCGTATTTACAAACTCGCTAAGATAATTGCTTAATCAGATGTTGTACTGAATCAACTTCATTTCCTTTAACATGATAAAATATCCTAGGTAAAGACTAATTGGGTATCAAATTATACCTCCAATATCGTTATTACCTGTTGTTAAAGTAACCACTTGAATGAGATTAGGTTCTTTGACAAATTACCTTAGGGAATAACCAACATTACGTAGTCATATATAATTTTCAAGCAAGGGTTTATCTTGTTAAAGCAAATCGGTTAAACCGTTTCCGAAATTAGTGCGTACAAACGAACAGAGAAACAGACAAAAATTAGTAATTAATAATTAAATATATGTAGTATTGTTATCGAAGCCCCCAATAATAGATTTCCTCAAATATCTTCCATGTACAGACAGCGATCAGTTACAATTTTATTATATGTATAGATGAATTATAATTTGGTAATTGAATACTTTATTTTTTGCCCGCATTAAGCCCCGAAGACACCCACAAGATTCATAACCACTAATGTTGAGAATATTGATACCCAGTCAAGTACCTATATGTTTTTTATAAGTATGGTTTAAACGAAATGTTGATCCGAGTACATTATATTAATTTAGTTTAACAAAAATATTATTAGAAAATTCGTCAAGTGCACCCGCATTTGTGTTGAAAACTATTAAGATTTATAACAATTTCGACGCGTGCATTAGGTACATTGATTACCGACAATACGGGTATAGCACGTTACTTAGCTATAAATAAATTATTCTATTCCAATTGCACGAAATTCTAATTTCACTTAATCATTTACATTTATGCAAATATAATCAAATTAATGGTCGATTTCTAATCATCTTCAGAAACGTAGCGAAAATACCTATTATACTTGTATTGATGTCCAACTTCTTACATCTTCTACACAGATAAATAAAATTGAAGTATCTGTTTGTAATGACAAAATAATAGCATTTTACTTAATGCATATGAAATTACATACGGTACTTATAAGAAAAACAGAATTTTTAAAATTATTGTCTGTCTGTTTGTTCCGGCTAAACTCCGAAACTACTAGGTCGATTTAACGGGACTTTCACTGACACATAGCTGTTGTTATAAGGAGTAGGCTACTTTTATTTTCAACTGACTTCAAAAAGGAGGAGGTTCTCAATTCGACTGTATGTTTTTTTTTATGTTTGTTACCTCAGAACTCCGTCATTTATTAACCGATTTGGACAATTTTTGTTTTGTTTGAAAGGATATACTTCCAGATTGGTCCCATTTAAATTTCAAAAAAAAATACCACCCCTAAGGGTGGAAAAACAACTAATGATGAATTTAACCTACTTCTAATTGTCATATTGACTTGAAACTTTGCAAGTATTTCTATTTCCGTCGATAGTACAGTGGTTCGGTGTTGTTGACCTGATCTGATGGCAAGGCCAGAAGGTGGATAGGTGGAACTCTTCAACGGCTAATAGTAGATACTTTGAGTTTGGGCTTATTTTGTTTGATTTGACAAGCCTAACACGTTAGAATCCTTACTTTGCTACTACTGTCAACACTAAAAAGGGAAAAATAAAAACTTTTTAACAAAAAAATAAAAACCGACTTCAAACAAAAGCACTAAAAAGTGAAAAATAACTGGTTGGTAGTTTTCATTTACTATACATACCTAATCAAATATTTTCGAAGTCGGTGTGCTTTGCTTTGTATGGGCTGGGACCGATTTCAAAAATATTTGATTAGGTATGTATTTAATAGGTAGGCTTTAATTACTTAGCCAAAGCACACCGACTTCGAAAATATTTGATTAGGTATGTATAGTAAATGAAAACTACCAATCAGTTATTTTTCACTTTTTAGTGCTTTTGTTTGAAGTCGGTTTTTATTTTTTTGATAAAAAGTTTTTATAGAAAAATAGGGTTCCGCAAAAAAAAATTTTTAACGTAGATACCTAGGGACGAACCCGAGCGTAGCGAGCGTAAGTCGCTAGTTTAATAAATAAACAAATATAAGGTACCTAACTAATTAATGAATCTAGATCTAATTTAACGACTTCTAGCTCACAGGATAATTCGATTGCTACTTTTCAGAACACCACACATTCATGTAACGGGAAGCCGCAAATTCAATACGTTTCGTTAGGACAATAAAATATTATAACGCTATGGTCGCTCGTGTTCCAGCACAAAATGATATTGTCCTTAATTGCCCGCCGTGCGCGTCGATTAAACTAAAGTTTTTTTATGCTGTTATTACACTTTGTCTAAATTGCAAGGTTGTTATTTCTGTTTGTGCGCTAGTTGTATTCGACTTAGCCGGTCATTTTCATACATTTTTTGCCATAATTCACCACTACTTTCAAAGTCTTAAATTAGTCGAGTAACTTAACATGTAAAATAAAAACTAAGGTCATTTTATTACTTGCTTTATCTAGGGTGAAATACCTACGGGATAAATATTTGTATGGGAGTCCATAAATTTTCTTCTTTTTAGTATCACTTTTAGAAATCTACACTAAGAAGACTGACATTAAAACAAATTAAAATTCGAAACCCTCCCACGTAAACAAAACCGCGGCCTACAGATAATTTATTAAAAAATAAACTTGACAATAAGATAAAACTGACTCCTTCACTCTCACTTCGATTATAGGTCATACGTTTAAAAAAACGTAAATGGATATTTAGTAGACCATAATGTAAGCTTTACTATTACAAAAGCTTATACTGGACTATTATTACCAACGGATTTAATAATGGGTATAATAGGTCTTTATGTTTATGATCGAAACACATAAACACCCTTTTTACGATTTGGTAAATATAATATTTACTAGGTACATACATACTGTACATGTATGTAACTAATGTAACATACTGTACATATGTATGTATTTAACTGCCTCGGTGGTGTAGTGGCTAGCATGTACGGCTGCACATCCGGAGGTCCTGGGTCAGGCCAAGTTTAGTTATTGAGTCTTTCTGTATAGTAAGTCTCAGTAACAGCCCGGAGTTGGGAAGTTGGCGGTGTTTCACCCCCGTGCCTCGGAGAGCACGTAAAGCCGTCGGTCCTGCGCCTTAACTCTCACCGGTCGTGTCGAGTGGCCGTCCCACCGGAGTATGAGAGTGATAGGAATAGAGAGTGCACTTGTGTCTGCGCGTACACTTGTCCACTATAATATCTCCTGCGCAGTTGGCTAATCTCAATGAGATTGGCCGCCGTAGCCGGAATCGGCCCGGAGAACATCATCATCATCATGTATGTAATTAATTAGGTAATTTTAGAAAACTGTATTCGAAAATACTTTATAATTGAATCATCCGCTATATACTGATAATAACTTTAAACATTTAAGAAGACACACATAACATAATATACCTATTGATAAATAGTTACAGACAAAACAATTCGATAGCTACCTTTTTCTACTATTTGTCAACCGTTTTTTTTTTAGTAACTATTGACTAACTTTAGTGCTATCAATAAAGATTTTTTATATAGGTACTATATAGAAATTCTAATTATATATATTTCGACCACAAGGCGAATACCAGTTACAATAATTTCCATAAAATAGTCAAACTCTCAAAAACACTACACCTTCGCATCACGCTTTCGAGGCCAGTTGAGTTTTATCAAAAGATTAACGTGTCTGATGCTATCGCTACGCCCGCGCTTTGAGCCCATCAATATTAATTAACAGCAAGTGTAGTAACCCGCCGAATAAAAAGCCCAACGCAACTTTATACTGCTTGCTGATAAAATAATTGAAACTACTTCACTCCTATTATAATCTAAGGGGCCTAGCCCATATAGTGTAAGATCCGTTTACAATATTAAATCTTAAGATATGTATATAGTACTAGCGACTCACCCTCGCTTCACTCGGGTTTGTCCCTAGCTTGCTTCCCAATATAAACTGTCATCCCCATTTTCACCCCCTTTAGGGATGATTTCCGGGATAAAAAGTATCCTATGTCCTTCTCAGGGTCTCAAACTATCTTCTTGCCAAATTTCATCTAAATCGGTTCTAACAAACTCACAAATTTTAGGTGTTTATAATATTAGTACAGATAAAGAACTAATATTAATTAAAATATTAATAATTTATATGTAAAATAATTTTTTTATTATGTTATTCATAGCTACATACATATTTTTGCGTTGAATTGGGTCTCCCTACTACGCCATCTTTTACTGCATGAGGTGGGTGGTTTTTAATGATGGATATTTATCCCGCCAGACCAAAAACAATTTATAGGTATGTAGCCTCATAAAAATTAATCAAATTTGACTTTTAGCTGACATCTACAACCGCGCCATACAGATTTTAGGGGTGCGTAGCTAAAGGCAACACCGACAGAACCCTTATAATTACATCACGTTTCGTTTATCATTGTCCGTATGTCACGGCCATTTTACTTCAAGACTATAATTTCTTATGACTCATTAGAAAATGCTGCAGTCATATTAAGAAAAATAAAAAAGTGTAGCACTCCCACACAAGTGACAGAGTAAAAAAATTAAGTGCACATAACACTGTGGCCATCTTGGCATGCTAGATCTTTAAAAAGAGATATTTATTTCTTAATTAGTTCTTTATTTAAGTCAATAGTTGCCGAGTTACATGATCAACGTTCATGCAATTGGAAAAGATACGTCGAGTTGAGAGATTTTCTTTGGTAGCTTAGTTGGTTTGTTGTCATACAAACACCATGAAATACTTTATTCGAGCTGCTGCATAAACAAATATTATTTTATTTTAAATGTCAACAATTTCGTATATTAAAATATAATTCAAAACTGTTTGATGAAACCCTCGGGGCGCGAGACTTGCATTTGTTAATATAAACGTTTATTACTATACAGTAACAAGTCGTAATAACAACGATTTTGTCTCGTCGCATCGTTAGCGAAGTTTACGACAATACTTTATACGATAGTTTAATGGCTCTATAAATTTTGTAAGTCTAATAAATTAATATGGAACACTGTCTTCCTAAAGCACTTATTTGACATACTTTATAATATCGTTAATAAGTAATAATATCCACTAGACAGATATCTATTACAGGGGACCATGTTAACGAAACCAGGATCGCGCGTAAAATATACCATATCATAAACTGTATGGCACTTTAAATAATAATAACCCATCGTGTTAGCAAAAGCTCAATGTAAAAAAATTTTAACGCCTTACCTTAGCCAACTGCGAGTTTATCCATTTTGCGAATGTTTTCTTTTGTACGTCCTCTCGTTCATCTGAAAACAGAGAGGAAGCTATAATATATTGTAAACCTATGCTATGTACTACTATATTAAATATGCATCACGGCTATATATGTATATCGGAGGGTCAATGCAAAGGTTTCGCCCTGTTGCCTTCCTTAAATGAGAATTAAATATCGATGAAGGAAATGTTTACGTATAAGTACGTACATACATACACAATGATCCACATTAGACTACCATATGTTTCTGAGAATAAACACAGCGTGATTACAGTAAGGCAGTGTAGCCCGATGGTAACGCGTTCGCTTGAGAAACAAAGTGAAACGGGTTCAAATCCCGGGTCTTGCACCTAGCTAGGGAGAGAACCTAGCAAGTTTTCGAAAGACATATGAAGTCCGCCAGCCCGCAATTGGCCAGCGTGGACTATGGCCGAATCCCTTTCCGTATCGATGGGAGTCCCGTGCCTTATAATGGAACGTTAAAAAGGGCTGACTACAATAAATATAAATACGAGTGGAAAGCCGAAAACGTTAAGTAAAATGTTTCATTTATTTATTAATCCTTATTTTATAGACACCTTCACAAAAGCATCATTTTCTGATCACTCTGCATATACAAAATCAAGATTAAATCCTTAATGAAGTAAATGTTACTCATTTAAACAGTGTAATAAGCAAACGTTTGTCGATGCTTCATAGTGATGTATTAAAAAAGTAATATATTTGAAGTAGATCTATCTAAGATTTAAATTAATCAAAACTGTCTTTATCGTTATTTTTACCAACAGCCTTGAAATACGAAAATCTTGAATAGAAATTCTAAATCGATTTTAGTGGAACTTGTTATCTATTAATTATTAGAATCGAATACTACTATATATGTTTATTAGTGTAATAATTAGTACAAACATAAAAATTTCAATTTACATAAATCCTCAATACGGCCATCGTTTGTTTTGAAACCAACCAAAACTTCCCAAGTCTTCAACAACGTCAGCATTACATAACTGTTAATTGGCACTTGACAATATCTCAATAACACAATAGCAAACGTCTTCGACCAACAACTATCTGCGACGAGTTTATTTAAAACCTAGCTCTCAAAATGTGAGGGCTAACAAGACTAACAAAGATAGCTAAGTCTGAGTGGATGCCTAATTAGCAAGAACCCGATAGAAATATTTATCGAGGTCTCGTTATATACCTATACGTGGACAATCTATATAAATAAAAATGAATCACCAAAATGTATGTACGCGCATAACTTTGGATCGACTGCACCAAATTGGATACCTAATTCTTTTTTTTAGGTTTTTGTCAGGAAGTTTTGTATAGAAGAAAATTAAAAGATTTTTTTTTTTACTAAAATAAGTTTTTTTTTTTAAATATCATGATATGAATAATGAGTGAATGAAATAGTTTTTATCCCGGAAATCATCCCTTAAGAAGGTGAGAATGGGGATGAAAGTTTGTATGGGGAAGTAAGCTAGGGACGAATCCGAGCGAAGCGGAGTCGCTAGTGTATAAATTACTAAATGTATAAAATATATAAATATTTTAATACAACTATAATAAATATATAATATTAAGTTTTTCTTCACAGTTCCTTTTTGCCCTGTTGGCCTAACACTATTTCCATTTTCCCAAATACCCCATGAACAGGCTACATTGATTAGAAGAGTAGAGTCCTCTTTTAAAGATACATGAGTCTTCACACGGGTTTATTAAATTTTAGCGTTTAACACAACTAGAAGCTAGGTACATTCATTAAATCATATTTGGCAAAAAATAAACCTATGCTTTGACTTTTAGAAGTATTATTACATTGACAAAACATTTCTACATGTTCAATGATGACATGTGTTCCTACATTTTTCTAACGGCAACATTAAATATTTATTATTCTTATAATCATCGTAATAAATCTATAATATAAAAATGAATCGCTGAATGTGTTGGTAAGCGCAAATCTCGAGAGCAGCTGAACCGATTTCGCTAATTCTTTTTTAAAACATTCCTTGAAGTACGAGAATGGTTCTTACGGAGAGAAAAATTAAAAAAAAACATGAAAAAGTCTAAAAACAACACTTTTCTATACTCCCATACAAAAGATTCGTAATAATACTTAAAAGTCAACTTGAACTTTAATACCATACCATAAAGTTTAAGTGTTAGTTGAGAGGTTTCGGGAAGGCAAAACAATTGAGTGACGTTAGTATCGTATAAATATTAATGTCAATACGAGTATTTGTCAATATTATTAACAAAAAAAAAATATAATTTATATGGTTAACGCTGGCTAAAAACTATTTATATCTATTTAAAACGTACCTAGCGACAAACCCAAACGAAGCGAGGGTGAGCCGCTAGTATATTATAAAAACATTATATATAATAACTACTCTGAAATTTTTTAACTAGATATATTGCAAATTAATCAATTAAGAACAATTTTAATGGAGCGGAACTATTTATTATAACTTGTTCGACCAACGTGTGTTATTATGCGATCTCAAAATGTATTCAGTGATTAAGACATGTTGTGCCGGTGAAAATGTGGGCAGGAAATGTGAGTCGGAAATTACATCGAAAGACGTGCTTGCCTGTTATCGCTACTTCAAACAAATTCAATTTAAACTTTCCTCATTTGAGTGAGCTAGAGGTAACACAAAAGAATACATTAACAATTTCTACGCTATTATATCTACACTAATACTAATCTATACTAACATTATAAAGAGGCAGAGCTGTTTGTTTGTTTGTTTGAACGCGCTAATCTGAGGAACTACTAATCCGATTTGAAAAATTCCTTATTTTAGTAATTATAGGCTATATATGTATAATATAAAGTCTATCTATTGGGACGAACCCGAGCGAGTTACTCTTTATTCGTTGTGTGCCTACTAATGTGTTCATATTAATTAACATAATCAATTTTGTGCGACGAAAGAAAAAAATCAATCCAATTTTCAAATTGAAACAAATAATATTAAGCTAACGAAAAAAATCATCTTCAAATAACGAAAAAACGTTCGCTAATTAGAATTCCCTGAACATGCAGTGTCCAACAGAAACAATTCGTCAAATAAAATACCACTTTTACTTCATGTGATACTTTAGAACACGTATCACTTTAAATGCAAATTGTGATGCACTCTCACTGACAACTGTTCGAGCATATATCGCAAACTGATACGGGAGCCATGCGGTGCCCGTTAGATTCGCTTCAGCGATCATACACCACCGCACCCATAATGTGGACTTGGTTGACCTCGGCCAAATATTCCAATTCTCTTATTTCAGTTGATTATTCCTAACATCTGTTATATTAGACACTGAAAATCTATACGTATAATAAAATTCTAACTGAATTGAATCTTTACATTAAATATTTTTTTGAAAATCTTATTGAAATAGTCATTACTATCGATACAAAGGCCGAAGTTTTTTTTATATAAATAATAACACTATCCCGAAATTGGAATGGCCACAGACCAACAATAATAGGATTTAGAGAAGATTTCAACGTACAGATTTCATAACCTAATTCTGGCTTTTGATATTGTCATAGATATTCGTAGTAAAGAAAAATATAATGAAATTTTAGGTTGTAGATTGGAACACATGCTAAAGTGATTGCTCGCACGCATGCAGGTTCCGCAAGACACGCTTTATCAGCGAGCGTAATGGTTTTACGTCTTTATTGCGACCTTGGTAAGATCGATCATTGTATCCAAATACGTGTGTAACTAATTTGTAATGCTAATTATGCCGGATGAAGCGGGTTCGATTCCTCTTCTATTTGTGCATATTACTAGATATTTGTGCATAGACTAGATTTTACTAACATAAAATAAATTTAAAGTAGGTACCTACTTAATGCTTTATTACTATAAAATTAAAAATAGGTAAGAGTTATTGAAATAATTGAAGGGTCACGGCAATAATATTAAGTTTAACACAACCTTCCTACTATAATAGAGCTTTAAGCTCCATTTATTAATTATCCAGCATTGAAGAATTTTATACACCAAATGTCACTTAGACACATCTGTGTAATAATTTTAAAAAGCTTTGAAATAGTAATTCAAGTATAGATTGCGAAATGTAGCTAAGCTACATGTTTGATGCGCTCCAGCGACCACCGCGGCACCTTTACTCGTGGCCTTGAAGTCAACCTCACTGAGAGTTGAGAATTGAAATTCTTTATGTAACATTCTTATTTCTTAGTAAAATACTAAAGAGTGGTAAGCATTAAATAGTAAAACTTAACTTACAAAGTTAAGTTAACACACATTTTAAATTATATAAACGTAAAGAGACAACAGCAGAGATATGTGTTTAAAACAAATTGAAAAATTAGAAATTTTATTTAAAATATTTTGATTTTTTTAAGAAATCTTTATCCCTCCACGACCGCGGATACGCCGGCGTTACAGTTAACAATAGATTTCTTAGTAATTTAATTTATTTCTAAGAAATTTACCTGGAGGTTTTAAAATCTGAAGATTCTTAATGGATTTATTGTAACCATGGATACACGTATTACTATGCATAGAGACAATTCCATTAGTCTTCCTGATGCGTATATGAAGCAGTTCCCGCGGGATATTAGTACATTTCAATATAATTTATACGGTAGTTAGAGCCCGAGTGAAACTAAAGCGAGTCACTATTCTATCCAGATAAATAAAATTTTAGAGTCTATTTGTAATGTACAACTAACAGATTTTTAATAAATACATTTGAAAATATACATAGGTATATGGTACTTACCTATAAAAAAAAATCTTATTTTTTTATGTTTGTACCTACTAATATTCGAAACAGCTGGACCTATTTTGACGAGACTTTCACTGGCATATAGATGATGTTACAAAGAATGATTTAGGCTACCTATATTTTAGAAAAAGAATTAAGAGTTCCATTACAAAAAACGTACCCAGGGACGCCGCACCCGGGCGAAGCGAGGGTAAGCTGTTCATATTTCATATGTTTGTAATAGATATAGGTAACAGCATTTTTCGCATAACTAATCTAATTAATCAAATCCTGTACAAGTAGGTTCGTAATCAGTGCAGACGATAATTGTCCTAATACCAGCAATTTAGGTTGCTTTTACGATCTAATGGACCTTGTATATTATCTTATGCAAAGCTTATCACAAGATGTGTCATACATACATATCAAATAGAGAGCGAGAAGATATAGCGTTTTTTTTTTTTACTACACGCCTTATGAAATAAATGAATGCTAGTAGTAATAGTACGAAAATCTATACTTAATTATTATAAATGTGAAAGTGCGTTTGTATGTTTGTCCTTCTTTCATGTCGAAACAGAGCGACGGATTGGCGTGATTTTTTGTGTGTAGATAGTTGGGGGGCTGCAGAATGACATAGACTACTTTTTACCGCAAGAGATTATCTTATTTCCACGAAAAAACGTTTTGTAATACAACCCACAACAACTCATTATACCAATTAATAATGGTACCAGTTATTATTAAAGTTTTAATATAACACTAACAGTTTTTATCAATTTTCTAGATCATTTTATATCATTAACAAGCGGCTCACCCTCGCTTCGCTCGGGTTCGCCTCTAGAAAAGCACAAACAGATCTATCCCACGGGAACCGTTCATTTCTCGGGTATGAAAAGTAACCTGTTGTTTGACCGGCAATATAAGGTATCAGCATGCCAAATTTTATTAAATTAGGTGCGTAAGTTGTTGTGTACTAAGCTGTATAAGTTACTATAGTTTTTTAACTATCCCACGGAAACTCTTTAATTTTCTGGAATGAAAAGTAGCTAAGTAATTTATTTTTGTCATGTATGAACTATATTATTGTAAAGCTTCATTAAAATTCAATCAGTAGTTTTTATGTACTAAGCCGTATAAATTGCTATAGTTTTTTAACTATCCCACGGGAAATCTTTAATTTTCCGGGATGAAAAGTATTTAAGATGTTGCCCGGGGATATAAGTTACCACCATGCTAAATTTCATTAAAATCGGTTCAATAGATTCGGAGATTAGCCCGTACAAACAGATAAACAGACAAACAGCTCGCTCGGGTTCGTCCATACCTACGTATATGTTGTATTATCTCTTTAACCATTTGTCCAAATCATATGCAATAAAGGGGAAAGTCTTTTGTTTTAAACATTTTAAACGCTAAATTTACTTATTTTGATAAGAATTCATAACTGTTGATAATATGACCAATAAACATGACCTACCGATTTAAATTATTTTTTTAATATAAAAAAATACTTTTTGTGATTTAAATATAAAAGTTAGACATATGCTGTCGCTGACTATTTTGTAGGCATTTTTAAGCTCTACAACTTTTCTCTTTAACATAATCATATATCTCTCATCGTTAAGGCAGCGTTCGTAAGAAACGTTTTCGTTCGACCGTTTTTTCTCCGACTTACTTTGCAAATCCGACTACCATGAAAAAGACTTTTCATTCTTCGGGTTAATATATAGCCTATGACACTCAGAAAGAACGTGGCTTTCTATTGGTAAAAGAATTTTGAAAATCGGTTTAGTAGATCCAGAGATTACCCCCTACAACGTTACAAACTCACAAACTTTATACCTCTTTATAATATTAGTATAGATAACTCTAGCATACGTATACAAATATGTAAATTATAAGAACAAAATGATAGGTACTTAGGTACCTAATTATACTTCTACCTAAGTAGGTACATGCGTATGTACATAAAAACGAATTGTTATTGACTTCTTTTGTATATAATATGACCTATTGTAATTTCTTAACACAGACTTTTTATTTTACATGGATAAAATATTAATTCATTCACAAGTCCTATTCACGGCTTAATAAGATACAATCAGTATTCACTTAGAGAAGCATTCTGAATCTCATGGTGACTCGACGCACGAAGGCGATCTCGTGGGCGAGTACAATTTGATGGAAAGTAAAAGCCGTAAAAGTTCATCCAAATTATGTATGCTACGAGTTTAGTTGATATAATGTTAAAGTCTATACTATATATAATTCTTTAGAAGCAACATTAGCTTTACACAAGCAAAGTTTGATTAACCGAATTACACAAAGTATGCAGATAAGATTTAAGTAGATTAGAAAACGCTGTATTATCTACCAAATATAATAGTGGCAATGAAAAAGTTTAAAGTTCAATCAGTATTTGTGTACCAATATTTTAAAACATATTCCTTTTTTTTTTTTTTTAACGTTGGGAAATGCATTTACGCACGAAGTGTGGGACTCACCGGCGAAGCCAGTACTACCCACTAAAACCCAACAAAACCTTCCCCCGTCTTAATGGGGCGTCGCAGGATCGCTTACGCATTCAACTACGACGCCCCGACGGCAGGTCTGCCGGAGCAGACCACAACTCTCAATTCAACTCTCAATTCTCATAAAATGTAAAAATAATAAACTTCAAAAGAAGAAAACAGTACTGTTTTTCACCAACAAAAGTTAGAATGATAGAAACATACTGTTTCAATGAATGTATTACATATCTGCGAGACGCGAGCATTCCGCGCCGCTGCCGTGCGAGCCCGAGACCGCTTGATTTCTCTACAATAAAAAACATATCTCGACAGCACACGTCTCAATATGGGGACACTGGTTTCTCCCATTTACTTTAGACTTTTTATTATTATTGAAGAACTACTCATAAATAAAATGGTCTCATGATAGTTTCATGAATATGTGCAATAGCTGCCATTGTAGCTTAATAAATTATTTATTTATTAATTAATTATGAATTAGATTCGGACTCTGTATCGATAATAATGATTATTATCTATCAATAAGATTTTCCAAAAAATATTTAATATACAGATATGATTTAGTTAGAATTTTATTATATCTACAGTTAAGAGGTATCTAAGATAGACCTTATTAGACTAGTTTGGCCTAAAACACTCTTTAAGAAATTATTCGATACACGAATGTTTTTCAAAGAGATAAATGAAAAGTTTAAAAAATTAAAGTAATATAAAGACTATGTATATGTATAGAAATATTGCACATATTAAGTTAATTAGTCATGTCTCACGTTCTTTATAGTTATAGGTACTATTTACATTTTACACATAAAAATTAATAATATTTATTGTCATTAAAAAGCGAAGATGATGGTCTTAGAGCACATTATATTTTAAGGACATACTGAGAACACTCATATAATACTTTTACTCGATTAAGGGATGATTTCCAGGATAAAAGGTACCTGGGCAACTGAGATTCGCTCAGCGTATTCTGTAATCGAGTTTTTTCGGAAAAGATAAATACTAACAGCAAAACCTTATCAAAATTCCAAAAAGTTGTTATTAATAGTTTACTAAATCAAGTGTACATAGAGATCAAATCACAAAAGGACAGGTAGGTGTATTATGAAACCATGAATGCATAATCCTGACTGCATTATGCGACGTGTTATCATCCTCGGCGACATGGCGTCGCGTCATTCATCTAATTCTGTTGCGACCAACTGTCCATCACATACGAGGCTGTATGTAGACTACTAATATGAATAACTTGATGACACATAGTTATTATATTAGATTTTTAAATTCATTTTTATAATAAACTTTGTATGTCCATACTAATATTATTGATTTGAAAGTGTGTTTGCTTGTCCGTCTTTCACGTTGAAACGGAGTGACGCATTGGCGTGATTTTTTGAGTGGAGATAGTTGGAGGGCTGGAAAGTAATATAGGCTACTTTTTACCGCGGGAGATTATCTAATTCCCACGGGAAACCACGTTATGATACAATCTAAAAAAATATTTATGATCAGAATTACTTGACGCTTGGTATTAATTAATGCTCTTCAATATAATTAATTAAATACGTGTTTTAGCATTTTTCGAAATGCTCCGTAAAAAGGGGTAAAATAGGGTATTAAAGTTTTTATAAAACTACCTTTGTAGAGCTTTTTTTGTAGTTTTAGCGCGAGCGAAGCCCTGGGTTCTGCTAGTATAAGTACACTTTAGAAATTACATATTTATTATGCCAATTTCAGTGCATAATCTGCTTACTTGGAAGAAATCTCGTATATGTAGAATGTACTGTATATATTATTATTTTTGTAACTAAAAGCAATTATTGTTCCACCTTTTGGGGGTGGACTAGAGGTGATCTGTTGAACGGTTAATATGGAATAGATAGACTATATACTATATGATATATAGCCTATACCCTTCCTCAATAAACGGGCTATCTATTGCAAACAAAATTTTTCAAATTGGATTAGTACCTAGTTCCTGAGATTAGCGCGTTCGAACAAAAAACAACCAACCAAACAAATAAACTCTGCCTCTTTATAATATTCAGAATAGATAAAACCTATTGATTGGCCTTTGCCAATTTTTATATCGCGATACATAACAACGTATTTAGCTCATCTTTTATGAAGTCATTAAAAATAATAATTTAACTATTCGTATAATTAAATGTTACAAAATTTTCCATACAAATATTTTGGAAAACAAAGGTTCCCAATTCACGTACCTGCCTACTACGTATTACATTACAACGTGCTAAGTGCTAACAGCCTCTATGACATACATCAATATAAGTCAAATAGATTTGACATCTTACATATATTTTATGTACACATATACATTTATAATAAAACTGCAGAGGTCAAATGTCTGTACATAGAAAAAAATGCTTAAAACCGAGTCAGGGGATTGTAAGAAGAGAAATAGTACAAATCCAGATTTTTTAGTTTTTCTGTATGCTTGTCTGTTTGTACGGGCTAATCTCCGAAACTGTCGGACCGATTTAAATGAAATTTTGCATGGTGTAACTTATATCCCTGGTCAACATTTTGGATACTTTTTATCGCGGAAAATAAAAGAGTTAACTTATTCAGCTTAGTACACAAAAACTACTGATTGGATTTTAATAAACCTTTACAATAATATAGTTCATACATCAGAATAATAGTCTACTTTTTATCCCGGAAAAATGTACGGTTCCCGTGGGATAGATTTGTTCTTGTTTGTTGATTACTCTTTACAGGCGAGCCCGAGCGAAGCGAGGGTGAGCCGCTAGTCTATTTATATTTAAGTACCTATGAATGTTATACAAATGACATTTTAATAATGGCTACGCGACGCGATTTTAATATCATTTGTTATTATTATTTTGACATTACAATTGACTATATTGAACAAGCCTGTTGAATATAGTCTAATACTTATTAAAAAAATTAACATAATTAAATGATGTAATGAGAATTACCCGCGGCGATGCCTTTAATTTAAACATGACGAATTTTCAAACAAACTTTCAGCCCCTGTGTTTGTTATCCCTTTAGGGGTTGAGTTTCCAAAAATCATCTCTTAACGGATACCTACTTTTTTACTTGCCGAATTTCGTAATTAATCAGTTGACGATTAGTATTCCGCTTTTTAGATTAAAGATTTTTCTAGAAGGCAGCGAAACGTTAAACCTAAACAAATGCCATACTATACACACTGCACACAACCGACTTTACGCAACCAGCTAACGGCATAGAAGCGCGTAAACCATAACCCATCTGTCCAGTAATCCCGTTAAATCATTCATCAATCAAGTCTCGCTAATCTTAGCTTGGAAATTTCACCTATACTAATATGTGTACCTGGGCGATTGAGCTTCGCACGGCGTTTTGTAAAATCTTTTAAAAAGTCTTTTTAGTAAGTAGGTATTTACTTTTAAAGTAAACTTGCATTCTGTATACATTTGTAGTTAAAAATGAATAATTAACATAATATATAGATGACTCAAACAAGTAAAATTTTTGAGATAGACAACATAATTTTAACAATCCAAATATTGTCACTGTATTTTTATTAAGGCAGTGGTAGCCCAGTGGTAACGCGCTCACTTGGGAAACCGAGTGAACCGAGTTCAAATCCCGGGTCTCACACCTCTGATATTTTAATGTGCAAATCATTTCTAGCATGGTTACCACTTGCTTCACGGTGAAGGCAAACATTGTGAGGAAACCTGCATTTCTGAGAAGACCTAGCAAGTTTTCGAAAGACATGTGAAGTCCGCCAACCCGCACTTGGCCAGCGTGGTGGACTATGGGCCTTATCCCCCTTCGCATTGAAGGGAGGCCCGTGCCCAGCAGTAGGACGTTAAAAAGGGCTGAATACACAATGTATTTTTGTATGTTGTACCAATTTCAGTGGTCGCGGGATTATTTTAGCTCGGGGCTAATATTTATATCAGCCATATAAGTATTTGCGGACATGCATCCAGCTTATCTCATTTTTAGAGACCTCAGACAACAGGACAATGCACTGGGAAGGTCATTTATTTATTTAAAGTAAATTAAAATGTAGTATTACTTAATTCCTTTATAAATTAATAGCAACTTAGCAGTGACAAACATACTTATACACGCACACACAAACTTACGCAATTATAATAGTAACCAGATTCCTTTATTATGTACATAGGTTATATGTATACAATGAACCACATGTATATATTATACAAATATTATAAAACTAGTTAACTTTCTAGTCGATCGACATTTTGAAACTAGCGTGCATATTAAAAATAAAGTTTTTTGAATTTTATCGCCTATTTAATAAGGTTATATTAACATTACACCACAATTCTTAGAAGGGGAGCAATTATACACAAATAAAATACGCGAGCAGAAGCCGCTTGAAAAAATCTAGTTATTTATATATGTCATTAACCGTTTCCGTTAGTAAGCACAGTATTTTGAACTTTAAAGTTTTAACATTCATAAAATACACGCGACCCGAAGCTTCCATTCACGGTGCACAAGTTTAGTCATAAAATATTTTTTAAGGAAAGGGCAACTGTCAATATATAGACACAAACGAGAAGTTGTTCAGTTAATAAAGCCCGTTTTGTCTGTGAAAGTTGTTATCAATTTGTAATGATAAATTTTGATTGATGATAGAAAAAAATAGACTCAAACAACTTTGAAGTCGATTAAAACATATATAAATAGTAAATAGGTATGTAAACTTTGGAACTATGAAAATATTCTTAATTAAAAACACAACATGTTATCATGAAAACTCTACAAAACATTTACGCCAATTAGGTACATGGCTGTTGATACTTGATAACTAATATATCGTATTTTTAAACTTAAAAGAATAGATAAGACATTTCATAAGCTAAACGTTTGGAATTTATCGTCCATCTAATTTTTTTTTAATGTCCCACAGCTGGGCTCGGGCCTAGCTTCAATACGAGGGGGATCAGGCTATAGTCCACCACGCTAACCAAGTACCTATGGGTTGGCGGACTTCACATGTCTTTCGAAAACTTGCTAGGTTCTAAAAGTAAGGCAAGTGGTAATTATCTTAGAAATTATACGCACATAAAAATATCAGAGGTGCAAGACCCGAGATTTGAACCCGCTTCACTAGATTTCCCAAGCGAGACACTTTCTCAAACACTTTCCGTACGTACCATCAATGCGGAAGCACGTGTCACATATCGCCATCGAGAAACAGTTACACGGTAGGATGTAAGAGTATGTCATGAATAATGAAATACTGTCTGTTCTTTTTGAAACATCTGACTATTTGTTTACTCTATAGTGCAAGCTTTGTTGAGTATGTTAAGTAAACAGATGGTAATCTCGATTTCTCTTTTAGTATAATATTTAGACTACAGATTTAGATATTTAAGACTTTAGATAGTACATGCGTACACTAGTTAGAAACGTAATTAGTTAGAAAAGTCTATTGCCGTCATCGTTTTTCATAATTATTGGATGACACACTTAAAACTGTCATCAGACTTAATCTTACCAAAAAAATATTTTATAGCGTATTCTTTTTTATAAATATTTATACTTAATAGTAGTTTAAAACAGTTTTATTATAAGTGTAAATAATAATTAGTTATCATGTCAATATTATCGATCTAGTTTATAATTCTACAGATAACTCTTAAACAGGATATAATTAGAAACAACGCGTTATAGTATAAGTTAACACGAGCATCAATAGCACCGTCTGTCAAAACATCAAGTTCCGGCCATAAACATATCCTTGTGTCTAATTTAATAGAACAATTTATTTCACGTAGATGTGCATATATGCACAATACCAAAGCAGTACAATGTTATTATACTCGTATTATATTATTTACTAGTACATAGTTCTGCGAAAAGTATACCTCGCGAGCACAATTTTCTTTGCAACAATATACCTACCACTAAAGTTATAAACAATTTACTGCATTTTAAGGAGCTATTCTGCTCATCACAACGAATATCCTCATCAGATCTTCACCAAAATCATTCTACGTCAACGTAAAATACGACCTGTAGTCTGTAGAGGAGTACCAACAAACTGACAGAAGAAAGCAAATTTTGCCAGACTTGAAGCAAAGACGCTTCGCTCGGTCGGTCAATAATTAAAAGTAAACAAAAAACAAACTAACAACACTTTACATTTATATCTCATTTATATTCAATTTATACTTTGATAATAAGAATAACAATAACACGGAAATATTTTTAAATTAAAATTGCACATTCTAACAATAGGGACAAAACAAACGTTTAGTTATTTTTTGACAAAAGATTAATGAAATCTATCAATGTAGACTTTAATGTTAGCCAGATATGATAAGATACGTCGTTCGTCCTTTGTCCTTTAATAGGAACAAGTTATTGTAACGTTACTTAATTGCTTACAACCTAGACCTTTTTCAATCTAGAAACCTCGTTAAATTAATTCAATAAATTATTATTGTTTCAAATCATAAGGGCACTTTTCTGTTATTGGGATTCTCCTAAGATTTCTCCTTGACTTCGCCCAAGCCCTAAAGTAGGTACCGTAGGCTACATACTTATATAATTACGTTATTCGTGTACGCATCTCTTATTTATTTAAATTGGTAATATTTTCATGGCATTGATTTCTGTATATTTAGAATATGTATCGGTCAAAATTTAACTATCAAGCGGTTTATAATGTAAAATAAATTCAAAAAGGACGAAAGACGAATTAAAAATTCTCTCATGCCCGTCGTTTTAATTACGCGAGTTTTTACAACTAACGTCATAAATAGCTAAGTAAAGCTAATATAAAATGTTCATCAACGTCTATGAATTGTTGGGAAGAATTAGTGTCATGACATCACCCGAGTAATTGTCTGACACACACATAGACGAAGTGTCATAGGTTCGCTCTTATCGAAAGTAGCTATTGCGTGTTAGTTTTGGAAAACTTTAAACTAGGTTTTAAAATATTAACTTTTCGTTTTAACTTCTTTATGATATATTTGAAATTACATTAAAAAATATTTTTTTAAGTTATTAGCTGTATCGCTTTAAAAACTGATTGAATATCATTAAAAGGTTTGTTTTTTTTAATCTTTAAAATTTAAAGGTATTTGCACTCTTGGGATTATGCCAGACCGATCGTATCACAAAACATACATTAACATAATTTTCGAGTGAGTATTATACAAGTACAGTTTACTATTAGAAGGTAAAGCTTATCGATATCGGTATTACAAATTTAAAAGTATGATTGTTTGTTTGTTTATATGTTACCCAGCAATGTTACAATAATAATTATATAAAATCTGTATAAAAGTTATAAATGTGAAAGTTTGTGAGTATGTATGGATGTTTGTTACTCTTTCATGCCAGAATGGCTGGGATCTGAATTAAATTTGGCACAGGAACAGATTATAGTCTGGAATAACATAGGCTTTTTATTTCGAAAAAATATACGGTTCAAAAATATAAAAAATGTAGGGATAGAGTTGTTTTTGCTTTTCTAAAGGCGAACCCGAGCGAAGCTAGGGTGAGCCGCTAATATATTATAAAATAGACGTATTTTTTACATAATTTCTTTTGCCAAAATAACTTTGCTACTTTTAATTCAAATATTTTCCATGGAACATTAGACACACGAGGTGTTTTACGGACATCAGAGAAAGAGCGCGTTGCTACCTTTTTTATAAAACGATCGCAATCATAACTAATGTTGGAAGTTTTATAAGTAATGAACATTTCGCTAATAAATAATTAAGATTAAAACTAATCCTACATACAACAGCGATATGTCACGCCCCAATTGTGATAAAGAAAGCAACACGAAATCTTAGACATCTCAGCTTTCAGTAGATCAAGTTAGCAATGCATAATAAAGTTACACATGTTGCTAGCTAGTTTAGAATATTATGTAATAGGAGCATACTCTTGTTTCACTTTCAATTCAATTTAAACTAGTAGTTTTTGCGTATGCGCTTGCGCCGATGTTTTGACATATTTTGGAAGTTTTTATAACATGATTTTTTTTTTTTTTTTCAGAATAACTTCTTAAATTAAGAGATAGTGTTATCATCTTGCCGAACTAATTTTGATAAAACATATTTCACATTATATTACGAGATTATGTTTTACAAATTCTTTCCGCATACATACATCTCAATTTATTTTACAAGTACATCAGAATTCAGAATATATAGCTTTATAAGGCTCTATACCATAAAGGCTAAAATGGAACCTTTCATCATGTCTGTCTGTTAGTCGACAGACATGACAAAAGATTATTGGAGAGCAGTGACAAGAGAATATTGGAGTAATATTTACTAATGGCAAGCCATATCAATAACTCACGAGGTGAATAAATTTTGACCAAGTAGCAGAAGTAGGCTCTGAAGTTGTATAAAACTTATTTGCATTTATGAGTAAATAAATAACTAATATAATAATAATATTATATATTACTATAGTAATATATAATATTATATATTACTGTAATAATATATACTTACATAGTCCTTGTTTCATAGTGACAATTTAAGAAAAAAAAGTTCAAGATTATTTTTTATATGCACCGAGTAAAAGATAGTGTGATTCCTCTTTATATAAAATTTATACCTGTAGCAGGACAAACTTATCAACTTATTAAAAAAACAAAATATTATCAATTAATTTTCTTAAAATATTTAACTAATTATTGAATGACTTAATTTATTTTATTATAGTACAAAGAATATATACCATATGAGTGTATTTATTTTTGTTTGTACAATTATAGTTATAATTTTAATGTTAAAATAAGATTTAGTTAAACTCTTTAAAGTTATATTATCATAGTTAATTATTAAACCGCTCTTTGTAATTATGCTCTATTCAGTGTTGAGGTCATTGACTGAAATACATACTTCAATGTTATGAATGTGATATAATATAAAAATATATATAATACCTACTAGCATTCTGTTGATATGTTTCTTAAATATTTTTTATTAGTTAAAGTACATATGTATGAGGGAAAGACAAATAACATATTAAATGTAATTTAAAAAATTAGGACTTTTCTATTTAATAAGTAATTTACCAATTAAAAGAAATTAATTGTAATAATAAATATTATAATAATTTTATTGATAAATATTATATTTTACGCTATTGGATTATTTAAAAACTATAAAAGTCTACGAGAAAAGTCTTCGCAATTTTATCAAGTGTGTCTACAGTGTCAGATAAGATAATGTTCCACTATATTACTTAAATGTGAAGGAAAAAATGTTCTCACTACGCAATTTTTAAGGCACGATACTAAATTGCATCATAATTGGAATCAAACACTACAGTCAAGGTCTTACTTAACAACGAATAGACTTAAGCTAAGAGACTGGCGCCCGTGAAGAACCGCCTCTGCCTAATACATACCTACTGAACTCGGCTCCATTTTCTCACGCGATTATCTCACACAGGTGATCTGTTTTCAATCTAGTTTATGTGATGATACCAACTTTCTTAGACATGACAACACACACACCGCCACTCCCAACTAAAAACTTTGTTCAAACTTTGAAAACACCACAAAACTTTTTATAAACTTCTCGCAGCCAAAGTAACAGCACTTATATATTTATTTGCAACACTTTTTCAACTTTTACGTACAAGTTGTGTTAAAAAAGTAACAAAAAAACACGAAGACCATTATCACGGACAGTAACGAAACCAAACTACAAACAACTTCAAACGAGATGACAAGAAGGCAGCGGCTGAGCGGCCGCAGCGCAAGCGACGTGCGGCGTGCCACAGATAATAAAGTACAAAACGTATCACAGAATAGATAGTACAGCGCTATCGGTCGCAGTAAAAGTTCAAATTAATTAGATTAAATAGAATTAACTAAAAAAATATATTGAAAACTTTGATTAGAGTATAAATTTAGCGTTTAAGACTAGCGTAAACAATGATCTGTGTTTGGTATTAGTACCGTTTCAGACAATTTACTACTATTAAATATTCATATTTATAAAGGATTCTTAATACTATATTAATGATAAATTGATATAATACAAAACCATTACTTTCATCAACCATCAACCGTTAACCTTTAGACCAAAGTATACACACGCTGAATCTAAATTACTTTATTACTTATATTAAAAAGAGAGTTCATTAACTTGTCTGTCCGCATACAGTGCATGTTATGCCATCAGTTAGTCGATTAAATAAACAAAGTGTACGCACGTCCCCATAATTCTTTATTGTATTTCTTTTTAGTTCTAGATTATTTATAATAATTTATGATTGTCTGCATTTTATACAATTTAAAAAATATAGTTAGAAACTAAAAATTGTGACTTTAAAATAATCTATAATAAACAGTACTTACTGTGGTAAGTTTACTAATTATTATGACCTGTTAAGTTTTTATATTAAATTAATTATAAGTTCCATAATTAAATAATCTCTTTTTTATATAATAATTACTTACATTTGCTATGATTTAAGTGTACTTCATACGGGCCGGTTCTGTACGGCGGTGCATCTCCTATTTCCACGATCCACGTGAGTTGTCGCGTGCGCATCGGCGATGGTAGTGCCATCTTGGAACTAAGTCACTCATCACATTCACTTCACTATTCTACAAGGTATCCATATTGCACACTAGATGTCGTTTCACATATTTTTATTAAAAGAAAACAAACACTGATCTTGAGCCTACAGAAGTATAACTAGGTGTAAGTTTAAAATTAAGTAACAGTCAATTTAATAATAAATGTTGAATATTTTATCATAAATTCAAAATTGCGTGTAATTTATTTGTCAAGTGTATTTTTATGGTAATAATTATAATTAAATTAATAAAACATGAACATACATACATACACATATTGTAGTTTTTATCCTTATAAATAATAATTCAAATGGAAAACAAAGCAACATAAAATAAAAGCGTAGTTTAAAACAAGCTAACGTTATTTTAATACGACTTCTGTGGAGTTTAAAACAAGTTAGGTGATTTGTATATTACTTATGTTGTGGTGAATTTTAATCCTAAGTTATTGCCTTCGCCTTTTGACGTTTCGTATCGGCACTGTACATTGGAATGCCATTCCAACATTTTATAGTGAGAAATATAATATGTATGTGGCTACTAAGTATATAGCAATAATAATCTTATAATTATTATATAAATATTCGATGCATATACAATTTACTTTATGTCATCTACTTGGAGACAAACTTCGAATGGTCGCAAGTTATTACATAATAACAATGAACGATAGCTTACGGATAACGGGACATCCTCATTTATAGGCCATAGTCTGTAGATATGAAATATGTATATACTCGTATTAACATACATACGTTGTTTTACACTCATATCCTACTGATATTATAAACGCGAAAGTTTGTAAGGATGTATGTATGTTTGTTACTCTTTCACGCAAAAACTACTGAATGGATTTTAATGAAACTTTACAATAATATAGCTTATACATCAGAATAACACAGGCTACTTTTTATCCCGGAAAAATGTACGGTTCCCGTGGGATAGATTTGTTTTTGTTTTTCTAGAGAAACCTGAGCGAACCGAGGGTGAGCCGCTAGTATGTACTTAAGTGTACTTTCATGTACGTAGCTTTTAAACATAGTTTCAACGAACAATTTGTAACTTACCGAAAGCTCAAAACTGCTATAAATCTACAGTTAACATTATTTAATTAAAATTTAATACTAATTACGATTAATTCTATCGATGAAGCATTCAATATTAAAGTAGTATATCAAATACCACAAGCTATGCATTGTAACATTAATATAGATTATACATAGACTATTGTAAGCACGCTATGTCGCGTGCACGATGCATCTTTGGTTCCCTGCAAAAATACGGCCACTTTCGCCGACGGCGGTATGTTTAATGCCCTTCGTTTTATTTCTCCTATTTTATCTGCTATCCGGCTATTTTGAGCGCGGTTCACCTTGAGAATCCTCGGCTGAACCCGAACTACTTCTTGCACTATTAGGTATATTTTAATAAAGCTTGTAAAAAATATTAATACAGTTTCTCATTTCTATACAAAATATTATATTAAATATTCTTATGTATTATTCCAAAAGTTATCGAGAATATGTTGGTATATGAATCTTTCGCAATATAAAACTTGTCTTTCATTATTAAAATTTTAAATAACATCAATCACTTAAGTTTTAGAATCTTGGGCATATTGTACGAGAATTTCAGATTACCAATGTCGTCTTCGCATTTTGAACGATTACATATACTTAGTGCAAATCACGTTCAATATTCCAATGATTTAAGTTAATTTATCCTTGTATTCATTGAAAATTTTAGGATAATTTTTGACTATCAAGTACTTTAACGTATTTTATTTCATATCTACATTAAATAAAAGTAGGTATATATTATTATATATTAAATAGTAAAAAAAATTCAAGTAACCTTACACTCTACCCTCTCGATTCTTGAAATATTCTACGTTACATAGTAATATGATCATTTTATTAAAACGGAGCTACAGTATTGTCACCTTTTGTTTTATTGAACACGTGTTGACATTTAAACAGTTACTTATTTATTATTAAGCTTCAAGCTTTTCACTTTTATTTCAAGATTTCTTTCCGTCATATCTATTATCTGCTAATATTGATTGCAATTCCCAAATTCGATTACGAAAATGCGTTTCTATTATCATCAAAGTATGTATGTTCTTTCACATGTACAGCTCAAAACAGTATGAATGAATCTGCATGCAAAAATAAAAGAAACTGGAAAATTGAGGCAATTAATTATAAATTTGATTCATGTACCTATATGTAGAGACCGCAAATCTCCTTGAAAAAGTGGTTGCAGGCAAAATAAGTTCAACAAAGAGCTGAATTACGTTTTAGCAATAGTATTTATTTATTGATTCATTAATTCAAACTATAATATATATATATATATATATATATATATATATATATATATATATATATATATTAAGGTGTTCATTTATAAAAATAAATCAGGTTTCATACACCAAGTTTGCATACACGCAAACACTTATACTCAAGTATATTTGCTTAAGTATTCGCTTAAGAATTTATCAATGGCGCTATCTTATCGAATATTTCCTATCCAAGTCCCCGCAGCAATGCTAAGAATTAAGTAGGTAGGTCATTACAGTCATATTATACAATCTAGATCGATTGAAAAATGGAATACTAGATACCTATGTACTATATATAATTTACAAGCGACCTACCCTAACTTTTCTTATTTATTTATATTTAAATCTTTTCTAGACGTTACAGTCATTTAAAGCCTTGAGACTTTATGGATATATATTATTAGTATAGTTTTATCTAATATAAAAAAATTTCGTGTCACAGTGTTTGTAACAAAACTCCTCCGAAACGACTTGACCGATTCTTATGAAATTTTGTGAGTATATTCAGTAGATCTGTGAATAGGACGTAAACTATTTTACATACCCCTAAGTGATAAGGGTGGCCCAACCTAGGGACGAACCCGAGCGGAGCAAGGCTGAGTCGCTAGTTTTATATTATTATCTAGCAGCTCTAGAAAAACAAAAACTAATCTGTCACACGAAACCGTACATTTTTTCAGGATAAAAAGTAGCCTATGTGCTATTCGAGACTATAATCTATCTTTGTGCCAAACACCCGGATCCGTTCAGCCATTCTGGCGTGATTAAGTAACAAACAGCCATCCAAACATCTAAACTTTCACATTTATAATAATAGTAAGATATACTCGTACCTACTTGTGTATTTTTTATTAATAATTCAGTTTAGTTGTCTTCATTTCTAGGACAAGTTTTTTTGTGAGCGTCTTTAATTTCTTCTTAGGCGATCTTGCTCGAAGGGTCAAGACGAGACCGTTTTAAACGAAGTATATAATCTATGGTATTAGTCTACTGTCTATCCGTCAGTCTGTCCGTTGACCTTTAAAGGCCGGTTGGTATCTTTTGATCTGTAAATGGTGACCAGTTGAATTTTGAACAGCTAAATATATGTTATAATAGAATATTCTAACGGATATCCTGATTATTATATTGGTGGTAAAAATAAAAAAGAGTTTATTTTTATTTTGCTCTATTGTAAAAACGGTAGGTACTTAAAAACGCCAAACGCCGGCAGTAACTACTAAAAAGTCATATTTTATTAGAAAATACGTACAAATTACACAAATATACACGTGTTTTGTATAAAACCTTGGTTGCGTGAGTCCAACTCAAACTTAGTCGAATTTCTCTGATATTAATAGGATGGTCAAAATGATATTATTAGTGTGGTGCCTACTTTTTCAAATTTCAGCTGAATTCGTCCAGCCAGCACATACAACACAACATACACAAATTATCGCATTTATAAATGTATTTTTTATTATTTAATAGATATTCAAATATTAAATACGGTACCCTAAATATTTTTGTTTGTATTTGTCACGACGCGACGCGACGTTTACAACAAGTGGACAGTTCAATACGTATGTCATGTTACTTATTTCAAAATTTTTAAATATCTATGAATATGTATACCCTGGACCGCCTACATGTGTGGATTATAGTTAAGAAGTAAGAACACTTTTAAAAGCGAGAAATATTAAAAGCACTACACAACAAAGCTTTCACTTATATTGAAGCTTTGTTTGTTAGCTTACGCATACAATGTAAGGGTTATTTATATCTAAATTCTTTTCTTCTTATATAAAAAAATAATTTTAAATATAGTAATTAAGCATTAAAGAAATTTACTTACTATGAGATTAAACTGGATATTATTTTGCATTTTTTTTTCATAAACGTACCTCTTTTTATTGGTAGATAATAGATATGTACATTGTACATGAATAATAAGTGCAAGCATCCATAGTAACTTACATACTTTGTTCATATACTATCAATTCTAACGCGGTAGGTACGAGTGTAGAAATGACGCTGTGCTTGAGCTATTAGGGACATTCGCATATGTCGCAACATTGTGGGCACTTGTCATAGACAATATATAGTATACAGTAAACCGACATCAACAACAGTATGATATCAGTGTAAATATGTAAATGTTTTTTGAATCTTAGAGAATGGGATTAGAAAGACCGTGTTCTTTTGGCAAAAGTAAGATTTTTAGATACCTTACATATTAAAAAAATGTTGATATTATAAATATGAAATTGCGTATGTTTATTTAAAGTAAGTTTCAGTCACGTCGCTAAATCGATTTTGATAAAATTTTGTATGAAAGTAAATAGTGTTCCAAAAAAATAAGGTAACAATTACTGCTTATAAATAGTAGAACCTACTACCAGATTTATTTTTCGTGATAACAAAGATTTCTCAATTTTTTCACAACACACATGTTGAGACATTAACACACAGCACCAATTAGTTCCATGTAAGCTAAGAGGCTTGTTTTTAAAAATATAAGCCCCAGAGTACAAACATTCGTGCTCATCACACAAATGTATGTACCCAGCGGGATTTGAAGCCGCGATCGCAGCACAGCATGTAGGGTCACTACAAACCGAGCCAAACCGAACCGAATAATTTCAATTACACAATTTTATTATTTTCAAGGAACAATCCAAGTTTAGTTTCTTTTAGAGAATATTTAAAAACGTAAAATATGTAATGGCAAGTTTAGGAAAAGCTATTGGCAATACATTCCAATATGTTGCATAGTAAATAATATTCAGCGTATTTATTTTTATTGCGCTTACATTTCCAGTGATTGTTTTAGGGTTGTCGCAAGTTTACAAAACTTATAGATAACAGTACGTTGAACTTTGAAAGGTTTTTATTAATTTTAATTTGTACTACATTTAAATTTTAATTGATAAATGAAACGTAGGTATAATACCGATAGATATTATTTACGACTTTAAAATAAGGACGCTCCTAATTGAGCTGTAAAAAGTAAATGACATATAGAAAAGTATTATAAAAGTAAGTTTTAAATGAGAACTTAATAAGCATTATTTCTTTCTTGATTTTCATTTAAAATGGAAAAGTATAAAAAAAACCACTAAGCAATTATTCGATATATTTTATTGGGCTGGCACACATTATAAAAATCTGCCACTTCGTCTTGAACAGATTGTTAGAAAATTAATACCTAAGTAATATTCGTTACGAATAAAGTTCCCACAAAAGCTTTCGATGATGTCAGCCCTTAATTGCGTATGTGACATACACGCAACCGCTAGTTTAACTTTAGCGTAATGAGGGAGTGCAAGAGGGGGCTAAGATTAACTGACATTTTGTGCTTATTTTAGATCATCTAGAAACAACACTGTTATAATACAGACGAGAGCTTTGATTTAAATATTATTATGCTAATATTATGAATGCGAATGTTAGTGACTGAGTAGTGAATGAATGTAAATGAGTGAGTAAGTGAATGGACTTGAAGAAAATTCAAAATAAATATAGCTTATATACCAGGTTAACACGTAGGTTGTTTTTATGGATGTTACTACTACGTGAGTTAAGCTGCGGGCAAATATTATTTAGTTATTTAATATTTTATTGCTTTTCATACCTTATGGAAACTACTTTCATATAAAATGGCAAAATTATTAGGTAAATTCTTGTTAATCCCTCCACGACCGCGGACACGCCGACGTTACAGTTAACAATATATTTCTTAGAAATTTAATTAATTTCTTAGAAATTTGGATTTCTTTCTTTTAATATGTACGCTGCGTTAAAGATTAATGGGAAGTTTTACTGTAAACTGTTGAAATGCAAGTACGATACTAAGATAAGGAAATATTAAATAAAATACAACTCTAATAGAATATGAGCAACTTCTGTTGGTTTGCTTGTGTTTAGAATTTAATGGCAAGCCATTTGCCGTGTTTAAAACTAAGAGAGAGCTTGTAGAGTGAATCATATGTGAGAGTGGCCTGTAGCTGGTCTTCACTGTACATCCATTTCTACTTACCTACTAGATATATATTATTATGTTGTATTGTGAAAAACAGCATAAATTTCATTTTAAGTATTATAAAACGTTAATAATAATTATTACATTTAATACAATCATCTTGTTAAACGTTATTTAATTAAAATGTTAATAGCTATTAAATTATATTTATGTATTGTTTAAAATTGATGATAACAGTTATTGTTAGGTATTTTCATATGTACATACATATATCTTTTTATTACACGCCGTCGCGTTTTTAGATTTTCCTCATTAATTCTCTCTATCTATCTCTATGTTTAGGTCATTTTCACGATCATATTTCTAACTGAATACTCCTATCATTCCAATAATAAATTCCATTTGGTTATACGATTATTTACAGTGAAGTTTAATTAATAATTATACTTGAAGTAATTAGCTAATGGCTTATCCATGTTTATAAACAGCCAACAATATAATTTCGTTTTAAGTGAACGGAGGGTTTGCGTGAATAATCACAGGTTGCAAAAAATATGCGGGAGTATTTTTAACCAGTAATCCAAAGTCGATGCATGTCAATAACAAAAAAATCTGATAAATGCGAGTTCGTGTTTCATACCTTAATAAAAGCATGTTACATATTATATCAATACAATAAAATATACCTACAGAATAATTGATAAAAACTATAGCATGAATCTAATACGCACTTGTGACTTTAGCCAATTCATTTTTCACAACAGACCTAAAAAACCATAACATTTTTTTTCATGTGTTGAGAACACGTCAGGTTTTTACTTTGTAATACCTAAGCTACAGACGAATATTAACTTGACATTGGGGCATGCAATTTCCAAATCGATTAGATTATTATATATTAAATAACATACATTATATATGAATTGTAAAGGTCTTATGGATACTATATATAGACTCGGTTCTTAAGCAGAACATGAGCGAGTTAAATTCCGCTGAGTCAGCAATTTACTTTGTATTCATTTTCTTAAGAGCTTATTGAACAGCTATATAGAATGAATATCAAAGCGGTCTTAAGTATAATTTTATAATACTTTTTTACGTAATAAAATTTTTTAAAATTGACCTAAGTCTAGTTTCATTAATAAGTACCTAATTACCTATTGATTTAAAAAAAAAGTTGTTTACAAGGAAAACATGTAAACACTAGAACTAATATAAAAACATAAGTTATAATTACTTTATATTTTTAGCTTAAAACAAGTTTAAACCTGACTTATTAATTCAGATTGCCTCTGATTTTATAATTTTAATTATAAAAGCTATATATGCAAACGAGATAGCGATATAAATGAATGAAAAATAATAGTATATACAAATATATTTTCATAAATGCATTAAAATGCAATTTTTATTTTCTATTGTGTGTGGTGCACAGAAGTGGTCCCACATAGTGACCTTCCACCCACGAGACTCCATATGCCTATCGAGATCTACAAGGTTGCGAATACCTAGTACCTACGCAAATCGTTTTTTTTTTTTAGACTAACTTGAGCACAGTACCCTGCAGAGTGCAGAAGACATATAAAAACCTTTTTAAAAACTTTAATTCTTATAATTGGTTACGTGTAGTCATTTATTATATAGTTATATCGTTATCAACGCTTATCAGATATATTATAATGATATCATAAGTACTATCTTAGATGCAAAGTTATTGAGTTTATTTATCTATTTTTTTAATCTGCAAGTTTTGTTACCTAACAAACATTACTCTAATTTGTAAGACATCGTCTTACCGTAAATTAATAAACTGAGAAATAAATAGAAATCCTTAATGTATTTTTAAAAACAAATCACTAACAATTATTGGCACATAAATTAACACTAATATATGTATAGTTAAATTGTGACAAATTTATCAATATGGTATCTAAACGTATGTAAATGGAACATGAGAAGTAGTAAATTTCTATTATCACCGACACCGTGCACTATATAACAATTATTATTTAGATCAATTTGTGTCACAAACCACGAAAACAAATAAACAATTATTAGAATCAAGCGGCGCGTGCAGACGCTCGACTGCGCGGAGAGCAACTGTCAAAAAAGGCGGGAATTATAGCGTTCGTCCTTTCATACTTTTTTTTACTTTTATCATTAATGAAATATGATCATTGATTAATTAAATCTTTTTCAATTATTAATTTATAAATAAGTAAATGAACAAATAAAATATAGTCACAGACAGTCGTCATGCATGACGAGTTCTTTTGACTTTTTTATCTGAGGAGATTTAAACACAATATGTAGAGCATATTCCTTAACAATTTTTTTATAGAAATACTTACTTGTAATAATTTCTTATCCATGTAATTTTTAATTCTATTATCTATGTATTAAAAATATTATTTAAAGTATATAAGACTATGTATGATAATTAATGCTTTTATTTTAGTTGTCTAACTAAAAAAATCAAGATGGACTCTAGATTTTTCGTGTAACAACTTCAATACAATATTTTTTAATTATGTATTTCATGTTAGTTTTAAAAGATACGTGACATTGGCAAAGTAAATTATGCCCAACTGGTAATCCTAGAAGCCATGAAATAAAAGAATTAAATTGAACTGAATGCATATGAAATTATAATAGAAACATATAAGAAAAAGACAATTTTTAAAATTTTTGTCTGTCTGTCTGTTTGTTCCGGCTAATCTCTGAAACGGCTGGACTGATTTTGACGGGATTTTATCTTTCACACCTGACGTTATAAGGAGTAACTAAGGATACTTTTATTTTAGAAAAAAAATTAAAACGTACCTAGAGACGCACCCGAGCGTATTTAATTAAAGTAAAATTATATTAAAAAAATATTCATTATAAAAAATATAAAATATTACGAAATATTATTGGTTTGATATTTTAGCCACAGATGTGAGCTTTATATCTTAGCGAAATTGTTTTTATCTAAAACTATTTTGTAAGAATTACTATTTATTAGTTTGAGGTATTAAAAAAAAAGTTGTATCCACAGACAGATTTCATTGAATCTATGTCAATATTAAAATTATTTTTTATCAAATATTTCAGTACAAAGAGCCATTTTGGTTGGCTTTATTGAAATATTTATCTTTTCATATGTTTAGTTCCGTGACGGCTGCAGTAAACGCAACAATCTGTGAGACAAATGGTACAAAATACATGTAGTAGCGATGCATGTGTTTTTAAATTTTTCTGTAAACTTATTACGTGACTGATAAAAAGTCTCACAGTATAATTCAGACTTCTTTTTAAATATAACATGGCTACCTGTGTTTTTTCTAATTGTATTTGTGATAGAATCCATTATAATGTATTTTTATAAATCTTTGTGTCCGTATGTCCATGTGTTCAATAATGCAGCTAATAATCTCGCTCCTACATACATCTATAAAACGTTTTTTATAATAGGTACTAAAATTAATTTTATTCTAGCATGTAAATAAAACCACAGTCAAAATGATCAGTCAATAGTTTATCAATGTCAACAATACGTTCAATTCTTAATAAATACGAGTAATAGTAACGGTAATGTTAAACGATTAAGGCTAAAGCTGTAAGTAGTAATGAAACATCGATATTTGCTGATGATAGCACTATGGCTATTAATAATTCAAAAATTATATCTGTAGATATATTAAGCTAACCGGACTACTATTATAATTGCGAAAGTTTGTATGTATGTTTGTTTGTTACTTCTTTGTTCTATATCAGCTGGACGAATTTGGATGATGTTTATTACATATATTTAATACTCGTATATAGGCACCGTTAGGGTAATTTATATTGTACATACTCGTGTATGTATAATGTACCACATTATATACCATATATACTTTTTTCATAATCTAAATTGACAGGTCGATGCACTTGACAGAGTGCATGTTCCGTAGTGATAATCATAATCAGGATGAAACAGATAACGGCACTTGTTTATTTTAATAAAATAAAATTTGATAACAGTAAATTAAGAGTTAGTAACAGTGTAGATTTGATTTAGCGGTTTTAAAACAAGTAGTCATTAACATATAAATGACTAAGAAGAATCTAATATTACACAAAATTAATTATATTATATTATTCATGTTTTAAGCCCACTACTGCTATAAATGTGAAATTTTGTATGTGTATATGTTTGTTACTTATTCACGCTGAAACGGCTGGATGATTTTGGATAAAATTTAGTAAACACATAGATTACGACTCGGAGTAACAAATAAATCAAACCGTTATTAACTTTAGTAGGTTAATAACATTTGCGAGGTGGCACTACCTTAGTTAATATGGCTGTATATACCTATTATTATATCTACACTACTATTATAAAGAGGCAAGTTTTGTATTTTTGTATGTTTGTAACGAATAAACTCAAAAACTACTGGACCGATTTAGATAAAATTTGGTAAGAAGATAGTTTGAGACCGTGGGAAGGATATAGAATCTTTCATACCGGAAATCATCCCTTAAGGGGGTAAAAATGGGGATGAAAGTTTGTATGGGGAATCAACCTAGGGACGAACCCGAGAAAAGCCAGACTGAGTCACTAGTACAGACACAATTTTATAAATACAAAAGGTACCTAGGGATGCGCCCGATGGAAGTGAAGGTAAGGAAAGTGAGTCGCTAGTTCTCTATATTACTACGCCAAAGTTTAGACTTTTGGCTCTAAATCTTGTATACTACAAAAAATATTGTTTCGCGATTTTATTTCAAAAGTCCATTAAAACAATTAAAAAAGGGCAAGACAAGTTATGCAGTTATAGAGTCTTTTTTGTATATTTATATTTTAAGCAATCAATTCTACAGAGTAACTTATTATCAAAAACTTTCAGAGGTCAGTCACTCTACATTAATTTAGTTGTTATTGTTAATGTCACAGAACACTGGTTATCTCTCCATACAAAAAAAAATATTTTACATCAGTACTGTCTCTATTATAAATATATAGTTCTAAAATTGGACTGTAACTGTTGTCCATCCGTCGTTAGTGTTTTTAGAATGTGTCTTCTAATGACGGAACATTTGGTTATTTAGTAAGAACCGTTGACCGCGACGTCTCTTGTATGGCATCAAATAGCTCAAGTTAGATCAATTACAATCATACTGAAGTGTGTCAATTGATTATATACTAGCAATTGTATATATTTAACTAATTTTACTTTTACTATTAGAAAAACTCGGAAACGGAATAAAGTAGCTTTATTTTTTGCCGTCTTATCAGATAAGAATTAAACATTGAGGGGTTTAAAGGTTCTTAGATGAACTTCTATCATTTTCCATCTTATACCTATACATATATTTCAAGTAGCTCACGCTAGCGATTCTGCTGGTGAAGCTTATTTTTGCATAATTTCTTCGTTCAATGGTTGTAGCGTGATGTTAGATAATGAATCTTCCGCAAAATTATAAAAATTCTATAAAATGTTAAAACAATTTTTTAATTCCGACTAGTTCCAATTAGAGTGTTCAAACAGACTTAAAAACAATCTCTTCAAGTTTATAATGAAGCATACGAATATACTATAAACAATATGTCCTGAATTGTCTATATAAATAACGTCTTTTAAAAAAAGGCTAATAATGTTTCCCGACTTTGGCATTAAACGCATCGCTACTTAATACTTATATCTCACTTCAATCAGCTATCAAAAATCACAGGCCATAACTAATAAGTTGCCCAATAAGGCCGTTACAACGATAGGGCATAAACAAACGGTTGACCGACATACTTGTATGAGAGCGGCGCCATTGTCATTTGTTTAGTGTATGAGCTGTATTCAAACAAGTGATTTTAGCTAGTTTGAATAGAATTATTAAAAGTTATCCGACTATTATGAATATTATTCCATCGCGGAATATAGTGCAGATGCAAATGTGTGGGATTACTATTAGTTGATACTCACGTAAGATAAAAACAAAATTAGTAATTACTGTATTGCAATATTGTAAATTATTATTATATTTAAACAGAGCAACTGTCGAGCTAACCGTCGGCTCTTTTCAGAACTGCCTTCCGAGCCCGTGGTAGATTTCTCATGGATTTACTGACATTTAATTAAAGTATAAAATGTAAAATTGACGATTCAAAAGTGCTTGAAAAGATAAATAAAGTATATTTTTGATTTGCATGTATGTATGTATGTTACTCATTCACGCTAAAACAGTCGGACGGATTTTGAGGAGTAGGTACATAAATAGAGTAAACACCTAGAGTAGAGTGAAGCCAAGAAACGGGCCCCCGTCGGGGGACGGTGTACCATGTGGGTTGCTCTTGGTACTTCTCTGATAGCTGAGTGTATCAAAGCTACCCCATGGTTATTGTGTTCTCTATCTCTACATAGCGGGTGCTAAAGTCAATTGGAATCAATCTAATTGCGGTCGCTGGAAGCATTCCTTACAAATTAATCGTTCAATACTCCACTGGCACGTGCAGATGGTCGATACCCACAATATGATTTTTAATTAAAGAGAGTCATTCGCTTAACTGTTTTAATGTGTTAGCTCTATTAAGATTATCTTTTCGGTTTGGTATGTTTCCAAACTTAGTAATTGACGTATTGTTCTATGTATATAATAATAATTAAGTAGTTCATAAAATAATATTTGACAGTGTTAGCTTATTGGTACCGCCCTCGCTCGGGAAGCTAAGCGAAGGATTTAAATCGCGGGTTTGCCAATACTCTCATGTGCTAATTTTGAACATGATTTTTACTTACTAATACGGTGAAGGAAAACATCGTTAGGAAACCTCCATTAAATGTGAAGTCCGCCAACCCGCACTCGGCCAGCGTGGTGGACTATGGCCCTCGTACTGAAGGGGCCGTGCCCAGCAGTGGGACGTCAAAAAGGGCTGAATTCATACATACCTATTACATTAAAAATATGTCAAAAAAGCCATGGATAACAAATGTATTTTTGTTATTCATTTTGACTTCTGTCCAATAAAAATTAAAATCAATCCTGCAGTCTTTCCATAGTGCTGTTGTACATAACATAATAATATCGGTCCAGCTAGTGTTTTCTATAAAATCTACCTAGTTAATGAAAGCCAACAATCATTTGAAATTTTAAACATGATTTCAAAAAATAAAAATTGACTTAAATTGAAGTGAAAAAAAAAACATTTTGCTTGTGAATTAAGATTTTTATTGTTGTGAATCAAGATGACTTCTAAGTGATGAGTATCTGATAAATTATTGTTTTTAATCTGTGCTTATGATAAAATTATAAATAAATCGTAGTAAAGTGGCTTGTGATACAAACTATATCTCATATTTACACAGTTAATAATTATTATACAGTACATCTACATAATAATACTCAATACTTAATATTATATAATGCGAAAGTTTGTGAGGATGTATGGATGTCTGGATATCTGGATGTATAGATGTATGGATGTTTGTTACTCTTTCACATAAAAACTACTGAATGGATTTTAATGAAACTTTACAACAATATAGCGCATACAACAGAATAACATATACATTATACTGTATACATATTTTTTGGAAAAATGTACGGTTCTCGTGGAATAGACGTAGGAAACTGTTCTAGATAAAACTTTGGGGGGGTTCTGTAATTTAAAGTTAACTAGATCCAATGGAACATATTATGAATAATCTCGTCTAGATTGGACACTTACTTTATTGTAAGCAAACATCATTTACTAAATTCTCTTTGGAAATCTGCTAATATATCGGTATAGAAAGTAGTCTATTTCAATCTTCGACCCCCAAAATATCCCATTATCGCATCGACCAGGGTGTTGAAAAGAGCGAATAAAAATTAAATCATCAAAATAATAAAAAAAACTACATTTTGGCTAAAATTTGCTAACAACGAAACTTTGAAAACAAAATTAAACATGACAAATTCATATTACAATATTTTAATACAAAAACATTAATTAATCCCTTCAAAAGTCGTTACCGTCGAAGAAATCACAGACAAACGTTTACTGATGTCTTGACGTTGAGTTTGTTACATTGAATTGTGAGATGTAGGATTTGAATCCTTTTGTTATTTCTTAATGCATACTCGCTTCTGCCTGTGATCTCTCTCTCTCTCTCTCTCTCGCTTTTATTTGTTTTTTTTTTTATATATACCCTTTATTGTACACCACAGTAATGACACAGTAAATAAACGATAACAAGGTATCTAAAACACGAAATTTAAAAGTGTGCATAAAAGGCTGTCTTATCGCTAATTTATTATCCATAACTAATAAATATAAATGTTTTATATACAAAAACATGAAATATAGAGTTGTATCTTCGAATTGACTAACTAAAATAAAACTTAACTATATTTAAATTCAACCTATTATTTGCACAACACCAAAGCCATTTATCAATCAATAAATAAAAATATGCCGGTTAGTTCTATCTAAACTCGAAAAAAGCGATGAGCAAAAGCTACTTTATTATAATGGGTAAAGAAAATACATACTATTATTATGTAAACACAATACGGCTGTATGGTGGCGGCCGGCACAGTATGGCATGTGTCTTATTACACGAAACAATACAGACATAGGAAAGCTACCATTAGCCATTACTACCATTGAAGCTACGTATTTTATTTATATACGAACTAGTGAAAGCTAAGTAAAGCTCCGGTACGTCCCTAGCGAGCTTTTCCGTCTATACATATAATAAAATTGTAACTAAGCCGAATCTGTACATTTAATATTTTTTGGAAAATCTTATTGAAATAAACATTATTTTTAATACAGAGGCAATCAAATATATTCTAAGTCATTGCCAGCCGATACAAAGCAAAGCACGACGACTTCGAAAATATTTGATTAGATATGTATAGTAAATGAAAACTACCAATCAGTTATTTTTTACTTTTTAGTGCTTTTTTTGCAGTCGGTTTTTATTTTTTTGTTAAAAAGTTTTTATTAACTGTCGTAAACAACTTTAACGGCTGATTTTAATAATTTATCTACATCAACTTCCTTACTAACGGTCTTACATAATTAATAGATTACAAAAATAAATAAGAATTTAAATAATTTGTATGGAGCTTATGTTACCTTTTTATCTCTAGAAAGGACAACATTAGACAGATATCTATGTTATTAAGAAGTGAGAACCGCCGGTAAAACGGCATAACGCGGTAAAAGTCAAACAGCGCTATAATTCACAATACAAACTTATTAATATCTATTGGCTGATTTTCATTAATAAACAATAATTAATCAATAAAATTAAAATAACTAAATTACAAAATGCATTAATTCAGTTTTTATTTGACTTACATAGATTTTTAGTTTTCCAAATTTTACATAAACATCGATAGCCAATCGATATATGTAACGCCATCTATCGACAATTACTTGAATTATTTGTTTCTTCCTGATGAAAGCCGCCCATTGACGTTGTAGTTACGTTACTTAGACAGCGATGGCGTAACCATGAACAAGTTTGAACATAAATATACATCATAAATTTTAATGATTCTGTATAGATACATACTGCACACATAAATCATAGATAATGAATTGTTTTAGATTTGTTGGCACATAGTTGCAATGAAATTATACTGGTATAGTCATAGGAAAAGAAACAATCCCTAATATTATATTGAGGTAAAGATTGTGAGCTTTCAGTTTGGAAGTTCTTACATCTCCCATCTTACATCTCCATAGCCTCATAGAGATGTGCAGAAGATAAACTCCCAGCAAACGGCCAGCACCTAATAGAGAAGAATTAATGGGCCAAATCAAATGGATTTGTTTTTTTGATTGATTTTGTGTATAATCTATATAAGATTTATTATTTCGTTCTTTTAAGGTAATCAAGCTTTACAGTTTTTTTTAAGTACCTATTATTTCTTTAATATCTATTTTCGATTAAGTCGTTCTAAAAATTTAACCAGGACTCTCCTTCCTACGAACAGAAAGCTCGATGCTGTTCTCGATTCATCTTCTTATCCTTCTCCGTGCCCATTTCCCAATCAGTTGGGGTCGGCGCAGTACATTTTCTATACTGCTGATAGGATTTGGCAAAAGTTTTACGACCGGCCGCCTGCCTGACGTCAACCCTCCTTGGGAATGCTATTGTTTATCGCGGAAGTCTTGTAATATAATGCACTTTTTATTTTGTTGTCTTTTAAAAAAAAAATTATACTATTACTTAAAGTTTTAATGTTATTTTTGGATATTTTGAAATACATTTTGATCATACAACAAATTTTGTTCTCGATTCATACAGGAATTAAAAACACAAAAAATTGAATACAGTTATTCAATTTTTGTGTTTTTAGGTGCAGTTGTAACCAAGGGGTTACTCGTATAAGTCCATTTTATGACAGAGACGTAACAGAAGCAACCCGCTATAATATTAGCTGTTTGGTACCCAGGGACGATACCGAGCGTAGCGAGAGAAATTCGTTAGAATACGAGTCTATGTACGTAAATACATATAATACAGTGAACCGTATAAATATAATATCAGTGTTCTAAAAAATTGTTATCACTGGTATTCGTTTAAGAAACGAAACATTCGCAAAAGATGTTTTAAAGAGTTTGTTATCGGCAAAAGAATGAAGGCGTGAGCGCGAGGAATTAGGCGCTTTGAGACATCGCTGCCTTACACAGCGTCATTACGGGCTGTTACATATACATCAGGGGTCGCATTCGGTGTTTTCTTCAGAACTGTAGTATGGAATATGATTTGATTTAGTATCTAAAATATTATATTTTAATTAATAAGTAGTTTTTGTTTAGTTTTGACGACACGTTTGGCACAGTTTGTAGTGATTCTACTTGCTGAGCCAGCGGTCGCGGGTTGAGTCCCGCTGGGGGCATTCATTTGTGTGATGAGCACGAATGTTTGTACTCCAGTCATGGGTGTTTATATTAATAATATGTGTGTATTTAAAAAAATGCATATGTGTAGTGTATCAACTATCTGGTTTCCATAACACAGGCTTATGCTTACGTAGCTTACCATGGAACTAGATGGTGCTATGTGTTAATGTTCCATCATATTTATTTATTTATTTAATACTTACTTAATAAAATAGACTTCAAAAAATTTCACTCTTATAGCGTTAGGAAAAGCCTTAAACTAAAACTTTAAATAACAGTTTTTATTTAAAGCTCTAATGAAGTTTTAAATGAAAACTATTCTACATAATTTACTTTACTTCCTAAGTTTTTTATAAAAATAGGTACATCTGAAGGCTACTTTTAAGCTGGACTTTTCCATTATAAAGGCGGAAACAGAGTTTTGAACTTTCTTCCGTTATAAATATAAGTATGTAATTTTAATACTTATCTAACCGATATAATATAACTAATGTGATTTAACATGTTTTGATATTTTGCAAAATATTAACAAAATCTTGAATAACTACATAGGATAAGTCGTATAAGAAAATATAGACAACTAGCGACTCACCCTCGCTCTGCTCGGGTTCGCCCCTACTTAACTACATTTTAACGATTAATAGGTATAGATTTCTCAGAGATGCGATATTTTCCCGCAGAAAAAATATCCTATATGTTGACCGGATAACCAGCTATCATCATACCAAATTTCATCAAAATCTGTCCCGTGGTTTTCTCGTGATGGGGTCACAGACAAATACACAAACAAAAATTAAAAAACTATAGATTCCGCTATCCGCGATTCCGATAATAATGACTATTTTTTTAAGATTTTCCAAAAAATATTTAATGTACAGATTCGACTCAGTTAGAATTTTATTATTTGTATAAAAGATATCGCTTTAACATCATTGTACATTTCAGAAATCAGAACTTCGATTTAACAAATCAAGTCCGTCCCCACGGTGTATAGAGCGTGCGCAACGCGTGCCAGTCTGCTGAAAGAAACAAACCGTTTAGACTTCCTGAGCTTTGCTAATATCACCGGAAGTGAGGCTTAGTAAAGCTTTCCCTATATATTATATTCTCCATTATTCTCTATGTTATTATTAATGAGTGATTTAGACTTACTTTAGTTTTTGAGTCATTTTTAAAGTGTAATTGTTTTTGATAATGTTGAAAATTTTATTTTTTATTAGATTAGATTGTGGTGTGGTAGTGTATTGTTACTAAAAGGATTCTTAACAATGAATGGCGGTAGAGCGGATGCTTCGACGTCGACTGAAGATGTAAAAGTTAGTATTTTATATTGTTACACTTCTCCAAGATATTTACGCTCGAGTGTGTTCCTTGCTGTAAGTAACCTATGTATGTTAACACATAGTATCCAGGCAATCAAATCATCCAGGTAAACATCTGAGTATTAAACTTCTTCCAAACACACCTAGACGGTCGAGTGTGAAGGAGCAAGAAACATACAAAGTTTTGGTTTAATAATAATAGTACTCTGAGACTATATTTATAAGTGTTGTTTTTTGTATTCTTTGTACATTAAATACTTAGTTATATTCTTTTTATTTCTAGGGAAGACCGCTCTGCTTATTCTACTTCACCCATCCATTCGGAGTGCTATCGCCAGAACCACCTACAATAACAACAGCACCTCCCAACATAGCACGAACCTTCGTCAACATGGAACCAGTTCCTCCATTCTGGACCTCCTCGTCATCACAGGATTATGACACTACATCTACACGACCAAGTTTTGATCTTGGAAATGCGACAGTCCATCGAAATCCAATCAGCCTGGTCCGTAATTACGAGGTAGATTTTCGGAGGGATACTTTTTCTTCATCTCTCTTTTCGAGTGATCTTTGGTTTAGTTCGAGTGCTAGTTCTAGGAATTGTGAAAGACGTGTGATACCGTATCACAGAACATTACCACCTTTAGAATTACCAACTCGAGATTTGCCAATAGAATTGGACAGTTCTGATGATATTTGGCCAAAAAAGTGCTTAAATCGGGAAAAGTTCTCCTTACCCCCAATAGAATTGCCCTTGAGCTCAATGAGTGATGTTTTAGAAGATAAAGCGTCTGTTTGTGATAGTGATTCAGTGAAGAAGTATAAACGAGTAGTTGGTGTGCGGAAACATAAAAGAAAATCTCGTTTAAGCAGTGTGAGGAGAATGCTTACAAGTCTCATGCGGCGAAACGTTAGAGGTAAGCTTTGACTTAAAAAAAATTCATGTCTCCGCCGAAATTTTTATAATTTTTAGTGTAGCATCAAGTACAGAAAAATCTCAAAACGTTCTTATTTTTATTATATGTATTCGTATTCACCAATAGGTAATTATTTAATGAATGTAATAATAATAATGTAATATATATGAATTAAATTGTTCTTGATTGGTTGGTTATTGTTCTTGATAGTTTCTATTCAGAACACTTCTAGTGTCATTTATGACAATCATGATGACTTTCAATAACATAAGTTACAATTTTTATTTGATTCAATTTTAAATTCCTTATAAAGTTTTAAATATTACGCGTCAAAATAAAAGTCCTCATGGGCTACATTCTCGACGATTGTCCTACAATAAACTATTGCTGCTTCGTGGTACCTTTACGAACAGGTGTTATCATTATATCAGTTATTGGCTTATTGTGGGCAGCTGTACACACCTTTGGCTTCACATCTACAGGTATCAATGTCTTAGAAGATTTTGGATTGCCCAGCTTTTATGAAAAACCCATGAGGTATGTCCATGGGGTCTTCGGTGTTCTTCTGAGTGCTGTAAATGTTGTTCTTTTTTTTGCTGCAGTATTCGAAAGTGATGCTCTTTGTGAAGTTTATATATGGTTTATGGTGGTATTTTGGGTAGTTTTAATTTTATCAACATCAGCTATTGTTTGTGGTGCGATTGCACAAGGGGTTATATTATTCGCATGTATCTATCTTTTAGCAATATTTCTCACTCAAGTACTGATATCATTTTACTTCACTTTAATTGTCGCAAATTATAGAATGACACTGCCATAATGCGTTTTGATGAGAGAGCTTTTTGTTATATCCTAGATGTTATGTAATAAACAATTATATATTTTAGAAACGAAACTGATAACTGTTTTAGTGTCACAGTATGTTTTAAATATTGAGAAAAAAAAAACGATTATATTATATAGCTATATTTAATTTATATACTTAAAAACAACGTGTTTTAAAATTATATGTATGTATAAATATACAGGTTCTGTGGCAACAAAATTTTTTTCGTACTTAGGTACAACTGAACGTTAACTTTAAATATGTTAGCGGTTCCGCAAATTAATATCAAAAATAATTAATTGTGTGTTCTCCTTCCCTCATTCAGCCCTTTTTAGGCCCCATTACCGGATACGGGTCAAATGATATTATTATAATAAAATGTTTTTTCTTACATTAATAACCGTTGCTATTATTTTAAGTGCATAAATTGGTTTAAAGTAATAAAAAAAACTTAACATATTAAATATAAATGTGCCAAATACTTAAAAACATATTTTTTGTCCATAATATTCATTGTTTGAAAACATAAAACGTCTATCATTCACTAAAACACAATTATTACAAAAATTTACTTGGACCCTATTAAGAAATGAATTCGAATACTAATCGGAACTTTCATCACTTTCGGTTTCTGTATTCGATATATTTTCATCTAATTCAGAATGTAACATCTCTATTTTAATCCCACTTAAATCATTGTCATCCATATTAAGTGCAAGTGAGTCTGCTACTGGTATATTACATTCTACTGTGACCGATTTACTTCGTATATCCTTTATTACTTTTAAAATCTCAACTTTTGCTGTAAGTTTTTCGTCATCCGACATCTTTTTAAATGACGGTATTAATGACATTAGAAAATGTTTATCCTCATCTATTTCATTTTTTTCTACACTAACTCCTTCTAGATCTGGTTTAGATGTTAGTTTCTTTCTCTTTCCTTCTTTTTCTTTCGTTGAAGCTTTTCTCTTATCGCGCTTGCTAAAATATTCGTTTAATTTAGGTTCTAATACGGGGTCATGCGTTTCACTTTCGGGGGTAGAAATATGTGGTAGTAAAAAAAGCATGTGTTTAAAGTATACATATGTTTTTCTCTTTATGTTGCAGCCTTCTCTAATTCTTTTCTCCGTACAAAGTTGTCTTTTGAACGTGTCGCGTAGATTTCGCCATCTCTTTGTTAAGTCTGTAACTGGAAAAAAAACATGTGTGAGAATTGAAACACTAAATAGTATGACAAAATATAAACATTTAGTAAAACTATGTTAATTTTATAAACAACTCGTCGTACATTCTTCTAAAATCATAAAATGAATGAGAGAAGGTAAATTTCTCCATTAATATGTTCGAATTATATACTACAAGTCTACGTATTTATATAGTTTGTTAGAAGTTTTAGTAATTTTTTAGACCATCACTATTAAATATTATTTATGTACATTTTGGCCGTTTTGGACGACTTTTTAATTACTTCCATATCGTATGAAATTCTAAGAAGGGAAGTTTCATACTTTGTGAAGAGCTACTAAAATGTGGGCATTGATTTACTTTTTGAAGGCTGTAAAGTCAATATTGGTATTTTAGAAATACACTATTATTTGTCAAAAACTCTACCAGCAGTTAGTAAAAAAACCTCACTCCTAAGAAAATCTGCCGAGATACTCAGAGAAGACCTTCCTCTAAGCAATATACGTATAATTATTTTTATTAATACTATTAAATTTTTTATACTAAAAAGCTTCAAAACCATTTAAAAGTAATTACTTCCCACTTAGAAATGAAAATATTACTTAAAATTAAAAAAAAGGAAATACACACTTTAAGAAAGACATTCCTAGAAGGCTTTAAGAAAAACCTACTCACTTTTGCAATCTTGCTCCATTTCGTTATAAGAGTCCCAATCGGCAAACAGTGTTTTAGCGATTTCCCTCCAAATTTTATTTTTGAAATGCTGATTTGCGCGCTCTACACTATCTTTCGTATATAACACTGGCCATTTTTGAACTTCACGAATAATATGTAAGGGATGAATTTCCTCTAAAATCTTTTTACTCTTCGACACCATAATGTATGTTAAAAGTTAAAGGTAATAACATTCGAAAGTCGCGGTCCGAGCTTGTAACAAAATACGACAGCACCCGAACGCATCCGACAGTAAACGAAAACAACAGTGTTTAACACAATTTATGCTACGTATCCGCTCTTACAAAGTACAAACCACGTAATGTAATATAATATAAATGTAGAATCTTTAGACATCAAATATCACTTGAAGTTGCCAAGTTAATTCACAACCAATAGAAAGAATTCACATGAAACACCGTCACACGGTGCTAACGACTCATTTTTTTAATACAGCATTGTATCTTAAAATAAATAAACACCACATAAACTCTACATGATTATTAGAACTCTACGTGTAGGATTTTCGTTTGTTTTTCTTCCGGATTGTGATTGCGAGAGCAAGCGAGTGGCGTCCGTGCGACGCGGCTTGGTGCGACTACGGCATAGCGAATCACGAAGAGGAAGGCCCCTCCCGCGTCCCGCAGCCGTCCGCAATGTTACGACGATACGCTCCGAATCATTGTGTTGGGTTTTGAGTTACGATTTGATAATTGTTTTTTTTTTATTGTAAATGTTTGTTTTTTGTTGTGTTATATTCGGTTTAGAATTTTTGTTGTCTAATGATAGTATAATATATAATTTAGCCCACTTATATTAAGTAAGAGTGTAAAATTATTTTTAAATATTAATACAGATGTCCTTGTCGTATATTTTATTTAATATACTTAGTACATAAAATGAAATAATCAATATAATTAACTGTTCATTCATAATTTAATTTATTAAGTTTTAAAACAATATAAGCAGAAATTTTATAGTAACAAAATTATCTACTTTTTGGTACCATAGTTTAATGTATAAAATATCTTTAGAATTTTTACTTATGATCAACGCCATCTACCGTACTATATTGAAAACAATATAACTTTTGTACTAATTGGTTCCTCAATTATAATGTAGATGGCGCTATATCCTAAAATATAGCCGGTAACAATAAGGTTAAATAAATCATATTATTTAATTAATATGTTATATAAAATATTTTATTTTATAGGAAAATATACGTACATATATAATATAACTATTTGTCTAAATAATTAAATAGGCCGTCAAATGGTATGAGGTCCCATTACCGTTGATTGGTTCATCCTGCCATCATTCAGTCACTTATGCGAGACAGTCGTGAGAGAGCTGATAGCATTGTAATTATGGGCGGGAGTAAAACAATACCCAATAAACCCGTTATCTGATTCTTATTATTTATATAAGACATCAATATTCATATTAGAAGTCTGCAGGTTCTTATACTGCTTATATCATGACTCAAAATCATAACGTATTTTGATGATACCTATCTAAACTAATATCATAAAGAGGAAAGATTTGTATTTTTGTATGTTTGCAACGAATAAACTCTAAAGATTACAGAACCGATTTAGATAAATTTTGGTATGAAATAGTTTGAGATCCTGGAAAGGCCATAGGGAAATTCTTATCCCGGAATTCGTCTCTTAAGGGGTTGCAAAGGGGATGAAAGTTTGTTTGGGAATCAATAATTTTTCAAGTAAGGGATATAAAACTCATCTTACCTTACATAGGTATTGTATACTAAAAGTTACCTATATATTATACCTATTCCATAATATATAGTCTACCTATTCCATACTACTCGTTAAAACGTACCTAAGGATAAACCCGAGCAAAGCGATGGTAAGTCGCTAGTGTGAAATAAAAAAATGTATGAAGGAAAAGAAAAAAAAGCTCTAAAATGTACGAAAAAGCACAACAAAAGAAAAAAAATTCAATGTAAATTATTATTTATACCAGTACTTATTTATATGAAAACCTGAATATTCGTCGTATGACTCGTGATTGCCATATTAGGATATTTGATTTTTAATTAAGCTTGAAAAGATAATTTAGTGTAAGCTTAAAGGTCGATGGTAAAGTACCAACTTTTATATAGATTTTTATTTATATTTCAGCAATACTAGTGACTTTTATATTTATAAATGTTAGCAGAACCCGCGACTACGCCCGCGTTCAGTCTGCAAAAATAAACTGTTTGGCTTTATGATATATAGCGACTCATCCTCGCTATGCTTGGGTTCATCGCTAATCGCTAAGTATATAATATTGTTCAAACAAAAATTTAAAATATTAAAATCGCGATTAATAGATAGGGTTAGGAGTAGGAGGGTGAAAAATACTTACCACCTATTTTCATACCTACCAAATATATAAAAAAAAATCATTAAAATCGGTCGAGCCGTTTCGGAGCAGTGCGACCACACCGTGACACGAGATATTTATATATTAGAAGATGTAACTTTTGTTATTGTATTCTACAGGATGGTTTTCTTTAAATAATTACTTTTTGATTAAAAAGGTTTTATATTGATGGCAAAATCGCTTTAAAAGCATTAGCAACTCAGACAGAGGGTCCGGTTTCTTGGTATTATATAACTATTCATTAACAAATGTTTCACGAAAATCGATTCACAAATGGTGAAAATGTCTATACTTACTAATATTATAAAGAGGAAAGATTTTTTTGTTGTTTGTTTGTACTGAATAAGCACCGAAACTACTGAACCGATTTAGATAAAATTTGGTAAGAAGATAGTTTGAGGCCCTGGGAAGCACATAGGACATAGATTTAGTTTTTATCCCGGAAGTATCTCTTAAGAGTGAAAATGGGGATGAAAGTTTGTATGGGGAAGCAATCTAGGGGCATACTCGGGCGAAGCGGAGGTGAGTCGCTAGTCGTTTATAACATACAAAACAACAGACGAATTATTTTAATTTTTGAACCATGAAGGCTTTTGCCGGATTAGTAAAAATTGTCAAATTAGAAATACTAAATCGATAAGTTTAAAACTAGTCCGGTCAATTTCGACATAAAAATAGTGGTCAAATAACAAAAATTCCCAGAAAGCCAAATATTGGTGGAGAGCTGGGGTTTGCCATTACAAATAAAGTTTTAAAAATCCCCATCTTATGTGTGCTACAAAAGTTATTCGGGGTCAAAGGTAAATTTATAGGTTTTTTGGATTTTTCTCGGAAACAGTAAGTTTTATCAAAAAAACCTCAAACCTAAGTTGTAAATCTTAAAATTTTCTACAAAAATGGTCCTTATAGTTTTTTCCTAAGAGTTACCATTCGTAAGATATCGCGATTCTAAGAGTATATATATATATATATATATATATATATATATATATATATATATATATAGTCACGTAAATTGGTCATGCGGTGAATGAAAACAAAAAGCTTGTGATTAAGCACAAACAAGAATTTGCAGACAATGACTATGCTTCTAAGGCTTATAATGAAAAAAGCTAATATTAAATAACTCAGTACATTAATCGCGTACCAATCTAAGTTATACGATATTTATAACCCGGTATTTGTGCGTCTGTTGAATGCCGTATACAGCGTTATTGCTATTTGGCGCTAAGCCAACGAAACAAATAGAAATATGTATTATATTGTCAGAGAGTAATGTCATGCGTATGTTTTAACCTATTTCTAAAAAAAGAGGATTTTGGATTTATTTTTGGCCTTAGATGACTGAAAATTAGTTTTAATTTTGACTTTTTTTACACGTTTAATTCCGTTTCAAGTAAAAACGTTTTAACTAAGTACTATGTAATGAACGCTTTGATGTCGATTATAATCTACTAGCAGAAAACGCGGCTTAGCGCGTGCTAAAACACATCCACTATTTAACCCCCTTATAGGAAAAGTTGTAAAACACGTATTTATTTAATTGTATTAAAGAGCATTAATACCAAGTTTCAAGTCATTTTGATCATAAATATTTTTTGGGTTGTATTATAATTTATAATGTGTTTTCCTGTGGGAATGAGATAATCTCCTAAGTAGCCTATGTCACACTCCAGCCCTCCAGTTATCTCTACACAAAAATAAAGCCAAACCGTCAATCCATTTCGACGTGGGGGGAGGACAAACAAAAAACAAACAAACTTTCACTTTATAATATTAGTATGGATTTCTAATCGTCGTATCGTTTTGAAACTTACTGAGTGAACTCTGGGTTCGATAATCGGAGACCAATGAGCTTATCCTGATTATGATTGGTGGTGCCAGAAATACTAATATTCAGTAGGGCTTAATTTGACTCTCTTTTTGTAGGTATAAACAAGCTTTATACTCTTACTCTATTGTACATAATATATTATTTTATTTTTGAGTGATCTTACTCTTTCTACCTTCCACTAATTGACACATTGGGTTTTCTTTAATAAAATCAGTAGCTAGCTGACCTGACTGACGTTGTCTTGTTCAAGTTTCAATGAATTTGTTTTTGATTTTGGAGTTCTAATTAAAAAAAACTACAGAAAAAATAATGTTACTTTTTTAGATTTCCAAAATTTTCCGGAAATTTCCATGTTTTCCCCTATAAAAATGATGCTCATTGATACTAGCTAACTGTGCAGGAGATATTATAGTGCACAAGTACGCGCACAAAACACCAGTGCACTCTCTATGCTTTTCACTCTCAAATTCCGGTGGGATAATACATAATTCGACAAGTTGCGTAGACATTCATCAAATACTAGATTGCTCAAATTAGAGGTTGGTCAAAACCTAAATTTGTCAGATAATTCGTCAAATTGTCATATCGTCAAATTCTTACCTTGTCAAATTAACTACTAGTCACTTAAGCTTTGTACTGCAGTCAGGAGGGAATTTAAAATACATGTATTTTTTATTAAATATATAGTTTTAAATAGTGTGGAATGTATTTATTATTTACTACCATATGTACAACAATTAAATAAAAGAAAAATTACATATTTAACATAACATATATTTTTAGAACATTTGAATTTAATTAAGAAAGTGTATGAACATATATTTACATACATATGTTTAATTATGATTGACATTTTTTAATATTCAGTTTCAAAAAATTTAAAGATTGTCATTAAAAAAGCTCCTAAAACTATGTTAGTAATTGACATACAGTTAAATATAACGTGCAAATTTTATCTCTCATACGAGCACCTTACGGTCAGTAAAAGAACAGACGCAGGACGGCTTCACTTGCTCTCCGAGGCACGGGGGTAAAGCACCACCAGTATCCCAACTCCGGGCTGTTACTGGGTCTTTCTTAACAGAAAGACTTAATAACTAAACCTAGCCCAACCCGGGACTCGAACCCAGGACCTCCGCATGTGCAGTGTACTTGCTAGCCACTACCCCCGAGGTAGTTAAGTGAGTAGAGTAAGCTAGTAGTAAAATACATAAATATGAAGCTCGTTTAACAGTTCTTAACTTAAGTCTTACATTACCAACAAAGTTGTGGGTAATAGCAAAGAAGATTGGATTGACGATAATATGAGTTTGCTGAAGTACTTAAAAAGAGATAAGGCCTTATAACTTAGGGGTTAGGTATTTAGACTTATGTATTTAGAGATGCATAACCAAAATTTACTTACATTATAAATATCAATCTGAAGAGTTTGTTTGTGCGTTTGACCGTGCTAATATGGACATGTAATTTTCTATCTATGGCAGACATTCTGTCCGTCTGACTTTCTATTTAAGCTAAATGTAGTTAGCGCTTCATTTGAGAACGGCTGCTCTAATTTCATGGGCCTTTTATTAGGGTTCAAGAGCCAAATGGCGAAGACGGAACCTTTATAATTTCGTTTCGTCCGTCTGTACATATTTTACAGATCTTTTCTTGTATACATATTGTTGGCATTTTACGAAAATAAGCTACCACTCTAATAATTATGACGACAAATCGCCCTTTCAGAGTGCTTCCGTAATATTATAAATGCGAAGGGCATCTAGGGACGCATCACTAAAACAACACAAACTTCGGACAGACTTAGTCTTTTCACTTTTTATTTTAATCAATTTCCTGATTTTTGTATACATATAATAAAATTTTAACTGAGTCAAATCTGTACATGAAATATTTTTTGGAAAATATTATTGAAATAGTCATTATTATCGATACAGGGCCCGAATCTATATTTTTTAGAACTTTTTTCAGTCGGCCTGTCTCTGACCGCATCACGGAAAAACCACTGGAGAAATTTTGATGTAATTTGGTATGAAGATAGCTGGTTATCTGGGTCAACATATAGGATACTTTTTACTGCGGGAAAATATCTCATCTCTGAGAAATCTATACTAAACGTTAAAACTAGGGACAAACCCGAGCGGAGCGAGAGTGAGTCGCTAGTTTTATAATATTGGCATTAACAGTTGGCAATAACAAACATGACATTTTTATTATTAAGATGAACAAATGAAACAGAAACTAAGGCTTACTGTTCTAGAAGTTCTTATGTGAATAAGACCGTATTTTGTGATTGTAGACTAAATACATTTATAGAAGCGGGTAAAGTCGTAGACAGAAGTTAGTTACACGATATAACATATATATATATATATATATATATATATATATATATATATATATATATATATACGATTACCTAGGCAAGTTAGTGAGTCGTTAAGATAAGAAGCTCTCATATTTTATGAGGCAGTCACCGGCGTCTTGCCGTCGTAAAATCTAAGTCCTAATTTAGGTACATACGTGGCACGTTTTATCATACATTTTGTTGCATTTTTTTCACGTTTTCTTAGTGTAGTATACTATTCCTATTAGTGTGCGGATTCAATCACTATTATTTATAAAAATATATGGATGTAGAGATCCAGATAATGAGTAGGACGAGTAGGAAGTAGAAATCGGAACTCTACATATATACGTAAATTGTGTACAAGTATCCTAGATTTTGATCGCCTGGAAAAAAGGACATATAAAGTTTCACCGACCCCTTTCTCCCACTATATACCCCTATATATACTATAATATATATTAAAATTATATGAATAAAATAAATTATTCTCAGAGCTAAACTATTAAAATTGAAGATCTTTAATTTAAGAGTTTGTAAGAGTCAGTAAGAGCGTGGAATTCCACTTCTTGTTAACATTCCTTTTATTCTGATACATCAAATGATTCTTGTAAATAAGACTATGAAAATATTTCACCAAAAGACAATCTGATCGAGGCAAGACCGTATTACTAGTATTCATAGCAAAATGTACTAGCGACTCACCCTCGCATTGCTCGGGTTCATAGTTACGTTTTAACGGTTAGTATGGAATAGATAGGTATGATGAATTTTATGTCCCTTACAAATAATTGATTCCCCATACAAACTTTCATCCCCCTTTTTGGATGGGATGGTGGAGGGATGATTTCTGGGATTAAAACTATCCTATGCCCTTCCCAGGATCTCAAACTTCAAAAAATCTTCGTACAACTAAATCGGTTCAGCGGATTTTTAGTTTATCTGTTACAAACAAGATACGTTTTTTTTCTCATTATAATATTAGTATATATAAATTATATGAAGTATCAAAAATCTGTCGTCTCAAGATGACATATTAATTATGTTAAGCGTATGCTATACCCTGAGAGTGTGAAGAGACTGTAGGATGAGAAAATCCCTTACTTTACAATTTTAAATGATAGAGTCGGAAGCTTATATGAAAATGTTACACAATAACTATATAGCATTTCAAGTCTCGTCTATCGTTTTATCGTTGTACATCTAGTCGTAATCTACATAAATAAATCAAATATGTAGAGTATGAACTTTTGCAAATTACGTAGTTTTTACGAAAAAGTAGAGAGATGTAATGTTTATTATATTGTATTATTTTTATTTATTTATTTATAGCACTGTATTGAATAAATATATAATTATTAATTACATATATTTATTAATTTGACGACACGTTTGGCTCAGTTTGTAGTGACATTGCTTGCTGTTGTCTTGTAACTTGCTGTGCCAGCGGTTGCGGGCTTTAGTCCCGCTGGTTGCATGATGAGCATGTTTTTCCTCCAGTCAGTATTTAAATTTATAGTATGTATGTATTTAAAATTATATATGCGTAGTGTATCAACTATCTAGCATCCATAACACAACCCTTGTAGCTTAATGCGACAACATTATTAATTACATATTAATTATTAATACATTATCTATTAAGATTTTATAATTTAGATCCTATAATTAAAATCAGATGTGCAGTGTGTCCTTATCACCTAAAGCGATTTCGTATAGATAACAGAGAACTTATTTAAAAAGCATACGTAATGTAGCAATAATATAATGATCCTTTCACTCAGATAAACTATGTTATTATGAGAAGATTTTAGCTCGTAAAAAATTAAAGTCTGTAGAAATGTTTACTAAGTATCTTCTAACTTTAGGTTTTATATTTGTTGACAATGATATTACTCCTAAACCAATTTTACATTTAAGTTATAAAATAGTTTAATTTAACAGGTAGTTAAAAAATAAATTAACATGTCCTACTTTTCAAGTAAAACATAATAACGGAATTAAAACTCAAATGAGATGGTCTCGATTAACAAGTATCTTAAAACTACTTGCAGACTTCCTTCCGCCAGACCTCGGCGCGAGGTCGCATTGCCGCACCGCGCTACTATGTGTTGCCAGAACATCGTATTGTACGAGTATGTTTGCCAAATTTAAAGGGAAAGATATTATAGTATATGCAATACAAGTACGTTTTTTTATTTTTTATACTTTATTATATATAATTTTATTATATTTATATTTATAAAAATATTGTATGTATCTCTACAGAAATTAAATAATAATAAGTTCAAATAGAGTACAGACTAGAGCAATAGTAGTCATAATCCTAAAAATAATTTATAATTATATAAAAAAACTTTTTTTATATATAAATGCATATAATAATAATTATATTAAAAAAAATTGAGGAGTACAAGGTTTTGTTATAGCAACTCAAAAATATGCCAGATGTCAGTATCAGCCGGCCGCTGTCGAGGGCTGCACGCGTTACGTCAGTTAGAGCCCACGTGGCTGAACTGATTCGGACGTATACATACGATCGAAATAGAAAAAAAAATAAACGAAAACCACGGAGTCGCGTATCAAAAATCCCTTAGGGAGTCGATCGCGATACCAAAAAAATTTTTTTTTTGAAAAATTAAACTATAGATTAAAAAGTCCGATAGTCGGAAGTTTATAAGTGGTCAACAAACAGCGATAAAGTTAGTATTGATTTTAATTTTCTTTTCTTTCCAATTTTACTTAAGTTTATTTTGAAAATCCTTATTATGTGAGTACATAAAAATATTATGTTAATTAATAAGAATAAAACCTATAGGATTGTCAAGTTATAGGCGTGAAAAAATATATAGCGCCTAATTGGTCAAGACTCAAGAATGAACGTCGAAGTTCTTATCGATTTAGTTTTTATAATGGTAACGCTTGTACCGCGTACTATTTAAATCCTACATTTCGCTTTTCCTTTGTGTGCAAAATAGGGCATAAATCCAAGGCATTGCTATAAGGTTTTGTTACTACTGAACATATTCATATAACAATAAAACTTTACTACTTTACAGTTGATGTGACTCACGTGTCTCTGTCCGTCCGTTCTTTTAACTGACTTAAAAATAGAAGGAGGACAATTTGAACCTTTATTTTGACATGAAATATGTTTTTGTTTGTATCTTTAAATACGATAATTTCACCAGCTGTAAACTGATTTTCATAATTTTGATTTAGTAAATATATATCAACTAGCGGCTCAACCTTGCTTCGCTCGTGTTCGTCGCTAGAGAAAAATAAAAACAATTATATCCCACGGGAACCGTACATTTTTCCGAGATAAAAAGGCGCCTATATGCTATTCCAGACTATAATCAATCTCTGTGCAAAATTTCATCTAGATCCGTTCAGCTGTTCTGGCGTGATTGAGTAACAAACAGCCATCCATTCAAACTTTTTCCATAGAAGTGAGATAAGATAAGATAAACATTCATTTTTAAAATTAATTTAACTATTCTAAGTGATGCGAGATCATGATCTATTAGGTACATTCCTGCATCCTCCAAACACAAATTTGTCAAAAAATATTAGTTGCACAGCTTTTATCTCAGCTTTTTCGAACTGACCGCTTTATTCTGTTTTCAGCGATTATGCTTCCATCGGGCTATTAATTATTATTGTATAAGTAGCTAAAATTTAGCGTACGACTATTTTCAACCGACTTCAAACAGGAGGAGGTTCTTAATTTGACTGTTTACTTTTTAGTGTTTTGAAGTAGTTTTTTTTAGTTTGTATTGTGTTAGACTTATAACTTATCTTTCTACAATAGAACTTCCTTAGATTTACGCGAATATCGACATCTATACGATATATAGATAAATAAAATTAAAGTGTCTGTTTGTAATGTTAAAACATGAACGAATTGTGGTTAATTCGTTCATGTGTTAAAATAACAGCATTTTACTAAATGCATATGAAATTATATACGGTACTTATAAGAAAAATACAATTTTTAAAATTTTTGTCTGTCTGTCTGTTTGTTTCGGATAATCTCTGAAACGGATGAACTGATTTTGACAGGACTTTCACTGGAAGATAGCTGATGTTATAGGGAGTAACATAGGCAGCTTATTTTAGAAAAAGAATTAGGGTTCCGCTCAAAAAAAACAGAAACTAGTGCTTATATACATTACAATATAAACACTTATGTATATAATGAAGCTCTTACTTACTATAAAACACTTTACATACGAGTAATTGTAACTCGTCCACCTTGGTTAGTTTGCATAAAGGATTGTAGAAAAGTTGCTTCATTTGTACAGACTTAACAAGTACATCATAGAACTAAATTATAATTATTGTTTTGATAAAAACATACCTATTACTTAATACTTTATATATAATTACTTAAAAATAACATTAAAACTTTAAGTAATAGAATAAAAAAATGTTTTAAAAGACAACAAAATCACAATCAATCAAATCAATACAAGACTTCCGCGATAAACAATAGCATTCCCAAGGAGGGTTGACGTCAGTCAGGCGTGAGGCGGCCGGTCGTAAAACTTTTGGCAAATCCTATCAGCAGTACAGAAGATGTACTGCGCCGACCCCAACTGATTGGGAAATGGGCAGGTAGAAGAAGAAGAAGACTTAAAAATACTATTTTACGACCTAAAAATGTATTTGGTATTTGTGTTTTCATGAAATATCATAGATGAAAAAGTAAAATAATACAGCGAAAATTTGAAAAAAAATAGTTTTATTTGTCAAATGATTCTATAAAATGAAAGCATTACGTTATCTACATGAAGTCGAAAATTCCTATGATTAGTCGGTATATAACAAAAACTGCTGAACCAATTTTGGTATTATAGAGCCACCTCTGAAGTATGACCTACCAAACAAAAAAGGATCATCAAAATGAATTCATAATTGGCGGAATAATCGTGTAACAAACAAAAAAATATATACAGTGACATTGCCTAAACTCTTTCTTTTTGAATTCGATTAAAATGTCTTCCAGGGTAGTAAGTAGGCTACATCTCAACACTTACATACCCCCCAGCACTCTTATCTAGAACCTGTGCCTTCACAATTTTTTTATGGCTAGTCTATACATATAATAAAATTGTAACAAAGCTGAATCTGTACATTAAATATTTTTTGGAAAATCTTATTGAAGCAGATATTATTATTGATACAGAGTCCGAATCTATAGTTTTTGGAATTTTTGTCTGTCTGTCTCTCTGTGACTGCATCACGGAAAAACCACTGGAGAGATTTGGATAAAAGGTATGATGATCGCTGGTTATCCGGGTCAACATATAGGATACTTTTTACTGCGGGAAAATATCGCATCTCTAAGAAATCTATATTAACCGTTAAAACGTACCTAGGGACAAACCCGAGTGGAGTAAGGGTGAGTCGCTAGTATAATATAAATGTCACCCCTTCGATAACCGTGCTGGGTCAGCTTGGCTAATGACAAATGCAATGATGTCACGCAGTACTGGAGGACTGAAAGAGAATGCTTTATAACATCGTCTTTTACTATAACTTTTATATGTTACAATGAGCGCAATGTTATTCATGTTGTATACTTACGTTCTACTTTAACTGTTTTATCTGTCCAATTGATACAGAGCCATAACAAAAAATAATTTTATTCTAGCTACTACACCGACTTCGAAATTATAAGTCATAATTCAAAATTCTTTAATGAATATTTGTATTTCAGTAATAAACATATTGATCGTCAAAAACTTTAACAATAATTCCATAGTTAGATTTCGATTTTCATAATAGGTGAGGGTAAAAAAAGTTTTTAAAACGGTCAAAAACTTAACAATTACTCGTATTGTTTTAGTTAATTTTCAAAAATTCATTTTTCCTTGAATCACATAATGGTTCCAACCATACCAATAACTTTTATACCAAATTTAGAAATTGTTTTGAAAATATTTTTAAGTCGGTAATACATCTGTTTAACATACGCGAAAGTTTGTAAACCAATAAGTGGAAGAGTGACACTCACTCAGAGTGGGTAAATTGATGTGTGTATGTGTCTCGGTGGTCTAGTGGCTGCCAAGTACGGCTGCAAATTCCGTGGTCCTTGGTTCGAGTCCCAGGTTGGGCCAAGTTTTGATATTGATTTTCTGTCAAAAAACTCTCAGTAACAGTTCGGAGTTGGGAAGGTTTCAGTGTTTCACTACCGCGCCGCGGAGTACATGTATAGCCGTCCTACGCTTGACCTCTCACCGGCCATGTTAAACTATAATCTTCTCATACTCCGGCATAAGAGTGACAGGAATAGAGAGTGCACTTGTGTCTGCGCGTACAAGTGTACAAGTGGTACACTGTAATATCTCCTGCGCAGTTGGCTAGTCTAAGTATGATTGAACACCGTGGCCGAAATTAGTCAGGAGTTTATGAACGTGTGGACGAGTAAGTAATTTCATACTTGAGAAGAACTCGGTTTTGAAATAATTTAATTTCCGGTTTAACAAATAGGCTATTTTTCACTATAGTACCTACCGCACGCGACGCAATGGGCGGAATTTAGTTCATATTATGAGTGATTACCAACCCGCACTTGGCCAGCGTGGTGGACTATGGCCTTATTGCTGCCTCACATCGGCCATTTTGAATTTTAATTACATCTATATACCCTATGACACTCTTATTATCCAGACAGATTTAACGACGTATGAATCATCAAAACCGGTTATGCCATTTTGTAATTACGAGGGAACATAGGGTCGGACATAGATACATACATGCAGGTCATACACGCAACTCTCCTTTAGGCTTCGCCGCAGTCGGTTAAAAAATTTAACACACCTGTCAACATGTTTAACTATTTCACGTGCACATGTTAGTATATATGTGCATCCATACTAATTAATATTATAAAATATGTGAAAGTGTGTTTGTTTGTTTGTGTGTTTGTTTGTTTGTTTGTGTGTTTGTTTGTTTGTTTGTTTGTTTGTTTGTTTGTTTGTTTGTTTGTTTGTCTTTCTTTCTTTCACGTCGAAATGGCTCGGTGGTTTGGCGTGTTTTTTGTGTGGAGATAGTTGAAGGGTTAGAGAGTGACATAGGCTACTTTTTACCGCGGGAGACTATGTTTTTCTCACGGAAAACACGTTATAATACAATTCAAAAAATATTTACCATCAGAATTACTTGAAATTTGGTATTAATGCTCCTCAATAAAATTAAACAAATACATGTTTTAGCATTTTTCGAAATTAATCCCGTAACGGGGTAAAATAGTAGATGAAAGTTTGTGCGAAACCTACCATTTTAGAGTTTATTGTAGTTTTAGCGCGAGCGAAGTCGCGGGTTCTGCTAGTATAATATCCCACGTGTTTGTGGTTACTGTTATCTTGATGGCTGTGGCCTGTACGTAAGACTGATTCGATACACCGTCAATTTAAATTGAAATTATGTACATAATATATAGTCGTCTGATCAAGAGAGTGATAACAAGTTTGGCTCGTTGGTTTAAAGTTACTTACATTTAACCGACTTTTAAAGACGAGGTTTTGGTTACTAATTTATAAAATAAATAATATTTTTATAAAGAATATAGATTTTTATGAATATAGGGGACAAGGTTGATTTAATGTTTATTTTAAGAAAAAAATTGCTTCTGAGGGTGGAATAATTACTTCTACGGTGATTGTAATGTTTGTTCAGCTTTTAAGTTTAAACAAGATTTATTTATAACGTCGCTTAGTGTACGAGTATATGTTTATTTTACTCTATTTTTATTAAGGGATTTTTATCCTGTTAGGACACAGTCCCATCGTAGAGTATAAGTTGCGACAGTTTGAGTACGAACATTCAATAAAAACCGTCACGTAGATAACTTTTGATACATATTATTATCCTACAGCAACTGTGTTACAAGTGTGTACCGGAATGTAAAATATTCTACGACACTTACAAAGCTTAGGAACTATAGGTACAAAAAATCAAAAAAATCAAGGCATTCCTTTTTAATTATCAAAATGTACCTAATCTAATCCAATTTGTGTTTTGTATACTTTGTTATTTTCGCAAATAAGTGAATTAAATTTTTTTCGTCCCTAGGTACGTTTTAACGGTTAGTATTGAATAGATAGACGGATTAATAGTTCCTGAGATTAGTGCGTTCAGACAAACAAACAAACAAACAAACAAACAAACAAACAAACAAACAAACAAACAAACAAACAAACAAACAAACTCTGCCTCTTTATAATGTTAGTATAAATTTGGTGTATGTACGCTATGCGGTGGATGGCCGACATTAGAATGAAGTTGCAAACACTTGCTCCACTTGATACGGCTAAAGAATAAACCTTATAAGGAAATGTTACGAAGGGTTATGTAATTAAGAATGATACATTAGAAGAGTTTAACATAAAGTTACTATTATAACTTTTATTTTCTACGTATTAAAGTATTATATTAGTCTGTAATCGGATTTTGTACTGAGTTTCGTGTTTCTATTTTAAAATAAAAAAATGGACTAGTGCGAGTTCTACGCTTTCTTAAAACAAGTTTATAATCATATTTTTTTGTGATGTTAGTTAAATCACAAAAGAAACACAAATTTACGGTTTTCATATTTTTCTCTTTACTTATGCTATACATTCCTACTTGCTTTTCATGATTATAAGTCAACAGGAAGTCCCCTTTGGGTTTCGATCCCTTTACGAGTGTCAAAATATCAATGGGCGTATCATTTGATTGGATTCAAATTCAAATGATTTCAAACCTGAGTATTTGATATTAATTTCAACTTGATACCTCTACGCGTTCCTGAGAAAAAGGTTCTTGACAGACAGACAGACGGAACAACAAAGTGATCCCATTAGGGTTCTCTTTTCCTTTTGAAGTACGTAACCCTAAAAAGTAAGACGAAAACCTTTCAGAGGATGAATTAACAAGAATCCTCGCTTTATGGTCAGCTTCTTCATATAAGGAAATCTTATGAAATATAATATGCTTTTAAACTCGGCAGTAAAGGCGATGCTTCGTCTCTAAGTGAATGAATTTGAGATTTTTATCAAGTACATTCGCCTTTTGCAGTGGAAGTTAAAACAGATTATTGTATAGAAACTGGAACCAATTCTCCTTCTTTGTTATATAAAGAAAATATACTCTTTAGAAATTGATCCTCACTTCTTGATAGACCTTATGGAATGGAAGCCGCTTATCTACAAAACTGTTATAATTCGAATTTACGTAAGAGGTAAATGTTGAGATTACTGTTCTGATTCTAAAGTTTCTTTTATGAATAGCAAGCTGTTTGAGAGAAGATCTACGTTTATCTTGGTATAAAAAGATGTTTCTGTAGGAATTAGTATTTGACAAAAGTTATTGAAGCCGCTTTAGCGAATCGAGATGGGTCGGCTTGCGATCACACCAGCGTTTCTAATTTGGCCTGCGCTAAACTCGGACTAACGAATAATATAGACAGTGTCATAGAACTAGACATGAAGCTAAACAATAATGTTTTAAAATATATAATGTTTTAGAACAGTATACAAATATTAATAGAATATTCATTGCTGTGATATGTAAATAAGTATATAAAGAATAAAAATGAAATAAGCTAATATTATACTAACGTTTTTTCAAGAAAAGAGCCAATGGTTAAAAAAGTACAAAAAAATATAATGTCATCTTTATTATTCATTTTTTTCTTCAAAATAATGGAATTTAAAGACTAATAGGTAGGTACTTGTATAAGATTTTCCTTATTCTTTAAAAGTTTAAAGAAAGTAAACGATCTGTATGACAAATTCTAAAATAGTAGCATAAACACGAATCACGTTACTATATTTGACTTTGACATTTATTATGGCGGACTCCGTTTATACATTTTTTTTTTAGTCTAAGATCAACAAGAGGAACTATCAAGTTTCTCGGAGGCTTTTTTCAGTGGAATATTATTTCGAACCGATGCATTACTAGAATTAACGATTTAGAAGTGCTTGTTAAATTCTAATTGAATAAAGTGTAATTTGATTCGATTTGATTGTATACTATTTATAATTCTTTAACTACCGAGTTTAAACTAAATTTCATTCTCTTATCGCTATTAGAACAGTTAAGGCAGAGGAAGTCCAATGGTAACGCGCTCACTTGGAAAATAGTGAAGCGGGTTCAAATCCCGGGTCTCGCACCTCTGATATTTTCATGTGCGAATCATTTCCAACATGATTACCACTTGTCTTACGGTGAAGGAAAACGTAAGGAACCTTCATGTGTGAGAAAACCTAGGAAATTTTCGAAAGACATGCGAAGTCGGACAACCCGCACTTGGCCAGCGTGATGGCCTAAGGCCTGATTCGGGATTCCCCTCGTATTGAATGGAGGTCGGAGGGCCGTGTCCTGAAGTGGTACGTTAAAAAGGGCTCAATACACACAATACAATCGCTAATAGAAAGCAAAAACATACAGAAAGGATACATTTATATAGTACGTGTCACGTGGTCAGTATATGCTGTTTCTTCATATATATTTTTTTCATCGTCAGTCGGAAATGCAGTACAGTACAGTATAAGAACTTGTTTTAAAATTAATTTTATCCTATCATCCTAACTTACTCTATGCAAAAATAATACAAATACTTAATAAATAATCTACGTAAAAATAGAAACATAAATATATGACCTTCATGCTTATAGTGCAGAGTATATAAGTAGCAATCTACATGTATTTGTGTTCGTAAGCGAGTCTACGAATGTAGACGGTTGGCGTAAGGTTGCCATGGCTAAATCGATGGGGCAAACATTATCCGCCATAACATGTCATTGCCCCGTATTAACATAGATTAAGTGAATTAGCCTATCTCCATTGTAATTTATTAGACTCGCTAGTGTTTTCATTACAGCAAGTGTTCGCATAGTGGTCGAAACTCGGTGATATATATATATATATATATATATATATATATATATATATATATATATATATATATATATATATATATATATATATATATATATATATATATATATATATATATATATATATATATATATATATATAAAAGAACATAGCAACTAAACAAAAATAATAGAAAATCTGTTGACAAACAGAGGAGAAAAAGGCACTGAACTGTTTTGTTTTGCTTATTTAAATACAGATTTTATCATTTCGATTTCTATTTTTTATTAGCAGTATATCTTTAAATGAATTTTAACTAAAGGTAAATTAACGGCTTCAAAAAATGAGGAATCTATTTTAAACAAGACTATCTGTTCGCGGATTTATTTTTATTTTTGGTTCCCGCCATCTCGAATGCTTTACAAATTACAGCAACCATGGTCACGGGAGTGGCTGAGGACCTCAGTCTTTGTGGGGAAAAGGAATGTTATAGGTTTAACGTGTACATATATCTGTGTGGTCTGCATATCTGAGTATATGTGTGTCTGTCTGTGGCGCTCAAACGGATGAGCCGATTAAAATTTACTTTTTTTGTTTGAAAGGTGAATTAATCCAAAGTATTCTTAGCTAATAAATCAAGAAACTATTTAGCCGCTTGCAGTTCATCAGCTCTTAAAATACATAGATAGTACATACATACATCTATACTTATATTACAAATGTAAAAGTTTGTTTGTTTCTTTGTTTGTTTGTTTGTCCTTCTTTCACGTCGAAATAGAGTGACGGATCGGCGTGATTTTTTTTGTACAAAGATAGTTGGAGAGTTCGAGAGTAACATAGGCTAATTTTTATCGCGGGAGATTATCTCATTCCCACGAAAAAACACGTTATAAAACAACCCAAAAAATATTTATAACCAGAATTACTTGAGACTTGGTATTAATGCTCTTCAATACAATTAAATAGATACGTATTTTGGCATTTTTCAAAATTCATCCCATTAGCGGGTAAAATAGGGGATAAAATTTTGTATGAAACCTACCTTTTTAGAGATTTTTTTTAAAGTTTTAGCGCGAGCGAACCCGCGGGTTCTGCTAGTATAATTATATTGTACAAAAATTACTATATTCTCAAAACTTGCTTTCTTTCTAATATATAGTTTTGTTAGTATGAACAATTAAAGTAAATATTTTCATATTTACTCTAATATATCTGCATATCATTATGAGTAACACCGGATGAGAACGAGATGACTATCGCTACAACACTACACCGATTCATTCTTCGATGCTAATAACCTCGTGTGAGAAATATAATATTATAATATTACACCAGCGTCCCGAGTTACGATTTACCTTTTAGTTTGGTTTTTCAAAGGTGAGATAATTTCCCGCAGTAAAAAGCTCCTATCTTATACGTTGACCTGGATAAACAGCTGTCATCATACCCAACAAAATCTATCCAGTGGTTTTCTCGTTATGTGGTTAGAGACAGACAGACAGACAAAAATCCTAAAAACTATAGATTCGGCCTCTATATCTGTAATAATGGCTATTTCAATAAAGTTTTCCAAAAAATATTTAATACACAGATTCGACTTATTTTGAATTTTATTATATAGCTAGTATTTTATTACTTAGATAGTACATACTAGGTAACGACGTTGCGCCTGCGCCTGGGTTTTAACCGATTTAACAAAAAAAGGTTTTGTGTTTAATTGTTTTTACATATTTGTATATCCGTAATTTTCTCGAAAATTAATTAATCATCTTGATGATTGCTTTAATTTTTGAAAATTCAAATTTCAAAATATTTTGTTCAGCATTAAATTATTAAAATTTTTTACTGAACGTCATGAGTCTACTACCAGTTCGGAAAGAAGAAGCCTCAGACCTGAGAAGAACTGGCGAAAGAAACTCAGCGGGACTAATATTAACTTGTTATCTTTTTTGAAAGTAAAATTATAATTTACAATATTTCTATCAAGTTGAAGTAGCCTGGAGGCGATCATATCATTCCCAAGGTGTGCCATCTTCTATAAAATCATTTATTGTATAATAGCCTTTAGCACACAAACGTTCTTTAACAAAATTTTTTGAATTTGGCGATAGAAGCCTTTTGAACATTTTCTGGGATCCTGTTGTACAAGCGTATACATTGTCCATAAAAAAATTTCTGACTCTGCGTAGACGAGTCACAGGCATTACAAGTTTGTGTTTGCTCCTAGTATTAATGTTATGCATGTCACACTTCTTGGGAAATTCGTGTATATTTTTACGAACATACATAACATTTTCGTACACGTACTGAGAAGCAACAATCAATATATTTATTTCTTTAAACTTATCTCTTAGTGACACGCTAGGACCTAAACTATAAACTGCACGAATCGCTCTTTTCTGCAGGACAAAAATCGTATTAATAGCAGTTTCTATTGAAAACTAAGGACATTGAAAATTAAAAAAAGGCAGTGGTAGCCCAGTGGTGACGCGCTCGCATGGGTATCCGAGTGAAGCGGGTTCAAATCCCGGGTCTCGCACCTCTGATATTTTCATGTGCGAATCATTTTCAACATGATTACCACTTGCCTTACGGTGAAGGAAAACATCGTGAGGAAACCTGCATGTCTGAGAGAACCTAGTAAGTTTTCGAAAGACATGTGAAGTCTGCCAACCCACACTTGGCCAGCGTGGTGGACTATGGCCTGATCCCCCTCGTATTGAAGGGAGGCCCGTGCTTAGCAGTGGGACGTTAATAAGGGCTGAATACTATTGAAAACTGGCCTCAACGTTTAAAGGCCTGTATTGCAGCTAATGGAGACCACTTCGAATAAGTTTTATATATTTTTAATGTGTTAAACTAACACACTGTAATAGTAATAAACGTTACGTCCAACAGAAAAAAAATTTTTTTTTTCTTTGTAACAATATTTAGGGCAAGACTATGTGTATGCAGGTGATGTCTTCAAGATTTGGAATATTTTATTGCTAATACGTTAATCTATAATATAAAAATGAATCGCTGAATGTGTTGGTAAGCGCAAATCTCGAGAGCAGCTGAACCGATTTCGCTAATTCTTTTTTTAGAATACTCCTTGATCTACGAGGATGGTTCTTACGGAGAGAAAAATTAAAAAAATTGCCTGGAAAAGTCTAAAAACAACATTTTTCTATACTCCCATACAAAAGATTCGTAATAATACTTAAAAGTCAATTTGAACTTTAATACCATATCATAAAGTTTAAGTGTTGGTGGAGAGGTTCCGGGAAGGCAAAGCAATTGAGTGACGTTAATATCGTAAAAATATTAATGTCAATTTTTGTCAATATTGTTAACAAAGAAAAATTAAAATTTATATGGTTAACGCTGGCTAATAACTAATTATACCTATTCAAAACGTACCTATCGACGAACCCGAGCGAAGCGATGGTGAGCCGCTAGTACAGCTATAAAATGCACTGGTATTTCCAGGATGATCAAATAAATATATTTAAATAACAAGAAAACATCGTATCCTAGCTCTTCTTAAAATCAGTTTCCGTTTTTTATACTGAAATGCTACCAGACCGTGTTAACTGTGTACATATCTTCCCATGGTGCATTAGGATTTATTGCGAGATAAGTTCTCAATGGGGTTTTTGAGTGGTAATTGAAAGAAGATTTTACTGTTATAAATAATGAGAGCAAACAATTCTTAGTAATATAAATATGGTATTTATTATGCTTAATGACATTACATTACACGGACGTTTTCTTAATTGAGAGTATAAAGAGGCAAAGACACTGAAACTCGTCAGCTACAAGATTTTTATGCCTAGATAAATGAATTTGTAGCATTTCCTTTTACAGTTATACAAATCCATCCATTAAAGGTTGTCTGCTAAAGATGAGTAATCTTTAGCGACGACGTCTGTCTATAAGATATGCCTTTTGTTAACCATGTTATGTTTATGTGTAACTTACTCGTACTTATAGTTTGTACTTTTCTTCTGTATGTACAATTAACTTTATTCTATCTAAGATAAAATTGAGTTCCAAGATTTAATTAAATTGTTAGAAATTGTGATTAAACTGTTAGTACCTTCCTGGACGACGGAGCTGCGCTCGGCGTTGTTTTATAATCCCGTGTTTTTTTGCTGCGTTTTCTCGGAAAATACACTTACATGAATAAACTGTAAAAGCATACCCTTATTTAAAAATACAAATCGTTAAATCGTTTGATCCAAATCTAATGATTTGGAAGCCGTTTCCGAGATACGTGAAATAAATTTATAATATACAAGAATTGCTCATTTAATTTAAATTTATAAGATACTAGCGGCTCACCCCCGCTTCGTCCCTCGGCTCGCTCGCGGTTGTCCCTAGATACGTTATAGCGCTTAGTATGGAATAGACAAACTATATATTATTATGTATCAATAGTTTTCTCAGCGCACGCCACATAATGAATTTTATAAGTAAAATTTTGCTACTTTGGGTTACATTATTGCAATTTTATTAAAGACTAGCATTGCCCGCGGGTTCGCCCTCGTTCAGATGAACAAAATCCAAATTCTTAGGTTTTACACATTAGTATACTCTTAAATTGCAGTTTTTGAATATTTTCTCAGAAATGAGATATTTTCCCGTGGTAAAAAGTATTCTATATGTTGACCCGGGTAACCAGCTATCATCATACTAAATTTCATCAAAATCCCTCCAGTGGTTTTTCTGTGATGCGGTAACAGACAGACAGACAGACAAACAGACAAAAATTCTAAAAACTATAGATTCGGCCTCTGTATCGATAATAATGTCTATTTCAATAAGATTTTCCAAACAATATTTAAGTACAGATTCGGCTTAGTTACAATTTTATTATATGTATAGAACTCTAATTTTTTTGGAAATAAATTATAGCCTATGTTACTTCCTGATAACTAAGCTTTCTAGTGGTGAAAAAATTGTTAAAACCGGTCCAGTAGTTTCGGAGCTTATTCGGTACAAACCAACAAATAAAAAATCTTTCCTCTTTATAATATTACAGAAAAAATTGTATTTTTACTTTCAATCCTGTAACATTTTTACTATACATAGGCATATAATAAATCATAAATTTCCATTGAGCTATCGCTAAGTACTATTTAAAGCTTTCCACGTCAAGCCTTCCTTTCTAAATTGCGTTAATCATGAATGATGTCTTTGTGCCGACAGAAAGGATTGACATGAAAGGATATTATTAGCTTGTTCATTGGGCTTATAAATAAATGTATATACGAGTATATGTGAATGGAGGAGTACATGAGATTAGAATTTTCTATATATAATATGTATAATAATATATAATTTTGGGAGTAGATACTGTCTGTAACAACTACTGAACTACCTGACCTTTGAAATTTTCTTCATTTTATTACCTTAGTCTCTCCCGTGACCATGATTGTTGTAAAGCATTCGAAGCGTCGCGAACTAAAAATAAAAATAAATCCGCGAAAAAATTCCAAAGTATAGTTTTATTTAAAACTGAAGAGTTTGTTTTTTTGTACATTTGTTTGTACACGCTAATCTCAGGAACTACCTATCGGCTCGATTTATGAAATATTTTTGCATTTTATAACTTGCTAGCTACTTAAGTGATGCGTCTCTAGAGGCCTGATAGTAGCGTATGTGTTACGCCAACTCAAAGTGTGTACTAAGTTTCATCAAAATTCGTCCAGCCGTTTTAGCGTGAAACTTGAAGCGTGCGAGCGTAAAGAAACCTTCATATTTCACTCCATTTGATTTATTATTTTATAGTGCAGAACTAATAAAAAATAGAACTTGTTAATTTGAACAGTCGAATATAAGATAACTCGTATGTAAAAACTAGCCAAGTTCAATCTTGAACTTCAATTTATCCTAAGTTATCTACTCTGTGTAAATAATTCAACTATTCAAATTAAGAAGATCTATTTTTAAATACCAAACGCTTTTGTAGCAGAATAAAACAAGAAATTGTGTTTTAAATTTATATTCGAATGTTGTATGTTCTTATGAATAAATATCAGGATTATCTATAGAACTTGGCACGCATTTAGATCTCAATTCTTTTGTCGGTGAAGTTGACAACCACACTTATTCTTAATATTGAACTTGGCTCCCATTTTCACTTTTATGTTTTTGATGGGATACATAATATTTTAATATTGTAAGCGAAATTTATTGCTCTTAAATTATCTGGTCTGTACAGTGTGCATGTAGTACGTATTTATGTTATTTGCAAAACTTAGACGGTTAAACTAAAGTTTACTCTGTAATAGAGTTCCTAATGCGCCCGAACTAAGTTTAGGCGGTGATTCACTCGTCTTACAGGTACTTAGCTAACTAAATAAGCTATTTAATAAGAACTAACATTGGTCTAGTGCTTAAAATTCAACCTTATTAATTTTTTTCATTGACACACTAAATAAAGCTCGTCAATAGCTACTAAGTAAAAGAAAGTTCATCGATTGACAAACAGCGAGAAAAAGGTGCTGAACTGCCTTCTTTGCCTATTCATGTACATATGTATAATATACATTATATATATATATATATATATATATATATATATATATATATATATATATATATATACCTACTAGTTATAATAAATTATATACTTTTATACGTATTTTAAGTGCAGAAGGGTTTCGCAAAGAATATTAAATAATCGCTCTCGCTAATAGAACTAAAAATATAATATGAAAACTAGCATTTTTTTCGAGATTCTTAAGAAAGTTACTTCGATAGCAAAACAAGTTTTTTTTGTATCATCAATAAATAACAAGTAATAAAACTTTAAATTCGCATTCTATTTTCTGTTTTGTTAGTTTCTCATAAGACATTCATATAAAACAGTGTGACACATACATAAGTATAAAGACGAGTCTAAAACTAGGTCAAACATGATCACCCACGCTCACACTGATAGAGATGCCAAAACTAAGCGCTTCTTCCATTTCGAGTGGTGTGAACAAAAGATGAGTTAAGATTATTGTCCACTGGAGAAGATAAGATTTATTTTATTTATATAATAGGATTATCAATATTTATTAGATAAAAATACATATCTATATATTTCAAGATATAAAAAAATCTTAAAAATAAAATCATAAGTATTAGTGGCATTAAAGTTATATCTAACCTACAATAAGTCGATAAGACTGACTGTAGGGAGAAATTACTGTACTGTGCAAATAAAATAGTATTATATGTACGTAAATACATACATGAAACTCTACTTGTAATGTACAGTATTATAATTATCGTAACGATAACAAACAAATATTTAAAGAATTAAATATTTTTCTAACCGATTACGTTATCGACGACATTATAATGTTAATAAAGCGCTTAAATTGCGTACTGTATGTCTGAATTCGTATGGGTTTGATTCCCACTCGATGTAATATTTTGTATTAACGACTCACTCCCGCTTCGCTTCGGGTTCGTCCCTAGACAAAAACAAATCTATCCCACGGGTACCGTTCATTTTTCGGGATAAAAAGTAGCTTATGTGTTGTTACTGACTAGAAACTATCTCTATGTCTTTCTGGTGTTAAAGAGTAACAAACATACATCCATCCATTTAACCTCACAAACTTTCACATTTATAATATTAGTATGGATTATTTATTAAAAATGTTTATATAGAATTTAAGCAGTGCAATTTAATACAAAATATTACTACACTGAAAGAAGAAGAAAATTCTATAGGTACTTTCCATTCTATTCCTTTTAAAAGAAATTATAAGAAATACGAAAATAAAGATGAAAGTAATATTTTCAACCTACAATCTTTCCAAATAAAAAATATTTTTTTGTAACAATTTTAAGCTGCGATTATTCTCGGTGAAAGATAAAGGAAAAAGCTTCATTTTGTGCGATTTAAATAGATCTTTAAGCTGATGTCGTATTGAATACTAAGCGGGATGCGATTGTTACAGTCAAGTGACGTGGCGACGCTCATCATTAAAATATCAATAGGTATTTCTGATGAAGTTAAAAGGCTAAGAGAGAATTTTTTTTTTAATTTTTTGAGTTTTTTTCGTATTGGGGGTCACTTAAAATTTTTAATTTTATCTTTTAATATTAAGGATATAAAATATATCATTTTTATGCTAACATGATGAGACAGATAAAAAAGGTATATTTATAAGAACACACACGTATTTTAAATTTTTCTTTATTACTTCATGTTTATTAAAATTTTCATATTACAGCAGTAGCTTCGTTACTATTGCTTTATGTGTGTAGAAGTTCGCTATAGCTAAGGTGAAGGTCGTTGAAGTCAAATTCAAGTTGGTGTTTATCGACTGAATTAATGTTAGGTCACATGTAAATGTCTATATTACTGTATTTTATTTTTAACTGAAACTAGTAAAGATAGAAATTATAATAAACACATGATAATAAACAAGTTAATAAAGTTTGAATAAGAATTATTAATCCTATAGAGAGTGGATGATTAATAAAGAATATAAAAATAGAAATAAAAATTAATAAAGAAGATATAAATATTTTTAAAATCCAAAGAATAGTTTAATAAAAATAATAATTTTGGAGATTATTGATAAAGATAATCTTTTTCTTTGAAGTTTTTAAAGATAAATCTTATTTTTGATTTACAAGACCAAAGTTTTTTTTAAACTATAAAAACAACTGGTATATGTTAAGGTTTTAAATGTATGACCTTAGACTAATATTAATTATTAGTCTCAATGATTGTAATTAACGAAAAATTTTGGTAAATATTTCATATATGGATATCACGAAAACTTAAAAGATATTATATTTTTTTATCTTAATTTTGCTCAAAATGCGGAAAAATTACATACTAAATTATATATCAAGGCTGTAATTAGGAAATAGATTGTATCCTGGGATCGGACATAGGCTAACATTGATCTCCGCCCCAGATATTACAAGAGCGGAGCCGCATGCAAAAGCTTGTTATATATAAATAACAAGAAATTAATAAATAAACTGTCTTTATTTTGATTTTTGGTTCCCGACGGTTCGAACACTTGACAGTACCTAATCATGATCAAGGGAGAGATAAACGTCACGTCACGGGGATTCCGAAAAGATAGTTTTATTTAAAATGTCAAATGTTCGCGTAAATCTGAGAAAGTATAATAAAAATTAATAAATTAAGATAATTACATATTTAATCAGAAATTCAAGGTATATTCATTTCTAGAGGAATATTGTAAGTACCGCCATGAGCAATGTGCTTACGTCTTCTCTATATCTATCGTAAGAGGCTGTAAAAACGTATTTACATCGTGCGGATTGATTTTTTTTGTCTACAACGCGTATAACGGCGGCTGTTTTATTATCTACTCTAATATTAAAGGTAAAGTTTGTAAGTTTGGGTGTAGGGATGTATGTAATATTTGAAATTATTGATTTTTTTATTCATAGGAAGTTACTTTACCGCTGAGTGCTATTGATTATTTTGAAGTCGAAAAAAAATGTCATTTGAACTGCATTAACGGCTTCTGTTAGGCACCAAGAGATGAGATGAGATGTTAGAGTCGCTAGTTTGAATATACATTGATTTTAAGATAGTGGTAGCCTAGTGGCAATGCACTCGCTTGGGAAATCAAGTGAAATGGGTTCAAATTCCGGGACACCAGATAGCGTGCTGCGTGGCCCCGCAGAGGAGCTTTAAAAGAGTTGAATACATTTAATTGGATTTTGATTAATTGACAAGAAGTAAATGGTTAGGGATGTTATATGAAAATGTAAAGGAAATAATCAGTCTATAATTGAAATATTATATGCTCCTTCCGCGTGCTTTGCTCGAGTGAGTCTCAAGTGGCTTTTGCAATATCTTACACTTACGGAAAGACATCTATGTACCGGAAAAAAATTATTCTATAGCTCTCTCCGGCCTATAAACTATCCCTGTACAAATCCATGTCTTTACAGATGTGTCAAATAAGAACAAATAAGAGAGAGTACGCCTTCATACTTATAATATAAGTCAGTATAGTTAAAGCTCTAAAATTCATACAATTGTCTGTAAACAGTTAAATTATTGGTTAATACTTGATATCAGCTACGAGTAAGTTTCGAATTAAAACCTGCCTTTAAAATCAAAAGTAAGAAAAATCCTATTTTTTAATATTTGCAATGTATAAGAGGGACGCGCGCGCATGTGTGACTGTGTGGATTGTGTTTGTATGGCTATGTTTGAGTGTGTATGTATGTATGTATGTATGCTTGTTACTCCTACACCAAAGATGAAACAGCTGAATGAACACAGTTAAACTATGACCTGGAGTAGTTGTGGCTGTAGGATAAGACCTGGACACAGGCTACTGTTGGTACTCAGGGATGCGAGCGAAGTGAGGCTAAGTCGCTAGTTCTGTATGTATTTTACAATGAAGCAAGGCTCTATTATACTCCAATTATATCGACCTTGTTCACTAATAGTCGAGTTACCGGTTTGTAAGATAAATAATTTTCCGTTTGAACTTAATTATACAGTCGTGATCGATTCAATGGTGTACTGAACGTATTTCACTGTTACAAAATAACTTTTAAAATTGATTTAACCTTAAGGGTCGCTCCACACTGTAGTCCGATCATAGGCCGTTCTCGGTCCGATATCCGTGTGGTAAAGTATTGTTATACAAGAATCAATGAGTGCATTCACACTATCAGTAAGTCTCACGTTCCGGTTGAATGACGCTCCAGCAACGTTTCTTATATAACAATACTTTACCAGACCGATACCGGACCGAGTACGGCCTGTTATTGGCACTATAGTGTGGAGCGGCCCTATTGATAACAAACAACTTAATACTTAATTTACTACATATTATCTAGTATATTCTCACAAATTACCAATGAGCAACAAATATAACAGATAATTTTGAAGCAAACTTTTTTATTTGAATGATTCCACTAGTTTTTTCCCGCAGCTTCACACGCGTGCTATAACGATAAAGTATATCTTATGCCACTATCAGTGAAATAGTAGAGACTAGAGTTCTAGTGAAATTAGTTAAGTCATTTTTCTTTTTTCTTCTATGATGGAAAATATTATTTTTCGTTCGCGACTTATTATCCTACGATTCTAATTTACCATAAGCAGCAATTTGTCGAGTTCATTCAATATTTTCAGAGATTATTCTTTAACATTACATGTATGCAGCCCTTTTTGACGTCCCACTGCTGGACACGGGCCTGCCTTTAATTTGAGGGACATCAGGCCAAAGTCCACCACGCTGGCCAAGTGCGGATTGGCAGATTTCACATGCTTTTTGAAACCTAAATCATTATACATATTATTAAACATATACGGTTGACTAAAACTTTTATTTATGGATTAAAGAATAAAACTTAGAAAGAAGAAATAACATTTTTATAGAGACGAGAAAAATATTTACTTTCGAGGTCGTATAGCACAAGCTATTGTACCTTTTAATAAAGCCCGGTAAACTTAGAAAGCTGAGCTTAGTCACGCATAGTATAGTACGTTCTAAAGATATATATATGTTCATGGAAAGAAAACTATTTAATATATTGTATTATGAAGATACTTATTTTTGCTTACATTTATTTCTTTAGTTTAAAATTTTACGTATATAAAAATAAACACTGTTCATTGATTAGTCACAAAATCTCACATATTATACAAAATGGAAATTTGACAGGCTCTGCAGTTCTCAGGGACTGTACGAATGCGTTTAAATATTATACTAAGAAATCCATCCGGATGTACTGGGTTCGAGTCCCAGGTCAGTCCGATTTTAGTTATTGAGCCTTTCTGTTAAAAAAGTCCCAGTAACAGGTCCGGAGTTGGGAAGTTGGCGGTCACCCCTGTGCGCCGAAGAGCAAGTAAAGCCGTCTGCTCAGTGCCTGATCTCTCACTGATCGTGTTGAATTATCGTCCTATATGAATTTGAGAGTAATAAAAAAAAGAGTACATGCTTTATCTGCACGTACACTTGTGTCTTATATAATCAACCCCTAGGGGCAAAAAAATATAAATAAAAATATTATCATGTGTAAATGTAAAAGTTTATTAAGCGTTTGAATGTTTTTGAAGTTATACTTCTTTTAGCACATTTGGCAAAAATTATGAGAGTAAAATTTTTACGATGCGCGCGCACACCGACAGTCAAAAAGCGACATGATGAAGTTCGCTGCATTCCTTTTACAAACAGAGTGTTGTGACATACAGGATGAAATGTTTAGCTATTTTCGTTCTATTACACTAAAGAGGTATAACTTCTTACGTGATTACACAAGTAGGTACACACACAAGTTTTTTTACTATCATGCAGTGTGCATATGTGCACATCACATAAGGCCTAATACGCAAGATTATTCCGGGTATCGCGTGTTTTTGTGAGATATTATCCCTGGAAAAATTATTTAGACATTTTTCTATATTTCGTCACTTATAGGCTCACTGTATGTTATTTTTTTTAATTACAGATAATGTAGTAGAAAACGAGTTAGACTCTATATATTATGGAGTACTACGAGTAAAAGTTAGTTAATAAAATAATACGCTATTAATTCGGTTTAAAGAGTTACTCATTCGACATTGACTGCCCGCTAAGGTCAGATGGCAATCTTACAACTGGTTAAATGTAGGTTATTTTGTGGAATATTAAATAATACTAAGAAATGTGTTAGATTATACTCAGTATTGTATACTACTTAACAAAAATCTTTAATTCATCCACTGAATCACTGTTTATAAGTTATAACGCACAATCTAAACCAAAGAAACCAAGAAGAAATAAACCTAAAAAGCATGTTATTTTACGCAAGTGAGAACTTAGCGAAAAAGTGAAGTTGGCCCCTTCCCGCTGTGGGATGTTTAAAGTTTGTTGAATACAAATTAGAACAATGAAATGGAAATCCTAATGGAGTTCAATAGAGGATGAAAGTTATATGAAAATTAGTTCCTTCCAGACAGTTTTTATTTCTTTATAGTGTAGATAAAATAAGCCATCTAACAATTGAATGGTTGTTTGTTACTCAGTCACACCAGAATGGCTGAACGGATCTCGATGTATGGCACAGATATAGATTATAATCTGGAATAGCACATTATAGGTTACTTTTTGACATGGAAAAATAATATATGCTTCCCGTGGGATAGATTTGTTCTTGTTTTCCACTAGGGACGAACCCCGAAGGGGGATAACTAGTGAATTATAAAATAGTACCTTCACTAGCAGTCATATTTTATCTTTTCTAAGCCACGCTAATTCCCTTGCGAGGAGATATTACTACAATACGGGTTGTTCATATTTCGTATTTTTTTAATACATATTTAATGGTATTATGCATTATTAAGCTTTAATCTACATATATATGAAGATTGTAATATTATATCTCTTTGACGTCTTATTCATATGTAGATCCTGTATCATACATACTAATATTGTATTTTTTATGAACGCGTGTGTAATGCTTTTCTCTGTAATAGCTAATTTATTTGAATTTAAATTCAAAATGGACATAGATTAGCAAATAGTTGTTTTAAAAGGCAACAGTTGGTTTTAAATAATCTATCTATTTAAGGAAAAGTATGTAGTATCAAAGTATATCTCTGAAAGAGATTTCTTCCAGAAACCCATCCGATGTGAAAAAAATAGTTAAGTGGTACTCGTATATAAATATAATAAAAAAACGTTTACAGAAAATAAATGTTTTAACATAGTGTTAAGTATTCTTTTACAGATACATAAAAGATTAGATTTCGTCCCAGGATACGTAATTAGACTTTCGTTGACTCTGAGTCGACAATGCACTATAGGGCTGTCTAGGATATTTTTTTATTACTTGCGACTCACCCTCACTTCGCTTGGTTTCATCCCTAGGTACATTTTAACGGTTAGTATAGAATAGATAGACTATGTATTATATATACATAGGTACAAAATAAACAGCTCGATTGTCCAGCAATTTTTTTGGGGTTTCTCTATTTTTAACACTTAAATCACCCTTTTTTTTTAACGTTGGGAAATGCATTTACGCACGACGTATGGGACTCACCGGCGTAATACAGCCAATACTACCCACTAAAACCCAACAAAACCTTCCCCCGTCTTAATGGGGCGTCGCAGGATCGCTTACGCATTCAACTACGACGCCCCGACGGCAGGTCTGCCGAAGCAGACCACCACAACCATGGGGTTGCTCCACAGTCCACTCTGCTATCAGAGAAGTACCAGGAGCAACCCGCATGGTACACCGCCCCCCGAAGAGGGCCACCTCCCACCGCCCACCGAAGTGGGCAACCTCCCTGTGCGTTTCTTAGCTTCGCGCCCGGTTGGATTGCCGGGCACTACTGAGCCCCCCCACTACGACAAGGTGAACGCACGTTGGGGGGGGGGGGGGGGGAACACTTAAATCACCCTGACACATGGCCAACTAAACAAAAAAAGTTATAAAATTCAAATCAGTTCATGCGTTTTTGAGTTTTACCGAAAATAACGAACGGCAATTGATTTTTATATATAATATATAGATATTGTTAGAGACTTAATCTGGTATTACTCGGGTGCGTCGCTGGGCAGTTTTATATTTAATATCATAATACAGAGCCACCTCTTGGCAAATTTTTTCGAAATCTGATCAGCGGGTTAAGCGTGAAACGTTAAACAGACAGATTTACGTTTACATTTATAATATTAGAATAGAATATTCCGGCAATAGTGTGTATGGGTATTTATTGTGTCGTCCGAGCGGGCAGCCCTGTCTTATGTCGAGTGACTCATGCCCTAACCTTACGTTATTATGGTAATGGGGTAATAAAGTTGTTTGAGCGAAACTAGAATGCTAAAGACAAATATAAAAGTGATATTTTTTCTCCCTTGCCTGAATATATTATAAACTAGCAGAACCCGCTGCTTCACTCGCGTTAAAACTACAAAAAAAATCCTATAAAGATAGGTTTCATACAAACTTTCATCCCCTATTTTACCCCCTTATGGGATGAATTTCGAAAAATGCTAAAACACACTCTCTAGCCCTCCAAATATCTCCACGTAAAAAATCACGCCAATCCATCACTTTATTTCGATGCGAAAGAAGGGCAAACAAACAAACTTAATTTGTTGTAATATGTATTCATCATGGCGTTGTTAAGGTTTTAAAAGTCACCACGGTTAAAACAATTTGAATGAATTATACACAATTTAATGTACATTTTTTTGTACATACACAAAAAATTAAATATATAATTCGACAGTTTGCAGATTAACGCCATCTATCGTGTATTTAAGCAAACAAAATAGCTTTAAGAATAGCCTGAACTAGAGCCGCTATTGTCTCATCTGTGCTATTTTCATTTTCCTATATAGAAAATGTTTTTTATTTACAACTGGTAACTCACCAATGCTTCATTTAACTTAATTAAACAAACAATTCAAATTTTTTACTAAAAAAGATATTGAAATTGAATGTATTAAATGGAGTATCAAAATAAATACATATATGTATGTATATGTATTTATACTAAGCCAATGCTTTCAAAATAGCTTTACTGAGCTCATAAAATCCACGTTACTTTGGACCACCTAAAATTTAATATTTTTTCTCACATTCTCTGTACTATTGCACTCCTTTTCCTTTGGTTCATGACATCAATATTTAAAGGACCCAATATGCAACTGTCCTTAACGGTAGAAACAACTTACAAAATATATCAAAAAATATCTCAAAAGTTGTTCAACGTTGCCCGAGCTGACTGATTCTTATATATTCTACTAGCGACTCACCCTCGCTTCGCTCGGGTTCGTCCCTGGCTTGCTTTCTAATACAAACTTTTATCCCCATTTTTCACCCCCGTAAGGGCTAATTTCTGGAATACAAAGTATCCTATGTCCTTTCCAGGATCTCAAACTATCTTATTACCAGATTTCATCAAAATCGGTTCTGTAGATCCAGAGATTACCCTCTACAACGTCACAAACAAACTCACAAACTCACAATCTCACAAACTCACAAAATTTATCTCTTTATAATATTAGTATACTCGTAGATGACTCATCGTAAAACGATAACATTTCTGTTGATTCTGTATGAAAAAATCCATTGCAAATCTTAATTTATTTTTTGTAAAAATAATTCAAAATAATTCAAAACAAATCTGGTATAGAGCACATTTTATTTTAATTTACTTTCCTTATTCAAATTAAAGATGGGGTCTTAGTAGCCACTTGAAGTAAGTAAGGCAACTTGCCTAATAGCTCTTGAGTCTCTCGCAATTTCGACATGTTTATTTTGAGTTCTAAGGGCTATGATATTTTTATCCTTGTTTAAATGAAATTTTATGTTAGACTCGATCAAAAAAGTGGAGCAGAAAATGAAATTTTAATTCCATTTATTTTAATAAATTTGCCTTCTTTGACATCCTATAGTTGTTAACTGAAAGTAATCTTTGATATTACTTTCTTAGATTTACGCGAATATTTGATATCCGAATTAATATTTTGTTGATATCTGCAACGCAGTTTATACTTTTGCAGTATCATCGTAACCATTGCTGTTTACATACTTAGAAGAATTTGATACTGAATAAATAAATTTCATTTTAAATGCGCAAGTTTGTGAGTATGGATGTTTGTAACGGCTGAACGGATCTGGATGAAATTTGGCACAGAGATAGATTATAGTCTGGAATAACACATAAGCTACTTTTTATCCCGGAAAAAATGTAAGGTTCTCGTGGGATAGGTTTGTTTTTATTTTCGCTAGTTTTAAATGAAACTATCTTTTCAGATTATTTCGCGTATAATACGAAGATTTAAATTTTTTAATTAATTTTAAGATTGCTACATTGGATTAAAACACTTTATTTATGTATAATAATTAAAGCATTTGGTGACATTCAGCTTTTATATATGAAGTCCCATGGCACGGAGAAGTGTAATAGAGATCGGGAACTGGCCTTGGTCTACTATATTCGCCAAGTGCGGGTTGGTAGTTGTCTCAGACATGCAGGTTTACACTTGATGTTTTCTTTAACCATTAGGCAAGTGGTAGATAATGATGTTTCAATGATTTGCACATAATAATATCCTAGTTCTTTTTTAATGTTAGGAAATGCATTTAATCATACCACCTTTATACATACAACTGGTTATGTGGGACTCACCGGTTAGAGAAGACAGTACTACCCACTAAAACACAACGGAGCCTCATCCGTCTTAATAGGGCGTTGCAGGATCGCTTACGCACTCAACCACGACGCCCCGACGGTAGGCCTGCCTAAGCATACCACACAACCAAGGGGTAGCTCCCACAGTCTTCTCTGCTATCAGAGAAGTACTTGTAGAAACCCATATGGCACAACACCCACCGAGATGAGCCGCCTCTTAGTACGTTCCTACTCCCCCACCACGACCACTGTCTGCCCTGGTAAACTCAGCTTTAACAAAATTCAAATTTTTCACAAAATTAATGTATAATGTAAAGAGCAAACTAAATATTACTTTCTAGATTTCGTGTTGAAAATTAAAGTGTTGTGCATCGCGTGACAAGTGTTGAATGTCATAATGTGCTTTTAATATTATAGTATATTTTGTTAATATTTTGATACTCTTTCATTTCATATAATTGTTTAAAGCCGGTTAATGAAATACTAGCATTTACTTGCGGCTTCGTCTGTGTGGTAATTTATTTAATAAGAGCTTTTTTCCTAGAGTTTGTAACATCAGATAGCTATTTCGCAGTTCAAGAGATTAGCGAGAAAAAAATAATTAACTGTCATTAATTTAGCGTTATGGGCAACGATCATAATAAATTTAAAAATTGATTGTTGTTATTAAAATTTCGATAAAACTTGGGTTCTGACAGAAATAGTCTTAGAAAAGATAATATTCTACAGTCGACATAGCTGGTAGAAAACTAATAAATACTACTAACAATAAATATAAAAATGGCACTACTAAGTGACACGTAGTTAGGAAATGTCGCTCTGAAGTTTTCCTTTGACTTTACATTGATTGGTTGTAGAAATAAATATATATAAATATGCAGTAGAAAACCGTCTAGTAAAAAATAGCTAACCTATCCACATATGTAGAAACTACGTTTTTTTTACTATTATTACATACATAAATCCGTATTATACGCACGTATTGAATAAAAAATATTTAAATAGCTTTGGTGTTATACATACACAAACAAACAAAAATTCAATACATTTACATATAACATTTTTATTTCTTGTGTATGAAACATTCAAGTATTACATTTTTACTTAATCGAAAAACAAATTTGGTATTGTCTTTAAATACTCAGCTTGTAACACTAATTGATTTGAGATTGGATTGTTAATTTTATTAGCTATCAACTTCATTCATCTTTTAATCGATATTAGGCGTTGCCATTTTTATTACTTCTGAGAACCAATTAGTATTATAAAAGTTTCCATTTCAACAATTGCTCTATTAAGGCTTCCAATTAATTTTTCATAAACGTACAAGAAAAAATGTGTGTACCTACTTAATTGTTTTAATAAATATGTTTTTATCAATTTCACTCGTAGCTATAAATCTATCTAATAAGTCTATGGAAAATCTATGTCTATACTGTGGAAGTCGTTTTTAACCTTATCCGTTTTGAGCCGTATAACAAACAGTTGTAGAGAGTAAAATTTTTACGATGCGCGCGCACACCGACAGCCAAAAAGCGACATGGTGAAGTTAGCTGCATTCCTTTTACGAAGAGATAGTTGTGACATACGGAATGAAATCTTTAGCTATATATTTTTGTTCTGTAAGTATAACAACTGGCGCCAACAACCCGTGTGTAGCAAACAGTTGATCTTAAACGTATTTTGAGTGCGAAGAAATTATAGTTTATAAAATTTTTATTCTTCTCTTTATATTTAAAATTGAAATAATAATAATATAATTTAAAGAATTATGTACACAAAGCTGAAACCGTTGTACATAAGAATGTTGATTTAATTTAACAAGTAAAAAGAATTGTTAGATAATGTGTAAAAATAGTAATTTTATAAAGCTAATAAATAAATATAAGAAAATTTTTAACATTTTGTACACAATTTCCTTTTCATACCAAAAACACATACTTACATGGTTAAATATTCGCTAAAATATAAAAAATCTATGTGTCATTCTTAATCGCAATATTTAAATCATGTACTGGTTTTAAGCGGCGTGACTGAACCAAATGTAGGTCTCGAGTCAACGACCTAGGACACCTGTAATCAAAGCTATATGCACTTATGTTGGCCTCTGGCGTATTCTGTTACTATGCTATTAACGCTTATTTAAAAAAATCATTCGATATAGTGATGGGGGTTCGTTTTCTTCATTCAGTTGCGCATTATGCATATTGTATAATATATAAAAAATAATTTGTTTCAAACACTAAAAATTCACTTTTACAACTACCGCGACCACTCAACTCATGCACAACTCACGTACAACTCACGTATCAACCAACCTGTATCGTCCATATTAAAATCAATCAAATGAGCTCAAACTTGGAAAGTTAGAAAAAGTATATCACTGTCAACCTTCTGATTTCAACATAGAAAAGCTCGAACGTATTAAATTATAATTCAATTCAATTTTCTTGCTAATAGCTTCGAAAAATGCCAGTTGAATACAAATATCACGTAGAATGGGGAATGCTATTGCATAGTCATCCGATACAATGTCGATGTGAGAAATAGGTTAAAATTACAGTTTATATTATTTTCAACCGACTTTTTAAATAAAAATACTATCTTTTCGGATTATTTCGCGGATTTATTTTGATTTTTGGTTCCCGACGTTTCGAATGCTTTACAGCAATCATGGAACGATCTATTACGAAAAGTATATAACGTCTTAGAGATGTCTGAAGCCTTAGTCTCTCCCGTGACCATGATTGCTGTAAAGCATTGGAAACGTCGGGATAGCAGGAATGCGGACGTTATCTGTCTTTGAATTGAAGCTAATTGATGGAAAGATGCTTATTTTTGATCAATACTTTCCATTATCCTGATAAATTTTAAATAAACAATTCTAAATAAAAAGCTAGGTAACATATCAAAAGAACAAATTAAAGAAATTTCGTATTCATAGAAGTACCAGAAAAAATAATAAGAAAACATCTTTCATTCAGGAAAATTTACCTTCTCTCTGTTATTTTTGCGAATTTCATTATAAACCTACGGCTATAAATACGGCTTATAAAGTATACATTGGCGCACTGCTCGGCTGAGTTAAGTTTTCCCGAGGTTCGTCTTATACCTACATGAAAATTGTTAGTTAGATGTATGTAGGTGCAATAAAATTTTAAGCTACTTTTGTTCCTCATGTAGCTTACCCGTATATATGTATGTATATTAATAAATGATTTGTTTATAACCGTTTTATGTGAGTGTAAGGGGAGACACATTTTTAATATACTAGCGACTTACCCTTGCTTCGCTCGGGTGCATCCCTAGGCTTGTATGGTAGAAACGCGTAAAAGACAAACGTCTAAAGAAAAATCTCTCTTTCGGCCAGGAACCTTTACAGGCGTATATAGTATAACCCACCAGAGTTGCATCACAATCGGATCAATGGTTTAGGAACGCATAGGGAACAAACATACGAACATTCATTTCTATGTTGGTACTTAAAGTAAATTCCACTCTCTTTATCAAGAATTATGTTTTTGATAATTAAAATAAAACTGTCAATTTTTTATTAACATTGGTCCACTTGACCTAATTGAAAATCCAATTTCTTTGATTAAAATGAAATTTGCATAAGAACCTACCTCTTTCAAGTCAGTTAAAAATATTTTATGAACAAATTTTACTTATATACAAATTGTTACAATTTCTCTAAAGTTATATACGTATATTGAGAAATTGAGCTAGGTAACCTGCCCTTAAATTACAGAAAATAAAAATTACGCATTTATATACACAATGTAGTTTAAGTCTTAGAAAATAGTGCTGGTTTTTTTTTTGTCAGTTAGCAAATGGTTCCCCCGGGATATAATGATGAAATCGATACCTGCAAGGAAAAACATTGTAGCTCAGTATTGTAGCCATTTTGAATTTCAACTATAATTACTACTAATGTAAATGTGAAAGTTTGTATGTTTGTTAATCCTTCACGCCGAAACGGCAGGACAGATTTGGATGAAATTTAACCTGAAGTAACACATAAGCTACTTAAGGACACAGGCGAGGGAGACAAATGTAATGGCTAGTCGCTAGTGTGATATTCAGCCCTTTTTAACGTCCCACTGCTGGGCGCGGGCCTCCCTTCAGTACGAGGGGGATCAGGCCATAGTCCACCACGCTGGCCAAGTGCGGGTTGGCGGAATTCACATGACTTTTGGAAACTGGCTAACTTCTTTCTGACATGCGGGTTTCCTTACGATGTTTTCCTTCACCGTTAAGACAAGTGGTAATCATGTTGAAAATGATTCGCACATGAAAATATCAGAGGTGCGAGGCCCGGGATTTGAACTCGCTTCTCTCGGTTTCCCAAGCGAGCGCGTTACCACTGGGCTACCACTGCTGGGCTAATGAGGTATAAATATTTTTAATCCTTTGTAACTTTGCAGGGGGTCGAGTGAGACACGCTTCCCCAGCGTTACGTGAGGCGTTGCGGTTATTGCGAGACGCGTGGCCCGAGCCTCGGGCACTTGCAGACCGCTGGTAAGTTATTTCTATACTAAAATACTACTACTAACTTTTATAGACTTCTGTAACGAATTCTTCTGAATTTTTCTACTATTTGTGAAATATAAGAAGAGAAGATTTAATAAACAAGAAAATGTGCGCTTAAAAATTTAATTTAACTAAATATTTTTATTTGAATAGCTACATAATTACTAGTAATTCTTACCATTGAGTTTTCAAATTCATTAAATTTTTATTAAAAATATTTTTATTTACAAAAATAAATTAAGTTTTCGCTATTTCACATGTTATAATTAGAGTTAGAAGTAATCTCATTGAGACTAGCCAACTGCGCAGGAGATATTATAGTGCACAAACGTTCGGACAGACACAAGAACACTCTTGGTGTAACACAACCAACTTTCCAACCCCGAGCTTTTGCTGAGAATTTCATAGCAGAAGGACTCAATATAAACTTGGCCCAACCGAGATTCGAACCCAGGACCTCCGGATGTACAGCACAACTTAGGTCTTAGGCAGTCACCTATACCTAATGTATAGTTCAATTAATACAAAAAAAAAAGATTAATATCATATGATACTCGAAAACACACCTTTTTTAAATCAGTCTAAAAATGAAAAAAAAAACCTTTGACGATTGTAACTAAACTAATGAACTACAAATCAAATAAAACGCAAACCTCATAAGGACTTTTAATGCGACGACGTAAACATACAGGACTTCTTATACAAACCGTAAAGCGTAACAAAGTGGCCAACCTCCTAACCGCAACAAAAGGTAACTATATCACAGACGAGACGGCGGACTACGGTTTCATATATATAATATGAATATACTGCGCAGTACTGGCATTAGTTTAAATTATAATTTATGAATGAACCGAATAAAGACATTAATGAATGAAAGTGACTATTAATCCAGTTACTGTATGCTTAATATACAAGTATTTGTCCAGCTACTTTATTTTTTTTTATTAAAAATTAATATTAACTGAATAATTTTTTTTTTTTATTTTTTATTTGTGAGTTTGATTTTCGATTATGTGACAGTCGGACTTGGATAACATAGGTTGACAAGGATAAGGCAAGAGCGAAGCATAGCGTAGCTCCCGTCTTAGCTTTGTCGTTAGGTTTTTTTTTCAAAGCCAAAACCCCCTATATCATAATTGCTAATATATATATTACTGTATTAATAGGGTCAGCCTTAATTAATTACTTTCTAGGTAAATCATTCCTTGAAATTGTTCAAACATGTACTTTTTTCGGTAGTTGATAGTCAGAAGTTCATTGAAACTTGTACAAGAAAACTGGAAGAGTTGCAATACAAGACACCATATTATGCGGTCTTGAACTAAATAATTTTACCGATCTGTTTGACATCATACATAAAAATAGTTTAAATGTTAATTAATAATTTGTTTTAGTATTAAAAATAATTAATTTGTTTTTTTTTAATCACACTATACATACAATTATAAAAGCAAAAGTTCGTATGTATGTATTTGTATGCTTGTTAATTCTTCAAACTAGAAAGTCTGGACAGATTTGAATGAAATTTAGTAAACTCTAGGGTGCCTAACAATTAGTGTCCGACCGAAGCTTCGGCTTCGGCTTCGGCTTCGGCCACCTTCGGCCAAAAAATCCACCTTCGGCGAAACATTCGGCTTCGGCCCAAAACCCGGCCGAAGCCGAAGGTTTCGCCGAAGGTCCGAGCGACCGTCGAGATTGAACGAGTTACGAAAGTCATGAGGCGGCGGGGAGTCACTGTCAAAATATCACATTGCATGCATCAAAACAAGTTCGTACGTGTATTTAAACGAGTGTTTTTGAGAGAGAAGGTTAAGTACAAATATGCTTAGTAAAATAGAATATTATATTATTCTTATAACTTGTTGTTTGCAAAACAGTCATTACCTCATTAGTTCTATTGTTATTGTTACATTTATTTTGAAATTTCTAATATTTTCTAAACTGTGCATTTAATTGACCAACATTTAATTATTTACTAAGAAGTTAGTGTTTGTTTATTTTATTTATTAGTCTAGTTTTGGTCTAGTCGAGTAAAACAAAGACTGATTGGTCTAATTGTAATTTGTGAATTACATAATAAAGAAATGATTATTTTTTACCAGTAGGTAAATCACAAAATCACAAACTTTTATTTATCTCTAAACCAACCATCTCTATGATATATCGTCAACTTCTATATGAGACAGTCAATATAAACCTTCAATATTGAGGTTATTTGAGGTATTGATACAAAATTAATTACTGAGTGCTGAGAGAATATAAACCTTCGGCTTCGGCTTCGGCTTCGGCCGAAGGTTGTGGCGATAGCCGATTAATCGGCTACGGCTTCGGCTTCGGCCAAAAATAGACCTTCGGTCGGACACTACTAACAATAGACTATACCTATGTTACTTCAGCTTATATGTATGGTCTATCTGTGTACAAAATTCCATCCAAATTCGTACAGCGTTTCCATGATTATGATCATGAACATGATCCATGATAGAGCAACAGACATACACACGCACATAATAATTTCTCATTTATAATATTAATCTGATACACTAAACATTTTGTTACATAAAAAAGTCTATTTTTGAATAATAGAGTTAATTATAAAGATACTTATATTTATGAATGCAAAACATTCAAGTACTCATGCACGAAGCACTTATAAACCCATACATTTGTATTACTTCCAGTTCTGTAATTAAACACTGGCTTGCAGCATAATGAGATTAGTGCAACTATTTATATGATATTTATACAATACTAGCGTATTCGTTGTTACGTTTTAACGTTTAGTATAGGTTGCTCAGAGATAAGATATTTTCCAGCAGTAAAATGTATCCTATATGTTGAGACGGATAACCAGCTATCATCATACCAAATTTCATCAAAATCTGTTCAGTGGTTTTTTCGTTAAGGTTTTCCAAAAAATATTTAATGTACAGATCGACTCAATTCTATTTTATGTATTAAACGATAGTTAATAGACGTATGTTACGGAAATCAAATATAAATGAATATTTTTTAAGACAACTTAAGATTTTTTTATAGCTTAAAATTATTGAGCGCGATGAGGTTTTCCATCAGCAATACAATAGTAATATCCTCCTAATCAATTTTGGCCACGTTAGTCAATTTTACTGAGATAAACATTACAACAAAAAACAAATGTGCAGTTAACGTGATGACAATTTAATACGATTAAGAGATCCGGTCGTGGGGCCGAAAACTTCGCGAGCTCTGCAAGACGTGGCAAGACACGGGGGATGTAACGTCAACAAACTTCCAACCCAATAACTATAGATAGATAGATAGATAGATAGATAGATAGATAGATAGATAGATAGATAGATAGATAGATAGATAGATAGATAGATAGATAGATAGATAGATAGATAGATAGATAGATAGATAGATAGATAGATAGATAGATAGATAGATAGATAGATAGATAGATAGATAGATAGATAGATAGATAGATAGATAGATAGATAGATAGATAGATAGATAGATAGATAGATAGATAGATAGATAGATAGATAGATAGATAGATAGATAGATAGATAGATAGATAGATAGATAGATAGATAGATAGATAGATAGATAGATAGATAGATAGATAGATAGATAGATAGATAGATAGATAGATAGATAGATAGATAGATAGATAGATAGATAGATAGATAGATAGATAGATAGATAGATAGATAGATAGATAGATAGATAGATAGATAGATAGATAGATAGATAGATAGATAGATAGATAGATAGATAGATAGATAGATAGATAGATAGATAGATAGATAGATAGATAGATAGATAGATAGATAGATAGATAGATAGATAGATAGATAGATAGATAGATAGATAGATAGATAGATAGATAGATAGATAGATAGATAGATAGATAGATAGATAGATAGATAGATAGATAGATAGATAGATAGATAGATAGATAGATAGATAGATAGATAGATAGATAGATGCTTTATTGTACACCACAAATAAATATACAAAAAGAAGATATAAACAATAGATGATGCACAGCAGGCGGCCTTATCGCTATAAGCGATCTCTTCCAGGCAACCTTAGGGCGTAGGAGAAATTATATGAAATGGTAGGCGGTGTACTTACTACACACAATTACATATCCTAAATACAGATATACATAAATACATACATACATACACAAATATATACATACATACATTCATACACACACACATACATACATACACACATACATACATACATAATACATACATACATACATACATACATACATACATACATTCATACATACATACATACATACGTACATACATATATACATACATACATAAATGTAGATCGGATGAAAAAGTATAAAAAGTTCAATATAAGATACTATAGAGACAAATAATATGATTTAATATACTTTACCTGAACCAGGTATCAAACTAAGGACTTCCAGATCTGGTACTATGTACTAGTGTACATACTAACTACCAGACCACCCCGGTAGTTTTATCAATCATCGGCAATATAAACAGTTACCTACATAGTAATTCGTTAATATCTTGCATAATTAAGTTAATCGTGATGGTAAAGGTCCATTGACATTTGAACTTAGTAAATTAGGTTTTTTAACATGAATCATATAAATTAAAAGTATGACTGAGACCGAGGGCTCTCCGGTAATAAATAACTATAATAGATAGAAAATGCGAAAGTTAACATATATTGTACTAGCGTTTACCCGCTGTTTCCCAACGCGTTTTTAAATTGTAGTTGTAGTTGTATTGTGTAAGTTATTCTAATGTATGAGCTATATTACTGTAAAGTTTCATCAAAATCTGTTTAGTGTTTTTGCTTGATAGAGTGACAAACGTTCATCCATCTTCATAAATTATCGCATTTAAAATATTAGTAGGATCTATAGTAATATAATTATAAAGAGGTAAAGTTTGTGAGTTTGTGACGTTGTAGGGGGTAATTTCTGGATCTATTGAACCGATTTAGACCTAATTTGGTAAAAAAATAGTTTGAGACCCTGGAAAGGACATAGGATAATTTTTGTCCCGGAAATCATCCCTTGAGGGGGTGAAAATGGGGATGAAAGTTTGTATGTCGAATCAAACCCAAGCGAAGCGAGGGTGAGTAGCTAGTATATATTTGTATAAAAAAGAGAGTCGTTGAGTTGATATCATTATATGTTAGGTATATATTTATTAGATTCCTATTTTTCAGCGAAAGTACAATAACAACTTATGTGATCTCTAAGTTTCTAATATTTAGTTAAAAGAATATTGTTGAGAGCAAAGTAAATTTGACTAAATTTGTTAAAAACACTATCTAACGTTACGCGTGTGTTGCAAGTTCGATCATCGACCCACTGAGTAAGTAAGTATATAATTAACGATGCGATGGGTATTGGTAAATTAATCTTAAGTACATTATAGTATGAGGCAGTGGTAGCCCAGTGGTGCCGCCGTCCGCTAACCCGCATTTGGTCAGCGTGGTGGACTGTGGCCGGATCCCCCTCGTATTAAAGGGAGGCCCATGCCCAGCAGTGGGACGTTGAAAAGGGCTGAAATCTGAATACATACATTATAGTATAACTAATGTTCACTCAGTGGCCAGACTATAATCATTGAAAATTTTGTGAAGACCTATTTGAATATAATTTACCTTTATATAAGAAAAACCTGTTTCAAAAAGGTCTTTATTGAACACTAAAGCTTTTCAATAACAAGTTAACAAAAAAAAAAAGCAAAATCCCTTGACAAATTGAGAAGAAAAGACACTGAACTGTTGTTGTCTTTGCCTATTTATATATAGATATAGTAGGTATTATGAACTAAAAATTTTCAGAAAGCTAAACTCTAGGTAAGTTCTAGTTGTAACATAAAATATTTTTCTTTATGCTATAGAAACCCAGCGTAGGAATATTCTATTGTTTGCTATTGCTGGTAACATAATATTTATTATACAAATATGCGAGTAAAAATAACATTTTCTGTAGAATCCCGGCCGTGATCTGATTTTGTTGATGCCTCGAGAGGTGGGGGGTGTCCCGTGTCGCCTTGCGAGAGATGGGGCACCGCTGTTAAATATAGATAATAGAAATAAATTTTGAATAAATCAGGTTATGGGAGATAGTTAAGGTATATTTTAGTTTTTAGATTCTTTTAAAATATACGTGAATGATAAAAAAATTATTTGTTCTATATGTAAAAGCTTTTATAAATTAACTTTTAATATTGAAAGAAAATGCAAATAATGTATTATATATAAATACACTACAGTGTGATGTTATAGGTAACTCAACAAATGCATATAAAATACTAGCGATTTACCCTCGCTTGGGTGCGTCCCTAAGTTCAGTTTTCGGTTTATAATATATATATATATATATATATATATATATATATATATATATATATATATATATATATATATATATATATATATATATATATATATATATATATATATATATATATAAAAGACAAACGTCCAAAGAAAGCTTCTTTTTTGGGCCAGGAATTTCCGCAGAAGTATACAGGATTATCCACTAGAGTTTCATCATAATCGAATCATAGGCTTAGGAACGCACAGAGAACAAACATACGAACATTTATTTTTATTTATATAAATAGATAAAGACGTTACATTCAAAATTTCACTTCTGAGGGTAGAGTTAATACCTTAAAGATGATTACGAGGACGACGTACTTTTGTTAGTTAAGTAGTAATTATTTAGGCTTAGATTTTTTTTTAAATTTTGTCTGTCTGTACTCTATACCCTAGATGACCACATTACACAATAAAGGCACCATTTAAAGTAATTTCAACGTAAACTTACCTTTTGTGTCGCTTAGTAGAGCTCGTACTGCTTATATTTACATTGTATTTGGCATAATGTCAAACGTTACAATAGCAGTATGGTCTTGTAAAAACTTCTTTTATAACAATAATTTGTTTTCTTAGTTTTCTACAAAAAAATTAAATACTCGATTCAGTACGCTATTTAGTAAAATTGACGACGTCATTCGACCTTTGAGTATTTATATAATAAAAATTAAAGTATACATAAAATGTTTGTTACATAATAATGACGTATATCGAGTGTTTTTAGAACCATCTTTTTGCTCAATTTAGCATGTTGCTCGGGTTCGTCCCTAAGTACGTTTTAACGGTTAGTATGGAATAGATTGACTATATAAGGCACTAAGGTATTATATGATATATAACCTATAGCCTTCCTAAATAAACGGGATATCTGATGCAAAAATATTTTTAGTAACTAAAAGTAGTTCCTGTGACAAACACATTCAAACAAACAAACAATAATAATTAGTATAGATTAAGACCGCGATATAATTTATTTTCCGTTGCTTTACGGATTTCATATAAAATGACTGAGTATATTATACATTATTAACACCTGTTTTTCTATTATTAATTATAATATATAAATATATATATATATATATATATATATATATATATATATATATATATATATATATATATATATATATATATAATAATGAAACTTTACATATTGCGCCATCTATTGACGTTTATTTGAACTAAGTCGTCTTTCCTTCTTGACCTCAAAGTTTTTACAATTTTTTCTCTACCTGTCTATTTTATCACGCATCTCTCGTGACTCCGTGAGCATCTGACTTAAAAATAGTTCTTTAATATAATTAGGTCAAGTATCCTCTTGTATAAAGCACGAATTATAAGATGTATAGTATTTGTGGCTCAATAGAAAAAATAAGAATACGCAGATGAAGACGTCGGAAGTAAATAGCAAGTAGATAGTAAGATTAGTTCGATCAATTCATTGACCGCATACTTTTAAATCATTCTTAAATACGAAATTCTTCACATAGAAGCTACACGGATTTGAACTTAACCCAAATAGCGATAGCATATCTTTCCACTAATTGCTAGAAAAACATAAAACAAGAAAACTATTTATAAAGGATTGACATTACTCTTGTTAAAACTTAACCTATTTGAAAGTAATAAAATAAAAATATATATTACTAGCGACTTACCCTGGCTTCGCTCGGATTCGTCCCTAGCTTGCTTCCCAATACAAAAATTCAATCCCATTTTCACTCTTTTAAGGAATTATTTCCAGGATATAAAGTAACTTATGTCCTTCCCAGGGTCTTGAACTATCTTCTTACCAAATTTCATCTAAATCAGTTCAGTAGATCCAGAGGTTACCCCCTACAACGTCACAAACTCACAAACTACCTTTTCATAATATTAGTATAGATAGATTAAGTTTATGAGAAAAATATATAAATTTTAGTAATGTTTATAACCCCAGACGCAAAGAGAAGGTCTTATAAGTTTAACATGTGTATTTGTGTGTATGTCTGTGTTATCGTAGTGCCCAAACGGACGAACTGATTTCAATTTAGTATTTCTTTGAAAGGTACTTAATCGAGAGTGTTCTTAGCTATAAATCAAGAAAATCCGTTCCGCCGTTTGCAGGTCATCAGCACTTTTCTGCTGCTGCTGCAACTCCTCTTGTTACTTCGATGACATTGCAACGTTATGGTAATCTTGGCCTGATGCTGGAGAGTCACCTGGAATCTGCAACATACTCAACTCTTTACTAAAATACTGCAAAGATATCGTGTTTTTACATCTTGTAACGTGAAGGAGGTTTATTTCTTATATTTCAATAGAAATTTCTTAATCAAACTTACTAAAACAGACTAAGCTAGTTTGGAAAATTAGCTTTATTCAAGCTAAATATAGGTTTATAAATAATTTTAGTATGAGAGTTATTTTAAATACTTTTTCCTGTAATACTTAATAGAACTTTCAGAATACTTATTAGAAGAAAATAAGAAGTTCCTGTAACATGTTTTATATTATAAAAGCTCTAATCTATACATATAATAAAATTGTAACTAAGTCGAATCTGTACATTAAATATTTTTTGGAAAATCTTATTGAAATAGACATTATTATCGATACAGAGTCCAAATCTATAGTTTTTAGAATTTTTGTCTGTCTGTCAGTCTGTCTGTCTGTCTGTTACCGCATCACGAGAAAACCACTGGATAGATTTTGATGAAATTTGGTATGATGATAGTTGGTTATCCGGGTCAACATATAGGAGACTTTTTACCGCGGGAAAATGTCTCATTTCTGAGAAAAAATACAAAAACTGCAATGTAAGAGTATACTAATATGTAAAACTTAAGAATTTGGTTTTTGGTCATCAGAACGCGGGCGAAGCCGTGGGTAATACTAGTAGTATATAAAATAAAAGTTCTAACAGTGAAATCAAAAAGTTTTCCGTATCGCGCTTAAAAAGTAATTTCAGAGATTTTAGTAGCATTTAAATGAGATCATATTAATAGGTATTATATACGTAAACGCAAGAGTTTTTGAGGATGTATGAATAGATGGATGCTTGTTACGCTTTCACATAAAAACTACTAAACGGATTTTGATGAAACTTTACAGTAATATAGCTTTTACATCAGAGTGATATATAGGCTATAATTTTCAAAAATAATCGAATACATAATCGAATTGCGCATGTAGAGACGAGAGAAGACGCTAGTAATATATATTTAATATTCAGAAATAAGTATTCCACTAACTCATCACATAATGGCATTTAATCTATACATATAATAAAATTGTAACTAAGCCGAATCTGTACTTTAATTATTATTTTTTTTTGGAAAATCTTATTTAAATAAACAATATTATCGATACAGAGGCCGAATCTATAGATTTTAGATTTTTTGTCTCTCTGTCTATTACCGCATCACAGAAAAGCCACTGGAGGCATTTTGATGAAATTTGGTATGGTGGTAGATAGTTATCCGGATCAACATAAAGAATACTTTTTATCGCGGGAAAATATCTTATTTCTGAGAAAAAATGCAAAAATTGCAATGTAAGAGTATACTAATATGTAAAACCTAAGAATTTGGTTTTTGGTCATCTGAACGCGGGCGGAGCCGCGGGTAATGCTAGTCATCCATATATTAATTAGTTTTTGAAAGCATTAGACAGATGTAGCGACAAGTGACGAAATGAATGTGTAACGTATTATGTTACGAGTATCCTGGAATTTCAACTAAAATAGAATTAGGTCACCTAAATAGTGCCAAATAACTAGGAGATTGTACTGAAACACACTAATTGCAATAAAAAAAGAAAAATATATCGATTTTGGTATATCGATGATGTAGAAATGATGCTTTTGAGCGTGAAAAAGTAGTTTGCGATAGCTAAAATTTCTCTTTGTAGATATAATACGTATGCTTAAAGGTGACTCTCTATAATAGCCATTTTTAATAAATGTAGAATGAGTTACTAGAGATAGATAAACAAAAACATTAATTATATATTTCTTGCATAACTTTTAAAATATGTAACTCCACATAAAGAAATATTTCGTCTTTTTTATGACATGACTGTTAAAATGTCTGACTGCATGCCTGAGAGAACCTCGCAAGTTCTCGAAAGACATATGAAGTCCGCTAACTCGCACCTAGCTAGCATGGCGGGATATGGTCTTAAGGGGAGGCCCATGACCAGCAGTGGGACACTAAAAAAGCTCAAAGGCTGAAGACGCGGGCACAAACTTATCGTAAAACATGGACTTAATGGGACAAGGTACATCATGAGAAACAAAGTCGTAGAATATTCAGGACTGAAGAGTATACAGGGTAAAATATCTATTTTATTTACGCGATTTGTTTGTTTTCATATGGTCATATCGTTCTATTGCAAATGTTAGATGGGAAATTCTCATCAAATTATAGTGAAGGCTTGGCTTTCATAATTAACCACCTGTAGCTAGAAAGCTCTAAAGTGCCAAAAAGTTTTATTCATAACTTTTAAAAGAGTTTGAGTCAACAGAGTGTTAGTAAAGAGAAATATAATATGTATGATTATTGGTTTCCACATTGGTACTAATATTCAACCACGGAGTTAGATAGATTTAAAATAAAATACCTAAGTAACAAAGCCCTCTAAGCCTAACTTAATAAGGTTTCCATTATATTGCGTGTCACTTAATATGTAGAATGAAAGGGGTATTACTGTACACAACTAACTTTATATACGCAGTTAGAGAATATTAGATAATATTTATTTAATTTATCTATACCTACTAATATTATAAATGTGAAAGTTCAGGTGTTTGGATGTTTGTTACTCAATCAAGGCAGAACGGCTGAACAGATCTGGATGTTTAGCACAGAGATAGATTATAGTTTGGAATAGCACATAGACTACTCTTTATCCCGGAAAAAATTACGTTTCCCATGGGATAGATATGTTTATATATTTTCACATAACTACAATCCTTCTAAGCATTTAAGATATTTACAATACTATATTCAAAAATATTAAAGTATGTCGTGATAAAAACACACGTTTAGTTTTTTTTTAATCTGTTTTTATTTAAAGACTTTTTAAGCACAAGGCGAAAATGTCAGTCCCATCGTTCCCTGAACACATAAAATACAACGGCAATTTATTTTAAACAAAAGGTTATTAACTTACAATTAGTACTCACTGTTTAAACTTAAAGTTGTAAAGCAGTTTAGTTTTATGAATTACTTTGATTTGAAGTTACTGTTAAAAAGAATGAGATCATAATTTATATTTGATTGATTTGTACAAGCCTTTACTGTAAAAATTACTATGTTCTATGTTCAATATGTAAGGTAAATAAATAAAGGATTTATTTCGTTATATTTTTAATTCAATTTTAATTCATAATTTATATTTGTTGCACTGTGAGATAGTATGTACTATACACGTAAGCGAGAAATACAAATCTTATCAGCTTAAAGACCGATCCAATTAACTTAAGTGGGTCTGTAATACTGAAATCGTTAGGTTACCTTAGAACATAAATTACTGTAAAAGTGACATAGTTAATACCCGTAATTGTGATAACAGATGTAAAAATAACTTTTTATCTAAAATAGAGTCCTTTTTTCCGGTCTGTAGATGAGGCATCTAATTTGGCAGTTTCCAATCAATCCATTTACTTAATGCATATTTATGTTTATATTAATTGTATCGCAATCAAAGTCGTGACCTCTAGATTATTTAGGACGGTCAACCACATATGTACCTATACTTGCATAAGATGATGAGACATTTTCAATTTAATTCTCTTGTTAATGGCTTCAAAATGTGCGACAACATATTTTTAAATTATCAACAACTTTGACAAAGAGTGATAGCACTCTTGGAGACATGTAATTCTGGGAAGTTTTCGGTTTTTTCCACTTACGATAATTTCCAATGGAATACCTATCCTCGTATTGAATTGATACTTATTTCAAAGCGCGGTGCAACCATATCATAGTAAAGAAAGAGATTTTAATAAAACTTTTTAGAAACATAAAAAAATATAAGTAGAAGTCACTTTTAATATTATTATTAATCTGAGTAAATGAGTCACATCACATGTAATGTAAAGATAATGTTTATCAAGCATAAATTACTATAAGCTATGTGGGTATAAATTAACTGGTCAAGTGCCCTACACTACTTTCACCCGTGGTTCCACTCGTGGTACTATGACGTTAAAGATATTGTCCATACAGTAATAAAAGCATCATTTAAATCGATACAGCTTTTTCTTACATAAATGCAAAAAAGTTTAAATTTTGTGCCAATAACTAGATAAGCTCAATAGAGGGTAGTTATTTTAGGAACAGGCAGACGCCTTAATTTTATTTAGAAATTTAGATTTTATTTTTATTCGTAGAATATTTATTATAGAAGTTTTCAATAAAATCCAATGTTTCCGCCAATTAAGGATGATCTGGAATATATTTACTTCAGAATGTTATACTAAAGTATATCAAATTAATTTTATAGATTTTCTTCCCGTAAGGTAGATACTTATAAAATCTCTTTTGTCTCATATGTTTTCTTATAGGATGATAAGGACATAGTGACTTGTAGTTTCAAGCTTGACGCCTCATCACTATTGCTATTGTTTTTTTTGTATTTCAAATACATCTAAAAACTTAAAAAAACCGACTTCAAAAAATAAACACTAAAAAGGAAAAAATAACTGTTTGGTACTTTTCATTTACTACATATACCTAATCAGATATTTTCGAAGTCGGTGTACTTTCATTTGTCTGGCATCGACTTCCAAAATATCTGGTTAGATTTACGGTTTGCGATTCGTTAAAAATTATATAAATAAAGTAATCATGGCGTACTATCTACGATAAATATATATTGTATATACTATACTTTCCTGTACATAGTTTCGATGATTTTCGCATATATTGGATCACTTCTGTGAGATGTTTAATACATATAAAAAGGCAAACAAACACTAAACTTCATAAATTATTATTAGATAAGTAATTGTTATGTTAAAAGCCGAAATACGAAATTGTAAGAAGAAATAAGTAGAAATTATGAAGTTTGCAGGTTTTATTATTTATTTAAATGATAATACTATTTCAACGTCCATAGCCTAAGGGCTAATAATGAATACACGAGTCCCCTTATAATACGAGCATGTATCTAAAAATATAACATTCGTTTGTGTGAAAGTAACTAAATACTGTTTTAGAATGTGCTTGCGTTGGGGTTTGCGATTTGCTTTTAAAATGTTCATTTCTTCTACTTTTTTTACTAAGGTTTCTTCTTTTCCTGACTTTTTATTCAGGAATCATTTGAGTGTCACTTATAGTGTTATGGTTTATAAAAACGAATCTATCCCACGGGAATCGCACATTATTCCGGGATAGTAAGTAATCTATGTATTATTTCAGACTATAATCTATCTCTGTGCCAAATTTCATCCAGACCCGTTTAGCCGTTCTGGCGTGAAAGAGTAACAAACATCCATCCATCCTCACAAATTTTCACATTCATTATAATAGTATGGATTTCAAAAACAAAATAAAATAGAATACTTATTAAGATTTGGACTTAATAAGAGTTATACTTAAGACGAAGTAGGAGTTTATCTGTAATAGAGATTAGTGACTCACCCTCGTTTCGCTCGTATAGATAACTCGTATAGCTCGTATAGATTTCTTAGAGATGAGATATTTTCCAGCAGTAAAAAGTATTCTATATGTTGACCTGAATAACAAACTACCATCATACCAAATTTCATCAAAATCCCTCTAGTAGTTTTTCCGTGATGCGGTTACAAACAGACAGGCAAAAATTCGGCCTCTGAATTGATAATAAAGATGTTCCAAAAAAATATTTATTGTACAGATTCGACTTAGTTACAATTTTATTATATGTATATATTTATCTAAAAAGCTAAAACGACTCATTGATTCTGTATGTCATTTAATATTTTCACAAGTTCGATTCCTGTATGACGTATGATATTATACCAATAGAAAGCACTGCTAGAGTAATAAATAAAAATATTGCGTGTTTGAATAATTAGTCCTAACATTTTCTGAAATAGAGAAATGAGTCATTACTAACGTACAACTATTACTACATCTACTATTTACTGCAAACGTTATCGTAAAATTTTACTGCAACTTGTATCGTGTGTTTGAATTTCAGCCAATTGTATGTATTATAGAGCCATAAATTTGATCAGAATGATAAACAATTATAAATAAAAGTATATGGGGAATGAAGTGCGTGTAGTTACTCTATTTTTTCTATTTCTAGAAGAAATTATGCATATTTTTCGATTTATGCAATCGAAAACTATCCATAATTTCTTCTCTAGAAGAATTGTTCTAAGCAGTCTGTTGTTGTTGTTGTCTAAACAGAAAAAATAGAAATTAATGCCAATTCTTTGACTAAACAAAAAACAAATATGCTGAAATAGTTGCTATACTAAATTAATATACGAGATAAATGCATTATTAGTTTAAAGTTAATATATGTACTTATAATTTTCTAGTTAGAACTATGAATGAAGTATGAACACTGAACAACCGTAAACCGCAGTCCGACGCTGACGCTCTTACAGAGTGGACGCCTGTGTAAACCGATTTTGACGAACGATAAAAATAAATAAAAAATAAATAACCCAAAATGATACAAACTATTCATATAAAAAAATGTTGTAGTTAAAGTTTATCAAATATCAATGGAGGAAGGTGAGTCGATTTTTTGGCATGTTTTTTTGTTCTTTATCTTTTGACTTTTTAGATATTGTTATTGTGTGCTGTACGGTTTTACTTTTAGAATAAAATCTACTTTTTAAGCTCCTTAGATCTATTTATTTAACATTATTTTTTCACAAAACTAAAGTAAATTTCATCCTATAATCAAATATTTTCTGACATAACAGTATCTATCACAGTTATAATTTTACATAATAACGTAGAGACGTGGATAGATAGTACTAATATTATTCCAATAAACCTTAACTAATGGTCTGTTATTACACCGCTTAGGAAGTTTAAATGGCATTGATGGAATGCTTCCCGTGACGTAATTTGTTTTGGATATCAACCTCGAAGTAGATGATTTAGATGCTCTCGTTTTCTTTGAGTAAACTATACCGGACGTATTTCTTATATAAATTCTATCGGTCATATATAATAATCTATCGGTCATAATATCTTTAAGGACTAATATGGTGACCCACTATCGTTTTACTGACTCCCTTATTAACGCCCCGTTTTTTGAATTTTTGCAATGCACGATTTCCCAAATAAAACTATCTCATACTCCTCATATTTACATTCTTACTGCCTCGGTGGTGTAGTGGCTAGCATGTACGGCTGCACACCTGGAGGTCTTGGGTTCGAGTTCCGGGTCGGGCCAAGTTTAGTTATTGAGTCTTTCTGTATAGTACACCTCAGTAATAGCCCGCAGTTGGTAAGTTGGCGGTGTTTCGCCCCCGTGCCTCGGAGAGCACGTAAAGCTGTCGGTCCTGCGCCTTAACTCTCACTGGTCGTGTCGAGCAGTCGTCCCACCGGAGTATGAGAGTGACAGGAATAGAGAGTGCACGTTGTGTCTGCGCGTACACTTGTGCACTATAATATCTCCTGCGCAGTTGGCTAGTCTCCATGAGATTGGCCGCCGTGGCCGGAATCGGCCCGGAGAACATCATCATCATCATCTTTTTATATATATTCTTTAATTTTTTCATTATTTGACGAAAAGATTTTGTAGTTTTAATATTAAATAAAGGTATTTGTTTGTTTATTATACTTTTTTGCGAATTAAAAGCTGGTGGAGAATAAGAGAGAACATAGAGAGTGCACATCTTTCAAGGACTACACTTTGTTCTAGTACTAACTTAATGTAATCTAAACAAATATTCGTCTTTTTTTCCTTCTTGTCGGTATTTAAAAAGTATGTACTCACGACTCCACATAATATGTAATATATTGTGAAAAACTTATATGAATTTTATAACAAGCCAAATCACTTTTTTTCTTATCTACTTGTTTTATTAACAAGAAGTCGAGATATATTTTAATGGGACTGTTTTTTTTTTGGAATTGAAGGCGCTACTTTACGCGAAGGTTATAAGTCTAACAATTTACTTTAACTGTATCGTTTTCGTATTTATATATAAAAAGGCAAAGACAAAAAAGGTTCCGTACCTTTTTCTCATCTGTTTGTCAACCGATTTTCTTTCATTTTGTTTAGAAGCTATGACGAGTCTGATTTCCACTACTGGGCGAATATAAACATAATTAAGTCAATTTATTTATCTACAATTAAAACAGCAAATATATGCGATAACATTAATGTATACGTCAGTTCTAACATTTGTTAACGACTTTCTGGGTTTGACTTTTTATTTTTCGGCACTATCTCCTTTTCTGGAGGTCACAGGTTTGATTATCTTATAGCTACATTTTTTAGTTTTCTATCAGCGATAGCGTTTGTAAAATGTCAACTTGGCTAAGCCCTCTGTAAAGAAAGGTACGTAGGAATATATCTAGTACACTCAATATTATAAAGAGACAGAATTTGTTTGTTTGAACGCGCTAATCTCAGGAACTACTAATCTAATTTGAAAAATTCTTTTTGTATTAGATAGCCCGTTTTTTGAGGAAGGCTATAGGCTATTGATCATCACAGTACTACCGAAGGGCACGGATTGTAATCATAAATGTCAACAAAATAGGCAGACTTCCGTATATTATAATTGTAAAGCTGATGTTCATATCGGAAGTTTGAACGCGGGCGAAATCGCGGGCACTGCTAGTATTATACAAAATGAAAAAATATTTATAATAGCTTTATTCTATCATCACTAGAATAAATGTTAATTTTATATTGCTATCTATATTTGGGTTATTATCATAAGATAATACCTACAAGAAAAATTAATTGTTATTTGTAAATGAATATTTTTTAAACTATCAAGAAGCAGGAGCCACTCAATATATGGTGAATATACGCCCATACTTTATATTATAAACTAGCGGACCCGACAGACGTTGTCCTGTCTACACGTCTTTAATTTGAAAATTTCAAACTTTTTGGACAAAATTGTGAATCTAAACCATTCCCAGATCCCCTTGAACACACACAAAAAATTTCATCAAAATCGGTCCAGTCGTTTGAGAGAAGTTCAGTGACATACACACTCACAGAAGAATTATATATATAAAGATGTAAAAGTTTGTAAGGATGATAATTAATACTTCACGCCATAACAGCTGAACGGATCTGAATGAAATTTGGCACGGACATAGATTATAGTCTGTAATAGCATGTGGGTTACTTTTTTTACTAATTCTATATATTTATTTGACAGTAGTTTTTCTGCGCGGCAATTCCAATTTCCAATAAGCTTGACTACTTCATAAAAAGAAAAATATTATGATCTCATTTAGGCAATGGATGTATGTATTAGTTGTAAACGTTTTAATTAAAGGAGGGCTATCGTTTCTGGAGGCACCAGTTTGTGCCAGTGGCGAGTAAGGAGTAATAGATTTAATTTAATAATCACAATTGTTAGCGCGACAATATTTGTACAAGGATTTTAAATAACTAATAATAATAAATAAATAAAATGTTAACTTTTTCTTAACTCTTCGTTTAAAGCAATAACATTTGCTGAGTCGTACCTTGTCTACCATCATTACTCAGGTAGGGCTTAATCATGAATAATAATTAGTGAAGATCCGCTATAAAAAGCTCGCAAACAGTTAACATTTAATGCCATTTGACATTTCTGGAGACCTCACTCTACACTAGCGGCGAATTCAAGCGCTGTAGCCCTCAATCTTAGTATTTCGAGTTCAAATGTCAAATCTAAAGATTAAAAAGTAATGTTATCTTTCATTTACAAACAATATAATATTATAATAATTTTTATAATTATGGCGACTATTATTATCTTATCTTGCCAATTTGTCTCTTTATTTTACTTATGCGGTGCTTTATTTATTTTTTGCTTCCATTCCTTCGTAACGTTAGAAAAGTCTTTCTACAATAGATGTCGCTAGTAAAAAATAAAAATATATTTATATGGGAATGACATAATTACTGTTATTACTATTATTTTATAGATAACTTTGTTATTTCCATATATTTTGTTAAACGTTTTTCTTACTTTTCTAATTGCGTCAGCGATTGTAGTATAATATGCTGTTAACAATCGATATTAGCGATAGAAATCTAAAAAATACATGCGAATAATCGAACAGATACCTATAAGTTTTCTATTAACGTCAACGATTATTTATTAATGATATTCTTATCATAGTATTATCTAAGCTCTTAAATTTTTATACAAAAGTATCAAATATTAAAACAATAGAAAAGTCATTAAAATCTACAAGTAATTAAAGAATGAACTTGAGAGTATCTCTACTATCATTTTCTTTTTTCCTTAAATAAACGATTTAAAATCATGTCACTGGTGAATGAATCATGAATTAATCTATATACATAAATAAATTTGAAGCGTCTGTTTGTCATGGTACTTGTAAGAAAAACACAACTTTTAAAATATTTGTGTCTCTTTGTTCCGACTAATCTCCGAAAGGGCTGGTCTAATTTTGGCGGATCTTTCACTGGCAGATAGCTTATGTTATAAGGAGTAACTTATTTTTAGCTACTTTTATTTTACAAAAGAATTAGAGTTCAACATAAAAAAATTAAAACGTACCTAGCGCGCGACGCACTCGAGCGAAGCAAACGTAAGTCGCTAGTTGTTAATATAATGTAATAAGCGTCCATTTAATATTACATTATTAATTATTATTATTTTTTTATAAACTATTTATACTAATATTTTAATCATTCTATTTACATTCATTAACACAAAAATAAGTAAGATATTTTTATATGCATACCGGTTTCACCGCATGTTTTTTCGTAGATTCTTAATTAAATACAGAGAAGTATAACGGAAAATATGTATGTACGTATTACTTGTTAAGTCAACGTGTTATAAGTAGTTTCTTCAACCATTTTCATACTTATCTATTTAAGAGATTAATGAAATTAAGTTAACAATTTTTACTTAAAATATAAACAGAACTTCCCATAATTTCCTTTAAGAATGTTACTCGAGTGAAAATTTTAAATAGAAATAAGCCAAATCGATTTGGTCTTAAGTGAGCTTATGAACGAAAAGCATTTTAGTCTTATTTATATTGATTAGACAGACCAATAATCCAAAAGTATATTCAATACAAAATATTCAAATATTCGAAAGCGCTTGTATTTACAATTGTACATACTACATAGGTAAGTATGTATATATATATATATATATATATATATATATATATATATATATATATATATAGGTAAAGATAAAAAAGTTTACCTTGTTGTCCTTTGTTTGTCAACCGATTTTCTTTTTTTTTTTGTTTAGTAGGTAATGACAAGCTTTAGTGTTTGCTACCAATAAAAAAAAATGAAAACAGTTCGTTTTTTTTATATAAATATGGTAATTGTCGAATTTCACTGAACGAACACTAGTAAGAAATTGAACGAATGAAGGAAAAAATATCTTTGCCAATTACATCTTTTGATTTGACTTAAAAATTTGCATTTCTCATGAGCCATATTACACTTATTATGGGAATCATCGACTCTGACACACCATCATTTCCATCTAACATTAATCTTGGTCACTTGCAGTTATTTTTATTTGCAGCGGTATAGCTTATAAGTGGAAGTTTAACTTTACTGATCTAACATGCAAGATTTTTTAGTTATGCAGTCTGAAGTACGAAAGTGGTCAGGTTTGATTCTCGTTTGCGGTAAATTGCTTGATAAAAATGTAACATTTCTTTGAAAATATTTTTATGTATTATTCTTAAGGGAGGACGATTAGACGATTGATGTATTATTTTATAGTATCTGGGCCACCGACCATTGCTCGGCGGTTTTTCGAAAAAGATATAAAAATTGCATTTTTCATTTTTCAGAAAAGACGATCAAAACCTAAACTTAAAAAGCTCAATTTTATCTAAATACAAAACTTCATCCAAATCGTTAGAGCCGTTTCCAAGATACACGAAATTTTATATATATATATATATATATATATATATATATATATATATATATATATATATATATATATATAATATATATATATATATAGTACATATACAAGAATTTGTCATTTAATATTATAAGATTCATTGTCATTATATTTACTGTCTTTCACGCACTATTAAATATTACACGCGAGAAATTACAGAAAAAAATAGCAAATCCTATATATATTAGGTTAATGAAAATACCGATCACAAAGCTATGATTATGCGAGGAAAATATTTCCGTTTATACTTGAACGGTTCCGGCACAACGGTTGTTGCTCTTCGCTCAGCTGGAAACATCTCGATGAATACCATCGCTTTAGGAATGTTATGCTATACTATTGATTAGGGTACTTAGACAAAGTCGATAATTAATGGGAAAAATATTTTATCAATTCATTGTAAGCTCTGCGGTTTTTGAATTTAAATAATCTATATTATAATAAAAGAGTAGAGGTCGAATGTCTAATCGATCTAATCGATCGATACTTTTTTCCGCGGGAAAATGTCTCATCCATCATCATTATGTCCGAGCGGAGCGAGGATAAGTAGCTAGTATACTTTATATTTAGTTAAGTAAATTCATTTAATAACTTTATCTTATAGTTGAAAATTTGCCTAAATTAAAAAATGTATGAACATAAACCAAGCGGGGTTTAATGACTTATGATTGGCAATTCGGCCACCATAAAGTATTCAAGCAATCAATTTAGGAACAGTTTTAAATAAAACTATCTTTTCGGATTTTTTCGCGAATTTATTTTGATTTTTGGTTCCCGACGTTTCGAATGCTTTACAGCAATCATGGTCACGGGAGAGACTGAGGTGTTAGATGTCTCTAAGGTATTATATAGTTGTTACAGACAGCCTACCCACAATTAACAAAATGAATTCAAAAATTGAAAAATGACACTAAAGTACCTTTACAATATTTTAACTTTTAACTTTAAACATTTTTATATAATTTTAATTAGCTTTATAATTGAAAATGGAATATTATTTATTTAATTTGAGCTGTTATTATTATAATTATTACAATTTAAAAAAAAATAATTATTAATCTACATTTTTAGTGTTGCCATTATTTTATTTATAACCATAAAGAAAAAATCATAATATATTAATTATTTAAGCCACATAATGGATCTATGTGTAATTTGAAAAAGTTAAGATTAATTAAAAATAATAATTTTAATTTAAATTTGCTATTATTTAAAAAACAAATTATTAAGCAACACATTACTACATACATTTACAAATGAAAAAGTGAAAAATATTAATCAGAAATGCTATCATTTTGATCTACACAGTAAGAACTTACTACATCTACCTGTCTGTTATGTTTAGATTAGTAGATGACACCTCAGTCTCTCCCGTGGCCATGATTGCTGTAAAGCATTCGAAACGTCGGGAACCAAAAAAAAAAAAAATCGCGAAAAAATCCGAAAAGATAGTTTTATTTAAATTGTCAAGTATTCGCGTAAATCTAAGAAAGTATTAGGAACAGTTTATAGGATTTTTTTATTAACATAGTATCAACTTTGGCACCAAAAGTGAAAACTGGTGAAAGATGCTTGGAATATTTCCAAATCAGTAAAAGAAACTCTTAGTCTCAGACTAAGGAATGATATAGAGTGTAATAGAACTAAATATGAAGCGAAACTATAATATTGTATAAATAAATATGTAATGTTTTAATACAATATATAAATATTACCGGAATCTTTTAATAAAACTACCTTTTCGGATTATTTCGCGGATTTATTTTGATTTTTGGTTCCCGAAGTTTCGAATGGTTTACGGCAATCAGCAACCAAATATCTAAATAAATCCGCGAAAAAATTCGAAAAGTAATTTTATAAATGCAAACACATTCGCGTAAATCTAAGAAACTGAGTCATATTTTCTTCTTAAAAATTGTAAATGAACTATTAAAACCCATATAAAATTTCCCGTGTTTTTTTTTAAATAAAACAAACGACGTGTAAAGCAAAATCGAGAATAGTAGCATACACAGCAAAATCTCGCTAGGTTTTTTGACTTTTTTGGCGTGTTCCGTCTATGTAATTCTTTAGTCTAAGTTTTTAGTAGGTACAATGAATTCGAGCAAAATTTCACTTCTACTATGTGTCAAACAAAAGGAATTGTGTCAGAATATGGCATACAAATATAATATATTCTTTATATTTCAAAACGGAAAAGTATGAATAAAGCTAAAGTAGATCTCGATACATTGAATTTTGAACAACTTTATTTCATTTTATTCAAATGTCAGATTATTGGAACAGAGTGGTTGGATGGATCATATAAATTGGAATAGACTATATATAAAAGAAGTAAGTCGAACTAAAATTTAATCATGAATTTTATGAGTATGACTTAGTATAATTCACAAAGTATGAGACAAAAGTTATTATTTTCTCCAATAAATAAATAGGTTTTATTAATATTGAATTATTGAAGTAAATCTATACGTATGATAAAATTCTTACTGAGCCGAATCTGTACATTAAATATTTTTTGGAAAATCTTATTGAAATAAACATTATTATCGACATCTGTGTCGATATCCCGAATCTATAGTTTTTAGAATTTTTGTCTGTCTGTCTGTCCATGACCGCATCACATAAAAACCACTGGAGGGATTTTGATGAAATTTGGTATGGTGATAGCTGGTTATCCGGGTTAACATATAGGATACTTTTTACTGCGGGAAAATAGCCGATGCAAAGCAAATCTAATATATTTCGATACGTAAAATACATATTTACCTATTAGATATTCATATGTCAAAATATTGTAGATTTTTTTAATTGAGCCCCTAAGTGGGAAAAACGGGGCGGTGAAGTTTGAGTTGTTGATTATATTTAAATAGAGTAACGTGGGTCAAGTTCTCTGTAAGTGCACGCATACTGTGTGGTTATAAAGTAGAGAACGGAAATTGTTCCAATCCAAATGAAAATTATAACTTTTCGGTTGGCCAAAGCAGCGACAACTATAACAGAACTATAGCGCGAGAGTTAGAACCTAGCTAGGTAGTATCCCGCTATCTATATGCTCCTCCTGAAGGTTAGCACATCTGCAATAAAACTTTCGTAGTTTGATCGCGGGCGAAGCCACGGGTTCAGCTAGTCTATACATAAATTAATTTAATTCAAACTACAAAATTCTATGAGTCAGCGTGTTTGTTAATTTTTTACGTAGTCTTAACGGCTCTTGGGACTCGACCGGAATTCCGACTAAAACAAAATAAATGCATACTTGTATGTGTCTATCTATGATAGATTAAAACATACCTATGCGATTTTCTTTTGACCTCTTACCTGAAGAGCTTAAGCTGATACTTATTTAAAATGAATCACATATTTCAATTATATAAGCCAAATCAATAGGTATAATATTTTATTGGTTCATGTATCATCTTTTGCGGGATAGACAGTGAAAATAAAATGACGTCTCAAATCGTTATTTGCTTCCCTTTAATCCTAAATACATTGGGGTAGTTATGGGAGATAAAAACATACATACACAGGATGCTGTTTCACAATCTTCAGAACAGTAAACCAGTTCGAGTCTCGAGTGTAGTCTTATCCCATCGCACTTGACAACCAAACTATCAATTAGATTTAGTATTTATACAATCATTTATGTATCCAAGCTGCCATAGCTTAGATTCTAAATGTGAACGAAATGTAAGTCTAGAACGCATGCTATGGCTAGCGGCGGAATGTGCTTATAAATAACACTGCGGTTTGCGGACTTGACGTTGTTAGACGTTTCAAAGTTCTTATATAGAATATTTATGTCTTATCCAAGCGAGTAACTACCTCGAGCGCGTCCTATGTTACTAACAGTAGTCTATGCGTTACCTCAGGCCATAGTCGATCTTTGTACTATCGAAATTTCAGCCGTTTCAGCGTGAACGAGTAACAAACAAACACACATACATATATACTTTCATATTTAAAATAGTGGTCTGCTTCTTTACTGGCTTTCGTTATGGTTATGCTCGCGTGTTATAGTGATAAGTATTAGATGGTCAAGTTAAGAGACACGATGTTATTAGTTATATATTTCTCCAGTATAAATATCAGATCTAAGACAATTTTATTTTGGTTTTCATTTCGCTATAATTTCGAGTATTTTACTAGCGGCTTCCCCTCGCTCAAACAAATCAATCCCACGGGAACCGTACATTTTTCCGGGATAAAAAGTAACCTATGTGCTATTTCAGACTATAATCTATCTCTGTGCTAAATTTCATCTAGATCCGTTTAGCCATTCTTCCGTGATTGAGTAACAAACATCCAAACATATAAACTTTCACATTTATAATTTTAGGAAGAAATAAGATAAGATTTTTTGTGAATTGAAATTTTGAACATTGTATTTAAAAAAAGACTTGTTTTATTAAACCTTAAGCTTACAATACGTCGAAATATTCTATTTAATTAATTAATAGTTTCCGGAAACTTTTAAGACTATTATAATATTAGTGTCACCGCGCGCGCACCCATCGAAACGTCACATGTTATTTTATCATTTTTTCAAAAACACGAATTATTTTATTGAATTCATATATAATCCATAAATCTTTTATAATCAATACATATTATAATAAAATTCTGAGTCGAATCTGTACAAAAAAAATTTTTTGTTGGAAAAACTTATTGAAATAGTCATTATTAACGATATAGAGGTCGAATCTATAGTTTTCAGAATTTTCGTCTGTGTGTCTGGGAACGAATCATGAGAAAACTACTGGACAGATTTTGATGAAATTTGGTACGATGATAGCTAGTAATCCGGGTCAACACATAGGGTACTTTTTACTGCGGGAAAATATCTCATCTCTGAGAAATCTATAGTAACCTTAAAAGGAGCGAGGGTGAGTCGTTAGTACTATCATAAAGAGGCAGAGTATGTTTGTTGAACGCGCTAATCTCAGAAACTACTAAACCGATTTAAAAAAATATTTTTGCGTTAGATAGCCCGTTTATTGAGAAAGCCTATATATCATCCCGGAAAAAGGTACGGTTCCCGTGATAGATTATTTTTTTAGTTTTAAGAAAAAGACATATTAAAATCACAATCAATTACTTAAGAACAACATATGACTTCCAAAATGCATACACAGCGTTGCATCGAAATGCAATATTGCAAATGGCTGCAGCGTAGCATAAATCATGTCACGGTGTTTAATCGTCTGTTTTTGCCACGACAAAAGCCAGATTCGGGTCATATCATTTACTGTACGTTAAAAAAGATTCCTTCTTTGTTTATGAAACAATACTGAAACAATTCGAGTTTTAATGCTCAGTAATTAATAAGTAGATAATAATGATTTCTATTATGGAGTAATATATTTCAAAAGATTTTTTTTTACATTGTGTGTTTGCAATTCATTGGGTATTGTATAATTATAGGTATATTTTTGATTGATTAGAGGTATTGAGATTCATCTGTATTGTTTTAGTCAATAGTGGATCATTTTTTTATTATATAGGTTATCTGTGAGATCCCGTATTAATTTAAAAAAATGAGGGTAGAATAACAAATTTGTGAATAATTTTGAAGCCAGGGTGTACCTTTCTTGTAAATTGAGTAATTAAAAGATTTATTTTTAAACATTACTTTTTTAACCTAGGTAAGGTACCTACTTTAATTTAAAAAAAAAAAACAAAATATTACACGTACATTTAACACGTATGACAAATCTAAGCTAAATTTAAAATAGTCTAGAACTATCTTCTACAAACAAAAACATCTATTCATCGTCAAAAAGAGAAAATACAGGATATTTTCGTAAAGTATGAAAATGTTATTATAATTTAACATACGACCATATTACATGAAGTAACATATTTCTGTTTTTGCATGAGTCACCGCAGTGCATTCAGCTCTGCAAAGTATTCTTGAATAGGCTGAGAACCCACTTACTTATCGCTTCGCTTTAATCGTTATCTTTGACCGACTTCAAAAAAAGGAGGTACCTATTTAGTTTGAATGTATTGTGTGTGTTATGCGATGTCTTCGGCAATGCAATCTTTCTTTAAATCACAAACATGTCAGATTTTTTCCTAAATAAAAATTAGTTCAAATAAATGTCAATAGATGACGTTAATTACGTATTGATTTGTTATTAAAGTGGTGTTATATTAACAAAAGATTTAGTCATTATTTATTTACAGAACACACAGCTGTTAAAACGTTATAACATCTTATCTAAAAATTTATACACAAAATATAGAAAAATGTTTAACATTTAAAGGTGTCCAATGCACCACATTATACCACAGCCTTATAGAATACCTACGAAATAATTATAATTTATATCAAAAATAACATACTACTGATATAATTAATAACGAAAAGGAAAAACTAAAAACAAGCAAACTCAAACAAAACAAAAAAAGATAACCTTAATTTTTTTTGAACTTCTAATATATCCTTCTTAAAAAGTATAAGGTTGTCGCCAAAAACATCCACTTCCCCGCAAGCAATGTTAAATTCTCTTGACAAGGTATATATTTAAAGTTATATATGTGTAGTGTATCAACCATCTGGTATCCATAACACAAGCCTCGTAGCTTACCATGGAACTAGATGGTGCTGTGTGTTAATGTCCCAACATATTTATTCTATTTATATTTATGCTAATAATTATGCTAATATAATACATACATTTTAAACACTACAATCTAAGCTTAAGCAATTACTATTTACCTTTTTTACTGCTGCTTTACGCTCCATATCTAATGGAAACCGACCATAAATTCTTTTGTTGGAAGCCGCAAGGGGTTTCTATTCTCGTAGCGGTGAGTGTGACACCAAATGTGCCCGCGCCTTTACGCTTAAGTCACACTGACTGCAATGAATCTAAAATCTGAACCCCCTTTAGTTACAAAGTGACTGGACAAATAATATTGTAGACTAGTCTACTAATTACGTTTTAACGTTGAGTTTAGATTTCTCAAAGATGAGATATTTTCCCGCAGTAAAAAGTATTCTATATGATGACCCGGATAACCAGCTATCATCATACCAAATTTCATCAAAATCTCTTTTGTGATTATCCGTGATGCGGTCATAGACAAACAGACAGATTTCAGATAAAATTATAGATTCCGCCTCCGTATCGATAATAATGTCTATTTCAATAAGATTTTCCAAAAAAGATTTAATGTACAGATTCGGCTCAGTTACTATTTTATTATATGTATAGATTTATAGATGTTGGAATAATATTACCTACTAATCACGCTATTATAAAAGCGAACGTTTGTATGTGTGTGTGTGTCATCCCTTCACTCTAAAACGGCTGGATGAATTTGGATGAAATTTAGTAGATATATCGATAGATATTTAGAGTATGACCTGGAATAGTATTAATCATTTTTACTGATTAATATGTAAACTTTTCAAGGCCCTATCTACATATATTTATACCAAAATTCATCTAAATTGGTTCAGTGATTTAGGTTTGAAAACGTAACAGACATACAGAGTTACTTTCACATTTATAATGCTCAACTCTCAAACCATCTTCCAAATACAAATATTGAAATATTGCAGTAAATTGCCATTGTTATTTCATCTATACAGATAACTAAATTCAAGTGTCTGTTTGTAATGTAAAATTAACAGCTCTATTTACTAAATGCGTATGAAATTATAGACGTTACTTATAAGAAAAAAAATCATTTTTAAATTTTTTGTCTGTCTGTTTGTTCCGGCTAATCTTTGGAACGGTTGGACTGATTTTGACGGGACTTTCATTGGCAGATATCTGATGTTATAAGGAGTAACTTCGGCTACTTTAATTTTAGGAAAAGTATTAGGATTCCGTGTAAATAAATTAAAACCCATAAGATTGTGAACAAAATCCACGTACCTAGGGACGCACACGAGCGAAGCGATTGTAAGTCGCTAGTTTAAATTAAACTCCAACTGATTTAAGTCACATACGCACGTATTTTACGGTAATTTAACTGCAACGTAATACAATCTACGAATACTCGTACATCGATTCACAAGGTTTACAGCTTGAACAATTGGTTCCTATTTTCGTCCGGCGAAGTGTCAAACACGTGTTGTTCATTGGAAATGAGACAGCTGTTGGCATTTTATTGATTTAACAGTATTTCCCTTATGCATGTTTATTTTATGTATTACTATACTACTGAATTGCCCCTTCTCCCTCTTTCCTCTAGTGCATTCCCAGTAACCTACTGCGACTTAATATAAAAACATCGATTTTTCTTTATATCCATACTTACGAGTAATATTATAAATGTGAAAGTGTGTTTGTTTGTTTGTCTCTCTTTCACGTCGAAACGGAGTGACGAATTGGCGTGATTTTTGGTGTGGAGATAGTTGAAGGGTTGGAGAGTGACATAGGCTACTTTTTACGGCGGGAGATTATCTCATTCCCACGGAAACACATTATATAATACAACCCAAAAACTTATTTTTGATCAGAATTCAAACTTGCTATTAATGCTTTTCAATACAATTAAATAAATACTTGTTTTAGCATTTTCCAAAATTCATCTCATAAAGGGGTAAAATAGGGGATTAAAGTTTGTATGAAACCTATCTTTTTAGAGATGTTTTTTGTAGTTTTAGCGCTAGCGAAGCCGCGGGTTCAGCTAGTATTATATAATTATATATTATAGGTAATATATGTAATACTAGCGACTCACCTCGCTTCGCTCGGCTTAGTCCCTAGGTGATTCTTTAAATTGACATAGATTTTTTATTTATGAACCGATTGAAATAAAACACTAAAAGTTAAGTGAAGCTTACCAAAATACATTAGTGAAAACTGCACTCATTTCGGTTAAGCCGTTTCAGAGATTAGTGCGCACAAACGCACAGACAAACTGACAATTTTTTAAATTTGTTTTGGGTTTTATTGCGTTAATAAAAACCACCCCAGTATTAGTCTTTCTCAAATATCTTTCATGTACAGACAGCGATCACTTACACTTTTATTATATGTTTACATGGATATTCATCTTTTGGTAGCGCCACCTTTTGGCTAATTTTATTACTATGCCTATATTTTGTTCCAGGTTTCAATCCATCAGAGCAATAATTTTCACCAAAATCCGTCCAGTCGTTTTAACATGAAGGCATAACACATACGATATAATTACATATTTATTGACACAACTAAATGTAATTTATTGTTTTTTTCAAATTTAAAATTAAGACTGTCAGTCTCTTATGTGCATATTTTTTATTTAACTATCTGTTACTGCTGAAGGGACAAAGTATCTAAAAATATGAATCATGACTCTTAAAATATCTTGGTTCTGCTAAAACCGCTTACACGTAGGTATATAGAATTCGAAATACGTGCTAGTTGGTAGCAATATAAATATTTATAACGTGTTTATGTCAGTCATGTAATAATACACCACAATAGTTTTTGTACTTTAAAATAATTTCTATGCATTGTTATTAAATCTTAATAGTAAATAAAGGTCCCGTGTCACGATGTTGGTCCGCGATGAACTCCGAAACTACTTATCCGATTTCAACTTAAAGGATATAGTTATTATGTTATATAGTTTTTAACTTGGTTATTTTTTTTAATGGAAAAATTAACGATTTTCATATCCGGAGACAGAACCTCATAAACGGCTACTGTAAGCTACAAATTCTTCAACCACGCCCCCAATGATTTTGATTGCATTGAAAGTTATGATGGTCAATAGAGAGACTAAGGTTTTAGACGTCTCAAAAACTTTATACACTTGTTACAGACAGTGCCTACCCACAATTTTACAAAATGATTTCATAAATTCAAAAACGGCACTAAAGTACCTTACAATATTTGTCGATTTTAATCCTAAACATTTTAAGTATTATAATTAAATATGGAAATATTATTTATTAATATTATTTAATAATTTTAACAGTTATTATTATAAGTGTCACAATTACGAAATGTTATATTATAACTATGTATTATAATTACGAAACGTCGGGAACCAAAAATCTAAATAAATCCGCGAAAAAATCCGAAAAGACAGTTTTATTTAAAATGTCAAATATTCGCGTAAATCTAAGGAAATATATTAGTCCAATCGGAATCTGGTTTGGGATCAAAATATTGAAAACCTGAAGTTTTATGATTTTAAAATATTAGAAGGTAATAAGGAATAGAAATTCGTAAAATGCCGCACATGCCCAGCTACCCTCGAGAAAAAAATTTTTTTCGTTCAATTTTCAGATAGGGCTCATTCTTTTTGTCTTGGACTCTACTTTTTGAAAATATAAAAATTTGTATGGTCGTCTTGTAAAATCATCCTTAAAAAATTTAAAATTGGAAAAATTGATAATTTTTATTTTGTAAACTACATTTTTTTAATTATCATAGAAGAAGTGTTTATTGTATAGTTTATTGACCAAATTTTTAAAAACTGATTAAACCAATATATGTTTCAGGAGAAAAATAAATAAGTGGTATACGTAAGTTTTTAATTTGACGCTTATTATGAATACAATGTTGCCGTAAACATTCCAACTTTTCAATTTGATGAGTCGTGAAAAATAATAAAAGTTGGAATTCACGTAAAATACACCAGAGATTTGGTATTTTTTGCCGTAGAATCTATATATGTTATAATTTTTTCTAATTTATCGATGTTTTATTAATTTTTGATCGATGTTTTATTAATTTTTGATTTTATTGATTTTTCTGGAAAAACTTGATTTTAAGGTAATTACAGAAACAAATGAAATTCATTCATGGTTTAATCTTGTTTATTCATTAGTTAAAAATATATTTGCCAATTCCTTAACCACTTGCAGTGTCCATTCGTTGTTTTTAGTTTTAGTAACAACAACTTGAAATACTTCCTAATAAAATCGAAAACCAATTAATTTTGTGCTACCAATTTCAGAAATTCCAGTCACTAAACTATTTATAGTGTACTAGCGTTGCTTCCCCATACAAACTTTCATGCCCATTTTCACCTAATCAACGGATGATTTCCGGGATAAAAACTATTTTATGTCCTTCCCGAGGTCTCAAACTACCTTCTTACCAATTTCCATCTAAATTGGTTCAGTAGTTTCGAAGCTTATTCGGCACAAACAAACAAACACATAGATGAAGTGTTATAGTTTAGTGATAATTTCCATATTTTCTAGTGAAACCCGTTCAGGCGTCAACAGCATTGTACGAGTATTTCTACATGTAAATATTGAGCGCATACTCCACATGCTCGCCACGCCGCGCTCCGCTTGCCATCATCTCGAACGGTTTCCATAAATTATTTAATTAGGTATTCTATTTTCACTGAAATGTATCAGGAAATAAATATTACACTGTTTTTTTATAACTTTTTTTTAATGCACTTTCTCTTTCGGGATAGGTGTAATTTAGGTTTTATTTGTATAGCTATATTTAATATCATAAAGAGGAAAGATTTTTTTTTTCGTTGTACCGAATAAGTTTCGAAATTACTGAACCGATTTAGACGAAATTTAGTAAGAAGATAGTTTGAGACTTTGGGAAGGATATAGATAGAACAAGGGGGTGAAAATGAGGATGAGTCGCTAGTATTTTATTAGTTCTGTAGTTTTGACTTAGATATTCTTAACAATTACCAACTTTCTTCCGGGTAATTATAATTTAAAATATTCCATAAGTACTATTGTATAAAATTCGAGAGTTTATTTTTTTTGTTTGAAAGCACAAATATTTGCAACTGCCACTCCGATTTAGAGAAATCTTATTAAAGATATATAATAATTTATATATAAACCACTACGAACCTTGGGACTAGAATAATTCTTTATACTTATACTAGCATTGCTCGCGCCTCTGCCCGCGTTCAGATGACCAAAAACCTAATTCTTAGGTTTTACATATTAGTATACTCTTTCATTTTTTCATTGCACATTGCAGTTTTTGTATTTTTACTCAGAAATGAGATATTTTCCTACGCTAAAAAGTATCCTATATGTGTTGACCCCGATAACCAGCTATCACCATATCAAATTTCATCAAAATTCCTCCAGTGGTTTCTGTGATTCGGTAACAGACAAACATACAAACAAAAATTCTAAAAACTATAGATTCGGCTTCTGTATCGATAGTAATAAAAAGTAATAAATAAAATTATAAAAAGATTTTCCAAAAAAATATTTAATGTACAGATTCGGCTTAGTTACAATTTTATTATATGTATAGATTATTTGACGACATATACACGTTAAATAGAGTGTAATTCGTTAATGTTGTTTGAGAAGGTATTGGAAAGCGTACACTTATTATAACTAGTATTCGCCTAGTGGTTAAAGTTCAACCTTAATAATTAATTGAAAAAAATGAGGAAAATATACATATTTTTATTGATAACACTAAAGCTTGTCAATAGCTACTAAAAAAAAAGAAAAAGGAAATCGGTTGTCCGTCCGCGTTCAAATGGATAACCAGCTTTAACCATACCAAATTTCATACAAATCGCTCCAGTGGTTTTTCTGTGATGCGGTAACAGACAGACAGACAGATAGACAAAAATTCTAAAAACTATAGACTCGGCCTCTGTATTGATAATAATGTTTATTTTCAGCTTAGTTACTATTTTATTATACGTATAATTTTTTAATTGTAGCTTATTTTCGCAAAATATTCATCAATTATAGCATTAAGTGCTTTTTGGATAATACCTCTATCTTTTTGTGAAAACCGTACGAAAATCTATACAGTAGTTTCAGAGATTAGCTCGAAGCAAACACAAACACACTTCGGCGGAGAACCTTAATTTATAATATGTAGTTATGTAATAATTCATAAGACTTATTAGTTTGTTTGCAAAAAAAGTATACATTAAAATAACATTTTAAGGTAAAAACTGAACATTCATTAAGTTTAACATATTCCGCATCGCTGACATTTAAAAGAGCCTCTTAGTACATATTTTTAATTACTAGCTGTTTCAAGCTTTGTTTTCGGTGCTTATAAATACATTAAAAAAATATTCTATTGAATAGAATAGACCCCATTCTTGACCGACTCTAAAAAATTTGGTGCTCAGATGTTTTTTCTTTTATGTATATGTTACGTGATACCTTAGTCATTATGGGATATGATTCTTTTTTATGAAATTTTTTTTCCATACAAGTTTTAATAGAAAATTCCATGTCTAGAGGTGAAATAAGTAATTAAGTGATTTAGAGGTCGGTGACCGATAAAATTTTGAAATCTATAGGTATCTATACATGTAATAAAATTCTAACCGAGCCGAATATGTACTTTAAATATTTCTTGGAAGATCTTATCGAAATAGACATTATTATCGATACAGAGACCGAATCTATAGTTGTCGGAATTTTTGTCTGTCTGTCTGTCTGTCTGTTACCGCATCAAGCAAAAACCACTTTGATGAAATTTGGTATGATGATAGCTGGCTATCCGGGTCATCATATAGAATACTTTCTTTGAGGTCGGATCTATAGTTTTTAGATTTTCGTCTTTCTGTCTGTGGCCGCATCACGGAAAAACCACTGGACAGATTTTGATGAAATTCGGTATGATGACAGCTGGTTATCCAGGTCAACATACAGTATACTTTTTACTGCGGGAAAATATCTCATCTCTGAGAAATTTATACTAAACGTTAAAACGTAAGTAGGGACGAACCCAAGCGGAACGAGGGTGAGTTGCTAGTCCTCTATAAAATGGTTGATTAATAAGTTTGCATATTATATCTAGACCATCTAAAACGATAAAAGTAATGTTTTTAACGTATTTTTAGTTATATGTATTTAGATTTAAATATCTTCATTATGTTTTAAATCAAACACGAAATAGTTTTACATACCTCGTTAGTAGCAAAATAAGAATAAAAAGTCTACTAATATTATAAGCGCGAAAGTTTTTGAAGATGCATGGATGTCTGAATGTCTGGATATATAAATGGATGGATGTTTGTTACCCTTTCAAGCAAAAAACTACTGAATGGATTTTAATAAAAAAATGTACAGATATAGCTCATACATCAGAATAGCACATAAGCTACTTTTTATTCCGGAAAAATGTATGGTTCCCGTGGCACAAATTTCTTTTGTTTTACACAAAAATTTGCAATATTTAAAAATGAAAGAAATGTTCAAAGCGAGTACGCGTAAGCAATCCAAATAGATAGTTAAATAGGTGTCTATCGACTACTGACTTATTCGTACTACTTCTAGCAATCGAATGAACGTACCCATAACAAATTCATAACACATCCCCTTTACTCAAGGGGCTTGAATTGAAAATTATTATTTCATGTTAACCTGCATTATATCGATTGTTATCGTTTCTGATAGCGTATCGATGACTTTTAAGCTAATAAACGGCTTTGGCGTCTAGACCGGAAGCGGCCAATAAAGGTTACAGTCGGCTATATTTGCATTTTTTATTCACCACAAACTCATTTAAGTACTACAAAAATATATTTGCTCCAAAAATTACTCGGTTAAGTGTTTCCTTCATAGAAGATAAGAGATTAACGATCTCTTATCTCTAATTTGTGCATGAAATGTTTTAAAATAATAGAATTAATTTACATAAATATAATAATAATTTAACTACAGATTTAAATAAATATAATTAACAATATACGAATTAAAAAGACTAATGAAAAATGCCTCGCTTCTTCGAATGTTAGTATATCACAGATAAAAAAACTTTTGCTAGTAAATTGACAATATTAAATATTTCTACATGACATTGGCGAAGTAATCTGTGCTCAACTGGCACGCTTTGAAATCATTAACAAGAAAATTGAATTGAATATTAAATGCCGTGACTCAGCGTGTCGGGATTCGAACCAGCGACTTTCAACTTATTATGCCATCGTCAGTCAAATACTATCGTCTTCGTAGATTATATAATGAGGATTTATTGTTATTTTTTCAGGAAAGCGGTGAGTGAAGATTCGTGTAGATCGTGTGAAAAAAACGTGCGAAACATGTGGGGGAACGAAGTGCCAGCGCGTGCTTCTGCCTCACCCGGTCTTCTGCGTCGCCGCTACTCCGTGCCTGAGACCATTATGAGAAAGTATGTATTGTTAAATATAGTTTATTTTTCAACAGGAAAATAGATTATATATTTTTAATTAGATTATACACATATTTACTTAGAATTCAATATCCAATTTCTGTACTTTATGATTATATACAAAGTGATACATACATTCATGAAAGCAAATACTATAAGCATTTTTTTCAGATTTCATTCCATTATTACAAATAATAAAAAAATATTTCATCCTCATTCCAGGTATCGGTTAGCTCAACAACGATCAGAGGGTGAAGGCGATGAAACAGGTCGTTGGAGTGCATCCGGCGCAGCGGCGGGTACGCGGAATTCCTGTGCATGGTGTGGTGCAAGAGCTGGAGCAAGACGCGAGAGAGAACACATGCGAAAATCTGCACTATTACGCTTATGGGGTAGAGCTGGAGCTTCGCCTGCTCGTACATGTCCTTGTGTTCCATGTCCACCATGTGGAACGCGATCTCTGGACGCATCACATTCAGAATTACATAGTTCACCACGACGGCTACGTCTTGATTCACGTGATCGTCATTCTGATGGCTCATCCGGCTCACCAGCGCGTGCTGCATCTTCTTGCACTGATCCAATACCAGATATTGCTAGAGAAGCATCACCGAGAAGAATTACTGAAACACGGATAATTAGAACACCCGTTGAAAGTCCAGTATTTCATATAGATACTACTGATCGTTCCCTAACGTCTTCATCAGATGTTTTCACAACATCTATGCCAACGATGAAAGAAAATATTTATAAACCTACAGAGCCGTATACCCGTATTTCCACAAGTGAACATATAGATGGCCGAGTAAGTGAAAGATCAGTTAGCGCCGAAAATGATGAAAGTAATATTGTACCATACGCTCGACCACTGACATTGGAAACACCTTCTTATGATGTTCTAGAGATTATTGTGTCAGAAACTGTGGACTTTAGACCAATACCAGCTTTAAAAAATGGGTCGCCTGAAAAAATTGTACCTTCAGGAAACACACAGCAGTTAAAAAATCCCGTATCGAATAGTAAAAAATCCAACATGGATTTAGATGAATATGTTTCAAATATTTTAGTGGAAAGTTTAAATTCCTTAACAGATCAACTTGAATCTATGAATGCATCAATAGGTAGTGACCGAAAATTGAACATTGTAGAGAAAGAAATAAAGGTTAAATTACAGAACACTGGTGTTAATACCATCGTACATTTGAGTCCAACCTCTAACAACCAAATTATATTCGGTAATGAGGAATTATATGAAAGTGATGGAAGACGAGATAATTGCAATAATCCTCATGACTCTGGCGGTGTTAATATAAGAGAAGATGCACTTAGTATTGAAACTAATAATAACTTAACATCTGCTGATAGCTTGCGAAACAATGATACGGCACGTTCTCATGATAAATCTAAGTCTGAAAATTTTTTAAACATCTCAAATGAAACAGTAAATAAAGCAGTGTTACAGCAAATTCAAAAATTATTCCAAGAGGAACTACAAAATATAGAACCAGAAATGAATTCGCCAGATGGTCCACTACCAGGAATTTCGCATATTGAAATTTCCAACGTTGACGTATTTATAGATAATAATGGAGGCTCGTATTCTAATAGCGACACTATAGAAATGCAAACAAAACGAAATTCAGGAATCCAAGTTTTAGGTGGTGTAGGTACTGGAAACTATTATCAAGAAGCAGATGATAATGCTATTGTTCCTAGATTTTCTGCTTTTCCACATACCGAATCAATGGAAGTTAATACGTCATCTTCAGAGGACGCAGAACTATTAGGATCCGAGTGTACCAGTCTTGTTGATAGTTTAGACGATCCAAATTCTCCACGATCAATTTTACTTCGAAGATCCTACAGCAATAATAAAAGAAGTGAACTTGTAAGATCAGCTATAGATGTTTTAGACCTACTTCCTGAAGACGCTAATCAAAACCGTACTAATTCTCCGAAAGAAAAAGGAGAATCATTTTTCATAAGAATAAGAGATGATGATTGCGATTGTGAAAAGGAGAATATAGTAGTTGCTGATCACATGCCGGAAACAATAAAACAGAGGCTATATAGACGACATAGAAAAAGAGAAATGCGTATGGAATGTGCTCGTCGCAGCAAAGTCAAGCAACTGAAAAGGGATTTAGAATCCCAAAATCGAAAAGAAATATATAAGACTAAACGAGAAATTGAGAGGGAATGTATGGTTATAATTAATTCAGTGATTGACGATGTAATTGCAAAAATAGCTCAAGATGAATATAAATGTATGCATATCAGTCAAAAAGGAAAACTAGTCGCAACAAAATCAGATGAGAATCTTTTAAAGAAGCAATGGAAAAAAGATAGTGAAAATAATAATAACAGAAGTTCTCGAAAATTAATGAAAAATAATCATTCTTATTCATGTTCAGACAATCTTGATAAAGATAATAGGAAATCTGAAAGACTTATACGAGGAAAGCTATCTTTACAAGCACACCCGCCTTTGTCACCAGATGATAGTGGTCCTAAGAGAATATACCAAAAATCAGAAATACATGATGGTAATAAGTGTATAGAGATTTTGGAAATACTTGAATACGTTAATAGTTCGCAAAATTCAGACACAACTACATCAGATGAAAATCATAATCTTAGTTCAAGAAATAGGAAATCCCGAATTCCTGTTCCGGTGAATGAAAAAGTTCAAAGGACACCTAAAGTCAGTTCACAAAGAAATCATAAAAATAATAACAGTAAACGAACTCCTCCGATTCTCTCACGCGATAGAAACGGTAAGAGTCATTTGCTGGCCAACATGCTTTTTGATGCATTGAGTGATGAAAACTCGGCACATGACATACCTTCACGCCGAGCTTCAGTGCCCTGCGAATCACGTGCTAGATCGAATTCTCTGCGTTTCAAAAATGTATTTGATATCATACCTGAAGAACGGAGTAGTCTTAGCTTGGAGTCAACTGGAGATGATTCGGCATATAATCGCCGAGCTTCAGCTCCGAGTCTTAGCGAATTCCATTCTACCGATCAAGATGAGAAACGACCTGCCGAATCGAAAAAGTATCGAGAAATGAGATGTGCAGACATGAAAAATGCCGGGACTTCACCTATGCCAGATGTATATCGAGCTCAGTTGGTTAACGTCGGGGCAATGACATCGCCTATTCGCAAATCGGCTGGGACGAGTCCAATAAGAATAACCAGTGGGGAGTCTAGGATACACAGTGAAGCGGCGCACAAGCATCACCAGCAGCCAAAACTCGCCAAGCGAGTCCAAAAACATGAAGAAGGTATCGCGCGCACTTTAGCACCGCCGTTACTTACCCATCGCACTGCTTCCACAATATCAGTAGAATAACTCCGTTCAAATGAACACTATCGGAGGCTTAAGATTTTTGTGCTGAATTCATTATATAATTGTATTATACGAGCTTTAGCGATATCCTACGAGTATTTGGTACTGACATAAGAATATATTTAGACTTTTTTTTAAATATCGTGAGGTATCGCTGATTTAAATGGTTGCTGTTAAATACGTTCCACGTTATATTATATTGTTAGTTGTATTAAAATAGAAACACAGATAAACACCAAAGTTGTTATATCACATACATTGTTTAAACACAGTAGGTATCTCGAGAGGCACGTGGGCACATTTTATTGTAGACTATACTTGTGGTCGCAAAATAAAGTATATCAAAATTGAACGTTTGTTTTATTTCTATAAAGGTTCTTCAAGACAAAAGTCCGTATCGTCGCAGTATGAGCCGACCCGTCGGTTACGAGGTGGACATAGCGGCAATGATGCAATTCCTTCAATATTTCGTCTTAAACGTGGTAAAAGGAATGATAAACAAAGTTTAGAATCGAATTCAGTCTCTGAAAGACGATCGTCTGAAGAGGCTTCAGTAGGAGAACGAGCTAAAAATCGTTCGAGAAACATTTTGGGTTTGCCAAGAAAAGAGAAGAATGGTGAAGAAAGAAAGCAAAAGGGCTTAGAGGGAAGAGAAGGAGAGGGAGAAGAATGGAGTTCGAGTGAATCGAGTGGCAGTTTGCTATGTTCACTAGCACCTGCTTGGTTGACTGCGCGTCGACGTCGTCGTCGCGCTGCGCCTTCAGGTGTGCAATAGTAGTTTACTAAAAATATATATGCACACATTTTAATTAATTAAATCTATATATAAAAGTAAAAAATATAATAAAATATAACGTAACGAATATGGTCCGTTTAATACCAAGTTGTTCAATGGCATCTCTAAAAACTCGAAATTGTGGAAAACATAAGTTAGAGCAATACTGCTACTTCAAGTTGAAAGATTATGTAGTTATGATAGATATATAATTCTGTAATAATTAAAATAAATTGCGTTAAGTTTATGATATTTTGCATTTGTTAATTAATATTATTTTATATTTTACATAGGTTCATATATTTCTAAATAAACAAATAGCGAAATGAAAATGTGAAAAATGTTCCTTATTATCTAATAAAACTAGTCAGAAAGATTGCCTTGAAGTAAGCAAAAATTTATGTAAATCTAATTAAAATTTACTTTATTTATTACTACACTTTATAAACATTTTGAGTTAAGGGCAAACCCCTACCAAAGGCTGCGCTAAACGATATTTAAAAGCTATTTTTTCAATATTTAATAAATTTTAAAAAGTATCCTAAACATTTTGCCGTTATATTACACGACTGATATAGTTTTTTTTGGTTCTTACTACTAAAGAAATAATTTTTTTAAGTATTACTGTAATCATGACATTTTTTTCTTATTTTTTGCATTTACACATGAATTATAACTCATATAAAAGTATAATTAACACCATTTGATAAATCATTTCTTAATTGACATTTTACACGTTCCATTTTTTTAAAAGATCGATTTTAATTTTGTTTTGGACCAATATTTAGAAATCAATGAAAATTTTCGACTGCGCGGGGGCGGAGGCAGTTAATGTGTCGAATGTTGAAGGTCGTTTGCTCGGGAGGTGGTCTTAATCTATCAAATAAAGAAAAAGAGGAAGCTCTACGTATTATCTTATATAACTATAAATAACTACATCTTTTGTGTGCATATGCATATATACTCGTATACATATGTGCAAAAAAGCACATTAGTTGCTCTATTGTTTGTTTCTTACTAAATAAAGAAGAATAAAGCAAACAAAGACCATAAAGTCAGAAAAGATCATAGGAATGACTGAATCATGAAGTTTTCAATTTATTAAATCACCGCTGAAATGCATTTAAGATTAAGTCATATAAACAGAGTAGACTATATATATATTTATATTTATTTCACTTCTTTACATTATTTTCAGGCGAATGGGCTGTAACAGTAGCGGGTTCATGTCCGGCAGCATTACCCAATGACGTAGAGATGCGTTTACGGTTCCCTGATCCTCGCCGACGTAATTCTACCTCCTCGGAACAGACACCACGACCCCCACCCCCATTACCATCTGCCTGCCATCGCGCCGTATGTATATTTTAAAGAATACTAGCCTAAAAGTGATTAAACTTATGCCATTGAAGTGTTTTGACTAATCATATGTATATTTTCTGTATCAACAAATGATAAGCTGTTTTTTTTAAATTTTAGTTGTTCATATTAGCCGCAATAGAGTTTTTTTCAAAAAATTGGAAAAGGTGCTTGAGAAATTCAACAACATCTAAAAGTGTTTTAGTAGACGTTTTTTTGTATCAAAAACAAAAAAAAAATAGGCATAAAATGTCTGTTGGGTCAGCTAGTTTACAATGAAATTTTCAATTTAGTAACGACTAATTTAAATGCAGTTATCATAATATTATATTATTTGAAAAAGAAAATAAAGGAACGGGGAAGATATTGCGTATATTTGTCATTAATTTAAGGATTATAATAATATTAAATGTAAAATGAAAATTAATTAATATTATAGGTAGATTGCGGCGCGCAATGTACGCAAGGCGGACGCACGCGTCGTGGCATTGACGATGCGAGTAGACTCACGCTTACAGTTAAAAAGGAGGCTTCAGGTAATTTATTTTTTACTAGCAACTTACCACGCCTCTCTCGGGCGCGTCCCTGCGCTTGAATGGCTTGAAACGAATAAAAGGCAAACGTCCAAAGTTTTTTTTTGCGCCAGGAACCTTCATATTCGTGTACAGAACAACCCAGCAGTGTTTCCTCACAATCAGACCAATAGTTTAGCAACGCATAGAGGACAAACATACGAACATTCATTATTATTTATATAGATTAGCCAATTCATATTTTAACTCTAAAAATTTTTTTAAATGGCCACTATGGGAAATTCTTGAATTCCGATTTTAATTCTTGTCCAAGAAAATTTTGTTTTACCATTGCGCAAAGTTAATAGATACACAAAATAAAGATTGTAGAAACATGATTTGATTGGTTTCAATACAAGTAAATCCGCTTTGTTATATAGATTTTCTTACTGTAACATATTGAAATCTTATTTTACTTTGTGGAGTAGCACAAGGTACAGTACGCGTGATCATAATAACAAGCAATAATAACGTTTAGCGCATTGGCCATTACTTTCAGATTCTTCAATAGTTGCTTCGAAGAGTGTGAAGAAGTCATCTGATTTATTGCCTGATCTACATACATACCGCGCCTCGCGAAGTAAAACAAGAAGTTCTGTGAAGGTAGGCAATCTCACGTGACATCTGTTTAGAACCGCTATTTTATAAATAGTGAAGGTCCATAATTTAACTCTTTAAATTGCTTTAATAAGTATGCATGTATGGCTATATATATATATATATATATATATATATATATATATATATATATATATATATATATATATATATATATATATATATATATATATATATATATATATATATATATATATATCTTTATATATATTTTCATTAACACAGTACATAACTCTTCAAAAATAATGATGAAACGAAATCGTTTGCATATATTATTATATATTGTTAAGCATATAATTTACATCAAGAAGGCGGTTGTTTCAGACGCGGCGGGGGTACTCCCTACATTGCTGGCTTCCAGAAGACGATCCTACGCCAATAAGGTATTGTGACCTGCGTTGGATATATAGGGGCCCTATAAGCAAATATCTTGAATGGGTGAATCCCTAGTTTTTTAATTCTTACTTTTAGGGTTCCGTACCTCAAAAGGTAAAAAAAGGAACCCTTATAAGATCACTCTCTTGTCCGTCTGTCTGTCGGTGTATCACCACCGAATTGAAATTTATACTATACTAGCATTGCCCGCGGCCCCGCCCGCGTTCAAATGACCAAAAAGCAAATTCTTAGGTTTTACTCTTACATCGCAGTTTTCGTATTTTTTCTCAGAAATGAGACATTCTCTTGCGGTAAAAAGTATTCTATATGTTGACCCGGATAACCAGCTATCACCATACCAAATATCATCAAAATCCCTCCAGTGGTTTTTCTGTGATGCGATAACAGACAGACAGACAAAAATTCTAAAAACTATAGATTCGGCCTCTGTTATCTGTATCAATAATAATGTTTATTTCAATAAGATTTTCCAAAAAATATGTAATGTACAGGTTCGGCTCAGTTACAATTTTATCATATGTATAGATAAATTAAAATTATACTATTAGAGGTTTATAGTCCCTATTAGGTGTATAATATCAAGGTCCTGAGTCAACCTTTTAACCAAAATTTACAATTCTAGGTCAACCGGAAGTACCCTACAGGTTTTGGGTCGAAAACCTATATGGTAATTCCCGTTGACCTAGAATCACGAAATTCGGCAAAAAGCAAGCACAGCACAAAAAAAAGGAAAAATGCTAAAAAATAAAAAAGGTGAAAATTAAAGTTAAACAGATTTCCTACAAATATTACGGAACCCTCGGTGGGCAGTCGTGTATTTTATTGGCTATCTGTTATGGTTTAGTAGATAATATATAGTTCTTTTAAAGTAGAAAAAATGGATAGACGGCGAATGCTTATTAAAAGCGTGATACTATACTGGCATGGCATTATACTATACTATTATATTTCATCTCATTCATTCAAAAATTGTTGACCTACCAATTCGAGCTTTTTTTGAGCTTTTCAATTTGTTTGACCTAAATAAATGATAGGTGGTGCTGACCCGAAATGTACCAATTGCTTGCCAATATTTTATTTCGCAAATACTAGTATAGTATATAATCTAAAATCTGTGCAGAAATGATTGATTTTACATTTATCTGTAAAGTTGTGAAATAAAATTTTGGATCCCATTATGAGACTTTCGTTTACTTGGAATAAAATTTACAAAATCTATTTTCTGATATAATATTTTTATTTAAAAAGCCGATCATAAACACATACAACGCTTATTGGAAGTTATTTAAATTAATAGATTTTTCTCCTAATTTTTATTTGAATGCTTTGAAATTTGATTGAAGAAAATACTTGAAAAATCCGTTTATTGAAAGTCAAAAGCAAACATAACTAAAATATTATTAATTTTTTACAGAGCACGTAATGGTTTAGCTGTGGAAGGCAACGCTATAGTGCCTCATCGCAAACCGAGAGTGCCATCTATGAGTGAACGCGATCTTACTCGAGGATTACCTTCTCGTCACTACCTACCGTTACATTTACGAAATATTTTCTAATAAAACATTGTCTGTTAAATTCAAGGTTAAGGGTTCGATTTCCGGGAGATATTATTCCACGGTAGTGGGGAGTAAAGGGGACAGTTTCAAGAAGCAATATTTTACAGACGATGCTAATTGCTAACAAATGTATTCGTTAGCAATTACATGAGTTCTTCTAAAGTCTAAAAACTTAACAAGGTATATTTATACTAATATTATAGAGGTAATAGTGAGTTTGTGAGGTTACAGGGGGTAATCTTTGGATCTACAGAAGCGATTTAGATGAAATTTGGTAAGAAGAGAGTTTGAGACTCTGGGAAGGACATAGGATACTTTTTATCCCGGAAATCATCCCATATGGGGGTGAAAATGGAGATGAAAGTTTGTAGTGGGAAACAAGCTAGAGACGAACCCGAGCGAAACGAGGGCGAGTCGCTAGTTAATAAATAAAAATAAGTAATGTACATTATGCTTGTGGCATTGATTTGTGAAATAGGACTTTTGCGAATGGAAACCATAACTTAAGTTTCATTTTTACTCCATTCTTAAGTCCTTCAAATTGAATTTGACGACATGTTTGGCTCAGTTTGTAGTGACCCTACTTTCTGTGCCGGCGGTCGTGGGTTCGAGTGCCACAGGGGGCATTTATTTGTGTGATGAGCACGAATGTTTGTACTCCAGTCATGGGTGTTTATATTTATAATATGTATGTATTTAAAGTTATATATGTGTAGTGTACCAACCATGTGGTACCCATAACAAGAGCCTCGTAGCTTACTAGGGAACTAGATGGTGGTGATGTCCCAACATATTTATTTATCATTTTATAGTAGTCATGATGATGTTCTCCTGACCGATCTCATTGAGACTAGCCAACTGCGCAGGAGATATTGTAGTGCACAAGTGTATGCGCAGAAACAACGTGCACTCTCTGTTCCTGTCACTCTCATACTCCGGTGGGACGACACGAGACACGACCAGTGAGAGTTATGCGCAGGACCGACGGCTTTACGTGCTCTCCGAGGCACGGGGGTGAAACACCGCCAACTTCCCAACTCCGGGCTATTACTGAGGCTTACTATACAGAGAGACTCAATAACTACACTTGGCTCGACCCGGGACTCGAACCCAGGACCTCCGGGTTTGCAGACGACATATAAATATTATGATTTCGAGAAACGTGCCGGTTTGATACAAAATTGTATTTATATCATTTTACTTTTTATTAGAGACGTTTATGTTATACAGTCTACTTGAGACAAAGTCCTACGATAAATACTGTGTTTAGAGTGCCTTAGTATTAACGAATTTCTCTATTATAAGCCTTAAAATTTGCAATGGGTTGATTTTAAAGACGACTTCCGGTCGAAATTAATAATCTTTATTCGCGTTTCATTTTGCTAGATCACAGTGTATAGCATTACTAGCGACTCACCCTGGCTCTGCACGGGTTCATCCCTAGTTAAGTTTTAACGGTTAGTATAGATTTCTCAGAGATGAGATATTTTCCCTCAGTATAAAGTACCTATCCCATGTCGACCTGATCTGATCATCATAACAAATTTCATCAAAATCTGTTCAGTGGTTTTCTTATGATGCGTTCCCAGACAGATAGACAGAGAAACAGACAAAAATTCTATAAACTGTAGATTCGGACTTCTTATCGATAATAATGACAATTTCAATAAAATTTTCCAAAAAATATTTAGTATACAGATTGGACTCAGTTAGAAATTTATTATAGGTAGGTATATGGTAGGTATATGTATAAATTTTTACTAAATCCACGCATATAATGTATTGTATAATTTAAATTAGCTTAGGTTTATCTATACAGAAAAATAAAATTGAAGTGTCTGTTTGAAATGTCTATATAACAGCTTTTTACTAAATGCATATGAAACTATATACGATACTTAAAATAATTTAACCCATAAAATTGTGAAAAATGCGCGTACGTAGACCAGAGCGAAGCGAGGGTAAGTTGCTAGTGTCATAGAAATATCTCTGGTATGGAAAACAATCTAAAGATTGTTAATGTTGGCCGTTTATATGGCGTGTGTACGTACATAATGTACCTAACTCATAATTTCATGCTGAATCGATTTTTTATCGATTTCGATATCGATAAAGTGACATTATTATTATACTTATTAGTTGTAAAATATCATAACTTTCAGTGTAGAATTTTTATGATTAAGCCATTTTAATATGGAATTAGAACATTAAAGTAGTTTATGAATTATCAATAAATTAGATTAAGAATTAAATAATTGGCGAAGTGATCTCATGTGTTCATTTGTTTCCATCACGTAAGAAAATTAAGTTTAAAATTATATAAGAAATGTTATTATATAATTAAAAAAAGTCGTATGCCATATAATAAAATGTAGGTAACATAAATATTTACTGATATTAAATTGTTCAAATTAAATATAGCTTTCATTTACAATAGAGACCTTTCCAATTACCATGCTTCGTTCCGGTTCTGATTAGTTTAAAATTTTAACTTTTTCCTCCTCTTTGTATATGGAGAAAAAATCACCTTTCGGAGATAAGAAAGAGTTTTGCCCTTTTGACAAGTAACACTACTATTTTTTTTAAATATCTGATTATATCTCAATTAGGTGTACATCAAAGTATCCACAGAAAATAAAGTAATAAAAAAATAATCAGAATATTACAAAAAATCCGACTACGTAAACTGCGAATTATTTATTAATTAAATAAAAAAAAAATCTTTTATCTTTTACATGACGATTTTAATAAGATAATGACAATAATAAATATACAGCCGTGAGCCGGAGGCATAAAAACAGACTAATAAAACAATAATTAAGTATTGTTTTCTTATTTATGCGATAGATGGCGTTGTTCTGCAAACCGTTGAACTATATGTATGTACTAAAATATGTAAATAGAGCAAAATTCATTTTTCAATTAATAACCCTGTTATCAGTGACTTTAACTGTTTTTATCCGTGTTTGACCACACGCAAGGTGTAAGCAACACCATCTATGAACACGCAGTGCAGACTCAGTGCCTTATAAGTTATAGTTGAATTTTCAATAAAATTACGAAATTTTATTTTAAAAATATAGTTTCATTATAAAGAGGCAGAGTATGTAGAGTGTGTTTCTTTTACCGGGTGAGGCTCCATGTTTTAACAAGCACAATTCTTTCCTATTTTGTCAATAGGTTATAATTAAAAAAAAAACAAAGTATACACAGGTAATAAAGTTTCGATATTCACCGGTATACAACACATAACATAACATAGGTATTGTTATAATATATTGAAATCAAATCAAAGTAATCAACTGGACTTTTGCAAGCACTTTTGAATCATTCTCATTGAACTCGATTTTCATTAATACTTTCGAGTAATTCTGGCTATTTAAATTTAAAGAGAGTCAATGAAATCAGTCCGCACGAAAACTCCCACCCACTTGGAGAATATTAATCGGTAGTTTAACTGAGAAAAGTTCATATGAAACTTATACAAGAGAGTGATTTGGAGGTTTAAAATATAAATTGTTAAGCTCTGATGCTCCTGCACGATGTGAAAGCTCTAAAAAAACTCAACATTTTTGATTTAGTTGACTAAATATTATCGTAACTTTAGCTAATTTGCACAAAATACATTATACGTAATATAGCTTATGTACATCTGAAACAATGTGCCTTTCAAATAGTCCAAGTATTTTCAAATAAATGCAGTGGTTCCAGAGATTTTCCTTAACATCCTAACTTACAAAATTCACACTCTCCCTTTATAATAGAAATTATTGCTTAAATAATTATTCTTTATTGACTTTTTTTCTTATTTTCCTTTCTTTTTTTCATTGCAAGTCCGATAACCGATTTAGTCACCCACTTCAGGCAATAGAGAACAGCTACTATAAGTAGACCTAAGTCTATATAATATTTCTGATACCATGACACCAATAGAGCGGGAGAGCGTAAGTGTATAGCTCCACCGGTTTTGGCGACGTGTTCTACCCAATGGACTAATTCGTCAGCTGGAGGAACTGGTCTGTCATGATAAATCATAGATAGCTCTTTAGCTTTGGTTGTATATCTGAAAATGAAACAGTGTTAACATATTAAATGTGTATACCGTATATATATGATATTAAAGTACATTAAAATTCTTAGGTATGTTGTTATTTTAATATAGTCATCCTAACGTATTTCACATTGAAATAAATTAGCAGGTTAAGATGTTGTAGGGTATTGCGTGTGAACGCAGAGACATGGATGCGACACGTGTTCTCTACTGTAAATTAAATAATTAATTATTCTTTACCCGAACCAGGACTCGAACCCAGGACCACTAGATCTACTGCCGTATATGCTAGCCAGTAGACTAACGAGGCTATTATAATTATGTTAATAAATAATACCATGCAGACAATATTTTAATGCATAATTATAGTCTTCCTAAACACTAAATAGCTTGGTTCAAGAACACTTTTACTCATATCCATTAGCGCAGGACATAATATAGTGCTCAAGTATGTGTTTGACACACAAACGTACTCTTATATATACCTTTAACACTCGCAGTCCATGGCTGACAAATTGATTTCTTTTCAAAAAAAACTTCTTATCAAAAACCCTAATAAACAATCCTAGTAATCTTATTTATATTATATTATAATAAATAGCGTAAAATAATGCAATGTCTAATATTTTAATATCATAATGAATGTTATCTTTTTATTTGTGGGTTTAACGACGAAAAATAAACGAAACAAGGCGATAATACGGCTTATGAATTTAGATTAATAATGCATTTTCCATATTATGGCTATTTTTAACCGACTTCCAAAAAGGCGGAGGTTCTCAATTCGTCGGAATCTTTTTTTTCTGTATATCAAATTTCTTTTTATAATTAAGCTTATGTTAAAATTAATTTTACTGGTCTTATTGAGAGTCTTACTTTATTATTTCCCGATAAACGCTATAATAATTACACAATTCAATAAAACATGAGCTAACCTCGGATTATTCAGCATCTCCTGCAAAGCTATTTCCAAATCAGCTGCTAAAGTGTAACTTAAATTGACTTTGATAGCAAAGCCTTTAGAAACAGCCCTGTTGATATTCGGAAACTGATCAGCACGCCCAGGTATACCAATTAAGGGGACACCAAAGTGTAATGCTTCAGTCGTCGATAGCAAACCACCATGAGTCATGAATATGATGCAATTTTTGTGTGCTGTAAATAAATTGTTAATTTTATTTAATATTTAAATAATATTTATATCCAAAAAAAAACATTAAAATCGGACGAGCCATTTCGGAGGAGTGCGACCATAACACCGTGACACGAGATATTTATTTATTAGATTTTAACTTGCTAATAGCATAACTTAGGTTGAATATAAGATTTTAGTTAAAGTTGAAACTTGAGAAAGTATAAGCTTTAACAAGATTAACATAAATCCATACTAATATTATAAATGTGAAAGTGTTTGTTTGTTTGTTTGTTTGTTTGTTTGTTTGTTTGTTTGTTTGTTTGTTTGTTTGTTTGTTTGTTTGTCCTTCTTTCACGTCGAAACGGAGTGAAGGATTGGCGTGATTTTTCGTGTAGAGATAGTTGGAGGGCTGGAGAGAGACAACGGCTATTTTTTATTGCAGGACATTACTTAATTCCCACGGGAAAACACGTTAATAATCCAAAAAAATATTTATTATCAGAATTACTTGAAACTTGGTATATATGCTCTTAAATAAAATTAAATAAATATGTGTCAGCATTTTTCGAAATTCAACTTATAAGAGGGTAAAATAGGGGCTAAAAGTTTGTATGAAACTACCTTTTTAGATATTTTTTTGTAGTTTTTTTCTACTAGTATACTATGAAAGTTATGTCATATGTCCGATTATAATTAATCAATTCACCTAGGATGCTATGTTGTGGAGCCCACTTTAATAAGTGGACATTGTCAGGTTTATTCAGCAATTCTTCTTCAAATTTCCATATAACTGTCTGTTTTAATTTACCAAATAAGTTCAATAGGTCTTGTTTCAAAATATCTGGCATATATTTGCTTTCCAAGTTTGATCCCATGCTAAAATATATGACGCCGTGTTGAGCGTTGTCCATGATAGTTTTCAAAGTCTAAAATTGTAGTATTATTTATTTTATTACACGAAAATACAAGTTATATTTAATACCTTTAATAGTAATACACATTTTATTGTTCAATATCTAGTGAAAACCAGTTATTAGTTAGTCTTTAGGGTCCCGTAGCGAGAAGGCTAAAATGAAACTAACTATACTAAGCATGTAATATGATTTCATAACGTACGTCGTTTAGTTTGTCCGTATGTCACAACCATCTACTTGAAGAGTATCGGAGTTATATTGCTGAAATTTGGTAGGTAGACAATTTTGTATGCACATATATGTACATTAAACATGCAATTGAGGAGCGAAAAAAAGTATAAGAAGTCCACATAAGCGTGTAGGATATTTCTAGATAGATCTTATTCATTCTAGCCAATAGCTGTTGAAGATACATGCTTTTAAAGTCTAAAACATAGTCAGTGAAATGTATATTTTATGTGATAAATACTAAATATAATATATTTAACGTAATAAATTAGCGAAGTCCACCCGCACTTGTCCAGCGTGGTAGACTATGGTCTGATCCCCCTCGTATTGAAGGAAGGCCCGTGCCCAGCTGTGGGACGTTAAAAAGGGCTGAATACAACAAATTAGTAAGTAAAACAACATAATTTTAATGCTTTATGCTATAAAACCCTCTGTGTGGGAGTCAGATGAATATTTTTTCGATTTTTCTTTAATATTTGTAAATATATTATAATGACAGTAATACTCTTTTTATGAAATGAATTAAAGAATAACTTACTTTTGGTAAAGGGTCAATGTTGCTATCTATATGAAAACCTGCAATAGGTATAACATTTTGTGGAAGTCTTTCCGATGAGCCCAAAGATATATGGGAATTACTTAAAACCAATGATGCATTGTAACGAAGTTCTTCTAAAGATGGTAAGATTTGACTTCTATTGCGAGCGAAATGAGCAAAAAGTTTTTCATATGTTTCGCTTTCAAAACTAGACAGATATCTGGAAAAGAAATAAAATAAAACGTATTTACAGAATGAATGTTGCAACAGCAAGAAGTCTCATTTTACGTAATTTATGAAAATTAAACATTGACGTAGAGAGAGAAAAGTATTATAAGCGAGGATATAGTAATAAATGAATAGATTATTTATAAAGTCAGGCCAAAACTAAGTATGCCAGTGAGCAGTCAATAAAGTAAAAAAAATATGTACTTACATTTTCTGTACAAATCTCCCCCATAAGAATTGACATAATTCTGTTATTCTTTCTAAAAATGTAAATGGTGGTATACTTTGTGACGCAAAATTGACGTTGTAAACTGCAGGATCTGGAGCTTCATCAACTAATTGCAAAATCATCCAATGAGGTGTTACGGTGGAGAACCAGATAAGGGGGCATTTATATATTGCTGAAAACCTACCAACAAATTGAGATTCTTTAAGACATAAAAAATCTTAAAATAGAATAATTATATGTATATTATGTGTATATCTATCTATATATATAAAAGAAAGCCGTGTTAGTTACACTATTTATAACTCAACAACGGCTTAACCGATTTGGCTGAAAATTGGTGGGGAAGTAGCTTAGACCCAGGAGACGGACATGGGATACTTTTTATCCCGTTCGATTGCAGTCCCGTGTGACGTGACATAAAACTCAAGAACGGCTGGACCAATTTTTATGATATTTGAATTTTTGGATTTCTCTTAGTCCGGAATAGGATAATAAGTATTAAAACATCAGAAAAATTAACGAAAAAAAATTATATGGCTAGCGCTGGCTAATAACTATTTATCTCTATTTAAAACGTACCTAGCGACGAACCCGAGCGAAGCGAGGGTGAGCCGCTAGTTATACATAAAATGCTTTGTCCTGGTTTACTGATCGATCAACGCACAGCTTCAACCGCTGGTCGTAGAAACGTGTTTGGAGGACATATTCCTTATACGATGTAGGTTCGTCCACTAAGAAAGGATTTTTTGAAATTCATCCCCTAAGGGATAAATAAAATAGGGGATAAAAGATTGTATGAAACTCTTTTAATTTTCATGCGAAATACACGGAAAGTGGTATTTAGCTTTAAGATAAAAAATAAGAAATAATGTATTAGATTTTTCGAAATATTTTTTTTTTTCGAAAGTATTAAATTATGTATTGCGAAAAAGTTTATTTTTTTGTAGTTTGATCGCGGACGAAGCCGCAGGTTCTGCTAGTTATAAATATAGTGATTATAATTATTTATATAGCAGAAACAAGTAAAGTTTAACTAATGTATGCTTGTGTATTCAATCACAGATAAATATTTTATATCAATCATGTGCAATGCACAACAATCCGCGTGATTCAAAAAAGGTTATGGTCCAGCTACCCGAAAATTGGCTAAGTGTGTATCGAAGTACAGTCTTGCTCATGGCCAATATATTTCCTGACAAGGTACTTTATGTAGCGTAGAATAGAAAAAAATCTGACCTGGAAAGTCGCCAATACTTGTAAGACAGTTTTTTTTAATGTAGTTAAGGCATTGGATAACATTATTCTGTCGAACTTAATTAGGGTTGTGGGCAAGTCCACTGTGCCCATAACGCTTGATCTCGCATGTGTTCATGATTGTACAAAATACCCTATCTCCCTATTAAGAGGCGTACCAAAAATATCCTTACCCAGCATATACTTCATTGAATGGCCATTCAGCAATAATTATGTCAAAATTTTGACTGTTGTCTGTCAATAAACTCTGCACATTAGGGTTTTCAACTGTTTCTTGCGTTAATTCAATTAACTGTGTGAATAAAGGTATCAAATTGTCCACTTGTTTTGGTCTATCTAATATCCCTGTTAAATTTACGATTTCATCTGAAATTGCAAATGATAATATTTCTATTTGTGATTGTATAGATGATTTTTCTAAGCTTAAAAAATTCGAACTGACTTGATATATAGCGCTCCATAATACTACTAATGTCTATTATATGAACATCTTTTTGTAGAACTTTCGGTGGACGCGGTGTTATATATGTAACCTGAAAAATAAAACATACTTTCCAAATTATCCGTTTCTCAATTTTCATCTCCTTAAGACTTTTCTTTTCTGATAATGGTGCTGGAACACACAAACCTCCATCAGATTAGAAAAATAACATTTATCCATTTGCAATTCTTCTTCATCAGTGAGCATTGATGAATCATGCAATAATTCCTTTATTACGAGTTATGTTACGTTGTAAAGTGCTACTTTTTTACCCGACTGCGGCGAAGCCTAAAGGAGGGTTATGTGTTTGACTTATAGAGGGGTGTTTGTCTAATCCTATGTTCCCTTGTAATGTTGATGAATTATCGCCATGAGATTAGTCTTGAATCAAGACTCTTAAAAACACAATTTTAAAGAATTCAAACGTATGGGTGAATCCCATACCTTCTTGATGAATAAAACGAATCATAATATGAGCCCACACTTGAAGAGTTTTCTAGTAGCCAATAAAAAATTCCACAAATGAGTCTATGTCTAGTTATCAAATATTTTAGGCATCTGTTACTACAAGTTTTTATCTATTACTATATTTAGTTATCAAATCGTTATATCAGTGCTTATTTGTCCAAACGACCAATTTACCGAAGGAGTTTTTGACACAGAATTATTGTATGACTTTTAAATGTCAATTCTATTGGTATTTAATATACATTTTACTTTATTAAAGCCGATTGCGTTTTATCTATCTATATATATATATATATATATATATATATATATATATATATATATATATCTTATAAATAAAGCTTTGTTTTTGAAATAGAGGATAAAACCTCTTTTCTGTAAAGTATAACAAGTATTGGTGGTTTGAACCAATAAGGGCTAAGGCGACGAAATATTTTAGAAATGTCCACTTAAAAACAAAATTATTTACCTCATGTCCAGCTCGCGACAAGTGTTTCACCATAGCATGACCCAGCAAGGAATTACTTTTACCAAAGAAAGAAAACACACATAAGATTTTTAATCCATGTATACACCTTAAACTCATAAATATTACCAAGAAGTAAAATAACAATTTCATTATAACTTTAACTGAGCAGAATAATGTTCGTACGACCGTGCCTTTGAGCTCCTAAGTATTAAGTAATAAATTCTGCAATAGTATGATAATATACTTACATATACATATATAAAAATACATGATCTTATCATATAATAAATAGTATTGATATTTAATTGTATTATAAACGAGTCCGTGCTAATACCCCTTTGCTTGTAATGCTTTGCTAAAAATGATTAGTCATTTAATTATAAACAACATTTTTACTATTACTACGAGGGTTCGAGTCCCGCTGGGGGCATTCATTTGTCCAATGACGAATGTTTGTACTCCAGTCATGGGTGTTTATATTTATAATATGTAATTCAAAATATACTTACATGTGTAATGTATCAACTATCTGGTACCCATAATACAAGCCTCGTAGCTTACCTGGAACTAGACGGTGCTGTGTGTTAATATCCCAACATATAAATAAATAAAAATTTGATATAAATTTCTTAAACACTCAAGAAAATTAATTTTATTGTTAATTTTTACTTTCTTTTATATAATTGCTGGTTTTGATTGATTCATCAATCAGAACAACAATTAGAGCCTAAACCACAGGGGTTAAATACTTGAATTTTTGTATTTCTTGATTGATTTGATAAACAAAACTACGCACATGTATTTCAAAGTTTTTAGAAATTCCACCCCTCATACGAAAAAAGGTGTGGCTTTTTGAAGGATTAGCACGTTTGTATGGACATATTCGCTAAAAATACTTCATACACTTACATACTTCTAGATGCAAATAATGAAATGCAAAATACAATAAACTTAAAAAAAACAACTTCAATACATACAAAAAAAATTATAAAAATAAAACTGATTGTGTAAAAAGCGAACTAAAAAGATAGGAACTAGTTGACAAAGCAACATACTCGTAGTATTATGCAGCTGGAGACACACATGCAACTATTAGAAAACATGTACAAACATACTCCTATGTACCAGGTACCTTTGTCTCTAGTTTTGGTTAGTTAGACATTTTTAGTTTTATTTAACAATTATGAATTGCATATATTTTTGTAATCGTCCCTTAAAATTCTGTTTTTTTTTTTTATATGTTGGCACATTAACATTTAACACACAGCACCATCTAGTACCATGGTAAGCTACAAGGCTTGTGTTATGGATACCAGACAGTTGATACACTACACACATATAACTTTAAATACATTCATATTATAAATGTAAACAACCATGACTAGAGTACACACATTCGTGCTCATCACACAAATGAATGCGTCCAGCGGGACTCGAACCAACGACAGCTGGCACAGCAAGTAGGGTCACTACAAACTGAGCCAAATGTGTCGTCAAGTATTTTATCTACTTTTACTTTTGGAATACTATCATCATTTTGATCCACACAGTAAGATCTTACGTATATATATATATATATATATATATATATATATATATATATATATATATATATATATATATATATATTCATCGTCCTTAAGTGTTGGTTTCCGAGATAAAAACTATCCTACGTCCTTCCCAGGGTCTCAAACTATCTTCATACCAAATTTTATCTTAATCGATTCTACGGATTTTATAGTATGTCTTAATAGATACAAAAAACAAGAACACCATTTTTATTACATTATAATTTTTTTGAGCGGAAGCCTAATTCTTTTCTAAAATAAAAGTAGACTTTGTTACTTCTTATAACATCAGCTATCTGCCAGTGAAAGTCCCGTCAAAATCAATCTATCTGTTTCGGAGATTAGCCGGGACAAACAGACAGACAGACAAAAAAATTAAACATTGTGTTTTTCTTATAAGTACCGTATATAATTTCACATGCATTTAGTAAAAAGCTGTGTTTTGACATTACAAACAGACACTTTAATTTTATTTATCTGCTTATATATAGATATTGATGCTAAATGCACTTTAATATGAAATAATCATTTTCATCTTCTTCATTAATTCATTATTCCATTCTTTCGAAAAAATGTGCTGTACCCAACTGCTATTATATATTTCTGATAAAATTTACCAAGAACTTCATAAATTAAATGATACATTTTTTTTATTAGTTTTATCACAGATCACATAATACTATACTAAGTACAGATGCCTCATCCCATACTTAGAAATTGGACAGCGTTAATTCGGGCTATTTTTCGGGCTATTTTTGTTTGCTTGAATAGATATAAATTATAACAGATATCGTTGATTTGCAAATAGTAAAATTGTTTTATTTTATAAATATGTGCACACTAACGTACGGTTGAATATACATTACAAGGTACAAACCCATCATGTGGCTGCTGATATATCAGCAATCAGTAAAATTACGCAAATTTCATTAAAGATCGCATTATTTTTTTCTCTTCACTTAGAATATTTTTAAAACAATAATACACCTTTTTGGGATCTATTTTATTATCTTTTGTTAATTTAAAACAACTTTAATAACAAAACGATATGTATATAATGTACATGTCATCTATTGACATTTATTCGAATTATGTTATCTTTGTTCGTGATGAAACCCCGTGCTATTGCTAGGTTATATTAAACACAAAAGATACATCCAATAGACGCGGTGCTGTGGCGAATAATTAATAAATTTTATATTCCGAGAAGGTAGAAGGTCAGCTTTATTAGACTACTTTAATAGTAATCTTAATAAGGGTTACTGCACATATACTACATTTATTTGTACACATATACGTACTCATAACGCAGTAGTATTAGCAGTTAATCCGATAAAAGTTTTTCTATGAGTCCTTAAGAAATACAAATTTAAAACGTCTTTCATATTTTTCTTTTAAAATATGACATATATGTTCCTTGGAAGTTCATATTTTTCTCCTCATATTTCTTCTAAAAATTTTATATTTCTGTAGCTCGTTGCAAATTTACGATTTAAATACAGGGATAGTTTATTATTTCATGAAAATGTACGTAGTTAAAAGTTAGGACTTCATAGCTAAGCTATAAACAGGAACTCACTGATATTTTTTAATTGTATTGTAATGTGCATAGCAGTGTTCGAAAACAAACATACCTACAAAACAAACAACAATACATATTGATAATTAATCTATATGATTGTTGTAATATAAATGAATAACGATTATTATTTTTTTAATTTAGTGCAAAGTAAATAAATTGTAATAAAGGAAATATTGAAAACAATAGAAAACATTAAAGTCTTATGTTTGTAGTCTAGTAAAAGTTTTAAAATTAAATTATGTTTTGGTAAATAAAGATTAAGATTGTTAGGCGGAAGCTTTAAACGGTGACCTTTATACATTACATAATCGATATTATTATGTATGTATGCAAGCAATTATTTGTTTTGCACAGAAATCGAATCTCCGATCATTTACTCAATACGCTTACGAGTAGTTCATACATAAAGGCTTAACTATGCTTTTTTAACGCTAAACTAAGCCACGTGCAATAATAACACAGATTCATCATAAAGTTGGTTTATTATTTATTTTTAAATATAATATTATGTTTAATGTATTTACAAACCATTTAAACAATGCAATACGTTATGTTGTATCACGCATAATTAATTTAAGAATGAGCATTATTATGGTATTTTGTACGTAGACATAGTTTTTTATGTCGGAATCTGTGAAAGTTACATCTTTGATATTTAGGTAAATGATACTTCGGACTTTTATCTTGAATTGCCAAATTTAAAAACGCGATTGGTGAAATTTTCTCGATAATATATTTTTTTTGAAAAATAAATGTTTCGCACACATATTGCTATTTATCTCAGAAACAGATCACTATTTTTGTAGGGTTTTTGTTTTGTCAGGAAGCCTAGAAGTATTACTTCAGTTACCGAATTTAATTTTTCCATTGGTTCTTTAATTAATTTATAGTGAATTAAAAACTGTTTTTGGCGCTTAAATACGTTGAGCATTTATTGTTCTATACTTCTCACTCAGATAGAACATTATCTTGTCATCCCGCTCCTCCGAATCCGAATCGTAGCTGTCTCATGGCGCACTCATAAATAGGTTTATTTCAATTATTTAAAATGACAAGTAGAATATCTCAGAGCAATAAAACAAAGTTAACGCGCACATATATAAAAATGCATATATGCAATTATTTAAGGCTGTGGGCGTGAAAAGTAAAATGTTGCCTCTAAAAAGTATTTACCTGTAATTGTGAATAAAATATTTTTTAAAGTAAAAAATAAAATAATAAATTAATTTGATAATAATTAATAAAAGAGTAAAACAATAACTTTGTGTTTTGTCAGTTTTCGGTAACTGTCTTTTAATATCATGATTTCTTGTGATAGAATTATTTATTTACTAGCGACTCATCCTCGCTTTGCTCGGGATCGTCTCTGGGTACATTTTTTTTGAGCGGAAGCCTAATTCTTTTACTGAAATAAAAGTAGCCTTTTTTTAACGTTGGGAAATGCATTTACGCACGAGGTGTAGGACTCACCGGCAAAGGCGACACCACGACAAGGTGAACGCACGTTGGGGGGAAATAAAAGTAGCCTAAGTTACTCCTTATAACATGAACTACCTGCCAGTGAAAGTCCCGTCAAAATCGGCCCAGCCGTTTCGGAGATTAGCCGGAATAAACAGACAGACAAACATTTAAAAAATTTTTTTTTTTTTTATAAATACCGTATATAATTTCATATGCATTCAGTAAAAATCTGTTATTTGGACATTACAAACAGACACTTCAATTTTATTTATCTATATAGATTAAATAATTAAAAAAATGTATTTATTTATAACAATTATTAATTGTAAAAATTATAAACCTAATGATATAAACGTCCCAACCAATTTTACATTTCTGATATGTTTGTGCAACGCTGCCTGGTCACACCATGGCAGTAAATGAGGTGTTGTGTTTCAAAAAGCATGATTGAATATACATTATTATGTTGTTTGTATAAATATTTTAAAATAATATTATTTAATTATTATTTGTGAAATATAATCCTTCATAGGTTTCTCATTTTATGATTTATTTTTAACTGAAGTAACATTTGATATTTAAACTTTTACAGTCCTAATTCTACTAATATTGTAAATGCGAAAGTTGTATGTGTAGATGTATGAATGTTTGTTACTCTTTCACGCAAATACTATTGAATGGATTTTAATGAAACTTTACAATATCATCGCTCATATATAAGAATAACACATAGGCTACTTTTTATCCCGAAAAAATGAGCAGAACGCGGAATAGAGTTTATTTTGTTTTTCTAGAGGCGAACCCGAGCGAAGCGAGGGTGAGCCGCTAATTATATGTTATATTGTATTCAAATTCGACCGTCATTATATTTTAAATTTTATTTCCTATACTCCGGAAGGCAAATTATTCTACTTTTGATTGGTTTGAGGATAAATTTTATTTATTACTAACGAGTTTATCCTCGTTTCAACTCACGAAATTTGTCGAACCGGTCCAACCGTTCATGAGTTTTGCACTTAGCAACACTTTTAGCCATTCATTTTTATTGATAAGAAGATTTAAAATGCTTTGTTATTATAGATAGGTACTTATTATTACGATAACCAATTTATTAATTCGCAAATATCCTAGTGCAGTTTGTTTAATCTAAATGATATCAAATTAAACATTATTCAATTCAATTCTTTAGATTCGTAGACTCTGTAAGTAGGCCTTAGGGCATAAAATTAAATATTTCAATCGTGTTTGTTTACATGTAATTGAATAAACTTATTTTCCATTTTACTTTTATTTTGAACTATATTTAAGGGAGTGTAGCGTTTTAGGATTTCCTAATAATATTTATTAATAAGAGTGTTTTACATTAGTGTACATTGTTTTAATATTATAGTATGATGTATTCGTTGCTAAATAGAAAAAAATATCCTCGGCTTATGCGTAGGCAAGGCAATGATTTATGTTCATGGATATTATTATACCATTAAGTAGGTACTTGTTCATAAGGGTCAAGGTCATGTTGCTAAGATAATAATATGGCAGCGTACGTAAAAAGTTGAACTATACAGACTATGATAATATATTTTCTTATTGATATTTTTCTTAGAATTTAAAGATTAGTATGGAATAGGCTACATAGTTTTATTTCCACTTGAAAAAAAATTGATTATCCTTATAAACGTTCATCCCCATTTTCACCTCCTTAAGGGATGATTTCCGGGATAAAAACTATCCTATGTTCTTTCCAGTGTCTGAAACTATTTTCATACTAAATTTTATCTAAATCCGTTCGGGGGGAAATTCAGCTTATCCATTACAAACAAACTTACAAACTTTAGGTAAGTACCTCTTTATCATTTTAGTGTAGATGTATTACGCTTAAAGTAGTTAAAGTAGACTCGATTATATTATTATTAATGTAATATTTATTAATTTTCATAATTGTGTTCATCTGTTTCTTGGTCTAAAATAAAAAAAAATATATGGAAATGCATTTTAAATATCTTATGAAATATTTTATTTTCAATTTGTTTTTCTACTTGGATCGATTTAAAAAAAGATATTTTTATAAGAACTATAACTTACTCTGCACACTTGGTATAAACAGAAGTACATGTTCAGGAGAACTCAACATAATCTAGACCTATTGTATCTTCGGGATTCAGAAAATTAAGCTAATTTTAAAATAGAACTCAGGTACGAGTATGTCAATCTATACAAGTTAACAAAATTCTAGTGTCTGTTTGTAAGTACTAATAACACTAATTAAAAACATCCAATAAATATTTCCCTACTATTTAATAAAGTTCATATCAAGTAATTAATCTATACTAATTTTATAAGAGGTAGTTTGTGAGTTTGTGATGTTGTAGGGGTTAATATCTCGATCTACTGAACTGATTTAGATGAAATTTCGTAAGAAGATACCTTGAGAATCTGGGAAGGACAAGATACTTCTTATCCCGAAAATCATCCCTTGAGAGGGTAAAAATGGCAATGAAAGTTTGTGTGGGAAATCAAGCTAGGGACGAACCCGAGCGAAGCAAGGGTGAGTCGCTCGTAATGAATATTTTTATGTATTTGTTACATAAACGTATTTTAAAATTATATTATCTTATCTACCTATAGATAGTGAATACAAATAGAATAAGTAGCTATTTACGAGATTTAAAAAAATATAAAGGTAACTACAAACTTCCTTTGATGTTTATCTATAGGTATACTTTTATTTAGAATAATTATAACATTAAGAAGAAAATAATGTTTTATCATGCTTTTATTCTGCACGTGCGTGCAAAAATAATTAAAAAAAACTGATTTCAAAAAAAAAAAAAAACAAAAAAGTAAAATATAACTGATTGATAGTTTTCATTTAAAATACTGTCTTCTTACTTTGCTACTACAGTGTTTACACTAAAAAGATAAAAATTAAAATTTAAAAAAAACGACTTCAAAAAAAACATTATAAACTAAAAAAAAATAACTGATTGGTAGTTTTTATTTATTATAGAAATTAGAAACCTAATCAGATATTTTCGAAGTCGGTTTGCTTTGATTTGTATTAGCTGGGGTATTAGGTATCTACATATGGTAAGTGAAAACTACCGATCAGTTATTTTTTACTTATTAGTGTTCTTTTTCTTTTAAGTTTTCACCTTTCCCTTTTTAGTAGTAGAAAAGTAAGAAGAAAGTATTTTAATAAAATATTTGCTTAAGCCGTTTAAGTTAATTTGATGCCAATTTTTATATGAAGACTGACAAACTAAAATTCGATTTTATAATAATAAAATGTGACTAATAAGTCACACTAAAAAATCTGGCTCTAAAATCCAATTCTAACGTATTGGCTTTATCGTTAAAGAAAAGAAGAACAAACTCAAAGTATCCACTATTAGCCATTAAAGAGTTCCACCTATCTACCTTCTGGCCTTACCATACTGTCGATGATACCAAAACAAACATAAAAAAAAAAAGAAACATACAGTTGAATTGAGAACCTCCTCCTTTTTGAAGTCGGTTGAAAATACAGCCGAATGAAAACGTCCTCCTCTTTCAACCGACTTCAAAAAGAAGGAGGTTCTCAATTCGACTGTATTTTTTTTAATGTTTGTTACCTCAGAACTCCGTCATTTATTAACCGATTTGGACAATTTTTGTGTTGTTTGAAAGTGTATACTTCCAGATTGGTCTCATTTAAATTTCAAATGAAAATACCACTCCTGAGGGTGGAGAAATAGCTAATGATGAATTTAACCTACTTCTAATTGTCATATTGTCTTGAAACTTTGCAAGTGTTTCTATTTCCGTTGATAGTACAGTGGTTTGGTATTGTTGACCTGATCTGATGGTAAGGCCAGAAGGTGGATAGGTGGAACTCTTCAACGGCTTATAGTAGATACTTTGAGTTTGGGCTTATTTTGTTTGATTTGACAAGCCTAACACGTTAGAATTCTTACTTTGCTACTACTGTCTACACTAAAAAGGGAAAAATAAAAACTTGTTAACAAAAAAATATATATAACAAAAAAATATATAATATGTCATCCATGCCTTAAATTATTTAGAAACAATTTTATAAGATATATAGTGCGTGAAGAAAGACTAAAGGAGACTACAGTGACTATTAAGACAAAGAAATGCTTTTAAAATCATTACTTTTTATTTTAATCAGTGCATATTTTGTTAAAAGTGAAACAGGTTTATAGTAAATGAAAACTACCAATCAGTTATTTTTTACTTTTTAGTGCTTTTGTTTAAAGTCGGTTTTTATTTTTTTTAAGTCGGTTGATTATTTTTAACAATTTATATTATTAATCCTTATCAAAATAACTAAGTTCAGCGTCATAAGTATGTAATGGACGTGATTTTTGTTCTTTACTGTACATTATACATAGTACATACGTTGTTTGGACGTGTAGTTTAAGATATTACGATATACTCGTACCTTAGTAACGCGAGCCGAATGAATTCCTTTAGTTAGATGTTAAATCTAGTCATTCGGTGGCGGCAACGATGTTGAGCTCGACATTTTTTTTAATCTTTAATAATAAAAAGCCCTACAGAAAAGGCCACGATGTGAGCAAGTGTGAGGTGTAAAAGCGTGTATTTCCTAACTCACAATAATTATTCTTATTATATAAAACGTACATAACACGAGCGAAGCAAGCGTAAGGCGCTAGTTATTAATAATAATTAACAGTCTATGTACAAAAGGAGAATCAAAGATAAGCTCAAGTGATACATATATTACAGCTTTATCTTGTCTACGATGATAACAAGGCATTGTACTCGTCTATTATTATTAAGTCTCGTTCATTGAAATCAATCGTATTATATTATTATATTAATTTATTGTGTGTTCTTATAGTTTGTACTTACACGTGAGCGAGTAAGTGTTTTGTTATTTGTAATTCATTTACCTTTGACCATATTTATTTTTTATGTCATTGATCAAATTAGTACTAGATACACAACCCCATGCAAAAGTTCTCTTAAAACTGTCACCAATTGTGTTTAGGTAATTATTCTAGTTGAAATAAGTAAATTATATACAATAATGTAAATTGAACCTTAAGGGCGCACCGAGGCCATTACGAAATAATTGTGTTCGTTTGATCCCTTGCTGTATTGTTATTAAGTACTAAAACTTTAATTATGCAATTAATATGTAGAATATTTATTAGTTATCTATAATATTATTAATCAATGAAAACTACCAATCAGTTAATTTTTACTTTTTAGTGCTTTTGTTTGAAGTCGGTTATTTTTTTTTTGTTAAAAAGTTTTTTTTGGACCAGGCTTTATGTATTGTTGTTAGATTGTTGGCCAACTATTAATATATTTGATATTCTTAGGTCTCATAGCTCTTTCGCAAGATTTCAGTTTTTATCGCTAGATAGTAGTAAAAAAATAATATTTTTTTAAATACTTGTGAAGTAATTGTAGATTATATATCGAGATCTATTGATAAAAACTAAAAAGTAATTTTAGAAATGTAAGGTTGAAACACGAAACAGTGTATAGTGAAAAGACAGTGGCAGCCCATTACAGTGGTGAGGCGCTCGCTTGGGAAACCGAATGAAGTGGTCCTAGGTCTCGCACCTCTGATATTTTCATGTGCGAATCATTCCCAACATAATAACCACTTGTTTTACGGCGAAGGTAAAATCGTGAGGTTATCTGCATGTCTGAGAGAACCTGGAAAGATTTCGAAAGATACATAAAGTCCGCCAACTCGCACTTTGGCAGCGCGATGGACTTTGGCCTCGTTACAAAGGGAAGCCCGTGCCCAGCTGTGTGACGTTAAAAGACAATGTTTTAAATAAAACTCTTTTCGGATCTTTTCGTTGAATTATTTTAATTTTTGGTTCCCAACGTTTCGAATGCTTTACAGCAATCATGGTCACGGGAGAGACTCTCTCTTTCACCGAAAGGGATCCGCCGCCTTGAGGGAAGCCAGTTGCCAAACTGGTTTAAGTTGCGCACCTGTTCAGATAAAACTTATAAGATGCAAATCAATAAGTCTATAACAAATGAGTGATGAGTAATAATGCATGAAGAGTCCATAACTTTTATTTAAAATGTTAAATATTCGTGTAAATCTAAGAAAATATTAAGGGCTTAATAGATACAAACATACATCAATCATACTAACAAGTTAAAAATAAAATTAATGTTTAACATACATTTTTGTTCCAGATTCATGTCTGAAATATGAAGATGTACAACGAATTATTACTTTTGACGATTCTTTTAGTATCATATTATTCTGAGGCTTACAAAATATTAGTAGTAAGTCCTTTCCCAGGAAAAAGTCACTCCATCCTTGGAGATGGGCTTGTTAGACACTTATCAAAGGCTGGTCATGAGGTGAGATTTGTTAACTAAAATCTAATCATTAGAATATAATTTAATCTACTGACAAGTTCATCAGCACGCTGATTAAAAAGTCAACGTTTAGACAGTGTATTCTTACAATTACGTGAAACAGTTTTTAAGAAATTCAGTCACTAATAGAAAAATTATGCTAAAACACCATCTACCTACTAAATAGATACAAGTATTTGTGACTCTATTATTGCTCTTTGTAGATAAAGTCTTATATATTCATTTACATGCATTTTGTCTTGTAGGTTTATACGGAAGATCGTAGATATTATTTTCCTATATATTTCCTATATTGGTGGTGTAACGTTATGCCGCACAGCAAGCGATCGACAAAAATTGCACAATAGTTGATCTTAATAAAATATATTTATTTTAGCAATCATAGATAAATTTATTTGTGTTTGATAAAATATGTTTTTTTGTGTTTGATCATCACAATTTTTTTTTTAACTATTCGGATTTTAGTTAAGATGTTTGATAGTCTGAAAATGGTAATCAATGCGAATTAGACATGTTATAAGACTAACGTATTAGCTGTTATTCTTATATGTGTATCTTTTAACCGACTTCCAAAAAGGAGGAGGTTCTCAATTCGTCGGAATGTTTTTTATGTATGTTCACCGATTACTCGAAGACGTCTGAACCGATTTGGAATTTTTTTTTGTTTCAAAGGGTATACTTCCCAGGTGGTCCCATATAAATTTTATCGAAACCGGTCGAGCGGTTTTTAAAAAAATCAACGATAAATATTTTTTCTAAACGAATTGTTTTATCGAATATGTTATTAAAAAACTTTTTTATAAATTACCTGCTTATTACGTCTACACTAAAAATAGCAAAATGAAATCTTAAAAAAAACCGACTTCCAGGCACTAAAATGTAAAAAATAAGAGATATATTCGAAGTCGGTGCCAGCCGACATATTTTAAGATATGAATATCTAATAGGTAAATATGTATTTTACGTATCGAAATATATTAGGTTTGATTTGCATCGGCTGGCACCGACTTCGAAAATATCTGATTAGGTATCTATTCTAAATGAAAACCCCCGTTCAGTCATTTTTACATTTTAGTGCCTGGAAGTCGGTTTTTTTTAAAGTTTTTTTAATTTATACTGTAGCCCGTATACGATAGCGATTACAATATATGAGATGAAAAGTGAGGCATAATTTTTTTTAAACTACTTCAATATTATATGATATTGAAAACTACTTTAATATATATTTACATTCCAGATAACGTATATAACAGCATTTCCTCACGAGAAACCTGCTGCTGGAGTCAGGGAGATTGACGTTAGTTTCACCAAGCAATTTTTTCCAGGTACCTACATAATTTAATATATAAAATTCTATAACCCATTTTTTTAATATATACAATATATGTATGTAGTTATGTATGTAAAAAATGGTATTATTACATTTGAAAATGACTAAATATTATAAGCTATTAATCTTATTGTCTTTTTTAGACTTTATCTTCGTACGATAAAGAATAAAAAGATAGTCTTATGTAAATCAAACTTTCGTAATATATGAAAATAAACTGTTACATACCCCAATAAAATAAGATTGAACAGGCCTGGACCTGCCGAAGCAGACCGCAACTACCAAGGTGGTACTCCCACGATCCAATCTGCTATCAGAGAAGTACCAGGAGCAACCCTCATGGTACACGCCCTCCAAGATGGGCCGCCTCCCTGCGTGCCTCTTGGCTACATGCCTGGCTGGATTGCGGGAATCTAATGAGCCAACCACGACAAGGTGAACACGCATCAGGGGGGATACTTGGTCGGCCTAAGATGAGGCTAGTATTGATGCAAACAAAAATTGTCAGCAACTTCTGTACACTAAAGTGTCACGATTACGAGATATCTGGCGCTAGATACTATATTTAAAGGGCACAAGTTTAGAATAGGGGACATTGCCCCTGGCGGAGTGGGTGGTATTTCTGGATAGGGGACGTGATAGGGAGTCGAAATGTTAAATAAAAAAATTTACGGAAACGTACGAGTAAAAAGTTATTGAGACTTAAAGTTACAACATTTCCATACATTTTCATATATTTCTTTACCACCATTCGGAGTGGGTGGTATTTTTAGATAGGGGAGGTGACAGAGAGTCTAAATATATTAAAAATATTTGGAGGAAACGTACGAGTAAAAAGTTATTGAGACTTAAAGTTATAACATATCTAACACATTTCCATACATTTCTTTACCTAAATAAGTGATTACAACAGATAAACATACCTTTAACGAATAGTACGTATCCTTTTTTATGTATAATACATATTTTCACAACAATTAATGCTTTATTGTATTTATATTTTAATAATTTCACAACACAAACAAAATGATCTTACATTTTGACAAAAGCAAAACTGTCACTTTGTTTTATATTACCGCTTAAATGACAACAGATTATATTTTTGGTTTTTATTTTGCGACATCGTGGTTAGTTTAAGACATAGGTTATTTATTTATTATTCGTCATATCTTGGTTAGGTTAGGTTAGAACATTTAAGATTATTTATTTATTATTCGTCATATCTTGGTTAGGTTAGGTTAGAACATTTAAGATTATTTATTTATTATTCGTCATATCTTGGTTAGGTTAGGTTAGAACATTTAAGATTATTTATTTATTATTCGTCATATCTTGGTGAGGTTAGGTTAGAACATTTAAGATTATTTATTTATTATTCGTCATATCTTGGTTAGGTTAGGTTAGAACAGTTGCCACAACGCACGAGCCGAGCGAGCGAAGCGAGCGTGCCGCGGTAGCGGCCGGCGAGTGCCATAAATGACTAGAAAACTAGAAAATTCGAATTTCACGCAAAGTACAAATAAAGACATAATCATCTGGAGATCGTTTTGACAATTGAAAGTGACGTTTTGACATTTCCAAGTGTCTAAATGGTAGTAATGTCAAAATAATGTATGGAAATGTTGTAACTTTAAGTCTCAATAACTTTTTACTCGTACGTTTCCGTAAAATTTTTTATTTAACATTTCGACTCCCTATCACGTCCCCTATCCAGAAATACCACCCACTCCGCCAGGGGCAATGACCCCTATTCTAAACTGCAGCCATTTAAAGTAATTAGATGTTACGTTTTTATTCGAATTATTTTATATTTATTACTTATGTTTTCCCAGATTCGAAATTAAACATAGAAAAAATATTGAAAAAGGAAGAAGATGTTTTCAATGCAAAGGTATTTGTTTCTGCGATGGCGAATATGACTTCTAAGGCTTTAAAAAGTGACGCAGTTAACAAGATTTTGACAGATCCAAAGGAAACATTTGATGTTGTTATTAGTGAATGGATGTTCAATGATCTTTATGCGGCGTAAGTTACTTAGTAGTTAATAAAAAATATTTATAATTTCATTTTATTACCTACTAGCGATTACTCGGGTAAGGTAAATTAGATGGGTGAGTACCAAGGCGCCAGACAGTACTCCTGTTACTCCAGGTCATCATAGTCTATCTGTGTGCTAGTTCATCCAAATTGGTATTCATCCAAGTTGGTAAAGAGTTTCAAAATTATACGCTTATTATTCTGTACAATAGTCTAGTACGCTCGATGTTGCAATTTGGTTCGTCAATCTGGAACCCACAATATAAGGTGTATATAAATTATATACAAAAAAATACAACTTAAATTTATAAAACATACACAATATAAATTTTATCGTCATGATCAATGTCCACCTAATATTAGACCTTTAAAGATGCGTCGCACGCTTAGAGATCAAATTTTTTCTCTTCAAACTCTTAAATAATTTCATTGATAGCACTTTCTTATTAAGTTGTTAAAATTTTAAGGTTCCAAAATTTTGTAAGCGCAACCGCGATATTTTTGACCTGCCCTGTACTAGAACGAAATATGCTCGAAATATACATATTACATACTTCGCTCATGTAATGAGTATAATAAAAAATTTACAGGTATAGACATATTTTCGAATTCCCTTATAGGTTTCAAAAATAGTATTAATCACTTATTGCTTAATCGATGATTTTGTGTTTTATATATTTTATGGTGTTCCTTATTTTTTATTATTAATGTTAATGTTTCTTGTTGTCAAGTTTTAGTTTAGAGTTTAACTTTTATTTATTTTTTATTTTCATTGTGGTCTGCTTCTTATTTGTATTTTTTAATTTGTGGAAACTTCATTGGTTTATGTGTTATCTATTATTATTTATTATTTATGTATATTGCACTGTTTGTTTCCCTAAAATAAATAAATAAAACAAATCCGTCAAGCCGTTTCAACGTAAAGGAGTAATAAACATACACACAAATACAAATTTTCACATATTATATTGTAATAGTAAAAAAAACAATAATAACAAATATCTGTAACAAGTATATTATAATCCTTTAAGACGTCTAAAACCTTAGTCTTTCCCGCGACCATGATTAATGTAAAACCGAGAAAACATCGGAAAAGATAGTTTTATTTAAAATGTCAATATATTCGCGTAAATCTAAGAAAGTATATTGTATTATACGAAAGTAATAAAATAAACTACATACTCGTAGTTAGCTTATTACGTTGTAAAAGATTCCAATGCCAACCTCTTTTATTGAATCCTGATAATATAGTAAGATATAAAGTTTTCTACCTATACATACTGTACTGTACTCTTTGCAGGATAGCTGCAGTGTATCGATGCCCATTTATATGGCTGTCATCAGTGGAACCCCACTGGCGAATTGTAATGCTGATCGATGAAATACCCAACCCCTCTTATAATCCCGACGCAATATCGAGTAACGATGTACCGTTATCTTTCACGCAAAGATTGCAAGAGTTAACTTTCCAGATTAGAGGGCTTGCTCTAGATTATTTGTAAGTAATCACTTATGGTATCTAACATGAGAAAATCGTGTATAAACATAGAATAACTTCTATATACACAAATTCCTCATGTATGTTCATATTTGTGTAAAAATATAGTTATTACAGGTCCAGTTACTGTTAAATTTATGTTTGTTTATATATTTATACTTGTATCAAATAAAAAACCTTGGGATAAAATAGCATCAACAGAAATATCAATTTCATTTCATTGCGTAATTAAATACCGTAATTAATATATCGTTAGGTTTTGCTTCACAACATGGCTAGTAGTCTATAAACACCCATAATATCAATAATATGTGAAAATATTGCTACTGAAAAGGGATCTATTTTAGTACCATTCCATTGGGACTTGGGCATTATACATATAAATAAAACAAAGGTATTAGGTAAAATTAAAAATTACTAGCATTGCCCGCGGCTCCGCCCGCGTACAGATGACCAAAAACCAAATACTTAGGTTTTACATATTAGCCTCTCTTACTCTTACATTGTAGTTTTTGTATATTTTCTCAGAAATGAGACATTTTCTCGCGGTAAAAAGTATCCTATATGTTGATCCGAATAACCAGCTACCATGCCAAATTTCATCAAAATCTCTCCAGTGCTTTTTCAGTGATGCGGTAACAGACAGACAGACAAAAATTCTAAAAACTATAGATTCGGACTCTGTATCGATAATAATGTTTATTTCAATAAGATTTTCCAAAAAATATTTAATGCACAAATTCGGCTTAGTTACAATTTTATTATATGTATAGATTACTAGTAAAATTATTTCTGATTAATATATGTTAATTGTTATACTGTTTTACAATTTTAATTTGCGCTCGTTTCGGAAACCATTTGGAGCAGGTTTAAATCTTAGGTCTGATATTTTCATGTGCGAATCGTTTTTCATCATAATTAGCACTTGCCTTACGATGAAAAAAATATCGAGAGATAATTCAGCATGTCTCTGAGAACCTAACATGATTTCGAAACATATAATATTAGCGACTCACCCTCGCTTCGCTCGGGTTCGTCCCTAGCTTGATTCCCCATACTAACTGTCATCCCCATTTCACCCCTTTAAGTGATGATTTCCGGGATAAAAATCCTATGTCCTTCCCAGGGTCTCAAACTATCTTCTTACCAAATTTCATCTAAATCGGTTCAGTAGATCCAGAGATTACCCCCTACAACGTCACAAACTCACAAACTTTACCTCTTTATAATATTAGTATAGATGAAGTCCGCCATCCCGCCCTTGGCCAGCGTGGTGTAACCATGGGACGTTAAAAAAGGGCCGAATATTATAAAGTTACTTTCACAGTTTTTATATTACAATTTCGTTTTTTATATTATACTTTATTTTTTACAGTTATGCATATGATATGGAAACTAACTATAATGAAGTTCTAGTACCAATTATACGTAGCCGTGGCAATCCTGTACCCACATTTGAGGAACTTAGGTACAATGCGTCGCTCATGTTGGGTAACTCACATATTTCAATGGGCAGAGCCACTTGACTGCCCCCTTTGTATAAATCTGTTGGTGGTTTTCATATTGAGGAGGATGTAAAACCATTGCCAGCGGTAATATATTTTATCATTACTTTTTCTTTTTAAAAATCATGATGTCAGTTAAAAATATTTAAATATTCATTTATGATTCAGTTATCAAAACTGAGTGAAGTGGGTTCAAAGCCTGGGTTGAGACCTCTGATATTTCTATGAACGAATCATTTTCAACATGATTACCTACCACTTGTCAGTGAAGGAAAACATCGTAAGCCAACCCGCATGTGTGAGAAATCATAGGAAATTTTCGAAAGACATGCGAAGTCGGGCAACCCGCACTTGGCCAGCGTGATGGCCTAAGGCCTGATTCGGGATTCCCCTCGCATCAAATGGAGGTCGGAGGCCCATGTCATGAAGTGGGACGTTATAAGGGGCTGAATACACACACAATACAATCGTTTACTTTATTTTAACTTAGCAACTAAGCATGTTCTAAGAACCTAGAAAGACATGTGCAGTCAACTAACCCGCTATGGCCTGTGCCCAGTAGTGGGACATTAAAAATGGGTGAATACGCATGGGTGAATATCAATTACTGTCATTACTGCCTCGTTGGTCTAGTGAACAGCATGTACGTCCGCAGATCCAGGAGTCCCGAGTTCGAGTTCTAGCTATAGTTTTAAAGGTCACTCATCGGTCAATCAAATTGTCTTTCTATTGGAGTTTGTGAGGAAAAGGAATTGATAGTGCACTTGTGTTTACGTGCATACTTGATCACTACATACATTATACATATATACATACATATATCTATGTATACTATAGGTATGAGTAATATTTCCTGCACAGATGGCTAGTCTCATTAAAGGCATCTTAAATCAGTAGGATTATAACCCCTGTAATTCGCAATTATCGTGCTTAAGCAACAGTATTTTGTTTATATTTTTATTTTTAGACTTGCTACGTTAGAGTTTAGAAGTAACTTCTAAACTGTAAGATTTTCGTATTAACCAACAAAAATAAATATTTTCTTTACCAATACAAACATGTAATCCTTCATGCTTTGAGTTCGTAGCCTAAGCATCCTTGCTCTAAATATAGTGTTAAGCTTAAGAACTGGAAATATAAACATTATTAATTTTAAAGATTTCTGATATGCAATTTAAAGTTACACTAATATTCAAAATACTTGTTTTTCAGGATTTAAAAAAACTATTAGATAATGCCAAGAATGGTCTTATATACTTCAGTATGGGATCTAACTTAAAGAGCAAAATGTTGCCAAATGAATTGAAACAAAGTTTATTGAAAATGTTCAGTGAACTCAAACAAACAGTGCTGTGGAAGTTCGAAGAGGATTTACCAAATAGGCCAAGCAATGTTCATATATTACAATGGGCACCTCAACAAAGTATTTTAGGTTACTATTTTTTTATGTACCTACCTTAATTTTTATTCTATACATATAATAAAATTGTGACTAAGCCGAATGAATATTACATTAAATATTTTTTGGAAAATCTTATGGAAATAAACATTATTATCGATACAGAGGTCGAATCTATAGTTTTTAGAATTTTTGTCTGTCTGTTACCACATCACGGCTAACCATTGGAGGGATTTTCATGAAATTTGGTATGGTGGTAGCTCGTTATCCGGGTCAACATATAGGATACTTTTTACCGCGGGAAAATATCTAATTTCTGAGAAAAAATACAAAAACTGCAATGTAAGAGTATACTTATATGTAAAACCTAAGAATTTGGTTTTTGGTCTTCTGAACACGGGCGGAGCCGATTTAAACGAGCAATTGTTGTATATATATGTATATATATATATATATATATATATATATATATATATATATATATATATATATATATACAGGGTCATTTTTAATTTACTGAAAACCTTTTGAGAATACGCTATTTACAACATAACAACAACATCTGTAAGAAAAAAAAATAATATATCTTAAATTTAACAAAAATATATAAATATCTGGGGAAACGCGTGTTTTCGAATTTTCATGCGGTTTTCTTTTGCATTATTCCACGCAAAATGTTATGTTCGATAATTTCGCACGCTCGGGCATAAGCATCATGGTCAAGCGGCCAAGGCCCAAAATTGAATAAGTGTCCGGGTTCGAATCCCGGTCGGATACAAAGGTATAATTCATTTTTGTTTTCTTTTGCATTTATTCAAGATTTTTTTTAAAGAGAATTGTACATTTGATCAAAAACTCCGAGCGAAGCTCGATCGCCCAGATACTTACACTTGAAATAAAAACAGTTAAATAAATTAAAAAACAATTAATTTAAACGTAAACTGGAAAAAATTGGATGAATAATATATAAATCGTTTGTTTCCATTGCAGCTCATCCTAATTGTCGTGTATTTATAACCCACGGTGGTCTTCTGTCAACAACTGAAGCTATTTACTTTGGAACGCCACTTATCGTAATCCCAGTATTCGCTGACCAGTTCGCAAATGCGGATAGAGCTGTTACCAAAGGATTTGCAGTGAAAGTTGAACTCTCTTACACAATGGCTGGTGATATTAAAGCAGCCATCAATGAAATGGGTTGTTGTTGATATTGTAATAAATGAAAAATGTTGTCAACTTGTTATATGCGGAGTATATTTGCCACCTCCGGTTGACAAAAAACTTTTGGAAATTTTTTTGGCTAATTATTATAAAGTATCGGAACAACATGAATTAAACACTTGTTTGATAGGTGATTTCAATCTTGGAGCGATAAATTGGTCAAATACATCTTGTACAGAATTACAGCAAATGCCTCCTATATGTCAAACTCTCGTTGATTTCTGCTTCAATAACAACTTGCTTCAGTGTAATCATGTTGAGAATGTTAACAATAGAATTTTAGATTTAGTACTAACTGATTTACCAAACTGCATTGTGAATGATTCTATTGATGTATTATGTAAGGTTGACCCACTGCACCCACCTATCACTGTTGAAATTTTAATATTAAAATCTGAAAGACTTGATCACAACACTAGAATAAAACGACGTAATTTTTATAAATCTGATTTTCAAACTATTAATGAGTATCTTGGAGATATTGATTGGGATTTGGTATTTGAAGATTGTTGCTCATTGGATAGTATGCTAACTAAATTTTATGAAATATTAAATAACGCAATAGAAAATTTTGTGCCATTCTCTAAGCATAATAATAATAAATATCCCCCATGGATCAATCGTAATTTTGTAAAAAGATTAAGCGAAAAGAAAAAAATATTAAAAAAATACAAAAAATACAGAAACCCACGGGACGAACTAACTGTTAAATTATTGAGTAGTCGTTGTGTTAAACTTGCCTCTATTTTATACGATCAATATTTGAATAATATAGAAGATAATATAAAAACTAATGCAAAATACTTTTTTAGTTTTGTCAAAAATTCACGAAATACCCGTAGTTTTTATCCAGCGACACTAAAGTACCTTGACTCAACTGCAAAGAAGGGCGTTGATATATGTAATTTGTTTGGTCAATGTTTTGCTTCTGTTTTAGGTCAACCTCAAATCAATGTCAATTCTAATATTAAGATTAGTGCGCTACATAGAATATTCCCCTCTATTAAAATCACAGTTGATGATGTATTAAGTAAACTTAAACGTCTCAATATATTAAAAGGCCCGGGCCCAGACAATATACCGCCTATTTTTATAAGCAAATGTGCCTCTGGTCTTGCTAAACCTCTATTTTTAATATATAATGAATCTTTACGCACTGGAGAGTTTCCAACTATGTGGAAAGAAGTAAGGATTGTACCCATATACAAAGGCGATGATGAAACCTCAGTCGAAAACTACCGACCTATATCAATTTTATCACAGTTCGCGAAAATTTTCGAAGATCTTATCTGTCCATACATTAACTATCATTTTAAAAACTTAATAACTAATCACCAGCATGGTTTTTTTAAAGGCAGATCAACTGTGACAAATCTTGTAACTTTTACAGATGCTGTGATAGAATCTGTTGATAAACACTGTCAAGTAGATGCAATTTATACGGACCTTAGTAAAGCGTTCGATCGGGTGCCCCATTTTTTACTATTGCAAAAGCTCTCTTGTTATGGAGTAACGGGTTCAATGTTGAAATGGTTCACATCGTATCTACAAAATAGGTATTTCCGCGTAACAATTAACGGATATCAGTCACAAAAATATCTCATTACGTCAGGTGTACCACAAGGTTCTCACTTAGGACCCATACTCTTTATTATATTTATTAACGATATTATATCATGTTTTAAATACTCGACACCTTATCTTTTTGCTGACGACCTCAAATTTATACGCACTATTAAATCAGTAGAAGAATCCTTACTGTTGCAAGGTGACCTGACACGATTGTCCGAATGGTGTCAAATAAATGGCATGCGCTTAAACATCGACAAATGCAAACACATCAAATTTACCAGAAATCTTAAAATTATTGCATCTACTTATGTTATTGATAATAATAGATTGGAAGAAGTGGATACAATCAAGGATCTAGGCATAATTCTAGACGTAAAACTTACATTCCTGCCACACATAAACGCGGTTATAAAAAAGGCGGCCAAAGTTTTGGGTTTTATTGTCCGCGTTACTAAAAGGGTTTTTAAGCCCAGTACAAAAATTATATTATATAATAGCCTGGTAAGGAGTATTTTAGAATATGGTAGTATTGTATGGCGACCACACTATTCGACACACTCTCTTAGAATTGAACGACTGCAAAAGCGTTTTACGAGGCACCTTGCGTACTCCACAGGCGTAGGAAGAACGCTAGATACATATGACAGTAGGTTAAAATACTTTAAAATGATATCTCTGACCACCAGAAGAGATATCCTCGATATGGTATTTCTATATAAAATTCTGCGTGATCAAATTGACTGTCCGCAACTTTTGCAGTTATTTAATTTTTACGTGCCTCCTCGTTTGCCTCGTGGTGTGATCAAGCCTTTGTCTGTGCCATCTCGTAGAACAGTATTGGGGGCGTATTCAGCTATACCTAGGATTATAAAGATTTTCAACAGGTGCAGTATTTCAATCGATATATTTAACACTTCACTCAATGTCTTTAGAAAAAACATCAAAACTGTCTTTACTAATACTATTAATCTCACACACTAATTGTTTATTTCTCTGTTACATTTAATTGTTTTTTTGAGCATGTTGTGTTTACCTTTAAATAGATTTACGATTACTAACCTATATTTCACTTGTATATGTAAGCCATAAATGTATATAATTGTAAAACTGCTGGTAGACCTTAATAAATAAAAAAAAAAAAAAAAAAAAAAGAAATATTTACAGAGCCTAAGTAAGTATTTTATAATTTTGCGGACATAACAGTCTTAATCCCGGGACCTCGTATTGAGGGGAGGCCCGCGCCCAGCACTAAGAAGTTAAAAAGGGCTGAATTTAATACATACAATAGTCTTAAATTAGAACGACTGTAAATTTCGTAAAGAAATATTATGTGAAGTTCTTTAACGTAAAGTCTTCATTGACATGGAAAGATTAAAACCTAACCTTATGTTGATTATTTACCATATAATCAAAATTGTATTCAATTCATGATGAAAATATAATACATAGCTTTCCTTATTATTTTTTTAAGTTTACTAGTAAATTTTCGTTGCTAATTATAGTTTGTTCATACATAGGTATGCCACGAAAGCTAAGGAACTGTCACTAATATACCATGATAGACCAGTACCACCTGGAAAAGAACTTGTTCATTGGGTCGAACATGTAGTAAAAACAAATGGAGCCCTCCATCTTCGATCGCCTGCTTTGCATCTACCTTTCTACCAAAAGCTGTATCTCGACCTTCTTGCTATCATTTTAATAATATTGTATGTGATAAAATTAGTCATCAAAATGATCTTTGACAAAATTTTTGGAAAGAAGAAAGTAAAAGTATTGGATCACAAGAAGAAGAATATATGAAGTCAGTTTTAAATTAAAAAAAAAATCTTCTAAATGTACTTTAAGACTAAAATAAAAACAACATGAATGTAGCATTACTAGAGTAAAAATAGAGGTTTTTTTTTAATTTTGCACTAAATTTCCGATCCAATTTTTTTTATTTTATAAGGTTTAGGATCACTTACTGAGTATAAAATCACAAAATGCTGAAAGATTCCGGTGGAGTTTCAGGCGCCATATTGAAAAAGCTTTTGGCCAATATCTCGGAAACTATGCACTCGAGGGCAAAAGTTACTGAAATTATTTTTGTAGAGTATAGATTTATCATTTAATGAACCAATTCTTCTATCTCGACCGATTACTCTTAAAACATTAATTTAATCAATAAAATGCATCTATCCATTTTTAAAGATCCATTTATTCTCTACAGCTTTTGTTTAATTTTTTTTTTCTAATGTCCATACTTTTTGAGCTATTATAGCACAGATGACATACGGATGTTATAGAAATACCTCGTTTCATACAAAAAACTTGGATAGCCCCAATTCAGCGACTCTTTGGATTATTTTTATTGAAAGTAGGTGGCGTTGATTCCTTTCAAAAATTGTGTTCATTAAAAATTATGAAACTAAATCAAAAAATTTAAATAAGTTTAACTTAACTAAAACGTACAAAATAGTTTATTATACAAAACATTAACATTTTAATAAAGTATGAGTATGTCATTAGTAATTTAAGTAAAGCCACATATAGTTATATTATATAATAATAAATCAAACTTTATATGAGAGTTCTTGGATAGTTTATTACTTTCTACCCAACACAATATATACAAGAAAACCATAATACAATATTTGAAACAATTTTTGTAACTTATCTCCATAGTAAGCTTTCATGGGCTCCATCTATTTAGCGGCCCAAATGATGAAATTTGGTCTCTTAAAAAGTGGTCCGAATTGTTTGCAAAATTGTCATAAATGGTCTGTGATTTTTAGTAATGGTCAAAAAGGTTAGGGTATTCCGGCAATTGGTCAGTGTTGAGTTGTTAGCAATTGGTATGAGTGACCTTGAAAATAACAATCATTTTTTCACCATTTCGTGACTAATTGAAATAATTTTAAATCCGATCCGAAAAAAAAAATTTAAAATTTTTTTCCGATGACCTTGGAATGTTAAACTCTCTGTAATTATTGTCAAAATATTGACCAATTACTAAAAATCACTGACCATTTATAGCCATGTCGTGCCTAATTCGGACCATTTTTAGGAGGCCAAATTTCATCATTTGGGCCGCGAAATAGGTGGAGCCGCTTTCATGATCACTGAAAAATTATGATATGAAACGGAACATGGACCACGTACTCGTATATCATTGACTATTATACTTGTAAGTACTGAAATATCGAGAGGTTATAAAAGTTAAAAACATGGTAAATAGACCGCTTTACATCAAAATTTTAATTTAAATATTTAACGCTTGAAATTAAAAATATAATTTAAATTAGTTTATACACAATATTATACATTATTAACTGTCTTTCGTTATTGTAATAAATTATTTGTATCTAAGAGAAGTATTACATATTTGATCGGGCTATGGCCTACAATAGTAGAGCGTAACCAAAATGTGATATGGCCTGATCCCCCTCGTACTGAAGGGAGGCCCGCGCCCAGCAGTGGGACGTTAAAAAGGGCTAAATACAACCAAATTGCTTGTTTAAGATCATTTCAACATATAGCATATAATCAGATACAGCATAGTTTATCAGAGCTTGTGTCTATGAGATAAATAGAAAGGGACCAAATTGTACTCTAAATTGAACATTTTTGTTTACGGAATATATGTATTATATTATAATAAAAAAATAAATGGTTCTTAATTTTGTCTATCTTTGTTTCTTCTTTCGTCTATCTTTCTTTAATTTTATCTATCTGTTAGTTTGGTGGTCTGTTTTAGTCGGCTAGGTTAAATGAGATTAATTAAGTAACCTCGACACAAAAAAGAACTCTAAAATGTAAAAAAATAAAATTTCTCTCTTGTCCTTTTAAATTCATTAAAAATTTAAAATACCTATTAATATTTTGATGATAAGCGTCGCCACGTCGGGGAAGTGGCAACTGCTAAGTAACTTATCATTATCAATCTCCTTTCATTTGTATTCTGGTTTTTATTTTATTTTCTTTTTTTTTTTTGTGTCGGGGTTATTTTAAATTTTATTTTTATTTAATTCTTTATTGAGTAGTTTACTCGAGGACGTTAATTGTAATAGCTGCCCATCATTTAGACTATTCTTATGAGCCCAAATACGCTATATCTACTGTAAGTTTCTGAGGAATCGAGCAATCCGCAGACTATTTGATGCTACAGCGTCTGCTCAAGGTAAGCATATCTTGGAAATACTACCGAAATAACAATATACTAAATTTTCTATCAACTGGACTGTGAAAGTTAGTAAGACCCTTTTGTCAAGTAGGAAATAAGCTGATGATCACATTAAAAGTATTACATTACCTTTTTCTTACTAATTCTTATAGAGGCACTAAGAGAACTTAATGTATATCTTAAAACAACGATTAGCCCTACTATGCCTAATAATATAATTGAAATTAAATCTAGATATAGCTTCTTATACCAGCTAACGTGTAACGCTGCAGACCGTAGATGAGGTGCTCCGCCGGTTTTCACTACATGTTCCACCCAGTGCACCAGCTCTTTTCCAGGGGGTACCATTCTGTCATTGAAAGCTATGGATAGCTCCTTGGCCCGTTGATGGTAGCTGAAATTCAAATGTATATACTATATACACTGGCGAATCACACTCGCTCAGCTCGAGTTAGTCGTTCGGTTACGTTTTATCTTATATGTTGACCCGGATAATTAGTTAACATCATACCAAATTTCATTAAAATCTGTCAATGATTTTCACGTGACGTGGTCACAGATAGACAGACAGACAAAAATTCTAAAAACTATAGACTCGGCCTCTGTATCGATAATGATGACTATTTCAATAAGATTTTCCAAAAAAAATATATAATATACAGATTCGACTCAATTAGAATGTTGTTATATGTATAGATTAACAGGCAAAGACAAAACAGTTAAGTACTTATTAATTCTTCAATAGATTTTTATGGTAATATCGATAAAAAACATGATTATGGTCAAATTTTAACTACTGAGCGAACACTAGTATATGTAAATCAGCTAAATGTTTGAATTATCCTATTTTCTTTTGTGCTAGTGTAATTGAGTGCGTATAATTTAAAAATACATAATTATATTTAATTAATCAAAGAATAATATCAAAGAAGCCATTAGTATATATTATTACCTGGGATCATCAAGAATTTCCTTTATGGCAATCCTTAAAGATTTTGGAGCATTTTCGTCAAAATCTAATCGTTTAGCAAAACCTTTGGCGACAGCTCTGTTAACGTTTAGATACTGATCAGCGAAGAATGGTATTCCTATTATGGGTACTCCGAAACGAAGTGTTTCCAGGATTGAAAGTAAACCACCATGGGTGATGAATAGTACAATGTTTTCATGAGCTGATAAAAGAAAATATTTATGTCATTACTAGCAGAACCGCGCTAAAAATCTGATAAACATATTATTTTATTTATAACTACGTTTCGCTCGGGTTGGTTCCTAGGTACATTTTAATTTTTTTGAGCGGAACCCTAATTCTTTTACTAAAATAAAAGTAACATAAGTTACTCCTTATAACATCAACTACCTGCCAGTGAAAGTCCCGTCAAAATCGGCCCAGCCGTTTCCGAGATTTGCCGGAACAAACAGACAACTAGACAAAAAAATTTAACACTTGTGTACCATATATAATTCCACAGATACTTCAATTTTATTTATCTGTATAGATTTAAAGGTAAGTTAGGTTATAGGTAGGTTTCATACAAATTTTCATCCCCTATTTTAACCCTTTATGGGATGAATTTTTAAAATGCTAAAACACATATTCATTTAATTGTATTGAAGAGCATAAGTACCAATTTTAAGTAATTCTGATGATAAATATTTTTTTGGGTTGCATTATAACGTGTTTTCCCGTGGGAACGAGACCTCACACGGTAAAAAGCCTTTATCACTCTCTAGCCCTCCAATTCTTTCCACACAAAAATGACGTAAATCCGTCTCTCCGTTTCGACGTGAAACAGTCAGAAAGAAAGACAGACAGACAGACAAAATTTTTAAAAACTATAGATTCGGACTCAGTATCGATAATAATGTCTATTTCAATTAGATTTCCCAAAAAATATTAAAGTACAGATTTCACTTAGTTAAAATTTTATTATATGTATAGATTAGTATGGATATTATAACATTTGCAATAATAATGTGGGGTTTTATGCCAAAAAATAAAAAGTGACTTAAATAGTAAAGAATTAATACTTTTATGAGAGACCAATATAAAGTCTTACCGAGTATACTCTGCTGTGGAGCCCAAGGTACCATATGGACATTTTTGGGTACATTTGGCATCGTCTCTTCTAACTTCCAAATCACAGTTTGCTTTAGTTCACTAAATACTTGTAATAGTTCTTTTTTGACAGAATTTGGTATGTGGGCACTTTTGAGGTTACTACCCATACTGAAGTATATTACACCATGTTCCGCTTTATCCATGATCTCTTGCATATCCTATAAGTAGATATTTATAAAAAAAACCTATAAGGTTGGTCGATGGTTTTCCTTTCGCAAAGCATTAACAATGACAAATTATTATACCAGACAAATACTACAAATATCTACACCAAGTTATGGTGTATATAAAATTAGAGCCATATTAGATGTTGCCACTGTATCGTGTTCATAATATTCTTAAATTAGTGATCTCAGAATAAAAACGAGTAGGTACATATTCATACCTGCATTGCATAAACAAGTACTTAATACAAAAAAAAACTGATGTGGATAATTGTGGATTTATCTCAAAAGAAAAAAGATCTTTTCCAGTCAAGCTATGAATGTGGGAAATAGTTATTAATAAATTTGCATTATTATGCATATTTATTTAAAATTTGAGCTGGAAATTGTTTACTAATGTTTAAGAAACAAATATTATGGGAATTAAATTCCATAAAAAATAGATTATTAATAATTTTCTTTGGTTAAAAAAACGTATTTGTCTACACCTAATATTATAAAGAAGTAAACTTCGTATGTTTGGATGTAGAGGGAGATCCGATTCTGTAAATACTTTCACTAATAGGAAGGTATGTATACATGGTCGATTGCTTTAGGTTAATTATTCCGATAATATGTTTTTAAAATATCTGAAATCATAATAACTTTAATTGAAGTCAAAATAAGCTAGCCGTTCAAACCGTTTACAGAGGTGCGAAGGGAAGAGAAAGCAAGGGCAAGTCGCTGGTCATTTATATTTGCTTTCATTAATTATAACCCACACACACACATACAGACAACTTAATTTAAGTAGATATTCTCTTCCTGACACGGTTTTTTTATTTATTTTAGCGTTCCATTACACCGAAAAACGTAAATACTTTCCGAAAATCAGTACAAAGATTGCATGAATACCTTGGGTAGCGGTTCAACAACATCCTTGATATGATATCCCCCGATATGTTTATAATTTTGAGGGAGAGCAATTCCATCGCCTGTAGTAATATCAGAATTACCGAGCATTAACGAAGCATTGTATCTAACTTCATCATAATGTGGTAGCCGTTGGCCTCTCTTAGTCAAAATTGATTCGTAAATGTCTTTAAAATCTTCATTCTGCTTTGCATTATTAACCCTTTGGAAATAAAATTTAATGGTTGTATGAAAAAAATATTTGCTAAAACAATTAATATGAAACTCTTTTATAGACAAGCAATAATCATGTTATTATGATAAATATTATAAATTACACACTTATAGTACTAAAGAATGATATACAATAACTCCATATTACAGTAGTTATCCTAAGTTCTAATTCAATTGTGCTTTGTAATTTTAATAGTTTCCCATGTTTGTCCTTGCAATAAATAAAGTGGCTCTCTTGCAACATAATTAGGGCCGCCATAGATTTTGTACACCATATATTATTTCTTATCTGCATAGCAATAAACTTGACAAAGTCTGTCATTATTTACATTTGTCATGTTTGCTGCTTACAAAATTGCTATATTTTATGAACTACATATTCTACTATTCAGTTTTTTCGTAATGGCTTTCAGTTAACCAATTATACAGAGCATATTATTTTAAGTTTAATTATTTTTTATATTAATTGGTAAATTGATACTGTTGAGAAAATCAAAGAAAATTTGTCTGTTTTTGAATACGATCTACATAGATGTTGTTCGATGATAGCAGTTTTCTTATGATTTATTTTATGTGTACTACTAATACGGTGTACATAAATAAAATAACTTACCATTTAAAATACATCATACTTAATGCGTCCCACAACTGATATATTCTTTGCGAAAATGTAAAAGAGTATTCAACAGACATGTGGTCGAACGTATACGCTGGATTTAGGTGTTCGTGAATCAGAGATAGCACAGTAGTATGGGGATCCATAGAAGAGGACCATATTAATGGACATTTAAAAACCGTCGATACCCTTTGAAAAAAAAACTTATTGTTGATGGAATACGTATAAAAACAATGTTTATTTCTCTTGAATTTTACCAGAATAAAGTATGTTGTCTGTTTTTACTATTAAAGTAATCATTAATAATATTATTAACGTACATTTTGCATAAAAAAAACTTAAAAAAACCAACTTCGAAAATATCTGATTAGGTATGTATTCTAAATGAAAACCCCCGTTTAGTTATTTTTTACATTTTGGTGTCTGGAAGTCGGTTTTTTTTTAAGTTTTTTAATAACATGTTCGATTAAACAATTTATTTAAAAAAAATATTTATTGTTTATTTGTTAATAAACGATAAAAATTTATATGGGACCACGCGGGAAGTAACCTTTGAAACAAAAAAAATCCAAATCGGTTCGGGCGTCTTCGAGTAATCAGTGAACATACATGAAAAAGATTCCGATGAATTGACAACCTCCTCCTTTTTGGAAGTCGGTTGAAAACGGAACGAATGTTAATCCTCTTAGAATACTTTCTTTAGGTTAAAGGAAGCTATTTCATTTCAATTTAATCGTAAGAAAAAACATTTATACAAACCCGGCGCCAAGTTCAGTATAAAGCCATTCTGCTATAACAACGTCGTACTGCTCTTTTGGATCATTTATGAATTTTTGCATTGCCTTTGTTCCAAATGATTTTTTCCAAAAATCATCCATTACTTGCGTCAAAAATTGTTGATTTTGTAAATCAATTTCCTTGTACATAATAGTTTTTATGTTAAATAATTCTACAAGTAAAAAAAAAAGATCAAAAATATAAAAGTGACAGCCAAATCGACAAGACTGTTGTGTTCTAGTTTTTGTTGATCTATTCACTAGTAGCTAGCATGCTGCAGATTTTGACTTCGTAATCCGAGTTAGGTCAATTATAGTTATTAATCAAAATCAAAGCACACTTTATTCAAATGGACCTTTACAAGCGCTTTTGAATCGTCAATTTTACATTTTTAAATTAAAATTAAATGTCAATGTAGTCGGTCGATGAAGAATCTACCACCGGCTTGAAAACCAGTTCTATTGAGAAGATCCGGCGAGAAATTGAACAGCTTTCAATGCTCTTTTTAAAAGGAATATTAGTTTACAATATTGCAATACAATAATTATGTTATATGTTATTATCCTTCATAGTACGCATCCGTTGTTAAGTGATCCCACAATTAAACTCTATAAGCCAAGATGTTGTGAAAATAGCTTAGTAAAAATAAACCACAAAAGCAGTATCGTCATCTGTTAACTGCCTGATTTTCCTAAAGATGAATACAGTGGAACTCATTCTAAGACTTTAGCCAGCGTGGACTACAACATGATCCCCTCACAATCAACAGGAATACAACGCAAAGGGGAATCAATGCTCAACAAAAAGGGCTGGATGATAATAATAGATATATTACTATACCAATATTTATTTATAATAGTTCCTATATATTCTTTTTTTACTTAAGTAATGAAGTCAAGGAATAAAATTAAAACACCATATTATAACATATAAAAATTACCTGCGCTAAAATGTTTTACATTCTCTGATATGTCAATTTGCCGAAGATTTGTGGGTGCATCTTTAATGGGTCTGGGCGTGACATATGTGACCTGTAAATAAACAAAACTTTAAATTACTTCTTTTTTATTTAATATGCCCTTGGAAGATCCAACATCAAAGTATCTTTACATTAATAATCTCGTTAGAAATGACTTCAAATTATAACCTTTAGTTAAGTGTCATATTTAATTAACTGAATGTGCGATGGAGTTTAATCGGGAGTATATGTTTTCCCTATAATATTCAAATTATAGTCACACTAGAATAAATGCGAAAGGTGTACGAAGAAAGTGTTTGTGGGTACTTGTTCATGTTGTATGGGGAATAGTTATCTATCTATATACAATGGTCGTAATATTACTAATCTTCTCTGAAACTAGACATGCGAAATATTCAAAACCATGTTGATGCTATTTGCGCATATTGCTACTTTAATTTTATTCACAACTAAACTTTGTAGTTATTTGTAAAGTGGTTCAAAGTTTTAAACTCTGGATTTCGAAAGATTTCTTCTGAATTTCGAAAGATTTGTAAAGTTCAACAGCATTTGGTTAGCATGGTATTATGGAATAAATTTTCTTCGCATATTTTCTTCACAATTAGTGTTATTTGTATAATTACTATAATACTATAGTGTTCGCTGAGTGGTCGAAACTAGACCATATTTATTATAGAAAATTTGAGGAAAACGTAGGTGAATAGAATATACATATCTATATAACATACAAAAATAACTGTTTCCAAAATGTTTTTATTGATAACAGTAAAGCTCGTTAATATCTGCAAACAAAAAAAAACGATCGACAAACAGATAATGTTTTTTTGTATTTGCACACTTATTTTTACTACATCATTTAATTATTATTATCAAGTTACAAATTAATGAGATAACATCCTCCTAACATTCTGTAATTATTTATCTACGTAGATCAAAATATATACTATTGCTCTAATTGTCAGTTTAAATTGTTGTATTTACAATTACAACAAGCGACTCACCGTCGCTCCGCTCGGATTCGTCCCTAGTTACGTTTTAACGTTTAGCGTAGATTTCTCAGAGATGAGATATTATCCCGCATTAAAAAAGTATCCTATATGTTGACCCGGATAACCAGTTATCATAATAACTTTTATCAAAATCTGTCCGGAGGTTTTCTCGTGATCCGTTGCCAGACAGACAAAAATTCTAAAAACTATAGATTTGACCTCTGTATCGGTAATAGTGATTATTTCAATAAGATTTTCTTAAAAATATTTAATATATCTTACATCTATTCGACTGAGTTAGAATTTTATTATATGTATAGATTATCCAATTTCACTTGAAAATTACAATAAATAAACCATTTTGATATCCATGTAGAGGAATTTCTCTTTAATTTTATGGTAAACTGAGATTAAGACTGTATATTATAATATATTATATTCAATAAACATGCCATTTTTTCAATAATTATTTAGAGCTCAGTAAATTCGAAAATAAATGAGAAAATATATCTATATGTGCAAAAATAATTTAAAATAAATAGAAATAACTGCAAATGAACAAACAATGTTTGTTTGTTAAAAAATATCTTTTATCATATTTGACCAGTTAATTTGAATCGACTTGAAAGTTACTTTGGAAAAATCATTTTTAAGTAGAAAATTGTTTTTTTTTTATTTCATTAACATACAACGTACATACAAATAATTCATTTACATACTTTTATAATATTACATTAATGACATAGCTAAGTTTGTAATGACCCTACTTGCTGTGCCAGCGGCCGCGGGTTCGAATCTCGCTGGAGGCATTCATTTATGTGATGAGCACGAATGTTTGCACACCAGTCATGTGTTGGTGTTTATATTTATAATATATATGTATGTATTTAAAGTTATATATGTGTAGTGTATCAACTATCTGGTATCCATAACACAGGCCTCGTAGCTTTCCATGGAACTAGATGGTATTTATTTATTTTATTTATAATAAAAAAATACCCATTGTCATGGAGAACGATTTCGTTTGTAAGTTTTAACCGAGACGTGAAGGTGATTTAAATAAATGACTTGCATTAATTATTTTGCTTAACATGGAGTGGAGGTCAAAATAAAGTGAGCATTATTACGCACGTATCATATCTGATGTTGATGCCATATTACATAATATATCGTGTAATATAATATTAAGTAATTCTATTCTCTAATGTTATTTTGGTGTTGATAAAGAACTCGACTGCATAAAAACTAAAAAGATGAACATAAGTTGATGAAGGAATATAGTATTATATTAGGTAGCAAATTATTATGTTAAAACTTAAATACATATTTTAATTATCTATGCTACAGGACCCTCGGCGTGCCAATCAATTTGGCGTGCCAAAAAACTTGGGATCCTACAGTAAAGGGCAGGATAAAAGATTTTACCAGGATGTCCGTCATTTTGAAAGCGTTACCAAGAAAATTGAGGTGACAATATGTTAGCTGACCACTGCTGGATGCTCAATCGAGAAACCAAAGAAAGAAATCGGCAACGAATTCTGAGAACTATCAAAGAACAATACAAAATGTAACCGGAAATTAGACTAGACTAGCTATTTTTAGAATCTGTGACCTTTAAAATATATTATAATTATTGAGCAAAAATATTCCACGTAACTAAAAAAAAAGGATTGTAAAAACTAATTAGTGTTTTTATTAAAGATTTATTTTAGCAAAAAACCTGTAGACAGTAGGAGGATATAGAGTCATTTTTAGAATCCGTGACCTTTAACATAACATTTGATCATAAATATTACAAAAATATTCCAAACAGTAGAAAAAAAATTCGTACGCAGTTTTTATTACATAGTTATTATTATTAACATACAAAGAGACTTCCTTGTTACGTTAACTTAATAAACTTGACTTGTTAGGTTGAATAAAAAAGGTTAATGTTGTCGCTTTCCAAACATATTTGAGTTATTAATTACATCTATACATACGAGTATACTAAAATTCTAACTGAGGCGAATCTGTACAGAAATATTTTTTGGAAAATCTTATTGAAATGGGCATTATTATGGATACAGAGGCCGAATCTATAGTTTTTAAAATTTTTGTCTGTCTGTCTGTTAACGCATCACGAGAAAACCACTGGACAGATTTTGATGAAATTTGGTATGATGAGAGCTGGTTATCCGGGTCAAAATATAGGATACTTTTTGCCGCGGGAAAATATCTCATTTCTGAGAAAAAATACAAAAACTGCATTGTAAGAATATACTACTATGTAAAACCTAAGAATTTGGTTTTTAGTCACCTGAACGCGGGCGGTGCCGCGGGCAATGCTAGTATCAAGAATATGTTCCAAGCTAAGTGTAATCCGAATCTATGGTTTAAAACCAACCAGTAACCACACACATAATATTTGTTTACTTATTAATATATATATGAAAAGTCGAAGAATTCGTTTATTCGAACGAGCTAATTACCAGCCGGCTATGAGTTTTTGGTGTCTTATAGTAAAACAAATAAACTAAATGAAAAAAGAAATTCGTCGGCTATATTTTGTTGGTTGAACCGATTTTCAATAAAAATGTTTGTAAAGGAACCCTTTTGTATGGACCTGTGGCATCATTTTTTTTCTTTCGCAAGAAATGGAAATATTTTTTAGAAAAATATATACCTAAGTAATCTCGTAAAGGATACGATAAATCTTAAGGTAGTGGTAGCCCAGTGGTGACGCGCTCGCTTGGGTAACCGAGTGAAGCGGGTTCAAATCCCGGGTCTGGCACCTCTGATATTTTCATGTACGAATCATTTTCAACATAATTACCACTTGTCTTACGGTGAAGGAAAATATCGTGAGGAAACCAGCATGTCTGAGATAACCTAACAAGCTTTCGAAAAGCATGTGAAGTCCGCCAACCCACACTTGGCCAGCGTGGTGGACTATAGCCTGATCGGTGATCCCCCTCGTATTGAAGGGAGGCCCGTGCCCAGCAGTGGGACGTTAATAAGGGTTGAACACATAGATATCTTAAGGAGTCTTAGATATAGCGGTTGCTATTTCTTTTATCAGGCGTTATGAACCAGACCTTACTTAGAACGACTCGCTGCCCTCCTGGATCATACACAAGTGGTACTTCTATATTTGAGTGGGCGATTTAGGTAACAAATGGATCCATTTCTATGTTTTCTATGACTTTGTACTTAGTGTTGGAGTGCCTGATGAGTTTATTTAGCAAGGGCTTAACTACCCCAAGTCCTTTTATTCCCATTTAGATAGTTATTATTTACAATAAGAAGATAATATATAATTACTGGGGGTTTATTTCCTTTCTTTCAACAGATTACTTATATTCATAATTTTATTTATTTATTTATTTTTATGTACCAAAAAAAACACAAAATAGAAAACAGATACTTACCATGTACCAGAAACCCTCAAGCGTAAGAAAAATAATCTTAAAATCTCATCATTATCTGATAAAATTATTTATAGACCCTACGATTGTTGCATTGTCTGTGTAATGGTACTAATAGACTTCTGTGACAAATGACACATGATCAACGCTTATCACTGATTGCGAAGAAAATTAAATACTTATCTCATACCACTTACGCCCTGTTCGTACTGCGATATTTCACGGCATTTTTTTTCTCACAATACTGTAACACATCGAATCTTATAAGAGTAGCCGCGTCGTACTGGCGGTTAAAATTCACGCGGGGAAAAATCTGTGTTTTGATGCAAATTGAACGCGATGCGGTGCAGATTTTTTCAAGGCTGTATATGGGTATATCCATTGTTCATAACATCTTTTAATAGATTTGTCACGCCGCCACCGCCGTCGCAGTAGGTATCAGGTAATTTTTTTTTTCAGATAATCATTTTAGACGTTCGTCTCAGTCGGGAATTGCATCGAATTGACAAAAATCGTACGAAATTTTATTTACAGTGCGTTATAAGTGTAATTCCGATCACGGAATATAATACGCGAGAATAAAAATTGCATTGTGAAATATCGCAGTGCGGACAGGGCCTTACCTACCGTTATGCAAATTACATTACAGTAATCATCAAGAAGTTATCTCAAATAAATGTCAATAGATAACATTAAAAAAGGTCAGAAGGCCACAATGGGCTATCTTGACTCAAGCAGCACGCCGCAACTTGTAAGTGTGAAAGTAACTCTGTCCGTTGCCTTTCACACTAAAACCGCTGAACAGATTTCGATAAAATTTGGCGAGGACATAGATTGCATCCTGAGATCAGCAAAGGCTACATAGTACACTTGAACTCCATCCCACTTACACGCGAGCGAAGTAAAAACTAGTTACACATAAATAAAATAGTACATAGTTGCGAGTAGCACAATATATTATGCAAATATATCATATAACATTGATAAGATTTTATTGCCCCTATTGTAATACTTGTAATAAAAAATCTCAAATATTAGAATTACCTATCTTTAAATCATTATGGTGTGTCTTCACAAATATTTAATTTATTTAATATAATATTAGATATTATATTCTATACTTAATACTAATGTTACAAAACTGACGAGTTTATATTTATTTAATCGTTTAAAGACACTAATCATTTTAATTATCCGATTAGAATAATAAACGTATTAAACAGCCATAATAATATAAGAAAGGAAGGAGTTCGGTCACTAGTAGGAAGTTACTCGTACATTACCGCCGATTACTGCAAGGCTAATATTTAGTCTGATATTTTTTGATGTTCTCCTAGCCAATTCCGGCCACGGCGGCCAATCTCATTGAGACTAGCCAACTGCGCAGGAGATATTATAGTGCACAAGTGTACGCGCAGACACAAGTGCACTCTCTATTCCTGTCACTCTCATACTCCGGTGGGACGACTGCTCGACACGACCAGTGAGAGTTAAGGCGCAGGACCGACGGCTTTACGTGCTCTCCGAGGCACGGGGGTGAAACACCGCCAACTTCCCAACTCCGGACTGTTACTGAGGCTTAATTATACAGAAAGACTCAATAACTAAACTTGGCCCGACCCGGGACTCGAACCCAGGACCTCCGAGTGTGCAGCCGTACATGCTAGCCACTACACCACCGAGGCAGTTAATTTTTAGTTTAGTCTGATAAACTTTGAGTTATAACTTATAATGTACGTAGGTGACCCAACGCCGATAACTGAGTTTAATGTCAGAAATAACAATAATTTTAATTTGAACCGGAAAAAACTGGCCTTCACTTGCTACAACTACAAGTTACTTCATCCACTACGGTAGCGTTAGGCGCAGGAACACACTGGATAGTATTTTAAAAACTTTTTTTTTTAATTCTGTACTGATGCTAAATAATGAAATATTTTGACAAACTTACTTTTGCAGTTCAAATTCAAAATATTTTATTCAGCATTACATTATTACATTTTTTTACTGAACATCATGAGTCTACTACCAGGGCGGAGAAGAAGCCTCATACCTGAGAAGAACTGGCGAAAGAAGAATAAGAATCTATTTATATCTATGGTCGGCATTGTAATTTACTAGAAACTCGTATTAGCATATGTATTTTTTTATGGCGCTTAGTGATGAACGAGCAGACAGCCCACCTGATGGAAAGCGGTACCTGCCACCCATAACACTTAGGTTTTATGTAACAAAAATGCAGAACCGCAGGTGCGTTTTCACTGTGGGGACTAAGATGATATGCCTGTAATTGCACTGGCTACCTTATCCTTCAAACCGGAATACAAATATGCAATTATTGTTGCTTGGCGATATGTACCAACATAATGAAAATATTTATTCATAGCTACGTAGGAACTAATGTTGTTTTACCAGTAGAATTTTACTACGCGGAGGTTCATTTTTAAGTGTTATTTTAATTTATCTATCAAACGTTTCAATTAAAAATGTTTAACATTTTAAAGTGTAAGTAACGTAGTAGAATATATTGTTCATCATAAATATTTACTATCGTACTAACATAAAGCAGGAAAATGAATTGACTTTACCGGTAACCACAATTTAGTAACTTCAAGTAGAAGTCATGAATATTAAAAACAATCTATATAAATAAAAAAGAATGTGCGTATATTTGTCTTTTATGCGTTCCTAAACCATTGATCCGATTGTGATGGAACTCTGTTGGGTATTCTGTATACGCCTGCGAAGGTTCCTGTCTCGAAAATTTTTTTTTTTTAGATTTTTGTCTATATGCGTATCTAAATCATTCAACCTTGGAGACGCATACGAGCGAAGAGAGGGTTAATTGCTAGTTTATTATATATATGAACATACCCTTTGTAACATTCTAGAAAAGAAAATACTGAGTATACTTCAAGTTCATAGCTCAAACTAAGCGAAATTAATAATTTATTTCGACGTAAAAAGGTGAAAGCCGATGCAGATTTTTGCAGACATATTATTAGACCCATATCATGACTTTACGTGGTTTTACAATAATAATGCATAAAATCAATAATGATATTTAATAACTAACGGAGCGAGGCAGTAGGCAGGTGTTGTCCTGCCGCAGATCTCATGACGTCGAAAATAAAGAACTGGATCTCAACACAAGCCCCTCCTACCTACTCCTAGCGGTGCCTACTTTAGCTAAGATCCATTCAGGTGACCCAATAAGTATCATAAAAAATCATCAAAATCGGATAAGCCGCAACGAGAATTACGAACACACGCACACCGGAGTTTTATATTTAATTAAAAACAGTAATAGTATCTTAATACCATTTTATTTTATTTGTTATTATACTTTAAGGCTTGAATAAAATTATAGTAAAACTAACGCTTCTATTTATCCCTGTCATAATGGAGAAAAACCTAATTAAATCTGTTACACATTCCTTAATGACATATATATATAATCCAGAAAAAATGATTTATTTTGATTTAATTTCTTGTAATCGTGCAAATCATAACCCTTTAAAATTTAAAAGTAAGAAGAAGGTAGAGTTAGAGAGTTTTGACTCGACCTTTTAGGAAACCAAAATAATAATATTATTTAATTTTTGCAGACACCAAAAAAAAAATGCGAAAACATTCTAAAAAGTTAATTAATACCTCATGGCCAGCGTTAACTAAATGTCGGACATATCCTTCTCCCAAAATCAAATGACTTCTTCCCGGGATAGGGAACACTAACAATATTTTATAGCCACAGCAAAAATTCAGCACATATAATAATATTGCGAATTTCAACATGATAACTAAACATATGTCTGTACTGAATAAAGAAACGCGGCGAACTGGTGATTGCGGAAATAGCTCTATCAAGTTACTTTATCAGTACACTAGACTTATAGCACAGTTGTACGAGTATAATATTTTATTGCATAAATAATGCATGTAGTTTCAGAAGACTTCAAGATTACTTATACTTATTTATACCTTTACTACTTGTTGTGGTGGGTTCATTAGCATCCGGCAATCCAACTGGGCAAGAAACGTACTCGAAGGCGGCCCACCTCGGCGGGCGCTGTGCTATGCCGGTTGCTCCAGGTACTTCTCCGACAGTAGAGTAGACTGTGAGAGCAACCCCTTAGTTTTGTGGCTTACTTCAGCAGGCCTGCCGTCGGGGCGTCGTGGTTGAGTACTTAAGCGATCTTCCGACGCCTCATTAAGACGGAGGAGGTTCAGTTGAGTTTTAGTGGGTAGTATTGGCTTCTCTAGCCGGTGAGTCCCACATAACCACCTATTTGTACGCAGGTGGTATGCGTAAATGCATTTCCTAACATAAAAAAACGTATCTCTAGCTAAATTTGTAAGTAAAAAATTTAAAAACTTGATTTTTATCTACTTTGAGTCGCCATAGCAATGTGAAACTTCGCAGAGTATGTAAAGTGGACGTCGATACCATAATTTGGTACCATCGAGTTAATCTGATGATAAAACCAGAAGCATTTTAGTGAAACTCGTCAATGGCCACTAGTAAATCTTTGAGTCCCAAATTCCTCATAACCGATCCAGAATTCATTTGATTTACGAATTGACGATGACACCTTCATCTTCATAGAGTACTCGTAGCATCTATAAGTAATCGTCAAAAACCTCTCGGAAACCAATTACATAATGGAATGGGATAATTTTTTTTTTGTCATTTTTTGTGAGTCACAGGAATATAACAAATAACTATGAATAATATGCTGTCCATTGGTAAGCTCATAACTTGAGAATGGCTAGACGGTTGTGCTTTTAGGACAAGATTTTTAGGGGGAAAACATTGGAAAATTGGAATCTTAGGAAGAACTGGGACAGAACAAACTTTGTCAAGTTATTCCATAATTTTAATCTTGGATTCTAACTATCCAATAGGTAGTTAATTTTTTAATTCATTTAATTATTTTATTTATAAAAATGGAGTTAAATATTCTATAATATATTTTTTATAGAATAATGCAGCCCTGCCCTCATAACTCATTGTAATTTAAACGAGGTCAAGCAAACCAAAGTTATAGTTTTATGTTCAAACGCTAAGATATATTTTCGCATGCAGTCGAAAAGTGTAGGCTGTAGTATACTTATAGCGGTCAAGTACTGCGACTTTTATGGAGTCCATCATCTGTACGAAGTACTTACCATCTGTGTTTAGTTCAAACATTTTTCATGTTGGTAAATATCTAACTAATATTATAATCTCTTATTAAGCTGTTTGAATTTTAAGGTTCCAAAATTTTGTAAGCGCAACCACGATATTTTTGACCTGCCCTGTACTAGAACGAAATATGCTCGAAATATCTTTATACATACTTCGCTCATGTAATGAGTATAATAAAAAATTTACAAGTATAGACATATTTTCGAATTCACTTATAGGTTTCAAAAATAGTATTAATCACTTATTGCTTAATCGATTATTTTGTGTTTTATATATTTTATGGTTTTCCTTATTTTTTATTATTAATGTTAATGAGTGTTTCTTGTTATCAATTTTTAGTTTAGTGTTTAGCTTTTAGTTTTTTTTTATTTTCATTGTGGTTTGCTTCTTATTTGCATTTTTAATATGTGGAAACTTCATTGGTTTATGTGTTATCTGTTATTATTTATGAAATATAGTACTGTTTGTTTAATGTTTAATAATGTAAATATGTAAACGAATAGGTACAGCTCAATTTGTTTTCAGAAAAGTTTAAAAAAAGTTTGAGATGACATGTTATATTTCTCTTTTAAGGACAATTGCGGTTTTTAATCATATTTATCGTTCAAATTTTGATTAAAATTGAATTGAATTAGAAATTAATTGTTCATTATTTACCATGTTAAGCATAAATCTAATCAGCTATTTACTCTCAAGTTTTCGCATTTACATATAATATGTTAATACAAGTTCCTTTCAATAATAAAGATATATTTTATGTTAATAGAATATTTTTATTCGTTGCATGAATCTACGTCATGCAAAATTATCATGCATGTTTTGTTAAACCATATTAATATCATAATGATAAAACGAACCGCTTTTCATTCAGATCGGTCAATCTTAGTAATCAGATTCGTAGGTAAAAATACTGGTAGAAAGCAAGAATGGTTCATTAGCGTCTAGCAGTCTAGCCGGGCGTGAAGCCAAGAGACACACTGGGATGTGGCCCTCTTTGTGTACCATGCAGGTTGCTCCTGGTACTACTCTGATAGCTGAGTGGACTATAAGAGCAACCCCGTGGTTTTTGCGGTCTGCTTTGGCGGGCAGCGGTCGGGGCGTCGTAGCTGAGTGCTTAAGCGATCTGGGACGCACCATTAGGAGGATTGTGACGTGCCGATACGCGGCGCGAGCACGTTTGAAAAAAAAATGCTATCTGTTTCATACCGCTCGCTTTGCGAACTACAAGGTGCGATAGAGAAAGTTGCAAGTCTTAGAGGAAATTAGCTACATTTCCTTTTTGAAATATTGTTTCGGGCGATAATGTTTTCGCCCCCCTAAACATTTACGTAATGAGACAATTTTTTGCTTTTGCAATGAAGGAATATCATAGAGTAAAACTATAACAAAACAATCTACCAAATATGCAGCCGTATGTTTTACCTACATATTTCCCAAAATACAACATAAACATACATGTGAACCAATAATAGTAATATCAATTTCCATCTATACTAATATTATAAAGAGGTTGACGTTGGGTAATCTCTGGATCTACGGAACCGATTTAGATAAAATTTGGTAAGACGATATTTTGAGACCCTGGACGGACCCTAGAAGGACATAGGATACTTTTTATTCCGGAAATCATTTCTAACGGGATGAAAATGGGGATGAAAGTTTGTATTGGGAAACAAGCTAGGGACGAACCCGAGCGAAGTGAGGATGAGTCGTTAGTGTATATATATTTTTAATGATGTTTCATGTCCTTTATTAATATATTTTATAATATAGTTGAAAAATCATAAAATATGACTAAATAAGTCTATAACTCTATTAACTATTGATAATACAAAATATCTGACCTATCCAATTTTGTTGCAAATTTTATGTAAATTACATTTGCACCAATTTTTTTGTTTAATTATTATCGATATTTCAGTTTATTTAAATGTCTAATTGGCAAAAACTCAAAAGCCGTAAATAAAAAATATATTATAAAAAAAACCCCTGACTCCTGAGTGCATTAAAGCTAACTGAAAAGATGTAAACAAGTTGAGGAAAACTTTTATGCAGTATATTTTAGAAAAAGAATTAGGGTTCCAGCCAAAAAAAATAAAACGTACCTAGAGTTACGTTATGGGGACTTGGGTAGTAATGACACAACGTTTTTCGTCGAAAGGACAAGTACAAGTTTTAATAACTTATTTTCTAAGGTTATATAGGAACAGAGAGTGCGGTAGTGAGAGTGGGTTCCCATCACAAAAAATAAGGACCCCTAAACCATTTATGCGTAATTGCTTGCTATCTGTTACAACTCAATTGTTTTACATGAATATTGTTTATAATAATACATAGATCCTTTTAAGAAAGATCTAAAACGGACGATACATTCAAAAGTATAAGATCCTTCCGAGAAGGATATCTAAATAGCCCACGTGTTAGTATTACATAACTCTAGTAATAGGTAAATTAAAAAAAAAATGTTTTTAAAATTTTGTCTCTTTTTCTGTTACTTTGGTCTATCATTTGGTCGCCTAGGTTAAATGAGATTAAAAAACTGGTTAATGCGCTTTCAATAAATTTAGTGACGATCTTATAGAAAGCGGTGGTCATCCCACATTACTATTAAAAATGCGAAAGTTTGCATGTTGTGTATGTTAGTTACTACTCAACGCTGAAAGGTATCAGATTTGGTAGAAAATTACACGGATAACCTGGAGTTATCACATAGGCTCCTATTAGTGGAGAATATGCCAAAAGGTGGCGCTACCTGTAGTTAAACATTATATACGAGTATCCATAATCATATTATAAATGTGAAAGTGTGTTTGTTTGTTTCTTTGTCCTTCTTTCACGTGGAAACGGAACGGCGGACTGGCGTGACTTTTTGTGTGGAGAGTGTTGGAGGGCTGGAGAGTGACTAAGGCTACTTTTTACCGCGGAAATCTCATGGGAAAATACGTTATAATACAACCCAAAAAAATATTTATGATCAGAATTACTTGAAACTTGGTTGGTTGAAAACTTCATCCAATAAGGGGGTAAAATAAGGCATGAAAGTTTGTATGAAACCTACCTTTTTAGAGTTTTATATATAAAGATAAGTCATTAGTTAAAAATATTACATTACCTTTTTCTTACTAATTCTTATACAGGCACTAAAAGTACTAAATGTATATCTTAAAACAACGATAAGCCCTACTATGCCTAATAATATAATTGAAATTAAATCTAGATATAGCTTCTTATACCAGCTAACATGTAACGCTGCAGACCGTAGATGAGGTGCTCCGCCGGTTTTCACTACATGTTCCACCCAATGCACCAGCTCTTTTCCAGGGGGTACCATTCTGTCATTGAAAGCTATGGATAGCTCCTTGGCCCGTTGATGGTAGCTGAAATTCAAATATATATACACACATATACATAAATAGACAAAGGCAAAACAGTTTGGTACTTTATTCTCCTCTGTCAACCGATTTGTTTAGTAATATCAATAAAAAAACATGATTATGGTCGAATTTAAACTACTGAGCGAACACTATGTAAAATCAGCTCAATGTTTGAATTATCCCTATCGATACATAGGATAAATAATTGCATAATACATGCCGAATTTGAATTTTTCTTCTGTGCTTGTTTACTATAAACTTATCAAAGAAACCATTAGTTTTATTACCTGGGATCATCAAGAATTTCCTTTATAGCAATCCTCAAAGAGTTTGGTGAATTTTCGTCAAAATCTAATCGTTTAGCAAAACCTTTGGCGACAGCTCTGTTAACGTTTAGATACTGATCAGCGTAGAATGGTATTCCTATTATGGGTACTCCAAATCGAAGTGTTTCCAAGATTGAAAGTAAACCTCCATGGGTGATGAATAGTACAATGTTTGCATGAGCTGATAAAAGAAAATATGTATGTTATTGTATTATAGCATTTGCAATAATAATGTGGGTTTCTATGCCAAAAATAAAAATGACATAATAAATACAATAAAAAATTAATACTATATTATATATATATATTAATACATAACAAAAATTAATACTTTTATGAGAGACCAATATAAAGTCTTACCGAGTATACTCTGCTGTGGAGCCCAAGGTACCATATGGACATTTTTGGGTACATTTGGCATCGTTTCTTCTAATTTCCAAATCACAGTTTGCTTTAGTTCACTAAATACTTGTAATAGTTCTTTTTTGACAGAATTTGGTATGTGGGCACTTTTGAGGTTACTACCCATACTGAAGTATATTACACCATGTTCCGCTTTATCCATGATCTCTTGCATATCCTATAAGTAGATATTTATAAAAAAACCTATTAGGTTGGTCGATGGTTTTCCTTTCGCAAAGCATTAACAATGACAAATTATTATACCAGACAAATACTACAAATATCTGAACCAAGTTATCGCTTATAGAAAATTAGAGCCAGATTAGATGTTGCCACTGTATCGTGTTCATAATATTCTTAAATTAGTGATCTCAGCATGAAAACAAATACATATTCATGCCTGCATTGCATAAACAAGTAATACAAAAAAAAGCTGACGTGGATAAATGTGGATTTACCTCAAAAAAAGAAGATCTTTTCTAGTCAAGCCATGAATAAATTTGCATTATTATGCATATTTAGTTAAAATTTGAGAAAAGTATAAAACGAAGACACCGCCAAGAACCCAATTTAAGAAATAATTTTCTACTAACTTCATTCATTTGTCCTAATCAAGATAATGTGTAAACCAAAATCCTTTACCATTGAATGAATAATAAGGTATTACAGCTCCATTATACTCTATCGTGACCTGTTGCGTGGTGACTACTTAATTTTGGCGACCCATTAGAGCGAAAAATGTGTTAGTGTAAACACTCTCCGAAAAATCAGTACAAACATTGCATGAATACCTTGGGTAGCGGTTCAACAACATCCTTGATATGATATCCTCCGATATGCTTATAATTTTGAGGGAGAGCAATTCCATCGCCTGTAGTAATATCAGAATTACCGAGCATTAACGAAGCATTGTATCTAACCTCATCATAATGTGGTACTCGTTGGCCTCTCTTAGTTAAAATTGATTCGTAAATATCTTTAAAATCTTCATTCTGCTTTGCATTATTAACCCTTTGGAAATAAAATTGAATATTTGTGTGAAAAAAAACTTTTGTTCCTTTTAAAGGACAATTAATATGAAACTTTTGTATAGACAATGAACAATCATGTTATTATGATAAATATTATAAATAACATTCGTTTACGTTTATGTAGTAAAGAATGGTAATAACCTCCGTATGGCTTCTTTAAGATGAGTTTTTACGGCACACCAAGACTCCGGTCTTCATGCTTTTGGCTCACCAGTGACTTTGAATTTGACATGACTGATCTATTACTTAGGAAATTGCTATATTTTATGAATTGTATATTGTACAATTCAGTTTTTTCTCAATAGCTTTAAGTAAACCAATTCGTTACAGTATATTAATTTAAAATGTAACTATAAAATTGTTATTTACTTTATTAAATTGGTAATTTGGTACTACTGAGAAATCAAAGAAAATTAATCTGTTCTGAATACGATCATATAGATGTTGTGTGACTTCTTTTGATGATATCAATTTTCTTATGATTTATTTTATGACTAGCATTGCCCGTGGCTCCGCCCGCGTTCAGATGACCAAAAACCAAATTCTTAGGTTTTACATATTATTAGTATACTCTTACTTTGCAATTTTTGTATTTTTTCTCATAAATGAGATATTTTCCCGCGGTAAAAAGTATCCTATATGTTGACCCGGATAAACAGCTATCACAATACCAAATTTCATTAAAATCCCTCCAATGGTATTTCTGTGACAGACAGACAAAAATCTAAAAACTATAGATTCGGCCTCTGTATCGATAATAATGTTTATTTCAATAAGATTTTCCAAAAAGTATCTAATGTATAGATTTGACTCAGTTACAATTTTATTATATTTATGTATAGATGTACTTCTCATACGGTGGAGATGAATAAAATAGCGTACCGGTTAAAATATGTGTTTCTTAATGCATTCCACAACTGATATATTCTTTGCGAAAATGTAAAAGAGTAGTCAACAGACATGTGGTCGAACGTATACGCTGGATTTAGGTGTTCATGAATCAGAGATAGCACAGTAGTATGGGGATCCATAGAAGAGGCCCATATTAATGGACATTTAAACACTGTCGATACCCTGTGAAAAAATAAACCTTATTGTTGAGGGAACAACATTATCCGTATAAAAAGAAGTGTTTGTTACTCATTAAAGCAAGCATTATATATTATGTTTATCTTGAATAAAAAATAAATTAATGGTAATCCTCGTAGAATACTTTCCTTACGTTAAAAAAAGCTATTTCATTCCAATTTAATCGTATGAAAATAAATTTATACAAACCCGGCGCCAAGTTCAGTATAAAGCCATTCTGCTATAACAACGTCGTACTGCTCTTTTGGATCATTTATGAATTTTTGCATTGCCTTTGTTCCAAATGATTTTTTCCAAAAATCATCCATTCCTTGTATCAACAATTTTTGATTTTGTAAATCAATTTCCTTGTACATAATAGTTTTTATGTTAAATAATCCTACAAGTAAAAAAAAGAATAAAAAATATTATTAAAAGCAAAATCTACAAGACAATGTAGATTATGACTTTGAGGCTGTAGATTTTGACTTTGAGGTCAGAGTCAGGTCAATAATTATAGTTATTAATTAAGATCAAAGTATTCAAATAGACTTTTACAAGAACTTTTGAATCGTCAATTTTAATTTGTTAGGTTTAAATTGAATGTCTTTACAGTCGATCAGAAAAATCTACCACTGGCTCGGTAGAGACGAGCGGGCGGCTCGGGCGAGATATTCAATAATTGTTCTTTTTAAAAGTTATATCAGGGATTCTCCTTCACAGTGCGTATCCGAGTATTAATTAAAAGAAATCACACACATTACATTACATCTGCAAAGTATTCCATAACGGGATAATATGCTTTGCTAAAAAATATTGTTAATTTTTAACTTCAATTGTTAAAAAAGGCAAGCTCAATATAGAGTGTGGAATATTATTATGTACTCGTACACCCTGCCTCATAAAAGACTTATTCGCTTTTCAAGACGAAAACTTGGCATTATCAGGTTTTTCTTATTTCTAGTATTTATTTTGTGTCCGACACTTATATTATACTAGCGGCTCACCCTCGCTTTGCTCGGGTTCGCCTCTAGACAAACACTAATAGAGATCTATTAGTTCCCCCGGGAACCGTTCATTTTTTCGGGATGAAAAGTAACCTGTTGTAGACGTTTGACCGGCAATATAAGGTATCAGAATGTTAAATTTTACTAAATTAGGTGCATAAGTTGTTGTGTACTAAGCTGTATAAGATACTATAGTTTTTAACTATCCCACGGGAACTCTTTAATTTTCCGAAATGAAAAGTATCTTACATGTTGACCGGGGATATAAGGTACGACCATGCAAACTTTCATTTAAATCGGTCCAATAGTTTCAGAGATTAGCCCGTACAAACAGACAAACAGACAAAAAAACAAAAAAAATTGAATAAATCTGGATTTGTTTTATTTTTCTTCTTACGGGATGTAAGAAGATAACTGACTTGGTTTTTAGCATTTTTTTCTATGTACAGACATTCGACCTCTACAGTTTTATTATATTTATAGATAAAATAAATAACGTATAATAAAACAGTAATATATAATAATGAAAATAGTTATAGCGAGTGAAGAACCTTAGGAGATAGACATATACTATTGAGAACTTTTCTATCGACATTTTAAGACTTACAATTTTCTTGTACAATGTTTTGATCTATCTCGTTAGCCATATAAATTTCTAAAGACAGTTCGATAGAACCAGTGAGTGTGTTTTCCCGTGGGAATGAATAATTTGCCTGTCGGAAAAAAGTATCCTAAATGTTGACCCGAGTACTAAGTTATCACTATACAAAATTTAGTTAAAATCGGTTCAGTACTTTTTGCGTGAAACACGCACATCGATTTGACTAAGTTAGTTTTATTATAGGTATAGAAAAGATATTGCTTAGGAGATATACATATACTATTCAGAACTTTCCTGTAGGACTTTTCAAGACCTACAATTTTGTAGTATATTGTTTTGATGTATGTATGTCTTATGGTTTAGCCAGCGGAAGGTTTCTAGGGAGGACTCGATAAAACCTGTTATTGTGTCTTCCCGTGAGAAAGAAAAATTTTCTTGAATTAAAAGGTATCCTAAACGCTGACTCGAGTAATAAGTTATCACTTCACCAAATTTCGTTGAAATCGGTTCATTACTTTTCGCGTGAAACGCGCATACAAAAACACAAATAGACATTTTTTTAATAACTTTTGTTTTGCGGTCTATGTTATGTACTTAATACGTTACAAATAAACGAAAACATCTATTCCACGGGAACCTTACATTTTTCCGGGATAAAAAGTAACCTATTTGTTATTCTGATGTATGACCTATATAATTATTGTTAAGTTTCATCAAAATCCAATCAGTAGTTTTGTGTACAAAGCTGTATAAGTTACTATAGTTTTTTGACTGTCCCACGGGAACCCTTTAATTTTCCGGGATGAAAAGTAGCCAGTTTGTTATTGTCATGTATGAACTATATTATTGTAAAGTTTTATTAAAATCCAGTCAGTAGTTTATGTGTACTAAGCTGTATAAGTTATTATAGTTTTTTAACTATCCCACGGGATCTGAATGTCCTAGGCACATCCAACAGAGTTACCCTCAGATGAGTCCCGGGTCACTCAGGTAAAGACGGGAATGAAAAGGCTGATGCTTTGGCAAGAAGGGGCGCTGAAACCCCAGAATGTGGCCCCGAGTCATTTTGTGGTATTGCCAAACAACATTCAATTCTCAAAAACCACTGCAACACTTCTTGACAAACACACTCTAAAGCGCTAATTAAGGGATATCGCAAAACCTTTACAAAAGAGTTGCTTCAACTCAACAAGTATAAAACCAGTGCGGTAACCAGAATACTTACTGGTCACTGCAAACTCAATAAACATATGTTTATCGTCGGCCTCAGTCAGACAATGTGCAGACTATGCTTTGAGACAGAGGAAACTGCTATGCACATCCTCTGCTCGTGCGGTCCACTTATGCACCGCAGAAGTATCTATCTAGGGCAGCATATTATGCAACCAGAAGAGATACAGATGCTCCCCGCTCAGAAAATCTGGAAATTCGTGGAGTCAACAGGACTAAGCGGAGAACTTTAATTCACTCCAAAGGGAGCTACAATGGACCATAACTGGTCGACGTAGCTAGGGCCGACCTCGGCACCACACCCAATAAAAATAAATAATAATAATAATCTCACGGGAACTATTTAATTTTCCGGGATAAAAAGTATCTAAGATGTTGCTCGGGGATATAAGGTACCACCATGCAAAATTTCATTTAAATCGGTCCCATAGATTCGCAGATTAGCCCGTACAAACAGACAGAGAAACAAAAAAATTGAAAAAAATCTGGATTTGTTCTATTTGTCTTCTTACACCCCCCTGACTTGGTTATTAGATTTTTTTGCTATGTACAGACATTCGACCTCTACTGTTTTATTATAGTATAGATACATAAGAAGGCAGCCTTCTGAAAGTACTTTTATTTCTTAAAATTAAAGTTGTTATCTATTACTATCAAAAACTACTGATTGGATTTTGATGAAACTTAACAATAATATAGGTCATACATCAGAATAACAAATAGATTACTTTTTATCCCGGAAAAATGTACAGTTTCCGTGGGATAGATGTTTTCGTTTATTTGTAACGTATTATGTACACAACATAGACCCCAAAAAAATAGTTATTAAAAAAAATTGTCTGTTTGCCTGTATGTCTGTTTGTCTGTTTTTGTATGCGCGTTTCACGCGAAAAGTAATGTACTGATTTCTACGAAATTCGGTGAAGTGATAACTTATGACTCGAATCAGCGTTTAGGATACCTTTTACTTCAAGAAAATCTTTCATTCTCACGGGAAGATACAATAACTGGTTTTATCGAGTCCTCCCTAGAAACCTTCCGCTGGCTAAACCTTAAGACATACATACATCAAAACAATATACTAAAAAATTGTAGGTCTTAAAAAGTCCTACAGGAAAGTTCTGAATAGTATATGTATATCTCCTAAGCAATATCTATTCTTATCTATACCTATAATAAAACTAACTTTGTCAAATCGATGTGCGTGTTTCACACAAAAAGTACTGAACCGATTTTAACTAAATTTTCTATAGTGATAACTTAGTACTCGGGTTAACATTTAGGATACCTTTTACGACAGGCAAATTACTCATTCTCACGGGAAAACACAATAACTGGTTCTATCGAATTGTCCTTAGAAATGTATATGGCTAACGCTGGCTCAACCTTAAGAAATAGATCAAAATATTGTACAAAAAAATTGTAAATCTTAAATATTATATATTACTGTTTTATTATACGTTATTTATTCTATCTATAAATATAATAAAACTGTAGAGGTTGAATGTCTGTACATAGAAAAAAAATGCTAAAAACCGGGTCAGTTATCTTCTTACATCCCGTAAGAAGAAAAATAGAACGAATCCAGATTTTTTCAATTTTTTAGTTTCTCTGTCTGTTTGTCTGTTTGTACGGGCTAATCTCAGAAACTATTGGACCGATTTAAATGAAATTTTGCATGGTCGTACCTAATATCTTCGGTCAACAAGTAGGATACTTTTCATTCCGGAAAATTAAAGAGTTCCCGTGGGATAGTTAAGAACCTATAGTAACTTATACAGCTTAGTACACAACAACTTATGCACCTAATTTAGTAAAATTTAACATTCTGATACCTTATATTGCCGGTCAAACGTCTACAACAGGTTAATTTCATCCCGAAAAAATGAACGGTTCCCGGGGGAACTAATAGATCTCTATTAGTGTTTTTCTAGAGGCAAACCCGAGCGAAGCGAGGGTGAGCCGCTAGTTTTAAATAAAACTATCTTTTCGGATTTTTTTCGCTAATTTATTTTGATTTCTTGTTCCCCAAAAATTCGCGAAAAAAGCCGAAAATATATTTTTATTTAAAGTGTTAAAAATATCGCGTAAATCTTAAAAAAGTATTAATGTTATTTTAATTTATAAAAATTACCTGTTCTAAAATATTTTATATTGTCTGATATGTCAATTTGCCGAAGATTTGTGGACGCATTTTGAATAGGTCTGGGAGTGACATATGTGACCTGCAAATAAAAATACCTATATTATGGCCATTACAAAGATATTGTTGATTCCTTCTGTTTAATTTAATATGCTATTGGATGATATCACATCTAGGTATGTTAATTTTAACATTTGCTTCAAATTCTAACTTTAAGTGTTACAATTAATTAATTATTTACGGTTTCTAGTACTTTATTCACGTGAAAGATATGTTATCCTTTTAACACGTTCACTGCGTAAACAAAAACAGTAACTTTCAGCTGGTGCGGTGGGAGTCCAAAAATGCACCCACTTGACTTTCTTATTGCGCGTGGTAGGCACTTTCGACCCGACACCTCCGAGTGGTATCTTACCTCTATTATTTAGTCAAAACGTATTGTACATTACAGATTTTTATACTTTTAAAATTCCCATGAATCACTGGTCTATACATTGGCCCCGCCCCTGGATTCTCCAAACAGAAAATGAGAAATTACTAATCGAAAATGTCAGGTCGATAAGGCCCGATACCGCACTAAAGTGTGATTTTTGTAGTGATGGGATAGTAAATGAAAAAGAAAATATCGAGTCATTAATTGTATTAAATTTTTATAAACACAAGCCAAGCCTTATTAATGTGTTAATTACACAAAAGCCAAAAATAATAATAATTAAGATATACCAAAGTTAAATATTAGCAAAAAAAATATCTTAACAAAAATTGATTTAGATATGCCTATCTTTGTAACATGTTATGCAAAGAGACTGATTACACTTGAAACAGACTGTTTTAATTTTTTTGACTTTATTTTTTGCTTCTGAGGAAGTTAATGGCAGTCTTAGCTTTTCGTAGCACCTTGCACAATTTTTTTTAAACAACAAATTTTCACAAACTATTTTTCTGTATTTATTTCATTTAGGGACTTCAAAATTTGAACCAATGTATTCTTCTCCGATATCACTATCATTTTCTAGTATTATTTTTTGTTTTTCCGATGCGCCATTGTAACGAAGTTTGCACAAAACCGACGAGCGCACGCGTGTCCTCCTCCCGTAGCAAGCACAACACTACTGGCGGCTCGACGCGTACGCATCTGCACAGTGCGGCAACAGGCCGCGAGCGGTCATCCACCAAAACAGGCCCGCCCCCGCACTGAGATAACTTTAGACTAACTGAGATAACTTATTAAATTGCTATATTTCTACATTGTTAGTCGCAAATCGAAAACTATATTTGTCCCTGTCATATTCGTAGAAATTCCCAGGAAACAGGTTCCGCACAAGCGAGAGAGACCTATTTTTCCTATGCGCACATTGATTTGGTACCGCGTCGGGCCGATTGTGGGTGAACCGCAGTGAACGTGTTAATATTACAATATTAGGTACACTATAATAAATGCGAAAGATTTACGAAGAAGTTGATTGTGGGTACTTGTTTGTGTCAGGGTCTCCTTCTTCTGAGTGAAATCCGTTAATCAGTATTTATTCAGCATATGTTATAGACTAAATCCTCTTTGCAAGTAGGGGAGGCAATTAAGTTATGTTAGCTTAGGACGATTTTCTTTAGAATTCTTAGTATTACTAGCGTTTGCCGAGTTGTTGAAATTCAATCATAGTCATTATTGAAAACTTGCGTAAAACTATATAGAAAAATACAATTGAGTCCAAATTTTTTTATTGATAACACTAAAGCTCACAGCAGCAAAAAAGACACTTATTTTAAGACACACTTATTTTTACTACAAGATTCATACATAATTCAGTTATTATTAAGTTATAAATTAATGAGATATTCTCCTAATAGTTTACAGTCCCCAACGGATTTTTTTAATGTTTGATAACAAGCTAAAACTTCGTGAGTAGCTTCATCTTGGCGAGACGCCCAACTATTCTTTCTACGAAAATTTGATAGTGGTAGATACAATTGTGGATTGATATGAAATGTAAAAAACGGTGAGTCTTAAATTTGTGAGTAACAGGTTCTTTTTACTTGATTGCGCGACGCAAATGAGGGTAATGTGTTTATCAGTATATGTATCATGGATGTTCCTATCTGATTTTCTAGAAAGCAGTCGGGTTTTTATTTTTATAAAATATATTTTTTACGGTTTAATCTTGAGATTATCTAACATTAAATAAGAAAAAAATATTGTCCTACAAAACAGATGGCTTGGATCAAATCGGCCCACTCTCCGAACTTGTTAAAATAATGTCATAAAATTAATTAAATATTAATAACTGGCTGATTTTCATAGTGTTTATTATTACTTAAAAATATGCAAAAATTAAACAAAAATTAGCTTGTTATTAATGAAAAAAGTATCACCGTGTGGGAGACAATATCCGAGCGTAGGACTGAGATATCCTACCATTTTATTTGTACGACAATTTGATCATTCAATTATGCAATTTTTTAATAATAAATATTATGACAGTGGACCATAATAATTATATCTACGCTTAATATTGTAGTTTACTGGAAACTCGTATTAATATAATATATGTACATAATTAAAATATTTATTCAGAGCTACGTAGGTAGGTACTTATGTTGTTTTATGACTGGAATTTTACTATGAGGAGGTTCATTTTTAAGTGTTATTTTAATTTATCTATTAAAAGTTGAACAGAAGTAGAAAAAGTTTCACATTTTTAATGTTTGACATTTCAAAATGTAAATAGCGTAGTTGAATATATTATTCAACATAAATATTTAGTATCATCATACTAATATAAAGTAGGAAAATGAATTAATTTTCGAATAAATAAAATTTATGATATGCCGTCAACTAAAAAGACATAAAAAAATTAAAACTACCTATATAAATAACAATTAATGTTTGTATGTTGTCTTGTATGTTTCGAAGCCATTGATCCGATCGTGATGAAACTCTGGTGGGTTATTCTGTATACGCCTGCGAAGGTTCCTGATGCAAAAAAAAATTCTTTGGGCGTTTTTGAATGGTTTAGGAATTTTATTGAATTACTAACGGAGCGAGGTAGAAAATAAATAGAAAATAAAGAACTGGATCTCAACAACAGCCTCTCCTACCTACTCCTAGCGGTTCCTACTTAAGTACAAAAATCATCCAGGTGACCCTATATGTATAAATAAATCATCAAATCCGGTGAAGAATTTCGAACACATGCACACCGGAATTTTATATTTAAGAATCGTAATAGTATCTTTATACCATTTTCTATTTGTTGTTATACTTTAAGGCTTAAATAATATTATAGTAAAATTAACGCTTCTATTTATCCTTTAAATAACGGAGAACAACAGATTTTTGTTACATATTCATTAATAACACATAATCCGGAAAAATTGATTTATTTAAATGAATTTCTTATAATTGCATAAAACATATCCCTTTAAAATTAAGATAAGAAGAACATAGAGTTACAGAAATTCGACTGCACCTTTTAGGAAACCTAAATATTATTTAACTTTTGCAGAAATCATAAAGGAAAATACCATAAAATCAAACAGTTAATTAATACCTCATGGCCAGCGTTAACTAAATGTCGGACATATCCTTCTCCCAAAATCAAATGACTTCTTCCCGGGATAGGGAACACTAACAATATTTTATAGCCACAGCAAAAATTCAGCACACATAATAATATTGCGAATTTGAACATGTTATCTTAATATCTGTCTGTGCTGGCTAAAGAAACGCAGCAAACTAAACCTACTCTATCAAGATGTTTTATATATTTCAAGAGATTTATATCACAACTAGCATTGCCCGCGGCTCCGCCCGCGTTCAGATGACCAGAAAAGAAATTCTTAGGTTACATTACAGTTTTTGTATTTTTTCTCAGAAATGAGACATTTTCCCGCAGTAAAAAGTATCCTAACTACATGCATTATTTATGCAATAAAATATTGTACACGTAAAATCTATAGTACCTAGATATAACAAAATTGTAACTAAGCCGATTCTGTACATTAAATATTTTTTTGGAAAATCTTATTGAAATAAACATTATTATTATCGATACAGAGGCCGAATCTATAGTTTTTAGAATGTTTGTCTGTCTGTCTGTTACCGCATCACAGAAAATCTACTGGGGGGATGTTGATGAAATTTGGTATGGTGATAGCTAGTTATCCGGGTCAACACAAGTAGTTTCATATTTATTTACTTATAATTTATTTAACAAAAAGGCTTACTCTTTGTTTCCATGATCAAGAATACATTTAAATTATTTTATATTTAACATTATGATTTTTGATTCTAATAATTTGATTCAATAAATAATATTATTAATTTTGACATATATTTTTTTATAAGTCATGGCCCCTTTCGGGTATAGGCCTCCTCCATGTATCTCCACTTTTTCCTATCTCTAGCCAATTCCATCTAATCTGTGCCTATTATTTTAGTGATCTCATCGATCCAGCGTTCTTTTGGTCTGCCTCTTGCTCTTTTTCCAACTCTTGGACACGCCCACTTAGTTGTCTGTTTGGTCCATCTTTTCTCAGAGGTTCGTACTAGTTTCATATCGCACACCTAGATCTAAGCAGAGCTAATTCAAAAATCTCATCTTTTTAGTTAAGCATACCATCGGATTCCTTAACTTACTAGCTAGCGACCAATAAAGCAGATACAAAAATAGTTACATTTCTCAATGCTAGGTGACACTAAATCCCCTTTTTGTTGTATAAAAGAGCCCGATTCTCCTCCACCAAAACAGGAACATAGCTAGTTACTGTCAGTATTACACGCGAAATGCATGTGCCTGTCGTAAACAAACTAGAGTTATTTTGAGTTAATTCTGTATTGTTGAGGTAAACCAGAAAATTGTAAAAACATTATTAAATTTGTCGCCATTTTGATGGTTCGTGCTAAGTAAAATAAAGCAACATTTTGACTTGAACCAGTGTTCATAGGAAAGTGAGTAAAGTTTTCGTTTTTATTTAGAATTGTTGTTGTGTTGTTGAAACATTTTTAAATTTTTAGTTGAGTCTTTTTTGTTGAGTCATTTTTTAAACTCTTATATTTCTCTAAAACCCAATTTAAAATTAACTTTTTTGCTAGTGATGATTGGAGTCTTTTCATCTTAATATTGTTTTGTTTTTATCCCAGTCATTACAAAGCTTGTTGTGTTTTAATAAACATTTTTCAAGTTAGAGCTTTTTAGATGGGCTACGCTATATAAAATTTCACTATATCGAAGTTCATCAGTTCGCAGACGTAATTGGGTTCATCAAATCGATGTGATGTAACGGATCAGATTTATTTGTTTAATTTCACTTTTTTTTAGAAAAATAATGAATCGTAGAGCATTTTTAGTAAATATGGTTGAGCAAGGGACACAGAAAATATCGGCCCTAGCTTACTGACTCAATATGAAAATATGCAATGAGATATTAGACCTTTATAACAAGAGCTTGAACCAATAATACAGAAGAAGACGGTACTAGAAAATAAGCAACAGCAAGAAGATTACATAAAGATATCATCAAGCATATCCGTAGCTGATAAATCTAATCCGAGCACATCTAAACAACTGAAATGACAACCAATTCGAAGTGACGAAAGCGAAATTGACAACTCAGATCCCAATTTCGGATTTGTTCATTAAAACAGACATCATCTAAAGTCGTTCTTACTAGTTATCGCTGTCTTCGTCCAGCACCAATAGTAGCAGCTCTAGTAGCTCATCAAGTTCTGGTAGCTCGTCGGATACCTAAGATTAAAAGTATTTTATGTTATTGTACTGTACAAAAAAAACACAATTTGTTCAGTTATTTCGTCAAATATCGATATATTTTTCGACATTGTCAAGCACTAGTCGATGTCAAATGGACTCACTCGACAGTTTAGTCATTTGTTCTGAATGGTATAATCCAGGGATTTTATGATGGTTGTCAGATGTCAACAATACATAGAAATATCGACTATATTTAACATAGTTGGATAATATGACATTTTATTTTACAATTTTATTAAATTGTGTGATAAATAACAATAAATGTAATAAAATAATGTATTTACAAGTGAAAAGAAACAGTGCTGCTTCCGCCGCTATAGTTTTTACACCATTTAACAGAACATTTAGTCATTTTTGGCAGATTGTTTGTTGACAAGTAAATGCTTGAGACTGACGCAAAAAACAAACGACAAAGGCTGAAATTTCCTGGCTACTAATAAGACAGATAAAGGTACGTCCGCTTATATGTCTGGTCCAGTGACTTATTCGTTCATGCCTAAGATGATAGTGCGCATGTACAACTCGACTCTCAGAATGCAATGGGCTTAAATAAAACTATCTTTTCGGAATTTTTCGATTATTGGTTCTCGACGTTTCGAATGCTTTATTTGCTATAAAATTTTTGCAATCATGGTCACGAGAGAGACTCGGTCTCTTAGATTTAGATTAGAAGATAGTTATATTTAAAATGTCAAATAATGCAATGGTTGCTGAAAAAAATCCTAACAGCCCGTGATAGAACAAAAAAAGGACAAAAAAAGAGTACGTAAACCAGAAATGTGTAAAAATAAGTGTCAAAGAAAAATGTCGGCTACAATGTGAAGTAAATTAGGTGGATGAACTATCAAGACAATGGGTTTTTGATGAATTTTAGGGAATTTGCAAATCTTGAAAAGCAGAGCACTCGAAAAAATTTTTTTAAGTTATATTTTTAATTATTAATAAAAAATATTGTCTGATTGAGTACTTAATTCAGTGTTTTCTTCCTAATTCCTAACAATCAGCCAATCTACCCCTACTTTTGGTCCCAGACCCTCTATTAGTCAGGTTATTATAAATATATTCAAAATGCTGTCCATTTTAAATTTATAATGACTCTTCAAAAGAGAGACAACTAAACACTAAATTTACCAACACAAGTTCAACTACAAATAACAAAAAATAAACTTACAATTTGTTAAGCAATACAGAAACAACTACAAAAATCCAATTTTTATGCCTAATATAGAACTGAAACACAAGATTCCTATAACATCTTTCATCTATTTTAATTTAAAAAACATTGATCAATACAGAAAACTTCTGGAGTGCACAATGATTCGGTAATCAGTTTTTCACGTTTTCTGAAAAAAGTGTTTTTTTGAGTTAATCGCTGTTTAGATCTACCTAGATCTAAATCGCACACCTGTGCGATATACATATTGCAAGTTTTTTCTTATTAGGTTCACTTACGTATATCTAGCTATCCCAAAAATGTGAGTTCACCTTGTTGTGGTGTGAAGGTTCATTAGCGTCCGGAAATCCAGCTGGATGCGAAGCCAAGAAACGTACTCGAAGGCGGAACACTTCGGTAGGCGGTGTACCATGCGAATTGCTCCTGGTACTTCTCTGATAGCAGAGTGGACTATAAGAGCAACCCGTTGCTTGTTGCGGACTGCTTCGGCAGGCAACGGTCGGAGTTGAGCGCTTAAGCGATCCATTCGATCTGCGACACTAAATTTCTTAACCTCCGGGAGAAGTTCTGTTGGGTTTTAGTGGGTAGTACTGGCTTTTCTAGTTGGTGAATCCCACTTAGTCACCTGTATGTGTGCAGGTGGTATGTGGAAATGCATTTCCCAATGTAAATAAAAACTTTAAAAAAACCGACTTCCAGGCACTAAAATGTAAAAAATAACTAAACGGGGGTTTTCATTTAGAATAGATACCTAATCAGATACTTTCGAAGTCGGTCCCAGCCGACGCATAGGAAATCTAATATACTTTGATACGTAAAATACATATTTACCTATTAGATATTCATATCTTAAAATATTGTCCGCTGGTACCGACTTCGAAAATATCTCATTAGGTATCTATTCTAAATGAAAGCCCCCGTTTAGTTATTTTTCAACCGACTTCAAAAAGGAGGAGGTTCTCAATTCGACTGTATTTTTTTTTTTTATGTTAGTTACCTCAGAACTTCGTCATTTATTAACCGATTTGGACAATTTTTGTGTTGTTTAAAAGTGTATACTTCCATATTGGTCCCATTTAAATTTCAAAAAAAAATACCACCCCTAAGGGTGGAAAAATAGCTAATGATGAATTTAACCTACTTCTAATTGTCATATTAACTTTAAATTTGCAAGTGTTTTTATTTCCGTTGATAGTACAGTGGTTCGGTATTGTTGATCTGATGGTAAGGCCAGAAGGTGGATAGGTGGAACTCTTCAACGGCTAATAGTAGATACTTTGAGTTTGGGCTTATTTTGTTTGATTTGACAAGCCTAACACGTTGGTAGTGTTGTCGACCCTACTTGCTGTGCCAGCTGTCGTTGGTTCGAGTCCCGCTGGACGCATTCATTTGTGTGATGAGCACGAATGTGTGTACTCTAGCCATGGTTGTTTATATTTATAATATGAATGTATTTAAAGTTATATGTGTGTAGTGTATCAACTGTCTGGTATCCATAACACAAGCCTTGTAGCTTATCATGGTACTAGATGGTGCTGCGTGTTAAATGTTAATGTGCCAACATATAAAAAAACAGAATTTTAAGAGACGATTACAAAAATATATGCAATTCATAATTGTTAAATAAAACTAAAAATGTCTAACTAACCAAAACTAGAGACAAAGGTATCTGGTACATATGTTGTACATGTTTTCTAATAGCTGCATGCGTATGTCTCCAACTGCATAATACTACGAGTATGTTGCGCATCCGGCGCCTGCGCCGTGGCGTCGCAATGTCTACAGCCGCGTCAGCGGAATTTATCCCCGCGACCGCTCCCGCGCCTTCAGCGCAGGCGTGGTAACAATTCAGTCGTTAGTTTCGCGAGTGCCCCGACGGTCCCCCTCTCTCTCACAATAGTATTCTAAAGAGTCTTACATGTATTTATAATATATTAAATTAAGTGTAACGTTTAGAACCATATATGGGTTAAAGGCATTTCATATTTCATTTATACCTTCACATATAGTTAAGACTCTAAATTGGTGACCCCGATTCTAAATTAGCGGACAGCGACTCCGAGGGGGAATCTTGGCCGTCGGAAGTGCGACATAGTAAAGATTTAATAAACTTGATATTAAAAAGTTGAAACGCTACGAACATAGAGTGCTGTGGCAAAACAGTTACTGCCTATACTAGTGATTTCTTTAATAAATTACCCAGCGCAGCGAATAGATATGTTAGGGGCGCAAACCATGCGATCCGTAGGTGGGCAAGCAATGCCACCGGTTCTAAAAGAAGAGGATACAGATTCACCAGGTATGACTCTAGCGGCTATAGGAGTATCAAATAAATTGCCAGATTTCTGGGTGGACTTGCCGCGGCTTTGGTTCGCGCAGTTTGAAGCCGTAATGGCCCCTCAGAAACAAGGGGAAGAAGGGAAATTCAACATGATCATCGCTAAACTGGGAAGACACTCAATCCCGCAAGTGAACGACTTACTTACCTCGCCACCTGCTGAAAACAAGTATACTGCGCTGAAAGAAAGGCTCCTACAGGTGTACGAAGAGAGTGCTAAGCGCCAGTTCCAAAAGCTCGTTTCTGAATTAGAGCTGGGTGCTCAGAAACCTACGCACTTATTACGCCGCATGAAAGAGTTAGGCCGCCCAGCACAGGTCTCAGATCAGACCTTGAAGAGCCTCTGGTTATCCCGCATGCCATCTTCAGTCAGGGCAGTCATTGCAGTGTGCCAAGACCAATCCCTAGATAGCTTGGCTGCCATTGCGGACAAGATCGTTGAGAACAGTAGATCCTACGAAATGGCCACGGTGGATAACAGCAAAGCCCAGGTGTCACCAGAACCACTGGCAGGGCTGGTCAACCAATTGAACAAACTTGCTTTGGAGGTAGCATCATTTCGCAGCGAGGTCCAGAGCAGCAGGCGTCCTAGGAGCAGAAGCAGACCAAACTACAGGAGCAGATCCCGTTCCCTTAAGCGCAAAGCACCAGAAGATCCAGGATGGCTGTGCAGGTTCCATTACAGGTACAAAAGAGCAAGGCGACGCGCTGTGAGCAACCGTGCAACTGGAAGGGCAGTGAGGGAAACTAGGTGCAGTGCAGGCTGAGGTGGAAACCTGCACTGACCTGAGCGACAACCACCGACTTTGCATCAACGACAATAAGAATGGACTTATTTTCCTCGTAGACACCGGTGCTAACGTATCTGTCATACCAGTGAGTAAAGTGAGTGTAAAAGAACGAAGCCAGTGTTACTATAAACTTTTTGCAGCTAATGACACAGAAATTAGAACTTTTGGTATTAAAATATTAGAGTTAAATTTGGGACTAAGAAGACCATATCGCTGGTCATTTATAATTGCTGACGTTAAGCAAGCTATTTTAGGTGCAGATTTTCTTAAATCACACAAGTTATTGGTAAATTTACATAATAAGAAATTAATAGATTCTGTAACAAACTTGTACTCTATTAGGTCCGTTGTAAATTATAATTGTTTCTCGACTAACAGTATACAAAATAATAACGTTTACAAAGATATTCTCGAGGAATATCCCGAAATCACTAAACCGATCTCATTTAAAGTTCTAACAAAGCACACCGTTTTTCATCATATAGAAACGTCTACCCGTCTATACGAGAGCCAGACAACTCCCACCGGACAGGTATAAAAAGGTAAAAATCTAATTTGAATTAATGCAAGAATTAGGTATATGCAGACCGTCAAAAAGCGCTTGGGCCAGTCCACTTCACAGTTCCGAAGAAAGATGGAGGGATTCGACCGTGCGGTGACTACCGCCTACTCAACAAAAAAACAAAACCGGATCGATACCCTGTCCCCAGGCTACAGGACTTCACATATGGACTAACAGGTAAGAACATATTTTCTAGAATCGAAAAAAATAACTGTACGGAGGATCTTGCATTTAGGTACTTCCAATACCTTTGTATGTATTCGAGGTTGCCAACATAAATAAAACACAGCGCGGCTATTTAAAGTTACTTTATTTGAAGTAGTGTTGCACACCGGTGGTCACACGAGACTCGCTCGCCGACTGACGAGTGACGCACTGCGACCATGCCACCGTGCGGCGCGAGGCGACATACAAGCGACGCCTTACTTCTTGTTACCGTTATATAAATCTATAGAAATCTGTGGTCAAGCGTTCACAAAACATCTTAAAAATTACTATTTAGAAGCTTTTTTCTTTATCTGGCAACACCGAGGTCGGCGCTAAGTTCAAAATATAACATTCGACTTATAATTAATATTGCACAGGACTGGAAATGAAAGAAGCGGAAGCAAATTAAATATTTTTAGTTTTAACAAACTGTAAAATTGGCTAAAACTACACTTAAAGCTCTAGACTATCTCGAAAATACTCAAGTACTTACAATAAAAACATAGAACTTATTGTACAAAGCTCGTCTGGCGTCAGAAGTCGCTGCTCGGTCAAAGTCGACATCGGACGTGACTAAGTTTGATGGATTTACTGACGGAAAATGGCAGATTCTTAATAATCTAATCTTTTGTAAATTGTTTAGAAGAATTTGATATACTTCTATAACATTATGTTGGAACCAAAAGTATTTGGAATTTTGGTCTCATTTATATCAAAAATTGGACACTATTCCAGTAAAATGTCCATACACGATACTTCTGCTAACTGAGAGCCAAGTTAGTTTGATGCTTGATGAAATTATCTATTTTCGGAAATTTACACTTTATTTGCAGTTTCAAACCAAGCGAGTAATGTAAATGAGAAACAAAAAAACTTGGTCGGCTCTGATATTATTATTACTTTAGAAAGAGCAATCTGAGGACGAGTGCATGAGAGTGAAGTGTTCCTACGAACAATCTAACAGCTTTAGCCGGAATTTAATGTAGGTGGGAAAATACTTTAACTGTGGTGTAAATACTTTAAATATGATTTATATATATAATAAACTGATTTCCGTCTTTCTTTTTAATATCGGTTTTACCCCAAGGATGGTGCCGTATACTTGTTAAGATTCCACCAATAATAGTGGAAGAGCATTTTAGTTATAAAACAAAATCACCTCGACTGTTGACGCCAGTCGCGCTCGCGGGCGACGCCGCGACATATTACAAAGGTAAAAACTTGCATCTAAAATACAAAAACTTGGTCCTATTAAATGTGGAAGTTCTGTTTAGTCACTCTGGGAGCGTTGGGTGAAGCGGTTTGGTGCATTTACTTTAAGATATGTATTTGAAGACCGAAAATGATTGAAGCGTTTGTTCCAAGCGCGCCCAGAGCGTCACAATAACTCAATCAACTAACAAGTAAACACTACGGAACGATCGTTTTGTACTGAGCTGACACACGTGGTCGATGACGAGGCTCGTGCCGTACACTTTCAATCTGGAGCCCAGAGCCCGACACTGGTGTCGAGTGCCGGAGTCGGCGCCGCGACACTCGTGCGACCGCGTGTCCGACCGCGCCTCGCGACACTACAATCGCCAACAATCTTCAAGCAATATAAAACTCGTAATCTTACTATTTATTAAATTCAACTTTTGGTGTTTTAACGCAGATGCGAGGAGGTAGCTTTTTTAATACAATATCATCCTCTCCGGTCGCAGAGACGGACTCGAACACCCGGCCTCTGCGACCGCGAGCGGGTTTGAGATATAAACTATTGTCTAATCGAATTGGGCCTTTAAATAAAAAAAAACTTTTTTGGTTATGTAAATATTACGTCATGCGCATATTTATCTTCATTGTATAAGTATGTACTTCGTATTTCTAAGAAAGCAAGGCGTTATAAAAATTTGATATTTTTTTATACAAAGACCCATTCGCTTTATATATATATATATATATATATATATATATATATACATATATATATATATATATATATATATATATATATATATATACACATACATACATATATAATGTTTCAACGTGAGCTTTGAGCTAATGCTAACGCCCTCGAAGTGATTTTGGAATAATTTACATGTTACTCTCTACACGTGAAGTCCAAACATACAGTTCTCATCCGCCGAAGGACAAGAAACTGTCCGCACGAAAAACAATAGAGCTAAAATACATTTATATTTTTTCAATCAAAAAGTCAAAACTTAGACCGCCTTCAATTAAGTAAAATAGAACATGAATCTAAAATAATTTTCTTTAATAAAAGCATTCACTGGAACTGGAATTAGGTAATAAATGTTGAAGGTGTCTAAAATGAAACTCATATATAAATCTATCGCGATTTTATTTTCAGTAGGTACTTATTACCGACATTTTGAATGCTTTAAAGTAAGCAGTCACGTGAGAGACTAAGGACTGTTTATTAAGCATTTGAAACGTTTGAAAACAAAAACGATAATAAAACCGCGACAAAATCAAAAAGATTCATTTAAAATGTCTTAATAATAATTGAAGGCGACCAAACGTATCCAAAGTGATCTATATCACCCACTAAAGCCACTCACACACGTCACGCGGCCGTCCCTGCCCGGCGCCGGGCGCAGCAACACTCCACTACTTTACACTACTTGTATATACGTAATTAATTCGTATAGAAAAGTTATTGCATGGATCCGGCGCCCGTTCGGGGAGTCCCCGCGCGACTGCAGACGCCGGGGAATCCCCGCACGGCGCCTCACAACAGACGCGAGTGCTTTACTTACACATTTTCCGTTATTTATAAAACATCTATGAAGCGGGTGTTGGTTGGCGAGGACGGGGGTCGAGTCGGACGAAGCGTAGAGAAAAGTGTAAGTAAACCACACGCTTTAATATATTTTAAAGTTAAAACATGCAAAAATACCATTTATATGACAACTATGTATACAATATCGGACACGCGGACTATGTACAGCACAACTCTATAAACCGTGCACTACCTCGAGCGTGCACTCGCCGCGACATCACGCCGTCACCGACAGCCGTCTGCACTATACGAATTTGGCAACTATCTACGTCAGGCCTTATAATGTGGAAACACGTAGAAAATGTATATACTAATGCACCTGCGCCGCACACACGAGAGCGAGAGGGAAAAATTGCTCATCCCGCTCACGTGCATGCGGACACAATGACAGCTGTCAGTGGTAGTATTAAGTAGTTTCTAGTATTTTCGTGGGAGCGAAACTGAAGTATAGTAATCTATAAGTCGAACTCTCTATACATATACATTTACATGACTTTACACAAGCTTCAACAGAACGCTACTCTTAAAATATATTGGCTATAAACAACTGTACACTCTCGCGTCGAGTGGATTCTCGTCCCACACTCTCGGCGTGTCGACAGATCACTGACAAATCTCTTAAAAAGGCAGTTCCTAGGTTCATAATTTGACAAGTTCCCAATACATATATGCACTCTGTAACTAACTAAAATAGCAACATTACACAAAAACTACCCTTAACTATAGAAAAAAAAACATAACCTAAAAAATAAAAAAGGATAGAGGGGTAAAAATAAAAAAAAATAAAAATAAATTAGCAGTGCATTTATTAAAATAAAAACGACTGAGTACAATGAGGCGGACGTGGCGGCGCGCGACCCTCCCCCCGCGGCGCGCACTTTGGTTTGGCTGGCGTAAGCTAACTGACAGCTGTCAACTCCGAGTGACAGTTGAAAAAGTGACAGCTGATAAAAAGATCACAGTAAATCGAACCACAGATACACAAAAATGGATATAAAGCATCATCTCCATATCGGCTACACATAAAAAGTGTTTAGTCTAGCGGATTATTTATATATGTATGTATATAAAAAAAGAATATTTGAATTGAAAAAAGCCATAATTACAATAATTTCGCCTCTAATTAGAAACTACAAACTTATTATAAATGAAACAAAATAAAATAAACTTAACATACGCGGGATAAGGCACGATATGAATTGATGTAGAACCATCGCATGTACACGAATAGCGACAGTGTCACATCAAAATTGGGTTTTTTTAACCCCTCACTAAATGTATAACCTCAGAAGCAAAAACACGGTACTTAAAACTTAAAAAAATCGTCCATAATAATAATAATAAAAAAAATTGAAGAAAATCAACGTTTTGCTCGTGACGTACAAATTCACTTAACGCGTGAACTAAAACATGTTATAGGAAAAAAAAATATTATAAAAATACATACAGACGAACATAGAACCTCCTCCTGTTTGGGAGTCGGTTAAAAATAAATACACATGCAGTTCTGAAAGCCAACAAAAGAAAAAATCTGTGCTTCTTTATTTTTATTATTATTTTATATTTCGAACTAACTTTGAGTATGGGATTTGTAAAAATACACATTTTAATTTTCAAATTGAATGTTCATACACTTATTTAATAATATTTATTTCACAGTAATAATATTATAAAAAATTTAAACGTCGCTTTGTACTAACTAGTGTCTATAGTTGGTTAAATATTGAGCAATTATTTTGAATTTGTAAAATAAAAAAGAAGTGTCGATTAACTTTTCTCAAACAATTAATTTGAAAACTAGAAAAAGAAAATAAATAAAAATCTATATTTTGACACAACTAATGGAACGTTACTAGTTTACAAAAAAAAAATTGTTAAAATAACAAAAAATGTCCAAAAATTAAGAAATAAATTGCACCTCAAAGGGAATTCCACGCACACGTCATTAAAGTACGAACAACTTTCAAACCGTTAAAACAGAAGCTTTATACAGAACATGAAATTTTGTTCATAATATTAATCTAAATTAACTGTCTCACGAACACGTTTACATTTAAAGCATACAATAACAGAGAAACAATATTTTCTATGTTAAAAAAGAAACTATGCAAAAATGATGTGCACGAAAAATTAAAGATGGCGTCCCGGGGAAAAAAAATCGGGACACCATTTCACCGAACACCTGTGCAATGAGAATGGTACAAGCATATATAATAAAAAAATGGCACAGCACCGGCCGCGTCGCACACCGTCTCACTCAGTTTTTTTTTTTATTATTCAACGAAATGTTTTTCAACGATTTTTTTTTAAATAAAACTGTCTTTTCGTATTTTTTCGTGGATTTATTTTGATTTTTGGTACCCGATGTTTCGAATGCTTTACAACAATCATGATGAGTCTGACCGAAAATGCGCGAAAAAATCCAAAAAGATTTAAAATGTCAAATATTCGCGTAAATTTAAAAAAAACTTTTTTTATATAAGTATTTCTGTCCGTCTGTGGGACGCTGGCCGGTGTATCTAGAGCGATAACAAATAACGAGCTAGTCTAGACCTAAAGTAAAACCTAAGTAATGGAAGCCGACACCTCGCCGCGCGAGACACCCTGTACAGTGTACGCACTGTGTTACAATACTAACGTGGGAGAAAAAATGTATTTTTATGATTATTATAATTAACAGATATTTCTTTGACCATAAAAGACTATCCTTGTAAAAAAATACACACTTCAATTTAAAAAACTTTACTTTGATTTTATAAATACTATTTTTTAATAATTGTAACACAGTGTTGCTATTGTAAACGTAACAACAACAAAAAAATATATAACTTCAAATGGATTGTAGATTCAAAATGGCGTTTACAATTTCATATATAATCTGTTGACTTATTTTTTGAAATTCAAAGCGATGTATATCGTATGTACACAAACTAAACGCGGCGCCCTCACTATTAGTACTTAATAATAGAAATAAGCAATAAAATATATGTTTTAGTCAGATTTAGTTAAAAAACGATACAATATTTATTTATACAGATTAAAAACAAAAGTTTGGTTGTTTTTTTTTAAATATCGAACTGATTGAAGAAGGATTTATTTTAGTACATTTTTTCTTTTAATTACCCAGGGCCAACGGTCGAGTGAGAGCCGACCGAAACCAAACACACTAGCGAATTAAGCCCAACCAACAAAAACCGTATTATTTACATTTTCTACTAAACTTCGTTAACTTTACATTACACATTTATTGCACGACGACAATTATTGCTTTAGAAACGCGGAAGACGGACTCTAACTCCGTTCCTTCATCCATAAACACATCCATTTTATTAAAAAAAATCATTGACATCACTAATTCGAACCCCGCTAACACATTGCACACCGAACGAACACGCGTTCAAATAAACAACATAAAAAAAATAAACAGAAAGAAGATCCATAAGTAAATTAAAATAAAAAAAAGCGAAAATGCATGCTTCTAGAACAATTAATTAATTAATTAAATTTAAATCATTTAACCACTACATATATTACAGGAAAGTAAAACGTATCGTAATAACTAAAGGCATATCATATCCGTCGCGTCCGACGTGCGGCGACGCATTGCTCCGGCGGCCGCGGCACGCCGGCATATATACTCACGCACACGCACGCGCACACACACGCACACAACTAAGGCCGCGTAAACACTTAACTAGCGGGCACTCGGGTAACTTCGGAAGTATAGAAAGAGATGGCAGATGTCATAGCGCTCTGTCTCGCCTTAGAGAACAATAAGACATAGAATACAAGAAAAATACAATAGACAGTGACGTCATTCACTCTAAGCATTAGTCCTTTACTTAAGTGTAGGTAGTGGATTCGAGACGAGACACAGCACCATCGCACCGCCATTTGACATTTGGCAAAACTATTTCGTCCATATTTTGACACTGTTTCCTTGGTTTTTACACATATTGAACATATCGCACTCTGCATGTAGCGCCACTGTCAGACATCACAACTGTGGCGCAGTACATATACGGTATACAATCTCCGGCGCCGCGGTCACTCCGAGTTGTTGAAGTACTCGGACGCGTTCCCCCGACAGATGGGACACGTCCGGTTCGACTGGAAGGTAAGGACATATATGATATTAGTATTAGATATTATACATCATAATATTATGGAGAGAAAAAATATGTATGTTTGTTTGTAATGGATAAACTAACAATCCGCTTAAACGATTTAGATGAAATTTGATATGAATATAGTTTGAGACCCTGGGAAGGACATAGGATAGTTTTATCCCGGAAATCATCCGTTAAGGGGGTGAAATGGGGGATGAAAATTTGTATGAAAAATCAATTAATTCAAGTACGGGATATAAAACTCATCATACCTATGTATATGTACTAATATATAGTCTATCTATTCCATACTAACCGTTAAAACGTACCCAGGGACGAACAGGAGCGAAGCGAAAGTGAATCGCTCGTGAGACATTAAAAATACAAGCGAATTACTCTCGCTTCGCTCGAATACGTGCATAGTTACCATTCTTCCAAAGTTTTTAGTTAATATCGATCACAGCAGCATCTGCTAAATTAGTACTTTTTCATAATTCTTTCTTAGATTTACGCGAATATTTGACATTTTAAATAAAACTATCTTTTTGGATTTTGTCGCGGATTTATTTGCATTTTTGTTTCCCGACGTTTCGAATGCTTTACAGCATCCATGGTCACGGGAGAGACTGAGGTGTTACATGTCTCGAAGGTATAGTTGTTACTTCGAGACATGTAAATCCGAAAAGATAGTTTTATTTAAAATTAGTACTTTTTGTCACACTATAGATATATTTAGCCCAAAAAATTGTACTGCTTTTATTACATTGGAATGAATGTTTCTTTCCTTTACTAAAAACATGCTTTATTTTTTATTCTTGTTTGTTCTCTGATATCTGAATCTGATCAATATGTATTAAGGAAAGCTTATTGGGTCGATATCCTTAACTCTAAAATTCATCATATAAAGATCTCATAAATATGTGAATGACAATGTGTGAATGACTGAATAATTAAAGAGTCAGTGAGTATAGGAGTGTGGTCGTGTGTGGGTGGTATATTTATGTTGTGGTATACTTATGCAATAATGACAACTCATTAAACAGTTATAGTGAGAGTGAACGTATGAGTGAGTGAGTGAGTGAGGTGTGAGTGTACTCACCCTGAGCCACTTGTCGACGCACTTGGCGTGGAACTCGTGCGCGCAGGGCAGCACGCGCAGCGTCTGCCGCGCCTCGAACTCGCACATGCACACCACGCACGACGTCTGCTCGCCTGCACACGGACAGACACGTACCAAATATTAATATATACATACAGTAATATACATACAGTATCTTTCACTTTCTTTTTCATATTATATTCTTTTTAATTTATATATACTTTCCCCATTAAAATATACTCCTCGTTCAAATATGTTTTGTTATCAATTAACTAATACGTATCCAGTCGATAGAACAGTAACAATAACACAGGCAATAGAACGTGAGCGACACTTTTTTTTTTACATTAACACACAGCGCCATCTCCATTCCATCCATGGTAAGCTAACATAGCTGGATGCATGTTATGGATACCAGATAGTTGATACTCTACACATATATAACTTTTAAATACATACATATTATAAATATAAACACCCATGACTGGGGTACAAACATTCGTGCTCATGACACAAATGAATGTTCCCAGCGGGACTCGAACCCGCGACCGCTGGCACTGCGAGTAGGGTCACTACAAACTGAGCCAAACGTGTCGTCTAACGACTTTTTTTTAAACACGAGTGGGTAACTACTAATATAAATAGAAATAGTTATTGTGAGTGTACTTTCAGAGATACATACATGTTACCGTAGATATTTTTATTAAAATCATAAATTCATAATTTAGCCCAATTTTCAATTGTAATTTCGCGTTGAAACCCTAAAAACATATATCCGGAAAACATACTTACCTTCCAGTAAAAGTTTCATTACAATAGATCAAGCTATTCCAATAATAACCCGGGGCAAACAGAAAGACAGACAAACAAACGAAATAAAAAAAAAAGAATTATATAACAATAATAACACGTTGTTTAGGCGCCAGTATAATATAAATAACTCCACGTAGTATGTACTTTTGGTTTCGGAGCGTTTTGAAAACTACTTACTTGTACTAACTTAAAATTAAATAAAAAAATATAAAAACGAAATGAGAGACGTGTAGCCGATTTGAGGCTCTTTTATTCTCTAAGAACATTCTCGGCCGACGGTCTCTCTTGTTCCATGTAAATGTTAGCCGCGGAGTAACAGTGAGTGCGTACCCTGGTGCGTCTGCTCGCTGTACTTGTACGAGGGCAGCAGGTCTATCTCGTGGCGCGCGAGGCCGCGCGGCTTGGCCTCGCCGAGGCGCTCGGCCAGCGACAGCAGCGCCTCGTAGTTCTCGGTCTCGGGCGAGTCGCCGGCGTCGTCGCGCGCCTCCGCGTACGGCGACAGCGGGAACATCGCCAGCAGGTTGAGGAACACCTGGTAGGTGGGCGGCGGCGGCGGCAGCGACAGCGGCGGCGCCACGTGCAGCTGCGCCGGCAGCGTCGGCACCAGCCCGCCGCCGCCCTGCAAGCACACACACACACACACGGTGTTTAATAATAATAATAATAACAATGAAAAACTTCGGTAAATATCTCAATTACATTTTTTTGGTGCAAAAGTATAAACATCTCTTTGTTGAGTTCTGATATAAAAAAATATTAAAAATAATTATATTACCATCGATCAGAAAAAGTACTACATAAAAGATATGGAAACGACCATGGAAAAGTTCTCTTAAAACTGTCACCGATTGTGTTTAGATAATTCTTCTAGTTGAAATAAATATACAAACAATGTAAATTGACCCTTAATGCAGAGCTTAAAGTTGTTTTTAGAAAAAAGAAATTTAATTAAAAAAAAAACGCGGTCAAATGTTCAAATGAGCGCTGAAATCTGAATTTCGCAGACAAAAAATAAAGAAATAAATTTTTGAACAAATTCGATTTCGAATAAATGACCTTTATTTCCAATACAAATAATAATAGTGTTTTTTTTTTTCAATAATCAGACACTCGACTTAGAGAGAGACCGAGGTGTCGGTCGACTGGTGTCTGCACTAGGTAAAATATATAGATAAAATACCTACATCTTTTCAGTTCTTTTTAATAAAATGTGTATTTTATATATCAATAGAATGGACATTCAAGTCAATAATCGTGTATAAACAGTGGGTACCTGTGCGTGTATGTGGTGCACGGCGTGCGGGTGCGCGGCCCAGCGCGGCGCCGCGCGCACGTAGGGCCGCGCCGCGCGCGAGCCCGCGCCCACCACGCCCACGCCCACGCCCACGCCGCCGCCGCTGCGCCGCTGCTGCACACCCGACGTACGATTAGTTAAGTCGTTGTATAATAATATAACGGACTTGAACAAGTGCACAGAATAAACCATTATTTTTATAATTTAGACTATAAGGCCTCACCCTCGTTTCGCTCAGGGTCGTCCCTAGGTTGATTCCCCATACAAATTCTTCATCCCCTTAAGGGATGATTTCCGGAATGAAAACTATTGTCTGTCCTTCGCAGGGTCTCAAACTATTTTCTTACCAAATTTCATCTAAATTGATTCAGTAGTTTCGGAGCTAATTCGGTACAAACAAACAAAAAAAATCTTTTCATTTCATACAATTACTATAGGTCAATATTTTATTTTAAATTAATAGACTTTTTAATAGAAATACTTTAAGTGTTTACAAATACTCCCAATCAATTCTGACATCACAGTGAACAGGTTAACACCATACATTATTTTGTGGTCCTTCGAGCCGGGTTTGAACCAGCGGCTTTTAAAATCAGAGTGCACATAAAAATATAAATCAATTTTAGTTAAATTAAAAAACAATTAATCTAGCAATAAAAAATTGTATGCATTTCAATTTTCATATACAGTTAAAACCGTTTATGACGACATCGTTTAGAACAACATATCGGTTATATTGACCAAAGTCAAAGGTCCCGGCTGAATGCTATATGACCGCCTTATTAAAAATATTGCTTTTTACGACATTGCTTATTACGAAATACCTCTTTAAGCGACCACATTTAACTAATATCTTCGGCGAATTATATCTGTTAGAACGACCAGCTGTATTGTAAGCAATTTTAATAGGTAGCAGTATCCACATCTGGCCCTCGGGGGTTCAGCATAATGGTCAATGGCTATTAAGATTGCAAAAGTAAAAAAAAATTGTCGAGTTTAGGGTCTTTTGTAATTCTTAAAAACAAAATACACGTGCATGCAGTATAATCAAAACCCGCTTCTTCATATCTCTTCAGTCAGTTTCTTACTTATTTGTACACAAGACGCACCAAATCATATAGGTAGTCGAGTTATTTGTGAAACTTTTAACATGTCGCAAAGAAAAAGAAAACAAATTATTATCAAGGAAAAATCGCATATTATATCAAAGCTAGAGAGCTGAATTCCAAGCAAGGACTTGGTAAAAGAATATGGTGTATCACACTCGAAAATGTCAACCATTTGGAAAGAGAGGGAAAAAATTCAAACCCTTTATGACAGCTATTGAAGCTTGGTGAAGTGGTTTAAGTATCAAAGGACAAATAATGTGCCAATAAATGCATTCTTCAACAAAAAGCAAACGATTTTCCTCATTAAAAATTGCAAATATTAGTGGGAAATTCAAAGTAGTTGAAACGCACGCCATTGGTCAGACCGAATGTGACGTCAGAGTATATCATAACACAGCGATTAGCGATTTTGTCGCTTACAAATTGAGTCGTCATGTCGCTATGTATATCATACTGTGACGTCACGCCGAGCGCGCGGAAAGGCGGGCAGTTAAAGTATCCGTATCGGTATGATATTTTATTTTAGATTTTTATCATACTAAATTTTAATTTTTTGGAGCTGGATATTTTTTTACAATTATATAACGATGTTAGCTATTGTATAAAAAAAATAAAAAATCACGCAAATTCTCTATTTTGTCATAATATATCTGGACAAAGAGACGAACAGATTTCATACACATTAACAATTATTATTATAAAAACTCACGTGATGGTGGTGCGAGAGCGCGTGCCGCGCGTGGTGCGGCGCCATCAGCTCCAACGGAGCGCCGCGCGCCTGCGACGTTATTGCAATAGGTATATCAGAAAAACATAAGCATTCCTTCCAAGACCCATTTGTTTTTTTTACACAATATAGACTGCCATAGCCTTTCGTTTTAGAATTTGCCTACAAAATAATACCAACATACCGAAAAAATAATAATCGAGATGTACATCAGAAACTACTCATCGACCTATTTATGCACATTTCACACAAAATAAACCGCTATAATCTATCGTTATAAATAATTAAAAAAATAGAGATTCAAACATTTTTTTAGAAACGCTGACATCAGCAACACGCCGCCATTTTAACTTTGTTTCAAAGTAGAGGCGCACGCAAAACTAGTATGAATCAGCAACATACTCGTAGGGTGTGACGATGTCGCTTATACACATAAGGTATATAAAACTGGTACATATACAACAGGTAATGAATTTTACGTAGTATTCTATTTAATAACATAAGCTACGGCGGGTGTACCTCAGTGGCGAGCAACAGCGGCGCGTGGTGCAGGTCAGGCGCGGGCTGCAGCGGCGACAGCGCGCCCTCCCCGCTGCCCAGCATGTCTAGGCGACCGCCCTCCGCCCGCTGAAAGGTGGATCATAAATGAATAGATTATATACAAAAAATGATATTAAAAGGCGTCGTCTATATATTTGTTTGTTTGTTTGTCATAATTTCACGCCGAAGTTTTCAATTATGCCCCCCAAGTTTAAATGAGATTGACTGAGATTTGATGAGATTTAATGACATTTTACTGGAACACCCCCCCCCCCCCCCTTTCTCCCATTTTGGGCTCACGTAATTATTGTAAAATAAGAGACGGCGAAGAAGACGACGACATAATTGAAGCTAGAGCTTAAACAGAGTAAACACTCACCTGCGAGTTGATGTAGTGTGTGTGGGCGTGGGCGTGGTGCTGGTGGGGCGGCGACGCGAAGCCGCGCGGCGGCGGCGCGAACCCGCCGTGGTACTGCAGCCCGTGCGCATACACGCCGCCCATCTGCCGTGCATAAGGGGTTAGACACGCTGCACGCTTCACGTCGCGTGTTCGGGCGTGCGACGACGGATGTGACGTTTGGGATAAAGAACGATTGATACTATCATCATCATATAAATTGGGTGATTGAGACATATAATTTAGTCCATAAAACACTCTATTTTAGCCTTAAAACCCTGAATTATTTTCATCAATAGCAAAGTTGGCTATGACATCAATGAATAAGTGGGCAAGTGATTTAAAAGTAAATGACGTCACGAGTTGCTATTTTCATACAAAATGTATGGAGAAATCGCTTATTGACAACTCAAAGAATAAAAAGTAAATTAATTGGTGGTATCAACTACCCAAACGTGATTCAAACACATGTCAAACCAAAAGTTCTCTCCCGTTCACATCCTTCATCACAAACGTCCACAATTGGATACATCACCGTAGTACCAAAATTAACCATTATAAATAAAACTATTTTTTCGTAGATTATGTATATATTATGATTTTTGGTTCCGGTAGTTTCGAATGCTTTACAGCAATCATGGTCACGGGAAAAACGTCGGGAGCCAAAAATCAAAGTAAATCCGTGAAAAATCCGAAAACTCTTGTCTTCTGTACTAGTGATGTATCCAACATTACAGAGAAGAAGTAACAAAAAAAAACCGTAAACCAAAACACAAAATAGCTAATAAAGGCGCTTGTTGAATCGATGCTAAAAAGATTCGTCTCGTTCCTTTACAAAAGAAAAGTCTCTATGATGAATGTTATTAACATTACAAAAAAAAAACGTAAAATACAATACACAGATATACATATATAGCTATAGACTATAACGAAAATAGACATAATATGATTTTTTTTCGATTTAGATGAACATATATGTGTAATCAGCCCTTTTTTTAACGGCCCACACCTGGGCACAGGCTTCCCTACAATATGAGGGAAATCAGGTCATAGTCCACCACGCTGGCCAAGTGCGAGTTGGCGGACTTCACATGTCTTTCGAAAACTTGTTAGGTTCTCTCAGACATGCAGGTTTCCTCACGATGTTTTCCTTCACCGTAAGACTTAGGTAATCACTAATCATGTTAGAAATGATAAATATATTATGAAAATCAGAGGTGCGAGACCCGGTATTTGAACCCGCTTCACTCGCGTTGCCACTGGCCTACCACTGGCTGTGACATGTACAATGAATATGACTGCATAAGGCGACTTTCCTCTCCGTTTTTCGTTTTTGGTCAATAGTGCCTTATTGAATTAATGACAATTTTCAAAATTATCTTTTATCTCATGTAAGCCAAATTAGATCAAAATTTGTATAGTCAATACAAACTTTCAACATGTACGAGAATCGAACCCGTGACTTTTGACGTATTATGCCTTACTTTAATTTTTTTAACAATGACATGTACCTACACATAATATTAATAAAAAAAAACAGAAAAATGTAAACTATGACAAAACCAACATACAAAAAACAGAAGCGATAAAATACTGTAATCGAATTCTATTACACATATAGATACTCGTAATAATAGATAAGTGAAGCGCAAATCATAGGAATAATATCGGAACGAGATAAAACCCTTGAGCTGAGTCGTCACAACGAGCCTGCGCCGTGTTAATACCGCACCCGACACTTCACGAGGTTACCAGTACACATGTTATTTGACATTAAAACAGCATATCGTAGGAAACAGCCAAGTCTAATAATGAAAGCGACCAGCCAAATATTTTCGTTTGTCTCGTAACCAATCTACTAAATACCAAAGCTTGAGTTGCTAGCGGCAAAAATGGTAAATAAAGTGTGGCGAGGCCGTCGCTACAATCGCCCCGTATGGACTCGCGCTCGAGCGGCATCGGTCGACGAGCTCGCGGCGACGCGCTCTCATAGGCCGATGGCTTTCCTCAGCGTCGTCCTACACGGTGCGAAAGTTTACGATGGCCAAAAATTTTTTTGTCACGAAGAACACGGAGCACATTCACAGGGTATCGAATAGGAGATCGATGCATGCGGTACACGAATAATAAAAATATATAATATCTGAACGTGAGAGTTAGTCGTCGGAAAAAATATTTGGGAGGTCGCAATCGACCGGCACTAAGTAACTGTACTTTGGCCATAGATAGCACTGAGTTATTAAAAGTTAACAAAAAATGCATAATATGTGGTAAAGAGCAAATAACGCTAGATTTATTTCATCCCAGCAATCTAGGCCGGCCGAGTTACTTGCACCATAGACGTTTTGATACCGTTGCCAAAAAAAAAATACATCCCCAATTTTTGGTGACACATTCTTATAGGCAGCGCGATGCCAAAACGTTTATAGCTTCCGCAACTCGCCGGATCAGTATATACAGAACCAAACAGAATGAGCTGAGTGTGGCATGCTGTAAAACCTAAATCCGACGCCATAATATTTGATTCTAAAGATAATATAAAAAAAGTATATCCAAAAATGGCGCCGGAGCTCGGACAGTTCTTTTAAAAAAATTAAAATCGTGTACATTATTAAAATAAATAAAAAAATATATAAATCGGTTCGGAAGTGTAACATGAATAAAACATCGACAACTGAATGGCTATACCGGCTCTAAGCGTTCGCAATCGACCAATGGGAGAGTGGAACTCCGAGTCTCGTGACCTGATTGGTCGAGGCCGATGGCGATCGTTTGGAGGCAGCACAGATACCTATATGTCATCAAGCACTGTGCACTGAGTCTATGTATTACATAAAGTAAGGTATATAAGGTAAGTATGTGATGCACACGTCTATGCAGCCTACCGCCACCTCGCTACGTCACTGCGCCTAGCAGCCGCTCGGAACAATCCAAACCTAACGTATAATACGCTCGCATTGAAAATTAAGTACCGTACAAAAACGTGTCAAACGTGTAATGTAATAGAGCTCAGTTTGCAATGCGCAGTCAGACGGAAAAGCTAGAACGCTGACATGACAGGCTCGGCGGCGGTCCGCGGACGGCTCGCGAGTATATCTATCTACTCACTAAAAACTAGGCTTGGGATATTCTAGACCAATTCCGATCTTAAATTTACCGAAACTATGTATTATGTCGTAGAATAAAACAATATAAAACGTAAGCGTCGTCACATAAAAACTGCGGGTATTTCGAAATTGAAAGAACAATGTAAGAACAAAACGGGTGAGGGTCGCAACAGAACACATAAAAGCGTGTGTGGGAGGAGACGGACGCCTCCAGTGTCGTCGGGCGAGTCCGGTCGCTACGAGCGGTAGATAGATACACGGGAGGCGAGTGTGGACATCCTTACAGTATATAAACAGTGGGTAAAAATATTAGTGGGCCCGCTCCCGCACGCCATCTCGCCTGAGTTCGGGCGCTGCTCGACCGTCGGCAAGTCTGTGGCAAGTCTGTGGCTAGTCTGTGGCTAGTCTAGAATCGAGGTCTGACGCATTCGAGCAACTCCCGGTACATAATAAGTAAAGAACTCTTACAGAGAACGAGCGTAGAATGCGAGGCGCGGCGGGCGACCGCCCCGACCGTGGGGCCCGTGTGCGGGACCGTCGCCCGCCGCGCCACTACCGAAGCTTACATTATACAAGCGACATTTACATATTATCACATAGGATTAACACTAGAACCCTCCTCACCGCAAGTTACCAATATCAAAATATAATCTGGGCATGCATATCAGTCCGTGCTGGCAGACAGTGTGTACAGACGTACGAGCTATCGACCACATCGCGTGCCGTGACGTCCAGCGCAAGGAGACAAACCTCTAACAGTACACTACTACAAAACGTCCATCCGGCCTCCACGGCCACGCCACACTGACACGTCGGGGCACGACACGCCACGCGCGTGGCTCGACACGACCGTGGCCATGGAGCTCGGATTACATGAAGATGTAAATAAAATATACATTAGAACTCGTAAGAAAGTAGTCATTAGCCACAAAATTAACTTAATCTAAACGAATGCTCAAAGCGCCTCAGTGTTATGCGAGATGTACCGAATAGTTAGTGTTCAAGCGTCAGTACACCGGGCGCCTTGACGTCGAGCTCCGCGGACTAAGCAACACCAGACACCTTAAGCTGTAGGGACGAAGATGGGACCAAATTACAAAAAAATCCGACCCCGACGTGAATTTTCATTTTTCACCTTCCAATTTACTGCAATTATAGGGAGTGTTATATGTATATAAAAATTAACATCGAGTCGGCAGTTTGTTTATAAAAGGTGTATCGTAGAAGAGTCGATCAAGCCACAGGTCCAGCCACGCATAAGTACAGAGACCTTACTCTAGGTACACCAGATCTAACCTAACTCGGCGACAGCAAAGCGGCGCCCTCTGGTACGCGCATACACAAACGATGTAGCGGTGCAATGTGAGTCGGTGCATTGATCTAAAATCTCTTGCTTTACGTAAACAAAATCCAAAACCACGATTCGGTTAAGTCAACCGCCATGTTTCACGCCCCATCAGCGACCGTCTGGTCCTCCGCGCCGGATGGATTGTCAAATAGGCGGCTATCGTATTTGTTTAAACAAAGCGTGTATACAATACATTACAAAATGTTCTACCAAGCTAGAAGGGGTAATGGAAATTTCTAGAGATTCCAAATCAACGGTCTGTTGCATGCACGCGCCTCTAGTCCATGTGTTGTCTGTTTGTGTCGTGCTCTGTACTGTGTGGGGTATTTTGGTTTGCCTCTAAACCAAATTGCAATAGATAAAAAATATAATAGACGAATAAAGAAAATAAATAATGATTTAAATTGAAGGGGAAAAAGCTACTTTAGATATTTTGATTTGATATTTTTTTGAAGAACATATTTTAAGATGGTTTCGAAAAATTAAGAAATATTTAACTGACCCATAAATTTGTGGAAATAAATATGAATATGGTAAAAAAACACAAGAGATTTCAGAATAAAAGTGTACGAAAATAACAATTTCAATTTTGGGAGTTTTTGTTTTAAGAATAAACTGATATTTGTGGAGACATCATTATTCTAATAAAAATAATTGAAAGAATCCCGATTTCTTCTTTCGACAGGAGGCAATACCACAATCAAGTGTGAAAAGTGTCAGGGGTGTCATTGTCAGGTGATGTCAGGTGTCATGTGACATTGTCGGGTGGTGTCAGACGTGTGGTGTCGAATGTATCGTGTCAGGCCGCGGATCACTTAGTACCTGGTAGCGCAGATGCGCGTGCGGCAGCGCGGGCAGCACGGCCGGCCACAGCTCGCCCGCCACGCCCGCCACCTGCAGCGCCACGCTTGTACCTCGCGACCGCGCGGCTGCGCGACCACGCGACCACGCGACCGTACGACCACGCGACCGCGCGACCACGTGACGCGTGTGTCTCATATTGGACGGAACTTGAAACGTAGCTTTCATAGACTACACATATATCATTTTATTCATCACGCAGATGAAGAGGGTGGATAAAGACTGCATTTTTTTACCAATTTTTTTTTTAAATCCAGCCCGTTTCAGTTCCGCCCAATATTTTCTCATAAACGCGAGACTACATTTAATTAAAAATAAAATATCAACAAATAACTATCCCTCAATTTAAAAAAAAAAGAAGTTTCCACCAACTCGTTCAAACAATTTTTAAGAAATGATAGTCTCGCGATTCTTTTTTAATCTAACTTAGGTCTAAGTTTGACTTTACAATACATATATCCTTATTCTGAACTTAAATCCAGAAGATTCCAGAACTTAACATCTTCAAGTGTTTATGCTATGCCCAGATTGACAGTAAGTATATGACCCAAATTCTAATTAAATTATGAAAAATACGACCAAAACCAAAATTTTATTTATATGATGATTCCAATTTTAGTTATTTCAGTATTTTTGGTCATATTTTATATTAAATATATATATTTAATTATCATTATCTGTGTCTTATCTTACAGACTAAATATAAAATTTGAATGATCTAAATTTTAACATTGACATTTATAACTTTGTTTTTAATATTATTGTTCTGTACGAGTTAAAAAAAATATAATTATTGACAGTGTGTCGTGTACTTTCATAAATAAAAACGTTAACGTGTCAGTAAAAAAATCAATTAAAATCATGTGTCGCCATGAGTGTAAACTTAGAATGATCACGTCAGAATGGTTGAGAATAAAAAAAACAATAAAAAAAAACAATTTCCTCTGCAATAATAATAATTAATACAATTAAATCCATTAAAAAATATAAAAAGCACGGTTAAATTACAGTATAATACATAAAACCGAATATTAATACCTTTGACATTTTTGAAAAAAAAAATCAACTTAAAATGGTGGTACCATGTCGATTTCAAGATGGCGCTGACTTGTCATAATAAGATCTAAAATGACATAAAATCAACGCCATTTTGAATTCTCCTTGGATTTACCTACATATTTATCGATTCTTTAAACTAGTACAGAAAAGCAAATTTGACAGAACCTTCAGTTATACCAACCATCTATCTGTGACGAGCAAATAACAAGCGACAAACAGAACGTTCATTGTCGCAATCACGTTTATATGTCCATATATCATTTTTATATGTCCGAAAATTTGGAGTTTAACAGCCGCTTAATTAAATCGAGTTATTGTTAAAATTTCATATTTTTTTCATATTACATTATTACACAAATATAAAACTTTAACAAACTCAATGTAATAAAAATAAAACCTGTTAGACTTAAAATATCTGCCGTCCTGTAAAATTTATTTTGACATTTAGACATCTACATCATTATGGTTATGAGTAGACCCTAATCAGTAATTTAACCGCGCTCTCCCCTGATGGGGGGTATAAGGTCGAGGGGTCGTAGAGGTCGAGGGGTCGGGGTCGGAGGTCAAGGGGTCGTACCTGCGTGCGGGCGGCGTGCGCGGGGTGCGCGGGGTGGTCGCGGTGCGCGTGCGGCCAGCCCACGCCGCCGGACAGCGCGCTGAGGCGGGCGCCGCGGAGTGACATCTTTGGGGCGAGATAATTAGAACTTACTGTATTTTTTTAATAATTTTAAATAATAATAATCAAGATTATAAAAACATGTCAGCGTTTATACCGTTCGCGAAATTTTGTCTTTGCTCATGTTGTCGGCCAACCAATAAAAAGTCAAACACTGACGTTGACAGATGTCATGAATGATGTCAATTTTATATTTTTTTTATTTATTTTATTATTATTATTATAAATATATTGTAATATTGACAACTTCTGAATAATTTATCACGCTGAAGACCATCACGTTCATCCTAAACTCGAACATAATAGGAACACGTCCGTCTTCACGTTACATGCAAAATATGTAGCGTGAAAGTACCAGGACTACATAGCTGTATAGAATGTTGTTAGCTAATTTTACTAACGAAAAGAACGCCACCTTCATTATACACACAAGTACTAGGGCGTCATAAACAAAAGGAACTTTTCGGACATTTTACATTTACATCTGACACTATCCAAATCAATTCTCCCATAATATGCGCGAAAGAGCCTCAATAAAGAGAGAGATAGATATATCATAATAAAAAAACTATAATATCTCTATCTCTTCCATTCATACCATAATTACCAGGGTGTCATACACGATATAGAGCTCTTCCTAACATTTCATTCCTATAACTGAAACAACTTCAATTCTCACAAATGCATATTCTAAAGTATAGAAAGAGACAGATATATTATAATAAAGAACAATAGTATCTATGTGTCTCTCTCTTCGTTCCATACCTGATTGATATCCAACAGCAGCGGCGTGTGGTGCGCGTGCGGCAGGTGCGCGGGGTGCGCCGGGTGCGCCGGGTGCGGGTGCGGCGGGTGAGGGTGCGGGTGCGCCTGATGCGGGTGAGGGTGCGGGTGCGGCGGGTGCGGGTGCGGCGGGTGCTGGTCGAGCAGGCGCTCGTGCCACACGCCCGCGCCGTTCCCTGACACGTAGCGCACGCGACGCCTGGAAATTGAGACGAGTTAAGACATTAGTATTTGCGCTTGGAAAAAAAATGAAGCGGGTTCAAATCCCGGGCCTCGCACCTCTGAAATTTTCATCCGCGAGTCATTTTCATCACGATTACCACTTGCCTTACGATGAAGATAAACATCGTGAGGAGACCTGCATGTCTCTGAGAGAATCTATTAAGTTTTCTAACATACGAAGTGTGTCAACCCGCATCGCATTGTGCGAACATCCCAGTAGTGGGACTTTAATAGGGCAAAAAATAGGGAACTATTATAAAAAACTACCAACATCTTATGTAGCTGTCAATAAATAAGCTATAAAATGCAAAAAAAACTTTTTCAAATCGATCTCGTAGTACTGAAGATTGGGTCGTTCAAATAAACTTAACTCTTTAGGTTTATATATTTGCATAGATTGTATGTATATAGTGTAGTGTCACTCACGGTGGCTGGTAGTGGTGTCTGGGCGTCCGCCTCTCGACGGGCGGCGCTGCCACTGACACGTTGCTTTCACCTGCAAAGACGTCACACACTTATATTACATATGCGAAACTCACAGAGTGAGTAAGAGAGAAAATGAGAGTGTGTGTGAGAGAGCGAGTGAGAGAGAGATAATGAATGAGTATATTTGTCACTTTTATACGCTATAATGGCTCAACATAGAGTGAAATTTTAATAAAGAACCACTATATATATAATGTATATGCTATCTTCCATTTTCAGTAGTTGGTTCAAAAAAATAGTCAGTCAGTGAAAGAAGTCATTTCGGATTATTATTAAATACATATATATGAGAAAGTTTGTACGTTACAAACGTATTTATGTTTATTAATGTATTTATGTTTCTTACTCCTTTAGTGCTTAAATAGACTATGAGCTGAAGTAACACATAGGCTACTGTTTGGCCCGACCGAAGCCAGGGAACCCAGGTAACTGAAATTGGTCAAGACATCTCCAAAAACCTCGAAAAATATACCAAAATCTCGTCAATCAAATCAAATGAATCAAATACATATTTTTCCAAATAACAACAATACAGAATATTGTCAGAAACCATGAAAACAGACTTGTATCTTATAATACTTTCTTAAAACGCGAACATTTAACATTTTAAATAAAACTATCTTTTGGGATGTTTTCGCGAATTTATTTTGGTTTTTGCTTCCCGACGTTTCAATGCTTTCCACTTTATAGCAATCATGGTCACGGGAGAGACTGATCGGAAATCCGCGAAAAAACCCCGATTAGATAGTATTATTTGAAATAACTTGTATCTAATAATAATGACCCACTTACCAGAGGACAAATGTCTAGAGATCCGCCGCCTCTTCCTGGTGGGGCTGTCTCCGGGCTTGCTGGACAGCTCTCCGTCGGACGAGCCCGCGTTGCTGACCACCGACTCCACCAGCGGCGCCGAGCCCTCCAACGGGTTTGTGTCCTGCAAAGGATATTGCTACACGATTTTGTGTAGAATTTCTCTTTTTCCTTCTAAAAATCTTATTGAGAAACAAAATGGCGATAGTAGGAAACTGCAGGACGTTAGTGGATATCCCGATTGTCCACCAAAGTTTCTCTCTCTCTCAATTATTTAAGTATTATTTTAATATACCTAGAATTTCGGTTTTTGGCAATTCTTTCACGATAAACTAACGTCCCACCTTCAGGTAAGAATCCGTAAAAACATTTCTTTTCCCATACAAAAAGTGGTCTATGTAACCCTAGTAACTGAAATTCCTCGGGATAGAATCTAATATCAAGCAAATTTCGAAAAATATTTTCAAATCACAAATGGACTCTTTAGTATAATTTAAAGGTTAAACTATAGATATAATTTATTCGCTTAATACTAGAAAATTAAAAAACCAAATTTTTTATGCATAACAAAATAGAGGCTGTTCTAATTAGTGAAACAGCACAAGCCGGTTGGTTTAGCGCGAACACGAATTATGCAAAAATATTCAATGTTAAATAATAAAATGTATGGTAATATATGCGCCTGCTCTAGAGCTTTTAAGTGCTAATAATAATAAACGAACAGTTATCTATCTATAAGCTCACATTAAATAATTATAAAAGTTGTAATAAATATGTATAATAATTCAGCCCTTTTTAGCACCCCACTCACTGCTGGGCGCGGGCCACCCTTCAATACGAGGGCTAACTTCAATCAGGTCTCAGTGCACCACGCTGGACAAGTGCGGTTAGCGGACTTCGTGAGGAAACCTGCATGCCTGAGAGAACCTAATAAGTTGTCGAAAAACATTTGAAGTCCGCCAACCCGCACTTGGCCAGCGTGGTGGACTATGGCCTGATGCCCCTCGTATTGAAGGGACGTCCACCCCCAGCAATGGGCGTCAATTACCATCCTTTGCGTTGCGCAGTCGGTTTAAAAGGATTCACATTATATACACATTTTGTATGCAAAAGTACACACCATGTGATGATGATGTGGCGCGTGGTGCAGATGTGGCGACTCTGCCGACGGACCCGCTCCGGCGCCCGGGCTCACTCGTAATTCTGAAACAATAAAATCAATACGTTAAAATTATATAAAACAACATTTCTTCTAATTATGCATTAAGTCTAAAATAATATTTAAAGAGATTATAAAAGTTCGTCAGCAGTAACCTCTGGAAATGCTGATCAGATTTTAGTATTTGGCACAACAATTTGACACGATAAAACTTAAGCTAAGTTCTGTCCAAAAATTTAACCTTTTATCCCAAAAAAAAAACCATTCCCACTACCCACAGGATAGATGACTGAAATTGTTTTTTTATCTGATCAAAACGAAAGGAAGCGTAGAAACCCCATACAATTATTTCGAGATTCAGTTGAAAAGTGGCTATCCCGAAAAGTATATTAAGTACTAACCCATTTCACAGTGTCTATTACACAGGTAGTGGGTTCGATATACTCTAAAGCACTGTTATCATTCTAATTGTAAGAGTGGGGATAAAACTAAGCAAAGTCGATAGTTGGCAGAGCTCCACCCATTGTTGCATGTAGGTTCAATTTTGTAGAGTGCCAGTGGCGGAACTTACTCGTAGCCTCAAATGTAGGAAGAAGACTACGTTGTATAAACCGACACGTCATAGTGCATGTTAAAAACTCAAAATAGGTTGTATATTTTAAAATAAATAAATACTATTTAAATATGTAAAAAAATTAAAGAATATATATTGTCAGTATAGACTAAGTATACAAAAAACCAGCGACTCAACCTCGCTTCGTCCCTAGTTACGTTTTAACGTATAGTATAGATTTCTCAAAGATGAGCTATTTTCCCGCAGTAAAAAGTATCCTGTGCGTTGAATCGGGTACCCAGCTATAATCATCAACAAAACCTGTACTGTGGTTTTTCCGTGATGCATTCCCAGAGAGACAGACAAAAATTCAAAAAACTATAGATACAGCCTCTGTATCGATAATAATAACTATTTCAATAAGATTTTCCAATTTTATTAAAAAAATTTTTTTCCAAACAATTTCATTATATGTGTAGAAAGAAGATATAAATGTATTGCTGATGTCATATTTCTTTTATTGAAAGAGTAGTATAAACAATTTTAGATTTATTAGAAGTCATTTGTACATAAATTTGGCCCTTCAGTACGTATACTCGTATATATTTCAGTACGTATGTAGTCTTTGCTTTAATGGGGCAAAGAGAGAGAAGACATAGCGTTTTCTCGCTCCTTTCACCGAATACCAACAGTGCCGAAACAAAGCGCATTAGTTAGCCATTTTTAAAGGTCACATCTTTTATCTTAACTGGATCAGGAAAAACATACAATATATAAACAAAACATGCATCACGCACGACATTCACGGACCAGACGTCTGACGTGCCCGTTAGTCACATTTCGACGCTCGCCTACGAGTGTTGCCAGACGGCAGATATCACACTTTTGGTGTCACGTTCTTGTTGTTTCATTAATACAATATTCTTCAAATCTTCACTATAATATATACCTAAAATAAAATTCCAACTGAGTCGAATCTGTATATTATATATTTTCTTGGAAAATATTATTGAAATAGTCATTATTAATTATTATCGATACAGAGGCCGGATCTATAGTTTTTAGAAGTTTTACTTTTCTGCCTGTCTGTCTGTCACCCCATCATGGGAAAACACTGGAGGGAGAAAATATCTCATCTCTGAGAAATCTATACTAAAAGTTAAAACGTAAGTAGGGACGAACCCGAGAGGAGTTAGGGTAAGTCGCTAGTACACTTATAAGTGTACCGACACGACAATGTTGCCAGATTGGGTTTTTGAAGTGAAACTTCCGTGTGCGCGCCATGACAGGAAAAAATACATTGGCGTTACGATTGCTCTAACTTTGTGCGTAGGTAATGTTTGTAAGAACAATAGCTTTGACACATCTAAAACCTTAAGTCGCTTCCGCGAATTGCTGTAATGCATTCGAAACGTCGGGAACCAAAAATAAAAATAAATCCGCGAAATAATCCGAAAAGATAGTTATATTTAAAAATGTCAAACATTCGCGTAAATCTAAGAAAGTATTACAAATTAAATTTTTATTTAGTAGAGACATCACCGAGAGAAACCGAAGAAAACACGACGGAGTAACTGAAAGGCATCGCAGGCGGAGGGCGAGACTCATGGCGACCAGCCCAGTTTAGCATAAGTTGCGCAAGCGCAGAGAAAGCGTGCACAACACCACCGTACGCGGGCACCGCGCGAATTCACTATTACCGCTTTTGTACGAATGTAACACTCTTGACGCAACACAAAAAGTGCGACCTCAAATGAAATTATACGTCATTTACGACGATTGTAGTTTATACACAAATAGTACAAACAATAAACGGGGCGTTAGTTAGGATTTCGTGCCCGAAGGATGCCAGCGGGATCCTTTAGGTAGATTAGGATTTTAGCCCATTAGGTAGAGAGTTGAAATTTTCACAGAGTATGTTTTTATTGCCGCTATAACTACAAATAGTAAAAAACCAACATGGCAAATTTCAAAATGGCCGCCATGAAAATTAAAAAAATAACGATTAGTAACATAGTGTTATATTATATCTTATACGATGGTACGGAACCTAATTTTTAGTCATATAATTCGAAAATTCTAATTTTGGATTTGTCCTGGTTCGAAATTAAGCAACACAATATATGAGCAAAATATATCACATAAACATATCCCATACACCCTACCCTTAACTGACGCCAACCAACCCAACAAGCCGAGTGTATCCCATACAATCACGTCCAGGGTCGCTCTCGAGAAGAAATCGTGAGCTCGACGCAGCCTCTTTTGTTAGGTAAGATTTCGACCTTTTTAATTTTATGAAAAGATCTCTAATATGTACTAATAAAATGATCCCAGAATAAACCGGACGTGAAAGTACAGGGTTCCGTAGGCTATTTAGGTCGTTTCTATATATATCTTTATATATATAATTCTTCTGTGAGTGTGTATGTCACTGAACTTCTCTCAAACGACTGGACCGATTTTGATGAAATTTTTTGTGTGTGTTCAAGGGGATCTGGGAATGGTTTAGATTCACAATTTTGTCCAAAAAGTTTGAAATTTTCAAATTAAAGACGTGTAGACAGGACAACGTCTGTCGGGTCCGCTAGTTTATCTCTATAATTCTTTGTTAACAAACTTAAATCATTCTTCTGATTTAACTATATGTATCTATCTATACATATCAATACTAATATTATAAATTTGAAAGTGTTTGTTTGTTTATTTGTCTGTCCCTCTTTAACGTTGAAACGGAGTGAAGGATTGGCGTGATTTTTTGTGTAGAGATAGTTGGAGGGCTGGAGAGTGACATAGGCTACTTTTTACCGCGGGAGATTATCTCATTCCCACGGGAAAACACGTTATATAATATGTATATAGTCTATTTACTCCATATTTACCCTTAAAACGTACCTAGGGACGAACCCGAGCGAAACGAGGGTAAATCGCTAGTAATAAATAAATACATAATATTATAATAAAATTCTAACAAGTCGAATCTGGACATTAAATATTTTTTTGGAAAATATTATTGACATAGACGTTATTATCGTATACAAATCGTATAATATACAGAGGCCGAATCTATAGTTTTTAGAATTTTTGTCCGTCTGTCTGTCTGTCGTGTCTGTCTTGGAACGCATCACGATAAAACCACTGGACAGATTTTATAAAGCACTAGCAACTTTTTGGCATCATTTTTAATATTTTCGCCAGTAATGAAACTTATAACTAGAATGTAAGAAGTCTATTTAAGAAGAAACCAACTCGCTAAACCGTAGTAACCAACAAGAGATATTGTAGTTGCTATTAATTTTTATCAGGCGTTATTTTTGAATAAATATTACTTTATTCTACTCAACCAGCTTATACCTATAGTGATTCCGCTTCTGCCTTAGATCCTATTTATTGAGGAAGGCTATAGTCTATTTTTTTACATCACAGTACGATCAATGGGCGCGAAATTCTACAACGCGAGCGGAGGTGAAGTGATAGTATAAAGGATAGAGCACACGGGTGTACCTGTTCGGCGGCGCTCCGAGGGCCCGGCGCGGCGCTCGGCGCGACGCGACCCGCCCGCACCGCCGCCTGTCCCAAACGTTACATTATCTATACATACATATAAGCAGAATTAGAACGTCTGTATGTGGCTTCATAGTAAACTATTTAAACTAGCAACGCTCGGGAGCGTCCGTAGGCGCTTTACAGTAACCTATATATTACTCCAACTACTAATATATCTATTTACTAAATTTTATCCTAATCCGTTCAGCCGTTTCAGTGTGAACAAGTAACAAACATACTCATACACTCCCACAAATACAAATTTTTGCATTTATACCTAGTCCGATACCCGGGTGTATGTCTCACTCCGCTTTACGTCTAAACTTGTATGTGTAAGGGTCCGTTCGAATGAATACTAAAACGAAATTAAAACGAAAACCGAAGTTGCTCAGCCAAAAACATTGCGCGTTACCTAACAATTTAACTGCAGTTACTTTTAATAACCCATAATTAGGGAATGACCGAGATACAAATTGTGAACTTTTAGCGACGTGTACATACTATTTATATCGTGTGTTTCTTACATTTTTAGAATTATTATGTACGATAAATACCTTTTTTAATATCACAATGCTCATTTGTTTCAACTTATCTTGTCATCCACTGAGCCAACTTTAACGAAATTTTTACTGGATAAAAATGGCCAAAATTCTTTATTTTATTTTATTTTTTTTCTCGATGCGATAAAATTTAGTAGGTAATTAAAAAAAAAAGTATCTTCCTCAAAGTTACAGCTTAAAATACCTATGGATTTTTAAGGTCGCTTAGAATTTATGAACATTATTAAGCATTGTCTTCTGATGTTTCCTAGCGAATTTATAAAAATCTCGAGCAACCCCTAAAAAAATTGTTTTCGAGCTGATCTTTAAACAGAACTCTTAAAGCCTGTGTATGTCACTGAACTCCTTCTAAACGGCTGAACTGATTTTGATGAAATGTATGCGTGGATCCCTGGATAGTTTAGATTGACAACTGGACCTAGTAGGTGGCGCTGCAGTTCTAGGATTATGATGAATACCGAATATGGTGAAGACCATAATATTCGGGCAGAACAACGTCTGTCGGGTCTTAATACAAATGCTATAATTCGACAGTTAGAAGAGTAACTGTTAAGTTTCTCTAGATTTCTTCTCAGCAGAACTGATTTTCGAACTGGTGATAGCTTGTTCACGGACCGACTGACGCTCATTAAATTAAATAACGGTTCAAACGTAACAAAAATCTAATTTACATCCCATTTCAAAGGCGAAAGTGTCTTATGCTATGGAGTCTGTACGAAGTGACGATTGGGTTTTTTTTCAGAGATATTTGACTACATACTATAGACATACGCGTTTCCAGCAGAATACTAGTTAAATAGCTTAATAGAAAAGAGTGAACAAAATAACAATAATAATTTACATTACAACTAAAAACATATCGACTACAAAAGCATTTTAAAAGTATTTATTTGGTCCTATTGAAATTATTTTTATTTTAAAAATTATTTGAGACCACGAATGGTGATATCTATTATTAAAAAAGTGCGTGTGTGTGTGCGCGCATTCACACACGGTAGAAGTTAAACTTCAGAAGAGTCACCTACGAGAGAATGAGATGAATATACAGTATCAGGAGTAGGATTATTATAAGGTTTATTTTTTTAATAATATTTTTACCAAATTTAAAAGTTATTTTACATTTTATTTGACATAAATATATATTTGTCAGACAATAACAACGGTTACCACGGCAACAGCCAACATGGCAACTTATTCTATCCCATTTTGTCGCCGGCCTAATCCTATATATTTATGTGTTGTCTCTTTCTCGTGTCCCATTTCCGTTTCATCGAGTTTCAAATCACAACGATTCTAAAGAAGTTTCACTTCGAAAAGTCGGTTATGACCTTTTGCTTTCAAAGTCGGTTAATAAACTAAGATTAGTTTTAACTCAATCAACCAAACTTACGATCGTGTATGAGCTGAGCCACCAAAACCCCACATGTTACGTTGGATTATCGGATCGGGGAAATCCTAGAAATGCCCAATCTAGACATATGTATGTAGATATCGTAACATTTTCGTAACATATTCGTTTGACAATATGTACTTTTAAATATACGAAATCCGTTATCTTCCCTCGCCTTAGTCTAATAGATAATTTTCATGTATAGAATACGAGTTAAAACTAAATTTTAAATTTTTACAAGCTTTTATTTTACGTTCAAACTAGTAATCTGTTTTTGACAATAATGTTAAGAGAAGCCAAGCGCACAAGATATGCTGCCACTAAGAATTTCTTAACAAAAGAAAAAACCCAAAAAGTAAAAAATCTGTTTTTGACAAAAACCGTAATTTGCCGAACCCGGGATCGATCCGTGTACCACCGAAACGCCAGTCGTACATACTATCCACTAAACCAACAAGCCAGTTTGATTTAGACAATATAGTATTATTTATTATAGTGCCATGGCGCTAATTTGATTTGACTGCGGAAACTAGACAAGTACATAGTAGATTAGACTACGAGTATAATAAATAAAAGCTTGTGTTTTTAAGTTTATTTGGTTTTAATTAAAAAAAAATTGGTTTGGTTTCGTATTTAACCCGTTTTTAACGTCCCACTGCTGGGCACGAGCCTTCAGTATGAGGGGGATCAGGCCATAGTCCACCTCGCTGGCCAAGTGCGGGCGGACTGAGCATATCTTTCGAAAACTTTTTAAGTTCTCTCAGACTTACAGGTTTCCTCACGATGTTTTCTTTCACCGTACGACAAGTGGTGATCATGTTGGAAATGATGCGCACATGAAAATATCAGGGGTACGACCCGAGATTTGAACGCGCTTCACTCAGTTACCCAAGCGAGGGCGTTACCACTGGGCTACCACTGCCTTTGCATTGACTTGAATTTGCAAATATTAATAATTTTATACAGAAAATAAAGGTTATTATGATGTTTCCTTTTTATTTTTCTAGTTTTTTTAAAGTAAAAATATCCAATGTTTGTTTCTTTTACCAAACACATTATTCGCTACATTAGCCAAGTTATTTATTATTAATATTTACCGGTTAAAAGCACATATTACTCTGACCATACTATATATAACATGTGTGTATGTACGTATGTAAGAGGTGAGACTACTGACCGACACTCAATCTCCTCTGGTCGTGGTGGTGCGGGTGCCGCTTGGCGGGCGCGGGCGGCGGGGACTGCGCCACGCAGGCCTCCTTCGGGCTCCCTGCACTGCTGCCATCGCTGAAACAACACATGTAGTATAAATAATAATAATAATCCTTTATTGTACACCCAAAAAGAAAATATACAAAATATAGGAGAATGTACAAGAGGCGGCAATATCGTTCCTTATTTAATACTAATATTATAAAGAGGTAAAGTTTGTGAGTTTGTGACGTTGTAGGGGGTAATCTCTGGATCTACTGAACCGATTTAGGTGGCATTTGGTAAGAAGATAGTTTGAGACCCTGGGAAGGACATAGGATACTTTTTATCCTGGAAATAATCCCTTAAGGGGGTGAAAATTAGGGTGAAAGTTTGTATTGGGAAGCAAGGTAGGGACGAACCTGAGCGAAGCGAGGGTGAGTCGCTAGTAATTTATATTGTACACTTTTTCGTTTCATTAAAAGTAGCAGTTCACTAAAAAGATATGAATAAGAGCATTGAAGTTTATACGAAAAAAATATAAAAAAGGAAGGTTAAAGCACTTATAATTTTAATTGCCAATATCAAACAAAACGAACGAAGTTGCGGCGGTGGTGACTGTTAGTACACATATGAATTATATTTTGGGCAATTTCTTCTATCCTATAAGCTACCTAACCCTACCTAAGCAACCCATTATTTTTGTACAAAAAACGGGATATTTACCATGTTTTTCACTCATTTTTATGGATTTCCGACATTTACGCTCTGTTGCAAGCGCCATGGTCACGGGCACACTACCATGATCATTAAATAACAATTATGTATTTAAATAAATTTTTTTTTGGGACACAGCACCATCTAGTTCCATGGTAAGCTACGAGGCTTGTGTTATGGATACCAGATAGTTGATACACTACACATATATAACTTTAAATACATGCATATTATAAATATAAACATCTATGACTGAAGTACAAACATTCGTGTTCATCACACAAATGAATGCCACAGCAAGTAGGATCACTACAAACTGAGCCAAACGTGTCGAATTTTAAAAAGTATAATCAACCCTGGCCCTAAATTAGACCAACCTAAAATCAAAACTAGCAATCCCACTAATAAGCTACTTTAAAACGAATTAGACTATCAAAAAAGCTGAAGCTTTCCGAGATGGGCGTGAGCAAGAAACAAAATGCAACGTCATTAGCCGCATAACAGTCCATTACAAAGGCGTTGCGGAGTTTAGCCGCAGAGAGCTGCCGGAGACATGGCACTTGACAAGATGCCAGCGCGCAACGAATTAGCTTTGGACCGCAGAATCCCGCTACAGCTAGAGTTATCTTTTTACGCTAATCAAGCAGAACAAAAGTTATGAAAAACTGGCTGACTTTTAACAATATTTCGATGTAATAGAATAAAAACATTCGCATAATTTTTACTATTACTTTTTGGCATATATTTTGGACTTTCGTTTTGTTATATATTATTTTCTGTAACACTGAGTTCTAGTTCATGAAGGCTAGGAGTTAGGGCTTTACATACAATATGATACCCTTTAGAAACTGTAAAATGTCATGGGAAGTAATTGATGTAGTAGTATGATTCTGCCGTTGTTCTGGACCACGTGGAAGATGGGCGAACCAATACAGACCATTTCGTATTTATAATCTACCATATTAAAAGTTAAATTATTGAGAATTAATTTTTATTAAAAGTTTTTGTATTTTTTGTCAAAAATGAGATATTTTCCCGCGGTAAAAAGTATATATGTTGGTCAGGATAACCAGCTATCACCATACCAAATTTCATCAAAATCCCTCCAGTGGTTTTTCTGTGATGCGGGAACAGACAGACAGACAAGACGAAAATTCTAAAAACTATAGATTCGGCCTCTGTATCGATAATAATGTCTATTTCAATAAGATTTCCCAAAAAATTTCAATGTACAGTTTCGGCTTAGTTACAATTTTATTATATGTATATATATTTTGTAAAGGAATGTCATGTCATGCAGTTGTCTACGTATCAACAACAGGTCATCCATCCTAAAGTATTTATGTATATATGTATGTCCGATTCTATGTTCCTTCGTGAAACGGCTAAACCAATTTTAATGGTTGACACGTCATTATTACGTACAGTCAATCACTCGTGCCCCAAATTTCAATAAGACCCAATTCAACTTGTAGATACTTCTCATACATTTAGAGCGTTAGCATTCAGTATTCAAAAGATTATCGATCAATAAACACCACAGAAAAGGCACTTTAAGCCGTCTTGACTTTGCCAATGTATGTAGGTACACTGTACAGTGCCTTCGACGATGACCTTTCGTCGTCGACGAGGCCAGTGTACATTATCGCTTACATATCTTTTATATTTCAGACGACACGTTTTGCTCAGTTTGTAATTATACTTGCTGTACCAACGGTCGCGGATTCGAGTTCCGCTGGGGGAATTCATTTGTGTGATTTGTTCAAAACATTTAACGTGTATGTTTAATCGCGCACTAAGAACGTATTGAATTATTTTGATCAAACATAACTGCCACTTCAATCGGTCACGTGAACTTAGACACAGCTTCAGTTATTTGTTCCACGGGCTGATATATATTATATACCTAAAGAATTGGTCACGTTCGGCCGTTAGACTAAATAAAGCCAGGCACGTGGACGAACCCACAGAGTACTAAATAAATGCAATATCTGATCATATTAGTTGGAAAAAACCCCAAAATAAACGAGCCAAAAAGAAATACAATATACATATAATAGAAATTTATAAAATCACGACCGAAGCGCAAATATTGTTATATATTACATAGGTATATTGTATATAACTCTTTTTTGCCCGCGGCTTCGCTCGCGTGATAAACGGTTCGTTGAAGGGTAGCCAGCCTTTGTAAATAAAACTTTTCGGATTTTTCCGCGGATTTATTTAGATTTTTGGTTCCCGACGTTTCGAATGCTTTACAGCAATCATGGTCACGGGAGAGACTGAGGTGTTACATGTCTCAAAGGTATAGTTGTTACAGACAGCCTACCCATAATTAACAAAATGAAAATTGCACCAATTACCTTACAACATTTTTTAATTTTAAACATTTTTATAATTTTAATTAGTTTTATAATTATGGAATATTGTTTATTTAATTTTTGCTGTTATTATTATAATTATTACAATTTTAAAAATATTAATTAGTAATCTATATTTAGTGTTGCCATTACTATATTTATAACCATAAAGAAAAATATGAAATATAGTATTAATCATTTAAGCCATATAATTGTTCTACGAGTATTTGTAATTTAAAAAGTTAAAATTAATTACGGATAATAATTTTAATTTAGTTTGCTATCATTTAAAAAGACAAATTACTTTTCATTTTGTTATTCGTGGGTAGGCTGTCTGTAACAACTATACCTTCGAGACATGTAACACCTCAGTCTCTCCCGTGACCATGATTGCTGTAAAGCATTCGAAACGTCGGGATCCAAAAATCTAAATAAACCCGCGATAAAATCCGAAAAGATAGTTTTATTTAAAATTTCAAATATTCGCATAAATCTAAGAAAATATAATGGGTACCGTATGTGTGATGGCAAGATACATTCTTATGTCGTTGTTAAATTTTATCAAAATCAGTTCGGCGGTTAAAGCGTGAAAAGATAACAAACAGATCTACTTTCACAAATATAATATTAGTATGGATAAGCCAATCAGAGGAAGCCTCACAAATCGATATACGTTCACATAATAAACAAAGAAACAAAGAGATGATGTGACGTCACGCGTTGTGTCATCATCACCGACGGTGTTGTCGAGGAGCGCCGCGGTTGAGAAAGGTCTGTTGCTTTACGACCGCTGGCATTTCACCAAATTGATTGTATTTCAGCAAAACTGTACTCAAATTGATGTACTATCGAAGAGACCTGAACGTGTCCCAGAGCAATTTAGAATTTTACTAATATTAAAAACGTGAAAGTATAGATAGGTGTTTGGATGTTTGTTACTCAAATACGCCAGAACGGCTGAACGAATCTGAATGAAATTTAGCACTGAGACAGATTATAGTCTGGAATAGCACACAGGCTTCTTTTTATCCCGGAAAAATGTATGGTTCCCGTGGGATAGATTATATTATATAGGATTTATTATATCAATAAATATAGTATTGCAAGTAAGATCTCAACCTCTTTAAAGTATAAATTCCAATTTACTGGTGGAAATTATTTGATATTCATCATTCACTTTGATGTATAGCCTACATATTATTTATTAAAAATACCTTGTAATTTAGTTTATGTGTACTAGCTAGGTACGTTTTAAACGGTGAATATGAAACGAGAATCTTTGATATATTCGTGAAATTATCTTATAGCTTATAAAAAAAAACAATGTCCAGTTCAGTATAACACTATAAATATATTTTTTAATGTCGGTCAATAAAGCTACTTGTTCATAACGTAATATATGAGTATGGTTTTTGTCATCATTTCAACAGCTAATTTAACTTCTTAACTAATATTATAAGCGAAAATTAATTTTGTTGATAGTTTGTTACTTTTTACGCCTCACGTTGTCGCAATCGAGATGTAATTTGGCACGCACGTGGCGTATGACTTGAAGTTTGATTTAAGCTGTTTTCAACCGACTTCAAAAAGGAGGAGGTTCTCAATTCGACTGTATGTTTCTTTTTTTTTTAATGTTTGTTACCTTAGAACTCCGTCATTTATTAACCGATTTGGACAATTTTTGTTTTGTTTGAAAGGGTATACTTCCAGATTGGTCCCATTTAAATTTCAAAAAAAAATACCACCCCTAAGGGTGGAAAAACAACTAATGATGAATTTAACCTACTTCTAATTGTCATATTGACTTGAAACTTTGCAAGTATTTCTATTTCCGTTGATAGTACAGTGGTTCAGTGTTGTTCAACTGATCTGATGGCAAGGCCAGAAGGTGGATAGGTGGAACTCTTCAACGGCTAATAGTAGATACTTTGAGTTTGGGCTTATTTTGTTTGATTTGACAAGCCTAACACGTTAGAATTCTTACTTTGCTACTACTGTCTACACTAAAAAGGGAAAAATAAAAACTTTTTAACAAAAAAATAAAAACCGACTTCAAACAAAAGCACTAAAAAGTAAAAAATAACTGATTGGTAGTTTTCATTTACTATACATACCTAATCAAATATTTTCGAAGTCGGTGTGCTTTGGCTAAGTAATTAAGGCCTACCTATTAAATACATACCTAATTAAATATTTTCGAAATCGGTGCCAGCCCATACAAAGCAAAGCACACCGACTTCGAAAATATTTGATTAGGTATGTATAGTAAATGAAAACTACCAATCAGTTATTTTTTACTTTTTAGTGCTTTTGTTTGAAGTCGGTTTTTATTTTTTTGTTAAAAAGTTTTTATTTAACATATTTATAAGAAGTACACATTTCGTCTACATATATATTTTTTGTGTATATTTAACGCGAAACCTCAAAAACTAAATATAAATGTCAAAACTTCTGGTGGAACTTTTAAAGTCGAATTAGAACTTTTTTTTGTATATATTCATTATTATTCCAACAGTGATTTCCTTAGAATAAATAAACATACCAAATAAATAAATATGTTGGAACATTAACACACAGCACCATCTAGTCCCATGGTAAGCTACGACGCTTGTGTTATGGACACCAGATAGTTGATACACTACACAATATATATTACTTTATATACATACATATAATAAATATAAACACCCATGATTGGAGTACCTACCAACATTCGTGCTCATCACACAAATCAATACCCCCAGCGGGACTCGAACCCGCGACCGCTGGCGCAGCAAGTAGGATCACAACAAATTGAGCCAAACATGTCGTCCATAATATGTAATAAAATAAACATGGTTTTAGTCCATATGTTCACCATTAATTAAGCATGATTGAGAATCGAGTGTCGCCTGTACTTATACCATACTATAGTAGTTCTTAAGAAATATTGCTGTACCTCACTAGCTATACATACTCGTACATATATATCTACATGGTCATTACGGTCGACCCAAAATCTCGCGGGAGTCGTACCGTGTCTTATAAATTACTATCGTATTCCTGCGGCTCCGCTCGCGTCCATTAAACCATTAATCACCAACATATCATATATACTAAAACCTTCTCCGAAACACGTAAAAAGAGTAAAAAGTAGCCTATGTCACTGTCCAGCTCTTTAAATATCTCCACACAAAAACTCACGTCAATCCGTCACTATGTTTCAAAGAGAAAGACGGACAGACAAACAAACAAACTTTCACATTTATAATATTAATATGGATGTACATATCTAGGGACAGGGACGCACTCGATCAAAGCGAGGATAACTCAGTCGCTAGTCTATACTTACATATAATAAAATTGTAACTATGCCGAATCTGTACATTAGATATTTTTTGGAAAATCTTATTGAAATATACATTATTATCGATACAGAGGCCGAATCCTTAGTTTTTAGAATTTTTGACTGTCTGTCTGTCTGTCTGTTACCGCATCACAGAAAAACCACTGGAAGGATTTTGATGAAATTTGGTATGATGATAGCTGGTTATCCGGTTCAACATATAGGATACTTTTTATCGCAAGAAAATATCTCATTTCTGAGAAAAAATACAAAAACTGCAATGTAAGAGTATACTAATATGTAAAACCTAAGAATTTGGTTTTTGGTCATCTGAACGCGGGCGGAGCCGCGGGCAATGCTAACGCTTAATAAAAATAACAATAAATTGTATTAGTTGTTCAAAATATATAAGCCTCGTCCCGCGTGCCCTTGGCCAGAGCTAGCTCTGTCATGCAGCAATGAACCTGTAGAGGACATTGCCTCATTATGCCGTATATTTTTGTAATGCAAATATAATACGCAGATTTTTAAAATTAAAATATAATTTAAAATTTAGAAAGTCAGTAAGCCTTTTTCGCTTGTTCTAATTATAAAATACTGGCAGAACTACAAAAACACTCTAATATGGTAGTTTTCATTCAAACTTTCGTCCGCTATTTTACCCCCTTATGGGGTGAATTTCGAAAAATGCTAAAACACGTATTTAATTAATTGTATTGAAGAGCATTTATACCAAGTTTCAAGTAATTCTGATCATGAATATTTTTTTGGCTTGTATTATAACATGTTTTCCCGTGGGAATTAGATAACCTCCCGTGGTAAAAAGTAGCCTATGTCACTCTCCAGCCCTCCAACTATCTCCACACAAAACATCACGCCAATCCGCCAAGTCGTTTCGACGTGAAAGAAAGACAAACCAACAAACACACTTTCACATTTATAATATTAGTATGGATTTGCATGTTTTTATATTATCGATCAATTGATAGATGACCTTTAACCGAATGCCAAACTATTTCATTTTATAAAAATGTATTCACTAAATTGTGTAAAACGTAAAATTATGCAAATTATATAGCTTTTTTTTTTCACTTATACCTAAGGCCAAACTTAAAAGCAAAACCTTATCTAAATATAAAAAAAAATCCAAATCGTTAGAGCCGTTTCCGAGATACATGAAAAAATTTTGCTACTAATTTATTATTATAATTTATCTACACTAATATTATAAAGAGGTAAAGTTTGTGATATTGTGAGTTTGTGACTTTGTAGAGGGTAATCTCTGGATCTACTGAACCGATTTAGATTAAATTTAGTAAGATATTTTGAGACTCTGGGAAGGACATAGAATACTTTTTGTGCCGGAAATCATCCCTTAAGGGGTCGAAAATGGGGATGAAAATTTATATAGGGAAGCAAGCTAGGGACAAACCCGAGCGAAGCGAGGGTGAGTCGCTAGTAAGAAATACGTTTAAGATGTTTTTTTTTTAAATAATTTTACACAAACGTCAATATTAAAACGATACATTAATATTTTTGATACAGATTGACATTTATTGAATTAATTCTTGTTCTCGCTGACCCTATCCATGCTCTCACTGCCACTGTCGCACACATCCTGCTCAACTTCTCTCGCGAGAGTTGACTTGCGACAGACGTGTCGGTGTCGGACACTAGAGTCGTAAGTGTGGAGAAAGCTCGCGCCACAATTAATTCGACCGTCCTGTTATACCGTAACTTGGCCCTCACCGGTCTGCGCACAACTCGCTAAAGGAACGAGAGTACTGCACATATGTATGTAACATATATTATACTCGTACGTTACACATTCGCTGTAGAAAGCTGATAAGTATTTCGTGCAATTTTTCATTTATTTATTATATTTTAATCCTTTTTTATTATCTATATTCAAGTATATATAAAAAACAATAACCGTTCGTTAGTCTCGCTAAAACTCAAAAACGGCTGGACCGATTTGAATAATTGGGTGTGTTAGGGGTGGTTTAAGTTTAAAAAAATAGTAGAAAACCAAAAAAAAACATGAAAAATCGAATCTACGTACATACCTATATAATACATAGTCTGTCTATTCCATACTAACTGTTAAAACGTACCTAGGGATGGACCCGAGTGAAGCGCGGGTGAGTCGCTAGTTTTAAATAAAATTATCTTTTAAGATTTTTGCGCGTATTTATTAATTATTTTTATTTTTTGTTTCAATAGTTGTTACAGACACTACCCCCGCCCACAATATTTGTAAAACAACAGAAACTTTTTTATTAGCTTTCCTAGATGTAAACTAGCGACTTCGGTTCATGTTTTCATAACATAGTTAATCTATACCTACTAATATAATTATAAATAGATAAAGTTTGTGAGATTGTGCGTTTATGACGTTGTAGGAGGTAATCACTGGATCTACTGAAACGATTAAGATAAAATTTGGTAAGAAGATAATTTGAGACCCTGGGAAGGACATACGATACTTTTTATCCCGGAAATCATCCCTTAAGGGGGTGAAAATCGGGACGAAAGTTTGTATAGGAAATAAACCTAGGGACGAACCCGAGCGAAGCGAGGGTGAGTAGCAGATGAAAATTGATATTTTTAACAACCCTTGACATTTGACAGCATTTCCGTTTACAATCAATGGCCGGTGGCATACTTTATAATTTTTACACTGTGGTCCGTGTATGCAGAGGAAGAGGCACAGTGCGTAAACCCGCATGAGATATCAAATGATAACATGGCCGATGCGGCACTGACGACGCGTCACGTGACCTTGCATGATTCTCGCATTTATTCCGTGTACGCAAGGTCGAAATTACCGGAGCGATGCAACTTAGATTTAGAGATATGATTGCTAAAGTTTATCACGCGGCTCTCCTCTTCAGTTACTACCATCATGAATGCGAATGTATGTAATTTTAGTATAGAAATAACATGGATTGTCTGCCTCGATTTCTGTTAAACTATCTTTTCGGATTTTTTCGCGGATTTTTTTTGATTTTTGTTTCCCGACGTTTCGAATGCTTTACAGCAATCAGCGTTAGCAACATAAGTAGGTATATAATCTGTATATAAATTACAAAGTAACAAAAAAAATATTATTCTGAGAATACTTGGCGTAAATTAGTATCAACATCATTGTGTTATCTGCATACGAAAAAAAAATGTTGGGACGTTAACACACATCACGATCTAGTTCCATAGCAAGCTACGAGGCCTGTGTTATGGATACCAGATAGTTGATACACTACACATATATAACATTAAATACATACATATTATACATATAAGCACCCATGACTGGAGTACAAACATTAGTGCTCATCACACAAATGAATGCACCCAAAGGGGCTCGAACTCGCACCCGCTGGCAATGCAAGTAAGGTCACTACAAACTGAGCCAAACGTGTCGTCATCAAAAAGGTTTTATTTTTATTTTTTAATAACTTCTTTCTGCTTTTCCTCCCAATTCCTACCACAAACATACCTGTCCAGGATCAGAAAAATGCTGTACCAGTATGAGAAGTACCAGAAATTTTCCATCACCATCCCTGAGCGCGTCTACGGCGAGGGGATGCGGTCATTGATCCCGAAGATTTAGGGTACAACTCTAATCAGTTGCACACAAACAGGACATTTAACACAATGGCTTAGAGTTCAAAATGAATTTAAAACAAATATTTAAGGAATGTAAACGAAACACGCTACGATAATAGCTCGTATTACTTTCGAAGTAAGGTACAAATTATCGCAGCACAAGGGCTGTGGTAGTTGAAATATACACCATATCTAAAGCAAATATTGTCATTTTTAACATTGCACCCTAACTCCTACGCATTAGGGTGCTAATTCGGGTGTCAGAAAAATAAATTAACAATTAAAAAGCAAAGGCAAAGCAAAATATACTTTAAACCTTAAAATGTAAAGGAAAAATTCCATACAAAGACGTAATGCCTGCAAAAACGTGATAGCGGCAAATGAACCGACCACAGCCAATTTACATCTTGCGTTTCTTTCGCACGTATACAAATGAATGTTGACAGAAAGAGACAAGTGATCATATCAAAAACAATCGTACGATGCGTACGAATATGACTTTAAGTAGTATGGAATTAAGGTTTATTTTGGTTCGCCACGTGTAAGAGCAAGTTATCTCGAACGAAGGCTGTTCACGTTTCCTGCTTTGGTGTACCAAAACATTCGGAGCCACTCTCTAGTATATTTACAACTTTTTCGTCCTTACTACACCGTTGCGTCAACACAAACCTCGCCATAAAGCCACAAAATTATTATATGCTATATATAAGTATTAATTATACAAAATACAAATGTTATAAAATAGAAGAGATTGGAATAATCAAGATATGAGCGGAATCCATCTATACATATAATAAAATTGTAACTGAGCCGAATCTGTACATTAAATAATTTTTGGAAAATCTTATTGAAATAGACATTATTATTGATACAGAGGCCGAATCTATAGTTTTTAGAATTTTTGTCTATCTGTTACCGCATCACGGAAAAACTACTGGAGGGATTTTGATGAAATTTGGTATAGTAACAGCTGGTTATCCAGGTCAACATATAGGATACTTTTTACCGCGGGAAAATGGCTCATTTCAGTAAAAAAATACAAAAACTGCAATGGTAAACCTATTGCCCGCGGCTCCGCCCGCGTTCCGATGACCAAAAACCAAATTCTTAGGTTTTACATATTAGTATACTCTTACATTGCAGTTCTTGTATTTTTTCTCAAAAATGAGATATTTTCCCACGGTAAAAAGTATCCTATATGTTGACCCGGATAACCAGCTATCACCATACCAAATTTCATCAAAATCCCTTCAGTGGTTTTTCTGTGATGCGGTAACAGACAGACAGGCAAAAATTCTAAAAACTATAGATTCGGCCTCTGTATCGATAATAATGTCTATTTAATAAGATTTTCCAAAAAATATTTAATGTGCAGATTCGGCTTAGTTACAATTTTATTATATGTATAGCTAGTATTAATAGGATTTATCACATTTCTATTAGCTTCACTTGTAACTAAGTACGTAATCACATCTTGACCTACTTCTACTTGTGGTATCGATTTGAAACTTATCATGTTAAATTTGTATGACAATCTCGCTTGGGAAATCACGTGAAGCGGGTTCAAGTCCCGGATCTCGCACTTCTGATATTTTCATGTGCAAAACATTTGTGAGAGAACCTAGCAAGTTTTCGAAAGACATTAAATCCGCCAACCCACATGTGGCCATGGTGGTGGAAAATGCTATGGCCCGATCCTCACATTGGGAGGAGGCCCGTGTCCAGCAGTAGGACGTTAAAAAGGGATGAATGCAATACAATAATTTGATACCATCGAACTAATTTAAAGATGGAGTCAGGATGTGAATACTTAGATTCGTTTTAACTACTATCATACAGTTAGTCTTAAGCTACACTTAAAAAAAAACAATTTACCAAATTAGACCGAAATTCCAGAGATTAGGACGTGCAGACAAACAAACAAAGTTATACTCTTTAGCATCACAGTGCAGCTTTTGGAAGGGGTACTTCGCGTTATGCACAACTACTCGAGCTAAGACGCGAGTAATAACTATTTTCAATCAATCAAATCAAAAAAGTCAATTTTTACAGTCTTCCTCCATATATAATACTTTAACTTTGCCAGAGCTCATACTCCTCTCTACGCGCAATATGCTTAAAAGTTAAAATGCAGTATAAATTACAAAGTTTTATCACGTATTACCATATTAATATTATGGAAGACTAGCGACTCACCCTCGCTTCGATCGAGTTCTTCCCTAGCTTCCCAATACAAACTTTCATCCCCATTTTCATCTCCTTAAGGTATGTCCTTTCCAGGGCCTCAAACTATCTTCTTACCAAATTTCATCTAAATCGGTTCAGTAGATCCAGAGATTACCCCCTACAACGTCACTAACTCACAAACTTTCTCTCTATAAAATACTAATTTGGGCTGATTTTCCATACAAACTTTTACCCCCATTTTCATCCCCTTAAGAAATGATTTCCAGAATAAAAAATATCCTAGGTCCTTCCCAGGGTCTCAAACTACCTTCTTACCAAATTTCATCTAAATCAGTCCATTAATTTTTGAGTTTATTCGTTACAAACATACAAAAATACAAATCTTTTCTCTTTATAATAGTAGTGTAGATATTGTATCTGTCTATCAAAGCTCAAAAAAAAGCTCTCATTTGACACTAAAACAATCACATTAGCCCGCCGAGTACATAGTAAGTAATTAAATAGCAGTGCACGATAGGAAGGCATCTAGACCGAGGTACTCTATGCATCTACACGTGTATACTGTTGCGTCATAGCGCGTGGGGCGTTGCGAAGCACTGACTCGTCATAGTGAAATAGAAAACTTGTTGTTATTAGTATACAGGTTCGATTCTCCTACAGATAAGCTTTTGCAATATAATCGTTTAAATAAAGCTATCTTTCGGTTACTCTCGTGGTTATACTTGATTTTTGTTTTCATAACGCTTCGAGTAATTGCAACAAACATTGTCACTGGAGAGACTAAGGTTCGCGTCTCAAAAGTTATTATCATTATAATACAGAATATCTAGCGAGTGTTGCTATAGTTTTAAAATATGAAATTATTTGTGTTTTGTTTTCAATTATTATTATATTTGTAAATATTTTTTTTTATGTTTGCTATGAAAGGCATTCTTAGCGTTGAAAACAAAAAAATCAAAATAAAACAGCTAACAAGTTTGAAAAAAAAGTGTCATAAAAATGCACATTAATTTTCTACAGTAAAGCTATGGTACACACGTCATCGTCTTCACGAGGAATATTCCAATGGTTCTTGTTGAAAGATAATATAGTTCCATGATTAGAAGCACTAAAATAAATACTAAGTAAAAAAAACTAATACTTTGCGAAAAAAATTATTTGTCTCATTATACCTACCAAATTTTGTTCTTAAAACTTGTTCTTATTATACCAAAAGTATATACCAACACTTTCAAACAAAACAAAAATTGTCCACATCGGTTAAATAAATGACGAAGTTCTGAGGTAACAAACAGAAAAAAAAAACATACAGCCGAATTGAGAACCTTCTCCTTTTTGAAGAAGTCGGTTGAAAATTTAAAAGTACTCAGTATCTTTTTGCTATTCATTATGAGTACAGATTAGGAAATACATACATATCATATGATGGCGACGCTCTAAATAGTAACACGTGTGTGAGCTAATGTTGCCACACAGAGGACACGGGAGGTCTAGTTGCCAGCAGTTAGTTATACCAATGTTGACATTGGAAACTCCCCAAAATGTCATTAAATGCGAAATTCTTGTCTAAATCGGTAGTAAACTAAGGAGCTGATGAATGCAATTAGGCAGAACTAGATAATGTCGTTGGTTTTGCCCTAACTAACCCTTCATAATCCTTACCAATATTAAAAATTCAAAAGCAACAAAGTAATCAGTATAGTATTGAGAAACTTCAGATTTATGCGGATAGGGTTCATCCTTAGTTACATTTTAACGCTCAGTATAGATTTCCCAGACATGAAACATTTCCTCGCAGTAAAAAGTATCCTTATATGTTTACGCGGATAACCAGCTATCATCATACCAAATTTTGTCAAAATCAGTCCAGTGGTGTTCACTATTTTACTGTCCTATCAGGTGCTTCATTCGTGAAAAAGTAAGTGCGTCATTGGGAACCAACACTCATCAACCATCGTCCCAGATTCGGGGGAAAATGGATTTGAGTCACTATTGTATTCAGCCCGTTTTAACGTCCCATTGCAGGGCACGGGCCTCCCTTCAGTACGAGGGGGATCAGGCCATAGTCCACCACGCTGGCCAAGTGCGGGTTGGCGGACTTCACATGTCTTTTTGAAAACTTACTAGATTCTCTCAGACATGCAAGTTTCCTCACGATGTTTTCCTTCACCGTTAAGAGAAGTGGTAATAACGTTGGAAATGATTCGCACATGAAAATATCAGAGGCGCGAAACCTGGGATTTGAACTCGCTTCACTCGGTTTCCCAAACGTGCGTGTCACCACTGGGCTACTAGTGCCTTAGAGTGCCTGAGTCACTATACTACACCAAAATACCTGCAAGAGATACAGATTGAAGTTTTACATGTATTTGTTCAAAAATATATTTTTTTAAATATGCTTTAATTAGTTATTTTGTGTAAAAAATCTTGGAAGCAAAATTAAATGTATTTTAATCTATTCATATCAATTTGAAACTTAGTAAGTGAAATTCTAATGATAAATTAAAAAAATGATAACGATGCCCGGTGATCAAATGATGAAATCAGCAGAGAGATAGGCCTCCTAAGGCTACTAGCAAAAACCTTCGAGTTTGGACTCATTTAATTTGTTTTGACGAGATTTGAATAACAAATTTTTTTACTAGGTAGTGTTCGCTCAGTGGTCGAAAATCGAAATTCGTCTTCGAAAATTAAAAACAAAACATACTTTACATTTACTTATCTATATTATAAACGAATTATTCCATATTTTTTATGGGTACCACAAAAAAAAACTATTTATATACATATAGAGTAGTACCTACTTATAGTATTTTAGTTGCCAACGGTACCTAAAACCTGCCACCCTACGCCCTACGTCCTAGCCACTTAGGCTATTGACGAGGCCCCTAGTGTGCTATAGGCACATCTGTATGTCTGGTAGCACGCAGAGGGCAGAACGATCTCTGTACGCATTTTGCGTCACCCAACACGTATCGTTGCGTTGAAGACTTCATGTCATGAATTTATTTACAACTTATATAAAATCGGCTATGATTGAATATAGAAAGCAAAGAAATTTTGATTTTTACTGTTCTAATGTAGGACAGGTGAAGCCAACATTTGATAACGACAATTTTATGTTAGATACACTAATTTAGCGACATATTTATATATATTTAAAAAAAGTGTGTGTGCATGCAATTCACTCACGGAATAACTTCTTTAGCAAATATTGCAATTAAATTAAAACAAATCAATAATTAAATAAGGCATATTACAATCATATATTGATAGAATATTATATACGGAAAGAATATATTATATATTTGTCAGACGATAACAACGGTTACCATGGCAACAATTACATGGCAGTCATAACAGCTTTTATTTAATTTATGCATATTCAACCCACAGTTATAAATATTTATTTTTATTGTATGTAATAAGTTTAGTTTCTTTTTAACAAGTTTAAAAGTTATTTTACATTATATTTAACATATGTTACATAACATATTATTCAGTATTATTTTTGACTTCCTGTGTAATGTATTCTATCTCATTCTCTCGCCGGCTTAATCCTATATATTTATGTGTTTGTCTCTTTCTCATGACGCATTTCCGTTTCATCGAGTTTCAAATCACAACGATTCTACAAAAGTTTCACTTCAAAAATAAAAAATAAAAACCGACTGCTGAGCTAAAAAGATGAGAACAAGTTAACGAAGAAGAAACATAGTATTATTCAATTTAGTAAGGGACAAGATATCCAATTAGCTAGCACAAAAACTACCTTCTGTCCTAAAAATATATGTTTTAAAAAGTAATTACGAAAAAAATAGCTGCCGTTATTATTACAAAATACAAAGAAAAATTTTTCAAGTTAAGGTGACTTGGAACAATTATAGATTTAAAACACCTTTTCAAACACGCGCTTCATAAATACGACGTTAGTATTTTAGAACAAAACTAGCGACTCACCCTTTTCATTTTTTTTTATTTCGTCCCCAGGTATATTTTAATTTTTTTGAACGGAACCCTAATTCTTTTACTGAAATAAAAGTAGCCTAAGTTACTCCTTATAACATCAACTACCTGCCAGTGAAAGTCCCGTCAAAATCGGCCGAGCTGTTTCGGAGATTAGCCGGAACAAACAGACAGGCAGACAAAAAATTTTATAATTGTGTTTTTCTAATAAATACCGTATATAATTCCATATGCATTTAGTAAAAAGCTGTTGTTTTGACATTACAAACAGACACTTCAATTTTATTTATATATGTATATTGTATAGATATTGCAAGAATTGCCAAGCAAAAATTTTTATTATTTTGTTAGATTTTCATAGCTTCAATTCAAACTCGATACTAGCTTAACTCGAATTTACAACAATTATGTATTAGAATCGTGTTATCAAGCCGCTCATGACGGCTGATAGTGTACACGCTCGTACAGCAACACGTGTCGAATTTTATCGATAAAATAGTATATTTTACCTTTTCCTGGCACTGTTTTAATAACTTGTTAGAAACTCAAGTTGAAATGCAAGTTGTCAAGTACAAGCAAAAATATTTCAATATACAGTTAAAACCGTTCACGACGACATCGTTTAGAACAACACATCGGTTATATTGACCAAAATCAAAGGTCCCGGCTGAATGCTATATGACCGCCTTATTAAAAATATTGCTTTTTACGACATTGCTTATTACGAAATACCTCTTTAAGCGACCACATTTAACTAATATCTTCGGCGAATTGTATCTGTTAGAACGACTAGCTGTATTGTAAGCAATTTGAATAGGTAACAGTATCCACATCTGGCCCTCGGGGGCTCAGCATAATGGTCAATGGCTATTAAGATCGCAAAAGTAAACAAAAACTTGTCGAGTTTAGGGTCTTTTGTAATTCTTAGAAACAAAATACACGTACATGCAGTATAATCAAAACCCGCTTCTTCATATCTCTTCAGTCAGTTTCTTCCTTATCTGTACATGAGACGCACCAAATCATATAGTCGAGTTATTTGTGAAAATTTTAACATGTCGCAAAGAAAAAGAAAACAAATTAATATCGAGGAAAAATCGCATATTATATCAAAGCTAGTGAGCTGAATTCCAAACAAGGACTTGGCAAAAGAATATGGTGTATCACACTCGACAATGTCAACCATTTGGAAAGAGAGGGAAAAAATTCAAACCATTTATGACAGCAATTTTTTGAAAATGAAATGAGCCAGAACAACGAAGCATATGAAGATTGAGGAAGTTTTGTTAAAGTGGTTTAAATATCAAAGGACAAATAATGTGCCAATAAAAGGGACCTATTCTTCAACAAAAAGCAAACGATTTTGCTTAGCGTTTTGGTGAAGATTTCGTTTGCTCTCTCGTTCTCTATATGTAGGTACACATACAATACCACTTAATAAAAAAACACTTTGTACCTAGAAAACATTACCGGCTGCTACGACTATCGGTTTTTACGACCAAATATGAGTGGTCCCTTCGATGTCGTTATAACAGATTTTGACTGTATTGTACACCTAGAAGGAAATCGAACGTGCACCGAGAAGCACAGTAAATAATTCTATTTATGTCAATATTGTATATGCGACTTTATGTGTGTATGTCTGTTATTTATTCACAATGAAAGAAAAAAAGGTAGACTTATTTGGATGAATTTTAGTACATCTATGACCTAAAATAACAAGTGTTAGGCGACTGCTAGGCAAAGCTAGTTATAGACAAAGCTAAATATTATTATTATATGTATGTAAAAAAAATATATATATATTTCTATTTCCGCAAACGCCTCTAATTCCTCAACAAAACGAAGCTCTACACTGTAGCTAATCTGTGCGAGAGGGCGCACGTGTGTGTGCGTGACGTCACCGTGTTTGTAAACCGTAGCACCAACTGTTCAGTGAACTGCGAACAAATATAGATCGTACGCAGCTATAAATAGAATTGAGTTTCGAGTGGCGTCTACTTGGATACCCTAGCAAAACAAAGAAGTGGTAAGCTGACTCTCAAGTACAATAGAGATGATTTTCCCGTAAATGTTGCTCGAGCACTTTGTTCCGTGACTCACAATAGCCTTGTTGAAGGCTTTGGTTTCGTCACGCGATTTTCGCATTTATTGCTATATAGTGAGGGACTCACGGTTGAGGCATTGCAGGTTATGTGCGTGGAGTAATGAAAATAGTATATTTATAATGGACGAAGGCAGTTCTGCGTAACTGCGCACGGCGGAGGCTGTATCTGTTGATACTTCAAAAACAAATGACGACACGTTTGGCTCAGTTGGTAGTGACCCTACTTGCTGTGCCAGCGGTCGAGGGTTCGAGTCCCGCTGGGGGCATCCATTTGTGTGATGAGCACGAATGTTGGTAGGTACTCCAGTCATGGGTGTTTATATGTATAATATGTATGTATTTAATGTTATATATGTGTAGTGTATCAACTATCTGGTATCCATAACACAAGCCTCGTAGCTTACCATGGAACTGGATGGTGCTGTGTGTTAATGTCCCAACATTTATTTATTATTATTTATTTATTTAATATTATACGTGAACTCTTATAGACTCTTTCGTATAACATTTTTTTTTAATAATAACTGTATTTATTTAAGGCAGTGGTAGCCCAGTAGTAACGCACTCGCTTGGGAAACCGAGTGAAGCGGGTTCAAATCCCGGGTCTTGCACCTCTGATATTTTCGCCTGCGAATCATTTCTGACATGATTACCGCTTTAGTGGAGGTGGAGGAGGTATATGGAGGGAGCCATCTTGAAAACAGTTTCACTAACAAAAATTTATATTACTATTCTTTATGATAAAAATATGATTAATGTGAGACATCGCAATAACTTTATAATGAGGTCAGGGAAAATCTGGCCGTGGCTGTGGCTAGTTACTTTGTCCTCTAACATTTACCACCTAAAACACACAGCACCACCTGGTTCCATGGTAAGCTACGAGGCCTGTGTTATGGATACCAGATAATTGATACACTACACATACAACCCGCGACCGCTGGCACAGTAACTATTTCAATAAGATTTTCCAAAAAAATATTTCATGTACAGATTGGACTCAGACTTTTATTATACATATGTAAAGATTTCTTTCTATTTTATATATAGCAAAGAAAATCAAACGAAAATAAAATAATTAACTAAACTCAGATCTAGCTTAGAATTGAGGACTTCTTCCTATCAAAACCTATAATACTTCAAAAATTCTTAACATGTGGATGAATAAGACTTCAATCTATTGGAGACATACGATGATTCCGAACATCGCTTGCTTCCTTAACAAAAACCTCGTACTTTCTATAACCATCAGCCTACGTCTAGAACAAAGACGTGTCTGAGGCATTAGTTTTAAAAGAAAAAAAAACAAGTAAAACTGTAGACAAGGCTCTAGCAAGATGCATTCCTTTTAATATCTCGCAGACAATATCCCACGACGGAGGCCGCCGCCACCGCCGCAATAAGACGCTTTGTGTCTGCCTTCTCTCACGGAATTGTAAGGCGATTGTTTCCCTGCTTTCTGCCATTATTTTTAGACTCGAATTTTAATTTTGCTTGCGATTCTTCCAACTCACATACAAGCCAGATGGCGAACGATAGTGAGGATGGCGAGGTTAAGTTTTAGTTATGAGTACGTTTAAAAACCATGCAAATGAAACTTAAAAATAATCCATTTTCGATCCGTGAGTCGCATTTTTTTAGGGTTCCGTACTCGAAGGGTGGAGACGGAATCCTATTATTAAGCCCCAGTAAAAGTCATATTAATAAAAATTACATGTACGATGTTACGGAACCCTTCGTGTGCGAATTCGACTCGCACTTGACCGATTTTTTTTTGCTATAATGCCTAGCAGTGGGACGTTAAAAAAGGGCTGAATACCAACGGTAATAAGAAATATTAAAGGCCGATAGGTTATTGGGACCCGCCCTAAGCCTGAGAATATCGAAGATACCAATACCAATAGTATATTAATAACGCAAAACATGTAAATGGCACAATGTTATAAATTACAATTGAACATAAATTACACACTCCTCACGCACAACCTACTATCCACAGGTCCCTAATCAGCAAATGAATCACTTGATTGGGAAACATGGAACAATGGGCGGCTTGCAGGCGGCGAGACTTGAGAGGCCCACGCGGCGGTGGAGCCAACAGTAACTAGGTGGAAGACGAATCAAACTAACACATTTTTGATAAAACATTGATTGATTGATTGCGTTTGACTAGAACTTCGAAAAAAAAAATGACTCAAGCAAAAATTTTGCAGAACTATGGACTTCACCTTAAAATATTCTGGATGCAATCACGTCACAAGAAGATGTGTTATCTGCTATATAACACAACTAACAAAACTCACAGCTTCACTCGCGCTAAAACTATAAAAAAACATCTAAAAAGTTTGTATACTTTTTGTTATAAACTTTCATCCCCTACTTTACCCCCTTATTACAGGATGAATTTCGAAAAACGCTAAAACACGTGTTTATTTAATTGTATTGAAGAGTATTAATACTGAGTTTCAAGTATGTAATTCTAATCAGAAATAAATCTTTGGATGGTATTATAACGTGTTTTCCTGCACGAATGAGATGATCTCCCGCGATAAAAAGTAACCTACATCACTCTCCAGCTCTTTAACTATCTTCACACCAAAAAATCACGCCAATCCGTCGTTCAGGTCCGACGTGAAAGAAAGACAAACAAACACACAAAAAAACACACTTTCACATTTATAATATTAATGTGGATTTACGATATCATTATGTTTGAATTCAGTTCGATCACTACTTTATCAGTCATTTGTAGTCCATTTCAGCTATAAAGATACAAATCAGAATAGTGTATAGGTTATTTTACAATTGTACAAATTGGGTTTAAATTTTTGTCTCATTCGACAAGAAAATCCTATATAAGGTCACACACACACGTTATTGGTACGCTACGCGGTCAGCAAGTCTCGTATACGTCGAGGAATTTAATTACTGAGCGTTATGTCCAAAGTGTTCGGACATTTTTATGGCCCATTACAAATTATTTCGTTATAAGTAGTGGCACAGAAGATCAACTAATTTCGTAGTAAGTAAATAAATAAATATGTTGGAACATTAACAAACAGCAGCATCTAGTTCCATGGTAAGCTACGAGGCCTGTGTTATGGATACCAGATAGTTGATACACTACACCACATAACTTTAAATATAAAACCATGACTGTAATACGAACATTCGTGCTTATCACACAAGTGAATGCCCCCAGCGGGACTCGAACCCGCGACCGCTGGCACAGCAAGTACGGACACTACAAACTGAGCCGTCAAGTAATAACCAAGCCAAACCAATCAAGATAAGCCAAGTATTAAATACAAATGCTCAACCGCATCTATACTTTTCATTCTGACTACTGATATCACGGCTGGTGGTAAGCTAATGGACGGCGCCTTGACGCAACAACTTTAGTGGACTAAAAACTAAATCAACACAATGCACCAAAATGTTTTTTAAGAAGAAATCTAATCCGAGAATTATCCTATTTAATAATAAAAGTACCTGGGCCACCTAGAGTCGCTCGGAGGTTTTGGTTAAAATGTACAATTTTCTTTAAAAAAAAACTAAAAACTTGAATGAATACAAAAAAATTATACCTTTATATCCGACCGGGATTCGAATCCGGACACTTTTTCAATCTTGCGCCTTGGCCGCTTGACCATGATGTTCATATCCATATATATACAAGATTATATATATATATATATATATATATATATATATATATATATATATATATATATACAAGATTTGCTCGTTTAAATATATTAGATAAATGCGAAAGTTTGTGAGTATGTATGGATGTCTAGATGTATGGCTGTTTGTTACTCTTTCACGCAAAAACTACTGAATGGATTTTAATCAAACTTTACAATAATAAAACCATCATACATCAGATTATTATTGATTTTCTAGAATTTTAAAATTTAAAATTGGCGAACCCGAACGAAGCAAGGGTGAGCCGCTAGTAAGTTATAAAAGTACCAGATGTCACTTATAAAATAGTCATCCTTCAATAAAACCTGTCTTCACGATGACTAAACAAATTCTTACTTCAGAAATTTCAAAAATTGGTTCTAAACACATTAAAGCAAAGTAAATCTTACGACACAGAGAATTTATGTACGTGGAAGGTGCCAATGGTGAAATATCGAATTTCATACATTATAGCTGGCTTATCTGCTGCTGGATCGGCCACGAGTCGGCCGAAACGAACCTGGCATCTGATCAACAACTAAATCAAAAATATTTGGCAACTTTTGCAATTTTTAAAACCAATATTTTTCCAATAATGTATATATTCTAAAACAATTTATTATAGAACTCACTCTCGTTCCGCTCGGGTTCGTCCGTAGGTACGTTTTAACGGTTAGTATCGATTTTTCTGAGATGAGATATTTTCCCGCAGTAAAAAGTATCCTATATGTTGACCCGTATAACCAGCTATCATCATACTAAATTTCATCAAAATCTGTCCAGAGGTTTTTTCATGGTGCGTTCCCAGACAGAGCAAAAATTTTAAAAACTATAGATTCGGCGTTTATTACATGTATAGATGTATAGATATAGATAAAAATTATTTGACGTTTGCCGTTCCTTTGTACTTTTGTGTCTTTTGTCGCTGAATGTACATAACAGAAAACGCTGGCTTCATAAAAAAACCTCAAACTCGTGACCTCCGTCCAAGTACATTCGTTGCCATTGAGTGTAATCTACTGATAATAAAATATATTTTATCTGCAATGGACTATGTAAAATAAAGAAATCTATACATATAATAAAATTGTAACAAAGCCAAATCTGTACATTAAATATTTTTGGAAAATCTTATTGAAATAAACATTATTATCGATACAGAGGTCGAAACCATAGTTTTTAGATTTTTTGTCTGTCTATTACCGCATCACAGAAAAGCCACTAGAAGGATTTTGATGAAATTTGGTATGATGATAGCTGGTTATCCGGGTCAACATGTAGGATACTTTTTTTTACTGCGGAAAAATATCTCATCTCTGAGAAATCTATACTATCCGTTAAAACGCACCGAGGGACGAACCCGAGCGGAGTGTGGGTGAGTCGCTAGTTTAGCATAAATCAATCTCTAATCCTAGTTCGGCCAGGAAATAATGAAACAATCCAATATACTTATACTATCAGTTCTTCAGAGATATAATATGTACGTGTGATCTCAGACCTCAGACCTGTGGCATCTCACCTATAAAATCTCTTTAAACTGATAATGGACATAGGTATAATTTATTCTTAGACCTACTTTTCAAATCTTGTAGTAACACTTCGGTTTATACGACGAGGTAGCAAAAAAACTGGTCAAACTAAGTCGACCTACTGACGACATTTTATTCTAAACTTGAACGCGTCTACTTCGCGTACGATAGTAACTAAGAGACAAAGTGAGACGCTACAACCTGTTAAATCTTTAACACGCCTGTATTAGCACTTAATATATATTTACATACTTATGAAATATATTATAAATCACGAATGTTGGGTGTTTATATCTATACCTACAGATAATCAAAATTGAAGTGTCTGTTTGTAATGTAAAAATAACAGCTTTTTACTGAATGCATATGAAATTATATACGGTATGTACTTATAAGAAAAACACAATTTTTATTTTTTTTTGTCTGTCTGTTTGTTCCGGCTAATCTCCGAAACGAGTGGACTGATTTTGACGAGACTTTCACTGGCAGATACCTGATGTTTTAAGGAGTAACTTAGGCTTTTATTTTAGAAAAAGAATTAGGGGTCCGCTCAAAAACATTATTTATATAAAAGTTATATACATAATATGTGTAGTGTATCAACTATCTGGTATTCATAACGCAAGCCTTGTAGCTTACCATGAAACTAGATGGTGCTGTGTGTTAATGTCCCAACATATTTTTTTTTATTTCATGACAGGATTAATACCTGTCTAAATCTAGTACTTAAAAATCACTTACTATACTTATTGAGCTATTATTAAACATAGCCATGTACGCAAGGACAGAAATATGTTCGAATAGATTAAGTTTCGCTTGGTTATCGTTGTTGTTAATTGTTTAAAAACATGCTAAGAAGTTTAAAACTCAGGAATTATTAAATTGGATTTGAACCCGTACTAGAATCAAGGCCACCCCGTTTACAGAGATCATAAACGCACTCGTAAAGTTAGAGGTTGTTATACGTTTTCTCGACCTCGTAACGCCTACCTACCTATTGGCAAAAAAAAATCATTTTATCTGTAGATTAATTTATCGTCAGAGCATATTATAGGATATATACTGTACTAGTGACGCACCCTCGCTTCGCTAGGGTTCGTCCCTAGGTTGCTTCTCCATGCAAACTTTCATCCCCAATTTACACCCCCTTAAGGAATGATTTCTGGGATAAAAATTATCCTATGTCCTCCTCAGGGTATCAAACTATCTTCTTACTAAATTTCATCTAAATCGGTTCTGAAGCCTATTCGGTACAAACAAACAAACAAAAAATCTTTCGTCTTTATAATATTCTTCTTCTTCTTTAGATTTTGAAGACACCGGAACCGCAGAAACGTGACTGAAAGATAAAGCAAATGCAAAAAGTGCGCAAGGTCCACAGCCTCGCTCAGTCAATTTTGAAGATTGATAATTCGCAGCGCCTTGGACTAAATTGAAGATTTTTTTTGGACTACAATACAACAATTGTGATTAAACATTATCTGGCGCCCCCAAACGCGTGTCGCAATGAAGAAACGGCACGGTCAAGGGTGCACAACTCGGTGAAGGTTGGTTTCCCAACCGGCCTCAACGCAACAATTATAGTTTTTTGCTCGCGAAACGTTAGCGCCTTTGTAACGCCAGCCATCGCAGCAGGAAGTTCCGTTAGCGTTACAAAACTGACGTACTTGTTTCCAGATAGCAGTTTCCGGGATTTGGTAATGTGCGGAATAACCTTTGGAATAACCGCTTTAACTACATTTTCAATAGATTACTGTTACAGCATTAGTTTTTTAATCAAGAACGAATAAGAATGCAAATAAACTAAAGCGATTATATGCAAATTAAGTGATTTTTATTTGTAAAATTGAGAGAATGAGAGAAGCAAAAAAAGTGAGCATGCCTAAAATGTTAAGAAAATATACCCTAAAGCCTATATAACTAAACCAGATCGTTGTAATAAGGCACTACATTATACGGTTATCGATTAAATCAATAATAATACTTGGAAAGCATTTTAAATACCTTATTTAAAGTGGTTTTTTTTTTCATATTCTAAAATGAGCAATCAGTCCCTTCTCAGCAAAGTGGAAAATTAACTACTTCAAGCCAATGGTAATGCATTATAATTTAGTCTCATCGTGAATTAGCAAAATCTAAGATAACCGATATGATGTAGCATAAAAAAACTTTTTACATCTGGTTACTATTATAAATTGAAAATTAAAAAAACCCCCAATGCAAATAAATTGTCATTTAACGATTACACTGGCACGCGTGAAGCACTTAATCGAGCAATCATACGTCAAAATGACTAACATCATTTTGGAAAAGAGACACTGCTGGACTGATATTAACCAATAAGAACCACCGCAAGGAAACTGGCTTTCAAATGAAAAAAACCGACTCGAAATCGGTCCATCCGTTTGCCTAGCTACGACGCCACAGACAGACAGACACACACACACACACACAGACAGACAGACATACATCGACGTCAAACTTATAACACCCCTTTTTGCGCGTCGGGGGTTAAAAATAAACACGTAACTATTCGTACTTGATGTTCGAAGTCAGAGTTTGACCAGAAGTAGTTTCATAGAATAACTTTACTTGTTTGATGTCACATCCTCAACTGCCAAAAAAGAAATTGGGGCATTTACCTTTTTTTTTTAATTTCAGGGTTGCCCTAAAATCACATTGGTGACAGGAAAAAAGGGCAAATCTCGTCACCATCATCGCTTCCTAGGACTTGTTAGCACCAACCATGACACATTCCGCTGACACTGTTCGCAGAGACAAAGCGCTGGCCTTGTAACGATTGCCTACGTACCTACCGCAATACTGCCAGTGAATAAATATTGGCTACCGACATCTGTTTTGTGCGAAATTCAGTTTCCATTGTTGAGTAATGAATGGTTGAATGCCATAAGCTATTTGAAAGTATAACACAATGTGTTTATTGATAATAGAACGTGTGCAAATATATTGTTGGTAGAGGTTCTAAGTAAATTTTGGTCTGTCTGTTATTTTCCTATGTTCTAATAGTGCTCAATTTGAGTACCTTAATATTACTAACTTTGACGAGCTCTCCTATATACATAAACTAGCGGCTCACCCTCGCTTCGCTCGAGCCGTCCCTAGGTACGTTTTACCGGTCAGTATGGAATAGATGGAGTACTTATATAAAATTACTACCCTGTTCCCTTGGATAGTAGCATGATGACATATAGCCTTCCTCAATGAACGGGCTATCTAATAAAAAATAATTTTTCAAATCGCATTAGTAGCTACTGAGATTAGCGAGTTCAAACAAACAAACAAACTCTGCCTCTTTATAATATTAGTATATATTTAAAAAATAATTCTAATATGAAATAATAATTATTACTTTTAATTAATCGTTAATTCGGTGTACCTTATACGTTATAGACTAATATTTTGTATCTTTTTAGAGGACCAATAAGAAATTCTAAGAATTGGCAAACGTATCAATAGGTTAAACATTAAACTATTTCCCATATGTACATATACTCGTATTACGAAATTATAAATATTGTGTTTCCAATATAAATGAAGATGTCAGCATCAATGGCTTAAGTCTAAGACAATTAGTACATCATGGATGCTCTATGTTTATATTAATGCTGATGCTAACGACTGCTTTCCGAGCCGGTGGCGGCCTCCTCACGGACTGACCACGCTTAAAATAAATTGACGAATTTTAAAAGTACTTGTAATAAGTCTAATTGAATAAAGTTTATTTCATCATTATCTATACATATAATAAAATAGTAACCAAGCCGAATCTGTACATTAAATATTTTTTGGAAAATCTTATTGAAACAAACATTATTATCTATACAGAGGCCGAATCTATACTTTTTAGAATTTTTGTCTGTCTGTTACCGCATCACAGAAAAACCACTGGAGGGATTTTGATGAAATTTGGTATGGCGATAGCTGGTTATCCAGGTCAACATATAGGATACTTTTTACCGCGGGAAAATATCTCATTTCTGAGAAAAAAATACAAAAAATGCATTGTAAGAGTATACTAATATGTAAAACATAAGAATTTGGTTTTTGGTCATCTGAACGCGGGCGGAGCCGCGGGCAATGCTAGTTCATTTATATAACACACGACAAAATTTTAAATGCAAATATTATTTACTTTATCCATAAAAATGAAATCTTTGATGTCATTGATAGAACTATGAATACAAAAATATAGGTTACACTATTCTTGCACTGCTGAATCGCACTCTACAATAAAATATTACACCTTACGTATTGCGAGACCTAAGTTATTGGGTGCTTTGTTACAGTGCCAAGTTTCCAGCCATTAAATATCGACATTAGTTGCAGACATACGGACAAACGCTCGCACCGTAGACCTCTATACCGACAATGCGTCACGTAATATGGTCATTTATTTCATATTCTGACGTAATGATGACGTTACGTACATATTATGCTCTAATAATTTAGAAAAATAACATATAGCTACTTCTTTGTATCTAAAATTCGTAGAGTCACTTCATGTAGTGTATAGAGAGAAAGCTTTGGCTTAGAAATGTATTTTTTAGATTTTTTCTTATAAACTACAACTATGAAAGCAGCATGTGTCAACAACAAAATGGATGTGGCATTCTAACTTACTGATTACTATTTTATATTCGATGAAATATCATGTTCTCTGATCGTTTTGAAAAAGTTGTCGCGAGTTCGACGTCCATTTGATGCTAATATTTACATAATATTTACATTGACAGTACTGAAATCTCAGCTTGATTCTAACAAAACATGAACGAGTTTTTTTTTTTCATAAAACTTCAGTGTCCCGTGTTCGGAGCTGTTTAACAGCCAACCTTTTTTTAATATTGGGAAATGCATACCACCTATATACATACCGGTGGTTATGTCAGAATCACCAGAAAGAAAAACCAGTACTACCCACTAAAACCTCCCCGGGGGAGGGGGAGGGGGGGGGGGTCCTGACCAAAGCCCTAAAAGATAAATATTATTTATTAGCCTAAAGTCATAATAGCGGAAGAAGATTTAATATACTGTCTATTGCAATCAAGTCAAATGTCACACATTTATAAACATTACATCATAAAAGACCTAGAAGATACTCCTTTGTCATGGAAATGTAATGTCATGAAGTATTACAGGATTTAGGTGGGATTTAATCAAAAAATATAATATACTAGCATTGCCCGCGGCTCCGCCCGCGTTCAGATGACCAAAAACCAAATTCTTAGGTTTTACATATAGGTATACTCTTACAATGCAGTTTTTGTATTTTTTCTCAAAAATGAGATATTTTCCCGCGGTAAAATGTGTCCTATATGTTGACCCGGCTAACCAGCTATCACCATACCAAATTTCATCAAAATCCCTCCAATATTTTTTCTGTGATGCGGTAACAGACAGACAGACAAAAATTCTGAAAACTATAGATTCGGCCTCTGTGTCGATAGTAATGTCTATTGCAATAAGGTTTTCCAAAAAAATATTTAATGTACAGATTCAGCTTACTTAGAATTTTATTATATATATATAGAAGAACTCAATTCCTTAGCATTGTCATAGTAATAGTTTTTCTTTTATATGAAGAAATCAAAGCTACCGTCACGTACACACATACTGTCGCCAAATACCCTGTTCATTGGTATTAGACGAATATAACATGATACGTAGATACAACACATATCATAATAATTATATGTATGTAACTGTTAAACATATGATTTACTGATTGCTGGTATTAAAACATATACTGATTTAATGTACGAGGGTCTGGTCCCTCGCTAGTGGCCTCCAACCTCCCCTATAGCCACCCCGAGCCTCGCTAAACTGATAACTGTTCTGATTTATTAAACTGATTTAACTGATCTCACATCACTGGTCTGATTTATCTGATAACATGTTAACACATGTCTATACTGAATCGAATACTCTGAATCTGATTTCTGATCAAGCAATCTGCTCACACGCAATAACATTGAATATTCACAAACTGGTAAAATAAATCCACTTACTTGAGAACACACGGTGTTACGCCTGATCTGCCTCGCTCGCGTCTCAACCGCGTCTGTGTCAAATCTCAAACTATCCTATCGAACTCTTTTCGTACTACCGTCACGTTAATGACAAATAATAATTTGAATGATTAAACATTTATTTCGCGATTACCCTACGGTATTCGCGACACTCCCCGCCAAAAGGAAAATAAAATTGCTCTGATTTAACTGATTATAATTAGTCTTTAATTTTCATAAACTGATTACAAATCTTAACAGAAACAACAATCATTTGATTTAAAATATCTGAATAAATTATAATTCATCAAATAAAATTAACATAAGTTGAGAAGTCCATTTTTTAACTCTGTCCCTGGCTTTCGTAGCTGACACTCTGCTTGGTCGTTTGGAATTACTGGGCGCTGAATTTTTAATTTCACTGGTTGCTATTTTACTTATTCCAGGTTGTTCTAACTGATTTGCCTGTATTGATTCCCTTTCAGGAACTGATACTGTATTCATGTTATCTTCAACTTCAAGAGGATATAGATGACTTATTGATCGAGTCAACGTTTCTCCTGTCGTTGTATTAATTTTTGCAACTCTGATATGTCCATCCGAACCCTTAATCAGCTCTTTTATCTTGCCAACTTTCCAGTTTATTCTACTACCTTCTGCTTTTATCTGAACTATTTCACCGACCCTCGGTACCCTGTCAACTATAACTCTTGCTTGTCTATGTCTGTTTCTTCGTTCACGAAGGCTACATAAATATTGATTACTAAACATTTTCACAAACTCCTGAATAATAATCTGACCACGTTTCCAACTATCAATTAAGTTATATTTAGTAACTGAAGATGGCTCTAGAAGGTCACGATCCGATATCTCGGTCGTAGTTGTTCCTCCGATTCGTAAAAAATCTGATGGCGTTAAGACATGCTCTAGTTCAGCTCCTACTGGTGTCAAGGGCCTAGTATTAATGATCGCTTCAATTTCTTTTATAACTGTACACAACTGATTAAAGTTAAGCGAATGTTTGTCTACCGTTCTTTTAAGACAATGCTTTACTAAGCCTATTAAACGTTCATAAAAGCCCCCAAACCATGGAGCTAATTCAGGTATAAATTTCCAACGTATCTTATTCAAGATACAATAATCAGACGACAATACCTCTGCCGTAAGTTTGAACTGTGTGGCGTTATCGGAAATAATAAGTTTGGGTAGACCTCGTACTGCAACAAACCTTCTGATTGCTAATAGACATTCTTCTGCTGATAAATCTCTAACAATTTCCATATGTATTGCTCTGATCGTCAAACATGTAAATAAACACACCCAACATTTCTCCTTACTGTCATTTATTACATAAAGCGGCCCAAAGTAATCCATACCCGTAAATGTAAAAGGTAAATTAAACTTAACTCTTTCTGATGGCAAATCGGGCATCGCTGGTAATTTAAATGGACCACCTCCGTATTTTAAGCAATTTTGGCATTTTCTAAGAATCTTTTGTACGGTTGATCTACCATGAGGAACCCAGAATTTTTTTCTCAGTAAAGCCAATGTATGAGACACTCCAACATGATAGTTTTTCTCGTGTAAATCAGCTATTATTTTATGTGTAAATTCTGAATTTTTTGGAAGTAACATAGGTTCTTTATGACAATGCGTCCAATCAGTATGTTTAAATCTACCTTTACATCTCAATATCCCATTGGCATCTTTATATAGGCCAAGTGATCTTGCAAAATTAGATACAATACCTTTCATTTCTTCTGGAAAATATTGAGCTTGTACTTTCGAAATCATTTCTAACTCACTGTCACTATCGCCAATTGGTTCTTTATCTAATTCGGTTGTATTTGTCATATCTAAATTATTTATATTACTTTCATTCTCAACTAAAGTGCTTTTATTATTTGTATTCTCATTCGAGAGACCCTCCCCGACAGAAGAGATTTGCGTTTCCACTTGATATACGCAATTAGTAGGCATAGAAAACCAATTTTCAGAGTTATCTAGTAAAAAGTCTGGACCTTTGAGCCACCTATCATAATGATCTATCCGGTCAGATCTCGTACCTATGTCTGCTGGATTGTATTGACCAGGTATATACCTAACAATTAAAGTTTTATTTTGCTTGATTTCATTAATCCTCCGCGACACAAAAGGCAAAAGAAGCTTACTAGAATGGTACCAACCTAAAACTATTTGACTATCGGTCCACAAAACCTGCGCCTTAATACTTAACCTTAAATTTTTATTTACGTACTGTAATAGTCTATTTCCAATAAGTGCTCCAAGCAATTCTAGTTTTGGAATCTGTAAATTAACTTGCTCCTTAATAGGTACTAACCTAGACTTGCCAATAATAAAAGTGACAATATTACTAGTACCCCAAGAACTACGTAAATATATACATGCAGCATATGCTTCCGTAGAAGCATCAGTAAAGCAATGTAATTCATGTCTCATTTTTTCACTAGCCCTGGTGTTACCTACACCTTTTAAGAAATATCTGTCAATGCTGATATTTTTAAGATAACTAAACTTCGATATTATTTGCTTCCACTCATTAAGTAAATCACTATTAATCTTAGTATCCCATAAAATCTTTTGTTTCCATAACTTCTGGAAAAATAATTTAGCTGGAAGCACTATTGGAACAGCATAACCACAAGGATCATAAACCGAAGCAATTACTTTTAAAATACTTCGTTTTGTGTAAACTGAATCTAAATCTGTTTGACTAGTATCATATTTCAATAATAATTTATCATCCCTCGTATTCCATATTAAACCTAAAACTTTAACTGCCTCAATATCTGTACAAAATTTATCAGGTATACGCGAAAGAAAATCTTTTGAATTTGAATTCCACTCCCTCAAGTTCATAGACAAATCATTAAAGGCTAATTTGGACGTATTGTACAAGTTGTGTGCCTCTAAAACCGCTTTAGCACCAGTTATAATATTATCTACATAAATATCGTCAGCTATCTGGTTTAAAATTGAGTTATTAGATTTCATTAAATGGTATTTTATTGTAGCATTGAGGAGAAATGGACTAGATATAACTCCAAAAGGTACTCGACAGAATCTTAAAGTTAATATATTTTCTTTGTTAACTGGATCATTGATATTTTTCAGCCAAAGAAAGCGCGTCACGTCTTTATCTGGTTCTTGAAGACCTAATTGTAAAAATGCCTTTTCAACGTCTGCTATAATGCCAATCGCATGTTCTCTAAATTTAATTAATAACGCAGTAAGATCTTCTAGCATTAAGGGACCTTTATATAAGCATTCGTTCAAACTTTGATTTCCTATTGTTTTGGCTGACGCATCATATACAATACGAAGCTTATTGGGTTTATCTCGATTAAAAACACAATGATGTGGTAGATAGTGCACAGGATGACTCAGTGAAAAGGAAGCGTTATTGACTATCTCTATTACACCATTCTGTAATTGTTCTTGAATGACTTTATCATATGACTTTATAGTTAAATTATCTAAACGTTTCAATAAATTACTTAGACGGCCATAAGCTAAGCCTAAATTATTAGGTAAATTAGGAGGATATTCGGCCCAAGGCCATTTAACGTAATATCTATTGCCTTTGTACTGAATAGTTTTATTAAATTGTTTAATCGCTTCCTCATCACGAGAACATTTTGGAGAATCTACTATTCCTATCGATTCTAGATCCCATAACCTTTTAACATCGTCGGTCTTTAATGGAAGATCCGGTTTAGGTAATTTACTATCATAAATTCCTGCTGATTGAAAATAGGTTAAAACTGATAATTGATCTACCGTATTTGTTTCGTTTACTCTACCTGACCATACCCACCCAAAATCTGAACTTACTAAGAAAAGATTATCAGAAATACATAACTTTTCATTCGATATAAATGTATGATAATAATCATTACCTATTAAAATGTCTATTTTATCTCCATAAGAACCATCATCTGCTAAAATGAGTTTGTTTAATCTACTGTCTTGTAATAATTTCGCTGAACTATTAAATACTGGCGCTTGTACGGAATTAGTAATATGAGGTACTACATTCGCGTATATAGATCGCTTTACACCGATTCGCGTCTTAATCATAAAGTTAACTACACGACTTTTTATATATTGTGGAGATTTCGTACCAAATGTAAAAATAGACAAATCTACATTTTCTATAGTGGGCAGGTTTAAATAATTTGCAATTGATGACGTTATATATGAACGTTGGCTACCAGAATCAAGTAATAATCTACAAGTTTTCTCTTTAGGCTTGTCACTCAAATCACTAACTTTAACAAGGCAAGTCTGAAGTAAAGTGGTTGTTACTGCAGAACTAATATGCAGACTATCAGTTTGCGATGATTTTATTAGCGGGGCTGATCTATTGGGACATAAAGCACGATTATGGAGGCCAAATTTATTACAATGCCTACACTTTCGTTTAGAAAAGCAATTCTTAGATTTATGTCCTTCACCAAAGCAATTATAACAACGATTGCCTAAATATGATTTTCTATCTTGTACAGTTTTAAAATTAGTACACTCGTCATTAAAATGATCTTGTTTACAGAATACACATCTTTTCATGAACTTCTTTTTAGGTGGCTCATCGGTTTGATTAACTAGATCACGGGTTCGTTTTCGTGAGAATAATTTAAATTTATCATTAAATTTATGTCCTACCCTAGGTCTTTCCCTATTCATAGTCATAAAACGATTTTTATTACTTCTATTGTCTTCAGTCCTTACGTGTAATGAACCTAATGTAAATTGCTCTGCGTTTAGCTTGTTTTCACTGTTACTACCTTCTATGCATGAACTTTCTATTTCTCTTTTTAATCTGTTGGACGTTTCTCTTGCAGATATTATATACTCTAAATACTTTCTTATAACATCAATAGATTCATTTTCGTCAGTCATTTTTAACCGTAACTCATAAATAAGATCTTCTGGAAATTTCTCTATAATCATTACTCGAAGATGGTTATGATTAACATCTTCGCCCAAAGAGCTAAGAACCCTTAGATGCCTTTCAATCTCATTTAATACCTGTCTACACTCTTTTACTGTTTTACTTGCTGATTTAATTCTATATAATGCAACATAATGAGCATCAATAATAACGCTTGGTTTTCCATATCGTTCTTTTAATGTTTTAACCGCTATTTGATAATTTTTATTAGTTGTATCTAATCCTTCAATTGCCTGCTTAGCGTCACCTTCTAGAGCCGATTGTAAATATAATAACTTATCAACATCACTTATATTCCTAATATCAACGTTTGATGAAAATTGATCCCAAAATTGATACCACTTAAGTACATTACCATCGAATTTGCTAGTTCCATTCGCGGTAACTTACTGACTATATTTTGATTATCATCGGACTGTGGTACTTTTGTTCTATACCTATTGTTTAGACAAACATTTATTTCTGCTATCAAATCTTGAGCCTTAATTTGTGTCGCTGTGTATTGACTAATTTCTTCTAAGTTGGATTCATTAACTGATTTACAATAATTATGAATTTCTACAACAAATCTATCAACTGCTCCCTTTAATTTAGATTCAATTAACTGTAATTCATTTAAATTAAAATCACTGTCCATTACTCGCGTATACGCACATTGAGCTGAATCTATATATGTAAGAAGAGATTCATGAATAATTCTAAGTCGGGTTCGGATGACTTCTTCCATTATGAATACAGTATTTAAAATTCAGTATCAATAATCATATTATATTGGAAACTGTAACAAGACACAAAATAATACTAAATAAATAGCTCACAAAACCCTAGCGTAGTTAAATATTAGCCAGTTTTCATATTTATTATAACTTAAATTATATGAATAATTTTATATTTCATTTATCATGTTTTATTTTATTTACAGTTTTATTCGACTTTTTTTTTGTTCAATAGTGTAGACTTTGAGAAACACTGACTTTTTTACTACAAGTACTGTTTAATTTATGTAATCAAAAAATCGTGAATATTACAATATAAAATAAAATCGTTAATAAAAATAGGTACTGTTAAATAACAGTATAATATATATTAACTAAATATTTCATATACTAATTACTTTTTTAATATCGAGATTATATAATTTTAAAACATTTAATCTCTGTAGAATCATAACTGCTTTTAAAATTACCAATTTATCATTTCAAATTCTTTAGAATTAAAACTATCAACGTTCAACCAACAATTATTGATTATGCTTTATATATATAGGTACATAATATATACCTCATTCTAATTTCTTCTTTCATTTTAAATTAACTATTATATATAAAAAAAATTATGAACATGTAGGTATTAGCAAACTATATTCATTCGATATTATGCGGGTAAACTGCTTTACTTATAACCATCACGCGATACTATTTATAATTATCAACCGACGTTTGAATTTTTGAGAATAAAAGTTAAAATATAATATTCTATTGATTTACTATTATCACTTTAGGATATAATTTTTAAATAATAATAAATGTCAGATCCCAGCACCTCCACCATGTCGCCAAATACCCTGTTCATTGGTATTAGACGAATATAACATGATACGTAGATACAACACATATCATAATAATTATATGTATGTAACTGTTAAACATATGATTTACTGATTGCTGGTATTAAAACATATACTGATTTAATGTACGAGGGTCTGGTCCCTCGCTAGTGGCCTCCAACCTCCCCTATAGCCACCCCGAGCCTCGCTAAACTGATAACTGTTCTGATTTATTAAACTGATTTAACTGATCTCACATCACTGGTCTGATTTATCTGATAACATGTTAACACATGTCTATACTGAATCGAATACTCTGAATCTGATTTCTGATCAAGCAATCTGCTCACACGCAATAACATTGAATATTCACAAACTGGTAAAATAAATCCACTTACTTGAGAACACACGGTGTTACGCCTGATCTGCCTCGCTCGCGTCTCAACCGCGTCTGTGTCAAATCTCAAACTATCCTATCGAACTCTTTTCGTACTACCGTCACGTTAATGACAAATAATAATTTGAATGATTAAACATTTATTTCGCGATTACCCTACGGTATTCGCGACACATACGCCAATACGCCAGGGTTATATTATACATGATTATTTTTACACGGCACAATGAGCGCCCGCACCGTCCTTGCCGACGACTCTTCCGCGGTGTAATTACCTGGTTAAAGATAAATTATCTACTTTACGGCGTGTGGTCGGTGACGTCAGCTGACAGGCCCTGGACCGGAGGCAAGTATGGAGGTTTCGCATTTTTTCAAATGAATTTCGATAAGAACCATAGAATCTACAAAACTAAAGTTACGAATATTCATAAAAATATTATACAGATGGCGCTAGTTTAAAGGAACTGATCGCTGAAATACTTATTATTTGAGAGATCTACCGTGCTACTCGTACCGTGTAACTTTTGGTCCAGACACAGATTGCTCTCGTCTGAGCAAGGATGCTGGATAACTAAATACGAATCAGATCAAGCGTACATTATTGTTCCCCCATGTTGCTTTCAATACTTTCTCTGTGGGTCAACTTTCAAATCTGTGCGTGTGCGGGTGCGAGTTCACGAGACAGGTGAAAAGAATATGCAGAACCTAAGCTAACGCTATATATGTATGTTTATCTGTATAATATAATAATAATAAATATTATAAATGTGAAAGTTTGTGAGTATGTATATGGGTGTTTGTTACTCTTTTACGCCAGAACGGCTGAACGGATCTGGGTAGAATTTGGCACAGAGATAGATTATAATCTGGAATAACAAATAGGCATACATAGACATATTTTTCCTATAAAAAAACGGAATTTAAATAAATTCCTAAAATATACGGTTCCCAAGGCATAGATTTGTTTTTGTTTTTCAAGACGCGAACCCGAGTGAAGCGAGGGTGAGCCGCTAGTATACTATATTTAAATATACGAATGAGTCAGTGTGTCAGTGATCAAAATTCGACCATCTTATATATAAAATTTCCATGTCACAATGTTAGTTACCGTACTCCTCCGAAACGGCTTTACCGATTTTTACCAAATTTTATATGCGTATTCAGTAGGTCTGAGAATCGGCTACTATCTATTTTACATACCCCTAAGTGATAAGGATAAGGGTGGTCCTCTCGGACCCCACCCCAGGAACGAACCCGAGCGGAGCGAGGGTGAGTCGCTAGTAATCTTATAAAAAATTTGAGAAAAACATAATTTATTTAACATATATTAAAAAATCTGTTTTCAAAATGGTATTTTTTCGCTGATTTATATTGATTTTTGGATCCCGACGTTTCGAATGCTTTACAGCAATCATGGTCACGCGAGAGACAGGTGTTAGATGCCTCAAAGGTATTATATAGTTGTTATAGACAGCCTACCCACAAATAACAAATTAAATTCAAAAAAATAAAAAATGGCACCAAAGTATGTACTTTACAATATTTTAACTTTAAACACAAAGGCATTATTATATGTATTGCCATGATTGTTGTAAAGCATTCGTGAAGTCAGGAACCAAAAATCAGAATAAATATTAAAAAAAAATATTAAAAATGTCAAATATTCGCGTAAATCTAAGAAAGTATTATTTTTTCAAAATGTTCTCATCAATAGCACTACAGCATGTCAATAGCTATTAAACAAAACAAAAACAAAATCGGCTTGAACAGAGAAGAAAAACGTAGTGAACTGTCTTTGCCCATTTAAGAAGAAGATGCAATACGTTCAACATGATCGACACGATCATCGTATACGCGTAACACACATACAGATATACATACATATGTGAAAAAAAACAGAAAAATCCAAATAAAACCTGCTTTTTGGCATGTATATACCCACAGCTAACGTGCACGAGACCCGAGAGCTGTGCCGCGCGTTAAAACAAGATATCGAGGCAATTTTTGCAACGCCGTAAGTGGTGAGACCTTATTCCAAAACCTGTATAAATGTACAGTCTTCCGCGAAGTGACCGAGGAAAAAACCTTTACGTTGACTATATACTAATATTATAAAGAGGTAAAGTTTATGAGTTTGTGACGTTGTAAATGGTAATTTCTGGATCTACTGAACCGATTTAGATGAAATTTGGTAAGAAGATAGTTTGAGGCCCTGGGAAGGATACTTTTTATCCTGGAAATCATCTCTTAAGGGGGAGAAAATGGGGATGAAAGTTTGTATTGGGAATCAACTTAGGGACGAACCCGAGTGAAGTGAGGGTGAGTCGCTAGTATAGTATAGAAATAAATTAACATAATCTATACATATAATAAAATCGTAAATAAGCCGAATCTGTACATTAAATGTTTTCTTTGGAAAATCTTATTAAAATAGTAATTATTATCGATACAGAGGCCGAAGCTATTGTTTTTAGAATTTTTGTGTGTCTGTCTGTCATCTGCATCACGGGAAAACCACTGGACAGATTTTTATGAAATTTAGTATGATGATAGAGCTGGTTATCCGGGTCAACATATAGGATACTTTTTACTGCGGGAAAATATCTCATCTCTGAGAAATCTAAAAGTTACAACGTAAGTAGGGACGAACCCGAGCAGAGCGAGGGTGAGTCGCTAGTCTATAATACGTAATATATATCGGGGCGACAAAAGGTAGGTTAGAATATTACAACCCTACTCTGGGTAGAGAAGACCCCACTTGGAGCTTTAGAGCTTACCTGCTGTGCGAGCGAGAAGGCACTAGCATTTTTCTGTGACGTTACATTCATATAAAAATGAACTTTATTATACGGTGTTAAGATTTAAATTACGTAATCGCATTTAGCGTGAGCCGAAAAGACTTTTTGCTGTACCTTCAACTTTTTGTCGTATTGCAGTCTTTGCTTGGTCATTAGCGATGTAGTCCCTATTGCTAAGTAAATAAGGGTGCAATTATTTCGGGTATTTGTTTGAAATTCGTGGAAGCGTCAGATATTCGGGCATAGGGTGTTTAAGATGACACAGATGTATTCTGAAGGGACCTCTGGTAACTTTCATTTTATATGTACCTAAGAAAAAATCTTTAGAATTCCGCTAACAAAGGTCAGATTCCATTGAAAATCTTCAATTCAATACAATTCCACCTTCGCAATAGCATCGTTGTATTAATATTAGAAACTAGCGACTCACCCATGCTTCGCTCGGGTTCCTCCCTAGCTTGCTTCCCAATAAAAATTTTCATCCCCATTTTAACCCCCTTAAGGAATGATTTCCGGGGTAAAAAGTATCCTATGTCCTTTCTAGGGTCTCAAACTATCTTCTTACCAAATATCATATAAATCGGTTCAGTACATTCAGAGATTACCCCCTACAACCTCACAAACGCACAAACTTTACCTCTTTATAATATTGGCCGGCTGCTAGTTGGCCGTTAGCTTCAGGTACATAAATATAATATTAGTATAGATTAAAAAAAAAACTTTTAAAACCGTTTTATTATATATAAGAAGCTACATCTGCGTGACGCTCGATAATTTTGTATCTTATATTATCATCTAAAGGTGAAATGAGTGTTTTTGCTTCTACGAGTTATTCTGTAGAGCTACTGAACCGATTTTACTAGTTCTTTAACTTTCCCATCGTAACATGCAAGCAGTTTGCGGGAGAAAACTAACATACACATACATACATACATATTTATAAAAAGTTATCATACAAAATCGCATACCGACACTCAATAGGGCTACAAAAGGGCAGAAAGTGGAGAGGACGTTAGGCATCGAACACGCGACCCCCTACCGTGTACCAGATGGTCATCAGACTGTGTCGCATATGATATTACTTTGCGAAATGTATAGTCACTAGCTGGCGCTACAGGCTTTGCTCTAACCTAAAGATTTTTTATTATAATTGAAAACCGCGCGATCTATTGAGTCCTGTTTTATCTGTGAGTGATTTTGTCCAAGTAAATGAATTCAGTGAACATGACCTCAATCGGCCGCGTCGTTCCTTCGTCGTTATTAACAGACACAACAATGAATGTACTCTATACATATAATAAAATTGTAACTAAGCCGAATCTGTACATTAAATATTTTTTGAAAAATCTTATTGAAATAGTCATTATTATCGATACAGAGGCCGAATCTATAGTTTTTAGAATTCTTGTCTATCTGTCTGTCTGTTACCGCATCACGGAAAAACAACTGGAGGGATTTTGATGAAATTTGGTATGGTGATAGCTGGTTATCCGGGTCAACGTATAGGATACTTTTTACTGCGGGAAAATATCTCATCTCTGAAAAATCTACACTAAACATTAAAAGGTAACATAAGAACGAACCCGAGCGGAGCGAGATTAAGTTGCTAGTATATTATAATACTTACGACTCAAGTTCGCTTCGCTTCAGGTTCGTGCATTGACAAAAACAAATCTATCCCACGAGAACCTTAAATATTTCCGGAATAAAAAATGTGATCTATGCGCCATTTCAGACTATAATCTATCTCTGTGCCTAATTTCATCCAGATCAGCCGTTCTGGCATGAAAGAGTAACTAACATCCATCCATCCATCCTTACTAACTTTATATTTATAATATAAGTTTGGATAATAATAACTAGTGCGTCCAGTAGTAAAAATCCGACCAAAATATTTATTTTTTAAATTAATAACACTAAAGCTCGTCAATAGCTACTAAACAAAAAAAAAAAGAAAAAAATCGGTTGACAAACAGAGGACAAAAAGGCACTGAACTGTTCTGTCTTTGCCTATTAATAGACTAGCGACTCACCCTCGCTTCGCTCGGGGTTCGTTTCTAGCTTGCTCCTCGATACAAACTTTCATCCCCATTTTCACCCCCTTAAGGGATGATTTCCGGGATAAAAAGTATCCTATGTCCTTTCCAGGGTCTTAAACTGTCTTCTAACTAAATTTCATCTAAATCGGTTTAGTAGATCCAGAGATTACCCCCTACAACCTCGCAAACTCACAAACCTTACCTCTTTATAATATTCCTATACCTAGATAATAAATAATAATATGCTTAATCGAATAAAACTATCTTTTCGGATTTATTTCGATTTTTGGTTTTCGACGTTTCGAATAGTTTACACTTTAAACTTGCTGTACACTTACACGCTCAGCGCGGCGAGGGCCTTAATTTATAATAATTAATGAGTCACAGATGAGATGTAATCTAGGTATTTCATAGCGAAGGTCCGGAAAGAACCCACGAATACCGACGAACACGTCACACGACCACTGCGGTGACGTGGTCAGATAATAGAAGAAAAAGCACAGAAGATTTATTTGTACATTCGGAGCACAGGCAGGTGGTCGCAACCCCTATAGCTACACTTAACTATATGAATTATTAAACACTCGTAAGTGCGTTCACGCCTCGGCCCTGTGCAATTACCTTCGATTATCGCGAGGAATTAACTTACCATATTAATCACACAAGGCAGTGGTAGCCCAGTGGTAACGCGTTCGCATGGGAAACCGACTGAAGCGGGTTCATATCTAGAGTCTCGCACTTCTAATATTATCATGTGCGAATCATTTCTAACATGATTAGCACATGCCTTACAGTGAAGGAAAACATCGTCAGTAAACCTGCATGTCTCAGAGATATCGCAAGTTTTCGAAAGACATGTGAAGTCCACCAACTCGCACTTGGCCAGCGTGGTGGACTATGGTCTGACCCCTCGTATTGAAGGGAGACCCGTGCCCAGCAGTGGGACGTTAAAAAGCATTGAATACTATATGTATACATACATTAATCACACTACAATATAAATACAAAGGCTTGTGCGAATGTATGTATGTCACTCCTTTACGTTGAAACGGCTAAACTGATTCGGAAGTACCGACTGACCTAAGAGTCGATATGGATTGTGGAGTGATACGTGGTGTCATTTATACTTCCATTTATATTTCTACACTAGGGACTTACCCTTGCTTTGCTCGGGCGCGTCCCTAGTTACGCCGATTTGTTCACAATTTCATGGGTTTTTATTTTTTTGAGTGGAAACCTAATTCTTTTTCTAAAATAAAAGTAGCCTTAGTTACTCCTTACAACAGCAGCTATCTGCCAGTGAAAGTCCCGTCAAAATCGGTCCAGCCGTTTCGGAGATTAGCCGGAACAAACAAACAGACCAAAATAAAATAAAGATATTTTTGTTATAAGTACTGTTTAATACTACAAACGTAGCGTCTATCTATGAATAATTAACTTTATTATTCAACCTCATTTTGTCAAGACTCAAATGAGACTCAAAAATTTAAGCCCAAGCCGGGTTCCAGTCTCAACGTGACAATATCACCGGAATCTGTGTCAGAATTATCTATAGTCTATACCTAGCGCGTGCTACCACTATGTAAAGCCATCTCCATCGCAACGCTCCGCCGAGGCATAAAAGTGAAAAATCTAACTTTCACTAGAAGACATTAGTAAGGACAAAGCGGAGGCGCGAGATAACTTTCGTTCAGCGAATACTTTGGAAATCGTATTATATATTTTTTTTTAATTTTCATATGACACGTATTAAATACTAACGTGTGCGTTTTAACGGTTAGTATATAATATGTACAATGTACATACGTATGTATGTAGTTTTATATTCTTTGAGATATGACTGATTCCCTATACAAACTGCCATCCCTTAAAGGATGATTTTTGGTATAAAAACTATCCTATGTCCTTCCCAAGGTCTTAACCTATCTCCATACCAAATTTCGTCTAAATCGGTTCAGCGGATTAATCGTGAAAAGACAAACGGACAGAGTTACTTTTGCATTTATAATATTGAGTATGGATTTGCATGTACACTAGATGGTTGTCTACAATGGCTGCCGCAAATTAAAAACTAGAGTATGTATGGAAATTAAGTACCTATCCAAGCGTTACATTACGTGATCAGAATAAATGTCACAGTCATACATTTTTCAGTTTTTGTTTGTATTGCCTATTTCAATAAGATTTTCCAAAAATATTTAATGTACAGATTCGGCTTAGAATTCTATTATATGTACAGATAACAAAACCACGTAAATAAGTAGTTTTAATTTATATAACTCATCACATATTCACATTTCCTTCACCTACGTGAGTACCACTGGCCGCCACAGATGGTCAGCCCAGAGCACTCTCTACCCTCATACAGTACTAATGTGCCCACGGCCCACGACTCACTGTACAATTGTATCTTGACGTCAGTTCATGTTTATTCATTAGACTAGTGGCTCACCCTCGCTTCGCTCGGGTTCGTCGCTGGGTACGTTTTAAATAGATATAAATAGTTATTAGCCAGCGTTAGTCATATACATTTTAATTATTTTTTTGTTAATAATATTAACAAATAATCACATTAATATTTATACGACACTAACGTCACTCAATTGTTTTGCCTTCCCGGAACCTCTCCACTAACACTTAAACTTTATGGTATAGTATTAAAGTTCAAATTGACTTTTAAGTATTATTACGAATCTTTTGTATGGGAGTATAGAAAAATGTTGTTTTTAGACATTTTCAGGCATTTTTTTAATTTTTTCTCTCCGTAAGAACCATCCTCGTACTTCAAGGAATATTCTAAAAAAAAAGCTGCTCTCGAGATTTGCGCTTACATTCAGCGATTCATTTTTATATTATAGATTGCGTGATACATACCCCCTATTAATATCGCCGCTGTTCAAACTGGTCATGGGTTCAAATATGTACAATTTAGCTATAAATATTAATAAACAAATTAGAAATAAATTTCTTCACTCATACAAAAAACAAGATTATATCAAAATCTGCTCAATCGTGTCCTCGCTGCGCGTGCGCATACATAAATGGTAACAAATAACTGTTGTTTTAGGTTTGTATTTTCGATTATCAATTATTTTTTAATTAAACGTTGACTGACTTTAAAATCACTAGTTAAAATGTAATTATTCCTTCATCAAGAAGCTATAATTTAAAAAGAGAACAAGAAAATTCATTTAAAAACTTAAAAAACTCGAAAACGCACAAAAAACAAACAGATACCTATTTAAATTGATTATTTAAAGCTGATAAAAAATAAATATTAAGTATTAACTATTTTATATGCGCACTTGCGAACGAACGAACGAACAAACAAACAAACAGAACACTCCATTTTAAAAAGTTCGCTCCACCATTGTTTTAAAAGAACCAAACTTCCTAATTTCTATAACAACAGTTACAATGTTCCCGTACAAAGTCGTCATTTTAATACCACTCATTATAGGACTATGTAAGGCCTGCTGCATAAGAAACCCTATGTGGAGTTCAAAGACCCATAGTTCAACCCCCGATCTATTTAACGGAAGCGTTGCCACCAGATAGCTCATATATTTTACAATGTATGTATATATTACTAGCGATTAAACCTGGCTTCGTTCGGATCGCTCTATATGCCTTATATATCGACAAAAGTTTCTTATATATATATATATATATATATATATATATATATATATATATATATATATATATATATATATATATATATATATATATATAAAATAAAATTATGAGTTGAATCTGTACATTAAATATTTTTGCAAAATCTCATTGAAATAGTCACTATATACAGAGGCCGAATCTATAGCTTTTAGATTTTTTGTCTGTCTAGAAATGCATCACGAGAAAACGCCTGGACAAATTTTGATGAAATTTGGTACGATGATAGCTTGTTATCCGGGTCAACATATAGGATACTTTTTACTGCGGGAAAATATCTTATCTCTGAGAAATCTATACTAAACCTTAAAACGTAACTAGGGACGATCCCGAACGGAGCGAGGGTGAGTCGATAGTTTATATATAAAATTGTATTATTAAATATAGCTCGTGCGTTACTCCAGCTCATAGCCACGTACTTAATTTCATTCAAATCCGTTCCGTCGTTTCAGCGAAGACTAGTAACAAACACACAAACACACACAAAAAATATATAGTTTAGTAATACTTAGCGATCTATATGTAAATAGGCAAAGGCAAAAAAACAGTTCAATACCTTTTTCTTCTCTGTTTGTCAACCGATCTTCTTTTAGATGTTTGACGAGCATTAGTGTTATCAATATTTTTTCTTTATATAGATTGATAAATCCTATTCATATACATTATACATACATATATTATCCTTAAAAATTCAATAACTATTTTGGTCTAATTTCGATCATCGAGAAGACAACACTGAGGGACTGTAACTTTTTAGCGATTTTGAAGTCGATGTACCTTCTTAATGAAACATTTACTAGCAAACGCACAAACAAACAAACACAATATTTCCCACAATAATAGGGAACCCTAAACTTAAAAAAAATCACTTAAAGGCTATTGAACGTAATGCATCAACTTTTTCACATTACATACATCTGTTGCGTCCTGGCTGGCCAGGTGTCGCCGAGGTGAACACTCTGGGGCCGGGTCGTTTACACTAACATTATTTTTATAGTAAAGCTGATAAAAAATGCATACGATACGTATTTATATGTGCGTACGTTTTGCAACACGCATGCTTGGATAGCACTGGTTGCAGCGGGTAGCGGGTTCGAATCATTCAAATTTAAATTGAAGAGTCTGTTTGTAATGTTAAAATAACAGCTTTTTACTAAATGCACATATGAAAGTAATATACGGTACCTACTTACTGATAACAAAATAAAATAAAATGTTTGTCTCTCTGTCTGTTTGTTCCGACTAATCTTCGGCTGGACGACTGGACCGGTTTTGACGGGATTTTCCCTGGCAGATAGCTGATTATTATAGATTAAAGACCCCCCAGCATTGACTTTGTATTTGTTCCGAGTGAATCTCAGACATTAATATACGGATTTTGATACGGTTTTTATCAATAGAAAGAAGGATTATGTATGAAGATTATGGACATCCATACTAATATTATAAATGTGAAAGTGTGTTTGTTTGTTTGTCCTTCTTTCACGTCGAAACGGAGGATGGATTGACGTGATTTTTTATGTGGAGATAGTTGGAAGCCTGGAGAGTGACATAGGCGACTTCTTACCGCGGGGGATTATCTTATTCCCACGGGATAACACGTCAAAATACAATCCAAAAAAATATTTATGATATGAATTACTTGAAACTTGGTTTCAATGTTCTTCAATAAAATTAAATAAATACGTGTTTTAGCATTTTGCGAAATTCATCGTATTAGGGCGTAAAATAGAGAAGAAAGTTTGTATGAAACTACCTTTTTAGAGATTTTTTTGTAGTTTTAGCGCGAGCGAAGCCGCATGTTCTGCTTGTATAATATAATTTATTAACATATTGCGAAAATAATCTACCAGTTTGATAATATTGAGTCGAAGAATGTCGCTCCTAAAGAGATCTTCCGTGACATTAGAAATGCGAAGTCTCTAGATACGCACTCGAGCGAAGCGATGGCGGGTCACCAGTTTCCCATAAATGTTTGTACAAATCTGAAATCTTTAGCTATTCCCTGTGGCTTTATCCATTGGTAATTGTATTTGAAGGCTAAATGCTAACTTAATAAAATTCCAGCTTTATATAACAATTAACGACTCACCCTCGCTTCGCTCGGGTTCGTCCTTGAGTTGATTCCCCATACAAACTTTCATCCCCATTTTCAAAACGTCGGTTTTTTTTTAAGTTTTTATTTGTCTATTTCTAGTGTACACGTAATAAGCAGATAAGGAGCCGCGGCTCCGCCCGCGTTCAGTTGACCGAAAACCAAATTCTTAGGTTTTACATATTAGTATATTCTTACAATGCAATTTTTGTATTTTTTCTCCGAAATGAGATATTTCCCCGCGGTAAAAAGTATCCTATATGTTGACCCGGATAACCAGCTATCATCGTACCAAATTTCATCAAAATCTGTCCGGTGGTTTTCTCGTGATGCGGTAACAGACAGACAGACAGACAGACAGACAGACAGACAGACAGACAGACAGACAAAAATTCTAAAAACTATAGATTCGGACTCTGTATCGATAATAATGTCTATTTCAATTAGATTTTCCAAAAAATATTTAATGTACAGATTCGGCTTAGTTACAATTTTATTATATGTTTAGATTTATCTATAAATAACAACAATGTGTTACAACAATAATTTAATAGCCGTGACTAAACAAAGTCGAAACGAGACTTCCTTAGAAACGTTTCACCTCCATATACATAAAGTCGGTTAAACAGATAAAAAGCGAGGCAAAAACCTCAGGTAAGTTCGCCTTTGCAGGTAGCTCCGAGTGTCAGTTCAACGGCCGCTCCTAAATATAGTGCCACGCGGATGTGGACGATGCGATATGACTCGCCTCGCCGTCCGAGGCACTGCGCCTGCGCATCCGTACACATACAAAACATATTATGACGACACGTTTGACTCAGTGTGTAGCGACCCACCCTACTTGCTGTACCAGCAAGGTGGCGGGTTCGAGGCCCGCTGGGGGCATTATCTCTTTCAAGTTTTCCCCAGAGGTGACCCCGAGCGAATCGAGGGTGAACCGCTAGTATATACATATTTCAATCCTAAGCAGAACATATAACACGTGTTATTATCAATGATATCTACCGAACAGTGGAGAAATATGTGGACTAAAAATCTACTAATTTAACAAGAATAGCATCTTTTAGACCGATTTTAAAAAGCAAGGAATAATTACTTTAAAAACTAGCGAATGACACTAAAAAACAAAAACAAACCTATCCCACGGGAACCGTACATTTTCCGAGATAAAAAGTATCCTATGTGCTATTCCAGGCTATAATCTATCTCTGTGTCAAATTTCATCCAGATCCGTTCAACCATTCTGGTGTGAAAGAGTAACAAACATCCATACATACTCACAAACTTTCACATTTATAATATTAGTATAGATTAATGGGATTTAATTATCTTTATCCAATTAATTATATAGATATATATAGGACTAGGCTTACATAGATAAAAATTATTGGTTTGAATTTTACAGCTTGAGCTGTTCAGGCAACACCTTCCCATATACAGTGGGGGTCATGTCTACTGGTCGAAGACTTTTAAGCAACTAACTATAAATAACAAAAATCCAACTCGGTCCACTTTCTAGGCAGCATTAGTACCAAAAAGATTGTATAACAAACTATTTTGCATAAGCAAGTATCGCAAAATGAGTACAGTCTGTATACATTTTCATGTTAATGCTTTCTTCATTGCAATTTGCCTTTTACTTTTGTACGTAATTTTAACACTTCCATGTTCTCACTAGCCTGTAATGCTATACTTCCGCCAAGAGTTGGAAGAAGACCACCAGGTCTTCTGGTGGATAACCACATTCATTAGAAGACCTGGTGGTCTTCTTCAACTATTATACATATATGTACAAGTTTGTATTTGTGTGTATGTTTATAACTTCTTTATGCTGAAAATGTTTTGATAGTTTTGTTGTTAATAGACTTTGACCTGGAGTAATACATAAACTACCGCCTGTCCCCCGGGGATGCAGCCGAGTAAAGCTAAGTCACTAGTAGTAATATAGATTGCTTGGAATTTCTTATTAAAATTATAAGTCATCACATTTCCAAGTAATAAGGAGAAAACATTAATATGTCTCATCTACTGCGGTAATTGCAATTAATTGCTCATTTCTATGGGGAAATCACTAAGTGGATTTAAATTTTTCTGAAATATTGATTCAATTCAATTCTCTCGTTAATGCCTTAAAAGCATGCCAGATGAGCACAGATTACTTTGCCAATGTCACGTAGAATGGAGAATGGATTTCTACAGTAACAAGACAAACTAATTTTTTTGCTTTTATAATATTGACCAGTGTTTCCACAAATACACTTATAAAAATGAATAACAAATAATATTATGTAAGATACAATTTAATTTATTATTTAAATAATATACTTAGCTGAGTAATGGTGTTATGCAATATTTTAATAAAACCTGCTTCATCATTTACAATACCATACATTAAATTTCAATCATTTGTATGATAAATACAACCCAGGAAGTGACTCTATACATTTTATTTACATACAAATCGAATATGTACATAAGTACATATAAATAGCTTTAACTTAATAAATATTCTATGGAATCTGACCAACTAAGTCAATGTTTAAATGAACAATTCATGCGAAGGAACTGCGCCCAGACTGGAAACAAACACTGTACGCAAACGACACATTCCACGTTCTATTTGCAGGCCCTCAGATACGAGGTAAGATAACGCACGTGCACCAGGAAACACATCTACATAAAATACCCTCACGTTCAGTTCATTTTCTATTTACGATAGCGTGAATAAGTGATGGAGGCTGGCACAAACGGCACGTATGAACACGTCATCGTAAGAGATTTATTTACCTGTAGTTTTGTTCGTAGTCCCAATAGTCCTTGTAGCGCGGGTGCCAGCGCGGGCCCCCGCGCGAGTAGGGCCGTCTGGAGCCCCCCTGGCTCATTGTTGCGCCATTCCACGGCGTATCGATCTGCGCCGCCCTGCGGCCCGAACTCGTCCTCCACCCCAGGAGACCCTACACGAGCACTAGCACTGCACTGCGACACTGTCACTACACGGGAACCTGGGGACACAGCCGTGGGACCCCAGCGGAGCCCTGTGCTTGTTTTGAGACGACTGCAACGACGCGAAGCTCGCGCGGACTGAACGCAAGCGCGCCAACGTCACGGCGACAGGCGCGCTCTGGCGGACTGTTCCGGTGGCGATTTTGAAAACGACCGCCAAATGCTCACTAATTTTTAATGACAATTATTTTGCGATTACCTCACAATAATGAGAAGCCGTGGGCGGTAGATGATAAATAAAATATTATAGAACTTGCACACTAATGTACATGGGCAAATAACGTTTCTTATATAGGGTCGATGTGAGTATTGATTTTATATTAGGGACACGTTCAAACACAATTTATATTCGACGAGAAGACATAAATAAGCGTAAGGTGACCGATCGCGACGGCAGGGCGTGTTATCGCGCACTTCAACTGTTCACATAATTAATGTGAATCAGACGATTATCTCTGCGGTTGTTACGCACTACCGAACATTTTTGTTTCAACTGAATTTCACTTCAAGTACGAGTCATAACTTTCTACACATCACCTGAGTTCGAAAGCGAGCTCCAAACGCGAAGAAAATCGTAAAATTTGAGATAATTAAAGACAACGCTGTTCTCCATCCGACTACACAATACGTAAGCTTTATAAAAAAACTACACGACTTGTCCTTATTACAACTAAAAGCGTTTTCAGCGGCTTGATTATCTGTTGCAAATTAAACGTTTAACAGTACACAATACTGTGGCAGCGCTCGAGCGCTGTACTGCACGAATGCCCCGCCCATTGTTATTATAATGCAGCCAACATGACGCACGAAGTGTGCCATGAAGTTGGCCACGAGAGAAATGACATATCGCAGCTATCTCACTCCAACAAATGGATATGAACGGAACGGCAACATTCCTTTTCTGTAGTAAATCATTATGGTTGCAGGAGAAATGTAAATAGAGTATTCCACGAAATGCCCGGCGCAGGCCAATTAACGGTATTTTATTAGCGTATTATTATTATTAGTGGGTGTAAGTTGAAGTGCCAATATTATTTATATTTGTATCGATTTGGAATAATTTTACATCATTCAATTAGTTTTTTTTGTTTTCAAGAACTATATTATGTTGGGACAATAACACACTGCATCATCTAGCATTCGTGCTCATCCCATAAATGAATATCTCCAGCGGGAGTCGAACCCGCGACCGCTGGCACAGCAAGCAGGGTCACTACAAACTGAGCCAAAAGTCGTAAATTATATAATCAATTGCTAGAAAATAAAATAAAATGATAGTTGTTAAATATTTTAAATAATGTACAATTTTATACAAATGATATTTTTTATTCAATTACAAAGTTATTACTGCAACATAAATAAAAACTCTGTCGTATGCAGAAATAACATAGGTTATATTATTTATTAATTAAATGTATTTCACGTGCATATACAAACAATGACTGTGGTAAAATGTTAATTGTATTTTTAGGAAACAATATCCTTTTAAAATAATTACTTCATCATAATAATTTCTTAAATTTACGCAAATATTTGACATTTTAAATAAAACTATCTTTTCTGATATTTCGCGAATTTATTTAAGAGACAGCAAAAATTCGCGAAAAAATCCGAAAAGATAGTTGTATTTAAAATACATCATCATAATTAAATACGTCTACAAATTTATACAATAATTTGGAAGAAATAGAGAAATGACACCGAAGTACACTTTGGCACACAATGGTATATTATGACAAGTCATTAAAACATTAGCCTCTCCCGTGACCGTGTTTGCTTTAAAGCGTTCAAAACGACGGGAACTTAAACTAAAAATAAAGAAGTCGCTTTAAAATTAAAAAAACATAGTAATAATTTTTTTTTGTTTTTGTATCTCTGTATATAGTTTCAGATTTGTTTCTAGACGTTAATTTTTTCTTAGTTTAAACTTAGTTATAACGTAAAATAAATTAATGAGCAAGCTGTGGTCTCCTATAAGTGAAGGAGCACACGTATTGTGAGTTTTATTTGCTTTTTGTTTTTATATGATGTTGTATATTGTGTGTATCTTTTGTTGGAGATCCTAATTAAAATAAAATAAAAATAAATGCACACAAATACTTTTCCAACACTTAAACTACAGCAAGAGTATTTAGAGTAAAATGGCGACCATAACTTTGATTACGCGACATATTTATTGTATGAACAAAAGAGATAGATATATGCAATATGTATTAATTTTAAGTTGATTGTTGTTGCTGTTTCATTCTAACGTTTGTTTTTAATTGAAATGATATAAATAGCATCCATAATGTAAAGTATGTCCAATGAAAAACATAACATGTAAAAAAATTCAAGTCTCGCAACACAGTTCTTCTACCGCAAAAAGTTTAAAGGTCTAACGTAAAACCAAATCGGTTAATTTATTCAATACCTATCTATGGAAGCATCTATCCGACAAGTTTGTCATAAATTGTGACCCAATTAGCTAATTAACAACATTTTATAGTGACCGTGTCAATATTAGATATATTTATTTCTTTATTGAGTGGTATATTGTGTAAAATGGTCGTCTCATTTATGTCTTTTTTGTATTAGAGTATAATTTTATAGCAGTGTTTATTAGGACTTTCTAAACATCTTGCGAACATATGTTTGTTGATATTTGTAAGTTTAAGTGTTTTTTTTTCGAAGATAGTAAATAGCTTAAGAATTATCGTTTGCTTGGGAATTATAGTTGTAAAATTTGCCTTTTTATGATAGAAATAAATAAAAAAACATTAAATAAGCTAATATTTGCAGGGAAACAAAGCTAACGATTAAAAAATACAAAAGAATATAATATTATTTTTATTATTCATATTTTATTCCCCAAAATTGTATATTAATTTAACTAATGTATATGTATATAAAATTTCCCTTATTCTATCTGTACAGCAAAATCCGGAATTATTTGGAGCTATTTTTGAGTTTGACATTTATTTGGGTGGATTTACGTCTAATATTCTTTTGTTATTGATAACAAAATTTATGTTTGCATTTAACAAAACATTTTGAAGGAGTTTAATTAAATGGAAATAGTCTCATCGACTAATACGTAGTACAAACTCATTAGTCATTACGTAATGGCTGATTTTTCAAATTATAATAATCAGTAAAGTAAAAAAGGGCTGAATACACAAAGTAAAAAAATATATGTTTAAGAACGCGTTATTTTATATTACGTATGTAATAATCGATGATCTATCTATTCCATTAATTTTACACAGCTGCAATAACAAATCCGTAAGAATACTTTATAACGCCGTCTATTGACATTAATTTGAACAAATTTTCATTTAATACTGAACTTCGATCAACAGTAGTAATAATTGTTGATCGAAGATATTAAATTTGAATAAACAAATTTGAGATTTTAACACTTTCTAACCGTGATAAATAAGTCATAAAAAGGAAAAGTCCCATCTGTAAATTTACTTTACAAACCTATTATGATTGTTTATTTTTTTAATAAATCAGTAAAACTACCCAAAGTCGACGAGTATATATAAATATATTTTTTATAATATAAAATTAAAATTTATTTTATTAATTTTATAAAAATTTCAATAACAATTCGATACATATAACGCCATCTATTGATATAAATTGGAATTCATTTTTATTCATTCTAAAAAAACCATGATAGAATTTTTTTTGTGATCAAGTCATCAAGTGTGAGCGAAACGATGGTGTACAAGTATAAATTGTTCAAAATCCTTTTTGTCATATAACTCTGGATATATCTATACTAACATTATGAAGAGGCAGTTGTTTGTTTGAACGCGCTAATCTCAGGAACTACTAACCCAATTTGAAAAATTCTTTTTGTATTAGACAGCCCGTTGATTGAGGAAGGCTACAATATATCATCATGCTACTACCCAAGAGAACGGGAGCAGTAATACAATATACAGTCTATCTATTCCATACTAACCGTTAACACGTAGCTAGGGCCGAGTTTGTAATTGCATGTAATTTTTGTCATTCTAAGAGGTTTCGCCGAATTAGCGACTTTTTTCTGTTATTTTACCCCCCGAATAACTCCTTAGGTGAACCCCAGAAGTCATAGACAGTTATGAGCTATAGATCAACCCGGTTGTTGTAAAAGTAAAAAAAAATTTTTTTTCCAAGCGAATTTTAATAACTTATTTTTTCTCAAATAAAAAAAATATTGATGAGTGTGGTTTAATAATAAAACACAAATTTAAAAATATAAGTTTATTATACACATTTTACATCTAAGTGGCAGTGAGAACGGAGCCTTGAGTCTGGAGTGTGGAGCGCAGTCCCCGGCTACAGCTGGTAGTCGTTGGGGTCGTACAGCTCCGAGAGCAGCCGGTAAATGTAAGACGGGGAGCTGCCGCCGCTGGAACACGTCATAATAATTATTTATATTTACAGAAAATACGCTTGTTAGTGTCCTGGTGGGTGTATAAATAAAAGTGGACTGTATACAAAAGTTAAATGCTTGTAAAAAATCGTCGTCTTAAATACGCGTTTACATTAAATAGGGAAAGAAAAAAAAGTATTTAATTAATTTTCCGGTCGTCGTATCGGCAATGGTTCTAAAACGCAAGTGAGCGCTCCGTCACGTACTGGTCGACGGGGCTCAAGATGGTAGGGCTGCGCCTGCGACCCCGGCGGCGGCTATTGTTGCATATATCGGAACGCAACACTCTTTTTACCAACTTTAATGTATGGGACTGATCAAAACGTATGAAATTAGCCCAAACTCGAATATTTTGTTATTAGCCACTGAAGAGTTTCAGTGAAAGGAGTCCAGGCTGCATAACCAGATCAGCTTTATGGTGTCAAATTATTGTATCGATATCCTGGATGTTAGTGACTCAATCAAGTACACATTTGATTACAAGAAACGATTTTTATCCCAGTAATCACTGTTGTCACTTTAACTTTTAAAATGATCAATAGATGGCGCTGATACAAAACTTGCCTAGAATAAAACAAATTTCATTCAAGAAAAGCTACTCCTTTGTAAATTATATGTAGTAATTGTTGATTGTCTGTCTTCCACACAACTACTTTAGAATGTTTTAACTATTACATTAGAAATTGTATGAGAAACGCAAAGTGATATCATGCAATGGTCTCTTATCAATCAATCAATTTAAATAAAGTTGGTATTTATCTTTTACAAGAAGTGTATTGTGCTGTGCAATTGATATGCGTAAATGCATTTCCCAACGTTAAAAAGAGAGTGTGATGTAGCATGGCATGGTGCGGCGTGATGTGGCGTGGTATGGTGTGATGTGTTGTGTCGTGATGGTGACACTCACAGGTTGGTGATGAAGAGCGTGATGTGGTCGGGCGGCAGCAGGTCGTACAGCGGCGCCTCCACGCGCACCGCCGCGCTCTCCGCGCTCCTGCAGACAGACAGACACACATACAGCTCTGTTGTAGTCACTCGAAAGGCTTACTAAACTAAACACTTTGAGAATGTATAAAAAAATGAATGAAGGACCAATATAAAATAAGTAAAAATTAAACTATATGAATAAATGAATGAATATAATTATAATAAGGAACAAATAAAATGTATATATCATATAAAAATCAACAGTAATTAACATTTAAACCTAAACGATGAGGTGTAAAAATATACAAGGCTTCGTAGGTGATTATGGAAGAAGTGTTTTTGCAAATTCAACCCCTAAGTGGGTGAAATAGGTGACTAAAAGATATGGGGGGAGAGATGGCGAAAAGGATGAAACGGATGTGTACTGTATGAAGTGAATTATGTTATGTATGTATGCATGTTTTCATTTGTAGGGTCGAACAATAATGGGAAATAAATAAAACGGATGAACAAAAAGGACGGAAAGAAAATGTGATAGGATGGAAAGGAAGGGAGAAAAGGATGCAACGGATGTATAATGTGTGGTGTGTGTACAGTGTGGGTGCTCACATGTAGGGCAGCGCGTCGGCGGCGGGCGCGCGCGCGGCGAGGCGCAGGCGGTCGCAGGCGTGCAGCGGCGACAGCGCGTGCAGCGGCGCCAGCACCAGCACCTGCGCCATAGCACAATATACGTATTGGTATTTCAAAACACACATAAATATATCGTAACGTAATTCCAATTTACATTGTTTTCATATAACTAGTGGGTAACACACCGCTCGGCATGATTTCCCCGACATCTTCAACAACCATCGTCATAATTCATTCAATTCAAACAAAACCTTAATGAAATAATACACCAAAACCTTCCTGCTGAATCATTCTATCTATTGGTCAAAATCGTAGGAAAATCCGTTCGGTAGTTTTTGAGTTTATCGCAATCAGACAGACAGACGCGGTGGAAGACCTTATTATTATAATATGTAGTAATATAGGCGTCTTTTATGAAAAAAAACCGCAATCCTTTACGAAAAACACCGAGCGAAGTCCAAGTACATAGTATATTTTTAAAAAAGACAGTCTGAGAGTGACTGACCTCGACGGCGCGATGTGCAGCGGCGGTGGTGACCAGCAGCGCGCCCGCGCGCGCCAGCGCCGCGCCGCCCGCCAGCGCCGCCACCGCACCTATTATCACCTGCAAATCACATCACATTTTATCATATCACATCACATTGTGCTACATCACATCACATTGTATCATATCACATCACATTCTATCATATCACATTACATCATAATATAAGCAAACATTTAATAAATTCAGTGTATATGTAGATTAGAGGTTCGATTATTTTCTATAGATATTGAGCATTATCCAGGCGCCGCCATTTTGTTTTTTTTTATAAGCTGCGCATGAAGAAACTGGTGATTTTCAATAGAGGACACTTAAACACAAAAATATTAAGATTATTGTGCTCTTAAGTGTCACGTTTTTGAGATATTTTGATAGGATAAGTATTCTCCATTCTACGTGACGTTGGCGAAGTAGTTTGTTCCCAACTGTCACGCTTTGAAGCCATTAACAAGAGAATTGAATTGAATAGAATTGTTAAGATTTTTTTAATGGTGTTAAGATTATCGTCAGTTTTTGAATATTTAAAGCCAGTACCAGTATTTATTTGTATAGTCATGTGTTTTAATCAATATGTCGAGTGCAGGTGTGTGTTGTGTGTGTGTGTGTGTATGTGCCCGCACCTTGTTGACGCGCGGCATGAGCGCGGGCACGGCGGCGAGCCCCACCAGCGTCACCGACACGCCGGCGCCCGCCAGCCGCGCCGCCATCGCGTGGCTCTGCGCACAGACAGACACACGTGTAGTTATATATATATATATATATATATATATATATATATATATATATATATATATATACACTAGCATTTCCCGCGGTTCCGCCCGCGTTCGGATGAGCAAAAACCAAATTCTTAGGTTTTACATATTAGTATATTATTACGTTGCAGTTTTTGTATTTTGTCTCAGAAATGAGATATTTTCCCGCGGTAAAAAGTATCCTATACGTTGACCCGGATAACCACCTATCACCATACCAAATTTCATTAAAATTCCTCCAGTGATTTTTCTGTGATGCGGTAACAGACCGACAGACAAAAATTCTAAAAGCTATAGATTCAGCCTCTGTATCAATAATAATATCTATTACAATAAGATTTTCCAAAAAAATATTTAATGTACAGATTCGGCTTAGTTACAATTTTATTTTATGTATAGATATAGGGTAAAGCTAACATAATGGAAGTAGTGCCAGTAAATGCCACTAGATGGCATTATAGATAAATTTAACAATTATCTTTATAAAAGTTGTATGTTCTTATTTTGCTCTGTCCATCACCCTCCCTCACTATTGATCATAGAAAGGTACTTAATAACAATAATATTTTTAATATTTCTCAATATATTTTTTATAACTCAGTTTCTTATAGTAAAACATAGTATTAATTTTCTATTCATCTGTATAATCTATACAGATAAATAAAATTAAAGTGTCTGTTTGTATGTCAAATGAATAGATTTTCATTAAATGCATATGAAAGTATATATGATACTTATAACAAAAACACAATTATTAAAATTTTTGTCTGTCTGTTTGTTTGTTTTGACTAATTTCCAAAAAGGCTCGACTGATGATGACCGGACTTTCACTGGCAAATAGCTGGTATTATAAGGTGTAACTTAGACTACTTTTATTTTAGAAAAAGTATTAGGGTTCCACTAAAAAAAAACATACCCAGGGACTCACCCGAGCAAAGCGACGATAAAATCACTAGATTTAATATAATCTCCATAAAACCTTGTACTGAGAATTTTACTATAAAAAGACTATAAGCTTTTCAAGCCAACGAATCCAATGAGAACAACAAGCAGCGCCCACCTCCGCGACGTCGGGCCCCTCGGCCAGCAGCAGGCGGTGGCGGCGGCCGGCGGCGCGCAGGAAGCGCTCCAGCAGCGCGCCGCCGGCCGCCGCCAGCACCAGCCCGCCCGCCGCCACGTGCCGCGCCGCCTGCGCGCAGATGCCCGCGCTGCTCGACTCCACCTCGCCGCGGATCTACACACACACTTGTTGGAAATATCAAAATATACAAACCACTCACGTCATCTTGTCGCACACTTCTAAAACTAACATTATTATCTATACAGATAAATAAAATTGAAGTGTCTGTGTGAAATGTTAAAATAACAGCGTTTTACTAAATGCATATGAATGTTAAACGGTACATATGGTATATGTACCATTACAAACAACATTTTTTACAAATTTTTTGCCCGTCTGTCAGTCTGTTTGTTCCAGATAATCTTTGAAATGACTGGGCCGATTTTAACGGGACTTTCACTGGCAGATAGCTTTAAAATATCAAAGTTTCGAGAAAAAATTACAACACATTATGGTCACATTTAAGTTTTTCTTTCTATGTTTTTTCCTTCTATCAATATGTACACGTACACAACTTATATGAGTTTGTGTTTGTATGTATGCGTGTGTATGTGTGTATGTATGTGCGTGATCACCTCGGAGATGTGGTCGCGTATGGGCTCGCGCAGGTCGCGCGCGGCGGGGCCGAGCGTGGCGCGGCGGCTGGGCGCGGCCAGCACCAGCCGCTGCAGGGACTCGCCCGCGCCCTCCGCGCTCTGCAACGTGGAGACTTGTTTTTAGTTAAAATACTTATATACTTTTTGTTTTTTTTAGTGTTCTATACCTCAAAAGAAAAAAAGGAACCATTGTAGGATCATTTCGTTATCCGTCTGTCCGTCCATCTGTCTGTTTACCTATCTATCAAGAACCTTTTTCTCAGGAACGCGTGGAGGTATTAGGCTGAAGTTAATATCAACTACTCACGTCTGCAATCATTTAAGAGTTGTAAAAAAATGAAACTTTTAGGTCAATGCAATCCAAAAGATATGGGCATTTACGATGCATATTTTGACACTTGTAAAGGGAATTTAAACCTATAGGGTCTATACTTCTCGTTAACCTAGAATCATGAAATTTGGTAAGAAGCAATGTTTTATAGCACAAGTAAAGGAAGAAAACTGTAAATTGGCTAAAAATTATGCTAATCCGTCACTTCGTTTCTACATGAAAGAAAGACAAACAAACACACTTTCACATTTATAATATTAGTATTGATTTACAATATTATTAACAATAACATTCACAGAACAACAATAACCCCGTACACTTCTTCAGTCTATATTGTACATACCTGGTTAGCGTGGGTCCGTTGCTCGTCGCGTATGGCGCGCAACACTCGCCTCACCATGTTAGCCGCGACCAGCTCTGTGGGCAGTGCCTGGGTAATGTGCCGGCCTACTGCCCGCACTGTGTTGCACAGCGACCTGGAGAGTGTGTGCTAACATTAATGCTATATCAATTAGTAGTAAACTGAATCTCTAAATATCTAATTTTACAAGAATATCAGTAATAAAAACTCAAATGAGTCATTGGATGATTTTAATAAAAATTAAACTTCATTAGACCTTAGATCAATCATTTTATACAATGATTATATGTATTATAAAAAGATAACTTTGGTAAAAAAGCAACCTCTACTTTTTATGGAAGGGTTTAAAACTAAAAACTTTAACTGTACTTTTCAAGCATAGTGATGATTTATTTAACAACTTTCTGTATAACAACAAGTTCCATTTAAAGCACATAGACAAAATATAAAATATGTACTAGCAACTCACATTCACTTCACTCGGGTTTGTCCCTAGGTTGCTTCCCCATTCAAATTTTTATTCTCGTTTTCACTCCCTTAAGGGATGATTTTCAGGATAAAAACTATCCTATGTCCTTCCCAGGGTCTCAAACTATCTTCTTACCAAATTTCATCTAAATCGGTTCGGTAGTTTCAAAGCTTACTCAGTACAAAGAAATAAAAAAATCTTTCCTCTTTATAATATTAAAAAGTATACATTTAAAAAATGAATATTTTAGTTTAACAACATTTTAAAAACAGTTTGTTCCCTTAGAAATACTACCTGTCTATATAATAGCTTTATACTAATAATTTTATGATATTTTGATCTGTCAATGTATTTATCAATTCTTTTTTTTTATATTTTATTAATAGAATATAATATTAGAATCACTCAAACAATATATTTTTAAAAAACTTACAATACATTGGCACTCTCCGATTCACTGATGATCTGCTCAAGTAGGTCCACTGTAGCAAGAGCAATCTTTTCAGAACCTTGTATTTTCCTGTGATTTAAAAATACAAGAAAATATTAAAGTCTCTTTTCATACCTCACATTAATTTTCAATAACTTTTTTAAGTAAAATCATTAGCGATTTTGGAAAGAATATAACTCATTCCTAAGAATATCTTTATATCTTGGGTTAGTAATTGTTAAATATGTAACTTAGGTTAATATATCGTTCAATTAACTGACAAAATCTATACATCAGCAGCTTTTATTAAAAACATATACACTTACCCACTACGAATATTTGAGACATATTTTACAATTGCATCCATAGTTTTTTCATCTAATTCTTCTAATTTACCTTCTGATGGTGCCATTTTAAGGTTTTGTCGATTTTATTATTGTTAAATACAAAAAAAGATACAAAATGCTGATGAAATAGTTAACTTAAAATCTAACCTTTTACCTTGCTAACCAGTGACGTCTAAAGCTGTCACCAGTCACTGTGACACTTCACTCTATGTTTACGTTCGGGAATCTGATAACCTTTTTACCCGACTGCAAGGAAAGGACTATGTTTTTCGCGCCTATCTTTGTATGTTTATTTGTAATTCTTTATTCCCTCATATCTTCCAAGCCACTCGATGGATTTCTTTAATTAAGGTATCGTTTGTTTCGTCTCATTAGTCCAAGTGTTCTTAGACATGCGACATAAATAATAAATGAATATGAGGGCTGCTAAATTCAATAATGTGAAAAAGAAAAAAAAAAAAGAAAAAAAAAATGAAAATCGACGAATTATGTCAAGTGGGGTATCGTTGAATAGGTATTTAAAAATCATTTTTAGGTTTCTTTCATCAATTTTCATTTTAAATAACAGTTTAGGATATATAATAATTTAAAGTTGGTTAACGACCATTCTCGCTAATTTTCCTATTTAAAAATACTTAAAAAACCTGTAAATAAATAAATATATTATAAATATAAAAAACTCAACTGCATAAAAGCTAACTGAAAAGATGAAAACAAGTTCACGATGAACTAAAGTATTATGCAGTCGGGGACATACACACGAGTATGCATATCTCGCGGCAAGGATGAAACGTGTATGTCTTCTACTGCATAATACTATATTCCATCGTGAACATGTTTTTATCTTTTTAGTTAGCTTTTATGCAGTCGGGTTTTTTTATATTTTTATACTATATTTATTACCTATATTTTATTACTGGCATTTTCTCCTAGATATATCTACGTAGTTTATTCTTTATTTTAATAAATCTCAATAGATCGGCTATAAAATGCAAAAGTTTTTCTTAATTAGAATTTCTGGACTTATGTGCACCAAGTTTCCACGATCAAAAGTTAATATTAAGTACTAGCGGCTCACCTTAGCTTCGCTCGGGTTCACCTCCAGAAAAATTCCACGGGACTAGTACATTTTTCCGGAATAAAAAGTAGCCTGTGTGCTATTCCAGACTATAATCTATCTTTGTGCCAAATTTCATCCAGATCCATTCAGCCGTTCTGGCGTGATTGAGTAACAAACATCCAAACATCCATCTAAACTTTCACATTTATAATATTAGTAACAAATTTTTAAAGAATGACGATACTTATGATAAAGAGCTTAAGGCGCGTTACAATTAGATTTTCTTTTTCATTATTGTGAACAAATATTAATTTTATAAGAGCAGCTATTGAGTTTCGCGTCTGCTCTTCTCACTAGAACTGCCATTCGAGCTTGTACTAGCTCCGTTAAGGACTTATTCAAACAATTAGATTTACTCGATATTTCAAAACTATCTTTTGGATTATTTCGCGGATTTATTTGATTTTGGTTCAAGCGTTTTCGATGCTTTACGGCATCATGGTCACGGGAGAGACTGAGGTGTTACATGTCTTGAATGTATAGTTGTTACAGGCAGACACTAACATAATATAATTGGTGCAACTTTCATTTTTCATTATTGTGAACAAATATTAATTTTATAAGACATGTCAGTCTCTCGCTATTGAGTAAAGCATTCGAACGTCTGCTCCAAAATCAAAATAGAATGCCGCGAAATAATCGAGCTAGTTTACTAGCTGTTAAGGACTTACGTGTACTTACAATACGTTGATGATTTTGGGTTGGATTCTCGGAAGGTATTACTACACTGACATTTAATTTAAATTTGAAATGTTAAATTGACGATTCAAAAGTGCATGTAAAAATCTAATCGAATAGAGTATATTTTGATTTGATTTAAAATCGATTTAAGTAATACATAATATACATATCTAATGGTAACTCAATTATTATTAGCTTAAAATTAGGGGTTAAGGATTTAAATCTATTTAATAATTATATGTAGGTATTTGTTGAATAATTACATTAATTAAAAATAGTAATTAATCTTTTCATATCTGAAATAAATGCAATTTTTAAATGTAATTCGGTTTGACCCCGGCTCCGGGTTCAAATTTTCTCTAACTTCTTAAGCCTTCTTGTATTGAAGTATATAATATATATATATATATATATATATATATATATATATATATATATATATATATATATATATATATATATATAAATTTTAAGTATATAAATAGTTTTAAAGAAAACAAATATTTAATTTATTATCGTCAATTTAATACGCTTTTATATATAACATTTATAATATATTTTCAAACCTTTAAGAACAAATCATACCCTTGTAGGTATCGATCAAAAAAACAAACTACGTAATGTAGATAAAACAAAAAGTAAGAAAGTCAAAAATAATTTCCTTTTACGAGCAAACATGATTTCTGCAGGAACAAATATTATAAACAGTTGGTATTCCTAGAAAAAAATTATTCCAAAATGTACTCCAATCTGGTTCATCATCAGAAAAAGAAGTTTGAGCTGTCGCACTGACGCAACCAATATTCATGCGGCTTGTGGGGGAAGAAGGGGATGTGTAAGAAACCAACCTTCTCCTAAATTTTCTCTCAACAATTTTAGATTTTCGTTTTGAAACTGGAGTAGAAGTGCTTAATAAGGTATTTAAATCACTGGGAGTACCTTGAGTTATTTCTGTAGGCCCATACGCAATGATTTCTTCTGATAGATCCATAGGTTGCATCTTCATCGATACATCTTTTTCGTAAATAACATTTTCTGAATCTGAATTAGATCGTTTATAGTGTGGCAAAGATCCGAATGAGGCGCGATCTTGAATTCGTCTCATCATTTCGGTTGAGAAATTACTAGACAGCTCACTGCTTTCTGTGATATTACTCCCGCTTGCATCTAAAATTTATAGGATATTTCATAAATTATACTATTCGGTCCATATGATTAAAAATTTCGTATACCTACTGGCTTGCATTTAACTTACAATAAATACAAGACTAGAAAATTTTATTAGTAGTGGAATAAATAATGCAAACTACGTAAACAATACAAAATAAAAATAAACGTACCACAGCTTCCTGCAAGATCCTTAGAATCTGTTCCATCATTAACATTTTCATCTTCTATAATATCTGAACTGAACATTTTATCATTCATTTTGTCAACGGGATCCTTGTAACACTTTAAATTATTAGTAATTTCATCTAAGATTTCGTCTGTATGGGTGTAAACTTCGGCTTGAGTTATTATTTGTTGCGAACACGAATTATTTTCAGATACCGTACTTTCCTGTACACTACGAGATGATGACTCTTCATGATAACTTTCATGTATCTTTTGATTCTCAGTATTATTTCCTTCAAATTGTACTTCATCAGAATTTGTATTACTAGGTAGTAACTCACTTCGGCTCGGCATCTCTGGTTCTTGTAACGAAATTATATCTTCAACATCTTCAGAATCAGAGCTACCATATTTAAATGGTGTACTAAGTCGTTGTTCATATTCATTTTTTTTAAAACTTTTGAGTGAACTTGAAGTGGAAGTGGAAGAATCTAATATATAATGATCCCTTTTATACAGGTGTCTCATTTCTTTAGCCAATCGTTCATAAAACTCCTCAGGTTCATCGTGAGGATTTGGTTTCTTGGGTTCCACTTCAATAATAAGATCTGGAAGAGGACTTTCAGCTCTAAAATCATCATCGAACGAAGACAAACCTGGTTCTGCTTCCTCTTGTATTGGTGATAGGACTGTTGGCAATATACATTAACCAATTAAATCAATGTAAATTTAAAAAGCATATTTTTCTTTTTCTTCACTGTATTAATAAGAAAAGCGTCATATATTCATAAGTTAAAATAAGGTAAATAAGGATATTAAAATGTATTTAAAGTGAAAAAAAGTATGTTTTGAGATATAAATTGTCTAGATTCTAGAACATTTTCCATCTGTATAAAAAAGCCAAACTGTTTCCTCGTGACTGAATAACAAACATCCATATAACAGACCATATTCACATTCTTGATAAGTATTTATTAGTGGGATTAGTAAAAAAACCGACTGCGTAAAAACCGATCTAAAAAGAAGAGAACAAGTTGACGAAGGAACACAACATTATGCAGTCGGACATATACATACACACGCAGTGTATAAGTTTCTATATGATAAGTTAGTATTGGCATAGTATAAAACACATTCTATTATATTCAAAATTTAAATATATTAGGGTTGTACATATATTTGTAACAGATGGCATTAGGGGTCTTCTAAAACGCGCTATCGTTTGGTTTAGATGATTTGTATATAAGGTGTTGAACAATATAAATTTAAAACTACATCTCAGAAGCCTGCACGGTCTTAAACAGGACCCCCCAGTGACACGTCTATAGTTGTGGGCGGCGACTGACACCACGGCCAGAGGGCAATGCCCTGATGCCGTTTCCCCACTCCCCTTGCGGGGAATGTGAGAAGATCTACGGTAAATTTAAAACTACAATCTAATCACTGGAGTTTTATTACAAACCCAGAGGGAACCCTACTACAAAGGACAACATGTACACGCAGCTATTAGAAAACATGTGCATATGCATTTTCACTTAACTAAATAATTTATGAAACTTACAAGGTACATCTTCAAATAAACTGCGAATCAAATACGTTTTTCGTCTCTCCCATTCCTCTGTAGAACTCTGTGATCGCCACATATCGCCACATATGAATTGATTAAAATAAGCTTCGCTAACATAATTTTAATTTATTGAGGGTAGTTATAATATTAACTTCAAGACTATACATCACGCGAAAACTAATATTTAATTATTTAGTCCAACTATCCGAGTTTATCTATATGATGATCATAGATTAATGTTATAGTAATCGGTAAATTAACGGAAACAAGCATTATTAGAAGGACTGATTATTAGTATTTAATACTTTTTTAAATTATATATTAAATTCAATAAAATTAATACATTAGAGATTCAAAATATTTTAATTTTATTTGTGTTCGCTTAAAATGAACTCGTAGTTACTCTCAAAGTATCCGAATGCAATCATCTGTGTACTGTCATATCAGAATGATGATCATTTAAAATCAATACAATCAAAATATGTGATAACTTTGGCTATTGTGAAAATTCAGGACATTCTTTCAATTATTTCATATTTTATTATAAATAAGTGATATGCCATTCAAGTTTTAGGGGCATGTTTAATTAAATAATTGAGTGTAAAAGTTAGTTTTTCGAACAGCAATGGTTTTGCAACGCTTGACCGATCGCTAGATGCGGAAACGCTGGTTAAATATTTGAATTTGTATTATAATAATACAATGGACCTTTCACCAGACGAAGAAAACTTCCAAGGCAGACTCCTGCATCAGGTAGAGACTGTTTCACGTGGATATAACGATCTCAATTAATTACATTCTTCTTCTTAGAATGTGATGCATATGTTGCAATTCCGGCAAGTGCGTGAATACTTTGTGTATTTTGTAAGGCAACTTTATATTTATTGAATAAAATATGTATTAGGTGAATAATGATATTTTGAAATGGCGCATAATTTTCATTAAAAAAGATTTGTTTTCAAAATTATAACATTATTAATTAATTTTTCCTTCTTCAACGAAAGATAAAAATGGGAATTTCGTTTTGTTTTTAGTTTGGAAATTTGAAAGTTTAGCCAAAGTAAACTTGAATCATTTTTGTGAATTTGAACTAAACATCATCCTGTAATAATAGGTATTATTATTATTATTGCTGACAAATAAAAAAGTCAGTGCAATAATTATATTATTTTTAAAAGAAAATAAATAATAAATCCTTGGATACCATAAAAATATATTAAATATTTTTTAATTGTAGATGTTTTCATAAGGCTGTAAAGATTTGTTAGACTTTCATACAAAAAACCTTAATTTGCCAGATTTGAGATGCAATCTGTTTCATAAATATATTAAAATAGTCCATTAGGTTCTTTGGCACAGAAAATATTTCCATTGGGTTTTAATTAAACTAGCTCATGAGTTATAACATAGCACCTGTTGTCATACATGTCTTATGAGTAAATGCATTTCCCAACATAATAAAAAATACACACACACCCAAACATACAGACTTTTGCTTTTATATTAGCAGTTTGATGTATAAAATATTCGTCATTTGGACAAATAATTATATATTACTAGCGAATCACTCTTGCTTTGGTCAGGTTCATCCCTAGTTAGGTTTCAACAAATAGTATGGAATAGATAGACTAATGGATGATGAATGGGAATGAATCTCTCCCATAGTAAAAAGTATTCTATGTAAGAAATCACACCAATCCATCACTCTGTTTTAACATGAAAGAAGGACAAACAAACAAACATACTTTCACATTCATAATATTATAATAGTATTGATATATATATAGTTACTGAATTAAAAGGCAAAGCATTAAATTGCTAAACCAAACTGTAATACTTCCTTGCCTCCACCAGGCGGCTCTGTGGGACAACCTGGACCTCCTACAGGAGCTGCTGGCGGGCGGCGCGGAGGTGGACGCGCGCGACCAGCACTTGCGCAGTGCACTGCACGCCGCCGCCCTCGCCGAGCGCAGCCAGTGCTTGCGTGCACTGTGCGCTGCGGGTGCTGACGTGGACGCCAGGTCTGACCATGAGACTGGTGGGAAGGTTAGTAGTGACTTTACGTTGCGATGTCTTGGCTTGAATTGTTTGCGTATATAAATGTTTTTAGCCAGACTATTAATTATTTTTCATTGGGATTATTTGTTAATAAATATAATACTCATAGCATTAAGAGTTACTTTCTGTTAAGGTCTAAAAGTGAATAAGCTGACTGTACGCTGATCTTGTCTTTGTCTGTGTCTTTCTCTATTCCTTTCATTCTTACAATAAAATATACTAACTGTCTCGGTGGTGTAGTGGCTAGCATGTACGGCTGCACACCCGGAGGTCCTGGGTTTGAGTCCCGGGTCGGGACAAATTTAGTTATTGAGTCTTTTTGTATATTAAGCCTCAGTAACAGCCCAGAGTAGGGAAGTTGGCGGTGTCTCACCCCCGTGCCTCGGAGAGCACGTAAAGCCGGCGGTCTTGCGCTTTAACTCTCACTAGTCGTGTCGAGTGGTCGTCCCACCAGCGTCTGAGAGTGACAGGAATAGAGAGTGCGCGTTGTGTCTGCGCGTACACTTGTGCACTATAATATCTCCTGCGCAGTTGGCTAGTCTCAATGAGATTGGCCGCCGTGGCCGGAATCGGTCAGGAGAACATCAAAATTTCTTAAGAACTAGCGGCTCACCCTTGCTTCACTCGTTTTCGTCAATACATACGTGTTAATGGTTAGTATGGAATAGTTAGACTATATATTAGTACATACATATATACATAGGTATGATCAATTTTATGTCCCCTACTTGAGAAATGAATGATTCCCAATACAATATTCCATCCCCTTAAGGGATGATTTCCGGGATAAAAACTATCCTGTGTCCCTCCCAGGGTCTCAAATTACATTCATACCAAAATTCATCTAAATCGGTTCAGCGGATTTTTAGTTTATCCATTACAAACAAACATACAAAAAAAACAATTATTTTTTCCTCTATAATAGTAGTACATATAGATGTAGATAAGTAGTAATAAAGTTTTCTTCTCGAATTATTTAGTGTTATAAGCCACTTTGTACAATACAACTAACTAGCACTCGTCCACCAAACCCAAGAACTGAAAAAGACCTTCATCCTCCAGACAGCACTCCACATAGCAGCAGAGCGCGGTCATGTGGAGAATATTAGAGCTCTCCTGGCGGCGGGGGCTGACCTCTCCATCTTGACGGCCAACGGTGACACGGCGGTGGCTCTGGCCGAGCGTGGGCGACACCGACACGCCGCACTCGCCCTTAGAGAAGCTAAAGGTGAGTGGAGTCTGCGATTTTTAATAATAAAAATATGTTATACTCAAATAGGCTTTTACAAGCACTCTAGAATGTTTTTTGTATTTTGTGTAAATGTGACACATCGGCTTCGCAGGCGGTTCCTGAGAAGAGCCGGTAATGGATAAATAAAATTGAATTGTCTGTATGTAATGTCAAAATAACAGCTTTTTACTAAATGGATATGAAAATGTACATAGTAATTATAAGAAAAATACAATTTAAAAAGTTTTCGTCTGTCTGTCTGTTTGTTTCGGCTAATCTCCGAAACGGCTGAACTGATTTTAACGCGATTTTCACTGGCAGATAGCTGATGTTATAAGGAGTAACTTAGGCTACTTTTATTTTAGATAAAGAATAAGAGTTCCACTCAAAAAGGTTAAGGTGTACCTAGGGACGCACCCGAGCTAAACGAGTGTAAGTAGCTTGTTTTATTATTTTTTTCATTTAGAGAAAGATGCACGAAAGTAGTTCATCATAGGCATTAGTAAACAATTGTAAGGAAATGAAGCAAAAATTTATACTCGTAGCTCTGCAAAATTTCATCAACCTACACATTTTACTATTCTTAACTGAAATAAAAAAAGAGTAAGTACCTACTTAATTCTGGTGTGTTTTATTTGTATGTATGTACATATGTTACGCCATATCTTCGCTATTAGTTATACAGCGATTTTTTGCAAAGATATATTATAGCGGAGAAATTCTGGAAAAAAATGATTCATAAGGTTTGAGGATAGAAAAATTACTTTTATGTATAAAAAAAAGTGATTATGGATACATTATTATTATGTATTACATGTATTCCTAATACAGTTATTTTAATAAAATAACTTTATTAAAATAACTGTATTATAAATATTTTATAATTGTTTGTTTATTCCTTATTGATGGTAAACAAAAAAAAAGATATATTAGTAACATAATTACTCAATAAATAAGACCGGTGACAACTGTCGTGACCGGTGACATGCGCACATATTGTTATATTGCTAGGGATGTGCCAAAATATTAATATTATTAAATAATAATTATTAATATTACTCACAAAATCAGTTAGAATGACATTGTTTTATTCTTGAGGAGTTTGTAGACTCTTTCAGGATTATTTTTGTTTTATTTATTTATGTCTGACTGTCTGATTGCTGAAATAGAGGCGTATGCGAAATGATTTGTCTCAGTTTGTAGTGACCCTACTTACTGTGCCAGCGGTCGCGGGTTCGAGTCCTGCTGGGGGCATTCATTTGTGCGATGACCACGAATGTTTGTACTCCAGTCATAGGTGCTTATATTTATAACTAGCGGCTCACCCTCGCATCGCTCGGGCTCGTCGCTAGGTACGTTTTAAATAGATATAAATAGTTATTAGCCAGCATTAGCCATATATATATTTTTTCGAAAAATTTTCATTTTTTCTCTTTATTAAAACCTTCCGTGGACCTTAAGGAACATACAAAAAAAAAATTTGCCTAATTGGTCCAGCCATTCTTGAGTTATGCGCTTACCAACATTCATTTTTATTTATAAAGGTATTGTGTATTTAAAGTTATATATGTGTAGTGTATCAACTATCTGGTATCCATAACACGAGCTTACCAATAATTACCAAAACCAAAAGCACTAGACCATAGAGACAATTATAATTTCTGAAACGCAGAAACTTCTTCATATATTATTCTTCATAGATATTTATTATTTGATATTAATATTATTGAAGTGGGTGTGGTGCCGAGATCGGCCCTTGCTATATCGACCAGTTTTAATCCTTTTCTTCATATACTCTTCTCTTTAATCGTAACGATCTGGTACTCGGCTAATTCAAGATGGTGTCACTAATCAACTAGCACATTTTCAGCATTTAAAACATTCGTAATAATGGCAAGAAATCTAAATTAAAAGAATAATAGGGAAATATTTAAAAAGTAATTATTTTTTAATAGCATGTGTATAGGGCAACCCTAACACCAGCCTAACCTTGGCTTTTTTGCCAACAGGTTTCCGATGTTGTTACTATTATGTAACGAAGCGTTATAATGCTTCTAGAAAATATGAACATATCAATATTCACGATCATTTATTTTGTATAATATTTACACTTTCTTATATATTATAGCACTATCCGACAGACTTTGTGCTGTCCCAATTGCAACTTTATTTTTGGTTTTTGAGGTCATACCAAAAATTGGTATTATATAGGAAAAAAACCTTTCGGTTTCTCCCGAGCTTTCGGGTATTTTTAGGGTTCTGTACCCAAATGGAAAAAACGGGACCTTTTTAGATTTTTTTAAATTTAAATGAAACCTTGTTTCAGCCTATTTATTAAAAAAAGAATTAGGAAAATCGATCGACAATTAATGACGAAAATAGAGCGTAAACATACACGACAAAAAAGACAAAATTAAATACCTCTTACTTTAAAAGTCGGTCAACATTAAAACAGAAACAGGAACATTATATTTAGACAAATTGAAATTATTTTTTGTGTCTAATGCAATATCCTCAAAGCGTGATATAACTGTAGACTTATGTTATTATTAAAATTATTAATAAATAACAAAAAATGATGCGAGATTATCTAATCAGAATAGTATAAAAGTGCGAGTACAGCTTCAAGGCCGGTAGTGTTATGGACTTACTTGTTATGTGTAAGAATTGCGTATGTGACATTTTTTAATATATAAAGATGTTGGTACATTAACACATAGCACCATCTAGTTCCATGGTAAGCTACGAGGCTTGTGTTATGGATACCAGATAGTTGATACACTACACATGTATAACTTTTTAAATACATACATATTATAAATATAAGGTGAATGTAACAGGTATTTAAAAATATTAGGCAGATGTGTGTGTTAATATTATAAATGCAACAGTTAGCCTGTTAGTTGGTCTAGGATCTTTTTTTTAACTTTGGCAAATCCATTTACTTATACCACCTGCATATAAACAGGTATAACTCCCCCCCCCCCCTCCCTCCCTCCCACCCACTACACCGCGCCCGCCGGTTAGAACCTTGACATTTAGTTCTATTAAAAAATGTGTACTTATAAGCTATTTTCTTTGGTTGATCCCGCTAAAGCTTTGAAATCGAACTGGTGAGTACCAGAAAAAATATCTTTTTGCATCATGTTGTGTATTAATTCAGCAAGGTTATAAGTAAAATATTAATATATAAGTTAACTGCGTGGGCGTAACCGCAAAAATACCGGCGGTAATAAATATGAAAATTTAATATAAATAAAAGAAGCAAAGACTGCTGCGACCCGCTAGTTTCGAGTAAATAAAATAGACGTCTTTATTCATAAGATCTTTAAATGCTGTTTATTTTTTTAATATTATTATCTATACATATATAATAAAATTCTGACTGAGTCCAATCTGTACATGCAATATTTTTTGGAAAATTTAATGAAATAATCTTTATTATCGGTACAGAGGCCGAATCTATAGTTTTTAGAATTTTTGCCTGTCTGTCGGTCTGGGAACATTTAACGAGAAAACCACTGGACAGATTTTGATGAAATTCTATAGGTTACCCGGGTCATCATATACGATACTTTTTACTGCGGGAAAATATCTCATCTCAGAGAAATCAATACTAAGCGTCAAAACGTAACTAGAGACGAACTCGAGTGGAGCGTGGGTGAGTCACTAGTTTAATTATAAGATTTATTTAAAGTAAATTATAATAATTAAATTATCTTTAAGCTCTTGCTATGAGCTACGAGAAATAAAATATGAAAATTCATAAAATTCACATCGCTTATGTTGAATAACTGAATATATGTAAATGAGCTTCTTGGCTGTAGGTATAGTTGGCTAATAAATTTAAATAAATTAATCTGTAACTAACATAAGTACACTGCAACTTTTTGTTTCAAATTCAAATAATACTGGCGGCTCACCCTGGCTTCGCTTGGGTTCGCTTCTATAAAAACAAATCTATCCCACGGATATCGTACATTTTTCCTGGATAAAAAGTAGCCCATGTCTTCTTCTGAGGTTTGAGCTATATTATTGGAGAGTTTCATTAAAATCCATTCAGTAGTTTTTGCGTGAAAGACCAACAAACATACATACGTCCATACAAACATTTATATTTATATATATTTATATCCTTATATACAGTGAACGTACAGCAAAACTTAATTTTTTAAAGTTGGTTAGAAATGTTGTCGTTTACCCGGTTTTTAAAACAGTGTATGCTTCGAACTACTGCGGTACTGGTAGTACTGGCTTCTAGTTTAGTTTATACTTTGCGCCGACGCGGGGACGTCGCGTTACACGAAATCTGTTATTTCCTATGTCATAACAATCCGAATAAATATTTTATTTATTTCTAGTGTCATATTGTGTATAGTGACATAGTGATAGTGACAAATTGTTAAAAATAGTTACATAGTGATCCAGTGTTAGTATAAAACTAGTGTTAATTAAAAAAATGAATTTTATTTATGCACTACACCGTAATATTTAATGAAGTTAATTAAATAATAATTAGTTTTAACGGAAAAATTATTAAAACAACACTTAATTAAGAGATAAAAATAAAACTAATAACATGACTATAAGAGACATGTATCTGATAAATGCTGATATATACAAACATACAGGTGGAACTAATAAAAAAATATTCGTATATTCTTTTATACAGCTTAATATTGTTCTGTGTCTGAATATCCAAGTACAAACAAACGATTTTAACCCCTATTTCATAACAATATTAAGACAATATTTTCAGCATCAAGTGCCTTCTAATTAATAATGTGAGCAAGTGTTAGTTAGACTTGTTCATATTTTTTCATAATTTTCATTTTTTTAAATTAATATGTCTTATACAAATGAGTGGTCTTCTAAATATTAAGTGAAAAATGGTTACAGGATGACGACCAGGATGTGACCATCTTTGATGTAAATCATTCGAAACGTCGGCAACAAAAATACAAAATAAAACCGTGACAAAATCAGAAACAATAGTTTTTTTTTTCAAAGTTATATAATATTCGCGTAAATTTAAGAAAATGTTATGGTCCTCTGAATTTTAATGGCGCATGGAGGCAATTTCGAAATAATTGCGTTCGTTTGATCCCTTGCTGTATTGTTATTAATAAAACTTTAATTATGCAATTAATATCTACGATATTTAAGGATTTATTCTATAAATCGTACACTTTAGAAACACGATCACTTGCAGTTTCCTCGATAGAAAAAAAAATCCAAAATTATCTCTAAAAAACAAAATAAACCCTTAGAACGGCATAAATAATTCAAGACAGTTCATCAGATTTTTTAATAATAACAAAACTATACGTTTTCTATAAAGTATACATTTTACATTTTCAAAATGTGTAGTTGTTTTAATAATACGAAGGAAATACCAAAATTCGCACGCGTTCCGTTCATCCTAGCCGCCACCCCACTTATTGTATGTATGTATGTATTGAAGAGACGCCCATGCCCAGCAGTGGGAAGTTAAAAGAGCTGATACACAGTACCTTTAGACTCAGTCATCGGTTATACATTTTGAAGGGTTTTTCGTATTCTTACCAAATATGATACTTGTAGTATCCTATACACTATATAGTATACATTCTACATCTACTACCTCGTTGGTGTAGGGGCTAGCAACTGCTTCTGATCCGAAAGTCCTGAGTTTGAGTCCCAAAGAATGGCAAGTCCACTTGTGTTTCCGGGTATACTTGTGCACTATATCTTCTGCAGTGCAGAAGGGGCGATTTTTACGGTTTAGTTCACAAATATCAATAAACTCGTTTTTTCTTACCTTACTAGATAAACCCTGTTTTTATTAGTAAAAACCGTATGAAAATCCGTACAGCAGTTTCTGGAAGTTATTCATACAAACACGAAATTAGGGTAATTTATAGTGATAGTTAGGAGAAGTTGGCAGACGACTAGTACAAGTTAGTATACGTACATCAAGCGGTAATCAAACCAGCTTTCACTCATGTGTAAAACCAGATGTATGTTAGATTATTTCATTATAAGTTGCGGTCGCCTTGTCGGATTCGTTTTTGTGTGGCAACGAAAATAGCTTCGTAACCTGAAATCTGTTCTAATATTATAAATATGAAAGTTCTAATATTATAAATATGAAAGTAATTTTGTCTGTTACTTTTTCTTAAACCGCTGAACAAATTTTGATGAATTTTGATTTCCTTAGATTTACGCGAATATCTTGGATTTTTCGCGGCTTTATTTAGATTTTGGTTCTCAACCTTTTTGATAGTTCCAACAGGTAGTTAGCGCGTTCAAACAAAATAAAAAAAATAATAGACTTTTCAGCTTGATTCTATTAAGTATAGATTTTTTTATTGGTTAATTACGATTATCGTTCATGTGCATTACTTTCACTTACGTACAGATTTCTCCGGAACTACACGAGACTTTATTTTTTTCTAGCTTAACAGTGCTTTCGAATTTACCTGAGGAGGAACATGCTGTAGACTCAACCAAGCTAGATGAGTGCGGGTTGGCGTACTTCACAAATCTAGCGAGAACTTGTTAGGTCCTCTTAGACATGCAGGTATCTTCACGATGTTTTCCTTCACTGTAAGGCAAGAGAAGTCGTTTTTATTAATCCCCTACGCAAAAAGCGGGGTGTTATTTTGACGTCGATGTCAGTCTGTGTGTGTGTGTGTGTGTGTGTGTGTGTGTGTGTGTCTGTGGCATCTTAGCTCTCAAACGGATGGAACGGTTTCGATGCGGTTTTGTTTATTTGAAAGCCAGTTTCCTTGCGGTGGTTCTTAGCTATGTTTGGTTAATATTAGTCCAGCATTGTAAGAGTATCAGCTCTTTTCCGAAATGGTGTAAAGCATTTTGGCGTATGTGCCAGTGTAATCGTTAAATGACAATTAATTTGCTTGGGAGGACTTTTAAATTTTAAATTTATAATTTTAAAATAATATTCGTTGTTTCGCCCGAGAATGTGTCAACCTAGGGCACTTCAATAGGCTCTCCCTCCGCACTGGAGTAACCTTTAGCTAAACAACAGGTGGCATCTGCCAGCGACATTATACTGTGACTTTATAAAGTTATTTAAACTAGTTTTCACCCAGTGGATGAAATTCGACCAGAATTATTATTGAAAATTAGACAAAAGCATGTACATATGAAAAGAAGTTACCTATCTAAATAAAAAAAATCGGTCAAGTGCGAGTCGAATTCGTAGGTACACAAAGGGTTCCTTACCATCGTATATGTAGTTTTTATTAATATGACTTTTACTCTATGTATGTAGTCACAGACAATATAATAAAATGTCTATGAATGTAGTATATTAACTTCGATGATCGATTACGAACGTTAAAATTGTTTCTTGTATTTTTTTTTATCATTTGTTGTTATGGCGGCAATAGAAATACATACTCTGTGAAAGTTTCAACTCTCTAGCTATTACGGTTCATGAGATACAGCCCTCTGACAGACAGACAGATGGACGGACAGCGGAGGCTTAGTAATAAGGTTCCGTTGGCAAACCCTAAAAAACTAAAAAAAATCCAATCTTTTTATTGATAACACTAAAGCTCACCAATAGCCACTAAATAAAAAAAAGAAAACCGTTTGACAAACAGTGGAGAAAGAGGCACTACACAGTTGTCTGTTTTGTCTTTGCCTATTTATATATAGATTTACGAATATTATTCACTGTAATATATTTGTTTTCCAGAAGCGCATGATGGATGCTGATTCTTATTTGTATGACTGTACTTACAGATTGTTCTGGAGAATTATTTACTAACTAGGTACGTTTTACCGGTTGCAATGGAATAGATAGTCGATCCATTGATTTGGGAAAAACAAAAATAAATTATACCGAACCATACATTTTTCCGAAATAAAAAGTAAACTGTGTTATTCCAGACTATAATCTATTTCAGTGCCAAATTTCATCAAGATCCGTTTAGCCGTTCTGGCGTGATTGAGTAACATCCATCCAAACTTTCGCTATTATAGTATTTATGGGGTTACTAGCTGCCCACCCTCGTTTCGCTCGGGTTCGCCTCTAGAAAAACAAAACCAAATCTATCCCTCGGAAACCGTACATTTTCTGAGATAATAAGTAGCCTATGTTTTATTCTGATGTATGAGCTATATTATTGTAAAGTTTCATTAAAATCCAGTCAGTAGTTTTTACGTGAAAGTGTAACAAACATCCATACATCTATACATCCAGACAAACTTGCGCATTTATAATACGTATTTTAGTAGGATAATACATACTAATGGAATGGAACTCGCTGTTCGTGGCAGTCCATTGGTAACGTGCTCGCTTGGAATGCCAAGTGAAGCGAGTTCGAACCTGAATCTTGCGCCGTTGAAAATTGGTTAGTTGATAGATCTTTTTCTGTCCGGGATTAATCAAGATAACGAAGATATTATTAACTAGATAGTATTGCCCGCGGAGTCGTCCAGTAGTTCATTCCTGTGTACCCATTTTTATTAAAAGTTTGTGTATTTTTTGTAATATATGTATAATTTTTGCTTTAAAATGTACTCTATATGTTAACCCGGATAATAATCTATCATCATACTAAGTTTCATTAAAATCCGTCAAGTGGTTTTCGCGTGACGCGATCACAGACAGCAGTCACAATTTTATTATACATCATGTATAGATTGAACTAATATTCATCGGTACTATTACGATCAATTAACATCAATTTAACGCGGAATATTTATAGACTAATAATTTCTTGATAATGGAATTTGGTCTCATATAATTAAGGTACATTAACACACAGCACCATCTAGTTCCATGGTAAGCCACGAGGCCTGTGTTATGGATACCAGATAGTTGATACACTACACATATATAACTTTAAATACATATATATTATAAATATAAAATACATTAATGACTGGGCTCGAACCCGCGACCGCTGGCACAGCAAGTAGTCACTATAAACTTAGCCACACGTGTCGTCCGTCGATTAAAAATATATAAAGAAAGGAAATTCAATACTTCTCTATATAATAAACATTATTATTTTTTTTAAATTGTACTAAACAAAAAGAAAAGACAACCCATTAACAGACAGAGGAGAAAAAAGTACTGAAATGTTTTGTCTTTGCCTATTTATATATAGATCTTACTACTATATAAATTGCGAAAGTTTAGATGTTTGGATGTTTGTTACTCAATCACGCCAGAACGGCTGAACGGATCTGGATGAAATTTGTCACAGAGATAGATTATAATCTGGAATAGAACATTTTTCATGTTTCACAGGCTACTTTATATTCTGGAGAAATGTACGGTTCTCGTGAGATAGATTTGTTTTTATTTTTCACATTTTAAAAGAAACAACCTTAAATTCATATTTTATAGGTACTAGCGACTCACCCTCGCTTCGCTCGGGTCGTCCCTAGCTTGATTCCCAATACAAAGTTTCATCCCCATTTTCGCCCCCTTGAGGGACGATTTCCGGCATAAAAAGTATCCTATGTCATTTCCAGGGTCTCAAACTATCTTCTTGCTAAATTTCATCTAAATCGGTTCAGTAGATCCAGAGATTACCCCCTACAACGTCACAAACTCAAAGTTTACCTCTTTATAATATTAGTATAGGTAGAAGAAACAACTTTTAAAGCGTAATACGTAAAAATACTCCAGATTTAGAAGCCATATATGTACATATTTGCACTGTTGTAATAGGCCTACTCCATGACGTTGCTCGCTCGCACTCTGTTCAAGTGAACGAGACATGTCCAATATGTACCTAATGAGATTAGTGCTTAAAACTTGGGTTAATTTATTAATATATAATCACATTTAATTTACATATATGTATGTATATGTGGGACTAGCATTAGCCCGTGACTCTGCTCGCTTAGTTCAAAAATACAAACATCCAACCCCTTTTTCACCTTTTAAGGTGTTGAATTTCCAAAAGTCCTTTTCTAGTGGAAATCAATCAAAATCAATACCTGCCTTTCCAGTTAATAGCATTACTATAAAGTCACTTACGGCACAGCTTTAGCTAATAAGTGCCAAAAAGCAGGTTTTATTTACATTTTTCATACATTATATTTGTTTTGTTTGTTTTATGTATGTATGTGTGCATACGATGATGTTTGTGTCGATCATGTTGAACGTATTTTCATTTGCAGTATCTTTTCTTATATCTATATCTTATATATAAAATTTCCATGTTACAATGTTTGTTACCGTACTCCTCCGAAACGGCTTTACACCGATTTTTACCAAATTTTATATGCGTATTCAGTAGGTCTGAGAATCGGCTACTATCTATTTTCCATACCCCTAAGTGATAAGGATAAGGGTGGTCCTCCCAGACCCCACCCCAGGGACGAACCCGAGCGGAGCGAGGGTGAGTCGCTAGTGTGTATATAAAAGGCAAAAGTGATTGACTGATGTATCAACGTACAGGCCAAACTCAAAAATTGAAATTTCGCACACGTGTTCCTCATATGACGAAGGCATCCACTAAGGAAGGATTTTTCAAAATTCAACCCCCAAGGGGGTGAAATAGAGAATAAAAGCTAGTATAAAACTTTTTTAATTTCTTGGACATATTTGCACTTTTTCACATTTGGACATATTTTTGCGTTTTCCAAAATTCAACCCGTAAGGGAGTAAAATAGGGAATGAAAATATATGAAACTCACTTTTTAAGAGTTTTTTTGTAATTTTAATGAGAGCGAAGCCGCGGGTTCTGCTAGTCTATATATAAATAGGCAAACGCAAAATAGTTAAGTAACCATTTTTCTCGTCTGTTTGTCAACCGATTTTTTTAGTAGCTATGGACTTTCATGTTATCAGTAAAAATATTTGTAAACACTTTTTTATATAAATATATTTATATAAATTCCATTTATATAATAAAATTTATATAAATGGAACTCTATTCCAATAGAGAACAGAATAGATAGATTTAGAGATAGAGATATTATAACTACTTTTGAATAGTCAATTTAATTTAAAGAGCGTCAGTATAGTCGGTGAGGATGCTACCGACGGCTTGGGAAGCTGTTCTGCTGAGAAGAGCCCAAGAAGACTCAACAGATGCTCTTTTTAGATACATTCTATTTTCATTTCAATAATGATAATAGTTAAACTTCGGCCACTGGTGGCGAACATATAATATAATAAATTTGTAACTAAGTCGAATCTGTACATGAAATATTTTTTGGAAAATCTTATTGAAATAGACATTATTATCGATACAGAGTTCGAATCTATAGTTTTTAGAATTTTTGTCTGTCTGTCTGTTACCGCATCACGAGAAAACCACTGGATAGATTTTGATGAAATTTGGTATACAACATATAGGATAATTTTTACCGCGGGAAAATGTCTCATTTCTGAGAAACAATACAAAAACTGCAATGTAAGAGGAGTATACTAATATGTAAAACCTAAGAATTCGGTTCTTGGTCATCTGAACGCGGGCGGAGCCGCGGGCAATGCTAGTTAGCAACTATAATTTTATTTAGACGTCAGGGCTGTAGGCGTATGAACGTGTACCTGTAGCATGTGTGAGCGAATATGATAGCGATATACGATTGATGGATGGTAGGAAGCGAAAACGTGAGGACAGTCGTAGTAAGAAGCTGTACAAGTGAAAAAGATCGAACAAACGAAGTGAAGTTTAATAAGGATTTTCTTTTAAAATAAAACTATATTTTACTATTGTCTGTATCAACTATATAATGACCTTTGAAGCGTCTAAAACCTTAGTATCTCCCGTGACCATGTGCGCTGTAAAGCATTCGAAACGTCCGGAATCCAAAAATTTAAATAAATCCGCGGAAAAATCCTAAAAAATTGTTTTATTTAAAACTAGCGACTCTCCTTCGCTCCCCTCAGGTTCGTCTCTATTTACGTTTTAACGTTTAGTATAGGTTTATCAAAAAATAGAGATTTTCCCGCAGTAAAAATTATCCTATATATTGATCTGGATAACCAGCTATCATCATACCAAATTTCATTAGAATCTATCCATTGGTTTTCTCGTGATGCGGTCACAGACAGACAGACAAAAAAATCTAAAATCTGTAGATTCGTCCTCTGTATCGAAAATAATGACTATTTCAATAAAATTTTCCAAAAAATATTTAATGTACATATTCGATTTTGTACACAAATATTATTTTGAAAAGAGCGACTGTTGAGTTTCTGTCGGATTTTTTTAGGAGAACTGCCTTCCAAGCACGTGGTAGACTCCTCTCGTACTTACGCACTAAGTATAATTATAAAATAATTTAAATTTAAATAAAGCGCGAAAAATTCTACTAGAAAAAGTATAATTTATTAATATTTTTGTTTTCCTATTTTCATAAAAAAACCATGTCATTCTGGGACTGACAAATGTCAGATGTCATGTCAGATGAGATACAGCTTTCTATTAGTGTAAGAAGTTTAAAAATAGTTTCAGCAGTTCCTGAGATTATCTTAAAGATACAAGCATACAAGGTTTTAGCTCATTTTTATTATAATAATGCATTCGCCATTCGTTTCAATTTCCATAGTTGTCTTCTATTTCGTAAGAGATTATTTTGTTGGTGTAGTTAAGTAATAATGTATTTCCGGTTTCGGCGGGCAATCTTACTGATAGTGCGTGACATAATATAGTATAGTGCAGCGCGTGCGCAGACACAACGTGCACTCTTTGTTCCTTCAACCTTAACATTCCGCAGGACCGCAATTCGACACGACAGATGAGATAAGGCACAAAATCGAGAGCTTTAAGTGCTCTCCGAGTCATGGGGTGTGCCGACACTTCCCAACTCTGGGTTACTACTACTATTTCGTAACAGAAAACACTAGGAACTATTTTGGACTGACCCAGGACCCGAACCCAGAACCTCTCGATCTGCAGTCGTCCATGCAAGCCGCTAGATTTATTCTTGTAGGGTCTAATCAATTCCATATTATTTTCTTGTTGTGCCAGTTCAGATTGTACTTCTTCACCAATGGAATATATGTGAAATGGGACTATACTATAGTTTTTGTGGTGTATTGGGATTTGAACTTGTGGCCTGAGGCACATTTGGTCATGCCAACTATAGTGTAGGTTTTTAGTTGTTTATTGTTTTTTCATTCTTTAACCTTTTTGACTTTGCAGAGTAAATTCTATAGATATAAAGTTGGTAAATTGTACCAATATATTCAGAATTTTATTGCCTAATACCTGTTTTGAGACAGGTTTCTTCATGAATTTTCATTTGGTTGATATTTATTTTGCGTTTATATAAAAGAACGATGACGTAATCGACTTTTTACGAAATCTGTGACTTCGACACAGAATATTTTTTTGGACTTTTTCTTGGAAATGCATATGTCAGTATAACCTGCTTATTCATTTAAAAAAAATAAACATAAAAACTCGTGTCACAATTAGTGAACATATCCCATACCATACACCAAAAAATTTCATTAGTGAGTTCTTCCACCTTCTTAAAAATCGGTTAAAAAGTAAGAGATGTAGTTCATATAAAATAGATTTTATTCACAAAAAACCGTAATACTAAATTTCCCTCCCTCCTTCCGGACCCTCTTACCCCTTTTGAGTTGAATTATACGAGTAGTTGAATTATACATGAGGTTATGTTACTACAATATATAACGAAAAAATATATTTAAATCAACACCGTATTTTTCGAGGATACACGAATAAACAAACTGACATACAAAATATTGTCGATGTAGCTTCTCTCAAGGACTACTTCAGAAATTTTTCCTAACATATAACACTAATCTATACATACATATAATAAAATTGTAACTAAGTCGAATCTGTACATTAAATAATTTTTGGAAAATCTTATTGAAATAGACATTATTATCGATACAGAGGCCGAATCTATAGTTTTTAAGATTTTTGCCTGTCTGTCTGTCTGTGACGGTATCACGGAAAAACCACTGGAGGGATTTTGATGAAATTTGGTATGATTATAGCTGGTTATCCGGGTCAACATATAGGATACTTTTTACTGCGGGAAAATATCTCATCTCTGAGAAATCTATACTAAACATTAAAACGTTAACAGTCTCTAGTATATAAAAAAACCTGTATAGGTGTCTTTTCTGAAAAAATGCAATTTTTAAATCTTCCGAAAAACGTCGAACTATGATTGATCTAAATATTTTTTACTTCACGCTGTACTGGCCTAACGAATTGAAGTGAAATTCATAATCTAGATACTTTATTTCCTGAATTAACACTTTGGCTAATTCTTTACACAAGTGAACCCGCGGGAATATCTAGTTTAATAAATTTTATCATCTCCGGGTAAATTTCTAAGAAATTAATTAAAATTCTGAGAAATCTATTGTTAACTGACACGCCGGCGTGCCTGCGCTCGTGGAGGGAATATTTAGTATATACTTAAAATCAATGGAAAGTCAGTTCGTTGCCAAAATTTGTTAGAACCTTGAACTCGAAGGATCACAGATGACGCAAACTCATATTATGTCAGTCGCAATGCAGACAAAAATGTAATTTTTTAACAGGTTTTATCACATAAAGGTCGTCTGTCGGACATTTAGATATTCTTTTATCCTAATGCTAAGGTCGCAGGATCGATTCTTTTTAACGAATGTATTTTAATTTTAATATGGCTGTAAGTTATTTTGTTCTTGCTTGGTACTTTGATTTTTTTGATTAAGAGCTTTAGGTGTAAAGACGCATAGTATTCTATCTCCAGTGTAGTCCCCACTGGATACATTTATTTTATTATTATTCTAGTTCTTTAGTTAGTTTACAGGAGACCTTTATCCAGAAGGGATCCATGGAGTAAATATTAAAAACTGGGAAAACAAAAACAAACCTATCCCACGGGAACCGTATATTTTTCCGGGATTAAAAGTAGCCTATGTGCTATTTCAGACTATAATCTATCTCTGTGCCAAATTTCATCCTGATCTGTTCAGCCGTTCAGCGTGAAAGAGTAACAAACATACATCCATACTCACAAACTTTCACATTTATAATACTAGTATAGATTAACCTAACATAAACTTGTAAATATTTAAATCCATGGGATAAATTATTATTAAATTATTATAAGCTTAGGTTTCGGGTATCGAACTCAGAACCTTACAATGTCTAGACATACAAGGCTTAAACTAACGAGCCAATCAGTTATTTATTTATTTATTTTTACATTCAATTAGAACCGCGGCGCCACTTACACTAACTAGTTATACATTGTAAAATATTACAAACATAAAATACACAAACAAAACAAAAGTAAGCACCACTTGGGTTCTGAGAGCATGCTGAGAATATCGAACAACCCCCTTTAATAACACGGCTATTCAATATTCTCAGCATATCTCAGCAACTCAAAAACCAAAGTTGACCACTTGTTATTGAATCGGTGGATTATAAGAAGTAACACGTAGTTTGTAGCTTCAAATGGTGGATCGTACGCGTATAAAACTGCTATTAGCATTCAAAGTACTCGTACTACATGTTATTGCGGAAATGAATAATTTCGATCAACTCTGATGGTCCGGAGACTCCCGTGACCATGATTGCTGTAAAGCAAACGAAACGTCGGGAACTAAAAATCAAAATATGTCCGCGAAAAAATCCGAAAAGATTTTCGATTTATATTTACGATTTTCTGTGATACGGTAACAGACAGACAGACAAAAATTCTAAAAACTATAGATTTAGCCTCTGTATCGATAATAATGTTTATTTCAATAAGATATTCCGAAAAATATTTAATGTACAGATTCGGCTTAGTTACAATTTTATTATATGTAAACCTAGATGTCAAATATTCGCGTAAATCTAAAAAAGTTTTAGATTGTCCTGGGAGATTTACTGTGTGAAGTTGAGCTGTGAACTTGAACAATGAGTATGAATATTTGTATTTTGTACCACTTGTCGTGTATTCTACTAATATTATAAATGCGAAAGTTTGTGAGGATGTATGGATGTATAGATGTATGGATGTTTGTTACACTTTCACGCAAAAACTACAGAACGAATTTTAATGAAACTTTACAATAATATTGATAATAAAATATATCATAACAACACACACTTTTATTATCAGAATAACACATAGGTTAGATACTATTTATCCCGGAAAAATATACCGTTCCCGTGGGATAGATTTGTTTTCGTTTCTCTAGCGGCTCACCCTCGCGAATGAATGGATTTTATTGAAACTTTACAATAATGCGTATATTAAGAAAATGTATTTTTAATATAAAAGTGGTCCTATATAAAGAAGAAAAAATATCATCCCTAATGGTGCCCTGCCCACATTTTTTGTTGATAAGTATTTTCTTTATCCCGGTATGTTACGGAATTTTTGTAAGATGGGACAATTTTAAAGTGCGAAATGACTCACCCGAGTCAAAACTGACAACATAATTTTTATATGTAATTGGCCGCAATAACAACTAATAATAAAAAAATAAATTAAAAAAAAGAAATAAAAACCCAAGAAACATTTTTTAACATTCGTAATCGATCATCGAAGTTATTATACTACATACATAGAGTAAATGTCATACTAATAAAAATAAATCTACGATGTTGCGGAACCCTTCGTGTGCGTATTCCACTCGCACTTGGCCGATTTTTGTTTCGTCTTTATTCAAGGTACCTAAATGTGTATTGTGTAATGCCAATAGAATTGACATTTAAAAGTTAATAATTTTAATTAAAAACTCTTCCGGTAAATTGGTCGTTTGGACAAATAAGAACTGAGACGACACGACGATATAATTAAAAGTAAAATCGCTACGTAATATTGTTATTAAAAAACTTCCAAATGTAGGCGGTGGTGACCTTGGCCGAAGTAAACAAGGCTGGCTTTAAGGGATTTTCACTTTTAAAATTCATGCTTTCAAAAATGGGTGCGTGTATTTAAAATATCTTTACAATAAATTAATTTTAAGTTTATTTGCGCAAGCACAGATACAGTACCGTAGTTCACAGGTTCGATTCTTCTTCTCGAAAATGACAATTGGGGTCACATATGCGGTGAATAATGTGAAGTAAGTGAGGTCATGGCTAATATAATAAAAATATAGGTTAGTCTGCAACAATGTAGAGTTGCGATTAAACGTAAATCGATTGTAAAGGTGGAATGTCACTTGAGCAGCTCTTTGATAGATGTAGAGATGGTCGCATTTTGCATTGAAGGTTTACAGATGTCCAAAAGCATAATATCTTATCCTTCTCTTATCCAAAAGCATATTCTCTTTCTCACTCTTTCTAAATCTATCTTGAAAAAAAAAAATTCCACGGAATTTGAGGTAGGTTTAGGTCGATTATCTATACTCTATACAGATAAATAAAATTGAAGTGTCTGTTTGTAATGTCAAAATAACAGCGTTTCTCTAAATGCATATGAAATTATATACGGTACTTATAAGGAAAACAATTTTCTTTTTAATTTTTTTCTGTCTGTCTGTTCCGGATAATCTCTGAAACGGCTGGACTGATTTTGACGGGACTTTCACTGGAATATATCTGATGTTATAGGGAGTAACATAGGCCACTTTTATTTTAGAAAAACAATTAGGGTTCCGCTCAAAAAAATTAAAAAGTACCTAGGTACGAACCCGAGCGAAGAGAGGATGAGTCTCTAGCCAATATATAAATAGGCAAAGATAAAACAGTTCGGTACCTTTTTCTACTCTGTTTGGCAAACGATTTTTTTATTGTTTAGAAGCTATTGACGAGTGTTTTTATTATTTAGTGTTATAAATAAAAACAATTTAGAAATATTTTTTTTTTATGTATACATAGATAGATCAAGACAAAAAACAGTTTAGTATTATCACTCCTCCGAAACGGCTCGATCGATTTTAAGGATTTTTTTTTGTATATTTGGTAGGTATGTGAATAGGTCGTAAACCCCCTTCCCCCACTCCCCATTTTTTTAATCGCCATTGTAGTATTTTTGTGTGAACAATATTACATAAATACATACAATGTATAACATAAAGCCAAAAAGTTTTTTGTGAATAGAACGCGGCCGTAGCCGCGGGTTCTGCTAGTTATTTATAAATTTTCAATAAAGATTATGGTCGAATATGCTAATGATATACAATTAGAAATTAGAATTTAATGCAACTCGCACTTGTCATGTTGAAGTTTAGAATATCTCGCTTCGTTGAATAAAAATAAGTAGATAATTAAAGGTAAAGGTGGCGTCACATCTTACTTGTCTTCAAGTTACGTGAGCATACTTATTATTAATTCTTTACCAGCTGACCCGAATAAAGATTTTTTTTCGCTTTTAAATAAAAGGGTAAAAAAATAAATAATTAAAAATACTAATTATAGAATAAAAATACAAGAATTTGATTTATTCATACAAAAATTGTATAGAAAAAAATATTTGTATGCGAACAGGCTAGATTATTAACTGACCAATAAAAGTGTATAAAAAAATAAATGACGTATGTTTTTATTTTTAAATAAAACTATCTTTTCAGATTTTTTCGCAGATTGATTTAGATTTTTTTTAGTGTTTATGACATGAACTGTTGTAATTATTTAGAAATAAAATTCTATTATGTATATTAATTAATGAATAGTGCCCGCTTAGACTTTTAGAGGTTCAAATTCGACCATAACAATTATTTTTTTATTGATAACACTAAAGCTTGTCAATAGCAACTAAACAAAAAAATGAAAATCGCTTGACAAATAGAGGCGAAAAAGGTACTGAACTATTTTACATGTACATACATATATATTGAAAATAATATACATACATATGTACATACACAATATTTATTATAAATTATGTCATAGTGGTCGTAGTGTGGCGAAGACCTTTATTAAAACTGGTTTGGCTCAAAATGTTTGGTAAGCAAATGTCACTAATTTAACAATTCTGGGATATTAAAGAAGAAATAATGTAAATTTAAATTCTTAGTGGCAAGCTTGCATTCCATCATATATTTCTCGTACTTGTATTTGTCCGCGGTTCTGTCCTCGTCTTTTAATAACGAATTTCTATACAAGCTTCCAACCCCATTTTTTACCCTTTAGGGGTTGAACTTCCAAAACCCCTTTGTTAGCGGGATACATACTCATTGCTCGCTATTGACATATCTACCTGCCAAATCAAAATTTTGCAGCAATTTCGTAATTAATCAGTGAGTGCGTGATATTTTACTTTAAAATGTATAGACGACTATTTGCATTTTTTATTGGTTTAAATTTATCTTGGTTGATTACAATTTTTATGTTATTTATTATTATTAATACTTTTCTATTTCCTACTAAAGTAAAGAAATATCTACTAAAATAAATAATAATATTTTCTTTTTTTGGCAAAACCGATAGTTCTACAGCGATATTTTTTAAATGTTAGACATGTATAAGAGTTTTATGTAAAATAAAAAAAAACGTGTGTGTACTTATGTACATACGTAAGAATACTTCTTTGGCGTAACAGAACAAAAATACCAAAAGATTTCATCCCGTATGTCACAACTCTCTGTTTGTAAAAGGAATGATAAATAAAAAAAAATATTATATATTTTTTATCTCCAGTGATATAAAACACGTGTTATAGATTTATGAATATTTGAGAAACTACTTCGAATATAGTTATGAGTCTTCACGGGAATCGGAGAGACAGTTATCAGCTAACTTCATCATGTCGCTTTTTAGCTGTCGGTGTGCGCGCGCATCGGAAAAACTTTACTCTCATATTTATTTCCAAACGTGCCAAAAGAAGTATAACTTCAAAAAATTTTTTGCAATCTTTTTGCTAAAGCTTGCCGCTAGATGGCATTGCAGCGTATCACAACCGCTTATCATTAATTTGAGAGCATTTGCATTTGGAATTTTCGTTAAAATCAAAGGATGTACCGTATGAAATTTTATACTATGCCATTAGTGTCTACAAAGGTCCTCGTATGCACTGCGGTTTTTCAATTCAGTAGCCTCGCCGCGCTCTGAGTGACCCGACCATCACCCTTGCGGTCTGCTGTCCTCTCATCAATGACTCTATCGGACTCTATGATCTTATTTGATGTCTTAGTTAATATTGCTTTAACATTTTAGGATTATGTTTTTAGAAAAAAAAAACCATATTTCTTTTGTTTATGGGACAAAACAATGTTGATCTAATACTTTCTTAGATTTACGCGAATATATGGCATCTATACATATAATAAAACTGTAGAGTAGGTAGAGTCAGGGAGATGTAAGAAGAGAAATAGAACAAATCCAGATTTTTTTTTGTTTGTTGTGTGACTTGTGAGCCGCTAGTTTTAAATAAACCAATAACACAGCCAGGATCGCCGATCGTTTTTTATAAATTGTAATGTTTATTAATAATAACAAAAATGAAATAAATAATATTGGTATATTTAATTATAATACTTTTTTTTACTGGGGTGTAAAGGGGGATGAAAGTCTGTATGGGAAAGCAATCGCCAGTCTCTTGTATGTAAATAACTAAATAGTTATATCATAATAAGAAATAATTGGTCGGTGAAAACAGAAATGTGCACAGAACAGATGAACTTGTATAGCAGTCGGCACCTTGACTCTAATGTTACGATAAGATAATTGGAAATTATTTTACTTAACATTGTTTAAAATAACGGAAGTGCATTAGATAATAAATTAATTGATTAGATCTTACACGTTTGTCCTTGGATATATGTGTTCACCTTGTGGGTGTTCACCTTGTGCTCATTAGCGTCCGGCAATCCAGCCGGGCGTGAAGCCATACACACTAGCAGGCGGTGGGTTTTCCTGGAACTTGGCTGATAACAGTGGACCATGTCCATGGGAACAGGTCCATGGTTGTTGTGGACTGCCTGAGCACGAGTCCCACATAACCACCTGTACGTTTACAGGTGGTATGCGTAAACGCATTTCCCAACACTTAAAGGCCAGCCGTCGCGTCGGGGCGTCGTAGTCAAGTGCGTTAATGAAATTTCTTTTTTTATAAACCCCAAAATTTACCTCTTGATTCAGGATGACTATTTAAATTTATTGTTATTTCAAATAAACGAGATTGCTTCGTTATTGAACACGCTACAACTAAAAGTTAAACTATAAAAAAAAAACATATAAATAATAAAAAAACCATTAATTTCAAACAAATATGTAGTGCATAAATGAAAATTTAAGATCTCTAATATATTGTTGATATATTTCATTTATTACAAAAGGACGATTTTATGGACTATTTTATCTAAAAAAAAAATAGTATTCAAAAAAATGTATGCTACGAACTCACATCAGTGGTGCAATAACATAATTCGCAAAGCTAATAAGGCAATAAATCAAAATGTTTCGTCGTTCGCGTTCTGCCAAGCCTAAAGAGGTGCCATTGAAGAAGAAGGAGAAGAAGTACCAGGAGCCAGAAGACGCGTATGATGCTGCTCAGTACTTCATAGATGATGTACGGGATCCGTGGCAAGAAGGTGGGTTTGTTTTCAAGTTGCAGAACATTGGAAAGTCCTGCTTTTTTTAGAACTGCACGACTTTAAAATTCACAACTCAAAATTTAATTTAAATAAACAGATAAAAAGTAGGGTAAAGGATATCTATCCGTGGTTTTCCTTACTAGCGATAGGAACTTGACATAATTTATATGGACTTTATGTCATATTTCTACCTTTAAGAAAAAGAAAAAATATTTATGTATAGATACTAGTGACTTACCCTCACTTCGCCCAGGCGCGTCCTTAGGTATACGGATTTTTTTTACAATATCATGGGTTTTAATTTTTTGCGTGGAACCCTAATTCTTTTTCTAAAATAAAAGTAGCCAAGTTACTCCTTATAATATCTGCTATCCGTCAGTGAAAGTCCCGACAAATTGGTCCAGCTGTTTCGGAGATTAGCCAGAACAAATACACAGACAAAAATTTTAAAAATCGGTTTTTGCTTATAAATTCAGTATAATGAGTATAGGTATAGTTTAGACATAGAATATACATTAGAAATTTAGTAAAAGGCTGTTATTTTAACACTAGCGACTCACGCTCGCTTTGCTTCGGGTTCGTCCCTAGACAATAACAAATCTATCCTACGGGAACCGTACATTTTTCTGGGATGATATATTGCCTATAGCCTTCCTCAAAAAACAGGCTATATAATGCAAAAAGAATTTTTGAAATTGGATTAGTAGTTCCTTAGATTAGCGCGTTCGAACAAACTGACAAACAAACTCTGCCTCTTTATAGTATTACTAGCGACTCACTCTCGCTTCGCTCGGGTTCGTCCCTAGGTTGCTTCCCCATACAAACTTTTACCCCATTTTCACCCCCTTAAGGGATGATTTCCGGGATAAAAACTATTATATGTCCTTCCCAGGATCTCAAACTATCTTCTTACCAAATTTCATTTAAATCGTTTCAGTAGTTTCGGAACCTATTCGATACAAACGAACAAACAATTTTTTCCTCTTTATAATATTAGAATAGATAAGTACATATAGATTACAAACATACGCTATAATCTCATTTATTTGTACAGTTTAATTAGTAAGCAATTCGAATTGCAATTAATAAGTTAGACAGCGAAAAATCCTGTTATGTCCGACGCCTGCTCACTTTTTCTCACGCTTCAATATATTACTTTGCTAAATTAAATGTGAGAAAGCGTGAGAACGTTCTCGATGATATCTTCATTAAATTTAATTAATTGGATTAGGATTACAATCATTTGATGAGCATCTTTCAATGATAATAACCATAAGAATACTGAAGAGGAAATGTGTGTTTGTTTGTAATTGATACTAATTCTTCCACATATATATAAAGCTATGTATGTACGACATGTTCGAATGTATATTCAAAAGTAACTAAGACCATATTTTATATCAGTAATAGTTTTTGTCTTGAAATAACAAGGATAATAAAGGAAACCTCTCAGAATATTTTTTTTAACTTATTTTTTTTCCTTAAGGAAATGAAAATAAAAAAAAAGTTTGGAAATGAAAATATTATTTTTCGAATGTTAAAGTAAAAACTTTTCACTTAACACAGCTGTTTTGTTCTATAAGCTTTTATCACCTCCAGGTAAATTTCTAAGAAATTAATTAAATTTCTAAGAAATCTATTGTTAACTGTAACGCCGGCGTGCCGCGCTCGTGGAGGGAAAATTTTAATAAAATAGTTGAGTCTATAAATTTTTAATTTAAAATCATGCTTACATTTTCAGCAAAATGGATTTATTTCAGGAGCATTTTGCAATTTAACCTCGGCACTTTACAAACCAGCCAGTGTTTGATAATGACGAACTACACAACATGCCTGCGATATGTATGTATAGCAAAAACCTTGTTCCAGATGCTCTGGAAAGGGAGCGGACCTCACAGCACGCTCAGCTGCGCGAGCTGGTGGTGCGAGGGGACGCAGCAGCCCTCACCCAGAGGCTGTCGGACCTTGGGTCAGCAGCAGGGATCGTCGCCAACCTAACTCCTGGCGGTGCCAATACTTTGTTATACGTGTAAGTAAGACACTAGTGCAGTACAGTAACAGTGGTTTTTGAAGTGAAACTTCTTTAGAATCGTTGTGATTTGAAACTCGATGAAACGGAAATGGGATACGAGAAAGAGACAAACACATAAATATATACTCGTAGGATTAAGCCGGCGAGAGAATGGGATAGAATACGTTGCCATGTTGGCTGTTGCCATGGTAACCGTTGTTATTGTTTGACAAATATATATATATATATATATATATATATATAATATATATATATAACTGACAAATATATAAATATATATAAAAAAATAAACCCTTACAATTATCCTACTCCTGATACTCTATATTCATCTCATTCTCTCGTAGGTTACTTTCTGAAGTTTCAGTTCTACCGTGTGTGAATTGCACACACACGCTCTTGTTTTAATGTTTTTTTCGAAAGTCTTTAAAATTGGAATGATAGGTGGGACATTTTTTCTGAAGTTTTGGAATATTATGTTTGCGGCCAATCTCATTGAGACTAGCCAACTGCGCAGGAGATATTATAGTGCACAAGTGTACGCGCAGACACAACGTGCACTCTCTATCCCTGTCACTCTCATGCTCCGGTGGGACGATTGCTCGACACGACCAGTGAGAGTTAAGGCGCAGGACCGACAGCTTTACGTTCTCTCCGAGGCACGGGGGTGAAGCACCGCCAACTTCCCAACTCCGGGCTGTTACTGAGACTTACTATACAGAAAGACTCAATAACTAAACTTGGCCCGACCCGGGACACGAACCCAGGACCTCCGAGTGTGCAGCCGTACATGCTAGCCACTACACCACCGAGGCAGTTGTATTGTTGGAATATATACCACTATTTGCAACATAGGATGCAAACTTAGTTTCTATAATTAAAATATTAACAAAATGTGAAGAAAAAACAAGGTCACATCAATCATGCTGTATCAATTTGATTGCTTAATATAATGACTATATTGTTACAATATTTAAAAAAATATGTCTAATCTGCTATCTGAATTATTATTTTATAATTGAAATTCATTCGCAATTACATTTACATTTAATTTTTTTTCCGTCAAAACGTATTTAATCTGCGTTCTGGACTAGGGTCTATTCTCCTTCGCCTTGAGAATAGTATCGAGCTCGGTGCCTAGCTGTGAACGAAAAAGCTGCCGCTGGGCGAACACTTGTAATTATTATAATCACAGCGTAATTGAGTATAAGAAAGACCTTAATTTAAAGATCTCCTTCGAATCATACAGCCACAAATACAACACGTGCAAACAGACACAGCTACAATTTTTTTGCTTAACTTCCAGGGCGTCAGAACTGGGAGCAACAGCAGCAGCGTCAGCCCTGGTGGAGGCGGGCGCGGACGGGCGCGCACATCCCGTCACCAGATACGGGCCGCTATACATCGCCTGCTACCACGGACACCAGGACATCGCCCAGCTTCTTCTGCAGCACTTCCCTGAAGCAGTTCAGGTTGAATATTTTGGATAAATTTCAATTTGTAGTGTTTAGCTAGAAATATGATGCCAATTATTATTACAAAAAAACTTGCACTCAGACAAGATGTTATTCAATTGATGAAGAAAAGATATCTATTAATAGGGATTGACGTATTGCAATACAATTTTTTAACTTATTGGACCTTTTTTGTTTATCTGAACTTTTCCATCATCTATATAATAAATAGAAATTTTCGGGCTCCAAAGCAATTTGGTAGATATATTTCTCATAGGTATTGCCAAACAAAGGTTTTTTTTAAAATGCAACTCCTGAAGGGTTAAAAAAGATGGTTGAAATGTTGTATGAAAATCCATTTTTTTTAAATTACACGGACAGAGCCACGGACCAATGCTAGTAATGCATATGCATAAAATGAATGAGTGTCCTTCGATTATTGTATCAGTGACGTTATGTCTATTAATGAGGTGTTAATGGGTAATTGAGTGTGCCCAAGTGTCGGTGTCGACGTGTTGGGTTTCCTGGAGATATTCTTACGTGATCACGTGCACGTTATGACGTGATTAAAAAATATTGTAACAACCAAACCCCCAATTTGTTCGCGATGAAATAAAAAAGAGTTCTCATAAGCACGTTTATGTTCCATAAATTTAGGCAATTTTAGTACAGTACTTTTCGGCTCTGAGTATTTCTAAATATTGACTACCAAAACAATGTAATATTTTCCTATGAGAGGCCCATCAGTTTTGGATAGAAAATATTAATATAAATACTTGCTAATAAAGTTATCTATTTTCTTTTTATTTATTTAGTAGCAGAACACCCGGCTTCGCTCGCGCTAAAACTAAAAAAAAATCTAAAAAAATAGTTTCATACAAACTTTTATCCCCTATTTAACCCCCTTATAGGATGAATTTCGGAAAATGCTAAAACACATATATGTAATTTTATTGAAGAGCATTAATACCAAGTTTCAAGTAATTCTAATCATAAATAATGTTTTGGATTGTATTATAACGTGTAATCCCGTGGGAATTAGATAATCTCCCGCGGTAAAAAGTAGTCTATGTCACTCTCCAGCCCTCTATCTCCACACAAAAAAATCACGCCAATCCGTCAATCGACGTCGTTTCGACGTGAAAGAAGGACAAACAAACAAAAAAACAAACAAACACACATTCACATTTTAAATATTAGTATGGATCTTTCGATAGATATGACCCTGCAAAGTTACTAGCTGGCTCCGTTATCTGAGTGACGGTGAGTGGTTAGTTGCTAATATAATAAAAGTATTGAATATTTTCAGCAAGAGACAGTTGAGAAATGGCTGCCACTTCACGCTGCGTGTATCGGAGGACACCCCGCGCTCGTCACTCTGCTGCTGGAGTACAACTACCCAGAGCATTTGCTAAGCACGTACACGTGAGTTATCAGTTTCATAGAATATATATTATACTACTAGCGGCTCACCCTTGCTCCGCTCGAGTTCGTCCTTAGTTACGTTTTAACGTTAAGCATAGATTTCTCAGAGATGAGATATTGTCCCGCAGTAAAAAGTCACCTATATGTTGACTTGGATAACCAGCTATCATTATACTAATTTCATCAAAATCAGTCTCGTGGTTTTCTCGTGATGCGTAACGCAACAGACAGGCTGATAGAGTTTGTTTGTTTGTTTATTTGTTTGTTTGAACGCGCTAATCTCAGGAACTACTAACGGCCCGTTTATTGAGGAAGGCTATAGCCTATATATCATCCTGGAAAAATGTATGCTTCCCGTGGGACAGATTTGTTTATGTTTAGGGACGAAACCGAAGGGAAGCGAGGGTGAGTCGCTAGAAAATAATATAATAATAAAATTGTAATAGGGAAAATATTGCAAGACTTTAGAAAATTTGTATTTTGGCCAAATTTGGGAGATTTGCGTATGTAGAGGTCAAAACCACAGATTTTAAGATTTTGTCTGCCTCTCTGCTTATTGGTGTTTTACTAGATAACGATTAAATTTTAGGCGCCAGTTTAGAAATCTTTCGCACTTTTCGTTTCATAATGAAAAGTTTTAAGAGGTGATTATAAGATAAAAAAATGAGTTATATGTCTAAAAATAGTTTTCGTCTAACTGGCCAAACCTAAACAGCTGTAAATAAAAAAAGTTGGGTATTTTTTATTGAAGTTTGGCAATAAAAATATCGCTTGCTCTATCTCTAAAACCAATTAAAAAGTTATTGATGTATCAATACTGTTGACGTAACCTCGACCTCAACCTCGGGGTCACCGATCACACAAGGACTGCGTTATCTCTGGAATGAGGAACTTCTGGTCGTGTCACTTTGTATCCTAAACAATCTTGGCACTAGTGAGTCATATATTATATCGAACATTTTTTGAATTTTTTCAAATACAAAAGCTTTCAAAATGGAGAAATGCAATACTGCTGTATGTATTTTTTGTGCATTATACGAATATTTACCAATTCTAGACTTATTTTCATTATTATTTTTTAATGTATGGATTAAAGATCAAAGAAGTTTTAGATAAATCGGATATATGTACGTAGCTCTAGTGGCATAGTGGGAACCGCAACCATTATTTCATCCCTAGCTTCAATTTAAAAAAAAAACCACCAGTTTCCAAAAATGATGGAACCACTTTCCAGAAAGTTCCTTCCAGAAGAATGGTGCACTTACTGTAAAAATGCTATTGAAGTCGATGAACCTTTTAATCCAAAATATATTCAACATTAATTTCGGCCTTTCTTTTAATTAAAGCGAATTTGATAATGAAATAAAACTATTTATACGGTTATTTCCGTTGTTTCTGGTGCTTTATAGCAAATACGATCATGGGAGAGACTAATTGGGCATCAGAAATCATAATAAATAGTTTTATTTCGATCAAAACAAAGATTTGGAGTGTTAATTGCATTTCTCCAAACGTGTCTCCGGTACAGAGATGCGAGCGGCAAGTGGCAGTACCGGTTCGCGTTCGACGTGAACGCGCGCGACGCCAGCGGGCAGACCGCGCTGTACGTGGCCTGCACGCTCGGCAACGTGGCCGTCGTCGACGCGCTGCTCTCCCACACCGTGCCCGTCTACCGGGTAACGTAATATTATTTACATATATACATACATATGTAGAATACCAGGCCGAGAAAGTTTTAGATGATATAAACGTGTTAGTTCCGTCTCAGGTCCTCCATTGAATACCGCATCCTCTTTTATTCTCGCCTCTCGCTAGTTTTTTCTCATATTTATTCAGCCACAATTAATTAATAACTTAAATAATAACATGATCTATTGGCTACTATCTACGGCTACAGATCCGGTGATCCTTAGTTCGAGTCCCGGGTTGGTCTAATTATTGTTTTTTTTTCAACAATTTTTTAGTAATTTCTCAGAGTTGGGAAGTTGGCGGTGTTTCAATCCTGTGCCTTTAAAAAAATTGAAGTTAACAATTATAACCAAGATTAAGTTTGAATTTTGTGTTTTAAAATCATTTTTATACTAGCTATTTTTGTTACTGAGAGCCAATTTATAGCAACATTTTAAAAACGTTGTACAGCCAGTAAAAGACGAGGAAGAGTCGCCGCCAGAGGCCGCGCCGCCCGCGCCCGCGCATTTACTGAGCCCGCAGCGCAGCATCTCGCAGGGCATACACGCCATTGTCAACAAGCTCACCGGTGGCAAAACTGTGAGTTAGCTGGGCTCATCTAGTTTATTAAAACATTTAGGGCAAAAGCTTTGGATATAAGGTAACTTTGAATATTTTAGGAATAAGTGTATTTTTTGAAAAAGCCTAATTTTTTGTCCTTTTTGGTCATGGGTTCGAGTCCCGAGTCGGATCTAAATAATATTAAGAAATACTGAGTACACTGAGCTCGGAGTCCGGGAATCGGTGGTATGAAGGTTTCTATGAAGAGCAAGTTAAACTGTCGGTTTCACGCCTTTCTTGTCAGTGTCCAATTACCTTGGACTTTTGAAACTGAAAGAATAGGGAGAGTGTCTTGGCACATGAATAGTCGCTGTGACCGAAATCGGTCAGGATATAATAACTTATGATACTTCTTAAATAAAGCTTGATTTAAACAATATTTACTATGATCGGCAGGCGAGTGCGGAGCGGGAGCGGGAGCGGGAGCGGGCGGAGCGGCGCGTGCGCGCGGTGCGCGTGGAGGCGGCGCGCGGCGCGGACAGCTGTGTGGCGTGCGCGGCGCGCCTGGCGCACGCGCGCGTGCTGCGCCGCCTGCTGGCCGCCGGCGCGCGCGCCGACGCGCCCGCGCTACCGCCGCCCGAGGTCGGTCTAGGACGTGCTCCCGATTTTCATACTTTCTTTCGTATGACTATCAGGAAACGGTTTAGGGTTGACGAGTACTGTAATGTCTAACGGCACAAAACTGCTATATAACGAAACCGTTTGCTATAAAATTGGTAATTTTTAACAACCCTTGCATTTAACAGCATTTCCGTTAAAATCAATGTAAGGTTTTTTATAATATTTATATCATAGTTTACAATTTGGCTATCCATGGATGTATTAAAAAAAATAATGTATGTATTATAACAAAGGAAACATTGAAGTATTATGAATGTATGTATTAAGAATTTTTGTTTTTCAATAACAATGTAGATTTGTCAACCAATAGTTATTTCATATGAAAACTACCATCTTCTAATTGACAAAATATATACAACCCAGGAATCCTCGGATGGTCGCGAGGCGCGGCGGCGCTCGCGCAGCGCGTCGGTGTCGCGCAGCCGCGCCTCGCCCTCGCCCGCGCGCCCTAACTACGGCGACGACCGTAAGTACTGCCCTCTGCTGGCATTACTTCATACATAAAATTATATTTTTGTTTTCATATTCAATTCAGACATAAAATACCTTAATTTTATAAAAAAGTTACAAAAAGTCTATTCTCAAATATCTCGGAAATGTGACACTTTTGACACTACATTATGGATACTTTTTTGTTTATTTAAATGCAATCTATCCATATATATTCGTTTTATTGTGCGCCGCGAGTTAGTAAGAAAATAAAAATGGCGGGTTTAACATTGCCACAAATGTTCTATCCCATTTGTCCGCCTGTGTGCAGGCGAGGGCCCGTGGACGGCGCTGGCCGTGGCCGCGCGCGCCAGGAACGTGCAGATCGTGGAGATGCTGCTGGCGGGCGGCGCCACGGACCCGGGCGGGCGCGCGCTGCGCGAGTGCGCGCGCCACGGCCTGGCCGACCTCGTGGCCGCGCTGCTCGCCACCAAGGTAGGTCATTTTAGAAAATTATTTTACCATGGTTAAAAGTTGTTTTAATATTTTCTCTTATATATTAATGTTTGATGGAATCAATTTGAGGTATTGAAATAAATTAACCCATTTGAGAAAATTTTATATGCGTAAAATCATTTAGTCGTTCAATATAAGATAACTATTAAGTCTAAAATCAATCTAACGACAATTCACATTTACGACATTAATAAAAAGTTTGTCAAACTTAAGTTTTTTTACAAGTATCTTATCTACGAGTACTATTTAATTTTATCAATAAAATTTAACAAGTCTGTAAATTTTGGCCACTGACATAAAATGTTATAATGATATAAAACGAGATAGATATGTACCATGCTTAGCATATACTTTTGGGAGTTGTCGATATTTCGGCGTAATCACAAGCCACGGTGACGTCGTCCGTGTAACGGTCGGTGTGTGCGCAGGCGTACCCGGACCCGGAGCACAAGATCAACAAGCCGGCGGTGGCGGCGGCGCTGCTACGCGCGCGCGCCGAGCCCGCGCTGTCGTACCGCGCGCGCTGCCCCTCCACGCCCGTCATGCTCAACTGGCGCGAGCTGCGCTGCCAGCTCTCGCACATCAAGTGAGCGACACGTCTTGATACTTGATCCTTCGAGCCGGTGTTCCCACTGAATAGTTTTGTTACATTTTATAATGTCTTTGTTAGATATGTAATATTTAATGTTTTATGATCATCAGTTGGAAATAATAAATAAATAGTTTAAATGAGAAAAATTAAATTATTTTTTAAATATATGTTTTTTGTCCAAATGTGACGAAACGACAACCTTTTTAATTTTGTACTACAAACGACCAATGTCATTGAAAACCCAACGACGCTCTACAAACCTTCGATAACCTCAAAATCTTAATCTACAGAACTGCCAATTTTAACCTAACCTTTTGTTGTTAATGCCGGAGGCTCGATTTAAAATATTGTTAACGCCATCTATTGAATAATGGATTAAACGACTTCAACAAATAAGAAATATGCGATGTGACATGTTGAAGCTACACGTATGTGATATGTATGTGTATGTGTGTGTGTGACTCAGGATGAGCTGGGTGGCGGGCGCGGCGCTGCGCGTGAACCCCGCGCTGGCGGGCGGCGGCGCGCTGCTCGCCGTCACGCGCCTCGAACTCGCCAACAACGAGCTGCGCGTGTTGCCGCGCGAGATATTCTCTATGCTCAGTCTGGTGTGAGTTGCACAAGTCTGCATACACTCACATACACTCCTATACACTTTCACACATTCCTATACATTCTATATACTCCCATATACCTATACACTCTTACACACTCGTACACACTCAAATATACTCCTATACATTCCCATACACTCATACACTACCACACTCTTCCCTTCACTACTGTTATTTCTTTAATATGGATAATGGTTTTTTTTATATTTCCTTTTTGGCAGTTGTGACGCGCTCGCTTGATAATCCAAGTAAAGTACGTTCAAATCCCGGGTCTCGCACCTCTAATATTTTCTGCTGCGAATCCCTTCCAACATGAATGCCACTTGTCTTACGGTGAAGGAAAACATCGTGAGACATGTGAGATCCGCCCCCGCACTTAGCGTGGTGGACTATGTGATCTGATGGTGCCTGTTACTTCTTATACTGAAGCGGTGGGACATAAAAAAACTCTGATTCCATATTTCCTTTTGAGTATTTAAAATTCTTTTTTTAATTTAAATTTAGAATAACAAAATTTAAATTTTGTTATTAAAAAATAATATACAGCAATAACTATTCAACATACTTCTCTGTCAGGTACTTGAACGTCGCCCAAAACAAGCTGGAGCGGCTCCCGACCGCGGAGGACCCGCTGGAGGAGGAGGAGGCGCGCGGGCGGCGTAGGCGCGCGGCGCGCGAGCGCGACGTGTACACCGCGCCCGTGCTGCAGGAGCTCTACCTGCAGGTGGGCTCCCTAGATGAGACAAAATTTGTTTAATTTTCTTTTAAATGTCGTCAAACCTTCCGTCTTACCACGATGCGTTTTTGGCTAGGTTATGAGAAAATTATCTGCAGGATTGGCCTTATTAGGGTTCCATAGCTAAATAGGGAACCCTAATAAGACCAAACCTACAAAATTATTCAATATACATACAAGAAAAGCGGCATATCATATCATACTATGATGTCTGAGTTCTTACTCATGTGGAACCAATTGTTATATTATCAAGTTACAAAAAATATACATACACGAATCTATACCTTTACTTTGAAGACTTTTTTTTTTAATTAAAAAAAAACAATGTCATTTAGTGGGGTCAGTGTCAATGTATGATACCCGTGTCACCCTACAAATATGTATTCTGGCGGCAGGACAACCGGCTGGAGTCGCTGCCGGGCGCGCTGTTCCTGCTGCCGGCGCTGGCCAGCCTGGACGCGTCCAACAACAAGCTGCGCGCGCTGCCCGCCGCGCTGTGGCGCGCGCCCGCGCTGCGCGACCTCAACGCCGCCCTCAACCACCTCACCGACCTGCCCGCCGGGGACGAGGTCAGGAGCCATGTTCGTTATTTAGGGAAATGTATTTACTCATACCACCCTTTTTTTTAACGTAGGGAAATGTATTTAGGCACGAGGTGTGGGACTCACCGGGAAAGCCAATACTACCCACTAAAACCCAACAAAGCCTTCCCCCGTCTTAATGGGGCGTCGTAGGATCGCTTACGCATTCAACTACGACGCCCCGACGGCAGGTCTGCCGAAGCAGACCACAACAAGGGGTTTCTCCAAGGTCCACTTTGCTATCAGAGAAGTACTAGGAGCAACCCGCATGGTACATCTCGCGCCTTATAGTGTGTATCTTGGCTTCACGCCCGGCTGTATTGCCGGACGCTAATGAGCCCACCACAGGGTCACACACATCAGGGGAGACTGAGGAGTTATCTTCCTATTATATCTCCAAAAAAGAAAATAATCCAATGTAGCATGGTTGTCCCCAGGGTCCGGAGACGGGGCAGCAGGCGTCGCCGTCGGAACCATCACCGAGCGCTTCGCCATCCATACACTCCGCGCCCTACGCCTTTGGATCTGTGAGTTTAACTACCCATCATTTAATACTTTCTTAGATTTACGCGAAATTTGACATTTTAAACAAAACTATCTTATCGGGCTTTTTCGCGAATTTATTTTTATTTTTGTCTCCCGACGTTGCGTTTGTTTTACAGCTTTCATGGTCACGGGAGAGACTAAGGCTATAGACGTCTCAGACGCATACTTGTGGGTAGGCACTGTCTGTAACAAGTATCCGAAAAGATAGTTTTATTTAAGTATATGCTTTTAAATACATCTTCTTTTGTAAAGTGATCAATATAATTGAATTGCATTTTTGACTAAATATAGAAATATAAATTTTGTTGACGATCCTAAATAAATAAAGAATTATATTTCTGCAATATCATCTACGATTGTTTCGAAAGAGAAATCAAGTCTTATTGTAATTTTTTTTTTAATTTTGCTACACTGGCTTTAAATAGAAACGGGTGATGCCGTGTAAAATAATATAATATAATTTCCAGAAGTCGTCCTCTCGTAGCCCGTCGCTGGACGCGAGCGAGGCGTCGCCCGACGACGAGGACGTGCCCTACATCGGCAACAGGGCGGGGAATGCTGTGTGAGTAGAGCCCTATATTTTAAATAGTTGATCTGCTTATAAGATGGCAAAACAAATATTTAAAGATAATTTTAAATAAAAAAGAATTACTTACCGTTCACTTCCTATTTCCCACCAATACCCATTTTGACTCTTAAGTTTATGTAATTTTTATTTATTCATAAGTAATAAATTAAAAAAAGAAAAAAAGTATTTTAAGTAAAACTATCTTTTCGAATTATTTCGCGGATTTATTTAGATTTTTGGTTCCCGACGTTTTGAATGCTTTACAGCAATCATGGTCACGGGAGAGACTGAGGTTACAGCGTCTCAAACACAAAAATAATAGCAATAAAGTACCTTATAATATTTGTTGATTTTTTATATCTAAACATTGTAAAAAAATTAATAAATATTATAATTAAATATCGCACTAACTCCGACAGAATTACTTTCGCATTTATAACTATAGTATAGATGTCAAGTATCGCGTAAATCTACTTTCATAGATTTGCTCGAATACTTGAGATCCATACTTAATAAATCTTACTAACACGTGACATGACACCCCGCACGGTCAGCTGGTCGGAGGCGCGCCGCGTGCACGCGTGGCGCGGCGCGCGCGCCGTGTCACCGGTGCGCGGCGCGGCGCGGGCGCCGGGCGGCGGCGGCCTCGTGTCCCTCAACCTGGCGCACAACCAGTTCGCGTGCGTGCCGCAGCCGCTGGCGTGCCGCGCGCCCAACCTCACCAGGCTCAACATGGCGTATAATAACTTACGGTAGGTCAAACGGTCCTTTAAAAGGCGGTGGTAGCTGTACATTGAATCTCTTTAAACGAAATTGACGACTCAAAAATGCTGGTAAGAGTCTAATTGTATAAAGTTAATTCTCATTTCATTCTAAGAATGTCTGTATCAAGAATATTTATTAATATAGTTTGTCACATATTACAATTTGGTTAGAAGAACTAACGAGAAAAACTGGCTTGGTCAGTGCAGACTAGATTCGTATTTTGTCTTCATCACCTAAAATGCTTAAACACAAATGTCATTATCGAGTGCGTTCTCTCTTGTTGTTCGTTCGTTGTTCATATTTTAATATTCAAATTTGTCGAATATTCTGTAATAAAAAAACTATTTTGGACGATCTGTACTTCCTTTTTTCGGTCAGAAAATAATTAAAAACGACTTAGAAAATTTAAATGTCGTAGTTTTATAATCTTCAAGTAAAATGGCTGTGAGTGTGATATACAGACAGACGGATACGACGAAATTATAAGGATTACGGTATCCTAAAAATGATGATGATACAAACTCATTCCTTTAGTAGTTTAAAGCGACTTTTGTTCAAAATGTCATTGAGTACAAACAAAAAAAAACACTTTGGAACACGTGTCATATTATGTAACTTTATTGTGTGCCACAGGTCGATGTCGTACGTGACGTCGTACCCCACCAGCCTGCGCCAGCTAGACCTCAGCCACAACGAGATCTCCTGCTGGCCCAGCTTGCCGCAGGTACTCCTCACTCATCACCCATCACTCATCATCACATCTCATCATCTGCACCTATTTGCTGTTTAAGAATATATTCATACCTTCATATACTCACAGTCTAAAAATGTTCCATTTTACTAACGTAATAATTAAAATAAAATTATCTATACTAATATTATAAAGAGGAAAGATATTTTTGTTTGTTTGAGTGTTCCGAATAAGCTCCGAAATTACTGAACCGATTTAGATGAAATTTGGTAAGAAGGTAGTTTGAGGCGTTGGGAAGGACATAGGGTAGTTTTTAATCCGGAAATCACCCCTAAAGGGGTGAAAATGGGGATGAATATTTGTATGGGGAATTAAAATGTATGTTCTATAAAAATAAATTGGAAAATAATTTTTATAATGCTTTGTTTGTATAGTCATTTTACTTTTAACTTTGTTATATATCATGTACATAACGTGTATGCAAAGGTAGATCATAAATAAATTTTACGCAATCCCCAAGTAATCTTAAAAGGTATGTTCATTTTAAATATAAATATCCACAAAAATAAAAACTGATTAAAAAAAATCATTTATGTAGAAATGGATCGTTTTTGGACATGTCCAAATGTTGGTTTTGGACATATAATAAAACACATGATACACGAACAGATCGAGAACGTGGGCAGCGCGGAGGGCTCCCCGCTGGCGTGCCACTGCGCGGGGCGCGGGCCGGGGCCGGGGCGGGGGGCGGCGCGCCCGCGCTCCGGCGGCTCCGTGCGCGCACAGCTGCTGAGCGCCGCGTGCCCCGCGCGCCGCCACCTGCGCCTCGAGGGACTGCGCACGCTGGTCGGTGGCTTGCTCCCGCACCTCCTGTGACCCTGGTGGTCAGCCTCTGGGCAGGAGGAATGAGAACTTATAGAAACTCTGCATCTTTAGATATGCCCTAGATATTTTGCCTAGCGATAAATAAACTTCTTTATACTGAACACCTACGGCTCTGAGAACCTCAGGTTCCGTTTCAAGGCAGTGAATGAGTGCAAGCTTCTTAAAATTCTTCATAGGATATACATAGATAGATCATTATATAATTGGTCTGATTTTTAGAATGTTATTTTATAAATCAAATGAAAAATTAATATTAAAGGTATTTGACTAAAAAAAAACTTCAATTATTTCTAACCTTATTTCCAGATCCTCGCCAACAACATGTTAACCCGCATACAGCTGACGACGGACGACGACGGGCTGGCGCCGGCCAGCGAGCCCGCCGACGACGACACCGATGATGAATGGGTAAGTGCACACATGCACACGCAATCACACACACACACAGACCTTAAGTTGACATATGTTTGTGTATCTCTATTGATTTGGCAAAGGCGATTCCGAGAACTCTTTTTCATTGTATGAGAAGCTACTGGCCGATTCTGAAAATTCTTTCACTGATAGAAGTGCTTTAGGCTATTTTTTATTCTGATCAAATATGTACATCATTAATTTACCGCAATTCAGCGGGCTGTGAAACCAAAAGGCACACTGGAAGGCGGTCCACTTGGCTGTGTACCATACAGGTTGCTCCTGGTATTTCTCTGACAGCAGAGTGGACTGTTGGAGCAACCCCATGTTTGTTGTGGTCTGCTTCGGCAGACCTGCCGTCGGGGCGTCGCGTGAGTGCGTAAGCGATCTTGTGACGCCCCATTTAGACGGGGAAATTTTGTTGGATTTTAGTGGGTAGTACTGGCTCTAGCCGGTGAGATACAATTACATAAGTGTAACGTTAGAAAGAAGTGGTGTAGGACATGTCTGTACGTGTGCTATGTCGGTGTGTGTCTGTCTGTGCGTGCAGAGCAGCCGTGGGTCGCTGCGCGCGCGGCTGCTGTTCCCGCTGCTATCCATGCTGGACGTGTCCAGCAACCTGCTGCGCGCGGTGCCGCCCGCGCTGCACCTGCTCTCCAACCTCGCCGTGCTCAATCTCAGCGGCAACAAGGGTATCTCACTCTCTCACTCATTTTCTCTCTCTCTCCTCTATATCCATCCCTCTTTAAAATTAAGATGTTTCTAATTTATTATTTTTAGTCAACAGTTGCTGAATTGTAAGCTTCTACATATAGTTATAAATATTGTGCATTATTTTTTTCTACTCATAAACTTCTTTTATTTTCAATAAAAAATATTGTTATTTTACTGTGCCAAGCGCAAAGATAAGTTATCTCCGATTATAATACTACCAACACTACCCGCCGCTTCGCCCGCGTTTAAAATTAAACTTCCGAACGCTACCAAACTTCAAAGGATCACGCGCCGGCTAACCTGAAGTGTGTCTGAAAATTTAATCAAAATCGCTCCAACCTCCCTTTGCCCCGCAGACATCACGGACTTGCCGCCGCAGATGGGGCTGCTGACGCGGCTGTGGAACCTGAACACGGCGGGCTGCGCGCTGGCGGAGCCGCTGCGCGGCGTGGTGCGCGGCGGCCGCGGCCGCAGCGTGGACGTGGTGGGCTACCTGCGCTCCGTGCTGCAAGAGGCGAAGCCCTACGCGCGCCTCAAGCTCATGCTGGTCGGCGTACAGGTGAGCCATACACTGGGAGTGGGGGGCGGTGTCTTGAAGGACCAACTTCACACGAGTTTGTGTTTGTATGTAAAGAGAATTTTGATATTGGAGTGAATGGTTGGTGAAGTGAAAACCTCAGAGAAGCAACGTCAGTCTTGAAAACTTCGCAGTTTTATTCTGTACAGATACAATGTAAGGGATATATGTACGACTTAAAATATATTACTGACTAGCCCACACTAAAACAAATCTATCCCACGGAAACCGTACATTTTTCCGGGATAAAAAGTAACCTATGTGCTATTCCAGACTATAATCTATCACTATACCAAATTTCATCCAGATCCGTTCTGCCGTTCGGGTGTGATTGAGTAACAAACATCCATCCAAACATCTAAACTTTTACATTTGTAGTATTAGTAAGTTTATCGGTTTTAGGAAATTGACTTTAGTTTCGTTAGTTACGGGTCTATGCCACGATGGATGCGGAGTTGTTTTTTTAATAGTTAAATGTTTATTTACAGGGCATAGGAAAGACCAGTCTTCTGGAGTGTCTAAGACAAGAATCTCCGATACAACATCGAAGGAAACCAACTGAAGTGAGTATGATACTGGATAAAAAAACGGCAATTACACGAACCGAATCTAATGTTTCATCTAATCATATATTAAAAATAATAACTGAAATTGAATGTGAATAATAATAATATCAAGCAGTTTATTGAATATTTGTTTATAAAAAAAAATCTTTAAATGTTCACTTATCGCGAAATTGTGCTAAAATATGTTTGGCTCAGTTGGTAGTGGTACTACTGATTGTGCCAGAGATCGCAGGTTCCAGTCCTGTTGGGGGCATTCATTTGTGTGATGAGCATGAATGTTTACACTCCAGTTATAGGTGTTTATATTTATAATTTGTATGCATTTAAAGTTATAATTAGTGTAGTGTATCAAGTATCTGGTATATAACACAAGCCTCGTAGCTTTTACATGGAACTAGATGGCGCTGCGTGTTAATGTCTCAACATATTTATGTATAACAACAAAGCAATATCTGGGTTCCCACTCGGGCAGCACTGGGCCAAGCGCATGGGCAACAAGTCGTCGCGGCGCGGCGTGTCCACGGTGGGCGTGGACATCGGCGCGTGGGTGTACGAGCCGCAGCGCGCGCAGCGCGGGCCCGTCACCTTCAGGACGTGGGACTTCGGCGGGCAGCAGGAGTGAGTGTCCTGTTTGTTACGATTAGGACCGGTTTGACCAGTTTTTATTTAATTTTTGATTTTATATTTTTTATTTTGACGGATATTTTGCATTGCGACTTTTTCTAAATAATACTAATCTTTGAGCTTTTATTTTCACAATATTTGTTTGATATAAAATGAAATATTTATTCAAGTTATTTCGGCACAATTATACATGCCTCAATTGCAGGTATATCGACGTTTTTAAATGGACGTTAAAATTGGGTTTTGATATATTTTCTCTTAAAAAAAAATTTATGATAAAACGTTTCATATCATAAGCATAGAAATTACAATAATGTATGTACAATGAAGAGTTATTTTAATAATTGCAGAAATCTAAATGTTAAATCGATATATTACTTATTTATATCAACTCTATTTATGTTCCTCGCCTCCCCTGGTATTTTCCATTGCACCCTTCTCTTACCCCACAATCGTCCCGGTCCACGGTGGCCTTGGTCCACGGTGGTCTTGGTCCACGGTGGTCTTGGTCCACTGTGGTCCCGGTCCACGGTGAACCCGGCTCATGACGGTACGCGTGCGCAGGTACTACGCCACGCACCAGTACTTCCTGTCGAAGCGGTCGCTGTACCTGGTGGTGTGGAAGGTGCCCGACGGCCGCAAGGGGCTCGCCGGCGCGCTGCAGTGGCTCAGGTGACATCTTTGTTGTTTTATTTTATTTTTAAATTATATATTAGACCGACTTTTGAAAAGGAGGTACTCAAGTATGTTAGGAGATGGTTTTGTCAATTGTGAACCGATTTTTTGTTTTTTTTTGGTAACGAATAGCTTATTGCGTTGTTTTAATAAAATCTATGACGTATTTAGCTTAAAACATAATTTTAACAATCACTCGAATACCGACATCGGCCACGACGACTAATCTCATTGAGGCTAGCCATGATCTGATCCAGGAATCGAACCCATGACTTTCGGATCTGCAGCCGTACATGCTAGCCACAAGACTTATATAAATTTAGCATATAAGCAAATAAACGTTAAAGTTTTCATTTAAGATATGGCAATTTAATAATTAAAAAACAAAATAAAAAAGTAGCCTATGTCACTCTCCAACGCACCAACTATCTCCGTCATTATGTTTCGACGTGAAACCTTATTTCAACAAACAAACGAACAAACACACTTTCACATTTATAATATTAGTATGGAGACAGTAACATTTATATGTTTATTTAATGAACCAAACCATGGCGCGATTCAGTCAAACCGTAACGCCATCTATTGAGCATCGATGTAAACTCCCAACACAGTATTATATACATAATTGACCCGCTACAATATTAGTCCCGCTGAGTTTCTTTCGCCAGTTCTTCTCAGGACTGAGGATTTTTCTTTCCGAAATCATGACGTTCAGTAAAAAATTGTAATAATTTAATGCTGAATAAAATATTTTGATTTTGAATTTGCAGGTCCATACAAGCGCGCGCGCCGGGCTCGCCCGTCATCATGGTCGGCACGCACTACGACCAGGTCGCTAATGTGAGTCTTTAGGTTAAGTAATTAATTTAGACCATTGTTTGATTGATTAAATTTTGAAAAGAAAGAGAGATATGGAGTACTCATTCGGGGGCACGTATTTTGTGTGTCTGTGTATTCTATATGTTATAGGATATCTCGTCACTTATCCGATTAAGAATAAACTTAATTATAGAATAGGTTGACGTCATTTTTTCTAAAATCTCAGTATTTTTGAAAACCATTTCATTCTGTACAATGTTAGCTTTTTATTGTCACTTTTTCCAGTGGTTCGTTAATATAAAAATATGTATATACATTTTTGTTTACACTATTACATCATAAGTAGTAATTTGTTAATTTAATTTTATATTCCTGCTGAGATTTTACGCCATTCTCTTTACACTTAAGACATTTTCGAATGTCAATCTCTCTCTCTCTCTCTCTCTCTCTCTCTCTCTCTCTCTCTCTGTGTGTGACCGTCGGTATAGAGGCCGTCCCTCTCTGCGCAGTGCAAGCTGAGCGAGAGCGAGAGCCCGACGGCGCTGCAGCGGCTCATCCGCGGCGCCGTGATGGCGGCGCCCGACGCCGACAAGCTGGGCCTGCCGCGGGTGCTCGACTCCATCGAGGTCGGCGGCGGCCCGGGCCCTTGACAGATCTCATCTAGATATTACATTAGACATCCATACTAATATGTATTATAAATGCGAAAGTAACTATGTCTGTCTGTCTGTTTCTTATCTTTTCACGCTTAATCCACTGAAACGATTTAGATGAAATTTTATATGGAGATAGTTTGAAACCCTGAGAAGGACATAGGATAGATTTTATCCCGAAAATCATCCCTTAAAGAGGTACAAAAGGGGGTGAAAGCTTGTATGGGAATCAATAATTTCTCAAGTAAGGGATATAAATAGAACTCATTACCTACATATGTATATATGACAGTCTATCTATTCCATACTATAAATTTAATATGCATAATAAATGGAAAATAGTATAAATGGTTTCTATTATTGACACTAGGAGACCTGTGTTGTGACGGACATCACCACAGTTATTATATATAAAGATGGTATTAAAAAGAAATAATGGTATATGTATGTATGTACGAGGGTGCGTGTGTGTTTGTATGAGTAAGTCACCCGGGACTCGAACTCACAACCTTAACTGCTTTGATATCTGCTTTCCAAGTTGAAAGCTTCCCTACAGACTGACTATATTGTAGGTGCTCGTTTAGGAAACTAAGTGAAGCGGGTTCAAATCCCTGGTCTCTGATGTTTTCATTTGCGAATCATATCCAACGTGATTACTAATTATCTTACTGTGAAAGAAAATATCGTGAGGAAACCTGCATAAAACACGTGAAGTCCACCAACCCGCACTTGGCCAGCGTGGTGGACTATGGCTTGATCCCCTCGTTTTGAAGGAAGGCCCACCCCCAGCAGTGGGACGTTAAAAAGAGCTGCACCATCTATTAAATACACCTCAAATATTTTCCCGCCACACACAGGTGTCGTGCAGCACCCGCCACAACATAAAACTTCTGGCGGACATCATCTATTCTGTGGCTTTCAGCGTCAAACCACCAGGTATTAGAACTTCTTGGTTTTGTGTGTCATATTTAGTAATTGAAAGAATTTACATATTATTATTTATTATTTTGAAAAAATAAGCATATAGTTATAGGGGATATTCAAAAAGCTTCTATAACCGCGGTAAGTTTGTGTTTATTCGGCCTAATCTCAGGAAATACAATACGGATTTTTATACTGTTTTTACTGATCAAAATTAGAGTTACGTATGGATTTTATAGATTATAAATGAACTTAGATATTTGTTACGAAAATAAGTTATTGGTGTTTGTGAAATAATAAGTATTTTCAGAAGAAATCGTCTCTTCTGAGGAATTATTTAATATTATAAATGCGAAGGGTATCTATATATTAGGTCTAATTTCTTCGACTTCTCTTCCTGACTGTGGCGTCCAATCTTACTGAGACTGAGCAGGAGATATTATAGCGCAGACACAAGAGCACTCTCTATTCCTGTCACTCTCAAAGTCCGATGGCACGATACTTCGACACTCGCTGTGACTACTTGTACTGGGTCTGTGTGCGCAGGCAGCAAGGAGCCGCTGCTGGAGCAGCGCGTGCCGGCCACGTACCTGGCGCTGGAGGAGTGCGTGCACGCGCTGGCCGCCGACCTCGCCGCGCCCGTGCTGCGCCACGACCAGTACAGGCGGCTGGTGAGTGCGCTCTCTCTGTCTTCGAGGAGACGGGGAATTTAGCCAAATTAAAATATATAAGAAGTTGTTGTTGGAGGTTCTATTTAATTTAAAATAAAAATAGTTGAAAATCTGAAACTGATTGCTAATGAAATAGCGCTCTTAAAAAAATATTATTTTCCCCAATTCTACTATTGAACTATTTATCTATACTTATATTAAATTAGGGTAAAATTTGAAAATTATGATGCCTCTACAATTTTTGAGATGTTTTTGGAATTTCTTTCATTAACATTATGACCGAGTACTATGGATTATTTTTACGGTTCCGTATCCGAAAGGTGCCATCGGAACCCTATTACTAAGCCTTCGCTTTCCGTCTATCAAAAGAGAACTATATATCATGAACCGTAATAGAAACCGTATAAAAAAACCGATTATGGTACAGAATCCTTCGTATACGAGTTCGACTCTCACTTGACCGATTTTTTATTCCGTTAAGTTGCTATTATCTATACTGATATTATAAAGATTTAAAGTTTGTAAGTTTGTACATAAGAAGTAATCTCCAAAACTACTGATCCGATTCTGATAATACATTCACTAATAGTAAGCTACATTACCGCCGAGTGCTTTAATCTATTTTTGTTTCTGATTTTGCGTCTACTTGTGTTTCTCATAAAGTAAAATAACAGTGGAAGTGTTTCTCCCCACGCGCAGGTGACGCAGTACATGCAGCAAAAGAACCTGCGCATGTTCCGCGACGCCGCGGAGCTGCACCAGGCCACCATGTTCTTACACGAAAATGGTGCGTGCTTATCAAAAAAAAATTTAAGCTATAAATTTGCGTTTAAACAAAACAAATATATAAAACTATAGAAATAAATAAAATTGAAGTATCTGTATGTAAATAACAGCTTTTTACTAAATGCCTAATATATGAAAGTATATACGGTACATATGTATATAAAAAACACAATTTTTTATATTATTGTTTGTCTGTTTGTCTACTTGTCTGTTTATTCTGGCTAATCTCAGAATTGCTGGAGTGCATTTGACAGGACTTTCACTGGCAGATAACTGATGTAATTGACAACATTAATCAATAATTCCAAGACAACACTTCTCAAGAAAAAAATTATATTAGTAAAATAAATTTTTTATTTGCTTTGAAATTGAGTTGGCAATTAATACATCACAAATTGCTATTATAATACAACATTAATTAAAAATATTAGCCGGCACATTTTAATAAGCAACCCAGCCAAAACTTGTCCCTTTTATTATTGTACATATATAAAAAATTCATTTCGATTAAATACTCGATGAACGTAGCAGTCTAGCAGCCGGATCTCGTACTATACGGGGGAATCGTGTTTCGACATCTATTAAAAAGTTAACCAATTAGTAAATGGTATCAACTGGCACGTTTTGGAGCCATCAATAAGAGAAGTGAACTACCCAATCACGTAGCAGGGTACTATTTATCCCGGGGTATCCGGAAGGTTCCCGCGGGACACTAGTGTATGTTTGTGTGTGCGCAGGCGTGCTGCTGCACTACGACGACGCGACGCTGAAGGAGCTGTACTTCGTGCGGCCGCAGTGGCTGTGCGACGTGTTGGCGCACGTCGTCACCGTCAGGGAGATCAACCCCTTCGCCACCAACGGTCAGTCTTGTAAAGAAATAATATGTTGTGACATTAACACACGCCGCCATCTAGTTCCATGGTAAACTACGAGGTCTGTGTTATGGATAACAGATAGTTGAGTTGATACACTACACATATATAACTTTAAATACATATATATTATAAATATAAGCACTTATGACTGGAGAACAAACATTCGTGCTCATCACACAAATGAATGCCCCCAGCGGGAATCGAACCCGCAACCACTGGCACAGCGAGTAGGGTCACTACAAACTGAGCCAAAGGTGTCGTCAATATATATATTTACATTAAAAGTATAGTATAATATAGTATAGGATAGCATTAAGTCCAACTTTAGTAAAGCTCATGTATCTTCTATATATGGTCGACCACCCACTGAGCTAAGTTAGCTTTGATTATAAGAATACTTAAGATATTGAGATTATTAAATATGTCTCCAACGGAAAGAGTCGTTTATGTTTAAAACCTCCAAAACATTCGAGTATATAACGTGAGGTGGGCACCGGGCAGGCATAATGAAGGTGGAGGACCTGGCGCACGTGTTCAAGGCGTCGCCGGTGCTGGGCGGCGGCGAGGAGGCGCGCGCGCTGGCCGTGTCGCTGCTCAACAAGTTCGAGCTGGCGCTGTGCTGGGACGCGCGCGCGCTGCTCGTGCCGCCGCTGCTGCCCGACGCGGAGCCGCGCCTGCCGCAGGTCACTCCACCCACACTCTACCATTCCACCTACACTCCATTTACACTCCACCTCTCTCTACTCAAACTTCATTTCAACTTCTCTACACCTCATCTCCATTTCACTGTTACTCCACGTGTTTTGTATAAAGAAATTTTAATTTTAAGGCATCTTTTGAGTTAATAAAAAAATTATACTAATCATTCAGAAAGCAAAAATCGGGTAACAAATAAAGTTATTTTAGTTTTTACCAAGAATTTTTCAGTAGTAATTTTTGTTGTTATTGATTTTGAGAGTGAAATCAAAAGTATTGCGCAGTTGGTTATTGTCAATTAAATTGGCCGCCATAACCCAAATTGTATCCAGAACGACATGGTATATATAAGTTCCTCTCGCCCCCCACAGCTGGCGCTGAAGTCGCGCGCGTGGGGCGGCACCCCGCGCCGCGCCGCGCCCGCGCTCAGCGCCGCGCTGCCCGCCACCGACCCGCTCGACCACACACGTGAGCACACACTAGTATTGCCTTAGAATCGTCGATCAAAAAAGTACTAGATAAACAATCAGCGACAAAAAATGTCCTCACCGAATGAGCGCTCGTTTGAACATTTGAACGCGCTTTTAAATTTTTTTTGCGAAAACAACATTAAATATTGTATTTAAAGTTTAATTTGCATTGTTGTATATTTATGTCAAATAGAATAATTAACTAAATACAACTGGTGACAGTTTTAAGAGAACCTTTGCACGGGATTGTGTAATAAATACTTTTATAATCGATGCTTAAATTTCAGTTTGAAGTAGTAACAAATATAAATAAACACAAACACACCTGTGGTTTTTATTTTTTCAACTAATATTATTAAAAGTTAGATTTTTTTCTTAAATCTGCGCGAGTATCAATACGATGTGGAGTGAATAGGAACAGTGCCGTCTGCCCGCAGCGGAGGCGTGGGCGGGCGCGCGCGTGTCGGGGCGGGCGGGCGCGCGCGCGCTGCGCCGCCTGCTGCTGCTGTCGTACGTGCCGCGCGGGTTCTGGGCGCGGCTGTGCGCGCGCGTGCTGGCCGACCCCGCGCTGGCGGCGCACGCGCCCGCGCTGTACGCCGCGCCCGACGTGCCGGGCGCGCTGGGCGAGGGCGCCGCGCGCGCGCTCGACCTCGACTGGGAGTGGAAGCTGTGGAAGACGGGCCTCAAGCTGGCGTGCGGCGAGCTCACGCTGCTGGCGCTGCGCGAGCTGCCGCCGCGCTACGACCCGCTGCTGGGCGCCGTCGGCGACGAGGACGACTCCGACGAGCTCTACCACTCTATGAGGTTGGTCTGCCGCTTTTGAATATTACATATGTGGTATTTTTGTTTTATTTTTGGCTGATTTTGAAAATAAATAATTCATACATTAGTTTTAAAATTATAAAAAAAATTTCTTTTGTCTAGTGTCCAATAAATAGTAATAATTTTTTTTTTGCTTCTAGTATATGAAACCAATTTTTATTTATTGTTTTAAGTTTTTATTTGTGTTTACGCCATATGTTCTACTATGAGGGAAACGAATAGAGTGCCGCCTTAATAAAAATTCACACATTGTTTCCAACTGTATATATTTCTCGCCCCTACCCAAAAATTCTAAAAGAATTATAGATTCGGATATAATAATGATTATTTAATTTACAAATTCAAGTCAGTTAGAATTTTATTATATGTATAGATTTTGGTTTTTGATGATGACCCGTCCACATGTCAGGTTCCGCGTGCGGCAGGAGGGCGCGTGGTGCTCGCTGGACGTGCAGTCGTCGGCGTGCGTGGAGGTGCTGCTGCCGGCGCAGGTGTGCGTGCTGCGCCGCGACGACGGCCGCGACGTGGCCGGCTGCCAGGTCGGCTATGTCTTACACGATACTCACCAGATATCCGGAAATGGCAAAAAACTAATTTTCTTAGTAATGATTTTATTAAAATAAAATAAGTTTTTTTTTCAATATAAGTCCATATTTGTATACAGAGCTTAAGCCTGGAACCAAACCCGGAGGTACTGACAAAGATCCTAGCCCTTATCTCCGACCACGTGGACCTGTTGCTTGAGGATTGGTACCCGTCCCTAGGTGAGTAGTTCTCTTTTTTACTACTTTTGAATGTGTTTACTGAACTATGTGTGACTTGGCTTCGCGCCCGGCTAGATTGCCGGACGCCAATGAGCGCTCCCCAACTCCCCTCCCCCTACGACTAGATGAACACATCTTGGAGGGAGTGTTGGGGGGAGCCCATTCCTACACGTAGCTTACGAGTAACAGCCCCCACCCCCGCCCCCGCAGGTACCCGGTTCGTGCACACGTCGGAGGGGCGCTGCCTCATCACGCGCGTGGCGCCGTGCCCCGCCTGCCTGCGCGACCACGACCGCCACGCGCCGCAGGTCTGTACACCACTCATTCGTCTGAACACTGATCAAAAACTACTAGATACACAATCCCTTAAAAATGTCACCAATTGTGTTTAGGTAATTGTTCTAGTTGACACAAATATACAAGAATGTAAATTGAACCTTAAGTGCAATGCTTACAGTTGTTTTCACAAAAAAAAGTGCGCTCAAATATTCAAATCGGTGAGGACATTTCTTATTGCTGATTGTGTATCTAATACCTTTTTGATCGATGTCTGAACACACTTCCTATTCCTCAAAAGTCACTACCGGAACTAGGTCTCAATAGAACCAAAGGCTTCCAGACGAACACTCACACACGAATTTTGAATTGATAAACATGAAAAAAGGGTCATTTTTCATGTTTATCAATTCATAATGAGTCATTCTATACGAATTGAAATAAAAATATCCCATACTAGCATTGCTCACGGCTCCGCCCGCGTTCAGATGACCAAAAACCAAATTCTTAGGTTTTACATATTAGTATACTCTTACATTGCAGCTTTTGTATTTTTTCTCAGAAATTAAACATTTTCCCGCGGTAAAAAGCATCCTATATGTTGACCCGGATAACCAGCTATCACCATACTAAATTTCATCAAAATCTGTCCAGTGGTTTTCTCATGATGCGGTAACAGACAGACAGACAAAAATTCTAAAAACTATAGATTCGGACTCTGTATCGATGATAATGTCTATTTCAATTAGATTTTCCAAAAAATATTTAATGTACAGATTTGGCTTTGTTACAATTTTATTATATGTATAGATTATTCTTTGCTATGATGAAAAGAAGGAGATAGAACTGAATGGCGATGTTATGAATAATTTACTGATATTAAATGAAGCTTTTTTAAATATAACTGCCTTTTCTGATTTTTCGCGGATTTATTTAGATTTTTGGTTCTCGAGGTTTCGAATGCTTTACAGTAGCCATAGTCATGGGAGAGTTATATAGAATATTTCTGTTAATATATTTTATAAGAATATATTTTATTTTCTTTTTAAATAAGAAAGCGTTACAGGGGGAGAGTAGGTATTCCTGTTTAGTCTGGTACTACAAACGTGTCTGGAGAGTCTGAATAATTGTTGCAAATACAATTATATACATTATAATTTTTACAAATATATAAATTATAATTTTTTCATACATTGTATTGTAAATTGTTACAACACCTTCACCTTTCAAGGTTTTAAAAGAAACAATAATAATAATAAAGCAAACGCCCCCGCAGGCGGACATGTTCCAGGCGCTGCGTCGGCTGGAGCTGGGCGGTGCGGAGGCGCGGCGGCCGCGTCTGTCGCAGGAGTCGCGCGCTAGCGACGGCGACAGTGGCGTCGGCGCCGACTCCACCTGTGAGTGCGCCCACCACCGCCGGGGTGGGGGGTGGGGGGTGATATGTCACTGTGAAAGAATGTAGCTATGAGATAGGCGCTTCTGATTTGTAATACATTACTGTTGTGTGTGCGTGTACGTGTGTGTGTACATGTTTGTTATTTCACTCTAAACAGTTGGAGGGGTTTGGATTTGAATTTAGATACATTTATTTTAGATGGCAACATGAATTTTGGTTCAGTAAATATCTTATAATAAAAATGTACATAGTAATTTTTAGATATAGTTTTATGTGTGTGTTGTGTGTCCGCAGCGTCGTCGCGCGTGGGGTCGGCGGAGGGCGCGTGCGCGGCGGGCACGGGCGCGGGCGCGGGGGCGCCGCCCGCCACGTGCTGGACGCTGGAGGAGTGCGTGCTGGCGGCGTGCTCGGGCGCCGCGCTGCGCTGCCCGCTGCACCCCGACGTGCAGCTGGCCGACGTCGCGCCCGACGCGGTCAGTGCTGTGCATAACCGGAACCCTGACACTCCTTCTTTTCTCCGCCTTGTACTCACCACGCCAGAGTTCCTTCCACCACCGCGTACCATTCTTCTACTGACGAGTAGTATACCGATTAGCATAAGGGAGATTATATATACATATTACAATACCTAATGTTGTATAAAAAAATATTAATGTCGAAAACGTGACACTTTAGGGCACTATAATGTTGCTATTTTTTTAAGATTTATTGTTTTTCTAATCATATATGCCAGGATCATTATGCGAACACACACAAATTTAGAAAAATATGAAAATAGTAGAATATCAACAACATTTTTTACTATTTTTACTTTATAACTTTATTAAAAGAAGTTGCTGAATTTTATTTTGAATTTTAATTTAATATATTCAATAACAAAGTTTGTATTTTTGTACCTCTTACACGCTGTAACGGCTGGGCGGATTTGTATAAAACTTAGTACTCATATAAGCTATGAGTTGGAGGACGATGTGTAGAGTTGGTTGGTCGGTGTCGGTACAGCTGCTGCTGGACCTGGAGGAGGAGAAGCGCGCGCGCTGGGAGCACATCACGTGCACGGCGGTGGCGGGGCGCGGCGCCTTCGGCACGGTGCTGACGGGCACGTGGCGGCGCCCCGGCGCTCCGCCCCTGGCCGTGGCCGTGAAGGCGCTGCAGCCCGTGGCGCCGCCCGACCACGCCGACCTCGCCGCGCTGCAGGCGTACAAGGTTGGTTGGACACTCGTTGATCTTTTAGCTTTTGGTATTTCATAGAAGATGGTAGATATTACAATTTTATGTGATCTTAGAACATTTCACAAACAATCTAGAGATCTTATCCTATTTAGTTATAACTGTTAATTAAATCTTCTAATATATAAAATTCTCGTGTCACAGTGTTTGTAACAAAACCCCTCTGAAACGGCTTGACCAATTCTTATGAAATTTTGTTTGTATATTCAGTAGGTCTGAGAATAGGATGTAAACTATTTTTCACACCCCCTAAGTGATAAGGGTGGTCCACCTCAAAATTTTTATTTTTTTATGATTATGTATTTTAAAAAGCATTAAAAATACATAGAAACCTAATTTATTTTAGTATATAACAGAAATTGTTTTATCTTTTAAACAGTTTTATCACAATAATAAACGCAGCTTTGAAGATTTGAGCAAAATATGTATGTAACGTAGGTATTAGAAGGCTCAGAATAACTTTTTTTACTATGGCATTAAAACTTCCACAATATTCCTACATTAGTTTATGTGTTGTTTTTGTAACACGCGCGCGGTTGTATTGATCGTAATCTCATTATTATTTCATAACAATATTATAAATGCGTTTGGATGGATGTTTGTTACTCAATCACGTCAGAATGGCTGAACGGATTTAGATGAAATTTGGCACAGAGATAGATTATAGTCTGGAATAGTACATAGATTATTTTTTATCCCGGAAAAATGTACAGTTCCCGTGAGATAGATTTGTTTCTCGTTAAATACGAACCCGAGCTAAGCGAGAGTGAGTTGCCAGTCAGGCGGTCGAGTACCAGGGGTGTGTCGTATATGTGTGTACGTACGTGGCGGCAGGCGGCGGTGTCGCGGTGGGAGCGCGACGCGCAGGGCGGCGCGTGCCGCGCGTACTGCGGCCTGCGCCAGGAGCTGGGCATCCTGCTGCGCCTGCGACACGCGCACGTGCTGCCGCTGCGCGCGGCGTGCGCGGCGCCGCTGGCGCTACTGCTGGCGGCGGCGCCGCTGGGTGCGCTGGCGGGCGCGCTGCGGCGCTACGCGGGCTGCGGCGCGCGCGTGGGCGCGCGGGTGGCGCGCGCGCTGGCGCTGCAGACGGCGCGCGCGCTGGAGTACCTGCACGCGCGCCGCGTGCTGTACCGCGACCTCAAGGCGGAGAACGTGCTGGTGTGGGCGCTGCCGGCGCCGCACGACGCCGAGCGCGCCGAGCTCGCGCCCGACCCCGTCGACGTGCACGTCAAGCTCGGCGACTACGGTCAGCGAGCAAACACCACCTCCTTAATATATACCGCCTGTTACACAAAAAAATAAATTCGAAACGGTCAAAGTTACTGAATTTAGCTTCAATATAGAAAATAATCTTTCCACTTATAAAAAAAAAAATTTGTAATTTCGTGCTAATGGCCATCTATGATTTTTTCGAACAGATTGAATGATATACATACTAAAATTATATTTGAATGTCAACATGCCTAGGAAAGGCTTCAGTATTGACGAGCATAACTACAAATTGCACAAGAAAAAAAACACTACAAAGCTTCAATTTTGAGAACGTTTTCCATAAGTTTTGGTTTTTATCAATCCTTGCATTTAACGGAACTTAGTTATGTTTTTATACTGTTTTAATATCACACCCCCATTCTATCATCTCTCCTATCATATCCCCATTTTCACCCTCTTTACGGGATGATATCCGTAATAAAAATATATATGAGTCCGAAATAAATATACATCCTATGTCCTTCACAGGATTTCAAACTACCTTCTTACCAAATTTCATCTAAATCCGTCCAGTAGTTTTTGAGTTTATTCGTTACAAACAGACATAAATACTAATGTTTTCTCATTATAATATTAAAATCCTTCTATCTTACAAGACACTATCGTAGAGATAAGTCAGTGAAGTGAGTGTACCCGACTGTCGCAGGCATCTCCCGCCTGGCGCCGCCCTCCGGCACGAAGGGCTTCGGCGGCACGGAGGGGTTCATGGCGCCCGAGATCATGCGCTACAACGGCGAGGAGGAGTACACGGAGAAGGTACTTGGCTTATTATACTCTTATTGTCATACTTGATCGAATATTATTGAAAATATTTCATTCACACTCGATAGATGGCGGTCACTTGTGTTCTGTATCGTGTAATATAGTTTTTTTTTTATTTGATTGACTTTACAATGAATAAACGAATTGTGAATGTTTTTTCTTTTGTGTTTCGACTACATTTTTGATAATAATAATGGATAGATTATATCTTCTAAATGACCTCGTATAAATTAAAAAAATATATATATTCTCAAGAATAATTACTTCAGAATTGCTTAAGTGAAACTTGTTTAGAATCGTTGTGATTTGAAACTCGATGAAACGGAAATGCGGCACGAGAAAGACACAAACACAAAAATATATAAGATTAAGCCAGCGAGAGAATGAGATAGTATACATTGCCATGTTGCCATGGTAACCATTGTTATTTGAGAAAGAATACATTACACAGGAAGTGAAAAAAAATAAAATTAATTACTGAATAATATGTAATGTATGTTTGTGTCAAATGAAATATAAAATAACTTTTAAACTTGGTAAAAATGTTATAAAAAAATATCCCTTACAATTATCCTACTCCTGATACTCTATATCTATCTCGTTCTCTCGTAGGTTACTCTTCTGAAGTTTCACATGTACCGTGTGTGAATTGCAAACACACACACTTTTTTTGTAATAGATGTATCTATTACCTACAATACAACCCTTTTTTTCGCTCTTGGTTTCACTCCTGGCCACGAGCCCGCCTTCATTACATGCTTAATCTCGATAAATCGATCCCGAGTTTTTCCGATGTCTAAAATTAGATACTCTCAGTGTCTTGTGAGTTTCCTCGCCATGTTTTTAGAAGAAGCAAAGCCCTTGTTTGAACCCGTTTCATTTTGTTATTCAAGCAAACGAGTTGCCAAAGTTTTTCCACCACTGTAGCTATAATTTAATTAGTTAAAAAGTTATTATTTAAGAACTATTTTTCGTTATAAACTGTGTAGTCATTTGTCACATGAAATCTAACATATCCTATTCCAGGTGGACTGCTTCTCGTACGGCATGCTGCTGTACGAGATCTTCACGCTGCGGCAGCCCTTCGAGGGGCACGAGGCCGTGAAGGAGGCCGTGCTGGAGGGCGCGCGCCCGCCGCTCTCCGCCAGGGTGAGCTTGTTTGTGAATGATTAGTAATGTTGTACTTGTCCTCCTACAGATCTTGAAATTTTAATTTCTTTTTCTGTAAATAATTTAAATAAAAAAAAATAAACAAAAAAATTTGGTCGCAAAATTAAAAAAAAACTAGATATTGATAACAGTGTCACTTATTCTACTATAGCTAAGGACAATTTAGATCTATAAGATCCCAATAAGTTTATAAAAAAACACGTCTAAATTGATTAAAGCTGTCACAGTTGCTTAAATGACACTTAATTTTTTATTTGTAATATGATTTTACTAAAACAAATTTAATTTACAAAAACAGCCCGCACGATACAAGCGATGTGGTTGTCTCGAGATTAAAAAAAAATGAATGTTGTTAACATGAGACATGGTTGGACCACCCCAGGACCTGGAGTACCCGTGCAACCTGCTGGAGACGATGCGGCGCTGCTGGGCGGGCGCGCCGGAGCTGCGCCCCTCGGCCGCCGCTCTCACCGCGCTGTGTGCCGCGCCCGAGAGCTTCGCGCTGCGCGACGCCGCCGCCGCGCCCGCCCGCGCCCGCCGCGCCCGCGCCCGCCGCCGCCGCCGCCGCGCCCGTGCGCCGCCGCACACGTGAGACACACCACTCCCCCTACTTCCTCAATAATAATAATAAATAATACTTCAACGAGTCCGCCAACCTACACTTGGCCAGCGTGGTGGGCTATGCCTGATCCTCCTCGTATTGAAAGGACACCCACCCCCAGCAGTGGGACGTTATAAAAGGGCTGAGTACATACCTCAAACTTCACATTAATTTTCACGTTTCAGTTGACAGCACATCAGGCGCGCTGGGCGCGTGGAGCTCGACGGAGGAGTCGGGGGGCGAGGGGGAGGCGGCGCCGGGGGAGGCCGGGGGGTGCGGTGCGTGCGGGGGGGAGGGCTGGGAGGTGTGGTACGGCGGCGCGGAGCCGGAGCGCGCGCACGCGCTGCTGGCCACGCCCACCGCCTTCACGCACCACCACACGCTGCGCGTGCCGCCCGGTGAGACTGTTCACAATATACAACTATCTTTTTAGTTTATAACTACAAATTAAAATTCTGAAGTCCTAGGTTCGAGTCCTGGGTCGGGCCAAGTATAGATATTTAGTTTTTCGGTCAAGATATACTCGGTAACAGCCCGGAGTTGGGAAGTTGGCGGTGTTTCATCCACGTGCCAAGGTAGAACACGTGAAGTGGTCCTGACTGATCTCTCACCACGACTTTCGAATTGTTGCCCACCGAAGTTGCCCACCGGATTCGGAAAGTAAAAGGCATCGCCAAATATACCACGAGGTCATGATTCCTTATTAATAATAATAATATTAAATCAAAATATTACAAATTAGCTTACAATAAAACAATTTAGCTTTAAATACGATATATTAGTGTATGAAATTATTAATTCATTCATTTTTATATTTTTTATTAAGCTAATTATGATAAATAAATATCCTAATTTAAATAAAAACTCAAATAATCTAATACATTATTAATTCATTCGATTCATTTAGTAAACTTTAAAAAAAATATAATAATTAATACTTGACCGGGCTCTTGGAGCATGTATGCATGTGGACCCAATTCTTTTTAAAAGGATTATTCCATTTATCTAAATGTGTTATGTAATGAATACAGATAATAAAATATAACCACATCGACCGTCCACAGATAAGACAGAGCCGGTGATCGTGACGGCGATGTGCCGCGTCGGCGTCAACATGTGGCTCGGCGACTCCGTGGGTAGGGTGTTTGTATACGAGTGAGTACACCCTCTACGGGGACCTCAACCCATAGATAGACCCATACTAATAATATAAATGTGAAAGTATGTTTGTTTGTCCTTCTTTCACGTCGAAACAGAGTAACGGATAAGCGTTATTTTTTGTGTAGTGATAGTTAAAAAAATCAATGAAGTGAACACATTTGAATTCTATTTTTCCAAACAACCATTCCAAATAATCATTATTTTCTAACGTTACAATAAACGGGTTCAATAAACTGCTATTTTTAATCATTATAATCTTTATTTTTATGTATTAGTACATTGGCAACTATTTCTCGCTTCCCTCGGATACGTCCCTGGAGTCTTTTATTTTTCTTATTAACAGCTTATATGTTATTTCATATAGACGATATTTTTTTGTGAAATCTATTTTATCCCAATTTGTCAAATCGTTTTAGCGCGACAGAGTAACAAACATACACGAACACTCGCATTTATAACAGTAATGCGATAGTTACTAACAAACAGCAGTATTCTAAGTGGAAATCTAAATCTGTCGCGCTTTCTGCCGTCACTATACAGCAATGTGAAAGTATATGATGTTGTTTTTGATGATGATGGTATTGTTGATATTGAATGATGATGATGGCGGTGGTTTCGGTGCAGCGTGTCGACGTGCGCGCTGCAGTGGAGCGTGCGGCTGCAGGAGGTGGTGGGCGGCGCGCCGTCGGCCGTGGCGGCGCTGTGCGCGCTGGCGCCGCTGCCGCGCCTCGCGCTCGCGCTCGCCTGCGGCAGGTCCGTCACGCGTCTGCTCTCCCCGCTTCCCTCACCATCTCCATGTATTGGGGAAAGGAGACAAGGCGGCGGGGAGGGAAGGGAGAAAATTTCTCCCTCTTTAACACCCCCCCCCCCCCCTCAACCTGACCTTAGTATTCACCTCTTGCCTCTTCACCGTCCCCTCTCGCACTGTTCACGCCATGTTTATTTACATACTTGTATACGTAATGATACCTTCTTTTGTCTTATTTTCGTTATAATTTTAATGAATAAATGTCAATAAAATCCCACCGCTGAAAGTGGAATATTATTCTTTGAACTCAAATATTACTTTATTGTTTAAAAATAATTTGTAATAATCTAATTATATATATAAAAAAAAAAACAATTTTTTTAACTTAACACAAAATTTCGACCATTTTATAATGTCGGAAGCAAAATTTAGTGGTTTTCAACTAAGACTAATTCTCCACACTATTTCGCCAAAGACAAAGTAGAATGTCTATATGTATATGTGTGTATGTGTGTGTGCGCACAGACTGTTCCTGGTGAGCACGACGCGGCCGGCGGCGGAGAGCAGCTTTGTGCTGACGGAGCTCGGCACCGCCACCGAGCTGAGCTGCCTCGCCGCCGCCAGCGCCGCCGACGGGTGAGGCGTTACTTTATTATTTACTTATTGTATCATATTGTTTTAAACCAACAATATCTCCTTCATAAGCTTAAACATTTTTGAAGTGAAACTTCAACTTTCGTAAAGATATGTCCTAAATATTTCCAATGCCTACATTTTCTTATAACAAAATCGTCTCCACCACAGCGTGGAGGTGTGGGCGGGCGGCGACCACCTGTACACGTACACCGTCACGGAGGAGGGCGTCAGCGCAGCCGAGACTTTGCCCTGCCCCGCCCCCGCCCCCGCCCAGCCGCCCGCCCCCGCCCCCGTGGACGACGAGCCGCCCCCACCCGCCCCCGGCCCGCGCATGGCGTTGCTGGCCGCGTCCGAACACGGGCCCACTGTGCTCGGCAGCTGCAAAGGAGGTGGGTTACTATAGTCTTTTGTTCTTTACCTTTCATATATACAGTGTGAATCTGAATCTAATATTTGAAAAAAATACTGTTTTTTTTAATTGCTGTTGAACATCATTTCAAATAAAACCTTTGAAAATAGAAGTTACTGTAATCACAGATAATTTAAATGCATTGATATAGAAGTGAAAAGTGGCGCCATCTTTTGACAGTGACCGAGTAAAGTTCTTTTAGGATAGTTGTAGTAGTGGAATTATGTGTCAGTGAAGTGAATGCCCACAAAATGTAGGCTTTAAGTCTCGATTGCAGGCAGAAAACATGGGTTGAAGCCTGAAATGGTATTATAGTTTACTTGCCATGATGATGAATATCATTGCTGCCTAATTTGTTTTTTATAAAGTCAGCTTTTAAGTTTAAAAAAAATTAGACCTCGTATGGATTGATAAGCTTGCTGGATAAATATAATTGACTGAAGACGTGTCTGTGCCGCAGACGTGTTCGTGTACGCGTGGTGCGCGCGCTCGCGGCGGCCCGCGGCGCGCCTCGACTGCAGCAAGCTGGCGCCCTGCTCCGAGAGCCTGCAGTCCATCGCGCTCGACGACCCGCTCGGCCGCGAGCGCTGCCGGGTACGTGCGCGCACACACACACACACGCAAGCATACACGCACGCACACGCAACGCATGCACACATACGTTCACGTAAATTTAACACACAAGACAAAATTGGTGCCGTTACCGAGCTTCCTTCTTTTTTCTTATAATTTCTTATTTTTTTTTATTATTTCTTCAAATTTTACTTAACTTCTTCACTCACCGCACACGTGTCACCTCTGTGAGTGGAAAGAAGACAAGATAAAAAGAAAAAATTGAGACAGAGAAACTAGATTAACCCAGGGGTATTTTTACTCACCGAATAAAACACAAACATTGATATTTTTTATCGGTGAAAAGATATTCCTTTCTCTGTCTAAATCTGTCTTGTTAGGTTAGATAGTATGATAACATGTGTGTATGTTTGTGTATATGTATGTGGTCGTGTCAGGTGACGGCGCTGGCGGCGCTGGGCGAGGAGGTGTACGTGGGCACGGCGTGGGGCTGCGTGGTGGTCGCGCACGCCGCCTCGCTGCGCCCGCTCACCGTGTTCCGCCCCTACGAGGAGGAGGTTTGTCATTGGTGTCGAACTTGTTCGTGCCATAATTTGATTAACATCAAATAAAATATTTTATTAACATTAAATAAAATAAAAAGGAGGATCTTTGGATTTTAGTGAGCATAGTAGAGCTATTTAATCACATCCGGCTCGAGGGACCACTATATTACTTGCTCCTCGACAGTATAACGTATGTGTATGTCTGTGTGTGCGAGCAGGTGCGCGCGATCGTGCCGCTGTGCGCGCACGGGCGCTGCCGCGGCGCGCACGTGGCCACGCTCGGCGCCGGCTACCGCCCGCTGCTGCAGCGCTACGCGCCCGCGCAGGTACGAACGCTGCACCATGTTATATTAAATTTTTCTTTTTTAATTAAAGTTTTATCATCTTCACTGTCATAATTTTTTTTTTCGATTTTATTCCACTGTTTTTTAGTAACCTTATAAAAAATAAAATCCTGATGATAATATAATAATGATTTCACATCTCACTGATCTGATGATGTGGAACCAGGAGGTGGATAGTGGAACTCTTCAATGGCTACTAAGAACCTTCGAGTTTGAGCTCGCTTGATTCTTTTTATCGAGTTCTGTACATTACAGTTGAAATGATAAGTGTTTATATAATAAGTATAGTATAATATAGCGTAGTATAGTATAGTATAGCATTAAGTCCAGTGTAAGCCATACTTTATATAAAACGCTCGTGTATCTTCCCATTTACAGTCGATCCATTACACCAAGTTTTCATTATTAGTATACTCAGTATATTAATTATTTAATTTGTCTCCAACCACAGAAGACTACTTCAAAACTATAATATGAGCTATTTTTGTTAATTCAAACAATTCGAAAAATTAAATTTGCTAATATTATGATTGCCGCGTGCAGCCAAACGCCACCAGCCAGCCGTACTCCGGCTACTACTGCCTGCTGTGGCGCGCGCAGCACTGGCTGCCCGACTAGACGCGGCGGACGGCGGTGCCGGTGAGGCCTCGCTGTGTTGCCAGGAGAATTGAGATTATTAAAGAAATTACATTTGGTGCCGATTGTACTTTATAATAATAGGCGTAATTGCAAATAGGGAATATGCGTGTGGTTTAAAGGTTAAATATTTTTTTTGTAATCTTTATTGCCTCTAAATTTAGCTTATATTCATATTTTTTCTTTAAGATTAAGAAAATAATTATTAAAAAGTGCAAAAACAGGTGGGAAATTCAAAGAACATAGTTGAAACTAATATTTAAATAATATCGGTATGATATTTAAAAGAAAATTATAATAAGTTTTAGTTTTTTGCAGTTGGATATATTTTTTTTTCAATTATATAACAATGTAAGCTATTGTATAAATTAAAAAATATATATGCATATTCCCAATTATATAATCTGACAACAGATACAATATGCTGAAAAACCATTTTTTTTTCTAAAAAGTTTCATACATATTTCCAAAAAAAAAGTAATCACTGGTCTAGATACATCTGGCAACACTTGTACGTGCCATTAGATGCCAAATTAATCGATCTGGTAGCTTGAAATTAGAGTCTTATTGCTCCTAATTTATATTTAAAGTTAAAATCGATTTTATTATTTTAAGAATCGATCCCAATTTGTCACTGACGATTAATCGTTATTATTACTGTATATGTATTATATACGTTTTTGTACTACACTCTAGTCTTGTAAAGGCTTGGAGTTGTTATATTTTATAGAAAAAAAGAATTTATTTATATATATAAAAATAGTTTGTATGTATGGATTTGTGTGCGTAAAAAATATTTGATATGAAATATTTATAATTGTGAGTTTCATGAGAACAGCTTATGTTAGTTTGTATTTACTTTTTTGCAGATCTGTGTATATATTTTTTTTATAATTTTTTTTTGTAAAACGAATGTGTTTTGATCTCAATCATAGTATTTGCTAACCGACTTAAAAAAATATATACAATATTTTACTGAAATTTTACTGAAATCGCCGATTTTGAATTACTTTTAATGCCTTCTAAAATACTTACAATATGGTCTCTCATACATTTTCATACGAAATACATTATTTTTGTAAAAATAATCACTTTAGTTTTAAGAATTGCATTTACTTATTGTAACTGATTTTTTTAGGGAATACTTAGGATAAAAAAATGCAAGAAAAAATAAGAAACTCTGAAATTTTTGTTTGTTTGTCTATTGGCGTTTAACTTAATTCCATAAGAATTTTATTGCTATAGAAATATGGCACTTCCATTTCAAGCAAATCTTTTTCTTAATTATATTTATAATGTATGCAATAAAACAAAGCATTTTTTGTTTGAATAAAATTTTATTTGCATCATAGAATTATTAAAAACTAATTTCTTTTTAATTATAAGAAAAACAGTTTTTTTAAACTTATAACTAAAATGGTAGTACAATGAAGCCTTCTCTGAAGTTTTCTATTTTGGTTGTGCTCTAGTTTGTATTTTGACATTTATTTTTTCAGATTTACGAATGAAACTACATTTAAGTTAGGACTTAAATTAAATATTGATAAAAAGAACAAATCTAAAATGAATGCGACATTTAGTTTTGTTCATTTATTGGCCAGATTCAAAAGTTTTGGTTTTTTAATAATAATTTGGCTCCCTTTGAGTGAGGTATTAAGTTATTTCTTTTATGGGATATATTTTATAACTTAAATAATAGCTTTTGTAAATAGCCATATGTTCGGTGTTTAACCTACATGCTACTTTTTATAGTCATAAATACAGAAAAAAATATTAACAAAGATTTTTTTAATCTACATATTACCATAAATAAAAAAGAGTTTTGCGTACTGTTACCAAAACCAGCATTGTTTTTTTTTTCTTTTTAAATTTTTCATTTTTTCCATTTAAAAGTCCGTCCAGTGTTCCCGCTATTTTTAAATTGTATTACATTTTGTATGACTTGTCTGTTATCTGTGGTTGTATTAAAAAAAACTTCTTCACTATGAACTAAAAATGCAATAAAAAAATTCGCTCCATGTCACAAGCACAAGTGTTAGTAAACAAAAATAATTTATTTTTATGTTTTTATGAATAAAATATCGATCAAAAAAGCACTAGATTCACAATCAGCGACAAAAACTGACGAATGACCGTTCGCTCATATGAACATTTGAATGCGCTTTTAATTTAAAAAAAATTGTGAACTTTAAGCATTGCGTTTAAGGTTCAATTTACAGTATTGTATATTTATTTCAACTAGAACAATTACCTAAACACAATCGGTGACAGTTTTAAGAGAACTCTTGCATGGGATTGTGTATCTAGTAGTTTTTTGATAATAAATATCTGCTATCCTTTTGTATGACTATAGTCTTACTCATGGCTTTTTATTCATAACTTATGGGATACTTTTTGCGTTGAGTTGTGCGTCTTTATGTTATGAAGTTTTGTAAACCAAAGATGTGTAATAAATATTATAGTGCAGCCTGTTTTTGTGTTTTATTTCTTTAAATCTCATTTTATTTTATTGAATAGAAACACCAACAGTACGATTTTAACTTAATGACAGTTCTCAACATAGTATATTGTTCTGTTATTTTACATGCTTTTGTTTTATATTTATTTTTTGTAATTCTAACTTAGTCATTTTTTTTGTTGTCCTTTGTAGTGTTTGTTTGCAGTAACTTTTGTAAAAATTTTATTATATTGTGTTAATGTTTAAATTAATTATGTTTACTCTACCTGTGACATATTTATAGGTGGAAACTTTGCTGGTGTGTGGACTTTTTAGTTTTTAATTATTTTTAGGAATTATCTCACTGTTTGTTTCCCAAAAATTAATAAATAAATACATTCGGATGCGCAGAACGCAATATTAGATATCAGATGGACGAGACATGCCTTCGCAGCTAATATCCGAGTTGCCATTAAGATTGCATCGCATTATGTGTATTCAGCCCTTTTTAACGTCCGACTCCTGGGGGTGGGCCTCCCGTCAATACGAGGGGGATCAGGCCATAGTCCTCCACGCTGGCCAAGTGCGGGTGGACTTCACATGTCTTTCGAAAACTTGCTAGGTTCTCTCAGACATGCAGGTTTCCTCACGATGTTTTTCCTTCACCGTAAAGTAAGTGGTAATCATGTTAGAAATGATTTGCACATGATAATATCAGAGGTGCGAGACCCGGGATTTGAACCCGCTTCACTCGGTTTCCCAAGCGAACGCGTTACCACTGGGCTACCACTACCTACATCGCATACTAAGTAATAATACAATATACAAAGAGTCGGTCTTCATTTATGTACAGTGTGCCTGTGCGTCTACTACAGGTGTTCACAACACTTTCAGTATAAACAATGGTAGCTTGAAAATTGAAGTGTCTGTTTGTAATGTCAAAATAACAGCGTTTTACTAAATGCATATGAAAAATATACGGTACTTACAAGGAAAACACAATTTTTAAAATTTTTGTCTGTCTGTTTGTTCCGGCTATCATTTTTCAGATTATCATTTATTTCGTTTAATAGGTATATTTTTAATAACGCTGATGATATAGTCATTTAATTCAGTTTTTTTGCTTGCCAAATCAGATTTTTTTAAAGGTGGAATTATGATACTGCCTGATAGATGGCAAAAGGTCATCGATAGAGAGGTGTATATATATATATATATATATATATATATATATATATATATATATATATTTAAGCAAAAAAATAATACCTTTTCCTACTCATATAAAATACGCAATCACTTCGTTGCCAATCTTAATACTTCTACGAATACACAATACTTGAAGACGAAACTTTTTTAAGCTTTTGGAAGGAACTTAGAGGAGTGTGAACTTTCGCATAGTTTTAGTTTATATGGAGATGGACTAAACAGAATGCTCACATTTATAAATTGCTTGCACTTAGTTTATTTACTATAATTACTCGGCTGCTAAAAATTGCTAATGTTAGATAGGCTATATACTATAACTTTATCAAATTTATATTAATGTGTAACGATGAAGAGTTTGTTTGTCTGTACGTGCTACCCTCCGGAACTACGGGGCCGATTGAGCAGGATTATGTATGTAATAACTTTGACAAAAGAAAGTCAATAATGTTGAATTCTAATGAATTATGATAGATTTTCGACCACGTGGCAACCACGGGGCGACCACGGGAGACTACTGGTATATCATTTTTAACCCCCGACGCAAAAAGAAGGGTGTTTGATGTTTTGTTTTTTTAATATTTTCATTTTCATTTTGCTTATAAGCACATATCGTTATTTTACATCCATTTTTGATAAAAAAAATATTTAAGGGATTTTGCTATTTTTAGCATATTTAGTTTTTTTTTGGCATATTTGCCTTACTGAGTACTATTAAAAATAAACTCATTTTCGAAAAAAAATGTTTGTCTGTTTTTGCAGACGCAGCGACCATATATAACTTTAAATATATACATATTATAAATATAAACACCCATGACTGGAGTACAAACATTCGTGCTCGTCACACATATGAATACTTTTACTTCTTATGAAATGTCACTACTGTTAAAAATTAAAAAAAAACACCAAAAATTTGTTAAATTAATCGCAGTTTTAGTACTACTACATAATTACACTATTCAACATATTTTGTATGAGCTACGCATAACTACAAAATAATTTAAGCAGTTTGTTCATAGACACCTTTTATCTGTTCGAGTAAATAAAAATAGCCTGAAGAATTAATTTCTTTGCATGGTTTGGGAAATGTGTACTAGTATATTATTACTTTGTCGTTAGCTTCGATGTCACTAGTAGCTAACATGCACGGTCACAGATCCGGTGGTCCTGGGTTCGAATTCCGCGTTGGACCAAGTTTAGTTATTGAGTTATTAAGTAAAACTTCTTTCCGCACGCTTGACTTGAGCAGTAAGCTGGTGAATGCGTGACCAAAGCGTTACGAAAAGTGTGATCGGGCGAGGCGAACGTTTGTTGCCATGGTAACCGTCGTTATTGTCTGATAAATGATATATAATATTATATTCTTTCCTTAAATGACATTCTATAAATATATAATTGTAATATGCCTAATATGCGTTATTTGATTATTTTTATTAAAATTTATCATTCCTTCTACAAACAGAGAGTTTGAAATACGAGATGAAATCTTTGGCTATTTTTGTTTTACGTTTTTTTAGTTTCTCACATATCCTAATTATTTAACACATAAATTGAATTTCAAAAAGAGTACCTATGACCTGCATAAGTTATAGCGCGTGTACACATTCATACACGCACTCTTTATTTTTTTTATTTTTTCTGTTAAGATGTTCTCATTAACAGCCCGGAATTGGGAAGTTGGCGATATTCCACCGTCGTGCCCTCGGAGTGCACTGATGTTTGCTCTATAATATTACCTATAACGAATTATGATATAAGTGCGGCTTGATACTATTGAACTTAAGGTTAATTTAGATTTTAGAACTATCCCCATTCCCATGGATATGATTGTTGGGATAGTATTAGTCCGCTCCAAAACCTGACGCTCCATAATAATGGTTGTTGAACCTAAATAGCAAAGTAACAATAATATATCAATTTTAAACAATTGTAAAATATAATAAAATGAAAGTTATAATTCGACACTAAAAATACATAAATATGCGCAAAAATAATTTTAGATACATAGCTGTAGTCAAATCCACTATATTTCGAATACAATGAACGTTATAATTTAGTTTTCACATATGTCTTTGAACGTGGGCAGCTCTCGTCATTTTTTCCTGCTTGTATAAAACCGGTTTGTTTCACTGTTTGTAACAGAGAATGGCGGGAAAATATGATCGGAATGCGGTGAATCCTTTGTTCTGATTGGTCACTGAAATAACATAAGCTAGGCAATGATCCCATACGATTCTGCCAACGACTGATAATTCTTTCTCTTAGTATTTATTTAGCTTAATAAATGCGGGGAAATTCTTAAACATAGGATTATATTTTGTTAGGAGCAATTTTTTTGTATTTTCAATGAAGTATTTTGATATATGATAAGTAAAATCGGGAGTTTTACACCTGTGGCTGTATCGGACGCGATGGCATTCAAGACCGACAGCAACTGTCAAAGCTATCGTATACGAATACGAGTCATACAACTTTTCGTGCCACAAAAAATGCCGACTTGTTTTTTGAAAGAAAACAAGAATTCTCTTAAAAAAAGTGTTATCAGTGCCTTAAAACCGAAATATCATGTTTAAAACTACTGCTTAAATAAACTTTGCGGTGTTGTTAGTGTTTAAATATTACAAAATAAATGTTTTATGATGTTATATTAAACTTAGGTGTGTGAAGTTTTTAGTGGGTCAAATTTTTGTGTATTTTGTAATCCTACGCTTTTCTTTAGAAGAAGAAAAGTTACTGCCCGTTATAAGGTTAGTATTCATTAACTTTTTAATGAATTTGATAATACTTTAAGAAAGTTTTTTAACATTTGAAAGTGTCACATCGCGACGTATAAGTTTAAGCTACGCAGGTGTCGAAAGTAGGTTTCTCAACTTTAAATCATTAAAGCTCATAATATATCTGTAGTTCTGTGACCTCTTTACTACGAAGAAATAAATTTACATTAAATATTTATTAATATGACTATAATTTAATTTTGTATCGTAATAAAAGCTAATTATGTAGGTATGCGACTGGATTGTAATCCAATAATCTGCTACGTTCACGTATTGTGTAGATGCCCTTGAACACATAGTTACAGGTGTCTAGAATCAATTATTCATACTTTTATTTAAAAATCACTATTTTTATATTTCAAATATAATTTAAACTTAAAAAGCTAGTTAGTTTTTGTTAAGTAACTTAGTAAAACGCTGAAAAATATATTGTCTTTTTTTCTGATTTAAAATTGAATATTTACTTAAATATTGAAGTTATTAAATAAAACATTATGTATTTTTATATTCATAAATTTGTTTTTTTTTATATTTTTCAGAACTCGTAATTATAATATATAACATTTTTATTTAATCTTTACATTTCTAACATTAAGTTTCTAACAATAAAATATGTGATAAAATATCTTGCTATCTATGATATACATTACAAAAATTCCAGAAGTTTCTATATATTTTGTAAAGATAAGAAGTGTACAATGTTATTTTTAATCTAATTCAATATAATTAATAAAATCAGTTTTATCTTCAATGGCTTCTATAATTGTATTTTCTTGTTTTAAAGATAAAGTTTGAAATCCAACAGATATTCAATGTCTGTACTTCATTTTCCTTTTGTACCTTGGATATAGCATAAATTATACTTATGAATTACTACAGACTTACCGTCACTTTGCTTCAGGTTCATCCCTAGTGAAAAGCAAAAACAAATCTATCTCACGGGAACTATTCATTTTTCTAGGTTAGAAAGTAGTTTATGTGCTGTTGAAAACTATAATCTATCTCTGTGCCAAATTTCATCTAGATCTATTCAGCCGTTCAGGCATGAAAAAGTAACAAACATCCATCCATCCTCACAAACTTTCACATTTTGTACTAATAACTATGTATGACTGCTTACCATAGTAAGTGGTAAGTATGGTAATAAATAAATAAGTGGTAGATGTTTGTTAGTAAACTGACATACTAGAAAGAATAAAGAGAAAATAAAATCTTGATCTTGACAACAGCGCCACCTACCGAGTCCAATTATAACTAAGAACTCTACAGGTAACCCCATAATTACACAAAACAAAATATCAATATCAATCAAACTGTAGGAGGTGAGGAATTAGAGCATGTGCAGACAAAAGATTGTAAACATCTTTTTCTTTTCAGACTTAGTTTCTTTATCCAACTACGTAATACTTCTGAATATTAAACAACTAGCATTTCCCGCGGCTCCGCCCGCGTTCAGATGACCAAAAACCAATTTTTAGGTTTTATATATTAAAATCTCTCCAGTGGTTTTTCTGTGATGCGGTAACAGACAGACAGTTAAAAATTCTAAAAACCATAGATTCGGCCTCTGTATCGATAATAATGTTTATTTCAATAAGATTTTCCAAAAAATATTTAATGTACAGATTCGGCTTAGTTACAATTTTATTATATGTATAGATAGATAAACAATTCAGTGCATATGAAAATAAGAACAAACATCAACACAACTTAAACATATAAGAAAATTTGAAATACTGTCACAATTTACTGCTGACTCCTTATATAGTTAATGTGGCTGATTGTACTAGTTTGTTTATTATTTGAAATATAATATAGGTGAATGACCCAAAACTAATCGGGGTTAAATGCACAAATTATTAGTAATGAATTTGATGTGTTTTTAATTAATGAGAGGAATAAAATATTGATTTAATGGTATTTAGGTTAATGTGGGTAATGAAAATTAAATAATGACGTAATATTTGAGTAGGTAATATCATAAATCTTACAACACTATAACATAACTACCTTTTTTTTGACGACACGTTTCGCTCAGTGTGTAGTGACCCTACTTGCTGTGCCAACGGTCGCGGGTTCGAGTCCCGCTGGGGTCATTCATTGTGTGATGAGCATGAATGTTTGTACTCCAGTCATGGGTGTTTATATTTATAATATGTATGTATTTAAAGTTTATATATGTGTAGTGTATCAACTATCTGGTATCCATAACACAAGCCTCGTAGCTTACCATGGAAGTAGATGGTGCTGTGTGTTAATGTCCCAATATATTATTATAATATTATTTTTTAATGTCGGGAAATGCATTTACGCCTACCACCAGAGACCCACAGGTTATATGGGGATATACTGGCTAGAAAAGCCATTCACAACCCACTAAAAGCCAATGGGTCCTTACACATCTTCTGCTGGCCATCTGGACAAGGTAGATGAGGAGCACCAGGGAATGCTCTTACGGTTCACTTTGCTATCAGATTGTACCGATGCAAGACAATGATTTTATTAGTACGAAAAGTTGGATTACTAACAATTGTATGGCCAATAAATATTACAATACACAAATTAATTTTATAGCCTCCATCTTTACATTCTGGTGTGTAAATATTTTGTAATAAAGCCAGTATGACAACCAATTTAAAATATTTTATTCAGTGTTAAATTATTAAATTTTACTGACTGACTTACTGACTGTCATAGGTCTACCACCAGTTTGGAAAGAAAAAGTCTCAAATCTGAGAAGAACTGACAAAAGAAACTTAGCCAGACCAACATATTTTTCTTTATCTTTTACAACAAAATTTAAAATACTTTTTTTTTAGCTTTACTTCTAACTAATAATTACATACTTCTCATTTCCCGAAATCCAGGTGGTTTATCCCAGACTACATCTTATCAATTCATTCCCGTGGGATAAGAGTATTGCAACAAAAATCTCACAGACGTTAGTTGAAATATAAAAAAAGTAACGATTTTAACATAGTTTTTTTAATAAATTTGAAATCTTAATTTAAGTAATTAATTAAACTTGAAAAGTAACTTTGACAACTGTATTTCAAATTCAAATATGAAGGATACTAAAAACTAAAAAGGGCGCGAAGCGTATACGGTAAACACATTGGCGCTGGAGTCCTGGAGTGGGGTGGCAATAGGAAAAACACAAATAATGTTACTAGCATTAAACAAACAATCATTCTACAATTAATATAAATTGTTACTTTTTTACTTATTAACTATTTGTTTTACTTGTAATTTATTACCAGTAGTAGGCCAGTGGTAACGACCTCGCTTAAGAAATCGAATGAAGTGGATTCAAATCCCGGGTAGCACCTCTGATATTTTCATATGCGAATCATTTCCAACATGATCACCACTTGTCTTACGGTGAAAGAAAACATCGTGAGGAAACCTGCATGTCTGAGAGAACCTAGCAAGTATTCGGAAGACATGCTCAGTTCGCCCGCACTTGGCCAGCGTGTTGGACTATGGTCTGATCCCCTATGTAGTAAATGGAGGACCTTGCCCATCAGTGGGACGTAAAAAAAGGACTAAATCTATATACTAATGTTATAAAGAGGTAAAGTATGTGAGTTTGTGAGATTGTGACGTTGTAGGGGGTAATCTCTGGATCTACTGAACCGATTTAGATGAAATTTAGTAAGAAGATAGTTTGAGACTCTGGGAAGGACATAGGATACTTTTATCCCTGAAATTATTCCTTAAGGGGGTGAAAATGGTGATGAAAGTTTGTATTGGGAAGCAAGCTAGGGACGAACCCGAGCGAAGCAATGGTGAGTCGCTAGTACTATAATACACTTCAAATATATTTGAATTTAAATATTTTTTATTTCATATAATTGTTAATGTTACACCAAGTCGGTGTAAACAGATAGTATTATTTATGTAATAGGTTATATTGCACTATTATCAGTAAGCACTAAAGCAAACTTAGTGCTCATTAAATGAGATCATAGCAGAAGGGTCATGAAGGTGACAGTGATTGAACTGTTAATGGCTTTTAAATGATACAGATGCTGTGGAGATGTAAAATAAAAAAAAATACTTTAATATTATGAATTTTAGATGAGAATGAGCATCGTGGTGTGTGGTAAATGTTTAGTATTGCCCAATATGATGAATATAACAGGTTCAATCCCAAAAAGTGAACGTTTTGATAGTTAGTTAGTAAAACGTTTAGATAGTTTGATATAACAGCTTTGGCGAGATTTGTAGCTTATATTTTAGAAGTAAATAGAACTTGGAGGTCATTACCAAAGCATTAAATTAATAAAAACATGGTATCTGTCTGTAGCTGGCAGACAGATCTCCTACTTATCTTGTTGCTTCATTTACATAAGTCAAACAAAACAACAGCAAAATAAAACGTAAAGAAGCAGTTATTAACGTTTAAACCGACTTTTTAGAAATAGAGGTTGTTTACAAAAGTTAAACGATTACAAATACAGACAGACAGAAATTCTAAAAACTATAGATTCGGCCTCTGTATCGATAATAATGTCTATTTCAATAAGATTTTCCCAAAAAAAAATCTAATGTACAAATTCGGCTTAGTTACAATTTTATTATATGTATAGATATATGGGGTCATTAACACACAGCACCATCTAGTTCCACGGTAAGCTACGAGGCTTGTGTTATGGATACCAGATAGTTGATACACTATACATATATAACTTTAAATACATACATATTATAAATATAAATACTCATGACTGGGGTACAAACATTCGTGGACATCACACAAATAAATGCCACCAGCGGGATTCGAACTTGACCATTGGCACAGCAAGTAGGTTTTGATGAAATTTGATATGATGATAGCTGGTTAACCGGGTCAACATATAGGATACTTTTTACAGCGGGAAAATGTCTCATTTCTGAGGAAAAATACAAAACTGCAATGTAAGAGTACTGTACTAATCTGTAAAACCTAAGAATTTGGTTTTTGGTCATCTGAACGCGGGCGGAGCCGCGGGCAATGCTAGTTTATTTATAAGTTTGTAAAACTTAATGTAGAATTGTGAATGGCATTAAGATATCTATCGCGCCGCTTTTCTAGAATAATGACTTCATGCAGTACTCTTTAATGGTCAATAGTGTGACACGAAGGTCGTCTGATCTCATCTCGATTATTTTACTCTTGGAATTCATTTACATAAACTTATCAAAGTCGAATTTTTGATGACGACGAAATCATAAGCAAATATTTTTCGTTCGAGGAATTAGTCTGTACATTAAATATTTTTTGGAAAAACTTATTGAAATAGACATTATCGATACAGAGCCCGAATCTATAGTTTTTAGAATTTTTTTCTGACTGTATATCTGTCTGGGAACGCATCACTAGAAAACCACTGAAGGGGTGTCCATGAAATTTGGTATGATGATAGCTGGTTATCCGGGTCAATATTTAGGATACTTGTAACTGAGGGAAAATATCTCATGTCTAAGAAATCTATTGTAACCGTTAAAACGTAGGGATGTACGCGCGCGGAGCGAGGATAAGTCGCTAGTGTGTAATATTTTTCATGATACATTGTATTTCTAAACCTACAATTTAAAATTTAGTATAGATTTCTCAGAAATATGATATTTTCCCGCAGTAAAATTTATCATATATGTTGACCCGGATAACCAGCTATTATCATACCAAATTTCATCAAAATCTCTCCAGTAGTTTTTCCGTGATGCGGTAACAGACAGACAGACAGACAGGCAAAATGCTAAAAACTATAGATTCGGCCTCTGTATCGATAATAATGTATATTTCAATGAGATTTTCCAAAAAATATCTAATGTACAGATTCGGCTTAGTTACAATTTTATTATATGTATAGATGTAACTTTGCATCGTCCTCACGGTGGCCAAATTTTCAAGATAATAAATCAATTAGTTAACCTAAAAATAGTCTGTATTACCTTCTTAGTGATAGTGTTATCAGTTATCGTGTCGTTGTCAGATTCCTGCAGCATTACGTAGACTGTGTTTTAGATAGCTTATTTCAAATGAAATTATCTTTACGTTTCACGGTTTTATTTTGAATTTTATTCCCGACTTTTTCAATGCTTTGCAGAAATAGACGAAAAGATTCAAAAAGATAATAAGTTCATTTAAAATGTCTGAGAAACTATTAATTCGAGTTACTATTGCTTCGTTTGAGAGATATCACACCATATACCATTTTATAACTGCCTCGGTAGTGTAGTGGCTAGCATGTACGGCTGTACACTCGGAGGTCCTGGGTTCGAGTCCCGGGTCGGGCCAAGTTTAGTTATCGAGTCTTTCTGTATAGTAAGCCTCAGTAACAGCCCGGAGTTGGGAAGTTTGCAGTGTTTGTTCACCTGTGTCTGCGCGTACACTTGTGCACTATATTATCTCCTGCGCAGTTGGCTAGTCTCAATGAGATTGGCCGCCGTGGCCGAAATCGGACAGGAGAACATCATCATCATTATCTCACCATTTATCCAAGCAGTTTTTTTCTCCTCCTACGTTTCTTTCTCTCTCTCTCTCTCTTTCTCTATTGCTTAAAAGTTCCAGTGAGAGATTTGATAAAATCAATCAAAATCAAAATGGTATGTAACACTGCTTTCAACTCTAGGCAATTATATAATTTGCATACTTAGACCAACCTGGTACTTGAACCCAAAACCTCCAGTATGCCACCATACAAGCTAGCCACTCAACAAAAGAGGCAGTTAACAGAATTTAGCTTAAGTACAAACTACAAAGGATACAAATCTCTTTCTTAATGGAATCGAACCCTGGTACTTTATAAAAGCTTCAGTTAGCTCATGTCATACAACAAGTGTGCTGCAATATAACCGAGTTTAACAATACTGAACATGCATAAAAAAAAGATTCCGACGAATTGGGAACCTCCTCCTTTTTGGAAGTTGGTTAAAAAACCAAAGGTTTATACAAACATGTAAACCAACTTCAAAAAAAATTTAAAACTCTTTTTTGTTTGTTATATAAGGAATATGTATGTAGTATAATAAAATTATTATGTTATAACAATACAAAGGAAGCGACCTCCGTAATTTAGTTTCCGCATATCTCTCTCTAGTGGCCAGATATGTGAGGTATGTATTGGAAAGAATGGTTGGTGAAGTGAAGTCAGAAAGCCTAATCGACCAACTAAAACACTTTGTTTGGGGACTGTCATAAAAAAATATATTAGACGATATGTTTGGCTCAGTTTGTAGTGACCCTACTTACTGTGCCAGCGGTTGCGGGTTCGAGTCCCGCTGGGGGCATTCATTTGTGTGATGAGCACGAATGTTTGTACTTCAGTCATGGGTGTTTATATTTATAATATGTATGTATTTAAAGTTATATATGTGTAGTGTATCAACTATCTGGTATCTATAACACAAGCCTCGTAGCTTACCATGGTACTAGATGGTGCTTTGTGTTAATGTTTCAATATAAATGTCCCAACATTTGCTTTGAAGTTGAAGATAGAATTTTTTATTTGTTTTATTTGTTTGTACGCGTTTATCTATGGAACTATCAGTCTTTAGACGTATAGATAACTAAACAAGTAGAACTGCGGGGAAAGCCTAGCTAGTCAATAAATGCTCGCTTTCTGCTATCCTTCTCTATACTAAACTGTACCTGTACCAAAGCTCACATTCCTCCGTATGCGCAATCTATACATATAATAAAATTGTAACTGAGCCGAATCTGTACATTAGATATTTTTTGGAAAATCTTATTGAAATAAACATTATTATCGATACAGAGGCCTAATCTATAGTTTTTAGAATTTTTCTGTGGAAAAAACCACTGGAGGGATTTTGATGAAATTTGATATGATGATAGCTGGTTATCCGGGTCAACATATAGGATACTTTTTGCCCGCGGCAATATCTCATTTCTGAGAAAAAAAAATACAAAAACTGCATAAGTAAGAGTATACTAATATGTAAAACTTAAGAATTTGATTTTTGGTCATCTGAACGCGGGCGGAGCCGCGGGCAATGCTAGTATTTTTATAAAAAGCTGTTTCAAGTTTTCTTTTACTATATAAACATAACATATTTTAATAAGGAAAAATTAACTTTTTAAATAATAATTGAGCGCTAACTAATCTCATTTCCTCGCACAAATTACTCGTGATAAGAAAATCGTGACTGCAGAGCAAAATAGCCCCCTCGGTTTGTAAAAGTCAATGAGGGAAGGTTAAATGGCGTTTATTAAATAATATCGTGCGGTATATTAAAATTTAAAATAGTTATATTACGTGTAAATGACTTGGTGGTGTGGTGGCTAGCATGTATGGCTGAGCAACTAGAGGTCCTAGGTTTGAGTCCCGAGTTGGGCCAAGTTCGGTCATTGATGCCCGATTTCACCAACAACCCATAAGCTACCACCTACGTATGGGATCCCTAGCTTAAAAGTCCCCTAAACTAGCCCCTAAATTAAATTTCGTTTTACCATCGTTAGAGCCCGTATTTCTAGTACCTATATTTAGACGGTGAAACAGAAACTGTCCCCTAACAGCCCCCTAACTATGCTTAGGGGATCCCTTAAACTTAGATGACGTTGGTGAAATCGGGCATAAATGTTTTTGTTAAGAAAGTCCCAATAACAACCCGGAGCTGGGAAGTTGGTGGTGTGTCCCGTGCCTAGGAGACCACGTAAAGTCGTCGGTTGTGCGCCTAATATTTCACCAGTCGTGTCGAATTATCGTTCCATCGGAATTTGACAATATCAGGAATAGAGAGTGCACGTTGTGTCTGCGCGTACACTCGTGCACTACGAGTATAATATCTGCTGCTAAAAGTTGCTAAAAGTTGCTAAAAGTTGGCTTGTCTCAGAGAGATTGGCGCCGTAGTTGTTTGTTTTTTTTCATTTTACTGATATTTCGCGTCTACATTAGTGCTTGAAAGAAACATAGGTTTGATCATGAGTGTATTATAAAACATCTGTCATTATTTTTGGCTCAGTTTGTAGTGACGAGTGAGTACTTACTGTGCCAGCGGTTGCGGGTTCGAGTCCCGCTGGGGGCATTCATTTGTGTGATGAGCACGAATGTTTGTACTTCAGGCGTGGGTGTTTATATTTATAGTATGTATGTATTTAAAGTTATACAAGTGTAGTGTATCAACTATCTGGTATCCATAACACAAGCCTCGTAGCTTACCATGGAACTGGATGGTGCTGTGTGTTAATGTCCCAATATATTTATAATTATTTATTTATATTTTAATTAATGTTTTTTTTACTATTTTAATTACTTTTTTTTCTGTGCTCATAAATTAAGAAATACTTACGTTCCTATCGATACAAACAATCCACAGCAACATGCTGTGTGTTTAATTTAATCACTTTAAATATTCGTCATGTGCATAGACCTTTGTATTCAGCCCTTTTTAACGTCCCACTGCTGGGTGTGGGCCTTCCTTCAGTACGAGGAGAATCGGCCATAGTCCACCACGCTGGCCAAGTGCGGGTTGGCGGACTTCACATGTCTTTCGAAAACTTGCTAGGTTAACTTGCTAGGTACCTCACGATGTTTTCCTTCACCGTTAAAACGAGTGGTAATCATGTTGGAAATGATTCGCACATGAAAAAATCAGAGGTGCGCACCCGGGATTTGAACCCGCTTCACTCGGTTTCCCAAGCGAGCGCGTTACCACTGGACTACCACTGCCTTATATTATAGCATAGACCTTTATAAAGTAACAAATTGTCGCTTTTAAGTATACTCAAGTTCAAGATTGAACTCAGTAGTAATTGGTTAAATTATCCACTGGGACAATTTGTCATGTTTAGAACAGTATATTAAACGTTAGCTGTCGGTTGTAACTTGTGAGTCATCAAGATGCGGATGTTTCGGCTGGATTTTTGTTGAAAGTAATTTTGAGTTCAGAATGAGAGCGATCAATACGTATGTATGTCCTTTTTAATAATTCGTTGGCTTACTATTACAAGGTTCTATGTGAATTTTAATGAAGTTTAGTAATTTTTACATAGAACTTCGTTATTTTGTTATCGTAAAAAAGACAACATAGAACTATGTAAAATTGAATATTTTGTAGTTAAAGTGCCGCTATCTAGTGATTTTTTTGCTAAACTGTAGCCAATGACACATAGAACCTTGTAGCATTCATAACTAAATAAGTATGTACTAAAATTGTAACATAGAACCTAGTAATAGTGAGCCAATGAATTATATTAAGGGATATCTTCGCCAATTAAAAATTTCTGTTTTATTTTGTAATGAACTAGCGAATTATCCTCACTTCACTCATGTTCGTCACCAGGTGTTTACAGTAGTAAAAAAACATATAGTAGGTACTCCAAGTAAGTCTATTTTTGTTCCCAATATCATCCAAATCCATTCAACAATTTCAACGTGAAGTAACAGACATACACACTCATATAAAACCTTTAGAATTTGATTGTTATTACCCGACTGCAAGGAAAGGGTTATGTGTTTCGCGCCTGTCTTTGTATGTTTATTTGTAATATTCCTTATTCCCTCATATCTTCCAAACCACTTGATGGATTTCTTTAATTAAGTTATCGTTAGATTCGTCTCATTAGTCCAAGTGTTCTTAGATAGATGACATAAAAAAAATAATAAATATGCGGGCTGCTAGATTCCATAATGTGAAAAAGAAAAAAAGAAATATCGACGAAATATGTCAAGTGCAGTCGGGGTTTTTTTTTATATTAATATAATATATTTATTTATTTTATTATAGTAGTACAATGAAATGAAATAAAAATTTCCACCCCCATGGGCAGAACTTCGACTGTTGAGTTTCTTTCGCTAGTTCTTCACAAGACTAAGGCTTTTTTCTTTATGGACTGATGGCAGACTCATGAAGTTCAATAAAATCCATACTAATATTATAAATGTGAAAGTGTGTTTGTTTGTTTGTCCTTCTTTCACGTCGAAACGGAGTGACGGATTGCCGTGATTTTTTGATTAGTTGAAGGGCTGGAGAGTGACATAGGCTACTTTTTACCGTGGGAGATAACTTCATTCCCACGGGAAAACACGTTACAATACAACCCGAAAATTATTTATGATCAGAATTACTTGAAATTTGGTATAAATGCTCCTCAATACAATTAAATAAATACGTGTTTTAGCATTTTTCCAAATTCATTCCATAAATACAGGATAAAATACAGGATGAAAGTTTGTATGAAATCTATTTTTAAGAGTTTTATTTTTCAGTTTTAGCGCGAGCAAAGCCGCGGGTTCTGCTAGTATATAAATAATTTAATGCTAAATAAAATATTTTGAATTGTGTACTATAGTATTCATATTATATATAAAAATTTAAAAATAAAATTACATAAAATAACAAAAACATATTCATACATAAAAATTTTAAAAAAATATATTAGTAAGCATACCTTGTATCGATCTATTCGCTATGCCTTGGTCGTTGAAAGTAAATTTAAAATTTATCGTATCGTGCACTAGAATAATTAGTGGAATGTTATATTCGACCTTTCCTTTGATTAAGGACGTTGTTAATAAAACCTCACAATCGTAATTTTTTTGTTTTTTAATCCCTTCACGAGCGCGGACACGCCGGCGTTACAGTTAACAATAGATTTCTTAGATATTTAATTCATTTCTTAGAAATTTACCTGGAGGTGTTAATAATGATTATGGTCGATTTTCGACTGAAAGAACACTAGTTGTAATAATAATTTATTTTAAAATCCCGAGGATACACGCGCGTCGCCCTACATTGCGAGGGGTATCGGGTCATAGTCCATTACGCTGACCAAATGCGGGTTTGCGGGGTTAAGGGATTTTCGAAAACTATTTAAGTTTGATGTTTTCTTAGTAGGAACTAAGTATAGCAAGTGATCATCATTTTTAAAATTATATTCGCAAATATGGAAATTTCGAGAGACACAAGACCAGGGTTTTAACTTTGTACCCCATCTATTAGTTTTTTCAAGTTATCTAATGGGCTTCTACAGCTATACACTACATGTTATGAATTAGATCTGAGTATGTTTATTCTGGCTAATATCAAAAACTACTGTACGAATTTTCATACAGTTTTTATAATTAAAAAAAGGGATTCTCTATGAAGGTATGATGATATTTATTATTTACGATTAAGTTGGAAAACATCTTTTTGGATTTTTTCGCGGATTTATTATGATTTTTGGTTCCCGACGTTTCGAATGCTTTACAGTAATCATGGTCACGGGAGAGACTGTGGTGTTAAATATCTTTAAAATGTCAAATATTCGCGTAAATCTAAGAAAGTATTATTGGAAAAAATCGTCTTTTCTATTACGCACCCGAGAGAAGCTACCATAAGTCACACTAGTTTCTAATATTAATATTACTCAAAACATACGACGCTGTCGACTAATTACTATGACTGTACAAAAAACGTGCAACACCGGGTGGCACACACGTGTTAAAGTCCGCCACATGTGCGCTTTGCTTACTTCCAAAATCTATTATTATCTGCTTGAGCTTCATATAAATGAAGAAGGGTTCCGTATCTCATATTGTTCTCTTATGCTGTTTATTTGTTAATTATATTTTTTTACTAGCATTACCCGCGGCTCCGCCCGCGTTGAGATGACTAAAAACCAAATTCTTAGATTTTACACATTAGTATTCTTGCATTGTAGTTTTTGTATTTTTTCTCAGAAATGAGACATTTTCCCGCGGTAAAAAGTATCCTATATGTTGACCCGGATAACCAGCTATCACCATACTAAATTTCATCAAAATCCCTCCAGTGGTTTTTCTGTAATGCGGTAACAGACAGACAGACAAAAATTCTAAAATCTATATATTCGGTCTCTGTATCGATAATAAAGTATATTTCAATAAGATTTTCGAAAAAATATTTAATGTACAGATTCGGCCTAGTTACAATTTTATTATATGTATAGATTAGGATAACCAACAAACATCATGCAATAAATTAAAACAAAACATCATTAGTTCCTAAAATATGTCATTAAATGAATATAAATAAGTTGTATCAATATCAAAGTAGTTAAAATCAGTATAATAAATAAATTCAGTACAATAATAAAATTTTAATAAAGTAATAAAAGTGTAATAAAGTGTGCACTAATGAGAGATATCAGTTGAAAAAATCATTTAAAAAGGTATTATATATTTTACTAGCAGAAACCGCGGTTTCGCTCGTCCTAAAATTACAAAAAAAAACTAAAGGTTTCATATAAAGTTTTATCCGCTATTTTATCCCCTTATGGGATGAATTTCGAAAAATGCTAAAACACGTATTTAATTAATTGTATTTAAGAGCATTTATACCAAGTTTCAAGTAACTCTGATCATAAATATTTTTTTGAATTGTATTATAATGGGTTATTCCGTGGGAATTAGATAACCTCCCGTGGTGAAAAGAAGCCTATGTCACTCTCCAGCCCTCCAACTATCACCAAACAAAATATCACGCTAATCCGTCAGTCCGTTTCGACGTGAAAGAAGGACAAATAAACAAACACTTTCACATTTACAATATTAGTATGGATAGTATAGCTATAACAGACTAGACTATAGAGTCTAGTATGGAATCTTTTCGACGTGCTAATTTCAAGGTATCAATTAGTAAGTACTATTGAAAAAATATTTTTGTATTTATTTATACTAACGTTGCTCGCGGCTCCATCTGCTTAGACTTATAAGTAATCAGTTTTGGAGTTCATAGGGAACATTCATATGTACACACATTGATTGATATATATATATTATATATATATATATATATATATATATATATATATATATATATATATATATATATATGCACTTAAGAATATATATATTTCATATGTTAAGTTTAACAGTTATAATATAATCATAACAGCGAACGAAAGTAATATCAATATCACGGGTCTGCTTCAGCAACCAGAGCGTAACCCGCCGACCGGGCGCAGCTCTCCAATGCGCATGCGCAGGTGTATGTTATCATTTTCAATATTTTTAAACTGTTTAATATATTGTTATGAAAAGACTAATGGCATACTCTGGCTTTATCCGATTCCTTTTTCTGTTTTATTCAATCCAATAAAAAAAATTGAATTTTTGTGATCCGTAATTTATACTAATACTAATATAGTAATACTAATATACTAATACTAATTATATTATAAAGAGGTAAAGTTTGTGAGTTTGTGACGTTGTAGGGGGTATTCTCTGGATCTACTGAACCGATTTAGATGAAGATTTGGTAAGAAGACAGTTTGAGATCCTGTGAAGAATATAGGATACGTTTTATCCCAGAATTCACCCCTTAAGGGGGTGAAAATGGGGATGAAAGTTTCTATTGAGAATTAAGCTATGGACGAACCCGAGCGAAGCATGGGTGAGTTGCTAGTTTATAATAAAAAAATACCAGAAAAATATAAATTATATATTGTTTCGCCCAGGGGTGGATTTCAAACTACCCTTTCTTAGTGATTTATTTATAATAGGAATACTTTTAGTACTTTTTCAAATATTTAAAGCAACACTGTCTTAACAACTTTCCCTGCGGATTTCTAAATTGTTAAACTGTCTGTTAAGTTGTGAATGGAGAGTAAACAAGAGGAATAACTTTATCAGTTTTTTTTTAAACAGTGAATAATTTTCTGACGGTATTGGTTCCGTAGAATTTACATATACGTTTAATGTAAAAGTTTATTATTTAAATACCCGGGATGATTTAAATTAAGTTATAAACTGCATTTCAGCTTACACAACTTACACGTATTTGACTTGTTAAATAAATTTCGTATTTTTTACGGTTTTCTCAGTTTTTTGAGGTGAGCTCTCTCTCCCGTGACCATGTTAGCTGTAAAACATTCGAAGCATCAGGAACCAAAAATTAATATGAAACCACGTATAATTGCGCCGAATCGAACTGCGAATATCCGAAAAAATAGCTTTGCTTAAAAAGATTAAATTCATTATCTATTAGGAACAAATATCCTTTTCAAAACACCTATATTAATTATATACCACAAACCAAGCATTCTTTTAATTGTTTTATTATTTTAGTAACAAATACTAACAAACATTTAATAACAATTACTCGTAGTTACTTAAACCAGATTGACTTAAGTCTATAGACTTTTTTTTAATTAAAAATGGGCTTACTCATGAACTTAAATACTAAATAGAATCTTACAAAATCGTATGTTTTAGAATTTATTATTATACTTAATAATTGTTTATTTTTATTTTTTTTTTAATTTAGCAAAAACCTACAATTCAAAAGTACAAAAAAAATTACAGCTATTAGATGACATGTAACAGTATTTATTAGTTTTTGCAAACATCCAACGTATCTCTAATTCTAACGTGACGGAAACCCGCCATTTATGGCATATTCAGTCATCGGCCGGCAACCGACGCGTGCGCATCTCAATGTAATTAACTTAAAATAAAAAAAAAACAGTTCAATCGGCTACAGTGCTGTGTGTGAGTGTACAGTGTGTGGTTTTACATTTTTTTTTCCTCTTTTTTGTGCAGTGTTACCAGTTTTTGTGGGTTTTTATAAAGTTTTCAATGTTTTTAAAATGTCTGTTATTAAGTTTGACAGATCAGACTAGGTGTAATGAGGACAAAAATTCCTTCCAATTATGACTTGCATACGTTTTATTTGCTAATTACTCATTGTTTCATAATATTGTATGTACAGTAGTTGTAACCTTTGGTCTGATTTTAATGAACAACTCGTATCAAGCTATGTCCATCTCGGAGCAAATTCTAAATATGTATTTAAAATATACGTTACGTGTTAAAATTTCGGAAAATTCCGCTTTTTTGATCGATTTTACGTTTGTGGTATATTTTCAATTAACTTTTATGACTCTTCTTTTAAGGAATAGGTCTCATTTAAACATATATAATACTCCAATAATATATAAAAGTTAGCTGTTAAACCATTTTTGTTATAAAAAATATTGCTTAGAGATACTTTCTTGAATCAAGAGTAAAAAACGTTATGTTTTTTAATTTTTTAATCAGCGCTAGTACAGTACGTCTATAGGATATTAGTTTGGCGTAAGTTATTTGAGTGCTGTTGGAGAACTGAAAATTCTTACACAGGTCCATTTAATCAGAGTGTATTTTAATTTTTCGTTTATATTTTAGCGTTTGCACAAAGTCGCCATTTTTAATCAGAAAAGTTATTTCTGATTTTGTTCATAGTATATTTAAAAAGTAACGGATTTTCAAGCAAAATTTTTTAACACCTTTTTATCCTTTTAGGGCTTGATTTTCCATAAATCAAATCTTAGCATATATAGCATATATGATACCTACTTCTTATGAGAAACCTACCTGCCAATTTTCTTGATTAATCTGTAAGTGATATTTAGTTCAAATCTCAAGATTTAACGTGGTAGAAGCAGTAAGTACCTTCTCATAATCACCTTATTTTACCTCAACTGGTAATCGAATCGAGCTTAATCGTAATTTACACGCCTATTATAAATTATGTAAGGTCCAGTGGTTAGGATTATTGGACAATTAACCATTGTTTACGGGGTGAAATAAAAATCGTAGCATTTATAAATTAAGTCGAAAAGGAAATATGGTGTATAAAGCACCTTTTATTAAACAGTGTAATAGAAGATATTCTATATTTCAACTTAATTGCCTAGGTGGTCTAGTAATAAGCATGTACGGCTGCACATCGGGAGGTTTTAGGTTCGCGTTCCAGGTCAGCCAGAGTTCGGGTCAGGCCAAGTTTAATTGAGAGAGTTAAGAAAGTCCCAGCAACAGCCCGGAGTTGATGGTGTTTGCCTCCCATACCTCGAATAGCACGTTAAGGTCTTCGGTCCCGACCTGTTGCGAGTCGTCTTGAGTCATTATCGGTATTTAAGAGTGAAAGGAATAGGGAGTGCACTTGTGTCCGGGAACACTTGTGCACTGTGTTACCTGTGTAGTTGGCACTTGGCTGGCCTCAATGAGATTAGTCGCCGTGGACGAAATCGCTCAGGAAGACATTATTATTATATTATTACAACTTTATTGTAGGGAAAAATATGGTCTACGTTTAATCTTTTATACTCAGACTTTCAAACTATTGCACCACTACAGATTATAACACTAGCGACTCGCTCTCGCTTCAGTCGGGTGTTCCCTAGGTACGTTTTAACGGTTAGTACATATGCAATAGATAGACTATATATTATATATACATACGTATGATGTGTTGTTGTGGGTTGTATTATAACGTCTTATCCCGTGGAAATGAGATAATCTCCCGCGGTAAAAAGTAGCCTATATCCAGTTATCTCCAGCCCTCAAACTACCTCCACACAAAAAATCACGCCAATCCGTCACTCTGTTTCGACGAGAAAGAAGGACACACAAACAAACACACTCACATTTATAATATTAGTATATACAGATACTTATAAGAAAAGCTAATCCTACTTATTATATTGATAAACCTGAAAGTATGTGAGGATGTATGTTTGTTATTCAATAACGCAAAAACTATATAACAGATTTTGATGAAACTTTATAGTAATAACTAATAAACCTATACATGAAAGTAACATTAAAAGCATTTTCACATTTATAATATAATGAATATTTTAAAGGCATTTTTGTTGCAAGCAAAGTTTGAACCGGCGACCTTTCCCCAAGTATACTTAACCCTGTAATATCCGGAAATTTGTTCGCATTCTAGTTCTCGTACTAAGGCACCTCGTGATCTCACGCTTGTTGACTTGTTTGAAACTCTTAGTAAAAACATGATAATTCACACATTTGTATATTGTGTCACATGATTTTTTAAAAAACAGCTGCAGTACCCGCGTGTTTGCGTTCAAACTTCCGATATAAACACCAGTTTTACAATAATGTATGGAATTCTGCCTGATTTATTGACATTTATGATTACTGCTCCGCTCCCTTGGGTGGTAGCACGATGATATACAGCCTATAGCCTACCTCAATAAACGGGCTGTCTAGCAAAAATAATTTTCCAAATCAGAGTAGTAATTACTGAGATTAGCGCGTTCAAACAAATAAAACTCTTTTTACTATATTAAGTACTAGCGCAAAAATAATTTTCCAAATCAGAGTAGTAGTTACTGAGATTAGCGCGTTCAAACAAATAAAAGTACTAGCGCAAAAATAATTTTCCAAATCAGAGTAGTAGTTACTGAGATTAACGCGTTCAAACAAATAAAACTCTTTTTACTATATTAAGTACTAGCGCAAAAATAATTTTCCAAATCAGAGTAGTAGTTACTGAGATTAGCGCGTTCAAACAAATAAAACTCTTTTTACTATATTAAGTACTAGTGACTCATCCTCGCTTCGCTCAGGTTCGTCCCTAGCTTGATTCCCCATACAAACTCTCATCCCCCTTTTTTATTCCCTTAAGGGATGATTTCCGGGATAAAAATTATCCTATATCCTTCCCAGGGTTTCATACTATTTTCTTACCAAATTTTATCTAAATCGGTTCAGTACATCCATAGCTTACCCCCTACAACGTCACAAACTCACAATTCACAAACTTTACCTCTTTATAATATTAGTATAGATTATTTGTATAGATTAGTATAGACATATTTATTTATTTAGGATCGTCAACTGAAAATACATACGATACTTACATAACGATTCAAATTATACTATAAGTACATTGTTTAATTGCTTTTCTAATTAAATAGTATAAGTGAAAATTAAAAACTTATTTGATTTATGTGCAACCAGAATAACTCTGTTTATGTCCCTAGCAAAAACATGGGAGTCCCATAAAAACTTACAATAGGTCCCTTAATATGTGCTTTTTTGCAAAATTAGCTACCTACCTGCCAAATTCCAGCTTCATGAGTCAAGTAGCTTTTGAGATATCGTGTTTTTAGTCAGTGAGTTGAGTGAATGAGTGTTTGTAAAATAAGTTGTATGTCACTCATATACATATCACGGCTGAATTTTTTTGGAATTTATTTTTGGTCAATTTTTATGATTTACACAATGTTAGTCTGTTGGCGCGTTACGGAAAAATATAAGAATGAATTTTAAACGATGCGACAGATTTAGACTACGGTATGAAGTTAGTCGTTATTAGACTACAGTGTGAAGTTAGTCGTTCAATCTCCCTTTAGTATAGTTAGATGCCTATATTCAAGATATACATTTACTACTAGAATATTGCTAGAAAAAATCTTTTTATACCATCCATAAATAACGGAGAAGAGAAGTATGTGAGTCACTAGATTCATGTGTATGAACGAATGTGTCATACGCTGGTGTCACTGTTTGTCTGATGTTTATTGAATGCGCGATGCGGTCACGACCTTCAGATATAGAGTAAATATTGCTTAATTATTTTTAAAAATTTACACCTTTAGTGATATTTTTATAACAGGCTATAATATGATTATTACAAAAGTGACTTATGCTACTTGATATTGATAATTAAAATAGACTTGCTTCCTGTAAAATGTTACTTTAATTCGTAGCTTCAATACTGCCTGTAGATGAACAGACTAAAAACCAACAAGGAAACAAACAAACAAACACACTTTCGCATTTGAAGGGTACAGGCAAAGAACAGGAAATGTCCTAATGAATAAACTATGAGTAAAAAGCAATTTAAAGTTTAGAAGTTATAATATTTTCATTGAGATCAAAGTATGCACTAACTCTTTACTATGAACATTATGGACAATCTTCCTCTTTTCCGGTAAGTCATGGATATTCTTAGTTCTTTTAGCTTTAGCCATAGATAAAAACGTATTTTTAACGATATCCCTTGACTATTTGAAAAAAATCTGTGATTGGGAATGATAGTACCATAGACAATAGACATAGATTCGTTAGAAGTACAAAAAAAATGTGACATTTCCGGTTCTTTGCCTGTACCTTTCATTTTTAATATTCGGAAGAATGTAGCTAAATTGTCGTGAGGTGTCAAAATATTGATTAATTATGAAAGGGACTGACGTCTTTATAATTATAGTGATAAAGTTTATCTTAGCGTTCCTCTTTAGAAGGTATGTCTCTGACACCGTCATTTTTTGAACATTTTGAAAGGTAACTAACTGATTTAAACCATCCATAACTCATATTCTATACATATAATTAAATTGTTACTGATCGCTGTCTGTACATGGAAGATATTTGAGAAAAACTGTTATTGCGGGGTCTTTATTTACACAATAGAACCCAAAACAATGATTTTTAGATTTTTTGTCTGTGCGTTTGTGCGCGCTAATCTCAGAAACGGCTTAACGGATTTGGGTGCTGTTTTCACTAATGTATTGTGATAAGCTTCACGTAACATTTGTTTTATTTCAATCAGTTCATAAATAAAATGTTTGTCAATTTGTAGAATCAATCAAAAGCTAGTGACTAAATAAAACTAAATAATGACCAAATGAAATAAACAACACGCATTGTTATTTTAAAAACAATAGATGTACCTTACCTTTTGTTATATCAAATTTTCGACTAGATACGTTCTTATGCAACGGACGCCTAATTTATTATCATCACGCGAGCTCCCCATATATGATATATCACTTGTCGGACATCGAACCGGTGACCCAGACTCTATCGAGACTCAATATACGCCAATGTATTGGTGAATGTTCGTCGCAATAAGCGAGAAGTCAATAAATTTCTATTTTCACCTGACGAGAAAGTCGCATACGATGCAGATCACGGACGCACGTGGAGCGATGTGGTAAAATGTATGAAACGCCTGCAAGTGTACTTTGGTTTGGCCGACTTTTCAAAAAGGTGGTGCTAATTTCGGGTGTGTTTCTTTTCGATGTAAGTATGTATGTATGTTACGTTATATTTGCGAATTGTGAATTGATTGTCATGATCATGATTTTTTAAGAATAGGGTATGCCGTATGCTTCAAGCATGTCCAAAACCACAATCCATCAATATTTCTTTTCTAATCGTAAATATATTGCGCAGTAGAAAAAACATTAGTATCACATTTTTTTGAAGATAGCTTTGGCTAAAATATTGACGAAGGTCTGTCTTAGAAGTATCATAGTGTTCTTAGTATGACTGGGTTCATGGGATTCGTGTACGTTTCTGGACTTGATAAATATCTACATAACTTCAAGTTTTATCCCTTTCGGGGCCTTTAGAGAGAACAGAGTGCCAAGAGCTACTAATTCCTTATAATACCTTTCGCTTCTTCCATTGTTATCATTCTCTTCATAAACACTCGCTAAGGGGACCTCAGACTCTTCATCTGACGTTTTTAGAGTATAAGAAATACTCATGCCCTTCAAAATTCCTCCAAGATCTGCACATCCAAGCGAAATACCATTTACTAATCATAATTATTAATCACGAAATGTTAAGCTATAGTATAAATGCTGCAAACTTTAAAGGCTGACAAATTCTTTAAAGAGAAAAAAAATTCCCCTAAGAAAGGATTTCTGGAAATTCCAACCCCTGAAAGGGTAAAAAAGGGTTTGGAAGATTACACGAAAATTTATTGCTTTAAATTACGTGGGCAGAGCCGCGGGCAAATGCTAGTCCACAAAATATCTATCTATAAGCGTTTCATTTCTGAATTCATTACAATTGTCCGAAAATAAGTCGACAAGCAAAATGAGCGTTGTTAAATAAAACCGCCACCCGACACCTCGTACGTGTATCAATGAAAAAACACGAGGTTACGTCATTTTAACGTACACCAAGATTCGAGTCGATTTATGCAGGTGTATTGTCGGGCCTCGCTCGCGTTTTTATTGCCGTTTTTGTTCGTTCAAATATTGTTAGCTTTGATATGGCTTACCTGGTTTAGGTTTCCCATTGTCCATTTTAGTGTACGACACGAGGTCGTAAGTTTGACTCCTGCTGTAAAAAGTAGACTATGACCTTCTGAAATTCAAATTTAAATTGAAATCCATAGACTATGGTTTTCTCCAAAGTGAAATCCATTTATTTGCCAAATTTCATCGAATTTTGTTTTACAAGTAACCTGCTACAGCCATTTGCCTAGTATATCTGGTGACCAAGAGGTCTATTTGCTGTCGAGAATATAACCGGCTCTATACACATGTCGTGCTTTGTGTTTTAATAATAATTGTAGCCATACGACTTCATAAATGTAAATAAATATTTAAATGTACAGCCTTGAATATTTCTCTAAAATATATTGAAAATAAGCTAGCGACGAAGAAATACCAGAAAATTCTACTTCCTTATTATTTCATACTAAATATCACTCGAAAACAAATTTTTGATAAAACATTTACATACAAATTTTCGATATATTATGTACGTGCATACGTTTTATTTTTTAAAATGTACTCGATTAAAGTGAACTTTCTTCTTTTCGCCCAAAATGTTGGAAATCAGTTATTGTCACAAACTGTAGATCGTATAGTTACTTTTTCATTCAACCTCTTTGTTATTTGTTGATATTTGCAGACTAATGGCTAAAATTACTTAAGATAAATATTTGACGAATAATTTTTTTTTTTTATAAATATGTTAGGACATTAACATACAACGCAATCTAGTTCTATGGTAAGCTACGAGGCTTGTGTTATAGATACCAAATAGTTGATACACTACACATAGGTATATAACTTTAAATACATACATATTATAAATATAAACACCCATGACTGGAGTACAAACATTCGTGCTTATCACACAAATGAATGCCCCTAGCGGGACTTGAACCCGCGACTGCTGGCATAGCAAGTAGGGTCACTACAGATTGAGACAAACGAGTCGTCAGAGTGACTGAGAATGTCCGTAATAATAGAATAAAACCATGTCGTTGTGACCAAATTATTCAAATATAACTTGCTACTTGCTAGTTTTTGCCCGCGGTTTCGCTCGCGTGATAAGCGAGGCGGAGATCAAGGATAGCCTATGTCCAATACTAGAATGAAATATATGGCCCTTGCCAAATTTTATCGAAATTTATTTAGTGGTTTTAGCGTGAAAAGGCAACAGAGAGTAGTTTCACATTAATAATACATACGATGACACGTTTGGCTCAGTTTGTAGTGACCCTACATACTGTACCAGCGATCGCGGGTTTGAGTCCTGCTTGGGGCATTCATTTGTGTGATGAGCACGAATGTTTGTACTCCAGTCATGGGTGTTTATTTTTATAATATGTATGTATTTAAAAGTTATATATGTGTAGTGTATCAACTATCTGGTATCCATAACACAGGCCTCGTGGCTTACCACGGAACTAGGTGGGGCTGTCCCAACATATTTATCTATACTAATATTATAAAGAGGTAAAGCTTGTGAGTTTGTGACGTTGTAGGGAGTAAACTCTGGATTTACTGAACCGACTCAGATAAAATTTGGTAAGAAGGGAAGGACATAGTATACATTTTATCTCGGAAATCATCCCTTAAGGGGGTGAAAATGGGGATGAAAAATTGTATAGGCAATCAAGGGACGAACCCGAGCGAAGCGAGGATGAGTCGCTAGTTTATTTATATTAGTATAGATTAATTTCGTCTGTAAGATAGCATACCTATCCCTTTTGCACGACTGTTGCATCGTGTTTTCTCATCTTTCCATTGCTTATTGAGATGAACTGACCTACGGAAATTGTTATTATACAGATTAGGTGGTCAACAGACGAGTGAAAGTATATGAAAGAACTGAGGTGTGGCACAAGTTAAATGTAATCTAAAACTGTGACCTTGAATGTTATTCTTTAGCAAATCATGTGGCGTGTGAACCGCCATGTCGGACCGGTCGGTTATCAAACGTGTTTAGAATCAAACTCGTGACCTTGGAGTGGACGCAATGAGTTAGGAGGCTTCGCTTCCGATGATGTGAGGGTGCCGAATGTCGTTATTGTAGATAAAAAATAAGCTCCATTGACTATGGGCTTTGTGCAGTAAATAACATAATATGTATGAATCCATATTTATATAATATTATAAATGTAAAAGTGTGTTTGTTTGTCTTTCTTTCACGTCGAAACGGCTTGGCGAATTGGCGTTATTTCTTGTGTACAGATAGTTGGAGGGCTGGAGAGTGACATAGGCTACTTTTTACCGCGGGAAATTAATCTCTTTTCCACGGGAAAACACGTTATAATACAATCCAAAAAAATATTTATGATCAGAATTCCTCAATCCGTTTCGACCTGAAAGAAGGACACAGACAAACACACTCACATTTATAATATCAGTATGGATATAGAATATCACCTATGAAATAATAAAATCAGTAATATCGACATTTGCTCTGAACTGGTCGCGTCGCCTCCAAAATTGAAAGGTCACGACTATGAATGGACCATTGTCGATTACATTAGAGGAACCTGTAGTCTATACTAATGTTATAAAGAGGTATAGTTTGTTAGATTGTCAGTTTGTGACGAAGTAGGGTAATCTCTGGATCTACTGAACCGATTTATATGAAATTTGGTATGAATATAGTTTGAGACCCTTGGAAGGACATAGGGTACTTTTTATCCCGGAAATCATCCCTTATCTATGTATGTATTTAAAGTTATATATGTGTAGTGTATCAACTATTTACCGGACGCTTTATAACGGAGCTTACTATGGCAGTAGATGGTGCTGTGTATTAATGTCCTAACATATTTATTTATTTAAATATAAACACATGACTTGTCTGGAGTATATAAATTCGTGCTCATCACTCCAATGAATGCCTTCCGCGGGACTCGAATCCGCGACCGCTGGCACAGCAAGTAGGGTCACTACAAAATTGCCGCAAATGATTATTACGCAAGACCTTATTTATGTAGAACACGATGCACCTAACTTATTCAATTTGGTAAGGATAACTGGAATCCGGTCCGGACCGGTTCTGGCGCTTTGGAGCTGAGGTATCACATGGGGTCTGTTCTATTCTACTTGTTATTAATTGCTCATATATTTGGGACCCTTTTGGGGATTAATTTAGACCAGTTTTCACCCAGTTGAAGAAAGTCGTCTATTCACATTATTGAAAATATATATGGACAGAATTTATCTACATCCAGACTAATATTATAAATGTGATAGTGTGTTTGTTTGTTTGTTTGTTTGTTTGTTTGTCATTCTTTCACGTCGAAACAGAGTGACGGATTGTAGTGATTTTTTGTGTGGAGATAGACATAGGCTACTTTTTACTGCGGGAGATTATCAACAATTCATCATACCTATGTACATACATATATATAATTAGCGACTCACCCTCGGTTCATCCCTAGCTTGCTTCCCAATACAAACTTTCACCCCCATTTTCACCCCCTTAAGAAATGATTGCCTGGATAAAAAGTATCCTATATCCTTCCAGGGTCTCAAACTATCTTCTTACCAAATTTCATTTAAATCGGTTTAATAGATCCAGAGATTACCCCATACAACGTCACAAATTCACAATTCACGAACTAAACCTCTTTATAATATTAGTATAAATTAATATATATAGTCTATCTATTACATATTAATTATTAACCGTTAAAACGACAACCGAACTCGAAGCGAAGCGAGAGTGAGTTGCTATCTGTCTTTATAAAAAAAAAAACAATGTTTGTAATTTTTTTTATTGCTAACAATGATTGTCAATAGCCACGAAACAAAAAAAAAGAACTGATAAACAGATGAGAAAAAGGTACTGAACTGTTTATTTCAAAACTATTTTTACCCGACTGCGGCGAAGCCGAAAAGAGGGTTATTATAGAGATTTATCGTCATCGTATCTTAACATGTATTCGTGTATGTGTACTAATATTTTTTTCCGGCGTTACTCGCGTCTAACTTAATATGTATATGATCATTTGACGTAACATGTCATAGAAAACTGGTATATCTAATCATCGCGAATGAAAATTATTTTTTTTTATTTTTGCTTGGATTTGACTAGGCTAAATCCCGTATGAAGTAAAATTTACAATTAGTAATAATCGTAAAGATGTTCCCAAGGACCAACAGCTTTACGTGCTCGACTCGGGACTCGAATCCAGGAGTTCAAGATACGCAGCCGTTCATGCTAGCACTAGACCAACGAAGCAGTTGTAACTATAAACGTCTATAAAATATGTATGTAATGGAGGATATAACTGGTTGGACATACTTAGCATTCCTGAAACGAATTAGGTCTAGAATCTGGTTGCGGCTAACCTGCGCTGCCTCTTACTATTTAAAATCGTAGCCACGTAACCTATAGATTAGTGTTTAAGCTTGATACTTACCATATGGCTTCATTTAATTAAAATATTACGATGATTGGAGGTCGTGTGTTTGATTCCTGGTTGTGTAAAAATCAGTGTCTCATACGATATAAGCGATATTACAAGTTTAAATGGGACGAATTTTATATTTGCGAATGTTTGAATGTGTGTATGTTTAAAATATTATTGTTGGAGTTATACTTTAAAGATGGCCGACACATATATTTAAAAAAATCAACTTTATGGTGGAGTATAACTTTTAATAATTATAAATTCAAAATTTAAAAAATAAAATAAATTGTCATTTAACGATTACACTGACACGCGTGAAGCACTTAATCGAGTAATCATACGCCAAAATGCCTTATATCATTTTGGAAAAGAGCTGATACTCTTACACTGCTGGACCAATATTAACCAAACCTAGCTAAGAACCACCGTAAGGAAACTGGCTTTCAAATGAAAAAGCCGCATCGAAATCGGTCCAACCGTTTGATAGCTACGATGCTACAGACAGACGGATATCGACGTCAAACTTAAAACACCCCTCTTTTTGCGTCGGGGGTTAAAAATGATTTTGAAATCAATGATAATTTTAGTTACAAAAGCAATATCTGTATGATATTTTTGACTCTACGGCACTTAGTTCGCTAGTAAGTCTCACCGAGGTGTAGATAATAGATACGCTATCTGATAAGAGTCACGCCTTGACCGACCTCTCGACGTGAGTGTTGAATTTCACGCTTGTACTACATTTTCATATGAATTTTAAATTATATGTATTTACCTTGCATATTTTAAAAATATCTAAGTTTAATACTTAGATTTATGCGAATATTTGACATCTATACATATAATAAAATTGTAACTAAGCCGAATCTGTACATTAAATATTTTTTGGAAAATCTTATTGCAATAGACATTATTATCGATACAGAGGCCGAATCTATAGTTTTTAGAATTTTTGTCTGTCTGTCTGTCCGTCTGTTACCGCATCACGGAAAAACCACTGGAGGGATTTTGATGAAATTTGGTATGAAGGTAGTTGGTTAACCGGGTCAACATATAGGATTTTTTACCGCGGGAAAATATCTCATTTTTGTAAAAAAATACAAAAACTACAATGTAAGAGTATACTAATATGTAAAACTTAAGAATTTGGTTTTTGGTCATCTAAACGCGGGCGGAGCCGCGGGCAATGCTAGTTTTAAATAAAACTGTCTTATCGGATTTAAAGTAAAGCATGCATAACGTCGGGAACCAAAAATAAAAATATATCCGCGAAAAAAAACGAAAAGATAGTTTTATTTTGATTACTAGTTAGTTAGAAATTACTATTTTTAATCTGTGCGTATTCAATAATCCACGGTTCTATTTTAAATATATGGAAAAAAATACAGAAAATTTATAATATATGGGAAAGCTAAGTTCGTATTTAGAGAAAGCAGTGTGAACACATTGTTCATGAGATACCGTTGTGAGACTGACACACATATGTACGGCTTATCGCGTTTATCTTCATTTATAGATAATCTGCGGATTTATATGCTATTTGTTTCTTTCTTTGACCTTAGTTAGAGTTCAGTAGACCATAGTCATGGGCTCGATTTTAGAGGAAAAGGTTAAATTTGATGTTTTTTAATGAATATGGCGCTTAGTTAAATATTATCTATTTAATCGTAAAATTTTTTGCCTGTTATTTTCGAAAAATTGAATGTTTCTAAATATTATCAGAAATAAGAGGCTTGAAGTCTTATTAATTATTATGGTTTGATATTTAAAAATTGTAAGAAGCCTCCGATTATAATGACAAACAGATAATCACATTTTTAACTTAATTTTATATTTTTTCATTAGCTTCTTCGTATTTTCTTGGAAAAGCTTTAGTATTTTTTAATATACCTGTGACCATGGCGTTTATAAATGTACCGAAATATGGGAAGCCCATAAAAATAAGTGAAAAAATATGGTAAATATTCCGTTTAATATAATAAATTAACTCTTCGCTCGTGTTTGCCTCTAGAAAAACAAAAACAAATCTATCCCACGGAAACCGTAAATTTTTCGGGGATCAGAAATAGCCTATATGTTATTCTGGTGTATGAGCTACATTATTGTAAAGCTTCATTAAAATCTATTCAGTAGTTTTTGCGTGAAACAGTAACATACATCCATACATCTATAAATCGTCACAAACTTTTATAATATTAATAAGATATATCGTCAGCGACCATAAAACCTTAAAGACTAATGACAAACAGACAGTGAAGATAATTTCTACTTGTACCACAACCGTAGATAATTATTAATAACATTACCCGCGAGACGCATGCATTGAGATATCGTGGGCACGGGTCACTCACCTCGTCTGCCCACTCGGTGTATGTAAACAAATATTTTTTATCTGCTGACGGCTAAGACTAATAAAATACATATGTGCATTTGTACGTCTATACATCAATATCAATACTAATCTATATAAATAAAATAAACGTTTCTTCGTATGTCTGTCCTGTATACATCCCTAAACCTTTTACCTGTAAAGCGAAGCAAGGGTATATCGCTAGTATATTATAAAGATTGAGAGTGTGTTGGAACGCGCTAATCTCTAGAACTACCAGTCTGATTTGAAATATATATTTTTTAATTTGTAGCTTATTTATTCAGAAAATTTATAGCTAGACGTATGAAATTGAGAAATTATATAATAAAAGACGCGTGAAGCTGCAGACAATGCTAATATAGATATATCGACATTTTAGACCTCTTTTAATAGATGTTTTTAGAACTCATAAGGGCTGTAAACCCATAATCTACTATTTAGTATAGTTTCAACCAATATTTTTATTAAGGTCTAGCGGCTCGCCCTCGCATGGCTCGTGTAAGTGTTCGTCCCTAGACACGTTTTAACAGTTAGTATGGAATAGATAGACTATATTATATATATTATATTACTGCTCCGTTTCCTTCCTAAATAAACGGGCTATCTAATGCAAAAAGATATTTTCAAATCGGATTAGTAGTGGCTGAGATTAGTGCGATGAAACAAACAAACAAACAAACACTTCCTCCTTATAATATTAGTATACATGAAATAAAACAAAAAAACAATCCTTATCAATGTATTTCCAATTTTCGGATATGGCGTCTAAACAATGAAACTAGCCATGCGTGGGCGCAGATGATAGTGCTCAAGTACGTGAGCAACTGGACTTAAAGAGTGAATGGGATAGCAATATGATGAATGAAACAGCTTCACAATTATAAGATAATTCCTTAACAATAATATCCAATATTTTATTGTGGCAGAATGATATGTAATGTATGTAATGAATATAATACTCGCGACTCAACCTCGCTTCGCTCGGGTTTGTCCCTGGCTTACTTCCCCATACAGACTTTCATCCCCATTCTCACCCCCCTAATGGATGATTTCCGGGATAAAAATAAGGGACTCAAACTATCTTCTTACCTTTCACCTAAATCGGTTCAGTAGTTTCGGAGCCTATTCGGTACAAACAAACAAAAAATTCAATCTTTCCTCTGTATAATATTAGTATAGACTAGTGGCTTACTGAATCCCTAGGTACGTGCACATAGCGCTGCTACAGTTCTATAGGAAGATCTTTTTAAGTGGAATAATTCTGTAATACATTGTTTTCTTATCACTTTATTAGTTTACGACATCTTCAACAATCATCGTCATATTTCAGTGAATTTACACTAAATTTTAATAAAATACACCCAAACATTCCTTGTGAATCACTCCATCTGTTGGTGAAAACCATATGAAAATCCGTTTGGTAGTTTTTGAGTTTATCGCATTCAAACAGATAGACACAGCGGGGGAATTTGTAATATGTAGTGAAACCGCGACAAAATCCGAAAAGATAATTTCATTTAAAATGCCAATAGCTTGCGAGTGTCTATCACTTTTTATTGCTTCGGCTCAATGGATTGAGTGAAATTAGAAATGGAGATAACTTGGATTCTTGTTTTACAAATATTCTTGTTTTACAAATATTGTTTTGATCGTAATTAAATCTTCTACTCGAGCGACGCCGCAAAAGTGTTTTATCTATACACTAGCGACTCACCCTTGCTTCGCTCGGGTTCGTCCCTAGCTTGATTCCCTATACAAACTGAGATCCCCATTTACATCCCCTTAAGGGATGTTTTTCGGGATAAAAAGTATCCTGTGTCCTTCCCAGGATCTCAAACTATCTTCTTACCAAATTTCATCTAAAATGGTTCAGTAGATTCAAAGATTACCCCCTACAACGTCACAAACTCACAAACTTTATCTCTTTATAATATTAGTGTAGATAAATAGGCAGACGAAACAAGTCTTTCATCCTCTGTTTATCAATCGATTTTCAGTTTTTGTTTAGTTTAATAATATATATTTTTTGAAGTAGGTGGTTAAAACTTGTTTAGACGTGACTGAGGGGTAAGTTAATGCATTAGAAAAATGAGTATCGTGGAAGTGAGAGTCAAATTTATTAACTAGCATTGCCCGCGGCTCCGCCCGCGTTCAGATGACCAAATACTAAATTCTTAGGTTTTACATATTAGTATACTTTTACAATGCTGTTTTTTATTTTTTCTCAGAAATGAGATATTTTCCCGTGGTAAAAACCCTATATGTTGACCCGGATAACCAGCCATCATCATACCAAATTTCATCAAAATCTGTCCAGTAGTTTTCTCGTGATGCGGTAACAGACCGACAGACAAAAATTCTAAAAACTATAGATTCGGACTCTGTATCGATAATAATGTCTATTTCAATTATATTTCCCAAAAAATATTTAATGTACAGATTTGACTTAGTTACAATTTTATTATATGTAGAGATAATTAAAAAAAATACATTTATATTTTTATAATAATTATGAATATTATATATAGAAATGAATATTTATATATTACTGTGGGACGAATGTGTATAAATTAAATAGAAGCTATTATGACTAATATGTGAAGTGTGAATGAAAGAAAGAATGAGTGAAAAGGACAGTGTGTTTGGCGGGATGAGAAAGTTTTAGTTTGAAAGAGGGATACAAATGGCAAATATGTAATAAACTATAGAAAAATTAATAAACTATAACGATAAATAAATAATTTTTAAGGTTTATATTTTATGGGCCTCTGTTTACATATTTACATATTTAATACTTTCTCGCGAATGTTCGCGGATTTATTTTGATTTTTGGTTCCCGACATAATCCCGAAATAATCCGAAAAGATAGTTTTTATTTAAAAATATTTACATATTTTTTAAATATTGCCTGAAATAAATTATTAAATTAAAATTAAATTAAATTAGGTGATTGTGGTGTGGCGGTTTTATTGCTGGTATCCTCAATCTCACGTTACTAATAATTGTATAAAAAAATATTATATTTATATTTTGATTTGTTTTAATTTAATTGTGGTATCCGCCATAGCCCCAAAGAAGTTTTACTTCAACCGCGCGTAGAGGTTACACGCATTCTTTTTTTTTTAAATATACATATACTTACATAAATAGATCTACGTTAAGGTATAATATATTCCGAATCAAAAAATAAAAAGAAACTACAGATGGACATAGAACCTTTTTAGATGTCAGTTGAAAATTAACATATTCGCATAAAAATAATCATGTTCACTATTTAGTTTTCGAGGATAATGCATATGAAAACAAAAAAAAAATTGATCTCATAAGATTTCTATATAAGCGGTAATCGAACCTGTGTTCTCCATAAGTATAACACCAGCCAGCTAAATCCCATGGGACACTACAGTGTGTCAGTAATAGCTCGCACTGGTAAGCACTTGTGCGTTATGTTTGAGCCATGGTCCATGGTGTATTGACCCCCAACACCGTTACTTAACGTTGTTTCCATACTTTTAATTGCTTTTATTATATTTTATAACAATTATGTGGGCGAGATAGCGTTTAAAATTAAAAAAAAATAATTGCTTAAAAATGTACGAAATGTTTTTTGTATAAAGAATGAATAGATATTTTTATTTGGATATATTACTAGCGACTCACCCTCGCTCCGCTCGAGTTCGTCACTAAATAGGTTTTAACGTTTTGTATAGATTTCTCAGAGATCGAGATATTTTCTCGCAGTAAAAAGTATCCTATATATTGACCCGGATAACCAGCTATCATCATACTAAATTTAATCAAAATCAGTCCAGTGGTTTTCTCGTGATATGTTCCTAGACAGACAAAAATTCTAACTATAAACTATAAATATATCATCTCTGAGAAATCAATACTAAACGTTAAAATGTAATTAGGTACGAACCCGAGCGGAGTGAGAGTGAGTCGCTAGTTTCGTAGTAAAAAATTGGAAATGTATGCATCACCTGTTCGAATAAGGAAAGTTTTTGTTCAAAATTTCTTTCTACATCGGATTGCAGAAACTTTGATATCAACATTTTAGTTAATATTTATTAAAAAATTATCTTATCTATTAAAACATGAATATTATCTATAAAGCACTATATTATCCCACTACACCACTCGCGTAGTATATATATATATATATATATATATATATATATATATATATATATATATATATATATCTTCTTTAAGAACCTCACAAAAACTGGTCTCCAAAACAGCTATTAAGTATAAAATTTCTATTATTTCTTGTAAAAGTTTCACCAAAAATAGTCAATAGTGCCAAAAACTAAATTAAACAAGAACAGTGCTAATGACGCGATGCAGAGGCAGTTGAGCAACGTCAGCATACACTCGTACCAGGACTACCAACCTGCAAGACGATATGGTAAATATTTATGGGGTATACACCATGTATGGGTGTAAAAGAACAATTTTAACTCTAAACTTTAATTAGTTCGTTTATCAATTTTTTTATATATTTATCTATGTTTTTTATTTAAATAAAATTTATGGTGTAATCAAAATTTATTTTAAAATATATCCGAAAATAAGGCTATGTGAACTTGGCACCCGACTTTGGAAAAATTGTTCTTTTTTAGGTTTATTTGACCGATTTCGGTTAGTAGTAGATAGTAGTGAAGCTAACTTCGTTTGTAGTAGTGCCAAAAAAAAATACAGACAACAAAAAAAATGTCATCCCCCGAAGTTGGTGAAAAAAAATTTTTCCGCTTGATTCGTATAGAAAAACGTTAGTAGTGGTTTGTAGTGCAATTTTTTTCGTTTGTAGTAAAACAAAAAAAAAAAAATTTTTTCGAGTATTTTTGCAGAACGATTTTTTCTACATACATTCATTGTTTCGTTTGTAGTACCATTATTTCGTTTGTAGTGGTTTGTAGTTACGTTGATTTCGTTTGTAGTACCATTATTTCGTTTGTAGTTGTTTGTAGTAACGTTAATTTTGTTTGTAGTACCATTGTTTCGTTTGTAGTATCGTTAATTTCGTTTGTAGTACCATTGTTTCGTTTGTAGTACCATTATGTCGTTTGTAGTCGTTTGTAATACCATTTGTTACTACAAACGAAATTAACGTTACTACAAACCACTACAAACGAAATAATGGTACTACAAACGAAACAATGGTACTACAAACGAAATTAACGATACTACAAACGAAACAATGGTACTACAAACGAAATTAACGTTACTACAAACCACTACAAACGAAATAATGGTACTACAAACGAAATTAACGTTACTACAAACCACTACAAACGAAATAATGGTACTACAAACAAAATTAACGTTACTACAAACAACTACAAACGAAATAATGGTACTACAAACGAAATAAAGGTTACTACAAACCACTACAAACGAAATAATGGTACTACAAACGAAACAATGGTACTACAAACAAAATTAACGTTACTACAAACAACTACAAACGAAGTAATGGTACTACAAACGAAATTAACGATACTACAAACGAAACAATGGTACTACAAACAAAATTAACGTAACTACAAACGAAATAATGGTACTAAAAACGAAATTAAGGTTACTACAAACAACTGCAAACGAAATAATGGTACTACAAACGAAATAAGGGTTACTACAAACAACTACAAACGAAATAATGTTACTACAAACGAAATTAACGTTACTACAAACCACTACAAACGAAATAATGGTACTACAAACGAAACAATGGTACTACAAACGAAATTAACGATACTACAAACGAAACAATGGTACTACAAACAAAATTAACGTTACTACAAACAACTACAAACGAAATAATGGTACTACAAACGAAATAAGGGTTACTACAAACAACTACAAACGAAATTAATGTTACTACAAACAACTACAAATGAAACAATGGTACTACAAACGAAACAATGGTACTACAAACAAAATTAATGTTACTACAAATAACTACAAACGAAATAATGGTACTACAAACGAAATTAACGTTACTACAAACCACTACAAACGAAATAATGGTACTACAAACGAAACAATGAATGTATGTAGAAAAAATCGTTCTGCAAAAATACTCGAAAAAAAATTTTTTTTTTTGTATTACTACAAACGAAAAAAATTGCACTACAAACCACTACTAACGTTTTTCTATACGAATCAAGCGGAAAAAAATTTTTTCACCAACTTCGGGGGATGACATTTTTTTTGTTGTCTGTATTTTTTTTTGGCACTACTACAAACGAAGTTAGCTTCACTACTATCTACTACTAACCGAAATCGGTCAAATAAACCTAAAAAAGAACAATTTTTCCAAAGTCGGGTGCCAAGTTCACATAGCCCGAAAATAACATTAAAAATTTAATGAATAGTATAAAAAATGTTTTATAAGACAACAAAATCGAAAGTGCATAATAATTACAAGACTTCCGCGACACCATTCAGACAAAGAGAGACAATAGCATTCCCAAGGAGGGTTGACGTCAGTCAGGCGTGAGGCGGCCGATCGTAAAACTTTTGGCAAATCCTATCAGCAGTACAGAAGATGTACTGCGCCGACCCCAAGTGATTGGGAAACGGGCAGGGAGAAGAAGAAGATCGTTTATCAATGATTTTAATAATTGAAGTGGAAATTATAAAAGTGAAAGATTAGATACATTCGCAAAGAATAATTTATTATTAATTTATAAAAATCAAATAGAAAAGCTTATAATATGTACTAGGTATGTATATGATGTAAATAAGGATATCTTACGCAAATCAAGAGGTTATGGTCATCCTGAACAATGAACATGTAAATGTGACAAATGATGGGAAGGTATGGAGGGGACGTTCTGTGTGCTGACTTTACGTAGGTGGGATAGGGTCAAGTCAAAAATAATTTAATTTGATCTAAGTAGACCTAGATAACCAACTTATGAGGCATTTACAAAGTTAGATAGAAGAAATTCTTTACATATTTATGACGAAGAATTCAGCTGTTATATTGTTAGATTGAAAATAACTTATTCAAATTATTCCATATATCTTAGATATTCTTAGTGTAAAATTTAGAACCTTCCAAAGATCCAAAAGTTGTAGTAATATTTTTAGTATCTTATGCCTTAGCAAATAACTATATCACTTAATTAAAAATACGATTTTTTCATTTGTGTGTGTGTATGTTTGTTACTTCTACACGCTGAAAAGACCGAACGGTTTTTGATGAAATTTAATACACAAATAGACAATGAAGTGGAGCAATACATAGGCTATTTTAATAATGAAATGGTGCTGCTGTATATATTTTATAAAAACGAAAGGCGTGAGGGTAAGCCGGTGTTGAAATAATTTGGACTAGGTCTTTTAAATCGTAGAAAACAGTATAATTTTACTTACATATTTCCGTTTCCTCAAGCAGGGCCGCAGTATGAGCCGGGCGGGTACGCGGCGGCAGTGCAGCAGCGTACCAACATGACGCAGCGCGAGGACGCGCTCAAGTTCGAGCAGGGCCGCATCAAGGCGCTGCAGGAGGAGCGTCTGCACATACAGAAGAAGACCTTCACGAAATGGGTCAACTCGTTTTTGCAGAAGGTAAATTTTATCCTATATGATTTGATTCCCTATACAAACTTTCATCTCCATATTCATACCCTTAAGGGATGATTTCCGGGATAAAAAGTATCCTATGTCCTTCCAAGGGTCTCAAACTATCTTCTTACCAAATGCCACCTAAATCGGTTCAGTAGATCCAGAGATTACCCCCTACAACGTCACAAACTCACAAACTTTACCTTTTTATAGGTATGGTTAGTTTTATATTCTTTACTTGAGAAATGATTGATTCCCCATACAAACTACCACCTCCCATTTCACCCCCTTAAAAGGTTATTCCCGGGATAAAAGTCTCAAGCTTTCAAACAAATTTTCATCTAAAGCAGTTCATTTGATTAGATACGATCTTATAAAAAACAAGGGTCTGAGTGAACCAAAAATTAAGTGATAAATTACGGAAATTGGTGGTATTTTACAATTTTAAATTATAACATTTCTGAGTTTCGAGTGCAGACAAACGGACATACGGTTATAATTTTTTTTTTTTTAATCGTAACTGGTATATTCGCAATTGTAGGAAAAACAAACATATATTTGTCATCGAGATTATTTTGTGTAATACTTTATTATTAACACTGTCGCGTCACTTTGTAGTTGTAGGCGTATCTACTGCTCGTCGATTGGTTGGAAATTATGATTTGTTTAGGTTTGTTTATTAAGGAAAATTCTGCATTGACCTACTATAGTAAAATTATACTTTGGTACCTTTTTTACCTCGAAAAATATATTTACGCTTACCATCTGCAATGCAAAAGGACGCACGTTAAGAGGAATACTTAGATACTGTCCTAATTGACCGATTAACTGAATGACTGAATGACTGACTGACTGACTGAATGTATGTATGATTAATAAAGAAAGAGCTGCGATTTAATGGTGTTTTTCTATATAGGCAATGCGTTGGTGCTCACTAAGAAAAATTAATTTAGTTTCTACAAGAGTACAAATATTTGATTTTAAATTTGAAATATGATGGCATTTATATGGAAAATATTGATTTTCTAATCGTTTATTTAATTATTAATTATTTTTGAAATAAATACTCCTCTTTCTTGAGTAATGACTACATAGTATAAAACAAAGTCGCTTCCCGCTGTCTGTCTGTCCGTATGTATGCTTATATCTTTAAAACTACGCAACGGATTTTGATGCGGTTTTTTTAATAGATAGAATGATTCAAGAGGAAGGTTTATATGTATAATACATGCATATTATAGTACAGAAAAGCCGAGAAATTCGAATGTTTTTTTTAATACTAACCATCAAAATGTATATACAGTCGACTCTCGTTAATTCGAAACTCGAGGGACTCTTAAAATATTACGAATTATCGAGTGTTCGAAATATCAAATGGTTCGAAATTTTATAAAAAAAATAGACACTTTTTGTCCTCTACACCGTCTTAGCCAAATGACCAGGCTTTCTTCCAGACGAGGAAATTCACCTTTAGTTGTTCTTTTCCGTACTCCAGCAGTTTGAGCAGCATAAATTTTCTCCTTGTGCTTTATTATGGTCGAGAGAGTACTCAGAGGAATCTTAAATTCTTTTGCGACATCACTTTTCTTCTCACCTTCCTCTACTTTGTCGATTAATTTCTTCTTTTCAGCAATCGTCAAGCATTTATACTTTTTAGGACTCATAGCTAACACAAATTTTTAATCTGTATACCAACGAAAGAGTAACAGTAACTGAAACATAACTAAACAAACCAATTCGTTCGGAAGTGTGTGTTAAACTGATCATAACAAAAACAAAAGCTCGTGTTCGATGATACAAGTTTGAACTTTTCTCAAAATGTACTTACAATCTTTCTACATACAATCTTTCTACATACATATATCTCTTTCTCTTTGCAACTTTGAATTGTCGAGTGTTTGACGCCGACGAGTTCGAATTAGCGCGTCATTTTGTTATGTAGCAATGATTTTTTCGTTCGAATTACCAAGTGCATAAAAATGTATTGATTTAGTTCGAAATATCAAGAGATTTTGTAGGGAACTCGTGATAACTTTGAATTATAGAGAGGTTCGAATTATCGCAGGTTTGAATTAACGAGAGTCGACTCTACGTACTATATAATTTTAACATTTACCCTATGCTGACTCGAACCCACACCAATGCTGATACATCAGTCAAAATCAGTTAGTACCGCTACGCCATTACGAGCCTCAATATTAATATATATTTCATACATTCCGACGATTTTATGGGCTTATAAAAATTCAATTTTCTCGGCTATTGGCGGAACAAAAACATTGTCGCTCGACGCGCGCGCCTTTATTTTAAATTACGTTTTGCTTCTCGGGTATAGCAACAAGTATTATTATTTATGTACCATAATCGATTATTTTTAATTAATGCCTTTTTGAAATTCGTCATCTTGGTTTTTTTTATTATTTGCTGTAGCGGCAATAATAGAAATACACACTCAGTGAAAATTTCAAATTTCTACCTATTACGGTTCATGAGGTACAGCCCTCTGACAGACAGACGGACAGCGGCTTAGTATTAGGGTTTGTTGGCACCCTTCGGGTACGGAACCCTAATCCATATAGTCAACTTACGCTTGACATAAACGATTTGAAGGCTTTTCATATAGCCTTTTATACTACATATAATACAAGCGAATCACCCTCGCTTCGCTCGTGTTCGTCTCTAGGTACGGTTTGACTATATACAATATTATATATAGCCTATAAACATTCTACAATAAACGGGCTATCTAATGCAAAAAGAATTTTTCAAATTGGATTAGTAATTCCTGATATTAGTGCGTACAAACACACAAACTATGCCTCTTTATAATATTAGAATAGATTCAACTTATCAAAAGTAATATCACCTTGAACTATAACTTACCATTGGAACGTAACTAAGTATGGCACATAAGCTACATATTTATGTATGGCTCATACACTGACGTCATGCATGATGTCATACAAATATTTTCATATACGTTTCTTATTATTATAATTATTATTTTGTTCCATAAGAGGATAATGGAGCTATAGTCGTTGAAATGAATTGCAAATAGTTTGTGTTATTTAATCTATCTATACATATAATAAAATTGTAACTAAGCTGAATCTGTACATTGAATATTTTTTGGAAAATCTTATTGAAATAGACTTTATTATCTATACAGATGCCGAATCTTAGTTTTTAATATTTTTGTCTGTCTGTCTGTTACCGCATCACAGAAAAACCACTGGAGGGATTTTGATGAAATTTGGTATGGTGATATGTAGCTGGTTATCCGGGTCAACATATAGGATACTTTATACCGCGGGAAAATATCTCATTTCTGAAAAAAAAAAACAAAAACTGCATTGTAAGAGTATACTAATATGTAAATCCTAAGAATTTGGTTTTTGGTCATCTGAACGCGAGCAATGCTAGATTTTAAATATTTTAAAAGTAAATATTTACAGGTTTTCTTTGTTTTTATTTTTCTAATAATACTGTCCTCACATTATATCTGTTTTTTCCAAAAAAACATTAAAAATTTTCCATTTGTTTCCAATTTAAGTTTAGACGAAAAATCTAACACTCTTTTCACGCTTAAACCGCTGAACAAATTTCGGTGAAAATTTGACAAGGACATAGATTGCATCCTGGGTACTGGTATAGGCTACTTTTGACACCCTTCCCGTCCCGTCCCGCCGAAGAATAAAGCCGTGGGCAAAATCTAGCACATATATGTATATTTTATCCTTCTAATATTATAAATGCGAAAGTTTGGGAGTATGTATGGATGTGTTTACTCTTTAACGCAAAAACTGCTAAATGGATTTTTATGAAACTTTACAATAATGTAGCTCATACATCAGAATAACACATAGGTTACTTTTCATCCCGGAAAAATGTACGGTTCCCATGGAATAGGTTTGTTCTTTTTTAAAGAAATAAACTTCGTGAATTCTGAACCGATTTTCGTATTATTTTTTACATTGATAGGTCAAGGCTGGAATCCCTAAAGTAATTTGATGTTGTTCTATCTATTTTAATCAACAAATAATTCGCATTTATAATTGTAGCTGGACAGTACAGTTTTTATTTTTTAGTGACTTTTAAAGTTATCCACTTATTGAATGTTTATGTGTATTGTGTAACATATACACACACACACACACACACACACACACACACACACACGCACACACGCACACACGCACACACGCACACACGCACACACGCACACACGCACACACGCACACACGCACACACACACACACACACACACATACATATACACATAAACAAACTTTTCATTTAAGACAGTAGTGATAATATAATTTTTTTTCTAACTTTTTCATGTCAAACCGACACTAACTAAAAGCGATAATAAGTAAATTAAAAAAAATATTGCTAACACAGATTTGTGACAATTCGCTCGGAACAAATAAGCCGATATAAACAATTTTATGGCCATTACATCCACTTAGCAGTTTTTTAGTTTCATACGATCAGAATACCTTTCGTATGGCTTTCAAGGTTGAAATCCATGATCTATATTTGCCATGACTTGTAATCCAATTTTATATTACTTTGACACTAACATTGAATAAAAGACCTATTGGTTTCGCGCTTTTTTAGAAAACCATGTAGTGCGGGTTCAAACCTGGAAGCATCTTTGAGGATTTTATGTGCGATTCATTTTCAACATGCTTGCTTTTACGGTGAAGGAAAATATCGTGAGGAACCTCCTCCTTCTGCTTGTCTGTGAAACCAAGTAGTCCTTGAATGATGTGTGAAGTCCACCAACCTGCACTTGGCCAGCGGGGTGGACTATGGCCTGATCCCTCTCGCAATGAAGGAAAGCCGTTCCCAAATTATTATTATATTTGGCAAAGTATCACAGCACGAGTTTGAAATATTACAAGTAATACGTAAATAATTACGTAAAGTTGAAAAAAATGTGTTTAAAAATCATATTTACTTGTTTTTTAATAAAATCTATACATATAATAAAATTGTAACTAAGCCGAATCTGTACATTGAATATTTTTTGGAAAATCTTATTGAAATAGACTTTATTATCGATCCAGAGGCCGAATCTATAGTTTTTAGAATTTTTGTCTGTCTGTCGGTCTGTTACCGCATCACGGGAAAACCACTGGATAGATTTTGATGAAATTTGGTATGATGATAGCTGGTTATTTGGGTCAACATATAGAATACTTTTTACCGCGGGAAAATATTTCATTTCTGAGAAAAATACAAAAACTGCAATGTAAGAGTATACTAATATGTAAAACTTGAGAATTTGGTTTTTGGTCATCTGAACGCGGCGGAGCCGCGGGCAAAGCTAGTATCTCATAAGGGCGTAAAGCCCTTAGATATATAAGAGAGTGACCCAGATTCCCACATTGACTTAATTCATAAAAACTCATTTGTAGGTACTCTTTCGATGCATTCTTCCGCTGACATCATCCACCAATATGACACTAGCATTGGGTGCTGGCTAAAGGAAGCAAATTATTAGGATATTTAGGTCTCAAGCCTCATTTCGTCGTCACTCACAGCTATTTGTCAGTTGATGTAACCGGAATTTTATGTTAGACTGGCATTGCCCCCGGCTCCGCCCTCGACATAGGCACATTGGTCGGGGATTCAAGCACTTTGTAAATCAGTTTCATATGATTTTTTTTAATAGTTTTGTTTTTGTTTGTTTTGTAAAGCTTCTTTAGATTTTTAGTTAGTTCGTTAAGTTAGTTTTAGTGAGAATAGTCATTAGTCAGTGAGTTAGTGAATTTGTTTCTTATTGACGCTGTAACTGCTCAATAGATTTGGGATGTTAAAGATGGTTTATATAGTAGATAGAAAAATATACCTACCGCGAGAAGAAGCATAGACAAAAACCAGTAAAGTTATAATTTTGTTAATGTTTGTTTGTTTGGACTAAATATCTATATAGTATATACATACTCGTATATATAAATAGGCAAAGACAAAACAGCTAAGTAAATTTTTCTTCCCCGTTTGTCCACCGATTTTCTTTCTTTTTTGTTTAATAGCTATTGACGAGCTTTAATGTTCAATCAATCAATAAAAAAAAATGATAATGGTCCAAATCGGTTCAGGCGTCTTCGAGTAATCGGTGAACATACATAAAAAAAAACAAAGATTCCGACGCATTGAGAACCTCCTTCTTTTTGAAAGTCGGTTAAGGAACATAAAAGTACTCTACGTTTCTCTCCTTGTAGCTAAATGATTAAGTATAAAGTCATTCACTTAATGATAAGTATAGAATGGAATGACTCTAATGCCTTTTAAGTAAACATACACATTACACTCGTATCTACATATAATTAACTAAATAATTATGTGTTTCGTTTTGGGGACAAGTAGAGGCAATTTAAAAACTAAAAGTACACTATATTTAAACTATATTACAAAATAATTTATTAGGCCTACAACCCAACTAACATTTTCCTTTCTTTTATCCAATTTTTATCCAACACAAAATTTTAACGTCATCAGTTCCAATATTTGACATCTATACATATAATAAAATTGTAACTAAGCCGAATCTGTTCAATAAATATTTTTTGGAAAATCTTATTGAAATACACATTATTATCGATACAGAGACCGAATCCATGGTCAAACCAAGTACAAACAAACAAACACACTTTCACATTTATAATATTAGTATGGATACGTATAGAGATTCCAAGACTTGTCACTTGTCAATTTATTCAAAAGGTCGTGTCAGGGCGATAGCGCCGTCGAGTGGCAGTTATAAATAGCTTATAACTGAGATGATGTGTTTTGTTTGTTATTATGTGAATTTATGGGAGCGGCGTCCTTTGTTGATAACGCCATGTCGCGAAGTTTATCACGTTAATAGCTGCCCATTTTGTCGACTCCTGATGGTCGCAGATTTGATCCCGGGTAGTAAACATCAGACTTAATATGAATAAAACTATCTTCTCGGATTTTACCGCGGATTTATTTTTATTTTTGATTCCCGACATTTCGGATGCTTTACAGCAATATTGGTCACGGGATATCTAAAAGATAGTTTTATTTAAAACTAGCATTGCTCGCGGCTCCGCCCGCGTTAAGGTGACCTAAAACCAAATTCTTAGGTTTTACATATTATTAACTTAGACTTACATTGCAGTTTGTGTATTTTTTCTCAGAAATGAGGTACTTTCGCGCGGTAAAAAGTATCCTATATGTTGACCCGGATAACCAGCTATCATCATACCAATTTTCATCAAAATTTGTCAAGTGGTTTTTCTCGTAATGCGGTAACAGACAGACAGACACACAAAAATTCTAAAAACTATAGAATCGGACTCTGTATTGATATTAATGTCTATTTCAATAAGACTTTCCAAAAAATATTTAATGTACAGATTAGGCTAAGTTACAATTTTATTATATGTATAGACAAATTAACATCAACTCAGGAAAATTAAAACTTATTTAGTATAACTTATACAGATAACAATCTTGTGTTTTAAACCGGCGATGACTTAACCTTTACGTTACGTTGTTTTTAAAGTTATTATTTAAAAAAATGCTAAACTTATTTTATTTTCATTGAAATATGTTCACGCGCAGAATCCGAAGATCAAGATAAACAAGATCTACTCTCAAGCTTAAATATATTCTTTATTTTTGCTTTAAAATTTTTGGTAATCACATTACGAGATGTTCGGAGTGTAAGGTTGCATTTTTATATATTGAGTGTTTTAATAGAAAATAATATATTTGATTAATTTGTAATGATTTATGTATAAGGCATTTACTATGTGACCTTGGCCAATAGGAATGTGTTTTATAAAAAAATAAAAAAGGGCGCGGATATTCATTTGTTTTCCCGCGCTTTTGTACAGAGATGTCGGTACCACCATGTAGTGACTAGTCACGAATTGTTTGTAATACTGAAAATTGTGGTTATAAATTATGTAACTCACTGGCGATTATAAAAGTACTGAATATAAGAATATAAGCAAGGAATATCTCGAAGTTTTATTGGGGTTACAGGAGTAAAATGGACTTATCTCTGAAAGAAATTCTTCCAATCAAACAATGGAGGTAATAAAGAGCGTCTTCTTGCGGAGCAAAAATAAATAAGTTGAATTGTCATCTGTTCAGCCATATTTAGTTAATGCATTAATTAACACACTAACAAACACTAGATATAGTTAGGAAATCTTGGAGATTGTCTTTTGTATTTATGTGAAATATGGATGATAATTTGGTAGTACCAACTTGAAGCCGATAATTTAACTTAAGAGTCCACTCTAAAGGCTACATAATATAAAATCTTCAATAATACTTTCTCAGATTTTCGCGAATATTTGACATTTTAAATGAAGTTTATCTTTTTGGATTTTGACGTGGTTTTATTTAAGACTAGCATTGCACGCGGCTCCGCCCGCGTTCAGATGACCAATAATCAAATTCTTAGGTTTTACATAGGTATTAGTAACTCTTTCTTACAATGCAGTTTTTGTATTTTTTCTCAGAAATGAGATATTTTCCCGCAGTAAAAACTAAGTAATATGTTGACCCGGATAATCAGCTATCATCATACCAAATTTCATCAAAATCCCTCCAGTGGTTTTTCCGTGATGCGGTAACAGACAGACAGACAGACAGACAAAAATTCTAATTACTACAGATTCGGCCTCTGTATCGATAAAAATGTCTATTTCAATAAGATTTAAAAAAATATATTTAATGTACAGATTCGGCTTAGTTACAATTTTATTATATGTATAGATTTTTGTTTCCAACGTTTCGAATGCTTTAAAGCTAATATGGTCACGGGAGACCCAGTTATCATCACCCAGGAGATCATTTTTACTGTAAAAGATATAGTTTTATTGAAAATAAAATCTTAAAGTTTGGGTTTATTTGATACGTTCTGACATATTCCATACATTTAGTCAGTTTAGAGGTTTTTTTTTAATTTTTAAAACAATAATTTCTATTTAATATTAAATTTTTATATGGCAATATTATTATCTATAGATGTAACAACAGAATGTACCGGTGTATACAGACATATAAATTTGTGTGTAAACAATGCATTAGCGCTGGGGCCGGCGGAAGTGTCAACAATAACTAACTGTCTCCATATACGACGGTGTTATTTTGCGAGTATTAAGCATGTTAGGAATTTTTAGCTAAATTATAAAAGCAAAGAGAATTTTAGCTACTTCTAAACAGGTAGCTCAGTCTAGTCTAGTTAGTGGTAGTCTGAATAGAAACCTAAAAAAACAAAAACATCTATCCCCCGGGAACCGTATATTTTTCCGGGATAAAAAGTAGCCTATGTGTTATTCCAGACTATAATCTATCTCTGAGCCAAATTTCATCCACATTCGTTCAGCCGTTCTGGCATGAAAGAACATACATACATCCATACATACTGTAAGGTAGTTTGAAATTTGTGCGCCGTCAACGTTAAAGAGTGGGGTCTACAGAATAGTATTTAAAAATGTGTCGTTACCCATTGAGAAACAGTTATTCATATTTTTCTCATGTGAGTGGTTATTATGTCAAAATTGTGAACGAATATTAAAATAAATAGTTTGTGTTGAAAAGTGTTTCTCTCTGAGCATTTCCTTTTAGCTCAGAAGTGAGATGAACTATTGCCCACAAGATCGAAGTTATTATAACAAGTGACTTATTACTGCCGTTGTTATTTTCATTGAGTTTAACGTATTTTACTGTGAGTGTGTTTTAAATAATGGGGCGTCATAAAAAAGATAAAGACCGTGAATCTCGATTGCGTCGAAAGTTATTAAAAGCAGTGGAAAAACAAAAATTAACGAATAGGTTAGATGCACTAGAACGAGAATTAATAAAATACCGAGATACGCGTCATATTAGTAGTGAGTCATGTGTGAGTGATGAAGTGAATTTAGTGAACAATCCTGTTTTGCGTTCAGTTGTTATCGCTCGTGAATCTGATGTCCCGTTAATATCGAACGAGTCTCCGCGTTGTGTGTCGGTCTGTGAGGGGCCACCTACAACTGCCGCCATGGCGAGACCGGCTGTGGCTGGAATTTCCACAATCCCGCCCATGGCTCCACCGTTCCTTACCGAGGCTCCAGTGCCTCTGGTAAGGACACAGTCAGTACAACCAGGCCCTACTTTGGAACAAGGGCACATGGTGGAACCTCTATCTTCCGCTCCACATTATGCGGTAGGTGCTACGCCATCAAGCAATAAAGAAGCATTATCAGGTATGCCAAGTACTGATAATTTATTAATACAACCATCCTGCTCCCCGGTAGTGAGATATGTGGGTCGGAATGATCCGTTACCCGAATTCGACCCTCAGATATCAATGATTACAATGGAACAGTGGATTAGAAAAATAGAAGGTTTATCTAACATGTACGGTTGGGATGAAAAAACGATAATATTTAATTGTACATCAAAATTGAAAGGTTATGCCCGTCAGTGGTATGATCAATTGAGTGACTTAAATTTAAATTGGAACGAATGGAAAATACGACTATTAACGGCTTTTCCTTCCAACCGTAGTAAATTAAATATGTTACGTGATTTGGTAAATGTAGTTAGACGACCGGAACAGGATTATTTGCAATTTTATTATGATAAGTTAGCTTTAGGTAATGCGTGTGGTATACCTGAAAGTTTGATAATAGAAGCTATCGTAGGAACAATTGGCAATGATCTTATAGAAGTCGGGGCAATATCAGCCGGTTGTCGTGACTCATCATCGTTATTAAGATATTTGTCATCATTTGCACATCCATTAGTAATAGATCGTAATAAAAAAATAATAAATTATGAAAACAAAATAAAATGTAATATATGTCAAATGCGTGGTCATATTGCAGCAAAATGTAAAAATAAATTGGGTCATACTAGTAAATTTAATTTAGTGTGTTCCTTTTGCAATAAACGTGGTCATACTGAAAAAGATTGTTATACAAAAAATAAAAAATGCAGTTACTGTGGTAAAAATGGTCATATTAAGGATGAGTGTCTTAAATTAAAGAATCGTAATGCAAATAATGAAAATAATAAATCTAATAAAACCCAACAAGCTGTTCGCGTAATTAAAGATATGTCGGGTAGTTCAAAATATTATATGCAGATAAAAATTAACAATAAGCCAACTTCAGCCTTTATCGATTTTGGTAGTACGTGTAATACAATAACTGAAACAGTTTTTAAGGAATTAAATTTAGAATTTTATACTTGTATGCGTAATATCGTTATAAGAGGTTTCGGAGGCTCAAAGATAACACCAATTGGCGAGGTTGTAGTAAATGTTAATGTTGATGAAGCTATTTGTGAAACAAAGGCTTACATTGTTCCTGACATTGCTCAGGACATTGGTGTTATCATCGGGCAACCTTTTACGGAATATCCAAATGTTTACGTGATTAAAACACCTACATCATTAAAAATTTACAACGCAAATATTTTAACCGAATTACCGAACATACATGAAACAGCAGATCGCATTAGACTCGTGACCGATGAAACTGTCGTTTTACAGCCCGGTGTTAATAAAATTGTAGTATCATGTTTACAACCGATTTTTGATTCTGTTTTGATAAATAATACGGAACATAACACTCCGCGTGCTGAATGTATCATTTCAACTTGTGAAAACGATATGATACAGGGTAAAACTGTTTTAAAAGTTTTTAATAAGACTAACGATTTCTTTAGCATACCCGAAGGACATTGCGTTGCACGTGCAACTATAACATGTGGTACAAAACAATATAAAGTAGGAGAAAATCTAGAACCTTACGTACTAGAAAAACTTGAAAATATTTTAAATGATTATTCAGATTGTTTCTCCGGTGATGAAAATAAAATTGGCAAATGTTCCACTAAGATGTGCATTGAATTAACCGATAAAAAACCTATTTACTATAGACCATATCGTATGTCTATGGCTGATCGTGAAAAAGTACGTAGTATAGTGAATGACCTTAAAGAGAAAGATATTATTGAAGAGTGTAACTCGCCTTACGCAAGCCCTGTACTTCTTGTATCTAAGAAAACCGGTGAATCGCGAATGTGTGTCGACTATCGGGCTCTTAATAAAGTAACTAAAAAAGATCGCTATCCTTTACCGTTAATTCAAGATCAATTAGATCGGTTATCAGAGCAACGGGTGTTCTCGTGTCTAGATGTAAAGGCAGCTTACCATTGTATTCAAATAGAAGATGATTGTAAACAATACACTGCTTTTATAACTCCGGACGGTCATTTTCAATACAAACGTATGAGTTTCGGTCTAGTTAACGCACCGTCAGTGTTTCAAAGGGCGATGGATGAGGTGCTTGGGCCTTTACGATTTACGTGTGCCACAGCGTACTTAGATGACATTCTTATTTACTCGCAAAACAATGACGATGCGTTAGATCAATTGCAAGCGGTATTACGTAAGATAAGGGACGCTAACATGACTCTAAGACTGGACAAGTGTTCCTTTTTAGTTTCTCAAATAGAATATTTGGGGCATGAAGTTACTAATGGCGAAGTTAGACCCTCTAAGTATAAATTAAACGCCGTTCGTGACTTTCCTGCCCCTCAAAACGTACACCAAGTACGCCAATTTATGGGCTTAGCGAATTACTTTAGGAAATATGTTTCTGGATTTGCTTCTATAGCACGTCCTTTAACGTTGCTTACTAAGAAAGACCAACCTTGGCTTTGGGGTGACGATCAATTGCAAGCCTTTAATCGAATTAAATCTATTTTAGTTACTCAGCCTGTTCTAGCTTTATTTAATCCGCAAAATGAAACGCAAATTCATACTGACGCATCGAAATTAGGGCTTGGTGGTATATTAATGCAAAAGCAACATGATAAGACTTGGAAACCTGTCGCTTATGCAAGTAGGCAAACTACACAAGCCGAACAAAAGTATCACAGCTATGAGCTGGAAACATTAGCAGTAGTTATGAGTTTGAATAAATTTAAAGTTTATGTAAGTGGCATTAAGTTTACTATCGTTACTGATTGCAACGCTTTAAGATGGACTTGGTCTAAACGTGATTTATCGCCTCGTATAGCACGTTGGTGGTTAGAAGTACAAAGCTTCGACTTTGATGTGGAATATCGGTCTGGCAAATCTATGGCTCACGTAGACGCATTGAGTCGCAATCCGGTTTCTGTAATGCGAATCAATGAAAAGGATTTAATAGAATATTTACAGTTAGAAGACGATGCAATTCGTTCTACTATAGACCAATTAAACAATGAGACTTTAAAAGATAATACAAGAGGTCTAGCTAAAGATTACGTTGTTGAAAATAATGTTTTATTTCGCATTATAAATAATAATAAAAAGGTTGTGGTAGTTCCGCGTAAGTCACGTTGGTCCCTTGTACAAAGTTTCCATGATAATAATGGTCATGTCAATTATAATAAAACCTACGATGCTATAAAATCTAAATATTGGTTCGGTGGTATGCGTCGATTTATTCAGAAGTACGTTTCTAGTTGTATTTCATGTCAATATGCTAAAAAACCAACCGGACGCCGCGTAGGATTATTACATCCCATCGATAGAATTGCAGTGCCGTTTCACACAGTTCACGTGGACCATTTGGGTCCTTTTTGTAAAAGTCCTTCCGGTAAAATGCATATACTGGCCATTGTAGATTCATTTACGCGTTTTATCTGGCTCGAAGCCGTACGAGATGTAAGTTGTAAATACGTATTGCAAACATTTGATCAGTTAATAAAAACATTTGGTGTTCCAAGTCGGATAATAAGCGATCGAGGTAAGGCATTTAATTGTAAAGATTTTAAAGAATATTGTGTTCGTAGGCAGATCAAACACGTCATGACCGCTGTAGCTAGTCCTAGGGCGAATGGCCAAGTGGAAAGATTTAACAGGACTGTATTAGACGCACTTATTGCATATGTTGGAGATGATCAAAATAATTGGGAAAAATATTTGCCAAAAGTTCAACTTGGTCTTAATTCTAATATTAACAACAGTACTGGTAAATCCCCACTTGAATTACTTTACGGTTTTCGCCCTAGGTTGATAGGTGATATCATAGCGCCCTCGAAAGATAACGATTTAGATAACATAAGGGAAGGTGCTTTAACACGTTCTGCCGTTATGTCTAAGGTAGCGAAACAATATTTTGATAAAAAACGGCGAAATGCATCACCATTCAAGGTCGGTGATCAGGTTCTTGCCGAAAGAAAAATAATTCGTAAAGGGTTACGTAGTGGCAAACTAATGCCACGTTTTGATGGCCCTTTTACAATTATTAAAGTCTTGCCCCATGACCGATATGTTATTGAGGGAAAGCATGGTCGAAGTCGGCCATATAAAAATGTACTAGCTAGAGACAAATTAAAGCTATTTCAATCAGAAACTCATTCGGAGTCAGATTAAAATTGCTTATGACTCTTTCGGGTAAAATTTATAAATTAGTTATAGTTTAAGTACGGCCGTACAATAAGTTAATTATGTTAATTATATAAGGATCCATTAAAATTAAATTTTGTCATGAATTATTTGTTTTAATAGCGCTAGCCTTAAGAGGCAGGACTGTATATAGTCTCATTCACATATAAACAAAAATATAAATGACTTTAAGAAGTCTCAGAGTAATTTTACAATATGTAACCACCTTTGGAGGGGTAATAGATGTCGCGACATTGTTAATATAAAATAAAATTAAAGGAGTCTCAGGACTTCTCATAGCCATTAAGAAGGCTAATTTTTACCGGTCATTAAGAAGACCGAGTTTTACCAGTCTTTAAGAAGACTGAATTCCACCTGTCTTTAAGAAGACTGAGTTCTAGCAGTCATTAAGAAGACTGACTTTCGTCATTAATGAGACTTGAGTATTTTTAGTCATTAAGAAGACTCAGGCTTACTAGCCATTAGCACTGCTGAATCATTCCAGTCACTGGGAAGACATTTTATTAAAGCCATTAAGACGGCTCTTCATGTATGCGTATGGCTAAAAGTCATCTTCATCGATAGTGCGTTATCCATACGACGAGCTGCGCGGGTCGCACAGCAGAATCAGGAAGGCCGACTGTAAGGTAGTTTGAAATTTGTGCGCCGTCAACGTTAAAGAGTGGGGTCTACAGAATAGTATTTAAAAATGTGTCGTTACCCATTGAGAAACAGTTATTCATATTTTTCTCATGTGAGTGGTTATTATGTCAAAATTGTGAACGAATATTAAAATAAATAGTTTGTGTTGAAAAGTGTTTCTCTCTGAGCATTTCCTTTTAATACACTCTTACAAACTTTCGCGTTTATAATATTAGTAGGATAACATATTGTTGTGATTCTCTTGATGATGATAATTTAATTTAATACAATTGTTAAAATTTTCATTCGTAAATCTCATCAGTGCAGTGCAGATACTCTATTCCATATAAAACAATTAGAAATTAGGAGGCGGAAAAGACGATAGACGGCGCTTTTTTATTTTCTTAACACCTGGAAAGAAAAAGAAATTTATTAAAATTCTGAGAAATCCTGTAATGACGTCGTGTCCGCGCTCGTCGAGGGATTAATGAGACTTAATGTCAGTCAACAACCATGAAATCTGTAAGACCATACTAGCTGAAAATTTTATGACGTTTTTATTTCTACTAAAAAGGGGTTTTCGCAATATCGGTATTTTTCGATAATTTTTCTAATGTTTACCATAAAAACTTAATTGCAAATATTTAAGAAAAACAATCAAACCGGTTCAACCTTTTTCATGTTTATGCGCGTACGAATAAATAGCATTTCATATTTAACGGGTTTCCAAAAAAGATATTCATAGAGTTATTCGAAAAATCTATAGAAAAAAACACTAGCTTTTCCCAAATTTCCTAATTTTTCGATTAACTTTTCTAATCTTTTCCCCTTCCGTTTTTTTATTGGCTCACCCGTTTTCAAACGATGAGTTTTTCAACGAACAGCATTTAGTTATTATTTATATAGCTACCAATAGAATTTATAGTAATGATTTAAAACACTACAATTAAACACGTAGACACTGCTCAACGGCTGCAAATCAAACGTGCTTCCTCCTCATGAGTCATCGTTTTATCTAGCAATAGACGTTTGCTGCAGGAACTTAAAAGTCTACAGTTATTAATAGTAATCGGAAACACTCTAATAATGTTAATACTAAAACACATTAGAAAAAAATGGAATAAAATAATTTCCCACGACAAAAATTAACTTCACTTCTTCGGGCTATATATGTTCTTTCACATTTATAGTGACTTAGAGAACTAGCGACCCACCCTCACTTTGCTCGGGTTCGTCCCATCGTCGTGAAAAACAAAAACGATTCTATCCCACGGGAACTGTACATTTTTCCGGAATAAAAGTAACCTATGTGCTAACCCAGACAATTTATCTATTTTTTTTTTCAATTTCACAATCTATCTCTGTGCCAAATTTCATCCAGATCCGTTCAGCCGTTCTAGCGCGATTGAGTAACAAGCATCCATCCAAACTTTCGCATTTATAATATTTGTGGGATAGTACTAATATCCTACTCTGAACAATTTCGGCCACGAAGAGCAATCTCACTGAGCCATATATGCGCAGGAGATATAAAAGTGCAAGTATGCTTACAAGCACAACTTGCATTCTCTATTCCTGTCACTCTCATACTCCGATGGGACAACAATTAGACATAACCGGCGAGAGATCAGGGACTTTACGTATACGTTGACAGGGGCTTGTAACAACACTAAATTCCAACATCCAGGCTGATATTATTCATTAACAGAAACATCCAATAACTATACTAGGCTCGATCCAGGACTCAAACCTAGGACCTCTGTCAGGATTACAATATTATTATAGCATGTAGAAACGCCATCGCTTTACTGTTTGCCAAAATTTAACATTCCATAAAAACCATATAATGAAACAGGATAAGGAGTTTCCGAATTTCATTCCAAAAAGCAATCTGAGTGTTGAATAAGGTCGAACCAATACGTTCACTTATGTCTATATTTTAAATCTTTGCCTATAACTAAATTATATCCTTCTGGTTCCAGGCCCGCATGGAGGTGGAGGACCTGTTCGTCGACCTGGCGGACGGGAGACGCCTCCTCAAACTGCTGGAGATCATCAGCGGTGAACGGCTTCCACGACCCAATTCCGGTAGGATGAGGGTTCACAAGATCGAAAATGTCAACAAGTCACTCAGCTTTTTACATACAAAGGTGATTTTTTTTATAGAATGTTTGTAATTTAATTTTTTAAACTTTTTTTTCTTTCTTTTTTCACGCGTTCCGAGTTCATTCATTTTTGTATGCATATTTCCAAATCCGTCGATTCGCTTCAGCGTGTAGAAGAAATACAAATTCACATACAAACTTTCGCATTTTCAAAGTAGTGTATTTTTGTTCATCTGTTACAGTCTTTTTTTTGATCGATTATAAAAAAGTTAAGATACTCCATTCGAGTGTTTTTTTTTGTATGACGAATTTAAATCTAATAAGGATTGACGAATTTTAATCGAATTTAAATAAATATTCCACATATTTACATTGCAGATAAATTTTTGGCATGACCAAATTTTTTAACATTGCCTAATTACAGGCTAAAACAATGCCAGTAAAGTCTCAAATGCGAACAACGTCATTATCTCTGGTAGCTATTAAGCCAAGGCCGGGGGCTATCGCTTTTATCAGATAACGCGTATAACTCGAATTTCAATAATAATAGCTGTCCTAGACTCCTTCATCCTATTAATGACACGTTTGGCTCAGTTTGTAGTGACCCTACGCGCCAGTGGTCGCGGGTTCGAGTCCCGCGGGGGGCATTCACTTGTGTGATTTTGTACTCCAGTCATGGGTGTTTATATTTATAATATGTATTTAAAAGTTATATATTATGTGTAGTATATCAACTATCTGGTATCCATAACACTGGCCTCGTAGCTTACCATGGAACTAGATGGTGCTGTGTGTTAATGTCAAAACATAATGGTAAAAAAAAATGATGTTCTTCCCCACAAAGACCCCCGTTCCCATTGATGTTAATTGTTTATTAATGTTTGAGTTTAGTCCTCTATGTAGATATGTTAAGTGTAATGGAATTAGTTTAATGACTAACATTTTTCTAAAACAATTAGAATTTACTTACTAATCACATATCTTTAATTTAGGTTTTTATGTATATAGTAGTACTAGTGCTGTTTTTTGTTGTAGATAAAAGGTCCATAAAGGAGTTGCTCACTTTTTGTACACTTTTTAATTAATATACATAGATTAATAATCTCACTTAATACCGACCAATCTCCTTCGTGTCTTCTCCTTTCTACGTGACATTGGCAAAGTAATCTGTGCTTAGCTGGCACGCTTTGAAGACATTAACAAGATTGTCTCTTCTCATTGTCTCTTTTAATTTTTTTCTCTGTCTGTTTGTTCCGGCTAATCTCCGAAACGGCTGGAACAATTTTGACGGGACTTCCATTAAATATTTAATATATAAGTAAAAAACATATATTTACGTGGAATATTTCATTTTTTTTTTGAGATCGATCAAAAGTTTGAGAATTTAAAAAAAAATAGAGATTTAGTAGTGTAGAGGGTTCGTCAAACAATCTCACATTCGCATTTGTATATCAGGATTATGTACATTCCTCGTAAAGATAACGTAATTCTCTCTAATTTTCTGCTGTCTTTTTTACATAGCCATATCGCTCAGAATATACAACAGCAATATGCAATCAAGGAAAAAGGTCTATACGATATAGATTATAATAAAATAACATTACCAAAGTAAATCTAATATATTTAAACGAACAATTCTTGTATATATATTAGGGATGGGCCGAAATTCGTTTTACATTCGGTTTAATTGTATACCGAACATTCGGCAATAGAAAAAAAAATACCTACTTGCACTATTTTGATGAAAGCATGTATGTCATAACAATAAAATAAAGTCTTTTATATATCTCATTAGTCCGATCGGAATTCGATTTGGAAACAAATAAATAAAAATCTGAAGTTGTATATCTTCAAAACGTTAGCAGGTATATAAGAAAAAAAATCTGTAAAATGCCCCCGAGGTCATTATTTAATAAATATAATTTTCAGCTTATTGTGACGTCCTATCGAAAAATGTTCTCCACAGAAGTTGTAGATGTAGTAAAAATCTACAACTTTTATATATGACAATTTTTACGATAACCCGAAAGTTAAAAAACTTTTTTTAATTTTTTCTTGGGTTTTTATTTTTAATTTCCGCAATCATTTTTTGATTTTCATGAAACTAGGAGAATTTAATCTTCGATATACTTATAATAATCAAAATTTCTTTTAAATTGAAATATTTAGGTGTTTTCGAGAAATTTATGTTTTATGTTCTCGGGAGGCTGAAAATCTCCTACTTTTGAAGAGAACATTTTTCAATAGAAACTATTTTTCACCCCGTATGTATACGTATATATACAATGGTATTTCCATACCATTTGTATTACGGTGAAGGAAAACATCGCGAGGAAACTGTGAGAGTGAGTGAACCGAGCAAGTTTTCAAAAGACATGTGAACTCCACTAATCCGTACTTAGCCAGCATGGCGGACTGACAAGACCAGTGGTAATCATGTTGGAAATGATTCGCACATGAAAATATCAGAGGTGCGAGACCAGGAATTTGAACCCGCTTTACTCGGTTTCCCAAGCGAACGTGTTACCACTGAGCTACTACTGCCTACGTGTGTAGATGGATGATAGAAGTTAAAACGTAAGAAGCATATTTTCCACCGAACCAAAGATGGACCTAACTGATATCGTATCAGCTTATACTTTTATCTTTGGTATCTCTTTGCGTTTATCGTGTAATTGGTTACATAACCTAAAATATTTACTATTTTATATTTGAGTTTTAGTTTGTTAAAATATATTTTTTTCTATTTGTTATAATTTTTATATAATCAATGTTTCCTATGCGGGACGCGACCATATCTTCTGGAAAACATTCACGATCATCGAGAAATTGCACGTACTTTCTTAAAACGCGAATATTTGACATTTTAAATAAAATTATCTTTTCAGACAGTACTGCCTGTTATAGCTATACAATGACCTTTGAGACATCTAAAACCTTAGTCTCTCCCGTGAACATGTGCGCATATTCAAAAGCATTCGAAACGTCGGGAACCAAAAAAGCAAAATAAAATCGTGCGAAAAAACCGAAAAGATACTTTCAAATGGTGCTTGCCAAATTTTTTCATTCTAATAATGACTAACTAAATGCTAATTTAATACTTACATTTGAAACTGAAGCATATTATAGATCTTCTAAGGCTTCCATAATGGGTGAAGAATGTCCCAGATACTTTGTACTAATAGAATTCAATAAGTATTTATTGAGAACATAAATACAGCATCGTTCATTAAAACAACTTTATTATAACAAAACTAAATTATTCTTAGTCAAAATTAGGTCTTTATAACATTTGCTGTAGAAACCCTTGGCCCATGGTGTCAAAGTGCTAACCACTTCTTAAAAGACGTAACACCTCGTCTTTTCGCGTCTACTGGTGAAGAGCTTGCTTTTTTTCGCTCTAAGATTCGACTCGGTTAGAATTTAATTATATGTATAGACAAAATTAATAATATTACGTTCTGCTATAAGATAAATCTTCTGCTGATCGTTGTAGCAGAAATATCATCAACTCCCTGCCCATTTCTCAGTCACTTGGGTTTGGCAATTTTGCAGCAGAAATATATCTTCAATGAATTTTCCTTACTATATTCCTTACTAATACAATACTATGCTTACCCCCAGGTGCGCCTCGAGTCAATCGGCGCGGAAGACATAGTGGACGGCAATCCACGCCTCATCCTCGGTCTCATCTGGACCATCATCCTCAGGTTCCAGATTCAGGAGATTGAGATCGACGTGGTAAGTTGTTGATCTAGATTTTTTTGCAAATTTATAAAAGTACTAGCGACTCACCTTTGCTTCGTTTCAGTTCGTTCCTAGGTTGCTTCCCCATACAAACTTTCATCCCCATTTTCACCCCCTTAAGGGATGATTTCCGAGATAAAAACTATACTTTGTCCTTCCCAGGGTCTCAAACTATCTTCTTACCAAATTTCAAAACAAAAAATCTACCCTCTGTATAATATTAGTATAGAAAGATGTTCTTGAAGAGCATATGATTCAACTCCTTGGGTATGACGAGAGATAGAGAATTAAAATTATATTGCAAGATAAATTATCTTATATTTTGCAACACTAAATATTCATATAAAAGTTCTTGGTACTGAAGTTGAATTTAATATGTAAGCAGCATTTTCTTTGAGTAATTTGAAACATATTATATATTCTTTATTGCACATACAAAATACAGTATCTCCAACAGAGATCTCTACCGATCAACCCATGAGGGTGAGAAAGATTTGTCATTTATTTCATTCTTCTCCCTGCCCATTTCCCAATCACTTGGGGTCGGCGCAGTACATACTCGTACTCGTACAGCGCCTACTGCTGATAGGATTTGGCAAAAGTTTTACGACCGGCCGCCTCACGACTGCCTGACGTCAACCGTCATCGGGAATAGAAAAGTGCAATATAATAAGCACATAACTTTTACTTTTTTCTTGAACATATTTTTTATTTTTCTCTATCCTTCAGGACGAAGAAAATGAATCCTCAGAGAAGAAGTCGGCTAAAGATGCTCTGCTACTCTGGTGCCAGCGCAAGACCAGCGGCTACCATGGAGTGCACATACACAACTTCACCGACTCTTGGAGATCTGGACTTGGCTTCAATGCCCTTATACATGCTCACAGGTGAGTGAGAAAGAGAGGAATGCAACAAAAGATAAAGAGAAGAGAGAAGAAGATGAGTAACGTCTTAGATTTCTTTTTTAACAATTTAAAGCTAAAATTCAAAAGCTACGCTTATTGAGCTTAAATACAAACTCATTTGTATTTTGTGCTAGGTGACCAAATAGACGAGATCTTTGTGGTTATATTTTGTTTAGAAAAAAATTTTTTTTTTTTTCCCAACAACATTATTTTAACTGATATTATTAACCAAATTTCCTTAGCCGTTTTCATGTGATGCTCTTATCTATGAGCATCATTTCATTATCATTAAATAGTTTGGCTCAGTTTGTAGTGACCTTACTTGCTATGCCAGCGGTCGCGGGTTCGAGTCCCGCTGGGGTCATTCATTTGTGTGATGAGCACGAATGTTTGTACTCCAGTCATGGGTGTTTAAATTTATAATATGTATATATTTAAAGTTATATATGTGTAGTGTATCAACTATCTGGTATTCATAAGTAAGCCACTGTTGTCCACAGACCGGACCTGTTCCGTTGGGCGGAGTTGCCCACCGGTGACCACGTGGAGACCCTCAACCACGCCTTCGACGTCGCGCACACGCACCTCGGCATACCGAAACTCCTGGACGCTGAAGGTATCAGGATCTTACTCTTCATGGTTGCTTTAGTGTTATCCTCTAAAGTCAAGATGTTTTATGTAGAAAAAAGGAGAAGGAAAAGAGAAGTGCTTATTTTTACATAAGGAACACATAAATAGTAGTTCTATCTCACTCTTATTCTTGACCGACTGCAAAAAAGAAGATACTTAATATTGTGTACGTCTTTTTGTGTGTATGTTACACAATATCTTTGCTAAATGAGACTAGGTTTTCATGATTCATGAAACTCAAATATGTCTGTATTCAGCCCTTTTTAACGTCCCACTGCTGGTGGTGGGCCTCCCTTCTATACGAGGGGGATCAGGCCATAGGCCACCACGTTGACCAAGGGTGTGGACTGAGCACGTCTGTCAAAAACTTGCTAGGTTCTCAGACATGCAGGTTTCCTCACGATGTTTCCGTCACCGTAAGACATGTGGTGATCATGTTGGAAATTATTCGCACATGAAAATATCACATGAGCGAGACCCGGGATTTGAACCCGCTTCACTCGGTTTCCTAAGCGACCGCATTTCCACTAAACTACCACTGCCTATACTCAAATATCAATCAAGAAAAAAATTAATTGATATCTAATCTATCTTAATTGATATCTAAGTAAGGGATAGGTAAAGTTAAGAAATATACTTTACCTATCCCTTACTTAGATATCAATTAAGAAAAAAATCTAAGTAATTTTATGGTTAAAAAATATACTTAATATATCGTCATCGTATCGTATCGTAAATATTTATTATAATATTGTACCTATGTGTTACCGCGTACTCCAGACGTGGACACCACGCGGCCGGACGAGAAGTCCGTGATGACGTACGTGGCCAGCTACTACCACACCTTCGCCAGGATGAAGAACGAGCAGAAGAGCGGCAGAAGGATTGCCAATGTAATTATAATTGCTATTTTCTACAATAAATGTGCTTGTACCTATGAATCTATACGTTGTGAGGGATTTATAATACGCTTTTGTTAGTTTAACTTGGGAATATGTATTAAAATCTTGGAGGATTAATACAATAATTTGGTACCATCGAGCTGGTTTGATGATGGTCACAGGAGGTGGCTAGTGAAACCCTTCAGTGGCTACTTGTAAAACTTTCTTGGCTTGGGCTATTTTTGGGCTATTTCGATTTGTTTTAACGAGTCCTTGAAAGATTTGAGATCTCTATCTCGAAGTACTGAAGCTAGCTGCAAATGGTTTTGCCATATTATTCCAATAGCAGAAGTGTGATGTGAAAGTCACTCCACGGTACTCATCCTGTACGTCTCTGGACGTGTCCTCCCCCAGATCATCGGACAGCTGATGGACTGCGACGGGCGCAAGGCGGAGTACGGGCGGCTGGTGAGCGCGCTGCTGGAGTGGATCCGCAGCAAGATCGTGGAGCTCAACGACCGCGAGCTGCCCAACGCGCTCGACGCCATCCAGCGCCTGCTGCTCGCCTTCAAGCAGTACCGCACCGTCGAGAAGCCGCCCAAGTCAGTACTCGTCTGAGCTGGGAATCGAACCTGGGAGCTCTTGATCAACAGTCTTTGATTTAGGACAAATCTTAATAATTTCTTTCATTCAGCATTTAAAAAACATAATTATTAGATTTATGGAGTTTTGTTTAAATCATCAGAAATTTTGCGTTTAAGTTTGATTTTTTGAATTCCAACATATCTAATGCTTTACAGAAAACATGTAAGATTTTAGTGGGTAGACAACTTTTGTAATAACGACGATAATTGTTACGAAAAAAAATCTTTCCCGTGACCATGCTTCTTATAGAGTATTTAAAACATCAGGTACCAAAAAATAATAAAGATACCATTAACACCCATAAAAACACCCATAGATACAAGGAGCGGTCAGAGATTGAGGCGCTGTACTTCGACATCAACACGATGCAGAAGGCGCTGGTGGGCGAGCCCTGGGCGCCACTGGAGGGGCAGCTGCCGCAGGATCTGGAGCGCGCCTGGCAGCAGCTGGAACAGGTCCTGACACATCTGCCAGTTCACCACTCCTCATATACCCCAACTCCATCTCATACACCACTACCCATATACTTCATTGCATTATTCCGGATGTTTTTTTTTATGATGAAGTGGGGCTATCCCTTTTGAATAGGTCCAAAGCTTGCCTTTTTAAAACTGTATAGCGCAAAGTACACAAATAATGCTTCCGCATTGAGTACTTATCATTTTCGAATACTGTTAAAGATGTACAAAATTTAGATATGTATTCATTTAAAAACAAAGAAGATCCTTTTGAGATTTTTCCATCTAGTATCTACACCCCCATTTTTTACCCTCTATAAGTTTTTATTTTCGCGACAAAAAGTCTATGTCTTTCTCTAAACAAAGAGGAAGACAAATTATTTCTATACAAAATTTCATCAAAATTGGTTCACTAGTTTAAGCGTAACGTAACAATTAAACAGACAGAGTTAATTTCGTGTTTACAAAATTGATTTAGAATTAACTACCTTAAGACCGTTTTAAGTCATATTGATGTATTTATATTGTATTATTTTATTTGAGGGGAGGACCATAGTCCTCCCATCATTGCGAGAGGGGTCAGGCCATATTCAACACGCTGACCAAGTAGGGGTTGGCGGACTCCACGTGTTTCTCCATTTATATTTCAATAAATATTGTGTTGTAATAAATAAATATTTGTATATTCTGTCGCAGGCGGAACACGCCCGGGAGCTGGCCCTCAGGACCGAACTGTTGAGACAACAGCGACTGGAACAGCTCGCCTACAAATTCCATACTAAGGTAATATTTTAAATTGAAACTAAACAAGGTAAATTTTTGAAATTATACTTCTAGCCAAAAGGCGACATGATGAAGTTACCTGCATTCCTTTTACTAACAGAGAGTTGTGACATACGGGAATAAATCTTTAGCTGTTTTTGTTCTGTTACGCCAAAGAAGTATAACTTCTTACATGCGTACATAAGTACACACACACGTTGTTTTTATTTAAATTATGACTTAAAATAATTATAAGTAATTGTAATATGTGCAATGTTTTTCCACAGTCGGTGCTCCGCAAAGGCTACTTGAAGGAGATGATCCAGGTGCTGTCGGACCCTCGCTACGGCTCCAACCTGGCGCAGGTGGACGCCACAGTCAAAAAACACGAGGCCATCTCTGCTGACATCCTCGCCAGGTAACCCCATCAATCAATGCGATTAGCTTTTTACAGATATAATTTTTTTCGTTTTAGGAGTTTCCTGTATAGACATAAAATGTATTAAAATATTTTTTTATCGCATCAGACTTGATAGATTTTTATGATTTGGTCTTAAAGCCCATATTATATACCAAGCAAAACGTATTATTTAGGGAAAACTTTTTTGGAGAGCTCCAGAGCTCGGTAACCCGTTCAATTTTTAAACCGGTTTGGTTTTCAAATTGAAAGGCATTTGGGTTTAATGTTTCGGTTACGTTCTTTAACCAGTTGAAACACCGAAAACGGTTTTTACAAATTTTGGTTCCCTGATCGAAATTAACCGGTTAAAATGACTTTTTGTGTGTTTACATTTGACGAATCTTTGCTTATAGTGAATTACTAAGTAGAAGTTTACATGTATGTTTCTTAGTTATGGATGAATTAACCGGTTTATTTCCGTATCAAAACCTAAGTCTAACCGTAAGAATAACCCTTAATCATTATCATTTCAATTTACTAAACCGTTCGTTTTTATTAACCGGTTAATGAACGAGCGATGAGCTAACCATAACATTACCGAAATTAATCGTTTTTTTAAACCGGTTCCGAGCCCTGGTTAGAACCATTTCTAGCTGATACTCGCGTCGGATAAGTTTGTCGAGTTCCGTCCGAGCTGTCTCACCACGTGTCCGTGTGTCCGCGTGCGCAGGACGGAGCGGTTCGAGGACCTGTCGGCGATGGCGGGCGAGCTGGTGCGCGAGCGCTACCACGACGCGGAGGGCGTGGCGCGCGTGGAGGCCGCCGTGCTGGCGCGCTGGCGCGAGCTGCTGCAGCTGCTGGAGCGCCACCGCGCCGCGCTGCAGCACCTGGCGCGCCTCATGCTGCTGCTGCGCGAGGCCGACGCCCTCAAGCACACCCTCGATGATATGAAGGTGACCGTGGATTCCTCACCCTTCATCCGTCCCTTTAATATATTTAGCACAATCCCGCCCTCAATTTGAGGAAAATCAAGCAATTAGTTAGAAACTGCGGGGTGGAATTTTACATGTCGTTTGAAAACTTAGTTACATTCTCTTAGAAATAGACAATAAGAATTAATATGGGTGGTAAAATTTTAATCCATAAATAAATAAATATTATTTATTACATATTTCGATATATTGCAAGATTCTGCAAGATATTTTCTTCTTTCTTAACAATATTGTGTTTCACCATAAGGTGAGTGGCAATAATATTAAATGTGCTAAATATTCTACTACCACAGCATTATTATCTTTTACATAAACAAAACACCAAAAATCTTTTCCCCAGGCCCAATTCCAATCAGAAGAAGTGGGTCGCCACCTGGTGGACGTAGAGCGTCTGCTGCAGGCGCACGCGCTGCAGGAGCTGCAGCTGGGCGCGCTGGACGAGAGCATCCGGCGGCTGGTGCGCCAGGGCGCCGGCGTGGACGCGCCCGCCGCCAGCGCGCAGCAGCTGCAGCACCAGCTCAAGCAGCTGGAGGATGACTACACTGGGTGAGGGAGACAGGAGATGTCAAGTGGAAAATAACTTACATGATGAATGCTTGAACAAAATAATTTAAAATTAATTTAATTTTATACAGACTGGTCGCAGCGGCTAAAGACCGTAAGGCGCGTTTAGAAGATGCCAGGAACTTGTACCAGTTCCTCGAGGATCATGATGAAGAAGAAGGTGAGGAAATAATGGTTTTTTTCTTCAGCTATTTAAATAATAATCATGAGTGTTTTAGGAGACGAGATGTATATAGTCGAAGTCTTATGCCTAATTGAAGCACCTTTTAAGAAAATAACATGGCAATTGACAGACAAGTAAGTTTTTTCGCGTAATGTTATATGTATAAAAATTTTGACGACACGGTTGGTTCAGTTTGTAGTGACCCTATTTGCTATGCTAGCGGTCGTGGGTTCGAGTCCCGCTGGGGGCGTTCACTTGTGTGATGAACACAAATGTTTGTTATCCAGTCATAGGTTTATATTTATAATATGTATGTATCTAAAGTTCTATATGTGTAATGTATCATTAACTATCTGGTATCCATAACACAGGCCTCGTAGCTTACCATGGAACTAGATGGTGCTGTGTGTTAATGTTCCAACAAAAAAAATGAAACTCAGCAAATATATAGTGTGTAACCTGGAGTGTATCACGTGTGTGTGTGTGCGTGCAGGGTGGGTGACGGAGCGGCAGCGCATCTGCCGCGCGGACGTGGCGGCCAAGGACGTGCGCGGCGTGCTGGCGCTGCGCCACAAGCACACGGCGCTGCTGCACGAGCTGCGCGCGCGCGAGCTGGGCCACGCGCGCCACCGCGCCAAGGGACAGGGGTACGGCGAATTCTAATTCCAAATATTTTATTCACCATTCAATTATTTTGACGACACGTTTGGCTCAGTTTGTAGTGACCCTACTTGCCACGCCAGCGGTCGCGGGTTCGAGTCCCGCTGGGGGGCATTCATTTGTGTGATGAGCACGAATGTTTGTACTCCAGTCATGGTTGTTTATATTCATAATATGAATATATTTAAAGTTATATATGTGTAGTGTATCAACTATCTGGTATCCATAACTCAGGCCTCGTAGCTTACCATGGCAGTAGATGGTGCTGTGTGTTAATATCCTAACATATTTACAATTTTTTTGAGTATGCTACCACTTCGGAAAGAAGAAGCCTCAGACACGAGAAGTACTGGCGAAAGAAACTAATCGGGACTAATATTATTTCTTTTTTTATAAAGTTAAATTATAAATTACAATATTTCTATAAAATTGAAGTAGCCTGGGGGCGACTATTTCATTCCCAAGGCGTGCCATCTTCTATAAAATCATTAATTGTACAATAAAAAGGGCAAAGGTGCGCTCCATTGAGCCTTATTTATACTCTGTTGATAATTTCATAGATGGTGCGTCCATCAATATTTGACATTTGAAATTAAAATCATTAGATTTCATTCCCGGATTTATTTTGGTTGTAGTCTGTTCTTTATTGTCTGTTTTGTTAAAGATTTAATTTGTAAAAATATTAAAATTGTACATAACTTTTATAAAAATCTAATCTAATGATAATTTTATAATGTGATAATTTGTGATAACACCATCTCACTGATCTCACGATGGAGCCAAGAGGTGAATAGAGGAACTCTTCAATGGATGTTAGAAAAACCTTCAAATTTGAGCTCATGTGGTCTGTTTTGACTTTTGACATTCGTTGATAACGTCATCTTTAACTTCTTATATTTTAATATGGTCGCACTAAATTCTTCATATACATGAATTAATTTTAAAAAATGTTAAATAAAACTATCTTCCGAAAATATCCTAAAAGATAGTTTTATTTAAAATGTCAAATATATGCGTAAATCTAAGAAAGTATTATATTAAAAAAATGTCTTAAAATTCCACCTTCGGTTATATATAACATGTGCATTATCGAACGTCCTCGCGCAGCCTGATCGACGCGCAGCACCCGAAGAGCGCGGAGATCGAGCGGCGGCTGGAGGCGCTGGCGCGGCACTGGGAGCTGCTGCGCCAGCTGGCGGCCGCGCGCGACAAGCAGCTGGCCGACGCCGCCGAGGCTCACCAGGTGCGACCCCTCACACCGCACACTCCTCACCCACTCCTCACCTATACCACCACAATATCCAACGTTCTCCCATTCCCTCATTCGCTCCTTACAAACTCTTCACCCTCACCACCCACATATCACTAGTTCGAATTCTTTTTTTTTTTATTACACTATATGATATACTTTTAATTTTGCAATGGACCCACAAAACTGTTTGCACAGTTTGTCACATTATATTATTTAAGGATATTTATATATATTTTACATTTATATATATTAAATTTACATATGGACGAGTCCTGTGAAATTATCATTTATTTTATGTTTTTTTTGTATTTTTGCATTAAGTATTATAAAGTTAAAAGTATTGAAAAAATTGTAATCGGTAAATTCATTGTTATGATAAAACTTATTCAAACTTAAGCTCTCTGTTTTACATTAATTCAAAGTTGCAACGTTTATGAATTCAATTATAACATTTTTCATAAAATTTTTCGAAAATGTAGTGGGCATTTCTTTTACGTCAATAAGAAAAAAAAACACTTTTTTTTTAATATATCGTTAAAGTTATACATTCTAGATTCGTTATGTGCGGCTACTTTGAAAGAGTATTAAAATGGTCAAACGCCTTTTGTAAAAGCTTCTAGAATAGATTTTAGGTACTTAATTACTTTTTATATTAATATATGACTAACCGGTGGCTCTCCCCCAGTTCTACGGCGACGCAAACGAGGCGGAGTCGTGGATGCGCGAGAAGCGCGCGGTGGCGGCGAGCGCGGACTGCGGGCACGACGCGGCGGCGGCGGCGGCGCTGCTGGCGCGCCACCGCACGCTGCACGACGACCTGCGCGCGCACGGCGCCGAGCTGGACGCGCTGGTGGCCGCCGCGCGCCGGCTGCGCGACGCCGGCATCGACAACCTGCAGGTACCTCCTCACTGTCCGGCTCGAAGGACCAACTCACCATTACAAGAGTACTGATAATATAATCTGCATATATATCTCCGGCTATCCGGTGCAAAGAACCAATTCACGTTTTATTTTATGCTTATGTTGTAAAACGGTATTTTTTTTTACCTTTTTTTTAAAAAAAACTTCATATTTCAATACCGTTGGAAGCGTTCTTTAAATTATAAGAATTGTTATGACTATGAAATCTTATTGTAAAAGATATTTTGTGTGATATTTCTTTTCTTTTTTTATTTATTAATTTGATTTTTAACTGATGTGAATATTTAATTTAAAAAATATTACATATATGTAACTTGTCCCACGTGTACAGCTGCCCACCGAGGTGGAGGCCGGCGGGGGCCTGGATGCGGACGAGGAGGTGGTGAGCGAGACGCGGCTGGTGCCCACCGAGGTGTGGGAGGAGGAGCCCGTGGAGCGCCTCGAGCACCGCACCGTCACCGAGCAGCGCAGCGTGCCGCAGGTGAAGGCATTGTACGCCTTCAGCGGGCAGGGCATCTCCATGGCGAAAGGCGAGGTGATGTTCCTCATCAGCAAGACCAACCCGGACTGGTGGTCGGTGCGCAAGGCGGACCGCACGGACGGCTTCGTGCCCGCCAACTACGTGCGTGAGATCGAGCCGCGCGTCGTGCCGGTCAGTGTCCCTATCTGTTATCTGTATCTATTTAAAAAGTATAATTAATTCATATTTTTTAATTATTTGAGTTTTATTATAACGATGAAAACTGGTATATATTTCTTATTGATATGAATTTATATGTCCCATTCCTATTTCTTCAAAGATTAATCCTTCATTAAAGGTTATCCGTTAGAAATTGTTTATATTGTTGTTTTAGATTTTTTAAATCTGTACTTAATACTCTTCTTTATGTATAATAAAGTATTTCTAAATATAATGTGTCAAATGATGTACATATATGAACATTTATGAAATAGCTCAGTTTTCGTTACAAAGCTTCAAAACTAGCAGTAGTGTGTGTATGTGCAGGTGCAAGTGCGGCGGCCGGAGAAGGTGAAGACGGTGCAGCGCGTGCGCAAGACGGTGCTGGTGAAGCAGGTGGTGCAGACGCGGCGCGCGCCCGCGCCGCGCCGGACGCGCGCGCCGCCCGCGCCCGCGCGCCACCCGCCCGTGCGCGACCGCCTCGACCAGATACAGGCGGAGTACGGTGGGTCGCTAGTGCTACCACTTACTAGCTTTCTACTTTGTTGGTGGACTCTCTTTCTTTTTGATTATATTGTGAATTTAACTTTTTTAGTCTGTTGACATTTTTTTGTATATTGATATTCATTAGTCTACCTTTTAGTGTGGGTTTTTTTTATTTATTTATTTATTTTTATTTTGTAGATAAATACAGTCTTATTAAGAATGTCGTTGTCGTTTTTTAATCTATTCAAATTTATTTAAAAAAAAATCGTTAATTTTTTTTATACAAATATTGTCATTAATCTTGTAATGACAGTAATATATTAAATGTTATTTTTGTAATATTTTGAATTTTAACGAGAACCGAACCGTCCTCAGCCGCCCTCCTCAAGTTGTCGGAGCAGCGCCGCCTGCAGCTGGAGGACGCTATCAAACTGTTCAGCTTCTTCGCGGAGTGCGACGACTTCGACAAGTGGATCCGCGACAAGGAGAAGATGCTGCGCTCCGACGACGCCGACGACAGCGTCGACAACGCCAAGAGGAAGTACGAGGTGTGTGTGGGAATGTTTATATGGTTCTAAAACTTAAAGAGACTTATTTTATATTTAAATGCTATGAAAATGTCTTAAATTACAAGATTTTTTTCCCCAAATAGAAAGTTTTTTTTATTATTTTGTGCCCGAGTTTCAACCACTTCATATATTTTTAGACTGTATACTTCAGTTAATTAAATATTCACCCTTTCATTCTGCATTCACCTGTTTTTAACGTCTCACTGCTGAAAAGGCCAATGATTATCAGGCCAATTTTGGGCGGATTAATACGCTTCTTATGTCTTTCGGAAACTACTTAAATCGTTTCAAACAAAGGATAAACAATTTTGATGACCGTTTACAGAAATTCGTGACGGACCTGTCAGCGGCGTCTAAGCGGCTGGAGAGCATCGAGGCGGCGGCGGAGGAGCTGGCGGCGGCGGGGCACGGCCAGGCCGCGCGCGCCGCCGCACGCCGCCAGCAGCTGCGCCAGCAATGGGAGCGCCTGCTGCGCCTCAAGCAGCAGAAGGAGAAGAGTCTCGAGGGCGCCTCCAGGTACGGACCTCTCTTACTAAATAACGGTGTTTTCATTCTGGGAACTATGATAAGAAAGAATTTTGTGAAAGGTTTAATTGAGTAGTTGATACTTATAATGAAAACACAATTTCTTTAAAACAATCTGGAAACTTGAAAATTGTAAAATTAGATTTGAGTTTCTTAAATATTTAGTCAATTGGTTTGACGACTAAGTAACTTCACAAGTTGGCTTTTGCCAGACAAAATGTAGGTGGAAATCGCGTTTAGGCAACGTTTTTATAAATAATACCAATTGATTAGTGGTGCTAAGCACCAAATTATTTTCACATATTTAAAAAAATTGTTAGGATTATGGGTTCAGTTTCTAAATATATTATATTAAAACAAATATATGTTGACTACTGTGTATCGTAATCCGTGCGTGTCGGGTGCGCAGCGTGGAGCTGTTCCAGCGCACGTGCGACGAGGCGCTGGCGTGGATGGCGGAGAAGGGGCAGCAGCTGGCGGCGGGCGGCGGCGGCGGCGGCGACCTGCGCACCGTGCGCGCGCTGCAGCGCCGCCACGCGCAGCTGGAGCGGGAGCTGCAGCCGCTGCGCGACAAGGTCGACACCGTCACGCTGCTGGCCGACTCGTGAGTCCACGCCCCCTCCCCTCCCACTCCCCTCCGTGCCCCCCCGGCGCTGGCGGGACCATGGTCTGGCTCTGGATCTAGCCAGAATGCACAGCTGAAAGAGTTGCTGGCTAACTTTTGAGTTGCTCCTATGTTGCTGATTGATCTACTATATTGGCGCTTGAAAGCGCTCTGGTATAAAGCAGTCCAGATGGTTGGCAGTAGTAGGAGTTAGCTTTAGCTGAGTATACATATTTCTGACTAACTCATGAGCTGCTTCTCTGGTACCAGGATATATCATTTCAACTATTGCTTTTTTACATGCTTATTTTTGAAATTAGACATGTTTTTTTTTTTGCAAAATTATATGCTTAGGAGATGTTGCCTGCGACAATTTGGTATCCAAATTAATTTTGGTTATATTTACAAAAATTTTTCATATCTTTTTCCTTTATAATCTGTATCTAACAAAAAAATATTCACACCACATTATCCTTTACATGCAGCATCATAAAATGGTTAGATTTGAACGGGTATGTTAATATTTTGTATCAAAATTGGAATAATTTGCCGAAAATCTCCATATTTAACATATTGGCTTAAAATGAGAGTTTAAAAACTTTTCCCGAAAGTCTCTGAATAAGTTATGAATAGATTCAAAATGCTAATTTTACCGAACAATCTCTTCCTCTTCTCCACTCTACATGACGTTGGCGATGTAATCTGTGCTTTACGAGCACGCTTTGAAGCCATTAACAAGATAATCGAATTGAATGTGAGTTTTCCCATCTAGTGTCAAGTCCCAATACCCAACGGAGCGGGCCAATGTGGAGAAGCGCCAGAAGCAGCTGGAGAGTGCGTGGGAGCGCTGCGAGGCGCAGGCGGCGGAGCGCCGCGCGCGCCTGGAGAGCGCCGTCGGCCACCAGGTGTTCGCCAACGGCGCCAAGCAGCTGCATGACTGGATACAGGTGATTCTTATATTTATTCGAATATTCTACATCTCAAATAAAACTATTTTTTCGGTATTTGTCCTAAAGGAGTCTCACTCGTGACCATGATTGCTGTAAAGCATTCGAAACGTCGGGAACCAAAAATCAAAATAATCCGAAAAGATAGTTTTACTTAAAAGTTATTATTTATTTATCTTCTACAATTTCATGTCTTTTATAATAAAAATTTGCTTACTTTCCAATGAAAAATATTTAATGAAATAAGTTTAGGAGTTATGAGATGCATTAAAAATATATTTTTCAAAGAAATTTCTACTTTCTTTAAAAATCTATTGTAGTGAGCTATATCTACGTGACTAATAGTTAGACGACGCACTTGATATCTCAAAATTCACGAGAAGAGTTTATGTTACGTCACTCAAGGATCCATAAAAAACCTCTCTGGACAAACCTGTTGATTCTATTTTCTGTTCGTAGGAACTGATAAATGAGGTCAAGAGCTGAATAAATACATTTTGATTAGATTTTTTTGGCACTAGATGTTTCTTCGAAAAAATACTATATTATATACAAATGTGTGTCTGTCTGTCAACAGAAAGTCCGCGAGCAGGTGTCGCAGGAGGTGTGCGCGAAGGACGTGGCCACCGCCGAGGCGCTGCTCAAGCAGCACCAGGAGCTGGAGGACGATATCAAGGCACATGACGACGAGTGAGTGCCTGCCTCAAATTGCTTCAAATTCAATATACGTTTTTAGGGGATTTACCTAACTAACTTAAAGTACAATAGTTGCGGTTAATAAAAGCTTGATATTCTTTTTAAACGAAAAAATATTTTTCAGACATTAAAAGATTAATATTCAAGGGAGAATAATATCAAAGAAAATTTCACAAAGCAATTACTTTTAAAGTGATTTTGACTGTTTTTACTTCGATTTAAAGAACTGTATTTCTGTCCTGAACCAGTTTTGTTTGAGAACTTTGAGTTCGTAGAAAAATCCTACAGAAAAAAAATACATAAAAAATATAACGTGTTATGAATATTAAAATAAAAACAAATCGGCTTAGCCGTTCTCAAAAATTACGTTTACCAACAAACAGAATTTTAGTTTTATTTATACATCTAGTATATAGATTTTCACTAAGAACACCGCCCACTCCTCAGGTTCAAGGAAGTGATAGGTCTGGGCAAGCAGCTGGTGGGCAGCAACCCCGCGCTCACCGACGTGGCCACCACGACTGACGCGCTGGCGGCTGAGCAGGCGGCGCTGCTCCAAGGTCAGTACTACCACAGTCTACGTATCCATACAGTCTTCTCATGAATTATAGATAAATCAATCGTGCGGGACGACGCTAGCTACTCCCGACTATCATACTTTTGTATGAAAGTCGGGAGACGGTTTTAGGGTTGCCAGTGTAACTGTGACTTAACATTATTCAACATGAAAATTGATATATATTTTTTTATAATCTGTGCGTTTTATTAAAGATCTTAAGAATTTCCTTTAAATCGTAGGTGATTCTACTGTATGTTTTTTATACTGTGGTAATTGTGTATATGTTGTGGGCATATCGTAGAATTGATGACTTCATGACATGTTCCACTATTTCATGAGCTAATATAATATTGTCAGATTGCGTAATATTATACTAGCTCATGACCACTTCTTCGGGATTAAATCATTTCCTTAGCCAATTATTATACTTAGAAATAACTCGAAAATAATATTTTGCAGAATGGCGCGACAAAGAGCAGTACCTGCGCCAGGTGCTGCAGCTGCAGAGTTTCAACCGCGAGGCCGACCACATCGACGCGTCCAGCGGCGCGCACGAGGCCTTCCTCGACTACAATCACTGCGGGGTGAGACTAGCTTTAAAAACTTTCAATATTAAAAAACAATCAGTTAGAACCATCGTGAGATGTCTTACAGATGTGAAACATCGTAACTATTTTGTATATAAAATACGCATAACAGGAATGGCCTATTAATGGTATGTTCAAAAGCAAAATTTCTGGTCTTTTTAAAAAAATAATTATTCCTTATTTAAATTATGAGCGTGTGGCGACGTGGCGTTTTAGATGTTTAACATCAAAAGTAAATTGATCTCATCACTAAGTTAGCGATCCTTTCCATGCAATTTAAGAGTAAAGGAGAAATTAAAAAAAATGGATTTAATGAACACATAACGGGGTGTACAATCATCATCATGTATAATTTTATTTAATTAATTGTTTGATGAGGATATATGGATGAATTATTTGTTTTTTGCACCGCTCAAATTTATTTTGTTTATTTATTTTTTTAAATCAATAAAATATTGCCAAGTTTATTTATTATGTAAACATGCTTATACCATATGGTTGTTTTTTTTTGTTTATAATGTATGATGTGACAATGGGTATAGAACATAACAATGTGTATGTATTGTCCGCGCAGTCGTCTGTGGACGAGGCGGAGGCGCTGCTGAAGCGGCACGAGGAGCTGGAGGCGCGGCTGCAGGCGCAGGACGAGCGCCTCGCCGCCTTCGCGCAGCGCGCCGACGCGCTCGCCGCGCTCGACCCGCCGCACTACGCCAAGGAACAGTACGTACACGCGCTCATACGCACACACATGCATATATACACACTTTTTCAATATATAGTTTTTTTAAACGTCCCTATTCTCTCCCACGACAATGCTTGCTGTGATACATTCAAAACGTTGAGGATCAAAAATCAAAATAAAACCAACATAGCATTCGTAGTAGAGATACAATACGAGTATGAAACGAAAAAAAAAATTACGATACAATTTGTCATGACTGCAATTGAGCTAATAATACTTATTCTATTTATTATCTGTACATACTGTATGTGTGTCCGTGTGCCGCAGCATCGTGTCGCGGCGCGCGGCGGTGCTGGCGCGGCGCGACGGCGTGCGCCAGCTGGCGGCCGAGCGGCGCCGCGCGCTGCTCGCCAGCCTGGCACATCAGCAGGTATGACACTATTCCACTTTATAATTCATTATTATTAAAAATACTAGCGGACCGACAGACGTTGTGATACCCGAATATGGTGTTCGTCATAGTCTTCATATAAAATCCTAGAAGCCGACTACAGCGCCACCTAACGGCTCCAGTTGTGAATCTAAACCATCCAAACATACAAAAAGTATCATCAAAATCGGTCCAGCTATTTAGACAGAGTTCAGTGACATACAGACGTATATAAGAATTATGTATTATATGTATAAAGATATACTGAACTTGAAATCAATTTCATAGAAACTATTCAAAGAGACTAGCGTTTTCCCGCGACTCGGCCCGCCTTATTAATTACTAAGTATATGTTATTCCAATATATAAGTTATATTTTTGTAAAGGTTCATCAAAATCTGTTCAATAGTTCTTACATGATAGACTATATAAAAAGTAAAAACATACATACACATTTCCTAACTAATATCTCCTCAAAAAGCGGCGTCGACATGTGACGTTTAGTCAAACCAAAGAATAAAACCCAAAAAACATAAGTCCTGATTGTGTTAAAACAAATTCGAACTTACGAGTATGAACATAATGTGCATTATGCCACGTGTTAATATTTGCCTTCCGAAAATAATCATCTTCTGGAATCAGGCAGAATAAAAACTACATTAGAGAAGAGTGGATGATATATTTATTTTATTTTCTAAGAAATATTGCAATTTGAATAATATTTGTATTGACAATTGTAATTTTAATAATTACTAGCGACTCACCCTCGCTTCGCTCGGGTTTGTCCCTAGCTTGATTACCCATACAAAATTTCATCCCCATTTTGAACCCCCTAAAGGATGATATCCGGGATAAAAAGTATCCTATATCCTTTTCAGGGTCTCAAACTATCTTCTTACCAAATTTCATCTAGATCGGTTCAGTAGTTCCAGAGATTACCCCCTACAACGTCACAAACTCACAATCTCACAAACTTTACCTCTATAATATTAGTATAGATAATGACAATTTTTATGTTTATTCAGTTCGTAGCGTCGTCTGAGGAGCTGCAGGCGTGGATAGAAGACAAGACGAGGACTGCTCAAGATAAGAGCTACAGGTTACTAAAAAAAATTTTTGTCATCTCTATACGTTTTTTTGAAGTTATACTCCTTATGGCACGTTTGGAAAAAAATTAAGAGTAAAATTTTTACGATGCGCGCGCACACCGACAGCCGAAAAGCGACATGATGAAGTTAGCCGCATTCCTTTTACAATCAGAGAGTTGTGACATACGGGATGAAATCTTTAGCTATTTTTGTTCTGTTACGCCAAAGAAGTATAACTTCTTACGTGCGTACATAAGTTTACACATGCGTTTTTTTAATATAAATTGCTTAACATTACATTTTGTTAAATTAGATTGTGATTTTGTTACTACGTATATATTGTCTTCTGTGTCCTATCCGAGGATCGAACCTATTGTCTAATTTTGCTAATTAATAAATTTATTCATATTTTCCTACTTTTTCTAGGGATTTGACAAATTTGGAGCGCAAACTGCAAAAGCACGAAGCGTTCGAGCGAGAGTTGCAGGCGAATGAGAAACAGCTCAGAAATGTCGAGAGTGTATGTATATGTAGAGGTTTTTAATTATTTTTAAATATTATAAATTAAGGTTGTCTGTGTGTATCCCTTTTTGGGAAGTTGGGATGATTTTTACTATACTTACTCTATGTCTAAAACTATATATCAAGGAAAATTTTAATAGTTTTATTTAGAGACAAAATATAAAAATCACGCTTCTTTCTTATTATTACATGTATATCAATATGACGCCCATAAATGATCAATCAATCAATCAATCTATACCACCCCAAAAGTGGTAACGATTTTCAAATCTTTGGATGTCTAAAACATTAACTAATATACATACTAATATGACGACACGTTTGGCTCAGTTTGTAGTGATTCTACTCGCTGTGCGGTCGCGAGTTCGAGTCCCGCTGGGAGCATTCATTTGTGTGATGAGCACGAATGTTTGTACTCCAGTCATGGGTGTTTATATTTATAATATGTATGTATTTAAAGTTATATATATGTGTAGTGTATCAACTATCTGGTATCCATAACGCAAGCCTCGTAGCTTACCATGGAACTGGATGGTGCCGTGTGTTAATGTACCAACATATAATATTATTATTAACCGGCCCCCAGATCGGGCAGTCGCTGCAGAAGTCGGACCCGGGGCGCGCGCAGGAGGTGTCGGCGCGGCTGCGGGCGCTGGGCGGCGCGTGGGGAGCGCTGGTGGCGGCCTCGCGCGACAAGGGCGGCAAGCTGCGCCAGGCCGACCGCCAGCGCACGCTGCGAAGGTAACGCCACCTGTTACTCTATCCTACATTAACGGTACTACAGTCATACTTACATGAAACTACAGTACCTCAGACCGAGACAAAATTTCATAAAAAAGCAGCCTTATATACTCCTTCGTATAACGAAACCATAGAGCGATTCAGTATAATAAAAATATGTACAACGCCATCTATCGAGTGGAAGCGTAAACTCTTTTTAATAATATTGATTTAAGCGTTATGAACAAACACATTTTGAACACTCAATATGTAATTGATTTAATCTATACTTAATATTAACAATAATGAAAGAATTTGAATATGTTTGTTTATACCGAATAGACTACGAAACTACTGAACCGATTTAAATGAAATTTGATAAGAAGATAGTTTGAAACCCTAGGAAGGACATAAAATAGTAGATAGTTTTTATCACGGAAATCGACCTTTAAGGCGGTGAAAATGGTGATGAAAGTTTGTATAGGAAAGCAAATTAAAAGATATGTTTCAATCGATATTCTTTGTTACTTTACATATGACATTACTCTTTACAAATATCAAAAAAAAAGTACGCCTAATAAATTCCTTTAAAACTGTTTTAATTACATAAGGTTCTTGAACATTAAACTAAAATGATTTTTAGATTTCTAATTAATGCCTTCCCTGGCAGGTCTATCGAGGACGCGAAAGCGCGCCTGTCAGAACTGGAGCACGCGCTGGCCAGCGAGGAGCTAGGCGCTGACCTGCGCTCCGTCAAGCGGCTGCTCGCGCAGCATCAGGTAACCCTATTAGCAACCAGCAGCAACTAGCCTGGTGGTGGTTGTAAGAGATATAGAGGGAGATGGGAGGAGGTGGGGGGTGATGTTAGCGATGACATCGTCAAGGCATTTAAGCATTGAAGTAGTTAAAATTGTATCTGTTTGCGTAAAGCAATAAATAAAAATAATTAATTTCTAATTTTACTTCAAAGCGTGTTAGCAAAATAATTTTGCTATTATTAATTTGACTTGACCGTTATTCGAAGCTTACGTATTGAGATAGGCATTACCGTTTCCGCCGTTTATATATCTATCCTTGTCTATCCGTCTACTGTCTCGCTCTCTATCGCACCACCTGGCAGCAGAGTGGGGATCGGTGTGAGCGATTCCCACTCCTAAAATTATTTCTACATTGGCGTCTTGTTTTCCGCCGAGTGCAGTGGTGCTGGCTTGGGCTCGCACCGACTATACAAGTAACTCATAGCATTATAGGAAGACGTTTCTATGTAAGTTTTTGAGGTAATCGCCAACAAAAACTTTAAAAGGTAACGATTCACACCATGTAAGTACATTTACCTTATTTATTATCATCATTTTTCTAGACATTTGTTTAGCACAAAATAAAACGAGTAACAAATACTTAATAGTATTTGAGAATTAGAAATTTAATGCATGTTATGTTAAATAACTGTTAAAATGTTTAAAAATGTTTTTACATTGACTGCAATATCATCACCTCCCTACCTATTTCATGCCATGATAATTTAAATTAATATAAATTAACACCATGGTTAAATATATTGGCACTACGTAATTCAATTTAGTTTATAAATCTTGTTTTACTATTGACTACATAGATTATACAATGGTATAATTCCTACATTTTAATCAGTTACCTTGCAGTGCTTTGCTTACTAACTGTTTACTTTTAGAATATAGGGGTTGCATTGTTAGGTGAAGCCAAAATTTGGCCTATTTAAGGAACATAAACGGTGAAGCGCAGGACATATTAATATAAAGGTAACTTTTACATAAAATATGCAGTGTTGCAAAAGAGAGGAAGCAACACGAAAAGGGCATATGGAGACATCCGATGATGCCAGTAACTCGCATTTTAGAGCATGTTCCGACAGAAATATAACGAAACAATAGCTGTACAGTTCGCGTGAGTATGCAATAATTATACATTGTTCAAATGGCGTAAGCAATTTGAGGGTATAAACAAGTACATTTTTAAAGTTAGTCTTGAAATTAAATACCTATTTAAATGTCATTTTCATATAACTATGTAAGTTATATACCTACATATTCTTGTGGTTCATGGATAATTGACATCGACATAGTGTAATGGAATATCTATTGGAATTGAGGAATCATTTCAGCACTGTAAACAAATAAAGTTATTACAGTTGTAATATATATGTAAGTACGTGATATGAAGCGGAAGCTTTCGGAAAAAGGAAGAGCCTGCTGGTGTAGTTGACAATTTCATATAATATTTTATTTTCATATTCATTTTCAGCAAACAATACGATAGTTTATAAGCTTTATTTCAGTTCAGAGCAAAAATGCAGTTAAGAAGTCAACACGAGTATCAACATGAGACAACATAAGGACATCAATTATTTTTCATAACACTGCCATGGTACATGTGTATATTGTTATTAGACTAAATACAAATCTTAATTGCCTTGAAGAGGTCCTATGAGCTGTATTTTATAAATAAAACGTCTCCCCGCAGGAGTACGTAAATTGTTAACCCTCGCAGGGTTATTAGTTATGTGGGTACCTAAGGAGTATCAAAGGTGACCGTTATACATTTACGCATACTACCTACATGCAAATACATACAGGTGGTTATGTGAGACTCATCGGCAAAGCCTGTATTACCCACTAAAATCCAACCGAACCTACTCGGTCTTAAAGGGGCGTCGCAGGATTGCGGGACGTTAATGATCCCTCCACCACGATAAGGTAAGCACATAAGCACATTGGAGGAGGATCTATGGAGACCCTAACGCTGAGATTTTCACCTAGCAGTGATATTAATATCATGGTCACAAATGTTGAATGTAAGCCCCGTTTAGTTGAGAATACAAATCCTCGCAGGATTGACAATTTACTTGTTCCACAAAACAATCTCTACAAGATTGTTGATTCTTATTCGAAGGTGAGTCACATATTAATTTTCTTCAAGAGAATAATGGCAGTGAGCTTAACATGAATATAAATCCTCGCGGGATTGACAATATACTTGTTCCACAAAACAATCTCTGCAGATTTTTGATTTTTGTCCAAATGTGAGTCACATATTAATTTTCTTCAAGAGAAAATGGCAGTGAGCTTAATATGAATATAAATCCTCGCGGGATTGACAATATACTTGTTCCACAAAACAATCTCTACAGATTGTTGATTCTTGTCCAAATGTGAGTCACATATTAATTTTCATCAGGAGAAAATAGCAGTGAGCTTAATGTGCAGTTTTGATCTCAATTGGAGTTTGATATGTATGGCATAAAATTCAAGCTATGCGTTGAATGGTCACTTACATGATATAGTTTGGTTAAATTCACTGAATTAGGACAATCGTTATATTACTGAGCCTATAATTGTATGGGAAGGCATCGTCTCAATAAGATTGGTTCACTTTTATGAAGATACAAGTCGGATTCAAAAGATATAAGTTTTGGGTATGTATGTAATATATAAACTCCAAACCTGTGAATAAGTTGGCTTTTGAGCATTATAAGAAATATTATACATATTATTATTATTTTTTTGAACATATGGATATCGTATATCCATTTATCAAATTTCTAACCCGCACTGGGCAAGGGTAGTGGCCAATGGCCTGATCCCCCTCTTATGAAGGGAGGCCTGTGCCCAGCAGTGAGTCGTGAAGACTTGCTGAACACGTTAAAAAGTATAATATTCTATTCCAGTGGTCGAACAGCCGAATCCAATTGGTTTTGGCCAAGGCAAATTATTAGAAGAAACAACAAGTGTACCTTTACGAAATGCATACGTTACGGGCCGTTCTGAATTACATTGATTAAATGTAACGTATTGTATTTCATATTAAACTGATACTCCCACTCGGGGCATCAGGGGCAATTGCTATTTTAGGCGTTCCTGCTGTGCTTGTAACGACAGGTCGTCTTTGTTGCAAATTAAGCTTTAAAGAGCCTAAGCAATCATTCAAACATTACATGTTGGTAAGCTACGGCGTTGAGAATTTTCAATAATAATAAGGTTATTGAAAGTTCTAAGAACGATAAGACTCGACGTTAAGCATGGAATATAACTTAAAATATAACATTGGCAAATACTACTACTAATATATTAAGAAAATGACATTTTCTCAAGGAAGGCTTGAAATGTAGCACATTATAGTGAAAATTTATCCTTAATTTTGGATCACATATATAAACTACAACGGAAATGACGTATTATGATCATCGCTAAAATGTTTTTGACATATTATTATGAAACCCCAGTCTGACAGCTAGGGTAGATCTGAAAAATATGAATTATAGGCACAAAGTGAGGAGGTACGTAATACATTATAAAAATTATCCTTAATTTTGCGTGACATTGGCAAGTAATCTTTGCTCAAGTGACACGTTTTTGAAGCCACTAACAAGATAATTTAATGTCCATTGCTTGGTAATGGATTTTACCAAATGACCGATTTATACTATATAAAAGCTATGGTGTATATTTGATGAGTAATGGTTTTATAAGTGATATTGTTTTAAAATTTATATTATAGTACTCGTGCCTAACAAGTGTTCTCAATTTATGGTCATATGTGGATATATCCTGTGATGTGCATCCGTGTACATCATACGTAGCTTCTTCTACGTAAATCATAAATTTATCGTCGAGGTTAAACGTACACATATGCGTATACGTGTCATTGTTAAAAAATCATAAATTTTACACCAATGTGTAAGCGAACATTTTATTTCCGTTATGGTATTTTTGGCACACTTATGGAAAGGATTTACGTTAGGCGTTGTAATTATTCTAAATTAAATATTTATCTTTTCGGATTGTTAAATATTCGTGTAAATCTAAGAAATTATTATTCTAAAATTAAATAATATTATTAGAATTTTTAATTTGAATGCGAGTCACTTTGACGAAACAATGACTCGTTTAGCTGAGCTTTCTTTAAAGGAAACTAGATCTGTCTTGTTATTTTTTACAGCCTAGTATTATTACTAGCCTATTATTATTATTTACCTACAACATACGTTAGTATCGTGCGAAGTCGAGGTTTCCCTACCATCCTCTATCTATAAATATAGGCACTTCCAAAGCCAATATCAAGTCTTAAGCGTTGTTACATTTGATTCATTTATTTTTTATATACGTAAAGAATTGGCTTTATACAAACATCTAAAGGGACAAAAGTGCAAGATGAGGGTTTGAAGTTTGAACTCGCATCACTAAGTGAAAGTAAGAATAAACTTGGTCATGTTAAGTGAACACACTTTAAACCATAACATCTCGGGGGCAGATGGTTTCTGAAACATTGGCGACCGAGGTCGTAATCGGCCAGGGAGATGTCTCCCATGTTGTATTATGAGATGTCTACCTTGTTGAGTTATGTGTTATCTACAATATAATTTATTTTTTATTTGTAAAAGGACTTTGGAAAAGCACTGCATCAAGTGTTTATTTTGGTCTTGGTAAAAATCTCATCTCAGTGTTTCAGTTACTTACCTTATTCGAAGCTTAACTTTGAATAACTGCCTGGTGTATCTCGACTCAATGAAGAAATAATTTTAGGAGTGGGAATCGCTCACACCGATCCCCACTCTGCTGCCAGGTGGTGCGATAGAGAGCGAGACAGTAGACGGATAGACAAGGATAGATATATAAACGGCGGAAACGGTAATGCCTATCTCAATACGTAAGCTTCGAATAAGGTAAGTAAATTAATATGCGTTTTATTGGTAGGTAAAACGCTGCTATTTGTTATCATCCAGAATGAAGGAGAAAGAGTGGCATTGACAAAAGATTTGTAGTTTAAAAAACATAATTATATTATTTTTTATGTAAAACAAAGTCATTTTTAATTTGTATTGCTGACATTACTGTAAACATTTTCATAGTAATCAGCTTCGTCAAAAACAAAAAAATACGGGGAGATAATTTTAAAACATAATATTTAAAATGTGAAATAATTATGTAAATAAGATAATTATAACGTGGAACAACTCTGCAGGCCCTGGAGCAGGAGCTGGCGCAGTGCACGTCGCGCGCGGAGGCGCTGGCGGCGCAGGGCGGCGACCTGGTGTCGGGCGGACACTTCGACGCCGCCGCCATCGAGCGCGACTGCGCGCTGCTGCTGCAGCAGGCGCATGCGCTGGGCCCCCGCGCCCAGCGCCGCCGGCAGGCCCTCGAGGACAGCTTGCAGTCAGTGTCGTTTCCAGATGTACCAACTGTTAGATGCAAAAAGAATTCTTCGAATCGGACTGATAGTTTCGGAGAAAAACGCTTCCCAACAAACAAAGAAATAATCTCTTAAATTTTTAATATTTTCTATTGTCTATCATTCTTGACGAATAACATTTTAAGTCTAAAAAGAATTTCATCAGTCGGACTTACAGTTTTGCAGATAATGCAAACAAACAAACTTATGTGTTTAAATTCATGCGTTTGATTAATTTCTTGTAATTTAAATATTGATTTTGGTTTCACCGTCGTGAAAGACCTATTATCTACTATAAATGTAAGGAAAGTATATCTATACATAGTATAAAACAAAGTTGCTGTGTATGTCTGTCTGTTTCTCCGCTTATTTTTCCTAAACTACACAACGAATTTTTATACGGTTTTGTCTAAAAGAAAGTGCGATGAACGAGGAACATTTATGTATATAATTTGTAAATATTTTGTACAAAATGACTGACCATAGGTGGTGTTTTGTCAAAAAAAAGCTATCGTACGATCGCATGGCTGACGCTTGCTAAATCTTTAGATATACATCAAAATAATCTACAAGAAAATTATAGGTTATAAAAAGGCCTACAGAAAAGTCCGCGATAGCATATGTCTGTCTTTTAGAGTACGCACACGATAATTATTTTTATTTTTATAAAACATACCTTGGGACGCACCCGTCCTGTGTATGTCTAGTGATGTTACATAAAAGAAACGACTTTGTTTTTTTCACTATATTGAAAAAACATGAAAAAATAAACTTAGTAAGTTGTGTAAATTTTTTTTCTCACTCTGGTTTTTTTTTTAAATTGTAGAATAATTTTTTTGAGATATGTTTTCCAATTTTTTTTACAAATCAAATAAAGTATCATGAATCAATTAAATAAAAAGGTATTCTTACTTCTTCAAATTTAAAAAGTTCTTAATTAATTCAAACAAAAAAGTATGGTAGGTTTAAAAATAAACAGAAAACTTTAATATGAATTTTTAAATATTAATCTTTTAAGGAAACTATTTTAATGATTTTGAATTATTCTGTACTCTTGAAAAAGAAAACATGTTTCAGAAAAAGAATCATTTTTCATATTTTTTTTCATGGTAGAAAAAAAAGACAATTTTTTTGCAACACTATGTATATGTGTGCAGACTGCACAAGTTCGCGGCGGAGGTGAGCAACGAGCTGGAGTGGGTGCGCGAGCGCGGCGGGGGCGCGGCGGCGGCGCCGGCGGACCTGCTGGCGGCGCAGGCGGCGCACAAGCGGCACGCCAAGCTGCGCGCCGAGCTGGCGGCGCGCGCGCCGCTCGTGCAGCGCGTGCTGAGCCGCGCCCGCGACCTGCCCGCCCACCACCCGCAGGCGGACAAGGTCAGGCCACACTCTAGTGCAGCGGCTCCCAAGGCACAGGGTTCCGAGCTCCGTACGAGAGTTAGATAAAACGTTGTGAGACATGAAGCCTAATTAAAAAAAAAAACATTTATCACATTAAATAGTTTATATTGTTGGTATTATAAGTATTAATATTTTTCATTTATGATTTGTTCTTTCAAATCAAACAAGAAAGTGTTCTAACTACAACACAATTATTATCGAAATGGGGATCCGTTAAAGAAATCTCAAATAATAATAATTAAAATAATCAATTAAGGTTCCGTGACCAAAAAAAATTTGGAACCGCTGCTTTAGTGTATAATTACGTGTTGCACACCAGATCGAGAGGTCCTAGGTTCGAGACCGAGTCGAGTCTAAATTAAATATTTTTGTTACTACTACTTAGTAGCAGGTTAGAGTAGGAAAGCTGGTAGGGTCATTTTGTGACTGCGCCTTAAACTCTCCCTTGCGCTGGTTAGTCTAGATTCTTTAAATATTTCTTTTTCTACCCAAAAAAATACAAGAAATGATTTTCATCTCTAAAGAAATAAATAAAAAAAATTAAATAAATTGCTTATATTTTTAGCGTTACTTTCATTTGTAACAAAATAAACACATATAATTTGAAAAAGTCCAAAACTCATTTCAATCCTCTACCACAGATAAAACAACTGTGCAAACAGCTAGAAGAAGAATACTCGTCCGTGTCGCAAGCGGCGGAGGAGAGAGCCGCCCGGCTGGAGGCCGCCCTGAAGGCGCAGCAGTTCCTGCACGAGGCGCTGGAGGTGGAGTCCTGGCTGGCGGACAAGGACGCGGCGCTGGCGTCGGCCGACGTGGGCAACGACCGCCACCGCGCCACGCAGCTGCTCACCAGGCACAAGGTGAGCTCCAGCTGTTCCAGGTGTTGGGAGCTTTCCAGGTGGTTTACGTGTGGATTGGTTTTAGCTTTGATATAAAAGAAGATAATTTTATTATAATTTTAACTTTTTCAAGCAAATAGTTTGCTGTATAAAGTGATATTTACTTACTCTTTACCAATTCATCTAAATTCCTGTTCTAATGTATTTTTCATTTTGAAGCTTTAGTATACAAAAGTAAGATTTTCTGTACATTGTTAAGCAATTGACACTTTATGTTAGCCTTGAAAACACGTTTGTTTTTCACATTGCTATATAATTATAATTTTTACTTGTTTTAAAATAAATAAATAAGCAACGTCACAGCTTGCTACAAACAACACTGTATGAGGGAATCGTATTTTGACAGCTTATAAAAAGCATGTCAATTGAATGGTGGGGTCGGCTACCTTTTTTGAATTCGGGGAAATGGCTCTACGCCTACCACCTATATTATATAATCCACACGGTAGACCGCCCACCGAGGCGGACCACTTCGGGCGCTAATGCATTTTGAACTGGTGGGGTGTCAAGTACCTAACCTTGTCACTGAACGCAGGCAGTGGAGCTGGAGCTGGACACGTACGCGGCCATCATCAACGAGATGGGGCACGCGGCGGCGGGGCTGGCGGCGGGCGGCGCGGAGGGCGGCGACGCGCTGCTGGCGCGCCACGCGCAGCTGGCCGGCGCGCTGGCGCGTCTGCAGCGCCGCGCCGCGCTGCGCCAGGCCGCGCTCGTCGAGAGCGTCTGCAGGTACCGCGCTCTCTACTTGCTTACAGACGTGTTTGTGTGTGTGTGCGTGTGTTAGGATGCACCGGAGCAAAGTGACGGTAAGGCGTTAGTATTTTTTGATAATGACTACCTGATCCGACTGAACTGATTATATGAAAAAAATATATATTTCAAAGCAAAAGTCGTATTTTAGTATGTTTTCCCTATATACATATACATATGTAGATATTAAATACAATGTATTCCCAGACACGAATACCTCGCCGAGAGCGCGGAGCTGGAGAGCTGGATACAGGAGCAGTACGCGGCCGCCTCCAGCGAGGACTACGGACAGGACTACGAACATTTACTGGTCAGTGTGCAAAGTTACCGTTTAGTTTTACTATTTTCAATATTTGTTGATTTATTTAATGTATTATTTCATTCGCATGTATCAGAAAAAATGAACAAAAACTTTTTTTTATTTTTTATCTATAATATCATAATCATAATTTAAATAAACCTTACATACTACATAAATGTATTATTTCATATCGAATTTGTTTTTGAATAAAAAATGTAACGAAAAAATATAATTAAAATTATAACCTATCCATCAGATCTTAAGATCCAAATTCGACGAGCTCCGCCACCGCGTGGAGAGCGGCGCGGAGAGGTTCAACCAGTGCGAGGAGCTCGCCAAGAAGCTGCTGGCCTCCGAGAGCCCCTACATCGCCGACATCGAGAAGAGGCAGGAGGCGCTCGGGTGAGAGATTCTTCTGTTATAATCTGAATTAATACACTATGTTTGTGTGTGAAACTAAATTAATAAATAAAGGGATAGAACTCATGTGGTGTGATAACACTCCCGATATTTTTATTTTTTCTAAACGGTGCACGTTTAGACAAAATAAAGTTGATTTCTTTATTAGGCGAAGTGTCATTTCTTCATATATATCAATTACAATGCACTTCACTACTTAGAAAAAAATGTAATTAAAATTATGGCAAGTGGTTTGAATAGAAAAATGTTTGAATACTATTACAATAAAAATACATATTTAAATTCGTGTCAAATTAAAAACCCCTAGTAATATGCTAACAACATATTTACTATAATCATTACACTCGTCTACACGCAAACCGTCGTCTGCGCAGGGAGTCGTGGCAGCGGCTGGTGGAGCAGATCCAGTCACGCAACGCGCGCCTGCACGCGGCGGGTGAGATCCACCGCTTCCACCGCGACGCGGGCGAGCTGCTGGCGCGCGCCGCCGACCGCCGCGCGCTGCTGCAGGCGCCGCCGCCGCCGCGCGACCTGCGCGCCGCCGCCACGCTGCTGCGCGGACACGACGCCGCGGAGAACGACCTCGTCGCCATCGACGCGCAGATGCAGGTCACCACCTCTACTCTCATCCGGCTCGAAGGACCACTTCTTTTATTAATGTCCTTTTTTTTTAAATCAAACACTGCAACAAATTGCGTTTTTTATCCAGATCGAAGGAATGAGCTTTTTATTAATGTGTCTGGTTATAACTCAAAAATTGATTAACGGTTTTTTTATCTGACTCGAGGGACCAATTTTGTATTTTTTGTACTGTTTAGTTTCTCTACTTTGGTTTTTTTTTTATTTATTAAAAATCCAATTCAATATTTAACTATTTTTGCACTTCACTTCAGGTGCTGCAAGAGGAAGGCACGCGCCTGCAGCGCCTGTGCCCGGGCGGCAACTCGCAGCAAATTGCGCTGCGGCAGCGCGCGCTGGCGGAGGCCTGGGCCGCGCTGCGCGCCGCCGCCGACGAGCGCCGCCAGCTGCTGCACCAGCACCTCAAGCTGCACCAGTTCTACACTGAGGTCCGTCAAGCTGTCATGTGTAGAACGCTTTTTGTTAAATACTCGAATTGTGTTATGCAAAAGCTTACACTGATACTCACATAACACGTTGGTGACGACGTAAAAACGTTTTTAAATATCACTTTTAAATTATGAATATGTAATATGTGTGTATATTTGATTGTAATGACTTTTTGGCATACATGTTACTTAAATTTAACATGACCTTGTGTACCATTTCAAATTGTTACTGGTGTGTTAGTAATGAAACAAACACCACACACTCAGGCGCGCGACGTGACGTCGTGGTCGACGGCGCTGCGCGGCGAGATGGCGGGCGCGGCGCGCGCGCGGTCCGCGGCGGCGGCGCAGGCGCAGCGCGCGCACCACGACGCGCTGCGCGCCGAGCTGGACGCGCGCGACGGCAGCTTCCGTGCCGCGCTGGACGCGGGCGAGGCGCTGCTGCGTGCGCAGCACCCCGCCGCGCCCGACGTGCGCGCGCGCTGCGCCGCGTTGCTGGAAGAGCGCGCGCGCCTGCAGGCGGCGTGGGCGGCGCGCCAGGTGGCGCTGGACCAGCTCATCGACTGGCACTGCTTCGAGCGCGACGCCAAGCTGCTGCACGACCTCTGCGCCGCGCAGGAGGCGCAGCTCGGTCGGTGCACTACACACGCACGCGCACACATACACACACTTAAAAAGTACTACATAACCCAATTAGCGACAATAACTGTTTTTCTATATTAAGCATTGCATTTAAGGTTCAATTTACAGTATTGTATATTTATTTCAACTAGAACAATTACCTAAACACAATCGGTGACAGTTTTAAGAGAAATTTCGCATGGGATTGTGTATCTAGCACTTTTTTGATCGATGCAGCTATAAAGCAATATCAACCTGCTGTCAAATGTGATGTTCTTGAAACAGAATTGATCAAATTATATAAGCACTTTCGATTTGTCTATTTAATTCAAAATATGACAGTATTGTTTTTTTTCCTTTTTTAAATAAATATGATAAAAAATAAAATTGTAATATTGGCGTCTCTTTCTAGGCAGTGAAATCTCACCAACCAGCAGCGTGGAGGAAGTGGACAATCAGCTGAAAAAACACGAGGCGTTTGAGAAGTTACTCGCTACACAGGTACTGTTATAATCTGTACTTAAGAACTTTTCTAAATTATGTATCTGTGGACTATACAAAGTTATGATTTAAGCGAGAATCGAACGTATGTACTGTAAGGTTGCAATTTTTATATATTGAGCGTTTTAATAGAAAATAATATTTATTTGTAGTGACTAGTCACGATTGTTTCTAATACTGAAAATTATGATTATAAATTATGTAACTCACTGGCGATTATAAAAGTACTGAATATAAGAATAGAAGCAAGGAATATCTCGAAGTTTTATTAGGGATCCTACAGTTCACATAAACAAAAAAATCAACATAATTTACCTATATTTTTTTCTTTTTAGGATGAGAAACTGACAACTCTGAACAGCCATGGAGACAAGCTGCTGCAGCAGAACCACGTGGAGAGTCAGCGCATTGCTGACGAGCTCCTCAATATTAACGAGAGGAGGAAGAAGGTTGGTCTGACTTACCTATTGTTTCAAAGGTCGCAGGTTCAAAGCAATGAGCGTTTTGTGTACTCGCTAGTTTATTTTAGTTTAGTTAATTTATAATAAATGTAAAATTAACAATATTCTCGTAAAAAACAAAGTGGCAGAAATTGTTCCTGGTTATCCTTTTTCTAATAAATATTATTTTTCATTTCTCTTGTTGCTCTTAATTTTTCTTTCTTTAAATGTTCTCTATTCATGAATTCATCAAAATGGCGGTGGGTGGCTGCCACTACTTCAATGTTCAAAGCCATTAAAAAAAATTGTTTCTCTCAGTTGGTAAATATCTATACAGATAAATAACATTGAAGTGTAATGTCAACACAACAGCTTTTTACTATATACCGTAACTGTGCTTATAAGAAAACTTTTTTTTTTAATTTTTGTCTGTCTATCTGTCTGTCTGTTTGTTCGGGATAATCTCTGAAACGGCTGGACTGATTTTGACGGGACTTTCACTGGAAGGTGGCTGATGTTATAGGGAGTAACATAAGTTACTTTTATTTTAGAAAAATAATTAGTGTTCCGCTCAAAAAAAATAAAATGTACCTACTTATATTTAAAATATTTGTTTATTATTAAAACATAAATAAACATATTATAAAATAAAAGCGAGTAACATAAGTGTACCGTGCGGGCCGGCAGCTGTACGAGTGCGCGGCGGCGCGGCGCGCGGCGCTGCGGCGCGCGCTGACGCGGGCGCGGTTCGCGCGCGACGCGGCGGAGGCACGCGGCTGGGCGGCCGACAAGCTGGCGCAGCTGCCCGCGCACCACGGTCGGCCCTCTCACTCACTCTTACTGTCACTGCGTCTAGCTATCTCTCACTAACTTTGACTAACTCTTACTAATTCTAGCTATCTCACATTAACTCTTACTATTACTTCGTTAACTATCTCTTGTTACTTTTAGTAACCTCTCAATAACTTTCATCATCTCCCGTTATCTCTTACTACCTCTTATTAACCCTCACTAGCATTCGTTATTTCTTACTACCTCTTGTTATCTCTTGCTACCTCTCGCTAGGAGGTTTCCATTCATATAAATGCACTAAAAACTGATGGCAAACCTTTTAGGAGAAGTAGAAGCACTTACTTGCATGAGATTGATACTACAAAATATTGTACTAGATAATACTCACACATTTTTTACCTATACATCTATACAGATAAATTAAATTGAAGTGTCTCTTTGTAATGTCAAAATAACAGTATTTATAAGAAAAACATGATTTTAATTTTTTTTGTCTCTCTGTTTGTTCCGTCTAATCTCCGAAATGGCTGGGCTGATATTGACTGGACTTTCACTGGCAGGTAGTTGATGTTATAAGGAGTAACTTAGGCTACTTTTATTTCAGTAAAAGAATTAGGGTTCCTATGAAAAAAATTAAAATGTACCCAGGGATGAACCCGAGCGAAGCGAGGGTGAGTCGCTTGTCTAATAAATAAAAATAAATTGCTGTCATAAATTTGGGAGATAAATTTGAAAATGGACAACATTTGAATAAAAATGGCGGTAACCTGCAAAAATCAAAGCAGTTTTCTTAAAATATTTTTGGGTCGACTCAAACATCCCAAAAAAATTAAAGATATGGCAATGTCTATGAGATCAGCTCATTTCTAATAGCTATGAAATCTAAAGTAAATCGCATGTTGTTCATTTTCAAATATATACAATTGTTTTGTAGCCGGTGAAGTCACAAACCTTGAAGACAAAATCAAAAAACTTCAAAAGCACCAAGCCTTCACCGCCGAGCTGGCCGCCAACAAGGCACGCCTCCAGGAGATCCATAACCTGGCAGTCCAGCTCACCCCCGACCCGGAGGTGGAGAGACAGCTGCAGGAACTGTACAAGGACTGGGAGAGGTTGGAGACCGCGACTGAACAGAGAGGTTAGTTCTAGAAGATTCTATTATAAAGAAAAAATATTTTTTTTGCTTTATGAGTATTAAATTATTTTTTGATTTTTCTTGATTCGAGATCTATTAATTTCAAATTATATATAATATATAATTAGCAAAAATATTATAAAGTAAAAACAATTTAAAGTGAGCTAAAAAATAATTCTGTGGAATGCAACACAACATACTTTTCTTTAAGAAACAAAAAGTTTACCGCTGGAGTACTTGTAACATTTTTTAAAACTTTGGATACTAATTTTAGTTTTGTGATTATTATATTATGTATGTAATATTTTAATTTCAGGTCGTGGCCTAGAGGAAGCCCAGGACATCCTGGAGTTCAACCAGCACTTGGACAAGATTGAAGCCTGGATCAGAGACAAGGAGATGATGGTGAGATATTAACTTTAAATATTCCAACTTGTTTCTTTTTTTCTGTTTGTGTATCAAATTAATATAGTCAAACAGACGTTTACAAACACTTTACAAACGTATTTTTTTTTTTATTTATATCAAAAATCAATATATAAGTCCGTGAGGAAGTTACCATCGAAAGCAGTTATAAGCTGATATGCTGGTTTTTTTCCGTTTGTCTGTTATTGTTTTTTTTTTTTGTAATGTATTTTTTTTAATAATGTAAACTTATGCCCGATTTCACCAACAACCCATAAGCTACCACCTACGTATGGGATCCCCAGCTTAAAATTCCCCTAAACTAGCCCCTAAATTAAATTTCGTTTTACGATCGTCTTTAAGCCCATATTTCGAGCACCTAAGTTTGGGGGCCTTTTAATATTTTGGTGACCCCTAACTGTCGGTGAAACAGAAACTGTCCCCTAACAGCCCCCTAACCATGCTTAGGGGATCCCTTAAACTTAGGTGACGTTGGTGAAATCGGGCATTAGTGTACTCATCTATATTGCATAAATAATGAAAATCCAAAATTGGCTTATATAAAAACCTTTTTTGTATGTATTTTTTATGAAATGTGTGCGATTACTCTTTCACACAGAAACTACTAAATGTATGTACATTGATGAAACTTTACAGTAATAAAGTATATATATCCGATCAACTATATATATATATATATATATATATATATATATATATATATATATATATATATATACTCATATTATAAACGTGAAAGTATGTTTGTTCTTCTTTCACATCGAAACAGAGTGATAGATTGGCGTGATTTTGTGTGGAGATAGTTGGATGGCTGGAGAGTGACATAGGCTACTTTTTACCGCGGGATATTATCTCCTTCCCACGAGAAAACACATCTAATCTACGAACCCCCGTCCCCAGGTGCAAGCCAACGACACGGGGCGTGACTACGAGCACTGCACAGCGCTGCTGCGCAAGCTGGACGACCTGGACTCCGACATGAAGGTGGACGACAAACACGTGCGCACCATACAAGCGCTCGCCGATAAGCTGCTGCAGCAGGTATCGTCCACGCACAGTGTAATTAATTACTTTTATATAACTATAGAAAATTCTGAAAGCAATTATAAACTAAAACTATTATAGAATAAAATATTGTCCCAATGGTAAATATAACTTTTATTATATAGGGATGTTTCTATTCCTTGAACGATATTGATGATGATGATAGTGATGGTGATGATGATGGTGATGGTGATGATGATGGTGATGGTGATGACGGTTGCAGGGCCCCACGCAGGAGGCGGAGGCGGTGGCGGCGCGGCGAGACGCTTTCCTCAACAAGTGGCGCGCGCTGTCCGGCGCACTGCGGCAGTACCGCGAGCGCCTCTCCGCCGCGCTGCGCCTGCACGCCTTCGACAGGTCGCCGTTGCTCTTTGCTCTTTTGGAAATTATTTGGACTTCATCATTAGTAATAAATGTAGATCTTAATTTTGTTAAAACAATGGTGACTCAGTGGTAGCGTGCTGTATCGTGAAAACGACTGAAATGGGGTTTGCACCTCTGATATTTGTGAAATATTTTTAACATAATTACCACTTGCCTAATGAATGACGAAGAAAAGTATCATGAACTTATATGCCTGGGGGAAGATTTCTAAAGTCCACCAATCATCGTGGTGGCATTGTCGGCCCATGCCCAGCGGTGGGACAAGTCGTTACATACAATGCAAGGTGTGTGTGTGTGCGCGTGCAGGGACGTGGAGGAGACGTCGGAGCGCGTGGCGCAGAAGGCGGCGCAGTTCGCGAGCACGGAGCTGGGCCGCGACCTGCGCGCGGCGCACGAGCTGCGGCGACGACACGGCGCGCGCGCCGCCGAGGCCTCCGCCATCGGCGACCGCATCCGCGCGCTCACCGCCGACGGGCACGCGCTGGCTGAGAGGTACTCGCCTCTCCCTCGCACTTACTGTGTTGTTAAAAAAATTTTTTTTAACCTTCTAAGCTGTTGACAAGTATTTTTTTTTTATATTTTCATTTTTAATTAACATTGTATGTTTTTTTTAATATCTGAGTGTGCAGTTATTTTACATAACATGTTACCATCATAATAAACATAAAAAATATTTATAATTATTCTTTATTGTACTTAAAAACAAATACTAATAATTAAGACAAAAATAAGAATTAAGAAGAAAACCCTATCTCTAAATAAATGTCCTATTTTATTATACCTAATAATATCATATCCGATAACATTACAAGTTGGTAACATGATTGGTGGTAACATGGTAACATGTCATGATGGGAACATGCCAACACGGTAACGTGTATCCCCGCAGCCACCCGGCGCACGCGGCGCAGATCAGCGAGCGGCTGGCGGCGCTGGCGGCGGCGTGGGCGCGGCTGCAGCAGCAGGCGGAGCGCCGCACCGCCGCGCTCGACGACGCCATCAACGAACACAAGTTCGAGGAGAACCTCAAGGTTACCTTGCCTTGCTTTGTATTTTTATAATTTAATATATAATAATAAGTTTTTTACTCTAATATTAAAGATAAAATTTCTTGGGAAAAAATATGCTCAATTCAAAGAAAAAAACGTATAATCAAAGACAATATGCAATCATACATACGAAAAAATTGGACTTTTTATCTTTGAAATAATACAATTTATTTATTCTTTGTTAGTGACTCTCTCTTAAACGCTTACAGATTTAAAAATACATAGCATAAATACAATAAATTTACAATTTAATGAAGAAAGAAAAAATGTAGACAAAAATCTTTAAGTTCAAATATTCTATTTTTGTGCTGCTTATGTTAAACGACATCTTCAACAATTCTTGATATTTTTTTAATTAATCACTTACACTTTAAAAATAGATCCATTTCAAAAAAAGCCAACCTTAACGGTGGAATAATGAAATTTAAATAATTTTAAAGTTTACACACTTTTTTTGTTAATTTCTAACGTTAAGAAAGTTATTAATTGTACTAGCTATTAATATTGAACATATTTTCCCCTGCCAGGAGCTGGAGCTGTGGGTGTCGGAGGCGGTGAAGCGCATGGAGGGTGCGGAGCCCGAGAGCGTGGCGGAGGCGGAAGCGCAGCTCGAGCAGCACCAGGAGAAGAAGGTCGGCCCTCTAGCAGCTAATCGTTTAAAATCAAATATCACCAACAATTAACCTACTATATCTTATCAAATATTTTAAAATCTGGGCTTAACCAATAATTAACTTAATATTTTAAATAAAACTATCTTTTTATTTATTTTGATTTTTGGCAATCATGGTCACGAGATACCGAGTCATGATTGCTGTAAAGCATTTGAAACGTCGGGAACCAAAAATCCAAATAAATACGCGCAAAAATGCGAAAAGATAGTTTTATTTAAAATGTCAAATATTCGCGTAAATCTAAGAAAGTATTATTTTGGTGCTATTCCTTTCTTTTTGTGCAACGGAATAGAAATGGTCTGTATTCATAACTTTTGAGACGTCAAAATCCTCAGTCTCTTCCGTGACCATGTTTACCGTAAAGCTTCATCGTCCAAATCACAAATAAAATCCATAAAAAATATCTAGTTATAAACTAAATATAAATTATTTGTATGTATGTATGTCTGTAGGCGGAAATCGATGGGAGACAAAAAGCGATCGCGTCACTCCTGAAGGAGGCGGAGCATTCCCAGGACCCGGAGAAGGTGCAGAGGGTGGAGAAGCTCTCCTCCACCCTGGACCAGGCCTGGCTGCAGAGGAAGCAGTACTTGACACAGGTCTGTTTATATACATTGATTTGCTTTCAAAAAGTATTTTGTATATTCGTTTCAAGAATAGAACTAATACTGACTGACTGACTGACACGTATCCTAAAACCGTCTAAATCGAGAGCTCCCAACCAGGGGGAGGGGAGGGAGCTAAAATAAATAAAAACCGTTCAAATAATGTGTTCTATTATATTTAAAAAAATGTTTGGGGGTTATGATAAAAAATCTTATAATCCGGAGGGGCTAAAGAAATAATAACTATGTAGATTGATCCGAAATCTTATTGATCACAACATAATGTATAGATAGCATATTTAAAAAAAATGATGCTTAAATTTTAAAACAAATTGTACTAAAACCAAACCAAATACTTTACTGCGAACTTGGGTTTTTGTATATTTGATTTTTTACAATAATATCGTTATAGTTCAGCCAAATTCATCCTTACTGCATGCAATAATACAATAATTAATTAAAATATACACAAAATTACAATTGTCACTCTTTATTTGAAATATAATTATTAATAGAATAATATGTCTTATCTACAAATTAAAAGTTTAAGAAACCCTCCACGCAAATAAATTGTCATTTAAAAATTAACTGGCACGCGTGAAGCATTTAATCGAGTAATCATACGCCAAAATGACTTACATCATTTCGGAAAAGAGCTGATACTCTTACACTGCTGGACCGATATTAACCAAACATAGTTAAGAACCACCGAAAGGGAACTGGCTTTCAAATAAAAAAAACCGCATCGAAATCGTTCCATCCCTTTGAGAGCTACGACGCCACAGACAGACACACCCACACACAGACAGACATCGACGTCAAACTTATAACACCCCTCTTTTTGCGTCGGGGGTTAAAAAGACTCTTCAATCTCCGCTTGAATAAATTATTTTATTAGTTTTTATGACAAATGATCATATTAAAACGGCCCAGTACAGAAAAACCTCTTCGAGAAGGTAGTTTTCATCGGGTGGTGAAACACAACACGACGTGACAGCTATAGAAAATTATTTTAAAATTATTCTATTTTAATTTTAAAAACCCATAGTGTTGCTTAATTTTGGTAAAAGTATAAATCTCCATTTCCAGGCCCTCGAGCTGCAACAGCTGAAGGAGCAAGCGCGGCAGGTGGAGGACTGGCTCGCCGGCAAGGAGGCCTTCCTCAACAACGACGACCTGGGAGAGAGTCTGGATGGTAACTCACGCTTTGTAATCCATCCATACTGATATTATAAATGCAAAAATAGTCCTTGTCTGTATGTTTGTTATGTTTAACCTAAGTACTTAAACCCCTGAACCAATTTTGATGAATTTTGGTATACACATAGATGGATTATTGGATGAGGACATTATCTTTTGTTAGTACAAATTTTAAGGGACTAAAAGATTGTATACTATAATTTCTTTAGTTCATGCGTCAGAGGGCACAATAGTTACAAACCTGAAGAGAGTGAAGTAGGATTCACTAGTTTTCATATAATAATTGATACGCGTATTTAGACCGACCTTAATAAAAAGGTGTCAAATTTCTGCGTGTATATTTGATTTTTTGTGTGTAATGCTATATGATATTTTTGCTAATTATTAATTAATTTATTATTTCATTACAATTACAATTTACTTACAAGTAATACTTAAGTTCTAAACCCAACAGTATAAAGTATCAAACGTCACATTTGGTTCAGTTTGTAGTGACCTTACTTGTTGTGCTTAGCGGTCGTGGGTTCGAGTCCCGCTGGGGGCATTCATTTGAATGACTAACACAAATGTTTGTATTCCAGTCATGGGTGTATATTTATAACATTACTTATATATATAGTGTATCACCTACCTGGTATCCATAACACAAGCCTCGTAGCTTACCATGGAACTAGACGGTGCTGTGTGTTAATGTCCCAAGATATTTATGTGTCGCGTGCCCAACAGCGGTGGAGACGCTGATCCGCAAGCACTTGGAGTTCAGCAAGCTGCTGGAGTCGCAGCTGTCGCGCGTGGAGGAGCTGCGGCGGCGCGCGGGCGCGGCGGCCGCCCACCCGCGCGCCGCCTACATGCGCCAGCGCGTGGACGCCGCCACCGCGCGCGCCGACCTGCTCAAGGTCAGGACTGATGATGATCAATATTTTATACTATCAAAACAATAAGAGAACAGAAAGGAACAGCCTCCTTTCATAACGCATTTAGTAGTAGCAAATATTTCTGTACAAAATATGATTTGCCAGATCCTTAAGAATGGTTGTAGCGGCTGAACAAATTTGAATGAAGTTCAGTACAAAAATAGAATTGTAGATTGTAAAAGTAACTTGTATGTATATATGTACATATATGTTACTTCGTATCATAATTTATCTACTATTAGGAACTTTGAGACGCACCCGAGCGAAGCATGGATAATTCGCTAGTCAATTATATTTAAAGACTGTATGTTTTCTAAATATGTAATATATAAATCAAATTAATGAAATCTATTAATATCCTATAGCTGGGAACAACTTCATTGCTATGATCATGGGCTAATGTTCAACAGAATTTTAAATAGCTATATACTCTTGGACCTACAGCTTTCCTTTAACAATGAAGGAAATATTTAACGTGTATGTATGTATGTTACATGTGTGTGTTTGTGTGTGCAGGAGCGGTGCGCGGCGCGCGGCGTGACGCTGCAGCAGGCCAAGCAGCTGCAGCAGTTCCTGGGCGACCTCGCGCACGAGCGCGAGTGGATCGAGCTCAAGATGCAGATCGCCACCGACACCAACTACAGGTTACTATATACCCGGATTTATTGTATTTCCGGACATTTTGCTGTGGATAGTTCCAAAAGATAACGCAACTTTTATAATTTCGTCATATCCATCTGTATGTTTTTCACAGCCATTTTGCTTAAAGACTATTGAAATTGGATAGAATAAAAAAATAGAGATAGTATTCCAAACACTAAATTATAAAAAAAAAATATTTGAAAATCTTCAAAAACAATTGATGTTTAAAAATGAGTAAGATGTATCGACGCGATCATTTTCATTTAAGAAAAAAAATCATATGAACCCTATTTAATGGTGCTGTCAAAAAAATAATAATTTTGGCAAGAATATATCTAGTTTTTAAAATACGTGAAGTAATAATTTTAAAACATCTCTTAATATAGAGAGCTGTCGAATCTCCAAAGCAAGATCCAAAAGCATGCCGCCTTCGAGTCCGAGCTGGCGGCCAACAAGAAGCGCATCGACGACGTCGCCGCCACCGGGGAGGACCTCATAGGTGACATACATACACACACACACACACACACAAACATACATACATACATACACACATACATACATATATACACATACATACATACAAATCAAAATATACTTTCAAATATGAATTGAAATAGACTTTTACAAACACTTTTGAATCGTCAGTTTTTACATTTTCAAAATTTAAATTAAATGTCAGTATGAAGCAAGTCCGTGAGGAAGCTACCACCGGCTCGGAAAGCAGTTCTACTGAGAACAGCTCGAGAGAAACGAGACAGTTGCTCTTTTAAAACAATATTTATTTACATATTTTGTATATTGCAGTACAATAATTATCTACTTAATACATACATAAAATACATAAATACATAGGGTAATACCGTAAACTTTCATTTTTTTTATTTTTATCATGATAAAATGGGAAGCCTTTTGCTGTCTATATGTCCATCTGTCACCATATAGAAATTTATACTAATATTTTTAATTTAAAAGTAACTAAATTTGTATGTTTGCTTTTTTACTCTTAAACTACTAAACAGATTTTGATAAAAATTGGCAAAGTCATAAATTACATTATTGTGTAGATATAAATTTTTATCATCCAAAAAGCTGTTCCAACCCTAATCGAAAGGCTCGAACGATTTTAGTGAAATTCGTAATGGAGATAGTTTGTATCCTGTATTATCAAATAGGCTACATTCTATCGAAGTACCTCACGCATGAAAATAATAGTGTAATTTTTTTTTACAGAAGCGAAGCACTACGCGTCACAGGAGATCGCGCGACACGTCGAGGATTTGGAGAACCTATGGAGAGAACTCATGGTGAGCTTTTAATTATAATTATTTATTTATGTGGTTGTTATTTATTTTAAAACTGGCAACACTTCGTCTATATATGTTATATAATTTCTTTAGAATAGATTATTTGCCAATAAATTGGGTTAAACTTTGTGTCCCACTGCGTCAATATGAGGGGGCTAGCCCACCACGCTGGTCAAGCGTGGGTGGACATGTCTTTCGAAAACCTGCTAGGTCTCTCAGACATGTAGGTTGCCTCGTAATGTTTTCCTTAATCGTAAGAGAAGTGGTGATCATGTTGGAAATGATTCGCACATGAAAACATCAGAGATGCCAGACTCAGGATTTGAACCCGCTTTATTTCGCCTGTTGCCACTGCGCTGTCACTGATCAGTGGAATGTGTCGCCCGCAGGCCGCCGCCAAGCTGCGGCGCGAGCGGCTGCAGGAGGCGTACCAGGCGCGCGTGTACCTGCGCGGCCTCGACGACTTCACCGCCTGGCTCGACGACGTCGAGGCGCAGCTGCTCAGCGAGGACCACGGTGCGTATACACACACACATACACACACTCAGATACACACACACACACACTAAGACGAACAACAACCCCAACATACCAAAACAACGCCATCTACCTTACGACACTTGTATTAAATGGGTATGTTGAACACCAACGCCATCTATCCCGCTACACTTGAACTAAACAGTGTTGAACACTAACGCCATGTATCCCGCGTCCCGTGCGGCAGGCAAGGAGCTGTCGTCGGTGCAGGCGCTGCTGAAGCGGCACGCGCGGCTGGAGGCTGGCGCGGCGGCGCAGGCCGAGGCCGCCACGCAGCTGCAGGACACGGCGCGCGCGCTCGCCGCCGCCGGACACTTCATGGCCGACGAGATACTCGCCAAGGCGGACGACGCCGTCAAACGGTACACTGTCTCACTAGTTTGTTTTTTTAATAATAATATTTTTTTCCATATACTTTTATAAAGTTACGCGAGAGTTTGTAAGATGGATGTTTGTTATTATTTCATGCAAAAACTACTGAACGAGTTTTGATGAAACTTTATATTACAGTAAGGAAATCATAATTTATAGCTATAGTTTTATATTTGGACAGTGCGCGCAAAATCACGGGAAAACGCTACCATTATATACGATTTTGTTGCATATTATTCAAAAGTTCCATCAAAAATATTTTTTACCTTTGATATTTTTTAATTGTTAAAAAACTATATATCCGGTCTGTGAAGATAGAATCTGCCACTATTTGGAAATATATTTCTATAACTAACCGTCCAAAAGACAAAAACTTCTCTTATAAATAACAAGCAGTTATATTTAATTAAAATATCCAGGTACCGCCAGCTACAGGAGCCGATGCAGATCCGCAGAGACAACCTGGAGGATGCCGAGCAGCTGCACCGCTGGGAACGAGATGCTGATGAGGAGTTCAGCTGGTGAGTCTGTCACTATGTCTTCTGATCTTGGAAGTCCACCATCTCTTGGTACGGGTCTTTCCTTAATATAAAAGGGATCAAGTGCTGGTTGATCTTCTAACTGTAGTGACGATTTAAATGAGAATTAAATCTGAATAGCAATAGGATAATTTGATGCTATGAAGGTGATCTGATGATGGAGCCAGGAGGTGAATAGTGGAACTCTTTAATGGCTTAAAGTTTTTGAATTTGATTCGTTTTGATGAGACCTGGACTGGTTTTCTTGGTAGGGTTTCAAAACTAAAAAACAATAGTCCAAAGTCTATCAGAAGTGTACTTTTAGTTTTACATAACTACGTATTTGAATATATTATATGTGTGCAGGCTGGCGGAGCGCGAGGCGGCGGTGCGGTCGGAGGAGACGGGCGCGTCGCTGTCGGAGGCGCAGGCGCTGCTCAAGAAGCACCAGGCCCTGGAGGCAGAGATCATCGCCAGGTACATTCATACTTGTTCAAAATTATTAAAATGAGTAAACGACAAGTATTTGGTATCTGTTTATATGTACAGATTGTGGGTTCTAGTCTTGATACTTTAGTGACCGCTTTAGTCTGGTCGTTTCAGCTTTGATTAGATTTGAAAGAAAGCATTTGAGATTTTTAAAAATAATGTTTTGAATAAAATTATAAAGTACATACATTTTGAACTAATACTGAAATATTATTTACAAACTGATTAGTTATTTACAAAATTATTAATTTTACAAACTAAAAAATTTCCTTTAAATTAAACAATTGCAGTATTTTAAACAATAACAGAAATTCTTTTGTGAGGACGTATAATATTGTTTAAAAACGTATGCAACTGCTATTTATAAATTTGGGTTCGAGTCCTGGTGGGTCAAGTATAGTTATTTGAGTAATAACTATACTCCCTACTTATACTTTTCCTACCTATCTACCTATAGACAAAGCCTTGCAAATGATCGTGCATATAAATATTGTCAGAACGGCTCACTGTGGTATAGATTGTAGATTTTCGGCAAGTGTTGCGACGTTAGCGGAGTCGTGCGTGTAGTTAGTTATCACCTGTAGTCGGCCAGGAGGACAATGTAAAGTCCATACAAAGGTTGACAGAGCGAGTCAGTACAGTGTGTGTGTGCAGGGAGGCGACGGTGGGCGCGGTGTGCGCGCGCGCGGCGGCGTTGGCGCGGCGCGGGCACTTCGCGGGCGCGGCGCTGGAGGCGCGCGCGCGGGGGCTGCGCGCCGCGCACCGCGCCGCCGCCGACGCCGCCGCGCGCCGCCTGGCGCTGCTGCGCGCACGCCTCGACGCGCTGCAGGTACGCCACAATACAATTATCATTACCGTCACTCATCATCACCAGTCACATTTACATTCATTTAATCTACTTTTAAGATTATTTGTCTTGAATATATTGAATATATTAATTTTTAGAAAATATACATAATTATAAAATCTAGAACAACCATCAGCTACCCATATCTTTCATTCTTTGCACATTACAAAGAGTTTTGATAGTAAGATTTGACTGTGTATATACCTTATTACTCTTATTTCTCCCTTTTTCTTTATCTCTATCAATTTTTTTACGTATTACACCTTTAATTTGAAATTTCACCTCGTCATAGAAAATATTAATCGCTTTTTCTATATATATATTTTTTATAATCTAATATATATATATATGTTTTTGTAATCTAATAATAATATTATTCTACCCAATGATCCGCCATTTTAATCCCAACACCTAACTACAACCTACAACCCGGCACATTCAGCTGCTCAACGAGTTGCGGGAGGCGGAGGCGTGGGTGTCGGAGCGGCGCGCGGCGCTGGCGGTGGCGGAGACCGGCCGCGACGAGGAGTCGGTGCTGGCGCTGATGCGGCGGCTGGATGCGCAGCAGCGGGAGCTCTCCGCCTTCCTGCCCACCATCACCAAGCTGGAGAAGAGCGTGCAGGTAAGTGGGTCCCATCCCCTTGATGAGAGCCAGGAGTCATGTTGGGTTTCTAGTTTGTTAAATCGTCGATTTAATACTTAAATAAAATAATTCTGTCTGGTCTGTCTGTCTTGTCCGATTTTTTTTTATTAATGGAATTGCGATGTGACAAAACATAATTACACATATTTTTGTAATATGTGTTATAATTACATTTTAACTGTGATATTAACTTAAATTTTATTATACAATTGATATTAAACCTCAAAGGTTGTCCAATATAAGTAACATTAAAAAAAGCAATATCAAAATTGTTCCATCATAGACTAAATTATGACCATAACTCCTCATTCCTCCCTTTTTTAAGAATTCATTTACTTTTACTTATCTAATACAAAAATTAAAAAAATAATAAAAAAGCAGTGTGATAGTATAATGTATGGCACACCAGGAGCGCAGCGCGGAGGACGAGCAGGTGCGCGCCAAGCTGGACGAGATCCTGCGCGCGTATGAGGAGACCAAGCTCATGTCGGCCAAGCGCCAGCAGCGTCTGCAACAGAGCCTCAAGTACTTCAAGTGAGTACTCCTACAGCCTACTGGTGCCACAGATAACACACTTCTCTTTACAAAGAGAGTGACGACCAGTGAGAGTGATCTCTAAGGAGGACCGACACACACTCCCTCCAAACATCTGAACGTAACCCGGTGTCCTCAGGTTCGTCCAGGAGTGCGAAGAGGTGCAGGAGTGGATCAGCGAGCAGATGGCGACGGCGGCCAGCGAGGAGTACGGTCTGGACGTGGAGCACGTGGAGACGCTGCAGCAGGCCTTCGACAACTTCCTCACCCAGCTGCACGGTGAGTCATGTCATCCCATCATATTTATAGATTTATGCTAATATTTGACTACTAGCATTGTCCGCGGCTCCGCCCGCGTTCAGATGACCATGACTCTGTATCGATAATAATGTCTATTTCAATTAAATTTTCCAAAATATATTTAATGTGCAGATTCGACTCTGTTAGAATTTTATTATATGTATGATGATTAAAGAAACCTATTTTTTGTAAAACATTCTAAACGTCAAAAACCCGAGATAAAAATATCGCAATTTTATATAGAGTTACAGTCATATTTTGAACATATCAAAGAACTTTATTATCATAGATTTTAGAGACCATTTATAATACAACTGGTTTTCTTATATATTTAAAATCTAATTTCATTATTATTTCAATATTAAATTACAATATAATATTCTTTAAAAGGTTCGATATTTTTGTGTTGTTGATTTAATATATTTTTTTTAATATTAAAGATTTTTTTTTGAGTATTTTATGGCAATACTTCATAAGGTTATTTAAAATAAAATTAACAGTTATTGTTAGAAGTTTTTTTTTTTAAATCTGTAACATTTTAAATTAAATATAAACTAAACTCAACATTTCAAAAAAGCAAAAATATAACAATGATAATCTTGTGCTATTTCCGTGAGCAGCCAACGAGGGGCGCATAGACGCGGCGTGCGAGGCCGGCCTCGCGCTGCTGGAGGACAACACGCCGGAAGCGGACCGCGTCAAGCACAAGATGGACGACATCCGCGGCCTCTGGGACGACCTGAAGGAGCTGGCCGTTGCCAGGCAAGAGGTGAGTGACGGAAGTTAATTTAAACTTAAGTCTAATCACATCGAATTATTTCCTACCAATTTATGTTTGTTTATTACTGTTTCACGCAAATACCACTGAACGAATTTCGATGAAACTTTGTAGTAATATAGGTTATTTATTAGAGTAACTAGTAGACTACAATTTATAAAGATATAGTTATAAACAACTTAGTTATGCGGGAAAAAGGTATAATATTTGTTAAAATTTGTATGTATGTATGTTTGTTACTTTACAACGCTGAAAACCTTGGCTGGACAAATTTAGAGTACGTTCTAGAGTAATAAATAGATTACTCTTAGTAATAAATTTTGCCGAAAGGTGGCGCTAGTACTTGCCATAGTAAAATCACTTCACAATCATTAGAGTATATATATATATATATATATATATATATATATATATATATATATATATATTAACACAAGATTACAATGACGGAGGGTCAATTGACCAACTACTTTACATTCTGAAACATACATATGTTGGGGGGGAAAAAATTGAGTAAATATATAAATATTTTGAGTACAATTGTAATCCACAACGCGTACTATGTGCGCAGGCGCTGGCGGGCGCGCGGCAGGTGCACGAGTTCGACCGGTCGGCGGAGGAGACGCTGGCGTGGCTGGCGGAGAAGGAGGCGGCGCTGCAGCTGCCGCGCGGCCGCCACCCGCTGCGCGCGCTGCGCGCCGACCTGCGCGCCATCCGCGACCGCCACCGCCACCTCGCGGCCGAGGCCGACAGGTGACACACACACACACACACACACACACACACACACTGCGGACGACTGTCGTTTTAGAATATTACTGTCAAACAGAGTGAAAGCTAAACTTTTTATTTCTAAATTATTAAAAAAAAATCAGACCTGCATAGAGGCAATGGTGGATTAGTGATAAGGCGTTCGCTTGCGAAATTGAGTGATGCGGGTTCAAATCCCGGGTCTTGCACATCTGGTATATTTTATTACTACTTGTCTTACGGTGAAGGAAAACATCGTGAGAAGACCTGCATATCTAAAAAAAACTAGCAAGTTGTCGAAAGACATGCAGCGTGGTGGACTGTGGTCTGATCCCCGTATTATAGACGGTCTGGGCCCAGCAGTGATAGCTGTTTTAAAAAGCAACTAAAAATTGTTTTAACAATACTTGTTGAAAATTATAAAAAATATCTCACAACCCTACATATATCACCAAAAGAGACTCATAATTAAAATAAATCTACATCCCTGAAATCATCGAATTTTAAATAACCAAATCGTTTTGTACTTTCCACCCAAAATAAAATCTCACACACAGACCAACTATGTCCAATAGTGAATATGAATGATTTTTTATTTTTTTTATACAATAGCTAACATCGTTATATAATTGTAAAAAAATATCCAGTTCCAAAAAATTAAAATTTAGTATAAAAAATTAAATAAAAATATCGTACCGATACGGATACTTTAAACGCGCCCGGCATTTCGCGCGCTCGGCGTGACGTCACAGTATGATATACATAGAGACATGACGACTCAATTTGTAAGCGACAAAATCGCTAATCGCTGTTATGATAGTACTTTGACACATTCGGTCCGACCAATGGCGTGCGTATCAACTACTTTAAATTTTCCACCTATATTTGTACTTTTTAATAATTATTTTCTCAATAAAAAAGAAATAACATTAAAAAATATTGACATAGTATAATTCAAAAGCAATAAAGATTATAAAAAAAAAATATTTCACCTTTATTTAAATCACATACATATTCCCTATTCCTGTACTACACATAAGGCACTACCCCCAACACCCACAACACACCCAACACCCCCAACTAACGTACCCCCGGGCTGGCAGGCTGGGAGCGGCGTTCCCCGACGCGCAGGAGCACGTGAGCGCCAAGCTGGAGGACGTGTCGGAGGCGCTGGCGGCGCTGGAGGCGCGCGCGGCGCACGCCGAGCAGCAGCTGGCGCTCGCCGACCAGCTGCAGGCCTACTTTGACACCTACCAGGAGCTCATGTGAGTGAGTCCCGGCGTCCCGGCATCCCGGCGCCCCGGGATAGCGGGATAGCGGGCTCGGCTGATAGTGTGACGGTTGGATAGAGAATTTCAGTTTAAATATGTCTTTGTGTTAAAGACAAAAACAGCTATTTTATTAAATATTAAAAAAATATTTGATTCGGTACAAAATTTTGTTGTACGATTACGAATAAATTACTGGTGGTAATTCATACATATAATTGCTAGGTAAATGAATAATTTAATCCGCTCAGCGTGGGATAATTTTGGATAATTTCTAAGTAACTTTTTTTGTTGAAACCAATCGTAGAATTATTGCAGAGTTGCATTTGAGTTATATTTGAAATTTAGTTGCATTATAATTGAGTTACACTTGAAATTTAGTTGAGTTATAAGTTATATTTTAAATAAAATTATGAGTTATATTTGACTTCTAGTGAAGTTGTAGGTATATTCTTGTGTGTCGTGTCCGCAGGGCGTGGACGGCGGAGACGCTGGCGCGCGTGACGGCGCCGGAGCTGGGCGCGGACGTGGCGGGCGCGGAGCGGCTGCTGGCGCGCCACCGCGACGTGGCCGCCGAGGTCGACGCCCGGGACGAGAGCTTCCACACCTTCTATGCTGACGGTACGCGCACTATGCAGTCTTATAAGAAAATACTTAAGAGAAAATTCCTCCTTTAAGTGAAATAACTGCTTTTTTGTTTATATGATTGTATTTTAAGAATATTCTTAAAAAAATTGGTTCACAATTGATCAAATTCTATTGATCTATAATGCACAAAAAGAACTTACATTCGAATTTGGAGAAAAGAAAAAGAATATTCTATTTGATGATACCGCTAGAAGCAAAGATATTTCATATCGTGAAAAAGTAATTTGTTTAAAGCTACATACAGTGCACTACAAAAAACAACTTTTGAAATATTTATTTTATTTTAAAATTCACTAATAATAATTATAATCTATTTAACTTATGTATAATGTCGTACGCCAGGCGAGAAGCTGGTGCGCGAGGGGCACTTCATGTCGCAGGAGGTGGAGACGCGTATGGCGTCGCTGCGCGCGCGCCGCGCGGCGCTGGACGCGGCGTGGCGGGCGCGCGCGCGCATCTACGAGCACCACCTCGACGCGCTGCTCTTCCTGCGCGACGCCGACGCGCTCGACCGCTGGATCTCCGCCAGGTGACACGCCCGAACGTACATACACACACACACACACATACATCATACATACATGCATACAACGTACTGTATTATATAGTCTTTTAAATTGCCATCCATTTGTGTTTGCTTTAGAGTTTAGAGCGTCTATCACAGTGGGGTAAAACATAAATAAATGAAAATTCGAATAAATGTACATTTTAAATTTTGTATAATATGTGTATATATATTTATTTGTACGGTTGGGCGGATTTGGATGAAATTTAAAACACAAATATACGTTGGGTAAAACACAAGCTATTGTGAGGCAACCAAGTGAAACGAGGATTTAAAAGAAAATGGCGTCTGAATGGCAATTATAGAAACATAAACAACAAAACGCATCATCAAAAAAGTCCTACCGTTCCATTACATCACACCCAACTCCTCAGAGTGCCGCTGGTCCGCGACGGCAAGTACGGCGAGACGCTCGCGCAGACCGAGGAGCTCATCAACCGCCACCGCGACCTGGAGGAGACCATCGACGCGCAGCGCGACAAGTTCCTGACCCTCAAGAGGATCACCCTCGTGAGTTCCAACTCCTCAAACCTTAGGAGTTTTACATTCTAATTTATTTTGTCAAGTTAGATGTATCAAAAAATGAGGAATATCTATTCTTCCATCTACCTAGTCTATGTTGGTACATCCCAACCGATCTCCTAAACTGATGAAAACGAGCAATTTACGAATGAACTATGGGCTTTTATTTTTCATTGCATTCTTTGAGGCGCCTTCTCTATTAAGGACAACATTGAAAGTATTTTAGGAAGCCTTTGCTTTGCCAAAAGGCGATTCAAGTTTCAAACCTCCTCACGACTCTTTCATACTCTTTATAAAGACTTGAAACAGAAGAAGTGTCATAAGAAGTTACTATTTCCTTCAGAGTCTAGTTTATATTAGTAGTACTGAAAATCTTACGTGAATTTTTTATTTTATTATTATTAAAAAAGAACTTCTATCGCAAAAATTCAAATTAATGCCTTTAAAGTTTAATTATTCTTAATCGACCTTGAAGATAAGAGGTTCTCCGTTCATCCAAATTTCTTTGCGTAATTCAGTAAGAAATAAAATTATGTATAATTAATCGTCAATCTATATATAGATTGAAAAAGCCTTCAAAGACCAACAAAATGAAGAGCAAGAAGCAAGGAAGAAGTTGGCAGAGAAACAGGAAGCTGATCGTCTGCAGCAGGTGAAGAGACGGGAGATGGAAAGAATCACGGAGGAGAGGCGGCGGGAGACTGAGCTGCAGGACAACCGAGGAGTGGGGGTTCTGGAGATGCAGGAACAGAGACCGGCTATGGTAAGTCTTGTTGTTTCAAAATATCTAATAAAGTATTTATTTATTAGGGACAACACAACATATAAAAATACCAAAAAAAAACCTGTGTACTTATGTACGCACGTAAGAAGTTATACTTCTTTAGCGTAACAGAACGAAAATAGCTAAAGATTTCATCCCGTATGTCACAACTCTCTGTTTGTAAAAGGAATGCGGCTAATTTCATCATGTCGCTTTCCGCTAAGTTTTCGGCTGTCGGTGTGCGCGCGCATCTCAAAAATATTACTCTCATATTTTTTTCCAAACGTGCTAATAGATTTATAACTACAAAAATAGAAGTTCTACGGACAGTGTTTTATCCTAATAAACAAACCATACTAACCTCCCACTCCTGGGAAGCAGGTGGAACGTCAGCTCAGCAGCAGCACGGGGGTGTCGGAGGAGGCGCCGGAGCACCCGCCCGCCGCCAAGCCTGAGCCGTTGGTGAAGCGCGCTGAGAGCATGAGCGTGAGTCAAACATACTAATAACAGTAGACTTCGCGAGTATTAATTGCATTTTGAGGAGCTGTCACGCCGAAGACCCTCATCAGATATTCACCAATTTTTTATGAGACCAACTTAAAGTTACTAACAAGTGAAATTTAGTATGGAGATACGAGTACCTTGAGGCATTGGAAAGGATAGTTTTTATCTCGGAAATCAACCCATAAGGGTGTGAAAGACCCCCCCCCCCCCCTGTTCTGGTGGAAGTTTATATGGGGAATCAATCATTTCTCAAGTAAAGAGATATAAAACTCATCACAATTACACTTATAGTAAAAATAAAGTTTCTGCATTTTTGAACAATCAACCAAATTCTAAACATTGTCTAATTATCCGTGTTTGCACGAAATCCCTGCGTATTTTGCGAAAATTCGAATAATCAAATCATCCTATGGTATGTTATGTTGTAATCAAATAATACTATGGTATGTATGTATGCATGTGTGTGTGTGTATGTACAGGTGGTGAAAACCCCGAAACGCACGCCGTCGTTCACGACGCGGCGCCGCACGCAGAGCTTCCGTCGGCACGCGCGCCCCGACGATCTGCCGCCCGTCGAGATAGAAGGTACGATACTTGTGTTTTAATATACCACTTTTGGGCATAAACAATCCCCACAACAAACAAACAACAAAGTCGTTCAGGAAGGAACTAGTGGCATTGTTTTTAAAGTCTTTTTGTTTTAAATAAAGAGGTCCAAAAACAAACATGCATACACGTGTATCAGTGTAATCTTATCGCTTATGCGTTTAGCGGAGGCTATCCGGAGCACAACCAGTTGGGTGCGGGGTTTCTTTTTAGTTAAAAAGTATATGGACGCATTGTCTTTCTATTGGTCATGAAGCATAGAAGTAAGGAGCACATCATTATGTAGGAGATAAACTAAAAAAGTATCCATCTGTATGTTGAAATAGTAGATGGCGCTGGCGTACGAAAAACTACGATGATTACGATATGGATTTAGCTGTTGTAGATGAAGGCGCCACCCATATTTTTTCATTGCACAGATAGTACTTACCTTATTTTTTTACTCCATACTATCGGCTTACTATTAGTGTCTATTTATGTGTCTGTATGTACATGTATGTATGTATGTATGTGTGTGTGCGCAGGCTACCTGGAGCGCAAGCAGGAGGCGGGGTGCGGCGGCAAGCGCGCCACGGTGCGGTCGTGGCGCGGCTACTACACCGTGCTGTGCGGCCAGCTGCTGTGCTTCTTCCGCGACGAGCTGGACTTCGCCAGCTCCAAGGCCGCGGCGCCGCCGGTGGCCATCTTGCACGCGCGCTGCGCGCCGGCCGACGACTACACCAAGCGCGCGCACGTGTTCCGGCTGGCGTGCGCGGACGGCGCCGAGTACCTGTTCGCGGGCGCCTCGCGCGACAGCATGCGCGAGTGGGTCGCCAAGCTGGCCTTCCACGCGCAGCTGCCGCCGCCGCTGCAGCTCACGCCCTACCGCGCGCCCGACGCGCCCGGCGCGCCCGACTCGCCCACCGCCGACGTGCGCAGGCGTCTGCAGCAGTCAGTATACGCCATGTATTTATTACGTAGAGTGAAAAAAAAGGTTTTTTTTTCTTAGTTTGGTAGTAAAAATACAAAAAAGTTTTTTTGGTTTAAAAAAAAAGTTTTTTTCTGAAAATCTAAAAAATATTTTGATAATAATTAAAATGATAAAGATTTACTTTTTTTGTAACAATAACTAATCAACTGTATGGTGCCCGCCGCCAGGAACGCGTCGTCGTCGTCGTCGTCCGCGGCGTCGTCCCCCGAGCCGGCGCGCGCGCCGCGCTCGCAGGCCGACATCCTGCGCGAGGCGCGCGGCGCCCGCCCGCCCTCCGTCACGCCCGAGAGGAACATTGGTCGGTGTCAGCATATACCATACATACTATACCACTATATAGAAACGTTTTAATTTCAGCTTTGAACTTATCACTTATATAACAAAAAAAAATGTTTTTTTGTTACTTTTTTTATTTCCGACATTTTAATTGCTTTAAATCACGGGAGAGAGTGAGGTTTTTGACATCTCTAAATTTATGAGTATTAGAAACATCTTACCACATTTTTTTTTAAATACTTTACAATATTGAAAATTTAATTAAAAAAAATATATTTTTTCCATTAATTTTATTTTACATTCAAGGTTTAAAGAAACAAATCAAATACTAAAATTGTAATCTCCAAATCTTTCCAACTAATGTTTATATTTTTCAAAATATGACCATAAATATTTTTGAATAAATATTTTAGAGTCGTCAGTGTTGCCATCCCTGCCGCCGCGCCAGCCGCCGCCGGTCGTCGACGACGCGGCCGAGGTCGTGCTCCGGTACGTGCTAGATACTTCTTTTTACTTCTTAATTTAATTTTTTAATTATCACAGTACAGATAGACCAAAGATTTTATAATGATTATATATATATTAATTTTACCCTACTTCTTAATAGTTGTAACGAATTAAAACTTTCCACATTGTGAAATCTAAATGATAATATAATTTGATGCCATCGAGCTGATGAGATGATAGGGCCAAGATGTGGATTGTGAAACTCTTTAATATCTGGATTGATGACACGTTTGGCTCAATTTTTAGTGATTCTACTTGCTGTGCCAGCGGCCGTGGGTTCAAGTCCCGTTGAGGGCATTCACTTGTGTGATGGACACGAATGTTTGTACCCCAGTAACGGGTGTTTATATTTATAATATGTATGTATGTAAAGTTATATATGTGTAGTGTATCAACTATCTGGTATCCATAACACAGGCCTCGTAGCTTACCATGGAACTAGATGGAGCTGTGTGCTATTGTACCAACATATTTATTATTATTATTCGTTTCGATTTCGACAGCTGGTCAAAAATATGTGTTTTTTTGTTTACTTTTTATTTATAATCAAAAAATAAAATAACTTTAACTAATATTACTCTTCTTACCAAACAGAAATTCCGAGCAGTCCGCCCAAACTTGGGGCCGGTCGAGATTCTCGAACGGGCGCGACATCAACGCGGAGTTCATCAAGTCGCAACGTGACGGTAAGTCCGCCATATTTGATCGACGAAAATAAATATTTTAAATCTCGGAAGATCGTAGATTTGTAATTAAAAATATATATTTCTCTCGATTGAAATTTAAGTTTTTTGTTTACTTATGAAATGCAGTGGAAAAATGGAATGTGCCGCTTTATTGTGTCGTTGAAGAATAAATTGTGACGTTTTTGAATTATATCTTGTTTCAGTTTTTAATTTAATATAACTTATAGTATAATACGATATTAATTAAATATATAAAATAATAAACAAGGCCACAATATTTACCTAACCTTAAACCCTAAAGTAGCAGACGGAGTCCCCCCACTCCCCATGTCAGGCCCCCCGGACCGTCCACCAAATATCCCAGAGCGGGCCCCCGTTTTGCCGGAAAGGGGCCCTAACATACCAGAAAGGTCATCTATACCAGAAAGGGGCCCGAATATCCCCGAAAAGGGCCCAGCTGTCCCTGAACGAGTCGATCGTACTAATAACAACGATCGAAATGATCGATCTGAACGAAGTTCGTCAGAACGAAGCGAAAAGTCGGTAACGGCGCTAGTGAACAGCTACCAACAGAGGATGTCGAAGAGTTATCATGAGAAGGCGGATTCTAACAGAAATTCCGGGGGATGGCAGAACAATGAACGCCAAAGTAGCCAGAATAGTCAGAACAATAACTGGCAGGGGGTCGAAACTTCCCACTTCTATTCGGCGAGCGAGCTCGGTTAGTTAAAGGGTTGATCGTTCAATATCACTGTGATGTGGAAGTAATATACAAAATGGCGCCAAAATAATAAAAAAACAAATTCAAATTAAAGGCTTAAAGAGACTGATCCACGTCACAGTAAATATTGAAAAAAAATTCTATGAGGCTAGTTTTCATTTTAGAATTATACGTTAAGGTAGAATCATTATTTCAGTAGAAATCATTACATGTTACATAACTTAAAAACATAACTACTTTGAATGCTTCCATTTTTAGTTCATTCCTTCTGTAGAGTGTAATATTGTAGGTATTTATATATATTATCATTCATTGGGATTAAATGAATCGAAATACGCGACTATAAATGGCTAAGGATCGATTATTACTACATACACTAAAGTTATACGTGCAGTATAACCTCCACATTATATTCGTTCATAAAAGAACAATTCAATCAATCAATCCATCATTTCCTATAATATTCTTTTTCGCCGAAAAATAATTAAAAAACAACTAATTAAGTTAAAAAAGTATTAATATCTAATTTGATACTCAGATTTCATTACCCATTTTTTTAATCGCTTCATTTAAAAATTAAACCAGCCTCATAGATCAGTAGTAAAATCACCGTACTTCAGTAGTTAGTGGTGTTTTGGTTTCACATATTTTAGATATTTCATTGAAAAATAACACAGCTTCTAGCTCTGCACATCGCATTATTAATGTATTTATAATCTGTAATATATTTTATAGTCTGTGCTTTTGGCATTTTTTTTTCATTCTTTTTTATGTTTTCTTAGGTTTATACGAATATTTGATATTGAAACAAAACTATTTTTACAGATTTTTTTGCGTTCTTTCGTTTATCCATATATGTATTTCTTTTACGAAATTTTGAGACATCCAACAGTTTCCACTCCCGTGGATTGCTGAGAAGTCAGGAATAAAACATCAAATTAAAACGCGAAAAAATCTGTAAATATAATTTTAAAAAACTTTAAAACTTGATATTACTTGACAGCACAGATTATACTAATAAAAAAATGTATGAAAAAATGTAAATTATCATGTATCTTGCACAATATATTATTTTCTCATTTCTTCTAAAAATTCATTCCATCTATTAATGAAAACGGCGAAAACCAATAAGGTGGAACTATTACTTTTAAAATTTTAAAAAAAGGTCCCTTTTTTAGGCATAACATATACATTAAAAAAACGATTACAGTTAAAAAAAAATAAACAGTTTATTTATTAACCAAAATTGATTTCTTCCACCTTATTTGAAGTCGAACAATTAAAAGTAAAAGTATAGTTTCACATCACTCCTTCTTTATCTTTCTTCTTTCTATTTTCATGTTTATTTTTAATATATTTTTTAATTTAAGTGAGATAATATTTTATCTGTATTTTAACGCTGCGAAGGAACGAGTCACCTGCTCTATGTACTGCATAAAGTGCAATGTATACTATCTCGTTTTATTTTTAAATAATTTTTGTTTGTTTTCGTTTTTTTTTGCTATTTAGGTACATTACTAATGAATATAGAAATATATAAATAAAAATAAACAAACATGGCACACAATTAAAAAATTGTAATTAATTTTGGCTTTATCTGTGATTTTGACGAATCTTCTTTTTTGTCTGTGGATAAAAAATGGTATTTAAAAAAAAAGAAACAAGGTTGTTTATTTTTTTAGGCTTTTTTTTTCAGCTTATATTTACAATTATATTATAATGTATTTAGCTTTTGGGTAATATTGTGATGTTGCGGCTTGTTTCGTTTGTGTGTAGCTTTGCTTATATGTTTAAGTCGTATCACACTTGACACAAAATTATTAATTGGTTTGATGATTGGATATTTCCGTGTGATACACACTTTATATGTATTAGCTTTATATTTTTATGTTATCTTTTATTAATTACACAAAAATATTATTTTTATTTCCTAAATCTTACTAATATTATAAATTTGAATGGATGTTTGTTACTCAATCACGCCAGAACGGCTAAACGGATCTGAATTAAATTTGGCACAGAGATAGATTATAGTCTGGAATAGCACATAATACTTTTTATCCAGAAAAATGTACGGTTCCCGTGGAATAGATTTGTTTTTGTTTTTCTAATTTATGGTTTTTCTTCAATCATTTTTGTGTAATTAATTGTAAAAAAATATATAATAATAAATTTTATATTGGTAGCGTCTTTATACCAATACAAAAGCAAGCTTAGCTTACTATAAAATGCTATAAGGCCCTTTTCACACTACGCTCTAATAGAGTATTCAATAGGCCACTAGCTTTATCTTCGATTAGGTTTTTTCTGTAGTACCATGTGAAAATGGCCTTAATAATGAATATTCTTTAATATAAACAAAGAACGACTGGTTATTAAAAATAGTTATTTAAACCTTTTTTTTTATACATATTTTTTTTGGGTCTTAAACTAATAATTTTTGACTTTACAAATGTTTTTCTTTTAATCAGTTGTTTTTAATTTATTTTATTTTTCTTCCAGTACAAACTTTTATGTGTTTTATAGCTTTGAATGTAGTAAATGTAAGCTTTTATTGTTTGGTGCTGTGTTTAGTAAATATTGTGCATTCCGTTGGAATCCTCGAAAAGAAAAATCCTTATAGAAAATTAGCCCTTATATTTTTTTAGAATAATAAATATTTGCTTTTTTATACCATAATGCATAATTTTTACATACATGTATAAGCATGGGTTCTGGTAATTTCTTATTTTTTAAACTCAGCCCAAAACGGCCTAACCTATAAAAATCAGGAAAATAAATTAAAATTGCATATATTTAAATATGCCCATTTTCCCATATATTTTTTTAAGTTAGGCCCTTTTTGCACTGACAGTCTCATACATACATAAATTCATCAAATAACTGGTGTATATACTTTTATAGCGTATGGAGGCAGCAGCGGTAGCAGCACACGCCCCGCCTCCGTCGCCGGCAGCGGGGGATCCCCCGCATTAGATCAGAGGCCGGCTTCCAGGTGAGTTTCTTTTTTTTAAACAAAGTATTACATTATATAGCCATAGAATTATTATTATTAAATTATGAAATAAATAATACTTTCTTAGCGAATATTTGACATTTTAAATAAAACTATCTTTTCGGATTATTTCGCGGATTTATTTTAATTTTTGGTTGCCAACGTCCCACGTCGTCGTCCCAACAAACTTTTTTTTTAACCAGTTCATTTTAAGAGTGGCACAAATCGGAAAACGACTCTATAATATTTAAAGTTTTATAATTTTGGTTTTGGTACAACCTTGTTATAAGTATAGTTTTTGCCCGCGGCTACGCTCGCGACTACTTACCTCACGTCATCCCCTGAAACCCCATAAAAATTACCTTAGTGCCTTTCAACACATTACTTTCAACGGTTTGAGCTATGCGTTGATAGATCAGTCAGCCAGTCAGACAGTTACGGTTTTCTTTTTATATATGTCACGTAAATTTTACCAAAGTGTTACTCATTCATATATTTTTAATTAATCCTTTATCTGTTTGCGTGTGTTTAGTATTAATCCAATAGTAAATAATAAATTACGGGCTTAGTTCCTAGGTTGATTCCCCATACAAACTTTCATCCCCATTTTCACCCCCTTAAGGGATGATTTCTGGGATAAAAAGTATCCTATGTCCTTCCCAGGGTCTCAAACTATCTTCTCACCAAATTTCATCTAAATCGGCTTAGTAGTTCCAGAGATTACCTCCTATAACGTCACAAACTCACAAACTTTACCTCTTTATAATATTAAGTATAGATTATAAGTATTAGTATAGATGATACGTCAATCTCTTTTTTTAGGTCATCTGGGGAGTCGGAGCTGTCCGTGGGCGGGAAGGAGAAGAAAGATAAGAAGGGAGTGTTTGGAGGACTTTTCAGCAGAAAGAAGAGGCCACAGAGTCACATGTAAAAGCTTACCTCAAAAAACAAGGCAAATCGGTTTTTTTTAAATCATACCTAATTTTATACACTGGCAACATTTGTAATTTTTTTTTTTTTGAATGTCGGTATCATATTTGATACATAAGAAATCGATGTTGCCAGCTTCTTTCTACTTATTTACTTTTAATTGTGTTTTGTATTGAAATTATTACGCATTCTTGTCTAATCGTGCCTTTTTTTTGTGTAGATAATCGACCAAATCTGGTCCTAGTTAAGGGAAGTGCCTTCTTTAATATATTTTTTTTCTTTTTCATGTTATTTATATTATTCCTGTACACGCTTCTATTCAGCATGTCTTGAAGTAGTTTTAGATATTATAGTTTTTATATCTTTAGTCATTTAATAAGTCACAAATCGGCATAATAATTGGGATCAAACGAATTTTGAAAATGTTTCTAAACTTTTAGAACATTCCAGAAATAATTGAAAAACTAAATAATTAAAAAACAAACATTCCAAAATCTGCCATAAATAAAGAAAAGTATTGGAAATTGACAATAATATTTAATTTTAAGCGCGTATTTAATCTGTTAATGCATAATTAAAAGAGATTTTAGATAAATAGTTTGGTAAAAAAAGATATTCCGATTTTGACGCCGAACGTTGTTTTTCAGTGCCAGAGTACAACAAAGCCACTTTACAGTATATTATCGTTGATTTTACACAGTTTATTCACGTTATATTGTTTCTGTGTCAAAATCGGTTGGAATTTTAATATTTTGACATTTTCAAAATGAAAAAACTTCGACAGATAATAAATAGGTAAAATCAGAAATTTCTGGAAAATGGCGGGAATCTGTCAAACAAAATAGACTCAATGTCAAAGTATAGCTAGAGTTAGGAATAAAATTGTAATACAAAATGGCGTGATCCATTCTTATGTTACTGTTATATCTAATTAATTGTATTAAATATATATTTTGCATAATATAAGTTGTTTTTTTATACCCCCATAAATACTATAGATATTTTTTTTAAAGGGACGTATAATATTTAGCTTATAACATTTGTACGGTGCAACCGTACATATTGTAATTCATCATTTTTTCTCATGACGCGTCATTTATTCCATTATATATTGATTATTATTCTAAAAGTTAGGCTAGTTCGCATTCGGCAAGCAAGAAGCCCGGGCGTGCTCACATCATATCATATCATTTTAATCATTTTAATATAGCAGTTTATTTCTAATAAATCAAGCATTTTAAACATTCTCAGTAGACTCTTATCAATTTACATAATCTATCAATTTACATCTATCAACAACCCCCACAACATTCAATAAATTATACTACATATTTACATTATTATTTTTTTCATATTTTTTTTATATTTTGATTAGATTTAAAATTTCAAGAAAAAGATATAATATTAAAAAAAAAAACATTTTTTTTTAATTCTTACTGCAACTCGTGCATTTTTTTTTAGACATCGTGGTATTATGCCACTGAGATTATTCATTGCTTTTTGTTATTATAATATTTTACTAACATTAAACTCTATAACGAGGTTTTGTGCTATAAACTATTTTGCTCAAATGGCACACTTTAAAGCCATTAATAAAAAAATTGAATTGAATTGAAAAATATTTTGTGTTAAGTATTAATAACTATGTTTTTAATAAAGAAACCTTTGCACATAAACATTATTTATTACAATTCCTAAATATATTACATAATTAATACTATATAACACTAATTCGGACTAATCTTTCGTTCATCCCATAAAAAATATGAAGTAACATTTATAAACTAACTAAATATAAAGAACTTACTTACATAAAGGTAGTTTCTCACGATAAAAATTCAAATTATGACCTCCCGACCGATTTCGGCCACGGCTGCCAATCTCATGGAGACTAGCCAACTGCGCAGGAGATATTATAGTGCAGCGCGTGTACGCGCAGACACAACGTGCACTCTCTATTCCTGTCACTCTCATACTCCGGCGGGACGACACGAGACACGACCGGTGAGAGTTAAGGAACAGGACCGACGGCTTTACGTGCTCTCCGAGGCACGGGGGTGAAACACCGCCAACTTCCCAACTCCAGGCTGTTACTGAGGCTTATTATACAGAAAGACTCAATAATTAAACTTGGCCCGACCCGCGACTCAAACCCAGGACCTCTCGATATGCAGCTGTACTTGCTAGCCACTACACCAACACCACCGAGGCAGTTTACATACATAAAATACAAATATTGTCAGAATGTATAAAGCATACTCGTGATATAAAGTAAACAATTAAATAAGGCGTAGTAATATCAATAGTAATCGCTAACTACGAACGTCAAATCTTACAATTATAATAAAAAACATTTATTTTAAATAAAACTATCTTTTCCACACCCTCCCCCAGTGGGTGCAAGCTGTCTGTAACAACTATAATATAATGCTTTCGAGACATCTTAAACCTTAGTCTCTCCCTTAATAACCCGAGAGCTCGTGACGAATTTTGGGAAGGTCCTTTTGGCAAGTTGAAATTGTGAAAAAATATAATTTTGTGAATTGGCGAGTCCAGTCCCGCGAGTCTGGTATAGCTTTAGCGGTTATTTCGCTACTGCGCAGTATACAACATTTGCAAAAAAAATAATCAAAAAAACATATTTTTGGCAACTTGATTTTTGTTTAACCCTTTAATTTAGCTTTCATATATTTCAAAAAAAAAGAATCCCAGACGTTTTTGTCGGTTATAAAGTATTGCCAGACCTCTCCAAAGACTCATTTTTTTTTATTCCAAAAAACATACTTTTGGCAATCTGAAATTTTAATCACGTATTTATTGAGTAATTTTCAATAATATTTGCAAATCGCCAGACGAATTTAGCGGTTTAAACCCTTCCCAGACATAAATAAAGTTTACAAATTAGTACTACAAAAAAGTCTTTTTATCTGTAAGAAAGATAGCTTATTGAGGTATGCCAGCAGCTGATGGGGGCCCAAGGTCCTCGCGCTGTGATTGGTTATCGAGATACCGCACGTTTCGAGTATGGTTCGGGCTCTGCGTTCACAACTGAGTATTTTAGAGTAGTTTATTAGGGTTCCGTACCCAAAGGGTAAAACGGGACCCTATTACTAAGACTCCGCTGTCTGTCCGCCTGTCTATCCGTCTGTGACCAGGCTGTATGTCATGAACCGTGATAGTTAAACAGTTGAAATTTTCACAGATGATGTATTTCTGTTGCCGTTATAACATCAAATAAAAAACAATAGAATAAAATAAATATTTAAGGGGGTTCCCATACAACAAACGTGATTTTTATGCTATTTTTATACATAACGGTACGAAACCCTTCATGCGCGAGTCCTAATTTAAAAGATTAAACAATATTCGAGTTGCCAAAAATATATTTGCCAATTGTATTGTGTATTGTGCAAGCGTAATTATTGTTTCATACATTTTTAATTAATTATCAATTTTAAGAAAAAATAAAAACTTGCCAAGTGCGAGTCGGACTCGATTTGGCTCGCTATTCAACCGTTTCGGCTCTACGATTCCACAGACATACACGTTAAACTTATAATACTCCCTTTTTGGCTCTGGTTTAAAATGTAAATGTGAATAATCAGAAATTAATCAGTATAGATGTTTGTTTCACATTTTTCAATGGTTTTGACACTTTAGCTTTGGCTTTAAATTTTAAATTTTTGGCCATTTTTGTTATCTTTACTTTGTTTCTTCTGTCATCTTTTTTATTTTTAGAACTATGCACAACATGAATTTTCTTTTTAACTGATCTTTTCTTAATAGATTTAGCTTTTAGATGATTTTCTGTATCGAAATTTAAATTTTCTCGTGAACTATTCGAATTTGCGCCATTCCAAACCTTATATTTTACGTAGTACGTCAACACTTTGTTCAATGAATCGTTAACATCACTATTGACGGAACGTTTCCGAACAGATTTGACAGCTGTCATATTTTTTGGCGGGAGTTTTATCAACGGACGATTATTTTCAACTTGCTCCAATAGCTCTTGAGATGCTTTACTGTTTTGTGCTTGTTCTTTGTGTTGCTTCGTAGCTTCTGTGAAATAAATGTATAATAATACTTTAATATTTAATTTAGCAGTTATAATAATACTTTTTTATCTGAAAGTAATTATATAGCGCTGTACGATACGTTTGGCTCAGTTTGTAGTGACTATACTTGCTGTGACAGCGGCCGCGGGTTTGAGTCCCGCTGGGGACATACGTTTGTGTGATGAGCATGAATGTTTGTACTCCAGTCATGGGTATTTATGCTGTATCAACTATCCATAACACAATCCTCGTAGCTTACCATGGAACTAGATGGTGTCCCAACATATTTATTTATTAATTTTATATATATACGTTATGTGATATAGTATTACGTCAAACATGCATTGAAAATACGTAAGCTTTTTGTTGAAATTTCCTTGTACGTAGTACCTGTTTCTTGGTAAATGTACTGTTTGGGGTTGGGCTCGTAGCCGGTTACCAGCGCGAGGCGGTCCAGGAACCAAGCCAGCTGAAGCAGCAACTCGTTTTCAACCTTGGGATCATCCTGTGTATACATCTTGCAAAGTTAATGAAAATAACAAAAAAGGGTCTGATCAAATGTCACAAGGGCTTAGTGTATTTGTTATGGCCTTTGGAAGAGCGCGATTTTTGAAAAATAAAGGTAATGGGGAGTCTAAATTTACTTACATAAAATTATTTTAAGGAAATAAAGGAGCCAGACAAAAACAGCTATGCAGAGCTAAGTTACAGCGCTCTCCTATACTTTTTTTTGCCTTTGAATGAATTAACACTAAGGTTCTTCTGTATTCATACTTAGAAACTATAAAAAATATCTGTATTTTTTTTATTTTGAATCCAGAAATGCGTTCTATCTGTAAAAGTTATGTATGTAATTAAATAATCTTTTGTGTTCAAATGTTTTTTTTATTCCAGTGCCATATCACCGTACAATTTTATTCGTTTATTTATAATAGTATTAGAAAAATAAAGCTAACCTTCTCCTTTTTATCATAAGCTTTATCTCGCAACCTGTTGGTGGTGAGGAGCGCCAGGTCAGACAGACGCTGCACGTACTCCCTGTTCCTGGCAGCTGTCTGACACGCTTTTGAATCTTCTGAAACCTCACCTACGTGCGGAGTTTTATTCTCCGTCTGTAATATAAGATTTTTACTTTTTTAGTGGTGATAGGACTGCACTGGTGATGGAGAAACTAAAGAGTGACAAGTTAGCGTGGTATGGGGCTGTTATGAGCAGGGGCAGACCGTGAATATAAAGGGGCTAACACATCTTGGGAGCTCATCTAATTGTTATTTTGTCTTTATATTCATAACTAGCGGGCACATTTGAATAGGCACACCGGTCAAAACATATTGTCCCTTTTATTATAGTACTAGCGACTCACCCTCGCTCCGCTCGGTTCGTTCCTAGCTTGCTTCCCAATACAAACTTTCATCCCCATTTTCATCCCCCTAAGGGATGATTTCCGGGATAAAAAGTATCCTATGTCCTTCTCAAACTATCTGTGAGACCCTGTCTCAAACTATCTACTTACCAAATTTTATCTAAATCGGTTCAGTAGATCCAGAGATTACCCCCTACAACGTCACAAACTCACAAACTCACAAACTACCTCTTTATAATATTAAGTATAGATGATGAATAAGATACTACTTAGAAGAAATTAAGATAACGCTATTGTTTGGTTCTTAGTTGATCTCAGAGTTATTAGGTCAACCTTTTATGACCTAGTTTTTTTTTATTTTATATATTTTTATTTCATAAATTCACCACATTATACATTGTTTTTACCAGCCTGTTATATCTTAGGGGCCTTGGACTACATCCCAAAAAGCTGGTTTTGAGAAATACAAGTCCAATAAGCAAAGGTATAACTATCAATATTGATGGAAGAAGGTGTGGATAGATTGAAGGTGGTTGTGCTAAGGTGATGGCTGGAGAACCCGTGAAGGCAGAAGGAAATATGTGCCGACCCCAAGCGTAAAATGACAAGGACAATTTTCATCATTTCAATCAAATCAAAATATTGGTACTTTATTCAAATAGACTTTTACAAACACTTTTGAATCGTCACTTTTAACGTTTATGAAGTTTTAATAAAATGCCAGTATGTAAGTCCGTGAGGAATCAGACTGCAGATTAGCACCGGCTCGGGAGACAATTCTGCTGAGAAAAGCCCCAGAGAAACTCAACATTTCTTTTAAAACAATATTTTTTACAATATTGCTGTACAATAATCATAACTCGACTATAGAATTCCTACGTTTAATTTTTTCGAGTCAATATTTAAGTCCTTCGCTAGAATAGTAATATAGAGTGAGTGAGAGATTAAATCTAAACATATTATAATAAAATTGTAACTAAGCCTAAAGCCGAATCTATACATAAAATATTTTTGAAAAATCTTACTGACATAGACATTATTATCGATACAGAGGCCGAATCTATAGTTTTTAGAATTTTTGTCTGTCTGTCTGTCTGTTACCGCATCACAGAAAAACCACTGGAGGGATTTTGATGAAATTTGGTATGGTGATAGCTGGTTATCCTGGTCAACATATAGGCTACTTTTTACCGCGGGAAAATATCTCATTTCTGAGAAAAAATACAAAAACTACAATGTAAGAGTATACTTATATGTAAAATCTAAGAATTTGGTTTTTTCTCATCTGAACGCGGGCGGAGCCGCGGGCAATGCTAGTACATATATAAAATCAAACTAACCGCAGTGAAATTCATTTGACTACAGTTGCTCAAAGTGTCGCGGTACGCCATCAGCGCTCTGCTGAGACCCTCGAGGTAAGCGCTGCCGTCACTCAGTATACTCGTGCTGTTCACCTGGAAATTTATAAAATAGAGGCTTAAACTGATGTAGCCAGGTGTTGTTAGTGTTCCCCCCCAACGTGCGTTCACCTTGTCGTGGTGGGGGGCTCAGTAGTGCCCGGCAATACAGCCGGGCGCGAAGCCAAGAAACGCACAGGGAGGTGGCCCACTTCGGTGGGCGGTGGGAGGTGGCCCTCTTTGGAGGGCGGTGTACCATGCGGGTTGCTCCTGGTACTTCTCTGATAGCAGAGTGGACCTTGGAGCAACCCCATGGTCGTTGTGGTCTGCCTCGGCAGACCTGCCGTCGGGGCGTCGTAGTTGAATGCGTAAGCAATCCTGCGACGCCCCATTAAGACGGGGGAAGGTTTTGTTGGGTTTTAGTGGGCAGTACTGGCTTTGCCGGTGAGTCCCACACCTCGTGCGTAAATGCATTTCCCAACGATAAAAAAAAGGCGTTAGTACTAGAGCCGAAGACTGATCTGAAGTGTGAAGTGTTTATAGTATAGTCTAATATAACATAGTATAGTCTCTATAAGATAATGTAGTATTAATAGCGAGTAGCGACTCACACTCGTCTGCTCGGGTTCGTCCCTACGTTTTAAGGTTAGTATAGATTTGTCAGAGATGAGATATTTTCCCGCGGTAAAAAGTATCCTATATGTTGACCCGGATAACCAACTATCACCATAACAAATTTCATTAAAATCTATCCAGTGGTTTTCTCGTGATGGGTTTCCACAGACAGACAAAAATTCTAAAAACTAATAGATTCGGCCTCTGTATCGATGATAATGTTTATTTCAATAAGATTTTCCAAAAAATATTTAATGCACAGATTCGGCTTAGATACAATTTTATAATATGTATAGAGTAGTCTTCGCCCAGTGATCGAAATTCGGCCATAATCAGTATTGAAAATTTGAGGAAACTAATGAATAGATTCAGTACTTTTTGCAGTGGAAAGGCATGGCTTTTTATTTCAAAAAATGGATCCCATCGTACAATTTGTTTTTTTTTTCTAGAGGTGAACCCGAATGAAACGAAGGTGAGTCGCTAGTTAGAAATACCTGCAGGATTGACGTAGTAATTTTTAGTGTATGTATGTATGTATATGTCATATATCTAAGCGAATCTGTGAAATCTTGAAATGAAATCTTACTTTTTTCACCGTAATATTTTGATATCCATAGCCTTCGGCGTAATTGTAGTATACATCATTTTCAACTTTCTCATCCCTGCTGTTTTCCAACTTCTCCACCTCACCGAGATCCACGGTCCACGACGACACACGCGATACTAATAATATACATAGAGTCCACTTCACCCACATTTTGTTTAAATTTTGCTAGAAATTACTATGAAAATAATAAAACTATAGCCAAAATTAACAAATTGAATTGATTTTACATAAGAAAAATACGAGTACTCTACAATCAAAAGCCAAAATGCGTAATTCCAAACTCAATATCATTATATGTGGATAATTTCGAAATTGCTTATATTTTTAATTAAAATGACCCACTTGTGTGCGAATTAAATAACAATAAACGACTGAGTGAAATCAGCGTGAAGACGCCATCGGAAACAGCAACGAAATATCCCGCGTTGAAGGCTGCTTGCTTCACGTCCTGCTGTTCATATGTTTGTATATTTCCTACAAACCATAAGCGACAAAGGTAACTAGAAAAAGAAATTTCATTATATACTAGCGCCGTTAGACAGGCATTGTCCTGAAATAGAGCTCATATAATATTATAAATAATATGTGTATGATATAGAATATGTTGGTTGGTTGTTGTGGTACCATCTAGTTCCATGGTAAGCTACGAGGCCTGTGTTATGTAACTTTAAATACATACATATTATAAATATAAACACTCATGACTGGAGTACAAACATTCGTGGATATCACACAAATGAATGCCCCCAGCGGGACTCGAACCCGCGTCCGCTGGCACAGTAAGTACACACTACAAACTGAGCCAAACGTGTCGTCACGTCGTTTGGTTAGAAAATTAAAAAAAACTGTGTCTTGACAACAGCCCCACTTACCGGGTCCAATTATAGTTAAAAACCATACGGACTGCCCCAAAAATACACAATACAAATTTCATCAAAATAGGTTAGGCCTAAGAGGAGCCGTTTTTTATTTATAAAAATTAAAACAGCTCGTTTTTTGCAGCGATAACGTAGAAATTGCTTTGGATACTATAGACAAACTAGCATTGCTCGCGGCTCCGCCCCCGTTCAGATGACCAAAAACCAAATTCTTAGATTTTACATATTAGTATGCTCTTACATTGCAGTTTTTTTTTTCAGAAATGAGACATTTTCCTGCAGTAAAAAGTATCCTATATGTTGACGGCCTCGGTGGTGTAGTGGCTAGCACATGCCGTACATACGGCTGCACACCCGGAGGTCCTGGGTTCGAGTCCCGGGTCGGGCCAAGCTTAGTTATTGATTCTTTCTGTATAGTAAGCCTCAATAACAGCCCGGAGTTGGGAAGTTGGCAGTGTTTCACCCCCGTGCCTCGGAGAGCACATAAAGCCGTCCGTCCTGCGCCTTAACTCTCACTGGTCGTGTCGAGCAGTCGTCCCACCGGAGTATGAGAGTGACAGGGATAGAGAGTGCACGTTGTGTCTGCGCGTACACGCACTGCACTATAATATCTCCTGCGCAGTTGGCTCGTCTCAATGAGATTGGCCGCCGTGGCCGGAATCGGTCAGGAGAACATCATCATCATCATCATATGTTGACCCGGATAACCAGCCATCACCATAACAAATTTCATCAAAATCCCTCCAGTGGTTTTTCTGTGATGCGGTAACAGACAGACGAAAATTCTAAAAACTATAGATTCGGCCTCTGTATCGATAATAATGTCTATTTATTTATAAAAAAAATTATTTAATGTACAGATTCGGCTTAGTTACAATTTCATTATATGTATTGATATTGAAATACATATAAACCACATACAAACACTTGTTATTATTGTAGAGATCCGATAAGATCACCTCGATGCTAATTCAATCTGAGTTCAGACTATTATTATCATAATATTACTGTAATATTTGGTAGACATAGATTATCTTATAAAATGAAAATGAGCAATTCTTGTATATGTAAATTTACTAGCAAAATCCGCGGCTTCGCTCGCGCTAAAACTACAAAAAGATCTCTAAAAAGCAGGTTTCATACAAACTTTCATTCCTAATTTAAGCCCCTCACAACCAACTGTATGTTTGCGTAAATTCATTTCCCAACATTAAAAAAAAAAGAATTTAGGTCTTATGCCCGATTTCACCAACAACCCATAAGCTACCACCTACGTATGGGATCCCGAGCTTAGAAGTCCCCTAAATTAAATTTCATTTTACCATCGTCAGAGCCCGTATTTCTAGTACCTATATTTAGGTGGCATTTTAACATTTAGGTGACCCCTAACTGACGGTGAAACAGAAACTGTCCCCTAACAGCCCCCTAACCATGATTAGGGGATCCCTTAAACTTAGGTGACGACTGACGTTGGTGAAATTGGCCATTAGAATTGATACTGTAACTTTTCAGTCTGATATAAAATAATTGATTTCTTAAGTTGTCATCTTGAGTGGAAAAAGGGCGGAAAGCATTGTTGTTTTATGATCAAGCCAGCGAGTAGCGACTCACGTTCGCATCGCTCGGGTGTTTTTTCAATAGATTTGAATAATTATTGTGGGTGTAACTTAGGAGCTTTCTCCGAAGTCTTTACTTATGCTATTGCAGATATTTCTGTTGACCAAATTAAAACCTATAATTTTCTAGTACATTCTCTTGCCGTATCTCTGCTTTAGCCAGTGTCAGCCATATACATTTCTAAAGACGACTCGATAGAACCAGATAATGTGTTTTTGTTGGGGAAATAAAAGATTTTCCTGTAGTAAAAGGTATGCTAAATGTTGAGTCGAGTAATAAGTTATCACTACACAAAAATAAATATTTTTAATTAAATTTTTAAAAACTGAGTGCGTTTTCGTAATTTAGATTTTTTTCTTCTTAAAATGTTGTTTTTTTTTAAATGTTTTTCTTTTGGAATTTTTCTCCCATATTCATATATTCATTACCAATAAATTCATATTGTCTTTTACGGGATATCATTTGCATTTTATGTGCGTGCATGCTTAAAGGTTTTAACATTACTTTTACAAGTTTGATAAAATACAAAGGCTATCGTTTTTATATTTTACTAGCATTGCCCGCGGCTCCGCCCGCGTTCAGATGACCAAAAACCAAATTCTTAGGTTTTACATATTAGTATACTCTTACAATTTTTGTATTTTTTGGAAATGAGATATTTTCCCGCGGTAAAAAGTATCCTATATGTTGACCCGGATAACCAGCTATCATTATACCAAATTTCATCAAAATCCCTCCAGTGGTTTTTCTGTGACGCGGTAACAGACAGACACACAGACAGACTGACAAAAATTCTAAAAAGTATAGATTCAGCCTCTGTATCGATAATAATGTTTTTTTTCAATAAGATTTTCCAAAAAATATTTAATGTACAGATTCGGCTTAGTTACAATTTTATTATATGTATATAGAAATCGACGCTCAGGTACAGATAAAGTATAAATAAAGCACGCAATAAAACACCAGGAGCACGAAATGCCAGTTACCTTAATTTATAGTTAAAATCGGTGCGATACTTTTTACTTGAAACGTGAATATCGATTTCGCTAAATTACTGTTTTATTAATCGATTTCCACAAAGGAGGTATCAATTCGTCGGAATCCTTTTTTTTTGCCTGAACCGATTTGGAAAAAAATTTTGTTTCGAAGGGTACACTTCCAAGGTGGTCCCATATACCTAAATTTTATCAAAATCGGTCTAGCAGTTTTCTAAAAAATCATTATATAAATAAATCATGGAGCATAGAAGTAAGGAGTGCTATCTCTGCATGAGTGATCATCAAAACGCGTCCAATAGATATATGAGTGGCGTTTCAGTCTACAACAGCTAAATTCTGCGGTTCACCAAACCTGGCGCTCTGGCATATTTTGTTTTTATCTAATTTTTGAATTTCAATTTTCACCATTTGTTCTTGATTGTTCGCTATAAATAATTGCTTGTTCATAAATTATTTATATATAAATAATTAAACAAAATGTACCCGCAAATATAGCCTCTCAATCGAAATTTATATTTTTTCTTGTTATTAGTAATCTTTAAATATTCATTAATACTTATCTATACTAATATTATAAAAAAATATTTCTTAGGAATATTTTTATCTTTTTTTTCACAGATATTTAAATTTAAACAGGGATTTTACAAATATAATTTGGTTTCTTCAACTTTTTCTAATTGGGGCCATTCAAATATTACGTAAGCACCAAAGGGGAGCTGGGGGGTCTTTGCTTTGCTTATTTTTGATGACACGAGGGACGGGGGGGTTCTGGATGGTGATTACGTCAGCAAGTTATTTATTTTTATGATTTTTTTAGCAAATATAGTAATTTTAATTTGTCCAATCAAAGTATAATAAATGTACACTAAATATCCCTATAGCCTATAATTACATTATTTCTAGGCTTGATGATAATTGCTGCTTTAAATAACAATAAAAAACCTGAACAAATTAAAAAATATATGTATCAATGTTTACGTAAACATAGGAGGGGGGAGTAAGAGCTTTGCTTACTTTTACTGACAAGGAGTAGGGAGGGTTTAATAATTACTAAAATTCTGCTTATGTAATATTTGAATGGCCCCTATATATTTTCCTTCATGCAAGGAGTATGGTATCCATGGTACTATTTCATAAAATTTCACTTAACCTACCTCTAAAATGCCCTCATAACAATAATAATATGTGGCAAAAAAATAAAACAAAAAAACGAGTTAATACTTTTAATTTATTTCCATAACTAAGTAACTTACTGACTAAAGATTGTGAAAAAAATGCGACATCACTAGCGAATGTGTACGAAATTAAATATTTATTCATTATATGGAGTTCTGACATATTCAAAATCAATTACTGAAAACCACCCCAAATCCATCTTGAGGGGTGAAATTTTTCTTACAATTTAAATACGGCAACCCTATATTAAAAATTTAAAAAATATAATTTAATAATAATAGCAATGTCGCTACATTAAAAACAATTCTCAGCAAAGATTATATGATTTGTAACTTAAAAAACAAAATAGTTGTAGTGTATAATGCAATAAAATTTTCTTGTATGTATGTATGTTTATGTATTCAATCCCTTTTTAACGTCCCACTGCTGGGCACGGGCCTCCCTTTAATACGAGGGGGATCAGGCCATAGTCCACCAGCTGGCCAAGTGACTGAGCATGTCTTTTGAAAACTTTTTGAGTTCTCTCAGACCTGCAGGTTCCCTCACGATGCTTTCCTTCACCGTAAGGCAAGTGGTGATCATGTTGGAAATAATTCACATATGAAAATATCAGAGGTGCATGACCCGGGATTTGAACCTACTTCACTCTGTTTCCCAAGCGAACACGTTACCAATTTTATATTTGTATATTTATGATATTATTATTTATAAGTTTTAAAATGAATATCTGCATCAATATTTTGCTTCTCATTTTATTGTTCAAACGTATAGTATTATATCATAGTTAATTATAATATCATTTTTGGCTTCTATCACCATCTTTTCAACACTCCATCTACTTCATTCTTTAAGTTTGAACACAACAAATCCTGTGAAGTCGTTAAAAAAAATCAAACTGCTATTGACCTTTGAAGGCATTTAACCCAGCGCGAAGCAAAAGATGTGTAATGTGTTTTATTTATAGTTATTATTATTATTATATATATAGAATGTATGTCCGTTTATCCCATACGCGGCCTGCCCATGCCGCGGCCAGGCATCGGCATGTCTCCTCCGCCACCACTCTTCACGTTCTTGATGGTTTCATCGATGGAGAGGATCTGTGGAAGTGAAAATTATAAGCAAATATGTTGGGACATTAACACACAGCACCATCTAGTTCCGTGGTAAGCTACGAGGTTTGTGTTATGGATACCAGATAGTTGATACACTACACAACTTTATATACATACATATTATAAATATAAACACCCATGATTGGAGTACAAACATTTGTGCTCATCACACAAATGAATACCCCCAGTGGGACTCGAACCCGCGACCGCTGGCGCACCAAGTAGGGTCACTACAAACTGAGCCAAACGAGCCGTCTAAAGTTATAATAAAATTGTTAGTATTTTTATATAAAGTCAGACAAGTGAGAGTTGGACTCGCACACACAGGGTTCTGCAGCATTAAATCTTATAATGTTTAATTTTTGTATATAAGATATACAGATTTATTTCGTGTATCTCGTACACCATAACATCTGGACTTGCAGTTGCTGTCCACAATGAAAATTGGTACTTTTTGTCAACCCTTCTATTTGGCAGCATATTCATTACAATCAATGAAAAAATTATAGACAGCGTATGCACAAAATTAAAAAATAAATTCAAAAGTACAAAAATGGCAACAAAATACCTTACAATACTTGTTAATTTTAAACATTTTTTTATAATTTAAACAAATTGAATTATAAAACTCATTAAAAATATAAAAAAATATTTAAAATTAGACAAAATTATGGTATATTATACTATAACTCTATCTACCTGTGCAGCCGCCTCACTGGCAGCTGTGATGGCATTGATCTTGACCACAGCAGGTTCCCATACACACGCCAAGAAGTTATCCGCGATATCCTCCTTCTGTATGTCCACACCGTACCAGATTTCTCCTGAAACCCAAAAAAAAATGAAATTTTGTCCAATGCATAGGTTATTTATTTATTTTTTTGACCACAACCTCATAACATGTATGATCCACACAGCACATTCAGTAATTGGATCCGTTATTTTTAATCATGGGCAAAATTTGTTTGCAACTATCTCAGGAACCCTCTTCACCTACTCACTACACTACCTACACCTTCCCTTCTTTGCTTCAAATCTCAAACCAATACACAAAAATTAATAATATCATCGATATGTTATCAATTATAATAAAATATCATGAAAGAGAGTATACACTAAGGCTATTAAGATCTACTCATATCACCTCATGAGTCCTGTAACCCATTCCTCCCCAATTCACCCTGATGAAGCTTCTAACTTCCTTACTCAGCAGATTATCATAAAATATCAAACTGGTATTAAGGCCAGTATACACCGAGACTATCTAGATCCCACCCTTAGAAACCCATCAGTCCTATAATCCACTCCTCCCCAACTCACCCTGATGATGCTTCTGGCGCAGCTTGTTCAGCAGGTTGGTGGCGTCGAACCCTGCGTTGTCGCAGAGTTGCCGCGGGATGGCCTCGTAGGCGCGCGCCACCGCCGCGATGAGGAGTTGCTCCTTGCCAGCTATGGACTTGGAGTGTTCCCGGAGGTACTTGGACACCTCCATGTCTATCGCTCCACCGCCTGGGGACATGTGATTTTAATTTATTACTCGCTACTTATACTTAGTTCAAAGGTGAAAGTTTGATATATTTAGTAAATAAGTCTGGCTTATTATATCTGGCTTAGTATTTTTTAACCAACTGCGCGACACAAAGGAGGGTAATGTGTTTATCAGTCTATGTATGATGTTTGTTTCTAAGTGGGGTTCTAGACCAAACGCGTGAGCCAATTTTGATGATTCATACGTCGTTAGATTTGTGTTGATAACGCGAGTGTCTGTCAGTTTGTTCCGGCTAATCTGCGAAACTTTGTTCCGGCAAAATCTCTGAAACGGCTGGATCGATTTTGAGGGGACTTTCACTGGTAGATAGCTAATATTATAAGGAGTAGTTTAGGTTAAATTTATTTTAGAAACAGAAACGTTCCACTGAAAAAAATTAAAACATACCCATTCATTTATAACATAATATTTATAATATGTTACATACAATTAGATAGGTAGTGTCTGTAAGTTTGGCTACCGTGATTTAATATTACCAACATTGTCTATACATATAAAATTGTAGTGTGCGTCTGTCATTCTTCTCCTAAACGGCTTGACCGTATTAGATGAAATTTTTACATACTTATGGGATCATCTAGAATAATTCTAAACTATATCCAGATCACATATACATATGTAACAGTTGCCAGTATCCAGATTGTTTTTTTTAATTACCTATTTTGTTTCGGTTTATGGTAAGACCATGATTACTATCAGGATTTCTAACAAAAATAAAACAAACCAGCAACCACGGCATCGTTCTTGATGGTACGTCTGACAATCATGATGGCATCGTGGAGAGACCTCTCGGTCTCCTCCAGGAACTGCTCGGCTCCTCCCCGAAGGATCAGAGTGCAGGTCTTGGCTGCCGGACATCCTGAAGAAGACATTTTGATGGTTTATATAATTTTATTATGACTGAATTAATTTAGACAAATAAATAATAATATTTATAATCTGCATTATTCTAAATTAACATAAAAAAACTACATTCAAAAACCGTATTCTGGGTTTTAACCAGTTAAAGAACCTTTCGGTTTGGAGTCAAACATTAAATCCAATTTAAAATTTAAGCATGTATCCGAGTCCTGATCCTAACACAATTTGTACTTATGTAAGAAGAAAGAGCCTCATAACACGTATGATCCACACGGCACATTCAGTAATTGGATCCGTTATTTATAATCATAGGCAAAATATCTCCAAAACAAATTATTAAAAAACTAAATATAAAATTTTCAATTAAACAAATCAATATATGAAACTTATGAAAAGAGAACAAATAAGCCCATCGAAGGTTTTATTGGTAGCCAATGTAAGTCATCCATTGTCCAAGCAGTGGGACAGTAATAGGGGCTGATATATACATATAATAAAATTTTGAGTCGAATCTGTACATTAAGTATTTTTTGGAAAATCTTATTGAAATAGTTATTACTATCGATACTGAGACCGAATCTATAGTTTTTGGAATTTTTGTCTGTCTGTTATCGCATCACGGAAAAACCACTGGAGGGATTTTGATGAAATTTTGTATGACGATAGCTGGTTATACGGATCAACATATAAGGTACATTCTATTGCGGGAAAATATCTCATCTCTGAGAAATCTATACTCGAGCGGGTTCGTCCCTAGATACGTTTTAACGTTTAAAACGTAACTAGGGACGAACCCGAGCAGAGCAAGGACGAGTCGCTAGTATATTATATAACTACTTGGACAACCGAGCTTCACTGGGCGTTTTAAGAAAAAGAAAAAATTGCGTTTTTGTTCGATAGACACCCATATGTATGGTATAGACAAACTTGAAAAGCAAAACCTATCTAAAAACAAAATTTGATCCAAATCCGAAACAGGAATACACAAGAATTGCTCAATTAATATTAAAATATATTATACTATAAAACAATACATTATTTACAATATTAATACACAATTAATTACTAAAAAAAAAACAAATTCATAACTCTAAGTAAATGGAAGTACCATTACAATACAACTTATACTACCGTTACAATTTCATGTAAACTCTCACCCAAAGGAGCATTTTCTTTTTCATAACCTGTTTGAAAACGCAAATTATTTACTAGCAAGTTGCAAGGAAAAAAAGTGAAATGGAAAAATGGAATTATTGATTGTGATTTTGAACTCGGAAATGTGCGAAGAAATAGAATTATATTGTTATATGTACTTATGACTCAGCTTGCTTCCCAAAACAAACTTTTATCCCCATTTCAACCCCCTCAAGGGATGATTTCTTGGAAAAAAAAGTATCCCATGTCCTTCCCAGGGTCTCAAACTATCTTCTTACCAAATTTCATCTAAATCGGTTCAGTAGATCCAGAGATTACCCCCTACAACGTCACAAACTCGCAAACTTTGAATTTGAATTTGAAAATCTAAATATATACTTTCAATTGATTCAAAACGTAGTTTTTACAAACACTTTTGTATTCAAAATGAGAACATATTAAATAATACTATCTTTTTGGATTTTTTCGCGAATTTTATAGATTTTTGGTTCCCGACGTTTCCAAATGCTCTACAGCAATCATGGTCACGGGAGAGACTATGGTTTTGAGACGTCTAAAAAAACCGAAAAGGTTCGCTTGAAAGAATTAAAACGTACCTAACAAGCGATTTGTATACCAATCGCTCGTTTAAACTATAACAAGCACGTACAGTACACTCACCGGTGAATATATTGTATCTGTCGCCGCCCACCTGGCGCTCCACGAACTCCTTGCAGTGCCCCAGCGCGCCGGCGCGCAGGTCGCGCACGGAGCTGAGCACGGCGCCGCCGCACGCGCGCTGCGTGCGCCGCAGGTCCTCCTCCGTCACGCGCCCCGCGCAGAACATGTCGCTGGAACATAGAACATGGGAATCCCATTAATATTATCATCCCTTATATGTTATAATATACTACGTTGCTTCCGTATACAAACTCTCATCCCCTTAAGGGATAATTTCCGGGATAAAAACTATTTTTCCCAGCATCTCAAACTATCTTATTACCAAATTTCATCAAAATCTGTCCAGTGGTATAGATTTGTTTTAGTTTTTCACTAGAGACGAACCCAAGCGAAGCGAGGGCTAGTAGCTAGTGTTTTATAAATACTACAAATCTAAAAAAAAATCTATAGAATAGTACTAAATAAGTGCAGTAGTAGTGATGAGTGTTATACGAACGCTTGGGAAACCGAGTCAAGCAGGTTCTAATCCCGAGTCTCGCACCTCTGATATTTTCATGTGCGAATCATTCCCAACATGATCACCACTTGTCTTACAGTGAAGGAAAACATCGTGAGAAAATTTGCGTATCTGAGAGGACCAAGAAAGCTCTCGAAAGACAGTCCGCTCACACTTCAGTGTGGGGGACTATGACCTAATCCCTCTCGTATTGAAGGTAGGCCCACACCCAGCAGTGGGACGTTAAAAAGGGCTGAATACAAAATACACTCACCGATCAGCAAAGTACTGCGTGGCAACATCCCCGATGGGCAGTTTACTGAGCACCACGTTAGCCCCACTCTTGTGTAGAATAGCCAGCTTGTCATACAAAATCTGCCATTCAGCATCCACGACCTTCTGATATTCCTTCACATTATCTACTCGGACCTGAAATTATAATTATATATGTGAAATGAATGTGTTAAATATACATTATTCTTATCTGTGGACTGTGAATAAAAGGAAGAACGAGTGAAAGGGATAGAGTGTATTCAGCCATGATTGATTTTAGTATAGACTGTAAACGGTTGAGTTGAAAAAAAGAAAGCGAGCGAGTCCATTGTGAAAATACATAAGATTAAATAAACATATTAAGGTAATTATATAGTTTCATTGCTGGTATCCTCAATTCCACATATATTTTTGTTATACATTTTACTAGCGACTCAACCTAGCTTCTCTTCGGATTCAAAACAAACAAAACAAATCTATGCCAACAGAGCCATACATTTTTCCGGGTTAAAAAGTAACCTATATGCTCATATTAGCATGGATTATTTCAAATTTTCCAATTAATATGTTTTTTAGATATTTTAATTTTTTGGATATCGCTCTAAACTTTTGTATTTTTAGATTAAAAAGACAGTTTAATATCTAACTATACTAGTAGTATAGTAGTAGTAATAGTAATAGTAAATATACAGTTAAAAAGCTGACCTCAGCATTATCTCTCTCGGCCTTCAACTCCAACTCAATATTTAACAAAGCAATCTTGCAGTCAACATAGCTCTTCGGCTGCATTTCAAAGCCAGCGTACGAGAAGGTCTTCTTGAAAGCCACTCCAGACACCAGGAATGAGTCTTCCAAGGCTCCACCTGTTACTTTCTTGACACCTTTGAAAATTAAAAAGAAAATTGATTTATTAATTTCAATTTAAAATAAACTTTATTTTTTAATATTCATTTTTTGGCCTCATTTCTACTATCATGATCTACATAGCATTTTCGGTAATTGGATCCGTTGTTTTAAATCATAGGCTATATTATTTATTAATAAAAAAAATACATTAAAATATATACACAAATGTGCATATTTTTTCTATCAAAATAATTGACATATTTGCCATTACCAAAGTGTAGATAACGAATAATAAAAAACTGTAAACAAACTCATACCAATCATATCCAACGGCAGCAGAGGAGCATCCAAAGACAATACAGCATCCACCACCATCTTGGAGAAATGATCTTTTTGTTGATGGATCAGTTTAGATGACATGGCTGTTGCCGCACATTTTGTCAGGAGTTCCCTAGAAGAAAAAACTTTTTTTTATATTGTTTATAGTAAAATTGGGAAATTGGATGATAACATTGCCTCATTCTGTTGATTTTCCACATTGATTTCAGTAATTGGATCCGATTGTTTTAATCATAAGCGAAAAAAAAACTTGTTTGTATTTTAAAATAAACCTATCTTTTCGGATTTTTTCGCGGATTTATTTTGATTTATAGCAATCATAGTCACGGGAGAGACCGAGTCATGATTGAGTCAGGAACCAAAAATCAAAATAAATCTGCGAAAATGTCCAAAAAGTAATTTTATTTAAAATGACAAATATTCGCGTAAATCTACGAAGTGTTAACTTATATAAAAAAATATTAACCCAACCCTTATCAGACAACTAGCCAAGGTTAAAAAGATATCACTAAAAAAAAAACAAAAAAGCAATATACATACCTCTGTTCCTCCGGGGACCTGTTCTCAATCTTCACAGCCAGCTCATGTACTTTATCCACCGCCAGCTTACTTGCAGTTCTGACAGCACGGACGATGATGCGAGGGTGGACACCTGGGGGTGTGAGGATATACCCTGGTTAGTCATCATCTTCCAAAGGTCAAGATCGAGGTCAGGGTCTGACATGATATTGCCTCATTTCTACTATCTAGAACATCACTAGGTTCAGGGATTCAATCCATTGTTTTAATCATTGGCAGCATTTTATATCATGGGAAGTTATAAAGTTAAAAAAATTCATGTAATTCCAAATAAAATCTACGATGGAATCTGAACTGAAACATATATATACTTGCCTTCCTCAACAAATGGCTTCAAACGCTTCAATAGCTCGCCAGCGAGAATAACTACTGAGGTGGTACCGTCCCCCACCTGCACACAAAAATTATTATGAGCGTTTCTTTTTTTTTATTTACATTTTTTTAATTAATTTTTTTTAATCATAACGGTTTTTGTCAACAAAGGCATTCGGAAATTGGATCCGTGTTTATAATCATATGAAATTTAACTATTACACAGAAAATATTTTAACTTTTTCTCTTTTTTTTCAACCAACTTGAAAAAAGAGGAGGTTCTCAATTCGGTTGTTTTTTTTTTTTTTGCTTAGTGGATATTGACGAGCTTTAGCATAAGTAAAAAAAAATAATGATTTTAATCGAATTTCGACAACTGGGCAACACTACTTTTAATAATTATGCTAACTTTATATAAATTCAAACAATTCACCTACTTGGACATAATACTTCTTTCTTTTTTTTAGTTTCATAAATTGTTTAATATAACTAATAAAAAAAAAATTAATTGTTTTCAAATTTCAACCAACTTCAAAAAGGAGGAGGTTCTCAATTCCGCCGGTCTTTTTTTCTTAATAAACTCTCATAGAAATATATTTAAAAAAATTATAACCAAAAAATATTCTCTTTTAGTACATTTTATCAAACACAAAAACACAGAACCCTATATATTAAATTATATTAAAAATAAATGATAGAAAAAAGAGCTTCTATTATTCATACAATATCACATATTTAATAATATAATAAAAATATTCAACTACAAACCTCAGCATCTTGGGACTTTGCAATGTCAACTAATGTCTTCGCAGCAGGATGCACAATGTCTAACAACTGGAAAAACATATATCTATATAAATAAAAATGTATCGCTAAATGTGTTGCTAAGCGCAAAACTTGAGAACCACTGCACTAATTCAGCTATTTTTTTTCATTTAAATATTTGCTAAAGTCCGAGGAAGGTTCTTATGAAGAGAAAAATTGGAAAAAATGCACGGAAAAATGTAAAAACATCATTTTTCTAATCGGATCTGCTACTGGGCCACTTAATTTGACAGAACGAGGTCTGTCGGGGCAGCTAGTTTTGTATAAAACTAAGTGTCTTTTCAGACTTTTTCGCGGATTTCTTTGAGTTTGGTTCCCGACGTTTCGAATGCTTTACAGCGCACTTGGTCAAGGGAAAAACTGAAGTTTTGGACTCCTCAAAGGTCATTATATAGTTGTTACTAACGGCGTACCTACAAAATTACAAAATGAATTCAAAAATACAAAAAGGGCACCAAAGTACTTTACAATATTTGCTAATTTTAAACATTTTTTGTGGTTTTAATAAGTTTTATAATTGAACATGTCAATATTATTTAATTTCAGCTGTTATTAATATAATTTGCATTCAAAAGATAAGTTTTATTTAAAATATCAAATATTCACATAAATCGAAAAAAAAATATTTTGCTTAAATAAAAAATAACAATATAAAATATTTCTAAATATAAATAGTTCATCAATATTTAAATATTTTTTTATATATTTTAACAAATAATACCTTCATAATAGTAGCACCATCATTAGAAATCACGGCCTTTCCATTGTGATCAACAATCAACTTGTCCATACCCCGTGGACCAAGAGTTGTGCGTACCTTTGTACAGATAAAATACAAAACAAGTAGTACAAATTTATCATAGATTATATAAAACAACAAAATATAATTCATAGCATCATCCATTTCATCAGAAATTCAGAAATTGGAACGACGAAGTATAATCATGGGTAGATTAAAACCCAAAATAAACCAAAATGCTCAAAAGAAAATATATATTTAAAAAAAACATGTAAAATGCAATATCTAAGATATAGTATGAAAGAGACTTTATGCAGATCCCTAAACATACTAATATTATAAATGTGAAAGTTTGTGAAGATGGATGGACGTTTGTTGCTCAAGCATACCAGAACGGCTAAACGAATCTGGATGAAATTTGGCAGAGATAGATTATGGTCTGGAATAGCACATAAGTTGCTTTTTATCCTTGTATTACTAACTTTGGTATTTTAGATCTAATTGAGATGGAATTTTGACTCTTGTGCAATTTAAATAAATTCTCTTCACTCATAAATGTAATCATAATAAAAATATTTTAACAGTGCTAATTAAGAAGAAGTTCAAAGATACTTACAGCATCCACAACAAGTTGGCAAGCATTGATGTTTGACACCAACTGTGGCTTGCCCTGAGACTGGTCTGTCCCTTCTTTCAGAACTAAGATTTGTGGTTGCTAAAAACGTAAGGTTACATGTTCAGATTTTAAGTATTTTTTTAATAACTCTCATTTGTAGAATATTCATTTTAGTATTTTATTATGGAGTAATTTACATTTTATATAAATAAATATTTATTTCACATATTTTAGAGGCAATGTGTTATCGGCAATTTTTTGACAGGAACACCTGATTTTTCAATAGCATAATATTCACGATATTCGTGAACTTTTATCTAAAATTTGTGCTGAATTACTTTGTTAAGACGTAAAAATTAATTAAATAGTGAATTAATTTATCAAAACATTAAGAAATACTTGAAAATCAAACCTTGAATTACTCATCATATTTAAATATGCTAAATATTGTGTTAAAAAAAGGGTAAATGGAATTAATTTATAACTGATAAGTACATGTGATACTTTTAATTCTAGAATGCAAGGATTATTAACGTAAATAATTATTTTTTGAGCACTAAACCTTTTCGCAGATTTAACCTCTTTTCAAAATAGAATTTCACGAAAAGTACACTCATATATATTGAAATATTTCTTAGAATATGATTTTCATTATTTAAATAATTAGTTGATAGCACTCTAAAACTAAAATAGTAGTTGATTATTTTGAAAAAAATGAATTTATTTACCATCTTGAATATCTTTTACTTTATTTGATATTTCTAAACCAAAACAATTGGATTATTGAACAGAATACAGACTAAACAGAGAAAGAATTAATCAAATGACTTATATCTATGGTGAAAACGATTACTTCATCGAGTAACAATTATTAACATCGATTTCATTTAATTATAAATAAATTAATCTATACTAATATTATAAAGAGGTAAAGTATGTGAGTTTGTGAGGTTTTAGGAGGTAATCTCTGGATCTACTGAACTGATTTAGATGCAATTTGGTAAAAAGATACTTTGGACAGGAAAAAAAACTACAAAAAAAAACGAGGTTTCCTACAAACTTTCATCCCCTTATTTACACCCTTATGGGATGAATTTCGAAAAATGCTAAAAACCGTATTTATTTATTTGTATTGAAGAGCAGTAATACTGAATTTCAAGTATTTCTAACCATAAATAATGTTTAGGTTGTATTATAACGTGTTTTTCCGTGGGAATGAGATTATCTACCGCAGTAAAAAGTAGCCTCTCCAGCCCTCCAACTATCTCCACACAAAAAGTCACGTCAATCCGTCATTCTGTTTCGATGTGATAGAAAGACAAACAAACACACTTTCACATTTATAATATTAGATATATTTATATGATGTTTAATGTTTTATGTCCATTACAAAAATCACATTTTACTGTCATTTTAGTTTCGTTCCCTAAACGCAAAACAATACAATTTAATCATGTCTATTTAATGGCACGTCATAGTTATTTTACTTATAAAATATCACGTAAAATATAATTACTATTTTGTAATAAATACGTATTACTATAAAACTATCGGTGCCCGTACTCAGTAGTCAAATTCACCCTAGTTTTAAAATGTCTTGTTTACATTTTTTTGTATTTATATAAAATTATCGATTTACCCTCACTACGCTCGGACGCATCCCGGGGTACATTTTAAATAAATAAAAATAATTATTGCAAGTGTACCTTAGGAGTATATACAATACCTATACATATGCTAATTCGGACTGTTCTATAGGTCTCTTCAAGGGTGCGTCAAGGCAATTACAAAATATGTAATTGCGTTTGTTTGATCCCTTGATATACATAACAATACTGTTATTATTAAAACTATAATTATGCAATTAATATGTAGGATATTTAAGGATGTATTCTATAAATTGTACACTTTAGAAACACGATCACTTGTTTCCTCGATAGGAAAAATCCAAAATGATCTCTAAAGCAAAAACCCTTAGTGCGGCGCTAAATTCGCACGCGTTCCGTCCATCTTAGCAATACAAATAAAAAGGTCGGTGCCCTCTTAACATTTTCTAGTACATTGCTTTGATGTATCTATTAAGGTTTAGCCAGCATAACATACAAAGGTATCCTAAATGTTAACCCGAGTAATAAGTAATCGCTACACAAAATTAAGACAGAACTGATTTTAAGTTTCAGTACTTTTTGCGTAAAATGCACACAGATATACAAACAAGCAGACAAATAAAATAACTATTGCTTTAGGGTTTTTTTTCACTACTCAAAACGTTACATTTATTGTTCTTAAAAAAAATAGTTCATGTTTATACATCTATTATTTAAAAATATTATCAAACATAAAAAAAATGTTTTTTTATAACCACGGAAAATAATAAACATTGTTTTCTCTCTTCCGTGTTTATAATGATGAATCGATATTATTGTACAAACATCAATGCAAGTCCTGTAGAAAAAAGAAAACAATTATTGTCTTTGACATGACAGCGGACACTAGACAAGTATTTGACACATTGAGATATTTTAATTTAATGCTATTTCCGAAGATCGGGGAGCTGTATGTGCAATTAAATAAAAAGTACTCCTAAAAGTAAAATAAAATTCGCATTTTTTTGTTTATGCAATATAAAAATGTCGCGGCAAGTAGACATAAAGGCTCTTGTATCGCATGTAGTTCGTGGAGATGGTGTAAATAAGTGCCGAATATGTATGGGGGATACTTCTGAAGGACAAGTCTATTTAAATGATACTGTAATGATGGATGGTGATAAACCTATAACACTATCCGAATTGCTGGAAACCATTACCGGCATCCAGGTACGTTTGATTTTTTCTTTGTTTATATTTAATGACTTCTGCGATTAACGGAACGCTTATGCAGTTTCGTTTTACCAAAATGGCGGCCTTTGACCTTTGTTATAATAAAAAGGTGTAATAATTTTATAAAAAATGTATATGTAAGTTAGATATAAATATTGAATAAATTTGGAATGTTGTGTATAATGAAGTAAGTTTCTAATTTAATTGTATTATTGAAATTGTAAATCTCCAATGCACAAATAATACGCAGCAAGTTACTAGCGACATCTACTGTCATGTCTACTGAAACTAATTGAAATGGGAATTTTAAAATTAAAGAAAATATATATTTTTACTATTGTATAATATGGTTCTCCAAGAAATATTTGAAGCTGTAACTACAGGGTTCATTTATTTTTCCTCAATTCAAAATGGGAATTTTAAAGGTAATCCAAGATTTACATAATTTAAACGACATTTGTAAAAAGAAAACCAAATATTGTGGACATTTGACTTGAGCGGTGGTTGCAGGTGCAGATAGAAGGAGACTTACCTGATGGAGTGTGTCCAAAATGTTCCAAATCTGCTATAAATGCTGCTGAATTCAGATCCTTATGTCAACAAGCAGCTCATCAGTGGGATATAACAATTACTCTGCTACATGACCTCCCAATGCAATGCATGAATAACAAAACAATATTTGCTATTATAGACAAAACACAAATGATTGTTATTAATGATATGAAAAAATCAAACAACATCACAACAGCTGCTCAACGGCTAACAACTCATCTAGTCAAACCTATAGTAGACAAAGAAGTCAGCCATTACAAGTGTCCAAATTGTGAAAAGGAATTCACAAACGCGTTTCAATTGTGTCAACATTTAAAAGAATCTCCGGATTTAAAAAGAGCCTGTTACATATGTGGTAAAATCATGGCTCGTGATGATATACTGTATCACATGATAAATGAACATAATGAAGCTCCTTACAATTGTAAAAAGTGTCCAGCGCTGTTCTGCTCTTATAGCCAATATATGCAGCATTTAACAAAAGCACATTCAAATGGCCACACTACCTGTATTGATTGTGGACGTAACTTTCAATCGCTCAATGCATATCATGCTCATGTCTCTGTACATGCTTCTAAAAATTGCCCAGGATGTGACAAACTCTTTCGAAATCACTCATGCTACATATATCATGTCAAAACTTGCTGTAATTTGGAACGCCCTAGACATAATATGATAACCACCAAAAAAAAAGTTACCATAGAGGTAAAAAATGAAATAAGCAATCGCAAAGTCAAAGTAGGGCTTCGTGGAGCTGCAAATAAAGAGTGTATATGCGATTATTGTAAGAAAAAATTTGCTGGCAAGAAGTTTGTTGCTGCACATATTCAAATAGTACACATGAGGAACACTCACCGACCATGTATTTACTGTGGGAAGTTGCTGGCATCAGCGCATATGTCGGAACATGTCAAAAGACATGAATCTGACCGGACTTATAAATGTCCACACTGTGGAGTGGTTTTGAAAACAAAATTAGGCTACAATCAACATTTGCGTCTACATACTGGTGAAAGGCCATACGCCTGCAAGTATTGTGGAGAAACGTTTTCAGCCTCATCAAGACGTTCCGAGCATATTCGCAAAGTACATAAGAGCTCTGATATAGTTTTGAAACAAGAGTGCCACCTGTGTCCAGCAAAATTTAGGCTTCCCTATCGGTTAAAACAGCATCTCAAATCAATTCATAATGATGATCAAGATACTTTACCTAAGTTTGAATGCAATACGTGTCACGAGAAGTTCGGTTCGTGCAGAGGACTGTTGCATCACAGTCGAAAGCACCAGAATGTGAACTTTCCATTAAAAAAACCGGAGAAATCCATAATGCTTAAGGTGTATAGCGAAATAAAACAAGACAATGAAATTACATAATGTGTTGCATGCTAATATTATTTGTTATATTTAATAAAGTTTGTTTTTTACAATTGAAGATTATTATTTCTTTCAATTATAATACATAAATAGCTGTTCTTATTATTTAGTACAATAATCATAAAAATGATACCAATTTTATCATCAAAACTAATATCAATGTTGTAAATGCAAAAAGAACTATAATTTTATTTAAAGTATATTAACTTTAACAAACTTCAATCATTCATAGCTGATAAAAGAGAATTCAGGAAGAGATGAAGGCTGATTGGTCCGCGTGGTTTCAGGTGGTGGAAGAAACCGACCTTCCCGCTGGGTTGTGCTGCGTCTGCGCAGATAACGCTATTTCTACGTGGCAGTTCAGGCATTTATGCCATGAATCGCACAGACATTGGACACAGATATCCACAGTCCTGATGATAACAGATATACCAACCACAAAAGACAAGACCTTTTATATCAGCACCAGTGGTACCTTACTAAAAGACATGAACAACATCCATACTTTGACGAACGCTACAAAGAGATTGAATTTTTTAATCGGAAATACAAACAACGTGCGCGCGAAATACAAAAAGAAAAAGTCGAAATTAGCTGAGTGTAAATTCAAGTGTAGAGATTGTGGGAAAGAATTTGAATTGCCATATTTTTTGAATCGTCATTTGATTAATTCATCGAAACGCGCTTGTACGTTATGTGGCAAAATTGTGTCTCGAGAAAAGTTAGCGGTACATTTGCAAAGGGTGCATCAACGATTTGTGGAATTTTGTAACGTGTGCTATAAAGTTTTTGATGAGAAAGACCATTTGGATCGTCACAAAGAAATTTTACATGGGGATAGTTGTTTGCAATGCAAAATATGTAAACTCTGCTTTAAAAGTGAGAGATCTTTAAGTGCTCACATGTACACACATACATTATTCAACTGTTCCTCGTGCAACAGTAGCTTTGAAAACCGAAAATGCTATTTATACCATAGACACAATTGTAAAGGTTCCAAGTTTACAAAACAAGATGTTTATGAATGTCACGATTGCGGAAGTAAATATACAAGGAAACCGTCTCTGAGAGTCCACATAGTGCAAAAGCATTTAAATGTATTGCCATATATCTGCCAAATTTGCGGGAAACGTAGCTCTTCAAAAACCCACCATCAATCCCATGAGTTAATTCATAAAACTGAAAGAAAAATATACCAATGCTACTGCGGTGCAAAAATGAGAACAGTTCTCGGTTTCCACATGCACCAAAGGATACATTCTGGGGAAAAGCCCTATGAATGTCAGGAATGTGGAGATAAATTTCTATCGGCTTCTAGAAGATTGGATCACATTAAAAGAAAGCATAGAAGTAAAGATCACGGTTGTCTTGAGTGTGACGCGAGGTTTGTTAGGCCATCGGAATTGAAAAAACATTGTCGTTTAGCGCACTTTGTTAATACAGCGATATAAAGTAACTTGTACATTTTTAAGGTTGGTACTATTGAATGAATGTATGTTATATTTCATCAGTGTACACTTCACTAATTGCGTTCTTTGAATATCTTTGAATTGAATAAGTTTTTTTCTTTTGTTGCAGGTACAAGAAGACCAATTGTTTCCGAGAGGCTTATGTATATCCTGCACAAGTGTGGCTGTGTCTGCTTCGGAATTCAGAATATTTGTGAACAAATCGCAACAATTATGGACCAATTGTGTAAATTCTCTTCAAACACTTCCAACTTTGAACACATCACACAAATCCCTGTACGCCATCGTTAGAGAAAACTTGCTTTTGCAAACAGTTAATAACTTTGAAGGCAATGCGAAAGACTTGATAGAGCATCTCGCCAATCGCATCGTAAAACGTAAGTCGTTGATAGTTGAGAGAAAACCGCGACATCCTCGCACTGGACCAGCCTGTAGTTGCACAGATTGTGGGAAAAGTTTTCTAAGTCCATATTACTTGAACATGCACCTACGCAACAGTGGCCAGAAAGAGGCGTGTTGGTTGTGCGGTGCCATGCTAATCAGAGGCCAAGAAATGAAGCAGCATCTCCACAAAATACACAAAACTGAAATGTTCCTGTGCACAGAATGCCCAATGCTGTTCAAAACTGACGTAGACAGGAAGCGCCACACCAAAAAGTGTCATGGCCCGGGTGTTATGACTTGCTCAGATTGTGGTCGGACATTCCAAAGGAGCGCATCCTATGATGTTCATACCCAAATGCACACAGTACGGACTTGTAGAGCTTGTGGTGCACAGTTCACTAATCGTGGCTGCTACAGAGTGCACAGGTCGAAATGCGAGCCAGAAGCTAAACCAGATTTGAAGACGATACCAAGAAACAGGCGCTCAAATATTCGTGACCCGGCAACTTTCACTTGCGACTATTGTGGCAAGACTTACCATTCCAGACCTCAATTAAAAAATCATATTTTATGGATCCACATGGATATAAGACCTCATCAGTGTCAGTGGTGTGGGAAAAGGTTCTATACTCCAGCCCGATTAGCAGAACACTCTGTGGTTCACACTCGGGTCAGGAACTTTGAATGTGACATCTGCGGTGCCAAATTAGTGTCTAAAATGGCGGCGGTGTATCATAGAAGACGTCACACGGGAGAAAGACCCTATGAGTGTCAGGATTGTGGGGAAAAGTTCATCTCTTCATCCAGAAGATCAGAACATGCTAAGCGGAGGCACAACAAAGGCTCCCGTCTCCACTGTCCCGAGTGCCTTGCAAGCTTTGTAAGAAGTCATGAGTTGAAGAAACATATGGATAAAATCCATGGTGTAGACAATCATGTGGTTAAAATAAAGGACAAAGGTTTTGATATCTCAACGGCTGTATGATATTTAACATTTGTTGAATGGTTTTTTAATTTGAATTCGTCTCTAACGCAATATTGCCAGCATAAAAACTGAGATTGCATAATATTTGGTGCATAAGTTATGAATTTTGGCTACTAATTTAGTATTTTTTTTTATTTTTGCCATAACAATATTTTTAACCTTAAACTAAAAAAATACTTTAAATTATAGTTTTCTGTAGCACTGAATGAAAAAAGCGTTTAAAAACTATTTCAGCACTACCAACATTATTCATATAATTAAGTAATTTTATTGTATTAATTTCATTTTATCAACTTAATTCATGTTTTATTGAATATGTACTAATTTGTGCCCTTCTATGATTTATGAATTTATTTTAAACCATTTTTAGTATTAATATTTTGTAATTATAAGTTATCATGTTACAGAGTATTAATATTTTGATTCTTTTTTTTAATTCTGTATAAAATTTGTTATAAATGAATGTATTTCATTTGATTAATATGCTTCCGATTACCTATTAGAAAATCTCTTTGTTGTTTATTATGATATAACACAGTAGCAATATTAAAAAAGAAATAAAAATTGTTTCATTTTTTTCCCATTTTTTTTTAAATGTACGTTCGCAGCCAACATGGTGTTACCACTATCCAAATAAATACTAATAATATTTTTTTAATACATAACCTCCAAATTAGTTAATAATTAACTTAGTTAAAATACTAGTGACTCACCAGCTTGCTTCGCTCGGGTTCGTCCCTAGTTACGTTTTAGTGTTTAGTATAGATTTCTCAGAGATTAGATATTTTCCCCCACTGAAAATTATCCTATATGTTGACCCGGATACCCAGCTATCATCATACCAAATTTCAGCAAAATCTGTCGAGTAATTTTCTCGTAATGCTTTCCCAGACATATAGACAAAAATCTTAAAAACTGTAGATTCGGGCTCTGTATTGACAATAATAATAATGTTCTCCTGACCGATTCCGGCCACGGCGGCCAATCTCATTGAGACTAGCCAACTGCGCAGGAGATATTATAGTGCACAAGTGTACGAGCAGACACAACATGCACTCTCTATTCCCCGAGACACGACCGGGAAGTGTTAAGGCGCAGGACCGATGGCTTTACGTGCGAGGCACGGGGGTGATAAACCGCCAACTTCCCAACTCCAAGCTGTTACTGAGGCTTACTTATACGGAAAGACTCAATAACTAAACTTGGCCCGACCCGGAACTCGAACCTAGGACCTCCGGGTGTGCTGCCTACATGCTAGCCACTACACCACCGAGGCAGATAAATATCGTTAGTCGATAATAATGACTATTTCGATAAGATTTTCCAAAAAATGTTTAATGGACAGATGCGAATCGGTTAGAATTTTATTACATGTATAGATTAGAAAGTTTTCAATGTACCTATGAACAACAGGTTAAGATTATAAAAAAAATGAGAAAAAAATCTCGAGTACTATGATAAATGCGAAAGTCTGTAGAAGTTACAATACTTTATGCCGACTGCTGGCACGATTATTGAGATGGATTGAGATGGAATTTTGTACACAGAGATATGGAGTAACACCTAAACTACTGATAAACACCTATTAAAACTATTAAAAATAGCTAATCTTGAAAAAGCATATCAATAGCACTATTTTATTCATTAAAAAAATTATTTTAATGAATATTTATTTTTGTAATATTTAGATATTTGTCAATAGATGTCGCCATGTATCTTAAAAATACGTAGTATTTAATGCCAAAAAATTGAATCTACAAATTCGACCTTTCTATGATTTTATTAGAATTACTACTAAATTACACGCGGCGCCGCCCTTGTTTAAATAATCAAAAAACAATCTTTTTGGCTTGATAAATTAGTTACATCTATAGATACATTACAATTTAATGAAGCAGTATCTGTGCTTTAAATATTTTTTTGGAAAATTTTATTGAAATGCACATTATTATCGCTAATAGAGTAATCTATCATTTTAAGAATTTTTGTCTGTCTGTCTGTCTGTGACCGCATCACAGAAAAATCACTGGAGGGATTTTAAAGAAATTTGGTATGGTAATAGCTGATTATCCGGGTCAACTAACTTACTAATACGAGTATACTAATATATAAAACCTAAGAATTTGTTTTTGGTCATATGAAAGCGGGCGGAGCCGCGGGCAATGCTAGTACATATATGACTTTTAAATACATACATATTATTAATATAAACACCCATGACTGGAGTACAAACATTCGTGCTCATCATACAAATGAAGGCAGTGGTAGCCCAGTGGTAACCTGCTCACTTGGGACACCGAGTGAAGCGGGTGCAAATCCCGGGTCTCGCATCTCTGATATTTTCATGTGCGAATCATTTCTAACATGATTACCGCTTGCCTTACGGTGAAGGAAAACATCGTAAGGAAACCTGCATGTCTGAGAGAACCTAGCAAGTTTTCGAAAGACATGTGAAGTCCGCTAACCCCTACTTGGCGTGGTGGACTATATGGCCTGATCCTCCTCGTATTGAAGGGAGGCCCGTGCCCAGCAGTGGGACGTTAAAAAAAAGGACTGAATACAACACAAATGAATGCCCCCAGCGGGACTCGAACCCGTGACCGCTGGCGCAGCAAGTAGGGTCACTACAAACTGAGCCAAACGCGTCGTCAAAATAAAAATATATGTAAGTAAAATTGACATTTCATTTGATTTGTTTGACTATGTTATTCTTATACAATTTTTAGTTTTCTATTACTTCATTGTGTTAGATAATAATAGTTCTGTAATATGGATATCAAGTGATTTTGAAAATTCTATTTAGTATGTGTAACGTTCCATTATATTCGATTTATAATTAAGAAAATAGACTAGACCAATTAATATAAGTTTGCTTTTATCATCAATTTCTGATTTTTTTTCGAATGTGTGTGGTTGAATGTACTAGGGCCTTAGCCAACATTTATTATAAAACAAGTGTTTGTTTTGTAATAACTAATATGGTAGCATTGTTGAGCTGTCAAACTGACAATTCGTTAAATCAGTGATCAGTCCATCCGAGAATTCACAATTTTTAAATAAAATTAAAATTTTCACTAAAAAACATGGCGTTTCAAAAAGATTTGCGGCAGTTGTTAAAACCATATTACTGGGTCAATATTCTACTGAGCATTTCTTATGTGGTTTCTAAAAGAACTAATTTAATATGTAATTTATTGTTTCCTGACTCTGATTGTGAATTAGACAGTCGAGAGACGGAAATACTATTTTTCCTAATTATCGTGGTGATGTTAAGGACGAGGAAGGCGGGAAGTGTTACAATGGTTAATTATTTGTCGTCTTCATTCGTTTATACGAAGATAGCCAATTTGATACTTTGGTTGTATGCTGATGTCAGGTTAGTATTCTTGAAAACTAATATTAAGTCGTTCACTATTAAAACTGTGAAACTCTGGAATGAGCTTCCAATGAAAATAAGAAAATCCAATTTGGTAAGCATTTTTAAAAACCGGCTCAAGACTCTAGGTATTTGTCGCATTAGGTTAGACTGTAATTGTATATGTATGTATAAGTAGTAATTGTTTGTGTATATATATATCAAATCAAATATATTATAAATATTGTTAAAATTAATATCTTATATATGTAACGTGCATGTATATTTATTTAAATTTAATTAATGTACATTTTTATGCACCATTTCTGCTATTTTCTTATATTTTTTGTATCTTTCTCTATTGGTTGTCTATAAAAGATCGCCTATAGTGATAAGGCCGCATTCGCATATCTATTTTATTCGTATATTTTTTTGGATGTACCCAACTACTGTGCAATCAAGTGTTTTTGTATGTATTTAAATAAATAAGTTGGACAGTATTTTCTGTGTATGTTTCTTAATACTCTAAAAAGTTTTTTTTTACAATAAACAAACTTTTTCCTTTTACTAATTTGCTTTCTTGTTCATAAGACTAAAATAGTAAAACTTTTAATTCTAGATATGGTCTGCCTTATGGAGCAATATTAGTATTATGTTCACTTCTTCTGCCGGAACCAACATACACGGGACCTGAATTGATAACATATTTCCGAGGACCTCAGGTCTTAGAGGATGAGCTGAAACACCATAAAAACACTACTTGGATGGTATGCTTGTATGCTGCATGGCATCCAGCTTGTGTCAACTTTGCTCCAGTTTTTGCTGAACTCTCAGCAAGTTATAGTCTCGATAATCTGAAGTTTGGCAAACTTGATGTTGGCAGGTTTGTAATAAATATAAATTAAATAAGCTGACATTAATCGGCCTCCACTATTTTAACTTCTTTTCAAAGAGATGAACTAAGTTATATTTGGCCGAGCATTCTTTATGCAAATGCATCAATTTTATATAGTGTTAGAAACATCGGGAAACAAACATCAAAATAAATCCATAATAAATCCGAAAATATAATTTTAACAAAGTATTAAATTATAAACTTATAGATATCCTGAAGCAGCAGCAAAATACAGGATTCAAGATGGACCTACAAGTCGTCAGCTGCCTACTGTGATACTGCTCAGTGATGGCCAAGAAAAGATGCGAAGACCACATCCTGACTCTACTGGCAAATTGCAAAAGTATGTATATATAATAATTAATCTATACTAACATTATAAAGAGGCAGAGTTTGTTTGTTTGAACGCACTAATCAGGAACTACTAATTCGATTTGAAAAATACTTTTTCATTAAGCTATAGGGTATATAATCATACTAGCAACTGACCCTCGCTTCAGTCGGGTTTGTCCCTAGGTTGATTCTCCATACAAACTTTCATCCTCATTTTCACCCCCTTAAGGGATGTTTTCCGGGATAAAAACTATCCTATGTCCTTCCCAGGATCTTAAACTATCTTCTTACCAAACTTCATCTAAATTAGTCCAGTAGTTTCAGAGCTTATTCGGTACAAACAAACAAAAAATCTTTATAATATAAGTATAGATAATATATAGTCTATTCCATACTGACCATTAAATTATAAAAATATATGGCTATTTAATCTAATTTTAAACATTTTAATCTGAATCTATTTAGTTACAACTCTCTATACTTTATGGTTGCATTGCATGAAAAGGAGATTTTTGTTTTCAACCACACCAAATATATTTCAGGTTCCTATTTTCCAAAGACAATATGAAGGCAGCATTCGATCTTGATGGCATATATCAAGAGTGTAAAACGAAGCTCGCGGCTGCAAAGACTAACAAAAAGACCGAGTAGACCGCAGTAGACCAGCCCTCTCAGACTAGTCGGCTTTCAAGCAACTTATCCAACTTGTGCCAGTATGTCTGTAGTGACTAAATATTTGTATTTGTATGGTTGCAGTCGCAAATTGGTCGGTTAGATGAAAGTTAGTTTCAATGAAACAATGAAAATTTAGGTTTATATATTAAATAAAGTATACTTTGTATTTTCAACTCATTAAACTAAGTTTTATATACATAGAAGTTATTTATCCTTGCTCTGAGCGATTTATAGATAAAATTGGTGTTATGATGAAGAAGGTATTATAAATCTACAATAAACAATTACACTTATATTATAAAACAATAATCTAGTATGTTAAGACGCGACTGCACCCGTGCGCGAGATATCCCCTCCGATGTCACTCAGCGTTCTGTTTACGTGACGGGACCTATATTAAATTTCATCAAAATTAGGCCAGCCATTTGAGTTCAGAGGAGTAAGAAACACAAACTTGCATTTAAGAGTGGTCCGATGGATTTTTTCGCGGATTTATATAGATTTTTTGACATCATTGTGTTATATTGTCAGTAGATGCTGTCTGTAGCAGCTATATAATACCTTTGAGATATCTAAAACCTTAGTATCTCCCGTGGCCACATGCGCTGTAAAGCATTCGAAACGTCGGGAAACAAAAATCTAAATAAATACGCGAAAAAAATCTGATGAGTTTGTTTTATTTAAACGTACCTTTTATATTAGCCGTAATACTTGTTGGAAGTCGTCTCGTCTTTGGGGAAGAGTAGATTGAGCTGTTTTTGTGCTATTTATGTGTTTTTGTATGGAGTGTTGTAAATAATTTAATATTATCGATGGCACTGCGCACGGATAATGGCTTTAATGCAATTTTTTTTCACATATTTTTAGTTTTTTGAAGTTATACTTCTTTTGGCACGCTTCGAATAACTTATGAAAGCAAAATTGTTACGATGCGCGCGCACACCGACAGCCAAAAAGCAACTTGATGAAGTTAGCTGCATTACTTTTACAAAGAGTTGTGACATACGGGATGAAATCTTAGGCTATTTTTGTTCTGTTACGCCAAAGAAGTATAACTTCTTACGTGCGTACATAAGTACACACACACACACGTTTTTTTTTTAATTATAAATATGTTTATATGTATTTAAAATATGACTATGATCTGATTGTTTGGTAACTATAGTTTTATTTTTGTGACTGTTTTATGATATTTTAAATTAAAAAAAATATTTTTTTAATCATATCCATTGATATATAAAAACATAGATACACAAATATCTCCTCAAAAAGTGTCGTCATCATACACAAGTTCTAATTGTCTAAACACAAATTCGAACTTACGCACACCACATAGAGTACTTTTTTAAACGAAACAACTTGCGTTTAATGAACAAGAGATTTGAAAAAAGTGCACATATTCGTATTGTGCGCTTTTTTTTGAGGAAAGTTTTGAGATACTAATTGTGTATTTCGAGTTTTTGTATATAAGTCATTATATTATTAATTCGTAAAAAAATCACAGCAAATTATATGTATGATGAGTTGTTTTTGTAAAAAATATTTTAGTTTTTTGTTAGTTTATTTTGTATTTGACACAAGTCCAAAACAAATTACTTTGAAAAGTGTTCAAATTGTTGTTTATATGTTTATTACTAATTCTAGATTTTATAAACAAATAGTTATAATGAAATTACAGTTTTTTTTAATTGAAGTTAGTGTTTTTCTTCCTTTCTCGCAGCAAAAATCGACATAATTTTTTAGGGCAATTTTTTGGGTTTTAGGCATTTTTAAGGTTATGTAGGTACCTCAAATGGAAAAAACGAACCTTTTTAAGATCACTTCGTTGTCCGTCTGTCTGTCAAGACTTTTATTCAGGAATGCGTGGAGGTATCGAGTTGAAATTAACATCAAATACTCAGATCTGCGATTCCTTGGAGCTGAGAAAAATCAAACTTATAAGTCAACGCAATCAAAAGAATAAGCCGTTTATGTCGCATATTTTGACAATCAAAACTTATATGGTCTTCCCGTTGAGCTAGTATCTTGAAACTTGGCAAGAAGCAATGTCTTATAGCACAAGTAAAAGGAAAAATCCGAAAATAGTAAATTGACAGTAACATTACAAAAAACTTTGTGTTATAAACTTATTTTACATTCTACGGAACCTTCTCGAAACTCAGACTCGCACTTGTCCGATTTTTTTATTTATCTATGCAGAAGAGGCACGCGTATACGTAGTGATTTTCACCCGACTGCGGGACGGCACTTCGACACTCGCGGTGAGAGGAAAAGCGTAGGACCGACAAACGACCGAAAGCCGAGGGCTGTTACCAAGAATATCTTAACAGAAAAACTCAGTACTTAAACTTGGCCCGACCCGGGATTCGAACTCAGGATCTCCGGATATGCAGCCGAACTGCTAGATTACAGTTTCATTTAATTGTAAGACAATGTTTGTTTCAAATTTTATTCTTATCATATATCGGTTAGTTGGATAAATAGTGAGTGTATTTTACTGAATTTTTAGTGGGTTCGATTAACGATTCAGATAAAGAGTTTTTTTCCAAATTAAATACAATTATTATTGTTTTTAAATAAAAAATTGTTTCCTTTGAGTTAAACTTGATAACTTCAATATTAAAGTACTTTTCTTCCATGTTCCATCCATTAGTTCCACCCTGTATAAATCTCTAGACCAGTGGTCTTCAAAGTGGGGGCCGCAGAGACCAGCAAAGGGCCACCAGTGTAGTTAGGCATCTTCCTTCCCCTTTTATTTCAATGCACTTAGATGAGAGCACAGATGTTACACAATGCTTTCAATATGGAATATACGTGTGCAGTGCCGGATTCAACCATAGCGCAGCCCCTGAGCAATGTAAGAAATGCCGCCCCATTATCGAAATTTTGCATAAAATGAATAAAGTTTCGATAAAGTTTAATTTTATTAATTATTAATTTTTGAAAAATGAAAAAAAAAAATTTTGAATATGCTTACAATTTTTCGAAAAATGTACTAGTTTATTATTATTATTTTTTTGCCAATTTTTTTGCGAATTTTGCCGCCCCTGAAAATTTGCCGCTCTGGGCACTAGCCCCGAGTGCCCCTAGCGTAAAGCCAGCGTTGTACTTAAACGCTGTTAAAATATTTTTTTATAACCTTTATTGTTTTTGAATTAAGCCTTTATTTTTTTCTTTTTTAATATGTGACATTAACACACAGCACCATCTAGTTCCATGGGAAGCTACGAGACTTGTGTTATGGATACCAGATAGTTGATACACTACACATATATAACTTTAAATACATACATATTATAAATATAAACACCCATGACTGGAGTACAAACATTCGTGCTCATCACACAAATGAATGCCCCCAGCGGGACTCGAACCCGCGACCGCTGGCACACCAAGTAGGGTCACTACAAACTGAGCCGAACGTGTCGTCATTATTAATATTTTTAACGTAATTTCTTATTGATTTAGAACTGAAACAGAATGTGACGTCAAAGTATGGTATAACAGCCAGTGCTGCCAATTTATTGCTCAAAACGACAACTTTTTACTAAGCAAAAGTCATCATTTTTAGCACTAAATTGGTAGCACTGGCTCTGTGTATATCACACTATGACGTCATTTGCGTGACGTGCGCGCGAAATGTCGGGCGTTTAAAGTATCCGTATCGTTATGATATTATTAAAGATTTTTATTTAAATGAAATTATAGTTTTTTGCAGTTGGATATTTTTTTTTACAATTATATAACGATGTAAGCTATTGTATAAAAAATAAAAAAAACACGCATATTACCTATTCTAGACGTCTACAGTCTGGACTCTAGACACTAATATACATTAATTACATAAAATATTTAGAAAAAAATATATATTTAAAGGATAAATAAAACAAAATTGAAACTGACTAGATAACAACATTTATTCCAATCAATACCAATAAATGATTCACAACTTTCAATGCATCAAAAATATAAAGAAAAAAAAACCATCCGATCAAATCCAGCAAAGGCATAACCCACTGTACTCAACCACGAATACTCAACTATTTGACCCAACTGATGTCGTTTCCACATTCCAATAAATGATTTTGTGACCTTTGAGCTTATACAAAAAAGTTATAGAAAAAAAAACACTGCCTTTTCCAATTTCCTGAGAAACTTCTACTTTTTTTTGTACTTTAAAATTTTTTATTCGAATTAAACAAATTAGCCAAACCGGTCCAGCTGGTTCAAGTGATGTAGTTACCAACAAACAGCATTTAATTTTTATTTATATAGATTAGTGACTTGTTCGCTTTGCTCGGGTGCATCTTTAGTTTTAATTTTTTTTATCGGAACCCTAATTCTTTTTCTAAAATAAAAGTAGCCTAAGTTACTCCTTACAACATCAGCTATCTGCCAGTGAAATTCCCATCAAAATCGGTCCAGCCGTTTCGGAATTTAGCCGGAATAAACTGACAGGCAAAAAATTTGAATATTGTTTTTTCTTATAAGTATCATATGTATTTAATAAAAAGTTGTTATTTTAACATTACACACAGACACTTCAGTTTTATTTATCTGTATAGATAAGCTATATATAATTATTTACATCAAAAAAGTTGACAAAAAGGTACCTGACAATAAGAAGTAGACGTCCATTGCAAGAGTATAACATTACACAATTTTAACTATAAATATCCATCGATCAAAAAAGTATTAAATACACAATCCCATGCAAAAGTTCTCTTAAAACTGTCACAAATTGTGTTTAGGTAATTGTTCTAGTTGAAATAAATATACAACAATGTAAATTGAACCTTAAATGCAATGCTTAAAGTTGTTATCCCAAAAAAAATTGTTTAAATGAGCGCTCATTCAGTGAGTACAATTTTTGTCGCTGATTGTGTATCTAGTACATTTTTGATCAATTTAAACACCATTAAATATGGAGATATTCCTTATATTTTAGCATTTTTATGTATTATAAGACAAACATTTCAAAAATCATATCCAGCACATTAAGAACATTCAAAAATCTGGGTCGGTCATCATCCATCTTCTTTGGCACAGGACGCTCCTTTCTTGGAGTGTTGGCTTCTGAAATGAAATGAAATAAACTTTATTCAATTACACTCATTACAAGTGCTTTTAAAAAAATATAGATATCAAACAATATTAAGTATTTTTAAGTAAAAATAAGTACAATTCAATTATTTAAATATTAATTATTTCGCTCTTACATGGACTATCTTATGAAAAAAAAAAATTAAATTGGATTAGCAGTTCCTAAGATTAGCGCGTTTAAACAAACAAACAAACTCTCCCTCTTTAAAATATTAGCATTAATTATATGAAATACCTCTTAAAAGAAGCACTTATTGTATTGTATTAAACGAGAAATCTTTGTATGTATATAAATTTATTTCATGTGTCTCGGAAACGACTCTAACAATTTGGATCAAATTTTGTATTTTGATAAGGTTTTGCTTTTTAAGTTTATCTATATATGTAGGTGTCTCTACTGAAAAAAAATTCTTTATTCAAAAACCCCAAGCGAAGCTCGGTCGCCGAGGTACTTACTTAATTAAAAAGACTTGCACCAAAACAATCATTCGATTTTTCGTTTGATTTTTTAACCCAACTTTTTTAAAGTTGGTCTAAAATTGAAGTTGAAAAATTATCTAACCATATAAGTTAAAGGTTCAGAAGTTAGGATGTTTACTTCATAACATAAATTCTTCACATTAAAAAGATGATACTCAAAAATCTAAGCTCTTCAAATTTCATAACCTAACCCACCTCTCTCCGAACCCCCATGTGACCGCTGGAAAGCCAGCTGCTCCTCCTTCAGCATCAACGAGGTGTCCAGAAACACCTGTATACTGTACTCTGACACCGCATGAGACCAGTCACCGAATACACCTATTCCTGAAAAATATAAAAGCCAATCTTATATTTATTTGAAGGGTAAATTTTCTATTAGTATTTATGGAAATAATTTTGAGTAACATACTCTTAATGAAAGCTGGCATTAACCACTCATCTTCTTTTTGTTATTTCTTTGAAAGTAGCAGTGTAAAATAAAATTGGAATATATTAGTTAGAAAAATGCAATATGGTGACCTAAATTGTCATGTTTTTCAAGTACTTAGAGAAGCCATTAAAAATATAAAGATACACTATGTAGTAAGCTATTTTTTTTAAATCTTCATATTAGTTGAATAAGATTATTAAGAAAAAAAATTGCCTGCAAATTAGTAAAAATTAGAAAAACATTATAAACTATTGAAATTTAGGAAGAATGTTATCTGTGAAATCGGTAAATATTATATAAAAATATTTTAAAAGCAATTACCGATGGGCCTTGGAAATTCGATGGGTATGTTCACGATGTCTGGTCCACATGTCACTGAGCTGAAATTGTTCTTATCTATCTCGTAACTTGGCCTGAAATAATGTGGATGTAAATTGAATTTTTGTCTTCCTATCAGGGCTGAATTACCTATGCCGGGGGTCCATAGACAATGTAATTTTCGGGGCCCCTTCAAATGCAATTACATATATTCATATTTACTGTATTATAGAAATCTAACTGTTGTATTTGTCCTCATGGTGGAATTTTTACCTAATTTTTTAATTGTTCAAACTAAATTTTCACTCAATTAAACATTTTGAAAAAAGGTTTAATTTTTCAGGTCTGAGGCTTTTTCTTTCCAAACTGGTAGTAGACTCAGGATGTTCAGTAAAAAAATGTAATAATTTGATACTGAATAAAATATTTTGAATTTGAATTTTGATAGCAGCATATAGCAGAACATTGAATTTTTCAATTTAACAATATAAAGTAGTTGCAACTCTCAAGTTTCTCCCAAGACTCAAATCTCTTGTTTTGTCTAATATTTATCCTATACCCAAAGGTTCGTTAGAAGAAATTCCATCCCATCCAGCCCTTTTAAGGTCCTACTGCTGGGCATAGGCATCCATTGCATTGAAGAGTGCAAAGGCGATCTGAACATAGTTCACCACATTCACCAAGTCTGGTTTGGTAGACTTCAAATGTCTTCCTTAAAACTGCTAGGTACTCTCAAACATGCAGGTTTTCCCAAATTCGATATAGCTTCTGCCTATTGTCATCTTTCATGTGAAAAAAAACAAACCAATAATCACTTTTTTTCCTTTTTCTTTCACATACAAAAGTAATGAGCAAAACCCAATTCATTAGAACTATTATTCTTTAATGTATTTAGGTCTGGATAGTTTTAGTTGAATATTTTAGTATCAGTACATTTCTATGTAGATATAAGCATAGTACGTAGCACCCCCAAGGTAGTTATACGAACATTTATTGTACCTTAACACTAGTTTACCTTCAAATTTACCTGACTGTATCGGACACGTAAAGATCTGCATCACCCTTTAAAGATGTGAGTTCTATCAATAAAGGGCCAGTGTGCCCTAATTGCCAATAAGAAAAATTGCCAGCACCGACTGCACCAACTACGGTATCTAATAGCTGTTTATCAGTTTCTATTTGCACATAACCTGATAACAATGAAGATAATGTCGAAACGCTAATTATTCCTAACAAAACAAGTATGAATTCTCTTCTCATTGCTTAAAATATGTCAGTATTTTGAGAAAAATAATTTCACGCATAACAGATTTTAATTTTATATGACGTTGACAGTTCATGACATTGACAACTCTATGACATCTCCAAAACGTTCAGAAATATTTTTTTTTACTAAGACAAGCCCTGTTTTCTAATTACAGAGCATAATGCCATACTTTGGCGTACAAACACGAACAACCCGAAAAAACACTTCTTATTTATATTTTGTATTCTAGACGAATGTGTAGATCACTAGACTACTAGTACTGAAAATCGTAGCTAGATGCAAAAAAACTAATATAGGCTGCTATAAAGAAATTGTCTTCTAAATAAAATAATATTAGTTGGAAATTCTCAAATGTAAACTTTATCTATACTATAACTTTCTTGGATTCACGCGAATATTTTGTCGGATTTTTTTAGGATCTATTTTGATTTATGGTTTTCGACGTTTCGAACGCTTTACAACAGTCAGTATTGATAACATGAGTCCAAAACAATTTTAAAAATATACTTTCTAATCTAAACTAATCGGTCAATACCTGAAACAAAGCTGCTATTTCCAAGATAGTGAACATAGCGAATGACGTAGTTTCGACGGAACATGTGTTTTTTACATATATACAAAAGAGGTTAAAACAATAAATTTTGATACTAGCTATTAACTGCAACTTCACGTCTATTTGTGCATTTTTAATTTTCAACCGACTTCAAAAAGGAGGAGGTTCTCAATTCGACTGTATTTTTTTTTATGTTTGTTACCAAAGAACTCCGTCATTTATTAACCGATTTGGACAATTTTTGTGTTTTTTGAAAGTGTATACTTCCAGATTGGTCCCATTTAAATTTCGAAAAAAAATACCACCCCTAAGGGTGGAAAAATAGCTAATGATGAATTTAACCTAGTTCTAATTGTCATATTGACTTGATACTTTGCAAGTGTTTCTATTTCCGTTGATAGTACAGTGGTTCGGTATTGTTGACCTGATCTGATGGTAAGGCCAGAAGGTCGATAGGTGGAACTCTTCAACGGCTAATAGTAGATACTTTGAGTTTGGGCTTGTTTTGTTTGATTTGACAAGCCTAATACGTTAGAATTCTTACTTTGCTACGACTGTCTACACTAAAAAGGGAAAAATAAAAACTTTTTAACAAAAAAATAAAAACCGACTTCATACAAAAGCACTAAAAAGTAAAAAATAACTGATTGGTAGTTTTTATTTACTATACATACCTAATCAAATATTTTCGAAGTCGGTGTGCTTTGGTTAAGTAATTAAAGCCTACCTATTAAATACATACTTAATCAAATATTTTCGAAATCGGTGCCAGCCCATACAAAGCAATAAAATAAGTTATTTTTTACTTTTTAGTGCTTTTGTCTGAAGTCGGTTTTTATTTTTTTGTTAAAAAGTTTTTATATATTAAATTATTTAAGCCCTTTCTTTATTTGGTTGACAAACTATATATATAATAAAATTGTAACTAAGTCGAATCTGTACATTAAATATTTTTTTTGGAAAATCTTATTGAAACAGACATTATTATCGATACAGAGTCCGAATCTTTAGTTTTTAAAATTTTTGTCAGTCTGTCTGTCTGTTACCGCATCACAGAAAAACCACTGGAGGGATTTTGATGAAATTTAGTATGGTGATAGCTGGTTATCCGGGTCAACATATAGAATACTTTTTACTGCGGGAAAATATCTCATTTCTGAGAAGAAATACAAAAACTGCAATGTAAGAGTATACTAATATGTAAAACCTAAGAATTTGGTTTTTGGCGATCTGAACGCGAGCGGAGCCGCGGGCAATGCTAGTCGTAAATAGGTGAAATTAACATTACTATATAAAATATTTGCAGATCAAGTTCTCAAAGTAAAGCGCTCGCTAGGGAAACAGTGTCAAACAAGTGGGTTCCAATCCCGGATCTTGCTGCTTGCACCTCTAATACTTTCATGTGCGAATTATTTCCAACATGATCACCACTTTTTTTACGGTGAAGGAAAACATCGTGAGGAAACCTGCATGACTGAGAGAAGATTAGCAAGTTTTGGAATGACATGTAAAGTCTGCCAACCCGCACTTTGCTAGCGTGATGGACTCTATCCTGAGGGGAATCCCTCATAATGAAGGAAAGCCTACCCTCTGCAAGAAGACGTTAAAAGGGCTAAATACAATATTTCGAAGACTTGCTAGGTTCTATGTTTCTATAGACATGCAAGTTTCCTCACGTTTTCATCTTTTCCTTCCCGCATGCGTAATGATTCGCACATGGAAATATCAGAGCGAGATCTGAGTTAGACCCGCTTCACTTGGTTTTCCAAACGACAGCATTGCGACTGGGCAACCACTGCTGCAATAACTATGTAGGTATATCGAAAAATAAACATATATGTAGGTATGTATTTTAGCACATTATTACTTGCAATATAAGTAGATAATAATATCGTAGCGGAAATCGCAAACACAACTCTTATCACTTACACTGTGTACTGATAACATATCTATAAGTTATTGTACAATTATTATGAATCAAATGTTTTCGTCATGGAAAAGATTGCAAGAAATAGAAAACACGTATTTTACGCTTACAATTGCATTATAAAAGATAAAAAAAATATTTACACATACTAATATTAAAAGGATGACAAGTGAGTTTGATTAATGGAAACAAATTCTAGAACTGCTCATCTGATTTGCAGATTTTCTAATTAATGAAAGGTAAATTACACTCGTTGGTCCAGTAGCTGGCATTTTCTGCTGTAGATTCGGAAGTCCCGAGATACAGTCCCGGGTAGAGCTAACTATAGTTTTAAGATTGTTCTGTAAAGGGATTATTAGGAATGGCCTGAGCAGGGAAATTAAGCGTTGTACAGACTTCTTGATCAACAACGACGCCAAGACAGCTGCGCAGAGCTCCTCGTCGGCGATGAAGCTGGCAATGTCCTCCGGTCTCTAATTGGGGATTTTTTTTTCAATGACGTTAATTTCTTTCCCATCCACAATAAAAAGTAATTTCAAAAACTAAAACCCGACTACTGAGACATCACGCTCTAAAAAGTATGGAACAAGAAAATATTCTCATCAAATATTGTTATGTACAAACTGTTCAATATTTAACGTTTATTAAATACAACTTACACGTAATATACATATTTTATTTATTTTATATATTTATTTATTTTACGTTTAGCAAAGATTTCTCAGAGATGAGATATTTTCCCGCAGTAAAAATATCCTATATGTTGACTCGAATAACCAGCTATCATCATACTAAATTTCATCAAATTCTGTCCAGTGGTTTCTCGTGATGTGTGACATAGACAGACAGACAGACCGAAATCCTAAAAACTATGGATTCGGCCTCTGTATCGATAATAATGAACTATTTCAATAAGATTTTCCAAAAAAAATTTAATTGCGGACGAACCCAAGTGGAGCAAGAGTGAGTCACTAGTGTCATATATATTATTACACACATTTTGTTTTTTAACACTTAGGTACTGTTAGAAATCATAGTAAGTTTAAGTCGGGAAAAAAGCAATAAATGTAAGACACAGGGACGGACGCATCCGAGCGAAACGGGGTAAGTCACTAAATAGAATTGGTCATTTGCTTATATAAAAATCTAGAAAAACAAAAATTACCTCCCACGCATTTGGCTTTGACTCAAATATTTTATTTTTAGCTCAGAACCATAATAGGTCAAACTTGCCTGTAAGTGTTTTCATGCACGTACTTTACAGTTATAAAACTAAAGTAAATTTTTTTCCAAGTGACAATTTCGGAACAAGCGAGAACAGTTTTTTTTTATTTGAGTAAGTCTAAGACCCACAGACATAAGTCCGTGCCTTTTTTGAGCATTTTTATATTTTGTTGTTATTTTTATTTTATTTTATTTGAGATGGATTTATGCGTGTATAATTTTAGAATCAAAAGCAAAGCAAAAAATTTTTAGAAAAAAAAAGAAAAGCTGAACAAAACTATGGAGTCAGATGAACTTTAAAGGGTCCACCCGAATAACGAGAGCAGTTAGATACAATAATGCTTACTTTCTTTGATTTCCACTTCCCAGTGTGTGGCTTGGTTTTACCTCCGTCTGGTTTGCCGGACGCTAACCGAGGCAATTACGAAATAATTGCGTTCGTTTGATCCCTTGCTGTATTGTTATTAATAAAACTTTAATTATGCAATTAATATTTAGGATATTTAAGGATTTTTTCTATAAATCGTACACTTTAGAAACACGATTACTTGTAGTTTCCTTGATAGAAAAAAAAACCAAAATCTCTAAACACACAAGATAAAAAAGTGTTGCAGTTAAAAGTATTGTAAATATGTTGAAAACTTACAGAACTGATTTTGATAAAAATAAATTTAAAAAGAAAATCAATGTTCTGGGTACAAATTTTAATAAAGAGTACATACCAAAGAATAGAAAAAGTAAAAGATCAGGTGCATCCAGTGAAGATATACCAGAACCCACCTCATGGTACTTTATCACACATGGTTCAAGTGATTGGTCAAATAGATCTAGGGGCCGCTTAAGGTTTTAAATGTCTCAAAAGTTATTGATCTATGGTAGAGCGAGTAAAAAATCCAAAAAGATAATAATTTTATTTATAATGCACATAATAAACAGGAAAACGGTATTAGTATTTTCCCCGATAAAGATGTTTTTTTTATGCGCAATGTGCAAAAACGGCAAAAGCTGTTAAGGATTCAGGATATGTTTTTTTTTTAATTTGTAGACCCAGGTTTAACCACTGTATCCTTTATCTGACCTAAATCTTCGAAGTCACGGTGTAGCAAGCACCAGGAGCCTATACCATCTGTTGCAATGCTTTAAACATTCATTATAAACGCTCAAATAAAAAACAAGAGGAAAAAATAAATTTATCTTTTCGTTCAGATGTAATGATGTTTTTAAAATAACTTTTGTTTGTTATAACAGAATTTTCCGTCATTAAATTTATTATTAGTGTTTTCCCTCGGCTGCCTCCGCGTAGTGCAATATTTGTGTTATAATTTATAACCTAAGTGCTACTCTAATGTATTACGGGAAAGTTTCACCAAAATCCGTCCAGTAGTTTTTGCGTGAATTATAATATTAGTAGGATAGAAACTAGGTACCTAACCTCCCTCCCCCTGACCTTGTCAGGTGGGGGAGGGAGGGGGGGGGGGTCGTCGTTAGAGTCCGGCAATCTTACCGGGTGCGAAGCCAAAAAACGCACTGGTAGGTGGCCCACTTGGGTGGGCGGTGTACCATGCGAGTTGCTCCTGGTACTTCTCTGATAGCTGAGTGGACCTTGGAGCAACGCCGTGGTTGTTGTGGTCTGCCTCAGCAGACCTGCCATCGGGGTGTCGTACTTGAATGCGTAAGCGATCCTGCGACGCCCCATTAAGACGGGGGAGGTTCTGTTGGGTTTTAGTGGGTAGTACTTGCTTCTCTAGCCGGTGAGTTCCACATAACCATCTGGTGGTACGCGTAAAAGCATTTCCCAACATTAAAAAAAAAGGATTTTACTCATTTACTTCACACGTAATAATTTCAAATCTATTTGCTATTATTATTATTCAAACAATTAAAATTAAACTTAGTAGTGTTTTTAATATGAATATTATGAGTTAAGATTGTTTTTGTAAGACATTTTTGTACTTTGCAACAGGATAAAAACTACTTTTAATTAAAATGGTTGAACTTCACGATTTCAAATTAACTGAAAAAGGATTTGCAATTATTGTTATAATTCATTTCAAAGAAAAGATATTACAATAAATTGAAATCATAAATACACTTATTTATGCAAACAAAACAAATCGTCGTATCAATACTTATTTGTCCAAACAACCAATTTACCTAAAGAGTTTTTTATTCAGAATTATTCACTTTTAAAAGTCGATTCTATTGGTATTAAATTTACATTTTACTGAAATAAATCTGAATATATGTTATCTATATATAATACTGAGGCAGTGGTAGCCCAGTGGTAACGCGCTCGCTTGGGAAACCGAGTGAAGCGAGTTCAAATCCCCGATCTTGCACCTCTGATATTTTCATGTGCGAATCATTTCCAACATGATTACCACTCGTCTTAACGGTGAAGGAAAACATCGTGAGGAAACCTGCATGTCTGAGAGAACCTAGCAAGTTTTCAAAAGACACGTGAAGTCCGCCAACCCGCACTTGGCCAGCGTGGTGGACTATGGCCTGATCCCCCTCGTACTGAAGGGAGGCCCGTGCCCAGCAGTGGGACGTTAAAAAGGGCTGTATACATATATAATACTAGGGACTCACCCTCGCTTCACTCGGTTTCGTCCCTAGCTTGATTCCCCATACAATCTTTCATCCCCATTTTCACCTCCTTAAGGGATGATTTCTAGGATAAAAAGTATCCTATGTCCTTCCCAGGGTCTCAAACTATCTTCTTACCAGATTTCATCTAACCTCTTTATAATCTTATATATAAAATTTCCATGTCACAATGTTTATTACCGTACTCCTCCGAAACGGCTTTACTGATTTTTACCAAATTTTATATACGTATTCAGTAGGTCTGAGAATCGGCTACTATCTATTTTTCATACCCCCTAAGTGATAGGGATAAGGGTGGTCCTCCCAGACCCCACCCCAGGGACGAACCCGAGCGGAGCGAGGGAGAGTCGCTAGTATTAGTATAGATTTATTATCCTTCCATGAAGTGTGACATACAAGTGATACACTTGAAGTGTATCCGCGTCGTAGACAATGTAAAGAGCTGATATAATATCTTTATTTTTTAAATTACTTCAACAATCTGGATATATATAAATAGGCAAAACAGCTGTCCGTGTTTGTTAAATGATTTTCTTTTTTTTTCTTTTGTTAAGTAGCTATTGACGAGCTTTATCAGTAAAAAGAATGGAAATATATTTTTTTATATCTATACTACATATATAATAAAATTGTAACTAAGTCGAATCTGTAGGTACATTAAATATTTTTTGGAAAATCTTATTGAAATAGACATTATTATCGATACAGAGGCCGAATCTATAATATTTATCTCATATCACCTCATAGCCAATAAAAGCCACAGAGAAACCAATAAATATTTATTGGTTTCTATGTGGCTTTTGCCGCTTTTGATCGAATCCTATTGGATTTTTTCAATAGGGCTAGGGATGAACCCGAGCAAAGCGAGAGTAAGTCGCTACCAATAACAGTTAAGTTTATTTGTACAGAGTTTGAGTTTAAATTGTGTACTAACTCTAAACTAGGCCCAGCATCGGCCGTGGGTTCAGTTGAGGAATGTTAAAAATTACACGCATCAATATGACTACATCAGGTTATCACAAAAAATAGTTTCCCGGACGCTCAGATGTGTTACGTAGTCTAAGAGGAACGGTCCTAAACGTCACCTTTCGTGTGGAAATATTTCCAATGTTAAATTATTATTATTATTTAGATTGGATAAGGCAGCTGTAGCCTAGCACGATAACATCGTGAAGAAGCAAACTAGTTCTCGAAATACTTGTCAAATCCACCAAACCGCCGCCAGCGTGGTGGGCTATGAACTGACCCCCCTCGTATTGACGTGTAAACGAACGTAAATAAATTAATATAAAAAAACATTAAAGATTTTTAAAAACAAGCTTTTATATATATATATATATATATATATATATATATATATATATATATATATATATATATATATACACACACATACATATATATCTCTAACCATATATTGTCATCTAAACTAAACGTGTATGCAAAATTTCAAGACAATCGGTTGAGGACAATCGGTTATAAATATAATAATGGCAACACTAAATATAAATTACTAATAAATATTTTTTTCTAAAAAATTGTAATAATTATAATAATAACAGCTAAAATTAAATAAATAATATTCTGTATTCGATTATAAAACTAATTAAAATTATAAAAATGTTTTAAATTAAACAAAATTTGTAAGGTACTTTGGTGGCATTTTTCAATTTTTTGAATTTATTTTATTATTTGTGGGTAGGCTGTCTGTAACAACTATACCTTCGAAACATCTAACACCTCAGTCTCTCCCGTGACCATGTGCGCTGTAAAGCATTGGAAACGTCGGGAACAAAAAATCAAAATAAATCCGCGAAATAATTCGAAAAGATAGCTTTATTTAAAATGTCAAATATTCGCGTAAATCTAAGAAAGTATCAAACATACAAACAATCAAAAACAATCAAATTAAATAAAAGCTTGTAAAAATGTCTAAATGAAACGAGAAACGAGACGAAAGCTCTCTGCCTATATTGAACCTGTTTCTTAAGTATGTTATAGAAAAAAACATCAAACAGCTGATGCACCTTTAACTTACATTTAATTTGTTGTCTCACTTTCTCTTTAATATTAATTCAATGAAAGAGGGGGATGAATGCTTCTATATCTTGCATCTCTTTTTATTTATAGCAACTGTTCGTGCTAGAAAGGGATAGATGCGGAATGAGGGTGCATTGCGTGGGAGCTCGAAACGTGCAGGAAGCGGTTAATAATATGTAAAAAAATCATTTTAGCTCACAAAATGGCTAAAATTAAAAGTAAATCGTACTAATATTGTGAACGTGAAAATTTATGAGGACATATGGATGTATGTTTGTTATTCTATCACGCAAAAACTAGGTACTGAACTGATTTTGATGAAACTTTACAATAATATAGTTCATACGTAAGAGTAGCTAATGTACCTAATATATAAACAGAAGCTACAATTTGAACTCTAAGACTGAAGAATTATATGTATAGACGGAGTCTGCCAAAAAATGTCAAAGTCGAAAATATTGCTGTTATGCTACCTACTTATCGCAATTCGTCGCCATTTCTTTAAAGAATGAGGGATTTTCATATAGTACCTAGTTATCTATACTAATATTATAAAGAGGTAAAGTTTGTGAGTTTGTGATGTCGTAGGGGGTAATATCTGGATCTACTGAACCGATTTAGATGAAATTTGGGAAGAAGATAGTTTGAGACCCTGGGAAGGATATAGGATAGTTTTTATCCCGGAAATCATCCCTCAAGGGGATGAAAATGTACACTGTTTTAAAACATATATTATTTTAATACATTATAATCTGGTTTCATGTTTAGTTCTATGACACTCTGCCTTAGACAGTTTGGACTATACTTTTTTTTTAACGTCAGGAACGGGTTATGTGGGGCTCCTGCCGCGCAAAGATGGTAAGCGCGCGGCAAACTACCCACTAAAAACCTGACGAAAGGCCACTTTGTCACCACAAGGTTGGGGTCACAGGTATCCAGATTCATTTGTAGACCCCAGCGGCTAGAGCCTGATACCGTTCCGGTATCAGGTAAACCCTGACGGCCTCCTCGAGGGACTATAGTCCTGGGTTCGAGTCCTAATAGTTGCACAAATGTAGGCAAGCAAGCTGTACAATATACATAATATTTGTTTTTCTAGATTTTAATTATATTTTTATTACTATTTAATTAAACCAGGAAAGCTATTAATAATTAATTGCTACCATTTTTTAATGTAAGTTGTTAGAAATCAGTCGTTATATGAATTAAATTAACGTTGCCTAATGATGCAAACGTTATCAAATTAAAATGGCATTAGGGATTTATTTCATACAACTAAATTATAAACTTCTAGCCTTAGAGTATACAATATATAGCTTATGTATACTCTAAGCTTCTAGCGACTCACCCTCGCTCCGCGCTGTATACAGTATAGTTTGTAGATTTCTCTGAGATGAGAATTGTGATATTTTTGCGCAGTAAAAAGTATCCTATACGTTAACCCGGATAACCAACTATCATCATACCAAATTTCATCAAAATCTGTACAGTGGTTTTCTCGTGATGCGTTCCCAGACAGATAGACAAAAATTCTTAAAAACGAGATTCGACCTCTATGTCCATAATAAGATTTTCCAAAAAATATTTAATGTACAGATTCGGCTCAGAATTTTATTATAATATATATAGACTACATGATTTTAATCACGATTTTAACTCACGTCTACGGTCTTTAGTAACGGTTAACCGACCGAGTGTAATACATTGTTTTCGTTTATACAAACCAAGTTACGACACACGCCTCCCAATTTTTGTTTCATAACATATATTTTATACGCAATTCGTTTGCGATAACATATTATTTCATGTACATAAAAATCTTCTTAATCTCTTTACTGAAATTATAAAAACAAACAGGCGTTATCGTGTTTCTAGCTGAATTCCAAAATAACAATCCACCATTTGCATTATGCGGCTGAGTTTAATAGTCATAGTAACGTATTGGTAGCTTTTGTGTGTGCTTACGTTTTATTTTAGTCGGGTTATAACCCAACCTCCTTGTTTTCGTTTGGTTTTTTTTTCACGCAACTCGCTACACGGCTATGGACGTGACGCGTAAATACAGCTGTCTGTTCATTTTGTTGCGACTGTTTTGAAGCAATATTATTTTTATTATTTTTTTAACAAATAACATTTAAAAGGTAATGTTTAATATATAATATAAATGAAGATGCTTATAGAATACTTATTATTATTATTGCCGTGGTTAATTAATTAACCAATAAAGAAAAATTAAAACAAATTATAAAAGCAAGAATGAACTAGTTTTTAGAATTATTATTCTTTCTCTATTTATGAACGCAAACATGCACTTTCATTTTTTTATATTGTCTCTATACTAATATTATAAAGCTGAAGAGTTTTTTTGTTTGGTTGGTTGAACGCGCTAATCTCAGGAACTACTAATCCGATTTCAAGAATTCTTTTTGCAGTAGATAGCCCGTTAACTGAGGAAGAATATAGGCTATATATCATCCCGGAAAAATGTAAGTTCCCGTGGGATAAATTTGTTTTTGTCTAGGGACGAACCCGAAGCGAAGCGAGGGTGAGTCGCTAGTTAAATATGTTTGTGTTATGTGTACCTTACAATATTCTTAAATAGGTTGTAAAAGTGATAATTCGTACTTAATCTGAAATGTGTTTATGAATGAACATTTCGAGCTATTACTATTCTAAATGTCCTCTAATTACGTTATGTATAATAGGTTTTGAAATTATGACAAAGTCTTGGGCTTCTTTAGGTACTTTACTAATATCCATTTAATCCTACGATAAGCATTTGACGTGTTATATATAAATCATTAAAAATATATCTGAAAATATATATTACGCTATACCCTAAATGTAAATTTATTTTTTCATTTGTTTATTTTATTGTTAAAACAAATTTACATTGAGTATACTAAATTGAAAACAGTTAAACTTTATAATAGCAATTGTTACTTTTTTAAACTTTTGTTTCTAATATAGGTGATGAGCAGATTCTCTTTCAGCAAAAGCAGAACTAGCTTTAAAGTGCAAAGTTATACTTAATTTAGCCTATGTATCTATAATATTTTTAAAGTATAGAAGCCATAAATGATAAAGCAATTAAAACATGGCAAATAGTTGAAGTATAATAATAAATGTATTCTACATAATACAAGCAACTCCACCATTACGTCTCATCATGTAAATGGCCCTAAATAACATGAAGCTTTAATTACCAAATATATTATACATATAAAATCTACACATCGCAACAAGCTAGGATAGGTTAAAGATTTTTTTATTTCTCTATTTAGAATACCTATAAAGATATACAGTTGTTAAAATTAAGTTCTTTAAATATGTTAGAAATATAAATTTAGATCTGGAGTGTGGATAAAGCCTTGTAAAGAGAAATATCGTTTAATTTTCTTTTTTTCTAATCAAAGTAAACTTTCCAACCTAGAAAATTATGACGCAGACAGAATTAATTCTAATGCAGCTTATATTAGAACAATTTCGATATATACTACCTGTTTTTTTTGTGTAATAAATGTTGCATTATAATATATGCGTTATTTGAATAATTGTTATTTTTATTCTATAAAAATAATACATACAAGTTGTAAAAGTAATGCAGTAAAAAGTTTAAGCGTTATATAAAAAAATATATATTGTTTACAATTTATTTATTAATTATACCTTAATTAATTCAGATTGTGTAATTGATAAAATATAATAAAGTGAAACTATCAGAATAATCAATCAGTGATAATTTATTTTGTGGACTTGCCGTTAACAGCAAGCTTTATGCCCCCACCGCGCACTCGGGTCGCGCAGCCGCCATTACGGTATATATATCATGAACGCCAACGACGTCACGTAGTTGAAATCGAGAGGTGAAGGTGCGAATAATGGAAAGGTGGCGTCCATGTCTTGTTCAATTAATCGATTATCACCGGAGCTAGCAGTGCGACCGTCGACGTTTTAGTCGTGAAAGTTAAGCAGTTAAGTGTTTCGACGTGTCATCCGCGCAGATCGACAGCGGTTCGAGGCCGAGGAACGGCGGATTGCGAGTCGACGAGCGAGCGTCCCACGGCGACCATCTTGTGTGTAGTGTCGTGCACACCGCCAGCGCTCCGCGCTCAGCCCCGAGTCGAAGCCACAGCTAAAGTGATAAGTGAACTGTCCGTAGTCTATATCGGAATCGGTATCCTGTACCGGTCGAGCTTAACGCGTATAACGCGCACAATCGTCGCGCCCAGAGGAACATGAACTGCCAGGTCCAAGTGCAACAGCAGGTTCGGGGGCGAAGACGCTGCTCCCGGATGGTGCTGCCCGCAGCACTCGGTGCGAGGCGCGATAGGGAGCGAGAACGTCGGGAGGAGCGCTACGCTGGCAGCAAGTGGGGCGCCGCCCCTGCCGCGGCTGCCCTACCGCCTCCACCCACGCACTGGCGTCGCGAGGGCCGCTGCCGACCAGAGCCCGACCGTGCACTGCCACTCAAACTACTCCTCAACGTCAGCGCCTCGGCGTAGACACCGCCCGTATGGACTCTAGTGTTAGTGCCCGGGGGCGCAGCCCGATGCCGCCACGCGCCGTAGGGCTGCGCCCCCGCCTCTCTCGTGCTAAGTTTTTTATTTCGTAACGCGAAGCGCGTCGACGACGCGTGAGGGGCGGCGTCGCTCGGTGTCACCGCGAGACTCCGCCCCGGCGTCGACTAAATTCCGGCGTTAGGTATTATTTTGTGAAAATTTTAGTAGATAAGTGCAGACGAGCCCTCGCCGGCTCGCCATCTCCGCTCTCGCCGCGTCCCTTTTAAAATACGAGAAAAATACAAAAAAATAACGGGACCAGTAAGAGCGTCGGTGGCGGGCCGGCGGCGGACCGTAGCCCGGCGCTCCGTCCCGTCGCCGTCGCCTTGCACCCGCAAGCGGCTCTAGGGCGCTCCTGTGATTTTTTATTAGGGCTTTGGTCAGGCGCGGCGCTCTCCCTACGGCTAGTTCAATGTGGTCTCGTCCGATGCAACTCTACTTAGCGCCGGGGAGGGTGCCGCCCGCCAGCCCACGCCCACGCCTCCTTGCGTCTGCAAGGCGCAAGACGTAGCATTATTTTATGACACGTTATATTATATTTTCAGAGGGCCGGCGACGGGCGAGCCCCGCTAGTCTTATCGTTTTATTTATCTCGAGACCAATGTATTTTTATTTGTAAACGTCTGGCGGCGCCCCGGCGAGCGCCCCCACTCGCGCCCTCCACGCGCAATCACCTCGCTGTCAGAGAGCTTTAAAAAAATATTTAAGTGTGCGCCGCCACGACGTCTTTAATTCTAGTTGTAGTTAAAATTTAACGATACGGTGATGTAACCGACTGTTAAAATTGGAAGATTATATATGTTGAACAGAGAATAGTATATTGATCTCATCGGCTGCGGGCGTATGCCTGTAGAGATTCTGTGATGTACAAAAAACGAGAATATTTGGAATTTTACAAGTTTTTTATAATATTAGTTTGTAAAGTATACTTTTAAGTGAAGATGGTGGTGCATCCCGCGCCTGAGCGCTCGCAGCGTCCTATCCTCCCCCTCCCCCAGTCCCATCCTTCTTCCTTCCTGACCCAGGGCTCCCACAAGAGCCCGCCAAATGTTTCAATGTCTCATTGGCAAATGAACGTCAAACTGCCACTCTGTGGTATTTACAGCTCAAAAGCCATCGGTGAAGCTTTAATAAAATTTGATTTACTGCCAACGTCAAGATGAAGACTTTGAGGATTTACAAGAACCTTAGGAAACAAAAGGTGCACCCGGACACCCGGTGAGTTATAAAATGTATGAATGTTTTTTTTTGCCATTCTTTATTAAGCTATATTAGAATATATTACAGCATTTTTTTTTGGATTTCTAGCTTTTTTTATTCGGTGACATGTGACGAGATGATAACCAAGTTTTTTTTTTAGTTTTAAACACCCTTTATGTTGGTAGGTTGTTTAGGAAGCTATGTTTTATTGTAAACTAGCCCAGTTTAGATGCTATTTATATTTATAATGTTATATACCTAATGACACGTTTGGCTCAGTGACCCTACTTGCTGTGCCAGTGGCTACGGATTTGAGTTCCGCTGGGGGCATTCATTTGTCTGATGAGCATGAATGTTTGAACTCATGACTGCATGAGTTAATATTTATAATTTGTATGTACTTAAACTTTATATATGTGTAGTGTATCAACTATCTGGTATCCATAACACAAGCCTCGTAGCTTACCATGGTATTAGATGGTGCTGTGTCCTAATTCTTTATTTATATATATATAGCAGTGCCAACTATGACAACAAATTTGGTTTTTATCTTCTGGCAATTTTTTATTTAACAGTAGCCTATGTGTTAATTGTACAGGTGATAACCTATCTGTGTACATACTAAATTTCAATCAAAATCAGTGAGCCATTTCGGGGGCAATGGAGTTACTAACATACACACAATGTAGTTTTCACATAATTTATAATAGTATGATATATGTATGTATTTTAGTTAATAATGATCCCATTTTTGTAAAATCCTTTTTTGATGAGGTTGTTTCCATTCTAGTAATTGGACCTTTTAAAAAGTAATCCATAGCATCTACTTAAAAAAAAACTGGTGAGTACACAGAAGAAAGGCTGGTCTGTTTACAAGTCTAGGCTACAACTTATAATATGGTCTCCGTCCATCAAGATTCCCTTCTTGGATTCCACTAGGGGATTTATGTGGAGGTTTTATATATAGATACTTCTGAGATTTCTAACTAAAGGTTAAAAATATTTATCATAGTTAATGGGATACTAGCAACTCATCCTTGATTCGCTCGGGTTTGTCCTTCGCTTGCTTCCCAATACAAACTTTCACCCCCATTTTCAGCCCTGTAAGGGATGATTTCTAGGATAAAAAGTATCCTATGTTCTTCCCAGGGTCTCAAACTATCTTCTTACCAAATTTCATCTAAATCGGTTCAGTAGATCCAGAGATCACCCCCAACAACGTCACAAACTCGCAATTCACACACTTTACCTGTTTATAATATTAGTATAGATTTAATTATATTCTCTGCCCAAATCACATTATGTTCATATTTTATGTATGGTCCTATTTTTTTAAATTTCGACTTAAACTAAGCGACTCGCCCTCGTTTCGCTCGGGTTCGTCCCTAGTTAAATTTTAACGTTTAATGTAGATTTCTCAGAGATTAGATATTTTCCCGCAGTAAAAAGTATCCTATACGTTGACCCGGATACCCAGCTACATATTATCATAACAAATTTTATCAAAATCTGTTCAGTGGTTTTCCGTGATGCGTTCTCAGACAGGCCAAAATTCTAAAAACTATAGATTCGGGCTCTGTATCGATATAATGACTATTTCAATATGATTATCCAAAAAATATTTAATGTACAGATTCGACTCGGAATTTAATTATATGTCTAGATATGTTTCTTTCGTGAATTTTTTACAATTTTTCTCTTCATAAAAACCTTCCTCGAGCTTTAACGAATATATAAAAAAAACTAGCGGACCCGACAGACGTTGTCCTGTCTACACGTCTTTAATTTGAAAATTTCAAACTTTTTGGACAAAATTGTGAATCTAAACCATTCCCAGATCCCCTTGAACACACACAAAAAATTTCATCAAAATCGGTCCAGTCGTTTGAGAGAAGTTCAGTGACATACACAACTCACAGAAGAATTATATATATAAAGATTAGCCGAATCGATCCAGCTGTTCTCGAGTTTTGTGCTTAGCAACACGTTTAGCCATTTTTTTTACTTTACATAAGATTTTTTTTTTTTTGGGTGAAGAGAATTAATAATGAACAAACAGAAAAAATATTGTATTATTTTTCATTCGTGTGTAATGTATTCTATCTCTTTCTCTTGCCGGCTTTATCCTATATAGGTACATTGTGTTTGTCTCTTTCTCGTGACACATTTTAGACTGATACATACATACAACTTATAAACGTGTCACTATAACATATTATTTGTAAATGTTCTATTTTATTGTTTTCTAAAAGGAACAGAAGAAACAGGAAAATGACTGTAAATATAGCTTATTGCATTACTGTAGTACCTATTATTTTATAATATTATTAATATAAATAACTGTATACCGGTAAATTATGTGTTTAATTATAAGAAACAAGATGCCAGGAGAGAGAATTATAAATAAATAAATATGTTGGTACATTAACATACAGCACCATCTAGTTCCATCACGGTAATATTACATATAGTATTACATCTTCATACAAAAGGTCGGAAATCGAGTTATACCTACGCGCGTCGCGTTCGGTATACACTCTGTACACAACCGTGCAGGGCTGCCCAATCGTATAATTGGATACGAAAATTCTATATGGTGGTTATGTTATGTAGCTTTTATAATTTAATACAAAAATAAACATCTTATTCCTCCCGTAACTTCGCTAATGTCAAACAAAAAAGTATCGAGACATCGTATGTTTTAAAAATAAAAATTAATTAAATTAAAAATAAAAATTAAAGTATTTTTAATTAAACTTTTTATCCGAATGCGGATTTTGTATACTATTAAATTTAACAATAAAGCTTTTCGTACGTCTCAGTCGAGGCGCAAATATTTTTAAATCTCAAATTATAAGGGTCACATAACACCCTTATAAATTTGGGATTTTTTAATTAAATCTACTAATAATAGTTTTTAATAAAAAATATAATATTTGAAATCACAAAATTAGAAAGAAACTCAAGTAGGTAGATGAAATTAAACTACTGGCCGGCGGGCACTCGGGCAGCCCTGTCGCGTGGGTACGTGCCGCTCGGCTGTAGATAATATATTTCAAGGACAGGCCCGAGTTGCAACACTATGCATTACATTACCGTGGTTCCATGGTAGGCTACGAGGCCTGTGTTATGGGTACCAGATAGTTGATACACTACACATATATAACTTTAAATACAACAACCCATGACTGAACTACAAACATTCATGCTCATCACACAAATGAATGCCTCCAGCGGGGCTCGAACCGGCGACTGCGGGCACAGAAAGTAGGGTCACTACAAACTGAGCCAAACGTGTCGTCGAAATTACAAACTATGAAAAAATAGGATTTTATAAAACGTGTGGATTTTAAGAAAAAATGGCGTAGAGAAGCTGACTCTCTTATAAAGAAAGAATTTAAAAGCAATAAAAAATTAAATTTCTACAAATAAACTAAAAAACTTTACCGCGTGAAAAGCGAACTAAACAGATACTTAGTGAGAAAAAACGTACTTAGTTTTATGCCTTAGAGAAGTATATGTTTGTATACTTGCTGTAATGTATCTATGGAGATCACATTAGGCCGGAAATAGTTGAGTGGTTATGGCCTTGGCCGTAATAAAGAAATAAAAAAAGAATGTAGGTATCTATAGAATTGACCAATCGTATAAATAATACATCTATGTACATATAATAAAATTGTAACTAAGCCGAATCTGTACATTAAATATATTTTTTTAATCTTATTGAAATTATTATCGATTTAGAGGCCGAATCTATAGTTTTTAGAATTTTGGTTTGTCTGTCTGTCTGGGAACGCATCATGCGAAAAGCACTGGACAGATTTTAATGAAATTTGGTATTATGATAGCTGGTTATCCGGTTTAATATACTCATATAGGATACTTTTTACTGCGGGAATTTATCTTATTTCTGAGAAATCTATACTAAATGTTAAAACGTAAGTAGAGAGGAACCCGAGCGGAGCGAGGGTGAGTAGCTGGTATACTCTATGACACTCGATATCACGATATTTACATACATAATACATACAAATAGGTCAAACATATAACCCTCTTTTAGTTCTTCGTGACAATTGATTAAACTTACACCAGACAAAGTTTCATTCTAAATCGGTCCAGCTTTTTTCTCATGACAACAGCAACTATAAGCTTTTTAAAACAAATCCGTAAAAAAACACGGTTTCACGAAATAGGTATATAGGTTATTTTTTATCGCTTTATAGGTTATCGTAAATAGATTAAGAATGCCCTCAAAATTATTACATTATGAATTTTAAAGAAATATATTTTTAAATTTGTTTATGTTTCATTCAAATGTGTGTCATTTCGGTTTGTTTTGAGAAGGCTTGCTATGACTTCTTTTTTTTCTGTAATTCATCACAGTACTAGTCGTAAATTTTCTATTTGGATTTAATTATAATCCAATCAGTATCTGGTTATGATTTCAACAAGATTTTTCGTTTCGAAATATTTATTTTCTCTGCATATTGTTTGTTGATAATAATAGTTTTTTTTTTAAATAAAACTATCTTTTCGGATTATTTCGCGTATTTATTTTGATTTTTGGTTCCCGACGTTTCGAATGCTTTACAGCAATCATGGTCACGGCAGAGACTGAGGTGTTAAATGTCTCGAAGGTGTAGTGGTTACAGACAGCCTACCCACAATTAACAAAATGAAAATTGCACCAATTACCTTACAATATTTTATAACTTTAAACATTTTTATAATTTTAATTAGTTTTATAATTGAATATGGAATATTCTTTATTTAATTTTGATGTTATTATTATAATTATTACAATTTTAAAAATATTAATTGTTAGTGATCTATATTTTGTGTTGCCATTATTATATTTATAACCATAAAGAAAAATATAAAATATAGTATTAATTATTTAAGCCATATAATCGTTCTATGTGTAATTTAAAAAGTTAAATTTAGTAATGATAATAATTTTAATTTAGTTTGCTATTATTTAAAACTAGCATTGCCCGCGGCTCCGCCCGCGTTCAGATGACCAAAAACCAAATTCTTAGATTTACACATGAGTATACTCATACATTGCCGTTTTTCTATTATTTCTCAGAAATAAGACATTTTCCCGCGGTAAAAAGTATATTATATGTTGACCCGGATAACCAGCTATCACCATACCAAATTTCATCAAAATCTGTCCACTGGTTTTCTCGTGATGCGGTAACAGACAGACAAACAAAAATTCTAAAAACTATAGATACGGCCACTGTATCGATAATAATTTCTATATCAATAAGATTTTCCAAAAAATATTTAATGTACAGATTCGGCTTAGTTACAATTATATTATACGTATAGATATACAGCTCCAAAAAACTAAAATCTAGTAGGTATAAAAAAATATCATACCGATACGGATACTTTAAACGCCCGGCATTTCTCGCGCTCGGCGTGACGTCACAGTATGATATACACTGAGAAATGACGACTCAATTTGTAAGCGACAAAATCGTTAATCGCTCTGTTATAACATACTCTGACGTCACATTTTGTCTGACCAATGGCGTTCGTTTCAACTGCATTGAATTTCCCACCTATATTTTGCGCTTTTTAATTATTTTCTCAATCAAAAAGAAATTACATTCGAAAATATTGGTATAGACTTAATTTAAAAGCAATAAAGATTATAAAAAAACGTGCGTGAGTATACTTACTTATGCACGCACGTAAGAAGTTATACTTCTTTGGCGTAACAGAACAAAAATAGCTAAAGATTTCATCCCGTGTGTCATAACTCTTTGTAAAAGGAATGCAGCTAATTTCACCATGTCGCTTTTTGGCTGTCGGTGTCGGAGCATTGTAAAAATGTTACTCTCATAATTTTTTCCAACGTGCCAAAAGAATATACAGTATAACGTCAAAAATATTTCATTTTTATGTAAATCGCACGCATATTCCCTATTAAATGCGTAACATACACAAAAACATACAACCGGATCATGAATGAATGGAATACCTTTTTTTGAACTCGGTCAAAGCAAACAAATAAAGTTGTTTTCGTTAAACTCTGCAATATATTTGTACAAGTTTTATATGACGTCTTAACAGTAAATATTTGATGACTGTTAAATGTAAATATTATTACATTTTAAAACAGATGGTTTTATTGTTTTTGCTTGTTTTTCCGCGTTTGTAATCTCACTTTTATTTTTTTTTAAATAATACAATATTTTTGTGCTATGAGTATAATATATTTTTTTTGTTGCGAATAAAACCTACTAGTACTAAGTATTAATGCGATTAAACTTCTTTAGTTATAAAATATGTATTCTCACTTTGTACAATAATTAAATTAAATATGTTTTGTTTTTATTTTTTGGCGACTTCCAAAAGGGTAAAAATTGTCTATAAGTTCTATATGTACCGTTTTTTAATAATTCTGTTTATTAATTAGGTATATATTTTATCTGTTTCTAACTAAGCTGTCCCTGTCATTTGCGTTTGTCAGGAGGCCATTGAAAATCAACATTGAATCCGATTTTCGATATTTGCAAGACTGAGGTCTTATATATATACTAGCATTGCCCGCGGCTCCGCCCGCGTTCAGATGACCAAAAACCAAATTCTTAGGTTTTACATATAGTATACTCTTACATTGCAGTTTTTGTATTTTTTCTCAGAAATGAGACATTTTCCCGCCGTAAAAAGTATCCTATATGATGACCCGGATAACCAGCTATCATCATACCAAATTTCATAAAAATCCCTCCAGTGGTTTTTCTGTGATGCGGTAACAGACTTGCTGTGCCAGCGGTCGCGGCTTCGTCATTTGTGTGATGAGCTACCACCATGAGCACGAATGTTTGTACTCCAGTCTCGGGTGTTTAATGTTTATATCTATACATATAATAAAACTGTAGAGGTCGAATGTCTGTATATAGAAACAAGATGCTAAAAAACCAGTCAGGGGGATGTAAGAAGAGAAATAGAACAAATTCAGATTTTTTCAAGTTTTTTGTTTCCCTGTCTTTTTTTCTGTTTGTCTGTTTATCTGTTTGTACGGGCTAATCTCCGAAACTGTGGGACCGATTTAAATGAAATTTTGCATGGTAGTACCTTATATCCTCGGTCAACATTTTAGATACTTTTCATGTCAGAAAATGAAAGAATTCCCATGGGATAGTTAAAAACCTATAGTTACTTATAAAGCTTAGTCCACAACAACTTATGCACCTGATTTAGTAAAATTTGGCATGCTGATACCTACCTTATACTGCCGGTCAAACAATAGGCTACTTTTTATCCCGGAAAAACATACGGTTCCCGAGGGATAGATTGATTTTTGTTTTATAATATGTATGTACATATTTAAAGTTATATATTTGTAGTGTATCAACTATCTGGTATCCATAACACAAGCCTCGTAGCTTACCATGGAACTAGATGGTGCTGTGTGCTAATGTCCGAAAAACCTGTTTTAAATATTATCAAAATCGTTCCAGCCGTTTTGCATGAAGAAGTAACAAATATACATACAACTAATACAAAGCATCTACAATATAATAGTAGGTAATTCAATTATATCCAAATGAAAATTCTACGTCTCTTGCTTCTCAGGCCCCAAATAGATTTGACCGATTTCAAACATACTCTTACATAAAATCTATACTAATATTATAAATGTGAAAGTAACTCTGTCAGTTGCCTCTTCACGCTTGAACTGCTGAACAGATTTTGATAACATTTGGTAAGGATGTAGATTGAATCCTGGGGATCTCTTAATTACCACGCGAGCGAAGCCGCGGTCAAAATCTAGTTTAGAACATTTCGACACTTACAATTGGACCCAGTTATGCAAAAAACAGCCATGTGCGTGAAAGTACCAACAGAGTTATAAGCATTTTTCTGTTGATAGTTGCACTTGGGTTATGTTTAGTTTTTCTGGTTATTTTAAAATTGAACAATATTTATATAAGTATTGTTTATTTTTTTATCCCTGTCCAGTATTTTGGACTGTTGCTATTAAAGCAGATAATTAAGTTTTAGACAGCTGTTTCATACAAAATAGCATATTTTACAGTAATCACAATAAAGCTTAATCCAGCGACATGAGTTGGCTGTATTTTGAGTTATTATTAAACAGCAAAATAAATAAAAACACACAAAAAATCGATAGTTACAAAAATTATGATACAAAAATTTTGCGTAACGTAACTCTCGAAGTCAACGTCACGATGACGCATCGCTACATCATGCGTCATGTGAGGACACCTCACTGATAGCGGGTTTTGTCTGGTTGTAATAAATTCTTGGAATTTCTATAATCTACTAGGCTCTAGAAGTCATTGTAGTATAGTAAAAATGTAAAGATAGTAGTATTGTTATATGCTAAACAATTTTGCAAAAGCAGTCGTAGCCCAGTGGTAACGCACTCGCTTGGGAAACCGAGTGAAGCGGGTTCAAATCCCGGGTCTCGCACCTCTGATATTTTCATGTGCGAATCATTTCACACATGATTACTACTTGTCTTACAATGAAGTAAAACGTCGTGAGGAAATCTGCATGTCTGATAGAACCTAGCAAGTTCCCGAAAAACATGCTCAGTCCGCCCGCACTTGGCCAGCGTGGTGGACTGATCGCCCTAATGCCTCAAATGAAGGGATTCCCCACCCCCAGTAGTGGGACGTTAAAAAGGGCTGAATACATACTATTTTGTACTATCGGCTCACACTCGCTTCGTTCGGGCTCGCTTCTAGAAAAACAAAAACAAATCTATCCCACGGGATAAAATGTAGACTATGTGTTATTCTGATTTAAAAGCTATATTATTGTAAAGTTTCATTGAAATATATTAAGTAGTTTTTGTGAGAAAGAGTAACAAACATTCATACAAGCAGACATCCACACTTTCGCATTTATAATATTAGTAGGATTACACAAAACGCGTGGCAAAACCAATCTAAAAGGTGCCTAATTGTTGTTAGACTGGTTTTCCCCCGAGATTATAAAAAAGTCTTGTTCATGGGAAATCACCAGCGACTTCCGGAATCAATTAAAAACTGAAACCTGTTTTTAAATTAAAAACGTGTTTAAATATCATATAAATATTGGGTTTGGGCCACATATGCTTGTGCTACATAAACCTATAGAGAAGATTTTTTTTAATTCGACACTTGTTTTCTTTACAAGTGTTTACATATTTTTGGGTTAAAATTAAAAAAATATATACTTTAATGATCAATATTATATTTCTTAAATACAATACAAATCAATAAATATGAAAATACTTACTAGCGACTCACCCTCGCTCCGCTCGGTTTCGTCCCTACTTACGTTATAACGTTTAGTATAGATTTCTCAGAGATGAGATATTTTCCTGCAGTAAAAAGTATCTTATATATTGACCAGGATAACCAGCTATCATCATACCAAATAACATCAAAATTCCTCCAGTGGTTGCGCGGTCACAGACAGATAGACAAAAATTCTAAAATCTATAGATTCGGACTCTGTATCGATAATAATGTATATTTCAATAAGATTTTCCAAAAAATATTTAATGTACAGATTTGACTTAGTTACAATTTTATTATATCTGTATATTATAGGCGAAGACAAAACAGTTCAGTACCTTTTTCTCCTCTGTTTGTCAGTTTGTTTGTTGTCAATAAAAAAAAATGGATACAGTTTTTTTTATATAGATACGTATTCAATTCAATCCTTTCATTTTGTGGCTTCTAGGAGTGCTATAGATAAGTCTGCTATAGTTGCATTCATCTATACGTATAATAAAAGTGTAACTGATCGCTGTCTGTACATTGAAGATATTTGAGAAAAACTATCATTGGGGGTCTTTATTTACGCAATAGAACCCAAAACAGTGATTTTAGAATTTTTGTCTGTTTGTCGGTGCGTTTGTGTGCGCTAATCTCAGAGACTGCTCAACCGATGCGGATGCGATTTTCAATAATATATTGTGGTAAGCTTCACTTAACATTTAGTATTTGTTTTATTTCAATTGGTTCATAAATAAAAAAGTTACGTCAATTCAAAGAATCACCTAGGGACGAACCCGAGCGGAGCGAGGGTGAGTCGCTAGTATTTTCAAGCATGTTTTCCTCAGATTTTCAATAATGTTTCGATATTCTACTACTGGGCAAACAATAAGTAATAAATACAATCGATATTCGAGAATATACTAGACGCGCCCCCTCAAAGTTTTTAATTGAGTCACAATTCACCACAGATAAAAATACTTAAACGTCAGCGTCACGATCAAAGATCTCCAGTGATCTGCCCAAAAATAGTGTTGCGGGCGGCGTTCGCTTTAATTTTATTACCTTGTTTACGTTTTCGTATCTTAGATCTATTTAGATCTTATAAAAACATTTAGAAAGTATATCTTTATATCAAATCATGACATTGGCAGAACAAGTATTACCTTGTACATTTATTTACACATATACAGACATTTTTATTAATTAAAAAAAAGTGCTAATTCTGCGTAAAGAAATCGTCATCTTAGTGCTTTGTTCAATTTTTTTTTGTTTTCTATTTTAAAAACACAGCTTTATATCTAAGACATTTTTATATATATGTAGACTAGCAACTCACCCTCGCTTCGCTCGGGTTCGTCCCTAGGTACGATTTAACGCTTAGTGATTCCTATACAAAATAAACAGTTCTGAACTTTTCGATTTTCCAGCTGTTCTTTTGGGTTTTCTCTATTTTATGTATACTTAAACCACCCCTTTTTTTAACACCTCCAGGTAAATTTCTAAGAAATTAATTAAATTTCTAAGAAATCTATTGTTAACTAACACGCCGCGGCCGGCGTGTCCGCGGTCGTGGAGGGATTAATGGGGCGTCGCAGGATCGCTTACGCACTCAAATACAATACCCCAACACTAGGTCTGCCGAAACAGACCACAATAAACATGGGGTTGCTCCAAGGTCCATTCTGCTATCAGAGAAGTACCAGGAGCAACCCGCATGGAGGTGGCCCTCCAAAGAGGGCCACCTCCTTGTGCGTTTCTTGGCTTCGCGCCTGGCTGAATTGCCGGGCACTACTGAGCCTCCCCACCACGACAAGGTGAACGCACGTTGGGGGGGATATTTTAACACACCCCCCAAGAAAACAAAAGAAAAAGAATGATTCAAATCGGTCCAGTCGTTTTTGAGTTATAGCGAGACTAACGAACGGTAATTGATTTTTATTTTATATATATATATATATATATAATATATATATATATATATATATATATATATATATATATATATATATATACATATAAAATATTTTTTCTTCGGTTTTATAAAAGTAAAACGTGTATATTTAATACCAATACTATTGACATTTAAATGTCAATTATTCTTTACTAAAAACTCATTTGGTAAATAGGTCCTTTTCACAAATAAGCACCGAGACGAAAAAAATCTCAATTACTTAATTACTTTCATTTCTTAAAGAATTTCATCAAAATGGGCGCAATCTTTTTTGCGTGAAAATTTTGCTATATAAAAGTGAATATATCGTGTAAAATACATTGAAGAGTAAACATAAAAAATAAGCATATTTTGATTAAACTTATTCAAACGATAGATATAACAAAGGAAATATGTTGAGACGTAACTTCATTTAAACGTCACGTTTTCCTCGATCCTCGTACAATGCAAGGCCAGGTCGTGGCTGTTACAAAATTATTCATTGCCCACCGCCTTTTGCTAAATGTGCGCAATCATTTTGGTCACTTGGTAATCTATACATATAATAAAATTGTAACTGAGCCGAATCTGTACATTAAATATTTTTTGGAAAATCTTATTGAAATAGACATTATTATTGATACAGAGGCCGAATCTATAGTTTTTAGAATTTTTGTCTATCTGTCTGTATGTATGTCAATTACCGCATCAAGGAAAAACCACTGGAGGGATTTTGATGAAATTTGGTATGATGATAGCTGGTTATCCGGGTCAACATATAGGATCGGTCGGTGCCATCCGATACAAAGCAAAGCACACCGACTTTAAAAATATTTGATTAGGTATGTATAGTAAATGAAAACTACCAACCAGTTATTTTTTACTTTTTAGTGCATTTTTGAAGTTGGCTTAATTTTTTTGTTATAAAGTTTTTATTTTGTGACGCGGTCACAGACAGACAGACAAACACTATAAAAACTATAGATTCGGCCTCGGTATAGATAATAATGTCTATTTCAAGATTTTCCACAAAATATTTAATATACAGATTCGTCTTAGTTACAATTTTATTATATGTATACTTACATGGTATAGATTAAACGCCAGAAAGTCCGCGAGGAACCTACCACCGGCTCGGGAGGCAGTTCTGCTGAGAAGACCTCGAGAGAAACGAGACAGATACTCTTTTAAAATAATATTTGTTTACAACATCGTAATACAAAATTATCTACTTATCCTACGTGAGACCCAACCAGGCGTTAGTTCCACACATTGATATCTACGAAGTATTCCGTTATGGTGTAATAAGCTTTATTCAATAACATATTTTTAATTTTAGACTTGCATTGTTTAAATTGCAAGCTCAAAATCGGCTGTGGAATTCCATTGTGCTTGCGTACACCTTGCCCCATAAACAATCTATTCACTCTTTGAAGGCGAAAACTAGGCGTTACCAGTTTATCTTTATCCATACTAATATTATAAATGTGAAAGTGTGTTTGTTTGTTTGTCCTTCTTTGACGTCGAAACAAAGTGACGGATTGGCGTGATTTTTTATGTAGAAATAGTTGGAGGGCTGGAGAGTGACTTAGGCTAGTTTTTACCGCGGGATTTATCTAATTCCCACGAGAAACTCGTCATAATACAATCCAAAAAATACTTATAATCAGAATTACTTGGAACTTGTATTAATGCTCTTCAATAAAATGAAATAAATTCGTATTTTAGCATTTTTCAAAATTCATCCTATAAGGGGGTAAAATAGGAGATGAAAATTCGTATGTAACTACCTTTTTAGAGATTTTATTGCAGTTTTAGCGCGAGCGAAGCCGCGTGCTAGTTAGTTATCTATCTTCTATCAACTTAACAAAATTAAAGAGGTATTATCCGCATAATAGTGCAATATCACACAACCTGTTAGCATAGAAAGGAAGAGATCATTTGTATAAACTAGAAATAAAAATGGACCCAAAATAGATCCATGCGGAACATCCATTCTCAAAGGGGATCCAGACGAATTAACGTTACATACAGCAACTGTCTGAACTCTACCGCCAAGATATGAAGCAATGAGGTCAAGAATGCCACGAATACCATAATGACTTAGTTTAAGCAGGAAGATTTTAAATTCTACGCAATCCAAGGCTTTAGATAAATCACAAAAAACACCAATTAATTGAATTTTGTGATTTCTCAAGCGTTATAAATGTGTTTAAGAGGAGTTGAACTCCCTCATATGTTAAACCGGATAACCAGCTATCGTCATATGAAATTTCATCAAAATATGTCCAGTGGTTTTCTCGTGATGCGGTCACAGTCAGACAGACAGACAGACGAAAATTCTAAAAACTATAGATTCGGCCTCTCCATCAATAATAAGGACTATTTTAATAGGACTTTCCAAAAAAATATTTAATGTACAGATTCGACTCAGTTAGAATTTTATTATATGTATAGAAGACTAGCAGAACCCGCGGCTTCGCTCGGGCTAAAACTACAAAAAAGTGTCTAAAAAGATAGTTTCATAGAAACTTTCATCCCATATTTTACCCCCTTATAGCATGAATTTCGAAAAATAATGAAACACGTATTTATTTAATTTTATTGAAGAGCATTTATACCAAGTTTCATGTAATACTGACCATAAATATTTTTAGGTTGTATTATAACGTATTTTCCCGTGGGAATTAGATAATATCCCGCGGTAAAAAATAGCCTATGTCACTCTCCAGTCCTCCAACTATCTCCACACAAAAAAATACGCCAATCCGTCGCTCCGTTTCGACGTGAAAGAAGGACAAACAAACAGACACACTTTCACATTTATACCTAATATTAGTATGGATAGATAAGGGATAAATGTGGCGCAATGTAACTTATAATTGCGTGGAGTAATTTAACAGACATGCGGCCTAAATCACCAGTTTTCTTAAGGTTAATTAATGGTTTTGAACACTTTAATCATATCATGTGCATCTACATACGAAAACTTAAACTGATAAAGTCTATCTTCTCCAGACTACCGGGAAAACATACCTAGGGACGACGAGTCGCTAAAAATTTTAGTAAAACTATATGTATAAAGTCCCCATTTAAATCTAGACATCTGCGAAAATGTTTACCTTGTCCATACTTAGGTACTAATATTATAAATGTGAAAGTGTGTTAGTTTGTTTGTCCTTCTTTCACGTCGAAACGGCTTGGCGGATCGGCGTGAGTTTATGTGTGAAGATAGTTGGAGGGCTGGAGAGTGACATAGGCTTTAGACTTTTTATCGCGGAAGATTATCTCTTTCCCACGGGATAACACGTTATAATACAATCCAAAAAAATATTTATGATCAGAATTACTTGAAACTTAGTATTAAATTAAATACGTGTTTTAGCATTTTTCGAAATTCATCTCATAATGGGGGTAAATCTACAAAACCTACCATTTTAGAGCTTTTTTTGTAGTTTTAGCGCGAGCGATGCCGCGGGTTCTGCTAGTAATATTATAAAGCTATTTACTTATTTAAAGTTTAGTTAATAGTTTAATAAGAAGAATCAAGAAGCAGATGCTTGAGTCTGATATAATGTTTTGGACGACACATTTGGCTCAGTTTGTAGTGACCATATTTGCTGTGCCAGTGGTCGCGAGTTCGAGTCCCGCATTCATTTGTGTGATGAGCACGAATGTGTGTACTCCAGTCATGGGTGTTTATAATTATAATATGTATGTATTTAAAGTTATATATGTGTAGTGTATCAACTATCTGGTATCCATAACACAGGCTTCGTAGCTTACCATGGAACTAGATGGTGCTGTGTGTTAATGTCGCAACATATTTATATACCAGCATTGCCCGCGGCTCCGCCCGCGTTCAGATGACCAAAAACCAAATTCTTGGTTTTACATATTACCACAGATCATATAATACTATACATATTACTATACTCTTACTATGCAGTTTTTGTATTTTTTTCAGAAATGAGACATTTTTCCGCGGTAAAAAGTAATCTATATGTTGACCCGGATAACCAGCTATGACCATACCAAATTTCATCAAAATCCCTCCAGTGGTTTTTCCGTGATGCGATAACAGACAGACAGACAGACAAAAATTCTAAAAACTATAGATTCGGCCTCTGTATCGATAATAATATCTATTCCGATAACATTTTCCAAAAAAATATTTAATGTACAGATTCGGCTTAGTTACAATTTTATTATGATGATGTTCTCTCCCGACCGATTCCGGCCACGGCGGCCAATCTCATTGAGACTAGCCAACTGCGCAGGAGATATTATAGTGCACAAGTGTACGCGCAGACACAAGTGCACTCTCTATTCCTGTCACTCTCATACTCCGGTGGGACGACTGCTCGACACGACCAGTGAGAGTTTAGGCGCAGGACCGACGGCTTTACGTGCTCTCCGAGGCACGGGGGTGAAACACCGCCAACTTCCCAACTCCGGGCTGTTACTGAGACTTACTATACAGAAAGACTCAATAACTAAAGTTGGCCCGACCCGGGACTTGAACCCAGGACCTACGAGTGTGCAGCCGTACATGCTAGCCACTACACCACCGAGGCAGTTATAATTTTATTATATGTATAGATTGACCAATGTGAGGTACATACCAACCGATTAATTCGTAGGTCAAGGCGCATTGTTGGCGCTGCGCCAGCACCTGGTCCTCTAACAAATCAGTCCATAATAAGCAACTTATTACGTAAGACAATTATATTGTATTCAGCCCTTTTTAACGTCTCACTGCTGGGTGTGGGCCTCCCTTCAGTACGAGGGGGATTAGGCCATAGTCCACCACGCTGGCCAAGTGCGGGTTGGCCAGACAAATTATATAAGTACATATATTGTTAATTTATTTACTATTATAAATGTGAAAGTAATGGTCTGTTACGTTTTCCGTAACGCTAGACAGATTTCCATAAAATTTGGCAAGGACATAGATTGCATCATGGGGACTATCATAAAGTTTTACATACACGAATGATATAAATAAAGCTTTTAAATCAATTATAATTTTCTTCAAATCTTTTCTGTACATATAATAAAATTATTAGTCGAATCTGTACATTAAAGATTTTTTTGGAAAATCTTATTGAAATAGTAATTATTATGAATACAGAAACCGCATCTAGAGTTATCACAATTTTTTGTCTGTCTGTCTGGGAACGCAGTACAAGAAAACAACTGGAAGGATTTTGATGAAATTTGGTATGATGATAGGTGGTTATCCGGGTCAACGTATAGGATACTTTTTATTGCGAGAAAATATCTCATCTCTGTGAAATTCATACTAAACGTTAAAATGTAACTAGGGACGATCCCGAACGGAGCGAGCGACACGGTGAGTCGCTAGAATTTAAATAAATTTTGAAATCGTCCAAACAGATTATAATCTACTAATCATTGTAAAATATATCGTATGAATATGCAAAATATAGAACACGTTATAAAATAAAATTTCTCGCGCATCTCTGACCCCGATATTAATATAATTTATGTATTTTATGTATTTTGTTTACACGATTTTATTTTTACGTGGCTAAAGTAAAGCAACAGACAGAATGGCGCAGCCACAGCAAAATAAGCAGAGGTCACAGCTTCTATTCCGATATATTAAAATTACATACAGACACATCCATTATGTTTATTTGTATATAGATTACTTGAGGCAGGTTATATGCTATCTCCCCCCCAACGTGTGTTCACCTTGTCGTGGTGGAGGGGCTCAGTAGTGCCCGGCAATACAGCCGGGCGCAAAGCCAAGAAACGCACAGGGAGGTGGCCCACTTCGGTGGGCGGTGGGAGGTGGCCCTTTTCGGAGGGCGGTGTACCATGCGGATTGCTCCTGGTACTTCTCTGATAGCAGAGTGGACTGTGGAGCAACCCCATGGTTGTTGTGGTCTGCTTCGGCAGACCCGCCGTCGGGGCGCCGTAGTTGAATGCGTAAGCGATCCTGCGACGCCCCATTAAGACGGGGGAAGGTCTTGTTGGGTTTTAGTGGGTAGTACTGGCTTCGCCGGTGAGTCCCACACTTCGTGCGTAAATGCATTTCCCAACGTTAAAACAAAAAAAAAAAGGTTATATGCTATCTGGGCGCGAAGCCAAGAAATGCACTGGGAGGTGGCCTACTTCGGTTGGCGGTGTACCATGAGGGTTGCTCCTGGTACTTCTTCGACAGCAGAGTGGACTGTTGGAGCAACCCCATGGTTGTTGTGGTCTGCTTCGGCAGACCTGCCGTCGGTGCGTCGTGGTTGAGTGCGTGAGCGATCCTGCGACGCCCCATTAAGACGGGAGAAGGTTTTGTTGGGTTTTAGTGGCTTCTCTAGCAGGCGAGTCCCACATAATCAAGAGTATGTATACAGGTGGTATGCGTAAATGCATTTCCCAACATTAATAAAAAGGTTTATAGGCCACCTGATATATCCAGAAGTGAAATAAAAAAGGAAAAGATCAGAAATAAAATTTATTCCTATTACATATAGACGTGTTTCTCTCAATAACGGTAAAACTTAGCATCTAGATCAAGATAATCTATACATATAATAAAATTCTGAGTCGAATCTGTACATTAAATATTTTTTGGAAAATCTTATTGAAATAGACATGATTATCGATTCAGAGTCCGAATCAATAGTTTTTAGAATTTTTGTCTGTCTGTTGCTGCATCACGGAAAAACCACTGGAGGGATTTTGATGAAATATGGTATGATGATAGCTGTTTATCCGGGTCAACATATAGAATACTTTTTACCACGGGAAAATATATTAGAAAAAATACAAAAACTGCAATGTAAGAGTATACTAATATGGAAGAATTTGGTTTTTGGTCATCTGACGCGGGCGGAGCCGCGGGCAATGCTAGTTCTCTAATAAAAAGCAATAATGCAGCAAGTATAAAACACGTATGTCTCCGACTGCAAACAATAATATTATGTTGATCGATATTGTTTTCAACCGACTTCAAAAAGGAGGAGGTTCTCAATTCGACTGTATGTTTATTTTTTTTTATGTTTGTTACCTCAGAACTCCGTCATTTATTAACCGATTTGGACAATTTTTGTTTTGTTTGAAAGGGTATACTTCCAGATTGGTCCCATTTAAATTTCAAAAAAAAATACCACCCCTAAGGGTGGAAAAACAACTAATGATGAATTTAACCTACTTCTAATTGTCATATTGACTTGAAACTTTGCAAGTATTTCTATTTCTGTTGATAGTACAGTGGTTTGGTCTGACGGCAAGGCCCGGCAAGGCCAGAAGGTGGATAGGTGGAAGTCTTCAACGGCTAATAGTAGATACTTTGAGTTTGGGCTTATTTTGTTTGATTTGACAAGCCTAACACGTTAAAATCCTTACTATGCTACTACTGTCTACACTAAAAAGGGAAAAATAAAAACTTTTTAACAAAAAAATAAAAACCGACTTCAAACAAAAGCACTAAAAATTAAAAAATAACTGATTGGTAGTTTTCATTTACTATACATACCTAATCAAATATTTTCGAAGTCGGTGTGCTTTGGCTAAGTAATTAAAGCCTACCTATTAAATACATACCTAATCAAATATTTTCGAAATCGGTGCCAACCCATACAAAGCAAAGCACACCGACGTAAAATACGAACTACTAAAAAAAAATACATAATATTATGTTGATCCATATTGTTTTGTATTTTTTTTAGTAGTTCGTATTTTACGCCATTTTATTAAGTTTTGGATTTAGATTTTAGACACCTTGACAGTTTTAATTAAAAATCATTAAATAGCGTTTCTAAACTTTTTCTAAGTATATGTTTTATATATTTTTGTGAAGGCTTCTTTATGATGGATACTCAAGTCTCGATAGATGAAGAAAAAAAATTTAAACACCTAAACTAGAGACTAATTTCACGTTATCAAAAGGAATTGGACCATAAATAATCCATCAAAATTGGTTCAGCCATTTAAGAGTTGCGATGCATTATAAAACCACTAGCGGCTCACCCTCATCCCTCGGGAACCGTATATTTTTCCGGGATAAAAAGTCTATATGTTATTCCAGACAAAAAATTTAATCCAGATCCGTTCAGCCGTTCTTGCGTGATTGAGTAACATACATATGTACTCAGATACTTTCACATTTATAATAGTAGTAAGGTTCAAATAGACTTTTACAAAGTCGACGTCCGATGGACCCGAGCGAAGCAAGGGTAAATCATTTGACGACACGTTTGGCTCAGTCTGTAGTGACCCAACTTGCTGTGCCAGCGGTCACGGGTTCGAATCCCGCGGTGGGCATTCATTTGTGTGATGAACACGAATGTTTGTACTCCATACATGGGTGTTTATATTTATAATATGTATGTATATAAAGTTATATATGTGTAGTGTATCAACTATCTGGTATCCAAAAAAAAAAAACCTCGTAGCTTACCACGGAACTAGATGGTGCTGTTTGTTAATGCCATAACATATTTATTTATTTTATTTATCATCACAAAAGGAAGAGACTGTAAATCCTTCATCTTGCTCGCGGAAGTCTTCCGCACTTCACTATATTTTGTGACCGGTATTTGCCTTGGTTGTGATATACATGATGTTATACATATATAAATAACCGCTATCTACTCATAATATTATAGTATACTAGTGATAGGGTAGTTAGTTACGTTTTAACGTTTAGTATAGATTTCTCAGAGATGAGATATTTTCTCGCAGTAAAATGACCAGCCATCATCATATCAAATTTCATTAAAATCTGTCCAGTGGTTCTCTCGTGATGCTTCGCAAACAGATAGACAGACAGACAGAGAAACAGAAAAAATAATCCAAAAAACATGGATTCGGCCTCTATATCGATAATAATGACTGATTTTCCAAAAAAAATATTTAATGGACAGATTCGACACAGAATTTCATTATATGTACAGAAAAAATTGTTTTTATAAATCCTTTATCTACATATATGTATATGTATGTATTCAATTCCTTTTTAACGTCCCACTGCTGGGGGTGGGCCTCCCTTCAGTACGAGGGGGATCAGGCCATAGTCCACCACGCTGGCCAAGTGCGGGTTGGCGGACTTCACATTCACATGTCTTTCGAAAACTTATATATGTATATTGTATAATGTAAATAAAAAATCTTTATATATATACTTACCTATAGGCAAAAACAAAACAACGTTTTTGCCTTATTAACCGACTTCAAAAAGGAGGTTTTGTATTCGACCAGCATGTATGTATGTCCGCGATTTTCTCAAAAACTACTGGCCCGATTTGGATGGGGTATCTGTTATTTAAATGCACATTTTTCAGAAAAGATTTTAATATTAGGATATATATTATATTAGGATCTGATGAAAATCTTCGGAGATAGACAATGGAACACTTCAATAACTAACAGCAAATGAGCCGTGATTGCTTCAATTGTATGGCTATCTCTTATTTCTATCATTTCATAACATAAATAATATATATAATATATATAATAACATGAGGGGAGTGTTTTTCTCCTCTGTTTGTCAACCGTTTTCAACCGACTTCCTCAAAAAGGAGGAGGTTCTCAATTCTGCTGTATATTTTTTTTTATGTTTGTTACCTCAGAACTCCGTCATTTGTTAACAGATTTAGACAATTTTTGTTTTGTTTGAAAGTGTATTCTTCTTCCACATTGGTCCCATTTAAATTTCAAAAAAAAAATACCACTCCTAAGAGTGGAAAAATAGCTAATGATGAATTTAAACTACTTCTAATTGTCATATTGACTTGAAACTTTGCAAGTGTCGTCTATTTCTATTTCTGTTGATAGTACAGTGGTTCGGTATTGTTGACCTGATCTGATGGTAATTCCAGAAGGTGGATCGGTGGAACTCTTCAACGGCTAATAGTAGATACTTTGAGTTTGGGCTTATTTTGTTTGATTTGACAAGCTTAACTCGTTAGAATCGGATTTTAGAGCCAGATTTTTTAGTGTTACTAATAAAAGTGAGTTTTACTTTGTCAGTCTTCACATTAAAATTAGCATTAAAGTAACTTAAATGGTTTAAGCAAATATTTTATTAAAATACTTTCTTCTCACTTTTCTACTACTATGTATACACTAAAAAGGGAAAAATAAAAACTTTTTAACAAAAAAATATAAACCAACTTCAAAAAAGGCACTAAAAAGTAAAAAAATAACTGATTGGTACTTTTCATTTACTATACATACCTAATCAAATATATTCGAAGTCGGTGCCAGCCGATATAAAGCAAAGCGCACTATATTAGTATACTCTTACATTGCAGTTTTAGTATTTTTCTCAAAAATGAGATATTTTCCTGCGGTAAAAAGTATCCTATATGTTGACCCGGATAACCATCTATCACCATACCAAATTTCATCAAAATCCCTCCAGTGGTTTTTCTGTAATGCGGTAACAGACAGACGGACGGACGGACGGACAGACACAAAAATTCTAAAAACTATAGATTCGGCCTCTGTATCGATAATAATATTTATTTCAATAAGATTTTCCAAAAAATATTTAATGTACAGATCCGACTTAGTTACAATTTTATTATATGTATAGATTAAGTTTATTTGTAATTTTCTTTATTAGATAAATTATAAAAGTTGCATTGCAACTCTTCAATGGAGTGCATTTTTTATTTAATTTTGATTGATTAATAGATTAAGACGAGTTTTTTCCAACTAGAAACTTTGGATGTTACAGTTGGAAAGTGTTTTACAGTTTTTAAATTATTAGAGATACCTAGTAGGTATATCTATTGGCCGGAGATTATTACCATTATTTATAATATTTTATTACAATATTTTTGTCCCGCAACAATAAAGGTTGTTGTTGAACGCTAGGTACGACTTACGAGATATTTATGCCAAGTAAAAATTTATTTCTATTTATTTTTTAAGTAAAATTAGGTAAATAATTAATTACATTGTTTTGACATTTGTAATATGTTTATGTACTCGTATAACTACGAAATGGAAGACTTCACCGCATGACTCGAAAATAGCTTGTAATGATCTTGCCTTAACCTCCCAGTTCTAGACGCTTCCACATAAAGCGGGCTCGCTTTTAAATATCAAGCACTGTATTTAATACTCTAAGAAATGGTGCTTTACATTAAAATATGATCATATATGTCTGTTTGTTAGATTTTTAAAAATTAACAGCTAAATTGTTTTTTTTCTGATGCTGAAAATCAGCTTTAAATTAAGAAAAAATGCCAAAAAAGGCTACAAGTTGTCACTTTTCTTATCAAAACTTGACTGTTAGTGAACTTTTCGCATTCTCTCTCTCTGTACTTTAAAAAAAAATGTTTAAGAATCGTGGCAATGGCATATGGTATTAAAATTTAAAACTAATATTAGCATAAATATCAAGCACTGCATGGAATACTACAAGAAATAAGAAAGTACATTAAAATATGAACGATTAATTGTTTGTTTGTTAGATTTTTTTAACTTATTAGCTAAATCGAAAAAAAAATTAAACCCGACAAAACGGCTACAAGTTGTTATTTTTCTAATAAAAACTTCACAGTTGTACATTATGCATTCTCTTCCTTTGGCTTTAAAAAAAAGGTCATTTTTAAAGAATCGTGGCCTATAGTAATAAAGCTTATATTTTCAATTTCAAGCCATGTCATCTAGGTATCTGGTCACTGGTGTCGGTGTGCCGTTCGCGTTCGCTGCACGGAGCGGCAACGTCGCCTTTCTCTTGGACGGGTTCTGCAGTCAATTGATTTCGTAAACATTTGCTCTAAAGTACTTATAAAGTTATATGTTTAACAACTGTTGCCTACGATTTTGTTCATTTTTAACAAGTATAAGCCTAATGAAATAAAAATAAATCTATATAGGAATACTATTTACTAACAACTTTCACGTACTTCTCTGGGTTTAAAACAATCTATTTGAACAGTTAAAGGTTATTATTAGTTATAGTTTTTCCTTAGACTAAAAAATAGTATAGAAAGAGTGTTATAGAACTAAACATGAAGTCAAACAATAATGTTTAAAATACAATAATACAAATGAAAAAATCTTTACTATTATAAATATAATAAATAAATGTTAATAAATTAAAATTGCTATTGGAATTTTTTATAATAAAAAATAAATCCATTTTCGAGACTAATTTTTTCTTGAAATATGCTTGGAGCTGTTCTTGAGGCCTACGTCTCACTGCTGGGCAGGCTGCAGTTGATAGTAGGGTAGTAGTGTGGATTGGTGAACTTCACATATCTTTCGAAAACTCTATAGGTTCTCTTCAACATGCAGGTTAAAACCCTCACAATATTTTCCCTTATTATATTAAAAATGTTTCCCATCTGAAAATCTCAGATGTGTGAGACCTGTTTTGAACTCACTTCATTTGAATATCCAAGCGAGCTCGTTACAACTGAACTTTTCACATTCTGATATCTCTTGTGCTAAATAAAATGTAAAGCCTGATCCACACGCTTGCCATTGGCCACAAACTTCAAATCTCTACAAACGCACAAGCGTGTGAATGCTTTATAACCATTTGGTTTTTGTTCGCAAAATCTTTTGATTCAGAAATTGTACACTCACGAATCCATCTCAAATAAAATAAAATAACAACAAAACATAAAAATGCTCAAAAAAGGCACGGAAGTATGTATGTCTGTGAGTGTTAGACTTACTCAAATTAAAAAATATATATTTGTTGCAAATTTTCTTTGCTTTTTGAGCAAAAACCGACACGATCGGAATGCCCACAAGTGCTTACAGACCTACACATTGCACAAGCTATGCTAGACGGTATCTCCACATTTTAATATGATGGCTGAACAGTAAATTGAAATGACATCGATTCTGCCACTAAGACTAACCATCTGTGCAAGAGATATTATAGTGTGGTACGTATGTATGTGCCTACTGCCTACACATCGTTTATTCTCTATTTCCATTAATAAAGGCCATTGGGACAAAAATGTTATCAGTCCGGTTAAAGATCAGGCAGGAGTCGAACCTAGGACCTGCAGATCTGTAGCCTGTATATACTAACCAGAATTTTACAATTTATAAATCACAATTTTTTCAGGTAAAAGTTTTTCAAGTGCAAAAGCAAAGGGCAAAAACTACTTAGTTCATTATCAAGAGGCTTACGTCTTCACTTGAAATTGAAATATTTTTACTCGATTAAAACAAATTAAAGCAAGAAACATTAAATCTTGAGCTTGGGGTTGTTTGGAATTTTAGCACGAGCGAAACCGCGGGTTCTACTATTTTATACCTATAATAATTTATTTATTTTGTCTTCGTTTCATCGTTCGTTCATTCGTTGTAGCTCTTTGTTTTATTTATAAGTGCTAGGACATTGGTGATAATAATATTTGTTTTGCATATATCCGTTACCGATTGTCGTTTTGTGTTACATTGTCAACAGCCGTTTGATGGCGTGCATGTCTATGGCTTTTTTTTAATTTTACAGGTTTCGATACCACATAATTTATGACGTATTCATCAGATATACAATAATTGTTAATTCAAATCCTGGATCCATCATCAGATCTTCGTTTTATAAAAAAAATGTAGTTTTTGCCAAAAAAAAAAACAAAATTGGCCTAAATCCCATGGGTTTAGTTAGTTTAGTTTACTTAGATACTGTACACTTCATGGGGTCCTTAATTTAGTTTTTTTTTCTGAATTAAAAAACTATGCTAGCAAATTGGAATTTTATGAAAATTTGAAAATAATTGTTTAGATAATGAAGTGAAGCTAATAAAAAAAAACATCTCTCAACAAAATCTTTGGGAAGCTGTTAATATACATATTCATTGTGCTAAAGTCAATAACGATTCAATTCAATTTAATTCTCTTGTTATTGGCTTCAAAGCGTGCCAGTTGAGCACAGATTGTCGGTAAAAAATATTATATTACTAGCGACAAACCCTCGCTTCGCTCGGGTGCGTCCCTAGGTACACCGGCTTATAACTTTGTTCACAATTTCGTATGGTTTTTAATTTTTTTTGCACGCAACCCCGATTCTTCATCTAATCCATAGATGTACAAAATTGTTAAAAATTTAATTAAAATGCATTTAGGAGATTATGGTGCTATGATGATGGTCTATTATAAATTAGTGCTATGTTTTTGATTAATTTATTATCTACTATCGACTATCTCGCTCCGCTCGTGTTCGTCTCTACTCCCTAGTTACGTTTAGCATATATTTCTCAGAGATGAGATATTTTCCCGCAGTGAAAAGTATCCTATATGTTGATCCGGATAGCTATCACCATAAAAAATATCATCAAAATCTGTCTACTGGTTTTCTCGTGATGCGTTCCCAGACAGACAGATAAAAAAACCCTAAAAACTATAGAGTCGGCCTCTGTATCGATAATAATGACTATTTTAATAAGATTTTCAAAAAAATATTTAATGTACAGATTCAATTTAGAATTTTATTATACGTATAGATGTAAAATTTCTTCCATTTCGAAAACCTTTTATATTATGCGCGATATTTCTAGACCGACCAGTTTTCTACTAAATCCAGTTTGATTGCACATAGACAGTTCTTTGTAATAAATGTCCACTGCTGTATAAGCTCAACAATTATTGTGCTGTTTTAGTACCACCATGACTTTGTGGTATGATAGGACAAAAAATGTTGGAAGACAAATATATTGGGCTTATCAATTTAAAAAAAAAAACAAGTAAAACATATTGCAAAACACAACTTTGTTTATAACTTAGGAATATGCTTTAGAGCTGATTAAAGCTTTTTTGAAGTAAAACTTCTTTAGAATTGTTGTGATTTGAAATTCGTTGAAACGAAAATGCGACACGAAAAAGAGACAAACACATAAATATACAGGATTAAGCCGGTGGGAGAATGAGATAGAATACTTTACACAGGAAGTGAAAAATAATACTGAATAATATCTAATGCAATATATGGTAAATGAAATGCAAAATACCTTTTAAACTTGGTAAAAATATTTTAAACAAATAAACCTTACAATTATTTTACTCCTGACACTCTATATTTATCTCATTCTCTCGCAGATTATTGTTCTGAAGTTTCACTTCTATCGTGTGTGAATTGCAGACACACACACACCACACACACTTTTTTATTCAGTTTTTACTATTCATTTTATTTCCTGTTTATTTTATTGTTCTGCTAGAAGAAAAAAAGCAAGAAAAACTGCACTTAACAATTTCTTGCAAAATTCAAACAAAATATAAATTGGTATAAATTATTAAATTTAGTATAAATACAAAATTAACAGAACCTAATAAACATTTCAATTTAACATTGGTTTGAATTTAATTATTCTGTTGCAGTTTTTACAGAATTATTTTAAACGTGATAAAAACAAGTCTATATCATTGTTTTAAACTTGCCCTCTAGACGTTCTTGTGTAAGTATCCTTAACTAAACTTCAGTCATTTCAAGGATAGTATATAACAAATATACCCAAAGAGGGTTGATGTCGGTCAGGCGACCGGTCGTTAAACCAAAACCCTTCAGCAGTATGGAAGACGCACTAAGCCGACCCCAAGTAATTTGGGAAAAGGGCAGGAGGATGATGTAATAGGACAAATAAACATACAAAAATATTATTATTAATAACTAACTTTTGTTCGTGACTCCACATGTTGTTAAAAAGTTGTCCAAGTTATAAGAAATTTAGAATTTCACTAAAATCCTTTCTGACAAACACTGAGAAATGAATTGGCTTCGATATCATGCAAATAATACGATCTCAGTATTGTTATGTAGCAATTACACAATTTGTTTGTTTATAGTTTATAGGTATATTTGTTGTACATGCATGTATCTAAGAGATAATCTCTAAAACTCAAAAAAAAATATAATAGAAATTTGCTACGGCTAAGTAAAGCTGTATACACATTAATTAGTACGTATAAAATGTGTATGGAAAATCCTGTGTACATCTAAATTCATGGCATCCCCAAATTCGCTGCGTGACCCGTATGCTAGTTATATTAATGGTCTCAATAAGAATTACCCTTTGTACATTCGTAAAGGGTAAGCTTTACCCCTATTATTTGTTATTTACTATTAATAATAAGTATGATGAATGGAATAAGGTTAAGTTAGGTCATGTGACACACTTCAATAAAATGGTACAGATAACAGAAACAGATAAAAAATATTAAAAAATTGCTATACTAATGTTATAAAGAGGTTTGTAGGTGGTTGTCAGAGTTTATTTGTCTGTTTCTTTTAACGCGCTAATCTCAGGAACTACTAATTCGATTTGAAAAATTCCTTTTGCATTAGATAACCCGTTTATTGAGGAAAGCTATAGGCTATAGGCTATATATAGTCGGTGTGTTTTGCTTTGGCACCGACTTCGAAAATATTTGATTAGGTATGTATAGTAAATGAAAACTATCAATCAGTTATTTTTTACTTTTTAGTGCTTTTGTATGAAGTCGGTTTTTATTTTTCCCTTTTTAGTGTGGACAGTAGGAGCAAAGTAAGAATTCTAACGTGTTAGGCTGGTCAAATCAAACAAAACAAAAATTGTCCAAATCGGTTAATAAATGACAGAGTTCAGATGTAACAAACATAAAAAAAAAATAAAAAAAAAATACAGTCAAATTGAGAACCTCCTCCGTTTTGAAGTTGGTTGAAAAAAATCATATTCAAAAGAATCTGTCGTTTTTAGAATATCTGTCTGTCTGTCTGCAACCGCATCACCGAAAAACCACTGGAAGGATAAACGTTACAACGTAACAAGCGGAGCGAGGGTAAGTCGCTAGTATATACAAAATATCGTAATAATGATAAAAAAGATAATATAAAATATGATAATAATTAAAAACAACAGGAATACGTTAGAATTTCTTTGTTATAACATATTAAATAACTATATAACCGCAAAGGGCACGGACTAACCTAGTATCGTCCTCTAGAAAAATAAGGTATTTGTCTGCTGCGTGTCAATAAAGACCGTTATGGTTTAGCATTGTAACGTGTGAGGTAAATAACTTGATAACCACGTTACTGTTATCTGAATGTTTCATGTCAACATGTTATGTAAAATCACGATTTTCTACTAAATATTATAGTCTTAATAGCCCGATTTCTAGATGCATCCATACACTTAATAAAACCTCTTATTTATTAATTGAGCTAAATCATTTCAAACTTAAATTAAATTCAAGATAACTTTTTCATTAATTGGTTAAACACATGGTCTAATTAATTCTCTTTAAGTAGCTCATCTGTTTATTATCATTTAAGTTAGTTTATTTTCTCGGAACTTCTATCCAAACAGCAATATTTACAAATAAAACAGGTGAAGTGGCGTCCCATTAAATAATCAAAATATCCAGACAGCCAGGTAACAATTCCGTTTATAGCATTGATCAATATTGTGTTCGGGTGGTGCGACGTTGCCGCTCTTCTGTTAAAAACATCCGCCATCTTGTTAAACTCAATACATACAGATAGACTAAAACAAACCTTATATCATTGTGGGTAGAGTTTAAATTAAATTTATATCATTTAATATAGAACCTTCTTGAAATAAACCTTCAATGTAAACAACAATATGCGCAAAGCAATATCACGTCTGTGATTTATAAAATAAAATTCATATTCTTTTGTATTTTATCTGTGACGCTTATGAATGGCGTGATGGCGTCGTGGAGGGAGTCACGTATAGATTTAATCCGACCAAATAGAATTCGTACATATAATTATAAATAAACATCACAACTATATAGTAACTACTGTTGTATTACATTTGCAAGTATTTTAAGTACTTATTTGAGCTATTTAAATTAAAAACAACACTTATTTTAATCATTAAAACTGCCAGTGGGTCAAAAAAACAAATGATAAACAGCGTTTTTATCGGAGTCGCATAACAAAACAAAATTAACTCGTATAGTAGGTATAATGAGTTCTACAGCCTCACGAGGACAACAAAATAAGCTATTATTTTTCAAGGCTGTTTTAAATTTAATTATTTATATGGTAGCTGTAAGTTGATAAGAAAAAAAACGTGTGTGTTTGTGTGTGCATAAGTACGCACGTAAGAAGTTATACTTTGGCGTAACAGAACAAAAATAGCTAAAGATTTCATCCCGTATGTCACAACTCTCTGTTTGTAGAAGGAATGCAGCTAACTTCATCATGTCGCTTTTTGGCTGTCGGTGTGCGCGCGCATCGTAAAAATTTTACTCTCATATTTTTTTCAAGCGTGCCAAAAGAGGTAAAACTTTAAAAATTAATGGTAAGGAAATTATGTTAACTTCGATGGCATAACCATGTTACATATGTTATCAATCTGTTATTTAACTACCTCTATACAAACACAGATCATATAATACTAATCTAAGTAGTAGTACTAATATTATAAAGAGGTATAGTTTATGAGTATGTGACGTTGTAGGGGGTAATCTCTGGATGCACTGAACCGATTTAGATGAAATTTGGTAAAAAGATAGTTTGAGACCCTGGGAAGGACATAGGATACTTTTTTGTCCCGGAAATCATCCCTTAAGGGGGTGAAAATGGGAATGAAATTTTGTATGGGGAATCAAGCTAGGGACGAACCTGGGCGAAGCGAGGGTGAGTCGCTAGTAATGTATAATATTAAGCTAAGCAAGCAAAGCCACGGGCAGAAGGTATAATATGCCAAAGCAAATATGTATATACTTATTCGCGAAAATCCTCGAAACTAGCCTTGTAAGCTAAATATGTGTATTTGATGATTTTGATGGCATTTTTATAGGCATGTAAAGGACATTGTAGCGGAAGACTAATTTTGTTTCATTTTAAAACAACATAAAGATCTAAAATTAAAAATTTGAAAAACCCTGACCATCTTGGACCTATTTTCACAAATACATAGCTAAGAACACTCCCGGCTAATTCACCTTTCAAACAAAAAACACAAAATCAAAATCGGTTTATCCGTTCGGGAGCTACGATGCCACACACAGACACACACACACACACAGGACACGTTAAACTTATTACACCCCGTCGTTTTTGCGTCGGATGTTGAAAATATATAGGTATACTATCCTATTTAGTTTAGTTTTTATTAAATTCAAATTATGAGCAAAGGCTACGTCTCAAGCGGGGTCGAGACGCCATCATCGTAAGGGGGAATCTCTGGATCTACTGAAGCGATTAAAATGAAGTTTGTTAAGAAGATAGTTTGAGACCCTGGGAAGGACTTGGGATACTTTTTATCCCAGAAATCATCCCTTGAGGGGGTGAAAATGGGGATGAAACTTTGTATTGGGAACTATAGACTATAGATATAAAACAGCAAGGGAACTTCACTACTCTAACAAAACATTAAACAAGCTCCAGTCAGAACATGGTTGCATAATAAAAAAAAGAAAGTAAACAGAATCGTTTCCGAGTCCTAGAAACGATTCTGTTATAAAACTAACATTGGCATAATCTATACATATAATAAAATTGTAACTAAGTCGAATCTGTACATTAAATATATTTTGGAAAATCTTATTGGAATAGACATTATTATCGATACAGAGTCCGAATCTATAGTTTTTAGAATTTTTGTATGTCTGTCTATTACCGCATCACGAGAAAACCACTGGACAGATTTTGATGAAATTTGGTATGATGATAGCTGGTTATCCGGGTCAACATATAGGATACTTTTTACCGCGGGAAAATATCTCATTTCTGAGAAAAAATACAAAAACTGCATCGTAAGAATATTACTAATATGTAAAACCTAAGAATTTGGTTTTTGGTCATCTGAACGCGGGCAATGCTAGTTATATTTAAATATTACGTAAAATTCCGGTGTGCGTGTGTTCGTCATTATTTTAACGGCAGGGCCGTTTTTGATGGGCTTGTACTTTTTGAAGTTATGGTGTCGCCTGGACGGTTCTTAGCTATAGATGAATAGTGATGCTGTTTAGGATATTTTATAGGATTTCTAACACGATAATTTGTTGATTTTTTTTTATCATTGATGTTTTTTTTAATTGTTTATCTTTACAGGGTAAAGTTTAACCATAAGTAAGATCAGATGACATATTTATTTTAATAAATAATACTAGCGACTTTTGCCTCGTTTCGCTCGGGTCACAATTTCGTAGATTTTAATTTGTTTGCGCAGAAAAAAATATTTTTTCTTATTCTAAAATAAAAGCCTAAGTAAATATAAATAAAAAATCCTAGAATCCGACTGTAGTGCTACATACCGAGCCCAATCGTGAATCTATACCATCCAAGGAACCTTTCAAACACGCAAAAAAATTAGTCAAAGTCGATCCAGCTGCTTAGAAGTTCGGTGACATAGATACAGAAGAATTATAATTATATATAAAAATAGGCAAAGACATTTTTGTGTCAACCGATTGTACTATTTTTGTTATCAATAAAAAATGATTGCCGTCGAATTTCTGCCACTTGGCGAACATTCGTTTTAATATAAATATGTATTATTAATGACGCGTTGCAATCCACAGGCTGCACTCCAACGTACATTGCCCTCTTTACAGAATGGGTTTATCTATACTAATATTATAAAGAGCAAAGTTTGTTTGTTTGTACCCAATACGCTCCGAAACTACTGGACCGATTAGATGGGTAAGAAGACAGTTTGAGACCCTAGGAAGGACATGGAATAGTTTTTATCCCGGAAATCATCCCTTAAGGGGGAGAAAATGGGGATGAAAGTTTGTATGGGGAATCAAGCTAATAAAAGAGAAAAAAACTAATAAAAGTTATAATTGTGTAAATAAAATAAATAAAACTAAAGTGTCTCTGTGTAATTTTAATATAACAGCTTTAGTTAGGTACTTATAAGAAAAAAATCAGTTTTTAATTTTTGTATCTGTCTGTTGTTCCGGCTAATCTCCAAAACGACTGGGCTGATTTTGACGGCACTTTCACTGGCAGATAGTTGATATTATAAGGAGTAACTTAGGCTACTTTTATTTTAGAAAAAAAATTAGGGTTCTGCTCAAAAAAATTAAAACGTACCTAGGGACATACCTGAGGGAAACGACCGTATGTCGTTAGTACTATATATTTATATATACAGATAAATAAAATTGAAATGTCTGTGTGAAATGTCGAAATAACAACTTTTTACTAAATGCATATGAAATTTTAAACGGTACATAAAGAGAGCTGTCATTTTGACATTACAAACAGACACATCCATTTTATTTATCTGTAGATATGTATGATATGTCAAATTTGACAGATGCCTTTTACAGACTATATCGGTTATTACAGTCTGTAAAAGTCCTGTCACAGATCACATAATAGTTAATACTACACTAGTACCTGTACCTACTAATTACCTAAATTAAAATAATGATTATAAATAATAAATCTAATATATAAATATCTCGTATCACGGTGTTTGTGGTCGCACTCCTCCGAAACGGCTCGACCGATTTTAATGATTTTTTTATATATTTGGTAGGTATGAGAATAGGTCTTAAAGTATTTTTCACCCTCCTACCCCCACCTCCCATTTTTTAATCGCGATTTTAGTATTTTTGTATGAACAATATTATATAAAAACATAGCGACGAACGCTGTATTTTATAAAGCCAAAGAGTTTTTTTTGTAGATAGAACGCGGACGTAGCCGCGGGTTCTGCCAGTAATCTATATACATATAATAAAATTGTAACTAAGACGAATCTGTACATTAAATATTTTTTGGAAAATCTTACTGAAATAGACATTACCATCGAAACAGAGGCCGAATCTATATATTTTAGAATTTTTGTCTGTCTGTCTATTACCGCATCACGGAAAAACCACTGAAGCGATTTTGATGAAATTTGGTATGATGATAGCTGGTTATCCGGGTCAACATATAGGATACTTTTTACCGCGGGAAAATATCTCATTTCTGAGAAAAAATACAAAAACTGCAATGTAAGAATGTACTAATATGTAAAACCTAAGAATTTGGTTTTCGGTCATCTGAACGCGGGCGGAGCCGCGGGCAATGCTAGTTTATAATAAATACGGAAGCTTTTTTTTAAATAACGAAACATTTCGTATTAAAGTTATCAAATCAAATAATTCAGTACTACATTCAAATAACTTTAAAAGAACAATTTTGAATCTTCAATTTTTATATCATTTAATTAAATGTCAATATGTAAGTCGCACCTTTGATATTCTCATGTGCGAATAATTTCCAACATGATCACCACTTGTCTTACGGTGCATGAAAATATCGTGAAGAAACCTGCATGTCTGAGAGAAAGAACCTAGCAACTAGCAAGTTCTCGAAAGACATGCTTAGTCCGCCTGCACTTGACCAGAATGGTGGACTATGACCTGATCCTCGTATTGAAGGAAGGCCCAGCAGTGGGACGTTGGTATGGTATGGTATAAACGGGCTTGTTTCCGCAACTCGACGTCTGCGCGCCTATTTTGCGTGTGTGGGAAATTTTTCCAATCGTTTTATTTTTGCCAGCCCAGTTCCTCCAGGAATTTCAGCAGTCTCTTCGTCCTACCGAAGACCTCCGGGAGTGTACTAGGGGTGCCAAGATGTTGAGCCCGGTACGCCGCTACACCTGGACAATGTAAGATTACATGTGCAGCCGTTTCATCTGCCCTCATGCAGGCTCTGCAGAGTGGGCTGTCAATTATACCTAAGTTAAATAGGTGTTTATTGTAGGGTCCGTGGCCTGTTAGAGCCGCGGTTATTTGTCTGAGCTGAGATCTATTGAGATTGATCAGACGGTTAGTCGTTTTAGCGTTAATGGTAGGAAGCGATTCCTTCGCCTGCCTGCAATCTACGACTTCACGCCATATATTTTCGTGTAGTCATCTTGTGCGTTGTCGTATTTGACCTTTGAGCCAGCAAGAAGGTAACGCCACGATGGGCTCGGGACCTATTGCGTTCAGGTCCGATCCTCTTCTTGCTAGCTCGTCGGCCCTATTGTTACCCCACGAGTTACTGTGGCCTTTGACCCACAGTGGGACGTTAAAAAAGCGCTAATATATATACATCTGTGAAGAAGCTACCACCAGCCCGAGCTGGTGTTATCCGAATGGTATCCGGTGTTATCCAAATAACAGGTTAAAAATTAAACAATAATAAAGAAAAATAAAATAACATGTTTATTTGTACATTATATATAACATGAATTACAAAATGTCCATATCATGCAGCACGGACAGACTCAGTCTGTATTTTGGCCAGGAGAATGTTAAAGGGAGAGTGGGTGCACTCTCTCCGTCATCCTCCGAGTCGCTGTCCGCTAACCTGGAGAGTGAGGAGACTTGTTGTGACATGAGGTGTGCCAGCTCCAGTGGGATGAGGATCTGGAATTATTTGAAAGGCTTTAAAGTCATGTTATAGTATAATAATCCCATGAATCTCATTGTATCCCATAATTAACCTATACATATAATAAAATTCTGAGTCCAATCTGTACATTAAATATTTTTTGGAAAATGTTATGGAAATAGTCATTATTATAGATACAGAGGCCGAATCTATAGTTTTTAGATTTTTTGTCTGTCTGTCCGTGACCGCATCACGAGAAAACTACTGGACAGATTTTGATGAAATTTGGTATGATGATAGCCGGGTATCCGGGTCAACACATTGGATACTTTTTACTGCGGGAAAATGTCTCATCTCTGAGAAATCTATACTAAACGTTAAAACGTTACTAGATACTTATATAACAAATGTGAAGTTTGTGAGGATGGATGCTTGTTACTCAATCACGCCAGAAACGCCGAACGGATCTGGATGAAATTTGACAAAGAGATAGATTATAGTCTGGAATAGTACATAGGCTAGTTTTTATCCCGGAAAATCTACGGTTCCCGTGGGATATAAATATATTTCATTTATACTCGCAGAGTCTAGTGAGTGGAATTTTTTAATTTTTTTAATATAATATATATGTGTAGAAATGAGAAAATATCTGAATATAAATTAATATTGATTGCTTAATAATAAACTTTCGAATTTTGCAATCATAATGTCTAGATTTTTTTGTCATGGAAATTTTATTTGTTAAAATAAAAAACGTTTTGGAAATATCACTTGATACTATTTATTGTTAATAGACTTATTACTAAAATGGACTCGGGAGCACGCGCGGCTTACTTGCTAGCGGTACGAGAACTAACTTGATTTTATGAATTAAGATAATAATGAATGGTGTGTGTCGAGTAAAATGTTGAAGTGCAACAACGGTGGCACCGTACAAATTGAATGAATTAACGAAACCATTCACTCTTTAATGGTTATTCAAACAATGAATGGATCAATGAACGAATGAATGAATGAATGAAACGAAATGAAAAAAACGAAAAGTGTACCTGCAGCCAGTCGCCGCGCAGTGCGTAGGGCGCGGCGGGCGCGGCCAGCGCGCCGGCCACGCCGGGCGGCAGCACGGTGAGCGCGCGCGCGCCCTGCCGCCACGTGAAGTGCCGCGCCTGCAGCACGCGCCCTCTGACGGGGGATAGGTTTTATACCTTACTATACTATTGACGACACGATTCCCGCTGGAGGTATACATTTGTTGATGAGCACGAATGTCTGTACTCCAGTCATGGGTGTTTATATTTATAATATGTACATATTTAAAGTTGTATATGTGTAGTGTATCAACTATCTGGTATCCATAACATAAGCCTCGTAGCTCACCATGGAACTAGATCGTGCTGTGTGTTAATGTACCAACATATTTATTATTATATTGTTATTATTTTCATTACGAATTGCCCCGGTGGTCTAAGTGATCGGTGGCTAGAATGTACAGCTGTAAATCCAGGTTTGAGTCTCGGGTCGAGTTAAGTTCAGATAATGAGTTTTCTGTTAAGAAATTCTCAGTAACAGCCCCAAGTTGGGAGAACGGATTTCATTAAAAAAACCGATAACTGCATAAAACCAAAACCCCTCTTCCCTTAAACTATATAATAGGGATCTATTGCTCAAAAAAAAACTCGATACACAATCAGCGACAAAAACTATCCTCACCGAATGAGCACTCATTTGAACATTTGAGTGCGCTTTTAGTTTAATTTTGTTTGTGAAAACACCTTTAAGCGCTGCATTTAAGGTTTAATTTACATTGTTGTATATTTATTTCAACTAGAACAATTACCTAAACACAATTGGTGACAGTTTTAAGAGAACTTTTGCATGGGATTGTGTATATAAATACTTTTTTGATCAATGCAGGGAACACTAAAAATTAAAACAGTCCAGAACTCACTCAATAGCTAAGGGCAGCAAGCTGGCGCCTTCGGCGTTGAGCATCACGTGCACTCCGTCCAGGTACTCCACCTCATCGTCTCCTCTCCACGAACCCTGGAAACCATTTTTTATATATATCCATATGTAATATTATAAATGTGAAAGTGTGTTTGTTTGTCCTTCTTTCCCGTTAAAACAGAGCGATGGATTGACGTGTTTTATTATGTGGAGGTAGTTGAAGGACTGGAGAGTGACATAGGCTACTTTTTACCGCGGGAGATAATCTCATTCCCACGGGATAACACGTTATAATACAACCCACAACAACTCAACATGCCATACACATACCGTTAAAACGTACCTAGGGACGAACCCGAGCAAAGCGAGGGTGCGTTCCTAGGTTGTTTTCTCATACAAATTTTTATCACCATTTTCACCACATTAGTGGATGATTTCCTTGGGATGAAAGGTATCCTATGTTCTTCCCAGGGTCTCAAACTATTTTCTTACCAAATTTCATCTAAATCAGTTCAGTAAATCAACAGATTACCCCCTACAACGTCACAAACTTTACTTCTTTATAATATTAGTATAGATAAAGATAAAAATATATTACTCGTCTAGATATTTAGCGTACCTGGATACTGTCCGGCAGACGAGGCAACGCGCGCTCCATACTTGACATCTCGAAGCTGTCCGTCGACATCTTGTGTCCTGGAAACAATATAGATATATACACTAGGGAGTTATAATATCAGCTATCTACTAGTGAAAGTCCCGTCAAAATCGGTCCAGCCCTTTCGGAGATTAGATGGGACAAACAGACAAAATTGTGTTTTTCTTATAAGTACCATACATGCTTTCATGTGCATTTAGTAAAAAGCTGTTAATTGTTATTTTGACCTTACACACAGACATTTCAATTATATATAATTATATATTTATCTGTATAGAAAAATAATAAATTTGCCTTTCTGAGCTAATAGCTAGAATTTACGAATTAATTATTGTTATTATTTTCTGTATACAATTTTTTTGTGACAGTTCAATGTTTAAAAGTTAAGTAAGAAGTTTTAGAGAGGTGGAGGAAAAGATATGGAAGAGAGCGAGAGATGGAAGAGATAGAGGGGAGGTAGGGAGACAGAGTGGAGAGATAGAGGCGGAAAGAGAGGAAAAGACAGGCAGAGAGGGAGATATACAGGGAGGACGGGAGAGGGTGAGTTGGGCATTATATATGAGCTTTGCTCGGATTCGTCTCTAGGTACTTTTTAACGATTAGTATATGTAAGGTAAGCAGTGGTAGTACAGTGGTAACGCGCTCGCTTGGAAAACCGAGTGAAGCAGGTTCAAATCCCGGATCGCACCTCCAATATTTTTATGTGCGTATGTGTGTGCGCTCACGCTCCGACCACCGTGATCCACATCAGTCAGAAAGTCACTAACTTTTGTATTCCTTTTTTTGGGTGTGTCAACACTCACCCTCAGTCCTGTCACTCATGCTGCTGAGACCCCTCTGCAGCGTCTCCTTGATCTGCTGCTCCACGCTCGGAGACAGGGGACCTGACGGTTCCTCCACACTCTGCAAGATACTTAGTTTTAGACACAATTTAATTAATTTTTACTAGCATCTGGCTTCATTTGGGGGCGTCCATAGGAGCCTTTTGTATTTATAAAAACGACTGGACAAATTTGGATGAAATTCAGCACTCAGATTATGATCTGGAGTAACACATAGGCTACTGTTCGGCAGCTAGGGATGGACGTAAATTTTAATATGAACAAAAATGTTGTATGATCCCTGGTATGAAGGAACTTAGGGGTACTCTCAAGTGCTACTGTAATAATAGGAGTTAGACCTACAAATAAGCATTTTAAAACGTGTATTTTTTAAGCTACTGTGTGTACTTTCTCAAAGGAGTCATATTACTTTAAAAAAAAAAAAAAAGTAGCAGCATTTTTTGTTAATGGACAATTTTGTTAGTTATTAATGTACATGATAAAGTATATCTTAATAGTATAAGCCCCAAAAGTTTGTAGAATGTATTGATTTATTACTTCATTTCTGTCCCTCTCTACTCCCCTCACTTCTTCACTCCCCTCTTCTCATACTCTTTGTCTCACCTCTTCTCATTCTCTCTCTCTGTGTTCTGTCATGTTACAATATTTTTAACGTTATTAAGCAAAAACTGCTGAAGCGATTTCGATGAAACTCCACAGTAAAATAGATCACACATTACAGTAGCATATAGACATACAATCTATAAAGATATAGTAAGATGATATACACACAACACAACGTGTACTCACGCAGGTGTACGGCAGCCAGCGCACGCGCGCGGACACACCGGCGAGGTGCGCGGCGCGGCGCGCGGGCGCGGGGGGCAGGCGCGCGGCGCCGCGCGCGGGGCGGGACACCAGCCACGCGCCGCCGCACCTGGGGGTGTCAACAGTAGAGGCTCAATTTCATTGTGTAAGGTATCACTATTTTAATCTATTCAAATGTGGTATGTTTTAGAGGTTCCAGAGATAAACGTCTACTTAGGTTGGAGACATATTTAATAATCAGAATATTTATAGTACACATATAATGAAGCTTAGCTTAATGGGTGGTCGTCCATATATGGATGATACATGAGATTTACTAAAGTATGGCTTACAGTGGACTTAACGCTATACTATCGCTATACTAATACTATACTATATTACACTATATTATACTATACTTAATGTATAAACATTTTACACTTCACTATATTAATATTACAAAGAGGTAAAGTTTGTGAGTTTGTGACGTTGTAGGGGGTAATCTCTGGATCTACTGAACCGATTTAGATCAAATTTGGTAAGGACATAGTTTTTGGACCCTGGGAAGGACATAGGATACTTTTTATCCCGGAAATTATCCCCGAAGAGGGTGAAAATGGAGATGAAATTTTATATTGGGAACTAAAAGGGATGAACTAAGGACGAACCCGAACAAAGTGAGAACGAGTCACTAGTCTATACATATAATAAATTGTAACCAAGCCGAACCTGTACATTAAATATTTTTTGGAAACTCTTATTGAAATAAACATTATTATCGATACAGAAGCCGATTCTATAGTTTTTAGAATTTTGTCTATCTATCTGTTACCGCATCACGGAAAAACCACTGGACAGATTTTGATGAAATTTGGTATGGTGATAGCTGGTTATCCGGGTCAACATATAGAATACTTTTTACCGCAGAAAAATATCTCATTTCTGAGAAAAAATACAAAAACTGCAATGTAAGAGTATACTAATATGTAAAACCTAAGAATTTGGTTTTTGGTCATCTGAACGCGGGCGGAGCCGCGGGCAATGCTAGTTTAAGATAAGTTTATAGATATGTACCTCGGGTCTTCACTGATAGTTTTAATAACCTCGAAGCCGGACCCACGCTGCGCCGCGCGCAGCTCTCTGCTCGTACACCCCACCAGCTGAAAATTTACATATATTATGACGGCACGTTTGGCTCAGTTTGTAGTGACTCTACTTGCTGTGCTAGCGGTCGCGGGTTCGAATTCCGCTGGGGGCGTTCATTTGTGTGATGAGCACTCACAGTTTATACTCCAGTCACGAATGTTTATATTTATAATATGTATGTATTTAAAGTTATATATGTATAGTGTATCAACTTTCTGGTATCCATAACACATACTTCGTAGCTTACCATGGAACTAGATGTTTTTAGTACCTATTCTCAGTTAAGTGTTGTCAAAGTGTTGCCGGTGGTAGATTCCTCAGTAATTTAAAACGTGACTGTTCAAAAGTGTTTGTATTGTAGATTCGTTACGGACTTACATACTGACATTTAATTTAATTATTAATAATATAAAAAGTGACACTATAAAAGTGTTTAAACTGTGTATTTGAACAAAATGTATTTTGATTTTATTTGATGAGTCGCTTATATAGCATGAGCACCTGCAGGAAGGCGACGGCGCCGTGCGGGGTGGCGGCGGCGCCCAGCTGCGGGTCCTGCGCCACCAGCAGGTGCCGCAGCCGCGAGCTGCCGCCGTCCAGCGGCGCGTGCCACGACACGTGGTCGCCCGGCAGGAACTTGTTGCCTGCACACAGACCATAAATAAATAAATAATATGTTGGTGCATTAACACACAGCACCGTCTAGTTCCATGGTGAGCTACGAGGCCTGTGTTATGAATACCGGATAGTTGATACACTACACATATATAACTTTAAATACATACATATTATAATTATAAACACCACTGGAGTACAAGCATTTGTGCTCACCACACATCCAGGCGGGACTTGAACACGCGACTGCTGGCACAGCAAGTAGGATCACTATGAACTGAGCCAAATGTGTCGTCAAACAACAACAATAATGGATTTGATCAAGATATGTACTTTCCTATAGAATTTGGGCTTTTATTTCTGTATGTATTCAACCCCTATAACTCCCTCTCTCCCCTCGGTGGTCTAGTGACTAACATATACGACAGATGCTGAGATCCTGAGTTCAAGTCCCGGGTCGGGCCAAGTAAATTACTGACATTTTCTATCAGGATATTCTCAATAACAGCCCAGAGTTTGGAAGTTGGCGGTGTTTCACCCCCGTACCTCGGAGAGCTTGTAAAGCCGTCGGTCTTGCGCCATAACTTTCACCAGTAGTGTCAAAATATCATCTCATCGAACTTTGAAAGAAAAAGGGATAGAGTTCAAGTGTACCTGTACGAATACTTTTGCACTATAATTATATTGTCCAGTTATATTGTCTTAGATTTAAAAAAGAACACCTTGGCTACTAACTTAAAAAACCAAATCATCTCAAACAAATTGAACCCACGCATACCAGTAATAAATATATATCTGGCCAGCGCCTGCAATAAGGCAGCCGGCCACAGCGGAGGCTCCCTCTCCTCACTCTCAAGCCGGAAGGTCAGCTCTAGACCGTAGCCGGAGCACCCTTCCGCAGGGTCGGGATCTGGATGCACGCGCCCATCGCCGTGCAGATCTGAGAGTCCGAAGCTGGAAAGTGAATTTTGTTAATTACCTATATTCTATAATAATATTATAAAGAGGCAAGGTTTGTTTGTTTGAACGCGCTTATCTCAGGAACTACTAAGCCGATTTGAAAAATTCTTTTTGCATTAGATAGCCCGTTTTGGATTGAGGAAGACTATAGGCTATATATCATCATGCTACTACAAGGGAGTGGAGTAGTAATCATAAATGTCATCAAATCGGGCAGACTCCCATACATTATTGTAAAACTATATATGTATGTATGTATATACATAGGGACGAATCCGAGTGAAACAAGAGTGAGTTGCTAGTTTTATTAATATACAATATAAAAATCCATACATTAGTCCCATTGATTTTAACTCAGGTGCCGCACCTCTGATATTTTTATCTATGAATCATTTTCAATATGATAACCACTTGTCTTACAGTGAAGGAGATGGAAAAACCTAATTATCTTCGAAATACATTAGATATGTACACTAACATGCCCCGGGGAATTCGTGTGGAAACTAGGACTTTTTTTATATTTAATAATACATAGTAAAAAATATGGTGAATGTAAAATATAACAGATACCTTAAAAAAATTGTAAGTGGTATAAAACATAGAATTTTGTTTATTATTGTTAGTTAAAATTATAAAATAAAAATGTAACCTTACCTAACATAATGCCAATGCGGTGGTATATTCTCATCAGGCCGGCCAGGGTTCCAGTACATGCTGATATAGTCCAGAGGATCTTGACCGCCTAACCTAAGTTTAATAGGTATTATTAAATTTAAATTTGAGTTTTTCTATTAAGGAAGTCACAGTACTAGCCCAGAGTTTTGGGAAATTGTTGGTGATTCACACCAATTCTTCGGAGAGCATGTAAAGCCATTGGCCCTGCGCCTTAACTCTCACTTGTCGTGTCAAGTAGTCGTCCCACCAGAGTATGAGAGTGATAGGAATAGAGAGTGCACGTTGTGTCTGCGCGTACACTTATGCACTGTAATATCTTCTGTGCAGATGGCTAGTCTCAATGAGATTGACCACCAAGGTCGAAATAGGTCAGGAGGATATTATTAAGTAATATTAGTTAGTAATTTTATAATATATCAAATTTAATTTAAAAAATTATCCTATAAATTCATTCAAAATTATCATTAAATTTTACAGTTAAATTCAGAATGATTTTAAAACAAAATTGGAAGTTAATTTTTAACTTCATCTGCCTTCTGGAATATATAAAAAGATTTAAAATTACCAATATTTAAGTCTAGTTGTGACTTGCAAGGGGTTGGGTTGATCTGGGTACACCTTAGTACAAGCTTCATAAAGTGCTTTTAGTCCAGGAGGCATGAAGGGTCCTGAAAACACAAAAAATAAATTATGATTAAAAAACATTATATAAATAGAAATATATACATAGTAGTAAATAAGAATTTTGAATTGAATAAACAAATTATGATAATTAAAAATGTTAAGAAAAATATACAATAAAATATATAGTACAAGAAACAAAATAACATTAATAAACGATAAATTTGTACTTAAAAATGATAAAATAAATATTTTAAAGCAGAAGCTCATTTAAATTCAGATCAGCTGTTCAACTTTATAAAATAATTATTGAAATATATTTAAAAAAATAAAGTGTAAGCTTATCAATGAATAAGTTATAGTAAAATTACCAGTTTGATTGACTTGATCAGAAGTAGGTCCTGGCAATGTGGCAGGATTTGTTGGTAGATCAGGATTAACAGCCTGCGCAGACGCAACGAAAGCTAACGCACTGTTCTGAACTATGCCACTCGCGCCAGAACCACTTGAGCCCGACATTTTTGCGTTTTTTATTACTTTTTGTTATGAAGACATTGTTAATTACTACGGGCAATGAAAAAGGACAATGCTGTTTAGTGTTTACGTTTCGCCAATCGCCATTTGTTTTAAACTTTGTTGCAGGTTGGTATCACTAACTGTCACCTTGAGAAATTTCAATGTAGCCACTACTAGTATTGTTTTTTTTTTAATAATTTAAATAAAGATAGGTACTACAAGGACCAACCAAATATTGCGATTTATTAGATTTAACTTACTTAATACAAGCTTACAATAAAGAGATATTTGATCATTGCGTTTTGTACTTATTTAAATTTATAGCCATTATTTTTATTTATAAATAAAAATTTATCCTTGCAAATACAGTGGACCCCCAGTAATCCGACAAACATTTTGCAGGGCAGTGTCGGACTATCGAATTTATCGGATTATAGAGTATTGCCTAAGACCTATAGTCCCTATGGCCCGGAAATGTTTAAAAAGAGTACCTTGTAATTCGACACTTTACAGATCCTATGATAAGATTCTATATGTTATATGTATATATTTACTCTGAAGTACAAATCATACTTCATTATGTATGTCAAATTTAGTAAATTAAACAACACAATAGAGAGCTTACGTTTTATTATAAAATTAATGTCGTTAATACTATAGAACTAACAAAAAATATGCAATAACTTAACGTTAGAAAATAGTTATGTATACAAATGCACATACATACTAAAATAATCAAAAATTATGAATCAATCAATTTAGGCAGCATGAAAATATTTATCAATTTTTTTTGTTTAACATTGTTGAAACGCGAGATTAAAGCTTTGTCCCTCAGTCTTCTCAAAAGTAGAAGTTCGTTGTAGGATGCACCATTCTCTTCAGCGCATTGCAAACCCAGCTCAAAGGCGTCAATCGCATCTTGTGCTGTCACTTGCGGAGTAGTTGCAATTACTTCGTCGTCATCTTCCTGATTTATTTTTGTACAACTAGAAATCTCTTTTATAATCTCTCCGTCAGACATTGCATGAAAAATATTTTCCTCTTTATCCATTCCACGGCACCAGGTTTCCAAATCTTCCGGACTTATCTATGTTTCAGCAGCAATTTGCTCTATTACTTCCGAAGGTACACTGATTTGTGGATCGTTGGTAGGAGTGGCGACTATATCTGGCCATAACTTTTTCCAAGATGATGTAATAGTTGATGAAGGTAATGCATTCCACGATTGACAAAGAGCAAAAACCAAGTCTTTTATGTTAAATTCTTATAACGATTTTTCTATTGGCTGGTCTTTTGATACGGCTTTCAGAAGTAGGTTTTTCTTATAATCTTGCTTTACAAACTGAATGATGTGCTGTTCCATGGGTTGAATCAGTGCAGTGCAGTTTGGCGGAAGAAACATCGCAGTGATGCATTTATCCTCAGTTGCCAGTTCTTCTTCAGATGGATGACCGGGAGCGTCATCAAGAAGCAATAACGCTTTTTGAGGAAAATTATGATCTTTCAACCATTTTCTAACTTCTGGTACGAAGCAAACATCAAACCACTTTTTGAAAAGATTTTTTGTCATCCACGCACTTTTTTGTCCATAATAGTGTACAGGTAAATCAATGTTTTTGAATGCACGTGGTTTATTAGATTTTCCAACGACCACCATCTTTAGCGTGCGTGTACCCGCAGCGTTAGCACATGATAGTATGGTTACACGTTCTTTACTTACTTTTCGTCCAGGTAAGGATTTTTCGTTATAGGAAACGAAAGTTTTGTTAGGTATCACACGCCAAAAAAGCCCTGATTCATCTGCATTGTACACCTATGACGGGTTAAGATTTAAATCTTTCACCCTTTGCAAAAATCTTAATTTAAATGCCTCTACGCAGGTAGCATCATTAGAAAGTTGCTCTCTTGTAATAGTCATTAAACATATGCCATGACGACTTTTGAAACGTTCTAGCCATCCCTTGCTAGCCACAAAATCATCTTTTTTTATTATTTCCTTATAAAAATATTTAGCTTTCATGGCCAACATGGGTCCCGAAATGGGCGCATGCTTATATCTTTCCCGAAGAAACCACATGTACTATAAAGCTTCTTCCACTTCTGCATGTTCAGCTTTCTTGAGTGTCTGCCTCTTGTCTCGCCCACAGTCAGTAGTTGACACGAACTGTTTAATCTTCTCGTGATTTTCTTTAATGTCATAAATTGCAGATCGGCCTACGCCGTATTCACTTGCTAAATTACTAAAAGATTCGTTACGATTTAGGCGGTCTAACTTATCACATTTTTCTTTAATTGTCAGTGTTTTGTGCTTTCGCTTCTGACGACATTACTAGGTACGAATACGTGATACACAATGAATAAACAGTAAACAATGAACACACGCTAGACCGCACCGCTTTCTTCTTCAAACTTTAAATTCAAACTAAGCAATCAGAATCAAAACAATACCCTACGCTTCAGCACAAGCTTGTTTTGATAATGAATATTATTGTTAATATCATGCATTATTGTAATATTATTATTAATATCATGCATTAGCGAAGATTATAAAATAAATATTATTGTTAATATCATGCATTAGCGAAGATTGTCAATACATAATAAATAATAGACCATGTCGAATTACAGGGGGTGCCGGACTAGACAGGGGTCGGATTATCGGGGGTCCAACTCCACTGTAACATAATGCTATTTAAATAAATGTGTATATTTCATTTGACAATTGGACCCAGTTATGCAAATAAAACAGCCATGTGCGTAAAAGTACCAACAGAGTTATAAGCATTTTATTATAAAAAATAAAATAATTATAAAAAATAAACAATACTTATATAAATATTTTTCAATTTTAAAATAAACAGAAAAACAAAACATAATCAAAGTGCAACTATCGACAGAAAAATGCTAATAACTCTGTTGGTACTTTTACGCACATGGCTGTTTTTTGCATAACTGGGTCCAATTGACAGTGACATCTGTCAATGTTATAAATACTCCGGTGTTTGCTTATTTCAGAATTTAGATTTATTTTCAAACGTATCTTTTACACTTAGAATCACAGATTAGAACCCAAAAATTAATAAAAGAATATATGTATTACAACAACTGTTAATAAATTATAATTCAAAATAATATAAAACAACTTTGTGCCAAGAAAAGAAGCGAAATAATCAAAATGCGGTACATTTTTCTTTCAACTATATTTAGCATAGTTTATGCATTCGAGAAAGATATGACTTTTACCGTGCAAGCCGGGAAAATGGACTGTTTCTACCAGAAAGTATCTTTGAATGAAGTTATTGATATTGAATATCAGGTACTATTTTATATCTTAATATATATAATTCTTCTGTACATGTGTTTGTTAACCTACTCCACATAAAGGGCTAGACCGATTTGGATGAAATTTTTTGTGTATGTTCGAGTGGGTCCCTCGAAGGTTTGAAAATACAAATGGATCCTGTACGTGGCGCTACAGTCGGTTTGCCACTGATCATCTCTTAAGCGGCAGGGACGATTTTATTTATATTTTTTGTGTATGTTCGAGTGGGTCCCTGTAAGGTTTAAATTCACAAATGGATCTGGTAGGTGGCACGGCAGTGTGTGTTACTAAATTTTATTAAAAGATTCCATTTTCCGAGCAATAAATAAATTTAAATTGTTGAATAAATAAAATCGATGTGTGTATGTATGTTTCCTATGAACTCCAAAACAGCTGGAGCGATTTTGATGAAATTTTAAGGTAATCTTCAGATTAGCCCAGCAGATGATTCTGTAAATTTTGTTAGAGATCGGAAGTTTGGATGCGGGTGAAGCCGCAGGTATTGCTAGTATTGTATAAATACTTTACCTTAAAGTATGAATTCAAACCACTTTTATAGTATTTATTATATGTGCCTTCTTATCTTGCCTCTGGTTTGTATGATAATGGAGAAAATATTTTATTAGGTTTTTAAATTTAATTGTTTTTTACTTACTATTTTTTTAAATATTTTTTTATTTAATAAAAAAGTATTTCCATAAGCTTTATCATAAAACTATTCATCTATGTAAATTAGTGATTATAAGACAGTTTTCTGTAAACACAATACAATTTCTTTGAATTATTTTTAAGTTTATTGATTTATCTATTTATATAGTATATATAATTATTAATGCTTTGTGCCTTTCTTTATGTATAATATAAAATAAGATATAACTACATATACAAATTTAATATTAGGGATGCTGGATGTGGCATCTAGAGGAATGGATTAATATTTAGGCTCCCCTGCCCTATAAATAACAACAACACAAAACAAAAACAGAGTGGGTTCAAAGATCTTATTACACCCTAATTAAAGCTTACAGACAGACAAAAAATGTTAATAAAAATAAGAATATTTAATATGCAATCTTTAAAACCGTTTCAAGTTATAATGATATATTTTAATATTATGTGAATGCTTTAAAAAGGAATTTGGGCACAAATTCAGTATTGGGGACTTTGCCCCTAGCGGAGTGGGTGGTATTTCTGGATAAGGGACGTGATAGGGAGTCGAAATGTTAAATAAAAATTGTCCGCGAACGTATGAGTAAAAAGTTATTGAGACTTAAAGTTACAACATTTCCATACATTTTCATATATTTCTTTACCACCATTCGGAGTGGGTGGTATTTTTAGATAGGGGAGGTGACAGAGAGTCAAAATATATTAAAAATATTTGGAGGAAACGTACGAGTAAAAAGTTATTGAGACTTACAAGTTATAACATATCTAACACATTTCCATACATTTCTTTACCTAAATAAGTGATTACAACAGATAAACATACCTTTAACGAATAGTACGCATCCTTTTTTATGTACATTACACATTTTCACAACAATTAATGCTTTATTGTATTTAATATTTTAATAATTTCACAACACAAACAAAACGATCTTACATTTTGACAAAAGCAAAACTGACACTTTGTTTTATATTACCGCTTAAATGACAACAGATTATATTTGATTATTCGTCATATCTTGGTTAGGTTAGGTTAGAACATTTAAGATTATTTATTTATTATTCCTCATATCTGGGTTAGGTTAGGTTAGAACATTTAAGATTATTTATTTATTATTCCTCATATCTGGGTTAGGTTAGGTTAGAACATTTAAGATTATTTATTTATTATTCCTCATATCTTGGTTAGGTTAGGTTAGAACAGTTGCCACAACGCACGAGCCGAGCGAGCGAAGCGAGCGTGCCGCGGTAGCGGCCGGCGAGTGCCATAAAAGACTAGAAAACTAGAAAATTCGAATTTCACGCAAAGTACAAATAAAGACAATCATCTGGAGATTATTTTGACAATTGAAAGTGACGTTTTGACTCCAAGTGTCTAAATGGTAGTAATGTCAAAATAATGTATGGAAATGTTGTAACTTTAAGTCTCAATAAATTTTTACTCATATGTTCGCGGACAATTTTTATTTAACATTTCGACTTCCTATCACGTCCCTTATCCAGAAATACCACCCACTCCGCTAGGGGCAGAGTCCCCAATTCTAAATCGCAGCCGGAATTTGTATTCGGAATGCTGCTAAGAGGAGGATATAAATTGGTTTCGTATCACTAAGTCTTTTTATGACAACATTTACTGATAATGTGCTTTTAATGACAACAATATTTTACTTTAATTTTTATACAAATAATAAAAAATCACTCCTAACTTAGGAATATAGCTGATATCTTATCAAATGCTTAATCTATACTAATATTATAAAGAGGTAAAGTTTGTGACGTTATAGGGGGTAATCTCTGGATCTGCTGAACCGATTTAGATGAAACTTGGTAAGAAGATAGTTTGAGACCCTGAGAAGGACATAGGATACTTTGTATCACGGAAATCATCCCTTAAGAAGGCGAAAGTGGGGTTGAAAGTTTGTATGGGGAATCAAGCTAGGGATGAATAACATAGCGAGGGTGACTCGCTGGTTATACAATAACTAGCGACTCACCCTCTATCATATTGTTTCAATTTTAAACAAATAATTATTTGGCAGACTACTCAATATATGGGGAAGGTGATAGGAGCAATTATTGTGCCTTGATGCATTATTGGTATGTGAGGGGAGAAGTTCCCCCAATGAGCATCAACCATCTAGGTCCTGGGCAGCAGATACATGCACATTGCCCAAGACCTATCTCCTTTTTATATAGATAGTGATAAATAATAATAAAAGCTGGGATATTAACACACAGCGCCATATAGTTCCATGGTAAGCTACGAGGCTTGTGTTATGGATACCGGATAGTTGATGCACTACACATATATAACTTTAAATACATACATATTTTTTTATATGAAAACCTATTGTACGGTACATAAATATATTGGTAAATATCCAAAGGGGAATGGGACTGTTACTCCTTAATACAGATTATATTTATAACCTAGCAAGGAGTACAAATACTTCACCCAACCGTATGAAATTGATTTGTACAAGCCTTTACTGTAAAAACTACTATGTTCTATGTTTAATATCCTTATTTATGAATAAAGTTAAAAAAAAAACATATTATAAACATAAACACCCATGACTTGAGTGCATACATTCGTGCTCATCACACAAATGAATGCCCCCAGCGGGACTCGAACCCGCGACCGCTGGCACAGCAAGTAGGGTCACTACCAACTGGACCAAACATGTCATCAGTGATACACTGATTGATTGATTGAAAGGAGAAAAAAACAGTATTTTTAGAAGAGCTGTTAATATTTTTAAAACGGAAAATGAAAATTTAAACTATATTTCAGGTAATAGATGCAACTCATGGAGAGTTAGATGTTTCATTCCAACTCACTGATCCAGTTGGCCGAGTGATTGTCACAGATTATAAAAAACCTGAGAATGCTCACAGACATACGTCAATATTAGAAGGGGACTATAGGTTCTGTTTTGACAACACTTTTAGCACTTTTAGTGAGAAGACTGTGAGTATTTTTATTATTTTACATGTTACATATTATTTTATTGGTGTTCACCATCGATCAAATAAGTACTAGATACACAATCAGCTACAAAAAATGTCCTCACCGAATGAGCACTCATTTGAACATTTGAGTGTGCTTCTAATGCAATTTTTTTTTTGTGAAAACAACTTTAAGCATTGCCTTTAAGGTTCAATTTACATTGTTGCATGTTTATTTTAACTAGAATAATGATGATGATGTTCTCCTAGCCGATTCCGGCGACGGCGGCCAATCTCATTGCGACTAGCCAACTGCGCAGGCGATATTATAGTGCACAAGTGTACTATTCCTGTCACTCTCATACTCCGGTGGGACGACTGCTCGACACGACCGGTGAGAGTTAAGGCGCAGGACCGACGACTTTACGTGCTCTCCGAGGCACGGGGGTGAAACACCGCCAACTTCCCAACTCTGGGCTATACTTACTATACAGAAAGACTCAATAACTAAACTTAGCCCGACCCGGGACTCGAACCCAGGACCTCCGAGTGTGCAGCCGTACATGCTAGTCACTACACTACCGAGGCAGTTGACTACTAGAAACTAGAATAATAATTACCTAAACACAATTGGTGACAGTTTCAAGAGAATTTTTGCTTGGGATTGTATCTAGTATTTTTTTGATTGATAGTGATAACATTTTATTATTAATATAGATGTTTTAAATAAATAAATATGTTGGAATACACAGCACCATCTAGTTCCATGGTAAGCTACGAGGCTTGTGTTATGGATACCAGATAGTTGATACACTACACATATATAACTTTAAATACATATATATTATAAATATAAGCATCCATGACTGGAGTACAAACATTCATGCTCATCACACAAATGAATGCCGCCAGTGGGGCTCGAACCCGCGACCGCTGGCCAGCTAGTAGGATCACTACAAACTGAGTCAGTCGTGTCGTCAAATTTGTGTTTATTTTAAGTAAAAACAATGTCCTTATTGTCAGGTATTCTTTGATCTCATGATAGACAACGAAGAGACCAGTGAAAAAGATTATGATGAGGACAAGGAGATGGAGTTGGGTGAGTTATTTCTGTCATTCGTGTCCCAAAAAATACTTTTCCATAGAAAAAATATCTGCATCACTTGATAAAATATATGGAACAAGTTTTTTTCAAAGTTATGCCAAAAAACAAAGAGAATTCTAATACTTTTGTTATGTCTATCGGTTTGATTGTGACAGCCATTTTACTTTAAAAAATATGGAATTGATTTTTTTTAAAGTTAAGGTAATAAGAGCTTGAGAGTTCTTTCAAAGAAAAAGTTTTCATAGTTTTTGAGATATGTGACATTTTCAGTTACATGCGATTATTAGTTTGACGACAGCAACATTAGTTTTGTTTTTTTAATAGCTTTTTATATAGTTAAGAAATATACTGTAAAATTATAGTAATTAATATTACGCTCTCATATTTGTTTTAATTTTAACCTTATAAATTATCTAAGTGAAATTAATAAAATAATAAAAGGTTCGTGGTACGGAACCCACGGAGCGCTAGTTAGGTTTACACATGTCTGAAGTTTTTATTCGGACATCCTGAATTGTTTAATATAAATAAGTATTTCCTACATCTCATGTAATAGAGCTTATTGATGTTTTTTATTATTATTTAGTTATTCTAGAAAAATCCGTCATTTTTTGTTTTGTGACACCTTTGAAGACCTTAATACATTCATTCAACACTTGGCACAAAAACTATTATGATTGAGTCGGTTTATACAAAGAAAAATAGTTAATTATCTACTTCGATCAACAATACTACTAGATATCGGGTCGGCGTAAGAAATCCGTCTCGGTAAATATAAGCTCACTCGCAAAGTGAGCGTATATTTCGATTAGTTCATTTGAAACACTGCCAACGTAAACACGTTCACAATGCCGCAATATATATTTAAAAGTTACAAAAATAATGCGCAAAGAAGAAATTTTTCAGCCCGAGTGTTTTATTTTCGGTAAATAACATGTATTTTAAGATGATGTAATATAAAGTCAATATTTTAAGATTTAATCTACGAAATAATATAAAAATGAAATTTTGAAAATTTTTAAATCCGCTAAGAACGTTGGCCCGTTCTCCGAATTGCTCCGAAACGGCTTGACCGATTTTAATAAAAAAATTTTTTGTATATTTGGTAGGTATGAGAATAGGTCGTAAAATATTTTTCACCCTCCTTCTTACTTACCTGCTATCCTGCCTCTTACATGTTCTCCCTCTCTTCTCCAATCCCTAAAGTCATAAGAGTATCAGTCCAGTCCAATAACGGGCTTAGATGCAAACTCTCAATGCTAGCAGGTAACTCAGCAGAAACCTATATGATGCGGGTGAAGGACATATCAGACTCGGTCTCCAGGGTGAAGGACAACGTCTCCACAGCACGACGACTCCAGGAGTTGCTGTCAGCTCACGAGGCGCGGGACAGGAATATCGCCGAGGAGATGTGTGATAAGTAAGTGCCCGTTGTTGTAATGGTTAGTACGTACGGCTGTAGATCGAGAGGTTCTGGGTTCGAATTCTGGGTCGAGAAAAACTTAGTAATGTTGGGAATTTTATCCTTGTGCCGAGAAGATCACGTAAAGTTTTTGGTTCTGCGCCTGATCTCTTACCGGTCGTGTCGATTTAAGTAAAGGAAAATAAATAATTGTCGTCCGAACAGAGTGTGAGATTGGCAGGAATAAAAGAGTGCACTGCTTGTACGCTATAATATCTCCAGCACTTGGCCAATCATCATTTCCTTTTCCTTTTTCAATATATGAGTACTCTGTTGTCTAATACATATACTATTATATCTAATAGAGTAATCTAATTTTGGCCATATTTATTAATAACTTTGTGCTCTAACTGTATTTCAATAATTTTGTAACGCTGTAAGATTTCCAAGAAATAAATAAATAAATCATCGTGAGAACGAGTCAAACAGAAAGAACGTCAGTTAGGAGGTCATTTATACTATGGTCAAGAATATTCGCAAGTATAATAATTCGATTGTGTAGAAAAAGCTTATATAGTGCAATTGAGCATGTGTCAGATCAGCAGTGTCTAGGACCAAGGACACGGTCAATGTGGGCAAAAAACTTATGTTACATAATTGTTTTTTTTTTTCATGAAAAGAAACATTGTTCTGGTTGTTGGTTTTGTTTAATTTTAAAGATTTTGTTTTAGAGTACCTCCAATTATCTTTTTTTTAAGTTGGAAGTTTTTTTTAAGTTTTTTTAGGGTGCTCTAATTGATAAAATTTATAAATATTTCTATCTATCTCTTATCATTTTTATCATTTCCATCTATCTCTTATCATTTTTTAACATCTCTTTACAGAGCAAAAACACAGAACAATTCTTTACTAAGCTCCAAGATAAAAAAATAATTTTATTATTATCAGTTTGCAAATATTTAATTGAAATTTGTATAATTTTCCATTTCTTACAGAGTAATGAAGTGGTCACTTGGACAAATTATTTTCATGTCGGTGGTTGGAATTACACAGGTGAGATATTAAAATATACATACATAATTATATGTTTGTTTTTGTATAACAACAACTTGGTAATTCGTTGATCTGTTGCTTTAAGTTTTGACACAAATTAAGAAATTTATAGACTTTTACCTCTTCAAAAGATCTAAAAAAGCAACGCCATATGTACTTACCTATAAAATTAAATGGTACTGACAAGTTTCTAATAGTTTTTCTTTTTCTTTTCAGGTATATTTCCTTAAAAGTTTGTTTGAAGATTCGAACAATAGAAGTTTAAAGAAATTACTACCAAATTTTACGTCTCAATAATATCTTATTTATTAAAGTCAATAGACAAATAATTTTTTTTCTAGCGTTTTCTCGGAACTTAGGCAAGAATTTTTTTTAATTATCTGTGGCATAACATTAAATGGCATTTATTAATGTAGAAACTCAAATAACTGCAATAAAAAATTTGACGACACGACTGGCTCAGTTTGTAGTGATCCTACTTGCTGTGACAGCGGTCGTGAATTCTAATCCCGCTGGGGGTTTGTGTGATGACCACGAATGTTTGTACTCCAGTCATGGGTGTTTATATTTATAATATGTATGTATATAAAATTATATATGTGTAGTGTATCAACTATCTGGTATCCATACAACAGGCTTCGTAGCTTACCATGGGACTAGATGGTGTTGTGTGCTAATGTACCAAGCAACATATTTACAAATAGGCGTGTATAACGTTTAATAAAACTCTTGAACAGTCTTATTTACTGACTTTAAAATAGGAGAAGATGTAACACGATATTTTTGATTTCATAATATTTTTAATTAATAGTTTATCAAGAGTACAGATAGAATATAGAGCCACATATAATTAAAAAAAACAACGTGTGTGTGTACTTATGTACGCACGTAAGAAGTTATAAATCTTTGGCGTAACAGAACAAAAATTGCTATAGATTTCATCCCGTATGTCACAACTCTCTGCTTATAAAAGGAATGCTGCTAACTTCATCATGTCGCTTTTTGGCTGTCGAAGTGCACGCGCACGTAAGAATTTTACTCTCACATTTTTTTCCAAACGAGCCAAAAGAAGTATAACTTCAAAAAGATGTGGAATAATTGCTTTGAAAATGATTTTGAATTGGATGTACCGTTAGACATCTTTATCATAAATTGGTACGAGATAAAATTGCCATAGAACTTAAGTAAAAATTCTGTTCCTAACATTCTGATCCTAACAGAAGCATTTACTATACCTCTTAACATATTTTTTACTAGCTTTGGTCTTGCCATAAATAAAAGTACTTAATGTTTCATAAATTCCCATCAAAACTTTTTTATGTTTATTCAATATTCGCTCAAATTTTTATATATAAAAAAAAATAGTTGTGCCACGAGAAAAAGCCAGAAAAAAATATTCAAATTTGAATTTTTCTTATTTTTTATTTTAAAGAACGCACAAATGACAAGACCGATATACCTCTAAATAAAATTGTCACAAAAAAATTAATATCATAACTCAAATTATAAATAATAGATTTAAATATGTAAATGTGTAAAGCAATATAATCTGGTTATATTAGAATTGTACTTGGCATGATACTATTAGAACTTTTACAAGTTTAATTAAAAAAAAAAAGTTTTATTGTAAATATAATTTTAACCGTCAAGCGAATGCTGCTCAGGCTTATAACATTTTTTTTTAAATACTATCCAGGCTTTTTCGATGATAACTAGACGGTATTTGGAATATTTGTAAAAAAGATGAGAAAAAAATCTGTTTTTTATAGGATTTATAAATTAATTTGTCAGCACAAAAGTGACCTAACTTTAATAATTGAGTATGAAAAATAGTTATGTATTATAATATAGTACTTGGTTTTTTTTATGAAATAGTGTTTTTTCGGAAGAGATAAAATTGTGTCTTTTTTTTTTAAGAAAAGGCAACTATATGGGTAAATTTAAAATTATAATTTCTTCAATGGTAGGTTGCAATAAAAATAATCTTCAATAGTTTATTTTATAGAGTCAGTAACTACTTGTATATCTTTAAATAATAATAAACAAAAAAATTATAATAATGGTCATTTTGGTCTCTGACAACTTTATTTTATTCGAATGCTGTTTTTTTTTTAATATAAAGCGTAAAGTATTATTCTAATATTAATTGTGTGTTGGGATTTCTTAATCAATTTTATTTCTTAAGAAAAGGTAGCTCTCATTCGCTTTTTTTTGTGTGTGTAATATATACTGTATTCAAATTGTGACTGTTTTCAATTATTTTTTTTATATTAAATAATCTAAAATGAAATATGAAAAAAAAGTAAGATGTTAAAGATATATTTTTTAAATTCATCTCGATACTGTCAATATGTGGAGGAAGAAATATAGAAATTACGGGTTTGTAAATTTTATGCTGAAAACGATTAATTTTTTCAATTTTATTTTTTAATACCGGAAAACAATTTATGCCAAAGATACGTTTATCAAAAAAGTATTAGATATCCAATCAGCGACAAAAAATGTTCTCATCGATTGAGCGCTCATTTGAACATTTAAGCGCGCTTTTTTGTGAAAACAACTTTAAGCATTGTATTTAAGGTTCAATTTACATTGTCGTATATTTATATCAACTAGAACAATTACCTAAACACAATTGGTGACAGTTTTAAGAGAACTTTTGCATGGGATTGTGTATCTAGTACTATTTTGATCGTTGCAAAGATATTATAAAATATAAGTAGAGTAACTTTTTTAATTTTGTATCAAAGGTGTTCAGTGGAATGATAATAATATTATAATATAGATAGCAAATTCACATTTTTGTAATTAGAATTGAATTTATGTCGTAATGTAAGTATGTTCACAAGTTTGTAAATAGTGATTTATGTAGATAATGAAGAATTTTGAAAAAAAAAATGTTTTTTTATTTATTTTTTTAAATCTTTATACTCGATAATAGAAATGAATTAAAGTTGTTTCTTGTACTTTATTAAAGTAATATAATAGCATCACATAGTATTTTTTTTAATATTTAGTTTAATATTTGACGTTTTCAAGAAAATGTCTCTTCCATATGCTGTAAATCATTCGAAACCTCGGGAATCAATAATCGAAATCCATCAAAGTAATAAAATTGAAAATATCCGTAAGTCAGATAAAAATCCTTATGTAAGCTATATTAATTGGAATATCAGTTTTATATTATAGACATTTTATTGCATTATATAATGTATATGTTCCATTTTGAAACTTTCTCATCTATATAAATAAAAATGAATCATCAAAATGTATGTACGCATAACTTCCGATCGACTGCACCATATTGGATAGTTCTTTTTTTTGTGTTTGTTATTGTCAGGAAGTTTTATATAGAAGAAAATTAAAAGATTTTTTTTTAATAAAATAAGCTTTTTTTAAAATCTCACGATATGAAAAGTGGGTGAGTGTAATAGTTTTTATCCCGGAAATGATCTCTTAAGGGGGTGAGAATAGGGATGAAAGTTTGTTCATACAAACTTACTCAAATTACGTTAGCTACAGTCGGAAGGTCGAAAAAAAAGCCAAAAACTAATTTAAACTAATTTATTTTAAATTACAAATTAAACTTATTATCTAAATTTAATATCCAACCTACTCGATGTAAGTTTATGGAATGACACTAAACAATATGTAAGAATTAAAGTATCCGAAAACTGCAACTCTGCATTCCCGTCCCGATGTCGACATTCTGTTTATTATTTCAATCGTGGGAATTTAATGTATAAGCGATTCACTTGGAACACCTGTATGTAACTCTCATGTAAGCAAGCTGGTTTGTTATAAAAAGGTTGCTTTTGAAGTTTTGGCTTTCACGTCAATAGCTTGCTTTAATGCAATATTTTGTTTGAAAGATGGCAACCATGAATTAATAGTTATACTAAAATGGCAACCCTGTAATAGTTTGTCAAACATTCAATGTTTTGATTACAGGAACACCCAATTAAACTAACAAAGAGTCATATTTATGTGTGTAATAAACAAAATTTAATTTATCAACTAATAATATGTATATTTGTTTAAGTTTTATACGTCGTCACAGGCAAAAAAACTAAAATGGTGCCATTATTTCTTTTAATGAACCGAATGGCGGCTCGACGGAGAAGTCTCCTCAAAACTGCTAAAACAATAAAACCTGAAAAGAAAATGATAGAAGACGATTATTGTAGGACTTGTTTAAGTACTGAGGACCTTGTGCCTATATTTTATAATAAGGAAACAGAGCAAAAACGTTCAGAAGATCTACGATTAGTAACTGGTTTAGAGGTGTGTTCTTATATCAATATTACGTCTTTATTTAAGTTTTAAGCAAATATTTTCCTGTGCTAAAACTTTTATTTGTATATATGTAAATTTTTAAAATATTATGTAAAATCTACCTACTTTATTTTATGTTATAACAGAGTTGAAAGCTTCTAAGTAGTAGTGTAACAGTATGATTTGTATTATTCATTATTATTATATTTTAGATTTGTTTTTGACTAGCGAAACCCACGCGAACTAATAAAAAGGACTATAATCTATCTCTGTGCCAAATTTCATCACCAATCCTCACAAACTTTTACACTTATTAGTATGAATATGGATAATAAGATGACATGGTACTATAAAGATAATTTTTAATTATTTACTACATAGAATAGTTTATAATTTCTATATTGAAACATTTGTTTATATTTATTTCCTCTTTATTAATTTATATTTTCAGATTAGAGTAAATGATGGACTCTCCCAAAAGATCTGCAATCAATGCATTGAAACTATCCAATTGGCTTTACAATTTAGGAGGACAAGTAAAAAAACCGAGAAGGCCCTTCTTAATATGGCCTATGGAAAAACAAAGAAAAGGTTACTCAAACCTAGTAAAGTAAGAGAGAAAAAGTTGCCAAAAGTCGAAATAGAAGTTGATTTTGATGACACATTCGATGATTTTCAAAATGACTTCGACTATTTATATGATGAAGACGACAAGTCTAAAATAGATAAAAATGTAAGTTTGCGAGAGAGAGTACATTGAAAAATTGTTTTAATTATATTTACTTAATTTATGATTTTATACTACCAGGACATAAATACAATATAAACAGTACATAAATAGTTTTTATATGTGTTCAACTCTTTTTAATGTCCTACTGTTGGGCACAGGCCTTCCCTCAATACAACGGGAAACAGACCATAGCCCACAACGCTGGGCAAATGATGGAGACTGAGCATGTCTTTCGAGAACTTAATAGGTTCACTCTGATATGCAAGTTTCTTAACGACGTTTTAAAAGGAGCCCCAGACCAATTGAGTAAAGTGGAGGACCTTAATAAAATCGCCAAAAAATTGTAAAAACACTAACATTTCTTTTCTTTCATCTCTTCTCTTTCTTTGTCTAACCCTCTTCGAAGTTTAGTGTCTGGTCTCCTTGTACCCCTGCACCAGAGAGCTCTGTCCTGGCTTGTCTGTGTACACAGGTTAGGTATCGACGATCAGGGATATTTGGTGGTCATCATCATCTGAGGATATGGCCATACTAGTGCATTTAGCTTTAGCATTTGGCTGAATAATCCTAAGAGAATGCCTGGACAGATTTCAATGGGGCTCTTCTGTTCAACAGAAAAGACATAATGACAGGAAAAATAAGATAGCTAGATTTTAACTGTTCACTAATAAATAACAGCTTTATAGAATAGTACTGGTAAATAAATTGTATTTCTTAATTTAATTTCTTAAATAATAGTAATCTTATTTAGTGTAATAAAATATTATATTATTATTCAAGCCATATTATTGTTCTATATGTTATTTAAAAACTTAAAAAATTAAAAATATTAATTTAGTTTGCTATTATTTAAGATCAATATATTAATTTATAATTTTTACAGCAACAAAATATACAATCGCATTCAAAAGTGCCTGTAAAAAGAAAAAGAGAGATCATACCGAACGCTTCATCTTATAAATGCAATACATGTGATAAGGAGTTCCGGATGAAAGCAACATATAAGGCACACATCAGGTTTCACACAAATTATTGTGTTTGCGAGGTGAGAATTAATTTTATATATCTTTGTTTTTGCCAACTCGGTGGTAGATATGTTGATGTAAAATAGCATATATATTAATGTTAAAATTATCTCTGTACTGGATTTTAAGCCCATGGAGCTGTTACAGTGTATTTTTTTTTCAAGACGTCAAAAAATAATAAAGTAATCAATTTGAGTGTTAGATTTTTGATGTCTAAATCAATTTTTATGATTTTATTTTGCAAATAGATCACATCTATATAAAGAGGTAAAGTTTGTGTGTTTGTGAGATTGTCAGGTTGTGAGTTTGTGACGTTGTAGAGAGTAATCTCTGGATCTACTGAACCAATTTAGATGAAATTTGGTAAGAAGATAGTTGGAGACCCTGGGAAGGACATAGGATACTTTTTATCCTGGAAATCATCCCTTAAGGGGGTGTAAATGGGGAAGAAAGTTTGTATGGGGAATCAGTAGCGACGAACCCCAGCGAAGCGAGGGTGAGTCGCTAGTATTAATATAAAATCATACTCTGCCTTAATGGTGGGCTGATTATAATAATATTCTATCCCAATGGCGGAATTACTATAATACAAGCGACTCACCATCGCTTCACTCGGGTTCCTCCCTAGCTTGTTTCCTCATACAAACTTTCACCCCTATTTTCACTCCCTTAAGAGATGATTTCCAGGATAAAAACTATTCTATGTCCTTCCCAGTGTCTCAAATCTTCTTACCAAATATCATGTACATACGTTCAGTACTTTCGGAGACTTTTCAATACCTAGAAACAAAGAAAAAAAAACAAATTTTACCGCTTTATAATATTAGAATAGATTCTTCCCCAATGGCGGTATGATTATAATATTCTGCCCTAATGGTGGAACGCTTATAATAACTCCATCCCAATGATGCATTGATTAAGAATAATATTTCACTGCAATAGTGGCATAATTATAATATTCCACCCCAATATTGGAAAGATCCACCCTAAAAGTGAAATATTTTTTAAAATAATTTTGAAATCCATGTGCTTTTTTAACCCCTGAATAACATTTCCAGGCGTGCGGCAAGCGCTGCCGCAACAACAACCAGCTGCAGGAGCACAAACGAGCGCGACACGGCCTCGGACGCATACACAAGTGTGCCTACTGCGAGTACAGCTCTGCCACTAAGGAGGCTTTGACTGTGAGTGGGATGTGTTATGTGGAATATATTTGTTCATTTGTATATTATTATCTCAAAACATTGATATCTAAAAACAAATACACATTTTCTAACAAACATCTCTTCAAAAAGTGTCGTCGACATGTGACGTTGAGTCAAACCGAAGAATAACATTAAAAAATACACCACATAAAGTACTTTTTCAAACGACACAACGTGCGTTTTAATTTGGTCAACCGAAAAGCCATGAACAAAAGAGATTTAAAAAAAGCTCAATTCAATTTCGAATTGTGCACTTCTTTTCAATAATGAATAAAATAAAAATAATAGATACACGAGAGACGACACACGGGCGAGCGGCCATACGTGTGCGACCACTGTGGCGCCACCTTCCACCGCCGCTCCAACCTCGTGCAGCACATCGCTATACATCTGCCCGAGAAAAATTTTCAGGTGCGTGTTTAGTGACAGTGAAGTGAGTGTGTGGTGAGGTGAGTTTGTGGTGAGTGTGTGGTGAGCTCAGGTGAGTGTGTGGTGAGATGAGGTGAGTTTTTAGTGAGGTGAGATGAGTGTGTGGTGAGGTTAGTGTTTGTGTGGTTTAACGTTAAACCGACCAACACACAATCTAGAAAATGAGCGACTATAGACACTTACCATTTTTCTATAAAAAATATCTATTAAAACTATAAAGCCAGTATAGTATTTAATATATTTACAATTTTCCTTAAAAATGTAATAATGTTAGAAAAAATATATCTAAGTTTTATCATTGCATATCATAAAACAAAGTCTTCCGCCTCGTCTGTCTGTCTGAACGCGGTGAACTAAAAAACAACCGAATCAATTTTCTTACGGGTTTCACCAATAGATGGAGTGATTCACGAGGAAGGTTTGGATCTATAATTCATTAAGGTTTTGTTTAAATTGGCTGAAATATGACAGTGATTGTTGAAGATGTCGGAAAAAATCTAGCCGACGCGACTGGGAGCTTTATATATAATAGAGTTATATGAAAACAATGTATTACAGAATTATTCCTCTTAAAAAGATCTATTAAACTGTAGCAATGCTATATGTACGTACCTACGGATGTATCCGAGGGATGCGATTATTAGACATTAGTAAATTATATAATAGTAGCGACTCACCCTCGCTTCGCTCGGGTTCGTCCCTACCTTGATTCCACACACAAACTTTCATCCCCATTTTCACCCCTTAAGTTATGATTTCCTGGATAAAAACTATACTATATCCTTCCCAGGGACTCAAAGTATCTTCTTACCAAATTTCATGTAAATCGGTTTAGTAGATCCAGAGATTACCCCCTACAACGTCACAAACTCACAAACTTTACCTCTTTATAATATTAGTATAGATATATTACCACTTACATTATATAATATTTCTCCATCTAGTGCGACATGTGTCCGAAACGGCTAAAATCCCGCAAGTTCCTACAAATTCACAAGCACAATGCACACACAGGCAAGCGATACGGCTACCTGTGCTCCATCTGCGAGCACAGGTTCGAGAAACCCAATAAAGTACGCGCACACACTCGACGGGTTCACGGCGTTCCGGACGATCAGCAGGGTCCGATCGTGAGGGTGCAACTTTAGATCTGTTGTTTTTCTTGAAAACCTTGCAAGTCAATGCTTGCAAGAAAAACAACAGTTTTTGTGTCGGGCGTACAACAATTTTCGTGTTCTGATGTTTTTATTGTAATGTTTGTTTTGTTATTTTATTAATTGGCAGCCTTTTATTTTTTTTTATATGATATGAATATTATGATTTATCAATTTTATAATGAAATGATTCTCCGAATTTTACAATAATTAGTTGATATATAACACTCATCACGATCGGGCCTGTGTGGTTTCTGCGGAGGATAAATTAAGGTGATGATACTAGTTATTGACGTTTTAATATATCTATACATATAATAAAATTCTAACTGAGCCGAATCTGTACATTTAATATTTTTTGGAAAATCTTATTGAAATAGACATTATTATCGATACAGAGGCCGAATCTATAGTTTTTAGAATATTTGTCTGTCTGTCTGTTACCGCATCACAGAAAAACCACTGGAGGGATTTTGATGAAATTTGGTATGGTGATAGCTGGTTATCTGGTTCAACATATAGGAAACTTTTTACCGCGGGAAAATATCTCATTTCTGAAAAAAAAATACAAAAACTGCATTGTAAGAGTATACTAATATGTAAAACCTAAGAATTTCGTTTTTGGTCATCTGAACGCGGACGTAGCCGCGGGTAATGCTAATTATATATAAAACTTATTTTTTAATGATTTTTAATTAAATATCTCTTTACACTGGATTTTGTCTGGATTTGGACTGGATTTTATGTCTTAAAATTATTATTTAAGACGTTTTTTATGTAATACGTCAGACAAGCACTAATGTCTTTGCCTTATTTTAATATATTTATTAAAATAATGTTATCTCTCAATTAATTGATACGGTGTGGCTTACATATTAAACTATAGAACAAACATTATAGTAAAAAGTACGTCAAAAATATTATATTCAAAAATATTATAATAGTACAGAATATAAAATATGTTATATTTGATATTATGTACTACACTTCTTTTTTTTGTCAGTTTGTTCGTTTGTTTTCCTTTTACTCAGAATCTGAACATATTGATTCTTACCATAGAGAGTATACATATATATGTAGGCCTGAAAGTGATATAGGTTATCTTTCATTCTTAAACATTTAGTTGTTTTCGTCAGATATTATAATATGTGAGAGCATTAAAAGAATCTAATATATTTTTTTTATATTTCAGAATTTCATATTTAAATGCACCGGCAGATTGTCCTGTGCTAACGGTGGCTGAGATCTCTTCATAGTTGTATTGAAGAAGTTAATTGTGCTCAGTTGGCAAGTTTAAAAGTTATTAACAAGAAAATTGACAGCAGAGTTTACAAGCTTGCAAGAAAAACAACAGCAATTATAAAATAAAATAATATTAATTTATTATAATATTATTTTAAAAAATATCTCATTTTAAGTTTAAATGAAAGCGTATTTGCTTTGAAAACTAATTGATGCGGGTTCGAGATCTGGGTTTAGTACTTTTGAGATTTTATATTCGAATAATATTTAATATGATTATAATTTGCTCTTGTCCAGCGTCGTGGACTATGGCCTGAGCCTCCTTGCATGAATACAGGCCCACACCCAGCAGTGGGACGTTAAAAGAAGTGAATTTTTGACCGACTTCGAAGAGGAGGGATATCTTCTTCAATTTGGACAATTAGAAGCAACTTAATCGATTTTTACAGAGAATTCCGATGGTCTTTGGTCACCTAATTATAGAGCGATATGTTAATATTACTATTTTAACAGACCTAAGTGAAATCGCGGGAAAAATTTAGTTTGAAAGTATTAAAAAATAAGTATTATTATTGTTAATGTCCTGATAATATAATATTTAAAGAATGATGGAGGATGATATCTCGTTTGGAAATGTATTTTAACATATACAATTAATAAATATAATTAAATAATATTGAAATTTGAATTATTTAGTTTTTTATTTTATCTGTGGGTTTTAATTTTGGTTTTGGAAAGTTTTTGTGTATTGATGAATGGACTGGTATAAAATAGACTTTTAAAATTTTGCTTTTGAAACCTCATTGTCTTGACATCACATCTACACTACTATTATAAACAGGAAAGATTTGTATTTTTGTACGTTTGTGGCTGATAAACTCAAAAATTACTGGACAGCTTTAGATGAAATTTAGTAAGAAGATAGTTTGAAACCCTGGGAAGGACGGATATTTTTTATTCCGGAAATCATCCCTTAAGGGGGTGAAACTGGGGATAAAATTTTGTATGGGGAATCAAGTTATGCGAAACTTGTATGTGTGTATGTTTGTCGCCTTCACCTTGAAACGGCTGGATGGATTTGGATGAAACTTTGTACAAAGATAACCTATGACCATAGTTGTATATACGCTACTGTTAGGCAAAGGCCTCGGTGGTGTAGTGGCTAGCATGTACGGCTGCACACCCGGAGGTCCTGGGTTCGAGTCCCGGGTCGGGCCAAGTTTAGTTATTGAGTCTTCCTGTATAGTAAGTCTCAGTAGCAGCCCGGAGTTGAGAAGTTGGCGGTGCTTCACCCCCGTGCCTCGGAGAGCACGTAAAGCCGTCGGTCCTGCGCCTTAACTCTCACCGGTCGTGTCGAGTGGTCGTCCCACCGGAGTATGAGAGTGATAGGAATAGAGAGTGCACTTGTGTCTGCGCGGACACTTGAGCACTATAATATCTCCTGCGCAGTTGGGTAATCTCATTGAGATTGGCCGCCGTGGCCGGAATCGGCTAGGAGAACATCATCACTGTTAGGCAACTTAACGCACCGATAAGTCGCTATTTTAAATAAAAATTTGGGCCTTTTCTAATGAACTAAAAAGAAATCTGTGTTTTCTTTTAGTTATTTGATTTATTATTTCAGATAGAAATGAATAGTGCTTTACCATATTTAGTTATGGACACCTGTGAAGAACAATATTAAAAACAACTATTTATCAACATTAATGGGTTTTAAATATCAAGAATGGTCCTATATAAAAAAAATCTGATAACTTCGAATTATAATACTAATTTACAGTGTGCATTTTAAACTTGGGGTGAAAGGCCCGTGGGACTCTGAATAAGGAATATTTTCTAGTAAATTTAAACAAAATCACGTCACACAAAATTAATGCATGAAATGATACAACTTTATAGACAATATACGATTAAAAAATTCGATTCTTTAAGACAATCTATACTAATATTATAAAGAGGTAAAGTTTGTGAGTTTGTGACGTTGTAGGGGGTAATCTCTGGATCTACTGAAGCGATTTAGATGAAATTTGATCCGGGAATCATCCCTTAAGGGGATGAAAATGGGAATGAAAGTTTGTATGGGGAATCAAGTTAAGGACAAACCCTGGCGAAGAGAGGGTGAGTCGTTAGTATGTAATAAAAATGTCAAGAAAACTACACTATCCTGAGTATTAAATGCTCTTTTTGTCTGCAAACTGTGTGAGTGAAGTCGCGTTTGAAATCTAATAACTATATTTTAATAACTGAATGACTTTTTTACCATTATATTGACGTCAGGTTGGCCGAGTGGTCTAAGGCGCCAGATTTAAGCTCTGGTTCCCGAAAGGGAGCGTGGGTTCGAACCCCACACCTGACAAATCAGTTGTATATATTTTTTATAGGAAACTAATTTTATGTTTCTATTTTTATTAAAATCGGCTTGCCAGTCCTGCTGCCAAACGATTCACTGATTTTTTTAATCTGTCCTAAGAATATGCATTATTTTATCTGTCTTTATCTGAATTAATATCTGTCAAATGTCAGTTTGTTAAGTTTTGAAAACAAAAACAACAAATTATGTTTGTTTACAATAAATAAGTTCAAATATATATTTCATTATTTCAAACGTAATTTTATATCAAAATGAATTCATTAAACTGTTGTAGAACTTGTCTGAGTGATGAAAATTTACATCCAATGTTCTTATTACCAGAGTACAGTGAAAAGTATTCTAGCACTGTTTTTCTCATTGCAGGCGTAAAGGTATCGTTGTTTTTAAATATTCTATTATGTACAGGATTAAATTTGATATTAAATTGTATTACCAAATATTATTACATGAATTAATATGATCCAGTATATATTTAAACTTATTTACATTTTAATAAACAAAAAAGATTTTAAACTTAATGTTGTGAGCTTTTTATTTAAATAATATTCACAAATTTCACTGCAGAATATTTATTGAATTAATTCAAATTAAGTTAATTTTTGAACTTCTTAAAAATATATTGTGTTGAAACTTTTAAAAGGTATGTTTTATTTAACTTTTATTCTTTTATATTATATAGGTAGAAATGAATGATACTTTACCACAAGAATTATGCTCAACATGCATAAGTTTTATAAACAAATCAATCAAATTTAGAAAAAAATGTGAAGAATCTCAAAAAATTTTAATGGAAAATCGAGTAAACGGTATCAAAATTGAATATTTTGACTTAAAATTAGAAGAAGATTCTACGGCTATAGATATAAGTGATTCTTTAGAGGACGATTTTAAAGATTTTGATGACAATATAACATTAGATACATTACAAAGTAATAATCATAATATGATAAGTAAAAATGAGAACATACCAAAAACTGAATTAACTTTTGAAACTAAACAAAATGAAATTAATGAAAAACCTATAGATTTATTACTTATTGGTAAAAGAAGAAGAAAATGTGTAAAAACAGTACGAGGAAAGACGACAGATAAGAAGGAAATTATAAAAGAAAGAATAGAGTGCGAGTATTGTCATAAAATATTGACATCGAAATTGTCTCTGAGGAACCATTATAAAATACATACAGGTTTTGATGTTGTTTGTGAGGTTAGTACAAGTTAAGGCTTAGTTACTATTTAAGTTGAACATAACATTCATGGTATAAATGTCTCTAATATTTATAATTTAAAATTTTTTTTACTTATATTGTAAATGTGGAAGTTAAGGTGTTTGGATGTTTGTTACTCAATGATGCCAGAATTGCTGAACTTAATTTGGCACAGAGATAAATTATAGTCTGGAATAGCACATAGGCTACTTTTTATCCCGGAAAAATGTATGATTTCCGTGGGATAATTTTGTTTTTCTAGAGGCGAACCCAAGTGAAGTGAGGGTAAACCATTAAGTAAGTAATTAAAATAATCGAATTCACAAAAATCCAATCAAACTGGACACGTACTTCCGTGAGGAACCTATCTTCAAAAACTTCGAACTTTTAGCATTTATATTTTCTCACCTTTGCTTCACTTGGGTTCGTTCCTAGGTATGTTATAATGGTTAGTATGGAATACATAGACTTATATATATGTATATACATAGGTACAATGAGTTGTTGTAGGTTGTATTATAACATGTTTTCCCGTGGGAATGAGAAAATCTCTTGCGGTACAAAAAAAGCCTATGTCGCTCTCCAGCCTTCCAACTATCTCCACACAAAAAATCACCCCAATTTCACTCTGTTTTGACGTGAAAGAAGAACAAACAAACAAACACACATTCATATTTGAAATATTAGTAGTATGGGTAATAAGTAGTGTCCGACCGAAGCTTCGGCTTCGGCTTCGGCTTCGGCCACCTTCGGCCAAAAAATCCACCTTCGGCGAAACATTCGGCTTCGGCCCAAAACCCGGCCGAAGCCGAAGGTTTCGCCGAAGGTCCGAGCGACCGTCGAGATTGAACGAACTGTTACGAAAGTCATGAGGCGGCGGGGAGTCACTGTCAAAATATCACATTGCATGCATCAAAACAAGTTCGTACGTGTATTTAAACGAGTGTTTTTGAGAGAGAAGGTTAAGTACAAATATGCTTAGTAAAATAGAATATTATATTATTCTTATAACTTGTTGTTTGCAAAACAGTCATTACCTCATTAGTTCTATTGTTATTGTTACATTTATTTTGAAATTTCTAATATTTTCTAAACTGTGCATTTAATTGACCAACATTTAATTATTTACTAAGAAGTTAGTGTTTGTTTATTTTATTTATTAGTCTAGTTTTGGTCTAGTCGAGTAAAACAAAGACTGATTGGTCTAATTGTAATTTGTGAATTACATAATAAAGAAATGATTATTTTTTACCAGTAGGTAAATCACAAAATCACAAACTTTTATTTATCTCTAAACCAACCATCTCTATGATATATCATCAACTTCTATATGAGACAGTCAATATAAACCTTCAATATTGAGGTTATTTGAGGTATTGATACAAAATTAATTACTGAGTGCTGAGAGAATGTAAGCCTTCGGCTTCGGCTTCGGCTTCGGCCGAAGGTTGTGGCGATAGCCGATTAATCGGCTTCGGCCAAAAATAGACCTTCGGTCGGACACTAGTAATAAGTTTTAATTTTCCAGCACTGTGGTAAAAAGTTCATCACTCGAAGACTGCTGCTGATGCATTGTAGAGCCAAACATGGATATGAAAAGACAGATAAATGCTCATATTGTGATTATAAAGCGTCTAATGCAGAACAAGTTAAAGTAAGTACCTTCATGAACACTAAATTATAATTATAATAAAAAATGTGTATGTACTTATGTATGTATGTAATATAAATAAAATATTGTTTTTTTTTTTTTTTTTAATGTTTTTTACTTTTTTCCCATATTCTTCTCAGCAAATTCTTTCATTTGATATCCATATCTTGGAGATGCATAAAAAATAGTCCGCCACAATTGGGAATCCGCCATATTGGATTTACAATGACGTCACTTTGCTTAGTGTATCGCTCATCGAGTTGTGTATATTAAATTTTATTTTTTATTTATTGAAAAATAAATAATAAATATGTTGGTACATTAGCACACATTACCATCTAGTTCCATGGTAAGCTACAAGGCCTGTGTTATGGATACCAGATAGTTGATACACTACACATATATAACTTTAAATATATACAAATTATAAATATAAACACCCACGACTGGAGTACAGACATTCGTGCTCATCACACAAATGAATGCCCCCAACGGGACTCGAACCCGCGACCGCTGGCACAGCAAGTAGGGTCGCTACAAACTGAGCCAAACGTCATCAAAACTTTCGTTTATTATTCAAATAATAATTATTTTTTTCTATCTAGTGATTGTTCAATAAACAAATAGTGACCAATCTCAGATACACGAGAGACTCCACACCGGCGAGAAGCCCTTCGTCTGTAAGGAATGCAACGCCGGCTTCCACAGGAAGAGCAGCTACTTACAGCACGTCGCCATACATTTGCCAGAAAAAACCGTACAGGTGAATACATGAGGACCCATACTAATAAAATAAACTAGCAGAACCCGCGGGTTCGCTCCGGTTCTTTCCTAGCTTGCTTCCCAATACAAACTTTCATCCCCATTTTCTCCCCCTTAAGGTAGGATTTCCGGGATAAAATGTATCCTATGTTCTTCCCAGGGTCTCAACCTATCTTCTAACCAAATTTCATCTAAATCGGTTCAGCAGATCCAGAGATTACCGCCTACAACGTCACAAACTCACAAACTTTACCTCTTTATAATATTAGTATAGACTAGCGGCTCACCCTCGTCTCACTCGGGTTCTAAGTACGTTTTAACTGTTAGTATGGAATAGATGGACTATATATTATAGTACTGCTCCACTCCCCTGGTTAGTGGCATGATGATATATGGCCTATAGCCTTCCTCACTGAACGGGCTATCTAATGCAAAAAGAATTCTTCAAATCAGATTGGTAGTTGCTGAGATTAGCGCGTTCTAACAAACAAACAAATAAACAAACTCTGCCTCTTTATAATATTAGTATAGTATAGAATACTCTGTTTTTATCAGGAATTTAAAGATATTTCTATAATTCGCAAAACAACTGTTATCAAGACACATATTCAATTCAATTATAATAATATAATATATAAAATTAGCAAGCTAGGGACGAACCCGAGCGAAGCAAGGGTGAGTCGCTAGTAAAAAAATAAAATAGTCAGTAATTAATTTTCAGTTCAATACAGCCAAAGATAAAAAAATACAACTATAATCTAAGAAAAATAATCCAGAACAGATCTAGGAATTTAGTTTAGTCTAAAACAGACCTTTTTTCCAGTGCGACCAATGCCCAGCCAGATTCAAATCGGTGACCCTCATGAGGATACACAAAAACCGTCACAGGCCTTCGCCCTACACGTTCAAATGTAACATATGTGATAACAGCTTTGCCCGCAGACGGAATGTTGCCAGACATTTGCAAAAATTTCACGGTCTTTTGCCACCGCTGGATGCTCATATCCACAGGATAAAAATACATTGACAGACGAATAGATGATTTTTGGGGTTATATATCGATTTTACCGTTTACAGTCATGATGCGGTATCCTGACCGTTTACGGTCATGACGGTTAAATGGTAGATGATGTCTTTTCTAGTGGAGTCTGACCGTTTTCGGTCACAGATGTTACTTTCATGGGGTGTCGTGAGAAATAAAGATCTAGTTCAATTATACATCAATAGATGGCGTTATGTGTATGGATTTGTTATAATTTAATATTATATTAATATATAATATTTATTCCCAAATAGATATTTTGATTTTAAAAAATATTCTCGGTAAAGGAAAATGAAAAAAATTTCCAGCGGTAAAAAGTATCCTATATGTTGACCCGGATAACCAGCTATCATCATACCAAATTTCATCAAAATCTGTCCAGTGGTATTCTCGTGGTGCGGTAACAGACAGACAGGCAGACAAAAATTCTAAAAACTATATATTCGGCCTCTGTATCGATAAAAATGACTGTTTCAATAAGATTTTCCAAAAAATATTTAATGTACAAATTCGACTTAGTTACAATTTTATTATATGTATAGATTTCCGTCGATTTCATTATTTTTTATAAAGTTAGCCCTTCGGTAATGAATATGAACTGTTTATTCAAATTATAGATGGCCCTGTATATATGTTATGAATTATTTTGCTACGATAAAAATCACAAATTTATTTTTCAAATTAAAATATAAAATGGGTTTTGTTATCAACGCCATCTATTGTTTATTTAATAAAAGAAAAAGTATCGTCTTTGTATGGGACTACACGAGTATAGTGTATCGTTTGGGCTTTCGAGCCATATAAAGATTTTTTGATGTTTTCAATAATATATTTGACGCAAAAACGACGGGGTGTTATATGTTTGACTTGTCTGTGTGTGTGTATGTCTGTGGTATCATAGATCCCGAACGGATGAACCGATTTTGATTTAGTTTTTTTTTGTTTGAAAGGTGAATTAGTTGGGAGTGTTTTTGGCTATGTTTGATGAAAATCGGTCCAAGATGGTCGGGGTTTTTTTTTAATTTTTTTAGTTTAATTTTGTTATTTTCTAATGAGTTTTTTATACACATCATGTATGATTATATTATATTTTTTATAGTTTGTCTAAAGAAGCTAATATACGAGAATGTACGCGATATTTTATATTATTTTAATATATTATTATTTAATATCTAATAGACTTTTTTTTATTTTCTTAAATACTTGATAATCCCCATATTTTTTAATCTATACATATAAATAAAAATGAATTGTCTGTTTGTATTGATAAAAAAACAGCTTTTTACTAATTAAAAAAAAAAAAAACACTCGCAATCTACGTGACATTGGCGAAGTAATCTGTGCTCAACTGATACGCTTTGAAGCCATTACCATAAGAATTAAATTGAATTTAAAAAAGAAGGTTCTCAATTAAGTAATTTTTTTTGTTTAGCAAGTTCAGAAAAAAATACAGATTTTGCTCACGCTTTCAGAGTGTTGTTTAAAACTAAGAACTATGTATGGAAAATATAACTTGAATAATTTATGGTATAATTTGTAAGTCATAAAAAATATGGCGGTGGCAGTCCAGTGGTAACGCGCTAGCTTGGGAAACCGAATGAAGTAGGTTCGTCTCGCACCTTTAATATTTTCATGTGCGAGACCCGGGATTTGAACCCGCTTCACTCGGTTCCCCAAGCGAGCACGTTACCACTGGGCTACCACCACGTTTTTATTGTACAATTTCAAAAATAAAAATTTGATTACGTCGAATTATGAGTTTTAGTGCAGTTGATTGTTTTAAAACTGGAAAAAATCTTACGTAAGGGGGAGAGGGGAGAGAAGAAATAAATAAAAAGAATACATGAGGGTTTCTACCCCAAAATGGGGTCAAAAATAGCCAAAAATGTTACGTAAAGTTGTTATGTAAAGTTAATGAATGGCCCTTTTAGCCTGTATATTTTAATCCCATTTAATTCATTTAAAACCTATAAATGCTAGTTTTCTACAGTTAATATTAAAAAATATATATTACACATTATTATAAAGGTTTATAAAAAAACAATAAAATTGGGAATAAATTAACTTTATTATAATAATAACACCGCCATCTATACCGCGACACTTCCACCGAAACTATATAATATGACTAAATCAGACTAAACACTAAAGGGAGACTAAAAAGATAAAAAAAAAAAAACAACTAACTAGCTGTCACTACTTCGACAATCCATTTTAAATCTATCCTTCGAAAATAACAATAAAACTAGAAAGTCAATTTTAGCTATGTTCCTATAAATTTGGAAATTCATATGAAATCCAGTAAAAAAAAACAATCCGACTCCGAGTGACTCCGAGTGGAGCCAGGAGGTGGACAGTGGAACTCTTCAATGGCTACTGGTAAAGCCTTCGAGTTTGGGCTCGTTTGAATCGTTTAGACAAGTTCCATACATCCCATAAATTTAAATTAATAACATATCTAAATAGTTTCTAATAAATATATTATTATCCCATATCAATATTATAAATGCGAAAGTTTGGATAAATGTTTGTTACTCAATCACGCCAGAACGACTGAACGGATCTGGATGAAATTTGGCATAGAGATAAATTATATTCTGTAATAGCACATAGGTTACTTTTTATCCTGGAAAAATGTACAGTTCCCGTGGGATAGGTTTTTTTTGCTTTTCACTAGGAACGAACCGCGAGGGTGAGCCGCTAATCCATACTAATATTATAAATGTGAAAGTGTGTTTGTTTGTCCTTCTTGCAAGTCAGAACGGAGTAACCGATTGGCGTGATTATTTTGTGTGGAGATAGTTGGCGAGCTGAAGAGTGACATAGGCTATTTTTTACCGCGAGAGATTATATCATTCCCACGGGAAAACACGTTATAATACAACCCACAACAACTCATCATACCATATATATCATAGTAAATAAATAATATATAAGTGTAGTAAATAAAATTAATATTTTAACCAATACTTTAAACGGGTGTGACTAGTTCCCAAAATGGCCACTAAGGAAATCTAATCGCCACTTATATTGATATATCACCATATTATTCTCATTTAAATCGACGAAGTTACAAACAAAATAAGAAATAAAATGTAGCAAGTAACAGCTAGTTTTTGAAGTTGGTCCATATAATATATTAAAAGAAAAATAGGATTATTGCCAGATGTGGACATCTAAAGCGTTTGTCAAATAGGGAATGTGTTTTAGTGTTGCTATAAACAATAAATTGGGATGTTTTAAAGAGATTTTGTCTTATGTTTAATAATTTGCATTAATTCTATTTATTATATCTGGCAATATTTTCCACGGCCCACAAATCAATTTACGATTAATTTCATCAAAATCCGTTTAGTTTATGTTTAACAAAAAATATACATAATATAATAATCGATTTATCGAATACGATACAAAAACTCCGATTAATCGATTAAAAACGAAATATTCGATTAAAACAAATTCCATAATAGCATATAGAAGTAAATAGAAGTGATATTAACAATAATTATTACAAAAAACAGTGCACATTTAAAATATTACATAAATTACAATTTGCTCGCGATATTTAAAAATCGATATTGTATGTATAAGAAATCGATACTATTAATCGTTGACTGCCATAATTGAAGCCGAAAAAAAGGTTTTTTATATATTTATATATAATTTAATATTTAATTCTTTTTATAATGTTTTCATTAATATAATCCATAATTTAAACGAAATATCGAAGAAAGACATGTGAGATTAAAAAAATTCGCGAGCACTAAGTGTTAAAACACAACAAAACCTACAATATAAATGAATTTCATTTTCGTTGTATAATAAAATAGTTATTCATAATTAAAAAAAAATTGAAAAAAAAAAATTAATAAAGAAAAAAACATTTTTCTCTATAATATATAACTTATGAGACAATAATTTATGTAGTTTTAACATTACACTTATTTTTGGACAATTTATTAACACAAAATATATATATATATATATATATATATATATATATATATATATATATATATATATATATATATATATATATATATATATATATAAATATTTAGGTATATTCTATGGAAAAAGTATCTTATTTCTTGCATATTACAGTTGTTCTTATTATTATTGAAATTCTTGCTTTTTATTGTTGTAACTCTTGCTTCTCATTTTATTGCAAATATTCTAGTAATTTATATCATTCTTGTAATTTTAAAAATAAAACTGTTATGAAGTTTAGCTAATATTATATTGAATTTACTTCATTTATATTGGCATCGGTGTTGCTATCATCTAGCTGTAATTAAAATTATTATTTCCTTGCGGTGTTGCTAGCATTGATACTGAAATAAATTGTTGACATTTTTTAATTTGAAATATTGTTGTTATTATTGCAATTATATTGTTGTACTAACAAATCTTATATATGTGTATGTATGTATGTTAGTGTCAATAATAATGCAATAATCAAAGGATGCGAACTAATCAGGATAAAGGGATTGCTTATGAACATATAATTGCTTAGTGTGTCTATATATGTGTATGTGTGTTTGTGTATTATCGTTGGAATTGTTGCAGTTTTTCACAGGAAGGCATGCGCAGGCGCTGGGCGTCTGCGTGATGGCGGGATTCCCCGAAATTGCGGGCTTTCCACGCAACACTGTCCCTGTAGTTGCGTTCCCTTTGACACGCGTGTCGGAGGCCCACTGAAATATCGAAAAATATTATTATCTAATACTAATATAATAAAGAGACAAAGTTTGTTTGAACGAGCTAATCTCTGTAACTAGTAATCTGATTTGAAAAATTCTTTTTGCATTAGATAGCCCGTTTATAGAGGAAGGCTATAGGCCATATATCATTATATATATATATATATATATATATATATATATATATATATATATATATATAGTCTATCTATTCCACACTAATCGTTAAAACGTACCTAGGAACGAACCAGAGCGAAGCAATGGTGAGTTGATAATTATATACATAAAATATTATATATCTCACCTATAAATTCTTCTTCGATGGCCATTTCAAGTCTTCGTAAAGAGCCTTGATAGTCTGTGTGGAAATTTTCCTTCACATAATATGGTACCTGTAAAAAATATACATATAAAAAAAACGTACAGTCCAAGTTGTATGTTGAATATTTTTGACCAAATATAACCACCCAAATTATATAGAAGATATAATTTGGGTGTATTTTATGAGATCTTCGTGTGAACTTAAATAAAGGTGATATATTTTTTTTATAATCTTTATTGCTTTTGAATTAAATGTATATCAATATTTTTTAACATAATTTTTTTTTGAATTAGAAAATCTAATATATTTAAACAAGCAATTCTTGTATATATATTTATATATATGTATATAATCTGAATTTCGGAAACGGCTCCAACGATTTACATAAAATTTAGTATACAAGGGGTTTCGGGGGCGATAAATCGATCTAAATTAGTTTTATGTCCAGGAAAACGCGTGTTTTCGAATTTTCATGCGGTTTTGTTACGCATTGTTCCACGCAAAATATGGTCGCTAATTCGCACGCTAGGACATAAGCATCATGATCAAGCGGCCAAGGCGCAAGTTTGACAAGTTGTTTCTTATCAACACACGGCCACAGATGTCTGGGTTCGTATTCCGGTCGGATACAAAGTTTTTACTTTTTTTTTGTATTTATTCAAATTTTTATAATATTCGTGGGAAATTCAAAATAGTTAAAACGCACGGCATTGGTCAGACCGAATGTGACGTCAGAGTATATCATAACAGAGCGATCAGCGATTTTGCCGGCTGTCGCTACAAATTGCTTAAGCAAAAGATACCAGATAGTTGATACACTACACATATATAACTTTAAATACATATATATCTATATAAACAAAAAAAAACCGAACCGTATGTACGCGCATAACTTCCGATCGACTGCACCAAATTGGATAAATCTTTTTTTTTGTGTTTGTTATAATCAGAAAGTTTTGTATAGAAGAAAATTAAGTTTTTTTTTTTACTAAAATAAGATTTTTTAAATCCCATGATATGAAAAGTGAGTGAGTGAAATAGTTTTTATCCCGGAAATCATCCCTTAAGGGAGTGAGAATGGGGATGAAAGTTTGTATGGAGAATCAAGTCCGAAGGACAAACCCAAGCGAAGCGAGGGTGAGTCGCTAGTTTTAAATATAAACACCCATGACTATTTCATATTGTTGATAAAAATGTATTTACTGTCAGAAATTATAATAATTAATAATTTTAATTAAAAGCCGAAAATGAAGGGCCGTTCAGTTAATTTCCCAGCAATTATTGGGCAGAAGTTACTATTCAAAAAAAAAAAATCAGACAAGTATCTCTAACACCGAGACTTCAGTAGCATGAACCATTAAAATAAATTTATAATTGCAAGCAATTTTTTTTGTGACAACTACAAATTTACGGTTTTCGAATTTTCCCCTTTACTTGTGAAATAAGACATTGCTCCTTGCCAAATTTCATGATTCTAGCTCAAGGGGAAGTAGAGTAGTAGTAGCTCAAGAAAGCCTACAGGTTTTGATTCCCTTGAGAGTTGCATAATATGCGACACAAACGGCTTTATCTTTTGATTGTGTTGACTTAGAAGTTTGATTTTTGCACAGCTCGAACGAATCATAGATTCATTTACAGTATTTGATATTAATTTCAACTTGATACCTCCACGGGTTTCTGAGAAACAGATTCTTGACAGACAGACGGACGGACAACGAAGTGTTCCTATAAGGGTTCCTCCTCTTGAGGTTCGGAATCCTAAAAATTATATTTCCTCCATCCCCAAACCAATTGGTCTCCAAACACCCAAACCCACATACCTTCAGATTCACCGTCTCCCTTGGAACGGGGTACTTGGGTGTGGGGCTTAGACTGTATATGGGCTCGCTGATGAAGAAGCCCGACATCATGGAGAGCAGGACCAGCACGAGGACCGGCAGCAGCTGCACGAGCCCCGCGTGGCTGTCCCGCGGCTCCGGGTCGCGGGTTCGACGCCGGGTGTACACTGTTGGACCACCGCCTGGGAACGCTATCGTAATAGAACATCATGCTATTATTATTATATATGTCTGTCTGTGCGTTTGTCAATCTTTCAAGCTGCAATGAAATGGCTTTAAATAACATTTAGTACAGAGATGAATTATGACATAGAGTGACATGTGACTGTTGAGATTTTTCACGGACTTACATACTTACATTTAATTTAAATTTGAAAATGTAAAAATGACGATTCAAAAGTGCTTGTAAATGTCTATTTGAATAAAATATATTTTGAATTTGATTTGTTAGTTATAAAAAGAGTCAAAAGGTGGTGCTGACCGTATATGATATCTATACAGATAGGTAAAATTTATATGAATTATTATTATTAAGTTATGGCATAACAAACTGCAGAAAATTGCACAAGAGGCGGCCTTAACGCTAAAACAGAGTTTTCCTCCAGACACCCTTTAGGAGAAGGAAATACTAAAATATGATAGTATTACTTATTTTATTTTTATTTTATTTATAAAGCACACTAACAATACACACATAAAACATTTCTGATAATCTTATTAGTAATATAAATTAAGTACCTAATATGTATATCTATTACGAGTGTACATAGCGTTCACTGTAAACAATAGTTAAAATTAAGAAAAGTTAAAAATTAATTACTATCTAAATTTAAATTGTTATAATTTTATTTTAAAGTAATCTAATAGCCTACGTCTAAAAACAGAGGGTGAATCGTGAAAAATGTCAATGCTTGGTATCGATTTCTGAAGATTATTATATTTAGCACAAATACGTAAGACAGGGGCTTGGCTACCCAGCCAGATTAGATCTCATTCTAGGCATGAAAAATATATTATGGAGCTTGTTCCTATTACTTAGTTAAAAGCCAAGCTAACAACATTGGGGTTTGTAGAAATGAAAGGCAAATCTCACCGGTGGCCCCAAAGAACATGTTGAAGAGCTCCTCAGCAGTGAGATCCGATTCGAACCCACGAGCGTAGTACTGGTGGTGCTGGTGCGGGGCGTGCGCGGGTTCATCCCCGCGCAGGTCGTACTGCTTGCGCTTCTCTGGGTCTGTTAGTATTGCCGCCGCGTTACCTATTGCCTGTTGGAGGAATGAATATGAATTAAATATTAATGAAGGGTCCCATAGCAGTAGCTTATCCCTGTTTTTCAATTACAGAGCATAATGCCGCATTTTTTTTTTTTGGGACATTAACACACGGCACCATCCAGTTCCATGGTAAGCTACTAGACTTGTGTTATGGATACCAGATAGTTGATACACTACACATAATATATAACTTTAAATACATACATATTATAAATATAAATACCCATGGCTGAAGTACAAACATCCTTGCTCGTTACAAAAATAAATGCCCCCACCGGGACTCGAACCCGCGACCGCTGGCACTGCAAGTAGGGTCACTACAAACTGAGCCAAACGTGTCGTCAAACTTTGGCGCACAAACACGAACAACGCGAAAAAATACTTCTTATATTTTCTGCTATTGAATTGGTTGGTGTGACCAAAGCAGTACTTTTCAAAGTGCTCAATTGTGCGGAGCGTTGCTGTAGTTAAAAATTTTAAGTTGAGCATTATGCCGCATAATGCGCTCTAATGCTGTAATTGGAAAACGTCCTATATGTTACTCCAAGCCTTGCTTAGCCTATTTGTGTACTAAGTTTCATCCAAATCCGTCCAACAGTGTTAGGGAGAAGGAGTAACAAACATACACGCACAGACACACATACAATCTCTCGTAATTATAATTAATAGTAACCCGATTGTGTTTAATTTAAATTTAATGAATGTATTATGTATGTTGTTCCATCATTCAAAAATTGATGTGATTTTTTGCTTGGAGATAGTTTTATGGTGTGGACTGTGCCACAGGATAAATTAAACGGTAAATTTATTCCTGTGGATTATACAGATATCGGTTTTAAGTCATTGGGCGTTTATATGGGAAATCAAGTGTAGTGGGTTCAAATCCCGGGTCACCTTTGATATTCTCATGTGCAAATCATTTCCAACATGACCACCACTCGTCTTACAATTAAAGAAAATTTCTTGAGGAAATCTGCATATCTGAGTCCTGAGAGAACCTAGGAAGCTTTTAAAAGATCCATGAGTCCGCCGACCCGCACTTGGCCAGCGTGATGGACTATGGCCTGATCCCCCTTGTTTTAAAAGGACGCTCGTACCCAGAAGTAGGGCATTAAGTTAAAGACTGAATATATATATTTATATTGTAAGTCCGTTATAGTTACTTTAAATGCTTCCGCCGCTCCTGGTGCATGGTTCTTGTCGGGATGGAGTTGAAGAGCAAGTTTCTTGTAGGATTTCTTAATGTCAGAATCTGTTGCTTCTTTGGTCACTCCTGGAAAGCATAAGTATGACATTAAAATTTTAATACAAAAAAATAAAATTGAAGTGTCTGTGTGTGTAATGTAAAAATAACAGCTTTTTACTAAATGCATATAAAAGTATATACGGGTACTAATAAGAATATTTTTTTTTAAATTGTCCGGCTTATCTCTGAAAAGGCGAGACTGATTTCGTAGAGACTTTCACTGGTAGATAGCTGATGTTATAAGGATTAACTTGAGCTAGTTATATTTTAGAAAAAGAATTAGGGTTCTGTGTCTTTCTGTCGTCTGTCTGTCTATCTGTTACCGCATCACGAGAAAACCACTGGGCAGATTTTGATGAAATTTGGTACGATGATAGCTGGTAATCCAGGTCAAGATATAGGATACTTTTTACAGTGGGAAAATATTTCATTTATGAAAAAAATACAAAAATTGAATTGTAAGAATATACTAAGATGTAAAACCTAAGAATTTGGTTCTTGGTCATCTGTACGCGGGCGAAACCGCGGGCATTGCCAGTATATAAATAAAGATGATAAAGTCCTTTGGGCATAACCAGAAATCATTACACTTTCTTAGATTTACGCGAAATTGTAATATCTTAAATAAAATTTTAATCTTATCGGATTTTTTAGCGGATTTATTTTCATTTTTGGTCCTCGACGTTTCGAATGCTTTAAATATTATAAATGTAAGCACCCATGACAGGAGTACGAACATTTGTGCACATCACACAAATTAACGCCCGCAGCGGGACTGGAACCCGCGACCGGTATCACATCAAGTACAGCAATAGAAAATGAAACAAACGTATCGTCAAAATAACGTTTTTAGTTGTTAACTTCAATGATTAATTTTATGCCTATAGTGTATATACTGTTACTGCGTTATAATCAGTGCAACACTAACAAGCAAATAAGGCTGAGCTGCAAGATCCTCCTTATAAATATGAGTAAATACTTTTAACAGAATTCCATATTATATAAATGTAAATTATACATATATACATTAATATAAATAAAAATTTAATGTCTATTCACGATTTAAATACAATCGACCAATATCCTTCTTGTCTCCTTTATTTTATGTGACATTGACAAAGTGGCATGCTTTGAAGACATTAATGAGAGAATTGAATTGTGATTTGAAAAAACCAACCCCATGTAGATAACCAAGTTTTTTATGTTTTTATTACTTGGTTTTCTATTATTTGTGTTAAGAACATAATTTTGTTAAAACAAACGAAATCAATGATCCTAGCAACATTCAGTATAACTTTTGTATTTGTCATTGAATAATTAATTTTATAAATACATACATTTTTAATGAGAATAAAAATGAGTAAGTTAAAGTAATTTATCATGTTATTTTTTTCATATATACAAATAAATTATGGCACAAATTCAGTATTGGGGACTTTGCCCCTAGCGGAGTGGGTGGTATTTCTGGATAAGGGACGTGATAGGGAGTCGAAATGTTAAATAAAAATTGTCCGCGAACGTATGAGTAAAAAGTTATTGAGACTTAAAGTTACAACATTTCCATACATTTTCATATATTTCTTTACCACCATTCGGAGTGGGTGGTATTTTTAGATAGGGGAGGTGACAGAGAGTCAAAATATATTAAAAATATTTGGAGGAAACGTACGAGTAAAAAGTTATTGAGACTTACAAGTTATAACATATCTAACACATTTCCATACATTTCTTTACCTAAATAAGTGATTACAACAGATAAACATACCTTTAACGAATAGTACGCATCCTTTTTTATGTACATTACACATTTTCACAACAATTAATGCTTTATTGTATTTAATATTTTAATAATTTCACAACACAAACAAAACGATCTTACATTTTGACAAAAGCAAAACTGACACTTTGTTTTATATTACCGCTTAAATGACAACAGATTATATTTGATTATTCGTCATATCTTGGTTAGGTTAGGTTAGAACATTTAAGATTATTTATTTATTATTCCTCATATCTGGGTTAGGTTAGGTTAGAACATTTAAGATTATTTATTTATTATTCCTCATATCTGGGTTAGGTTAGGTTAGAACATTTAAGATTATTTATTTATTATTCCTCATATCTTGGTTAGGTTAGGTTAGAACAGTTGCCACAACGCACGAGCCGAGCGAGCGAAGCGAGCGTGCCGCGGTAGCGGCCGGCGAGTGCCATAAATGACTAGAAAACTAGAAAATTCGAATTTCACGCAAAGTACAAATAAAGACAATCATCTGGAGATTATTTTGACAATTGAAAGTGACGTTTTGACTCCAAGTGTCTAAATGGTAGTAATGTCAAAATAATGTATGGAAATGTTGTAACTTTAAGTCTCAATAAATTTTTACTCATATGTTCGCGGACAATTTTTATTTAACATTTCGACTTCCTATCACGTCCCTTATCCAGAAATACCACCCACTCCGCTAGGGGCAGAGTCCCCAATTCTAAATCGCAGCCTAAATTATTTACTAGCAGCAACTGTTGTATTCAGACAACTAAATGTTAAATAATCTGAAAATATTAATGTTGCACCAATATCATGTTGATTCTTATGATTATATCAGGACTCTTTACACATGCATGTTTATGCAACATTTCATCAAACTTTCTCTACAATCAAATAAATAGAATATCACTGTGTGTTATAATAAGTAATCAATGGTTATTTTTATAGATATGCTAGTGACAAGAAGCCAGTGACATTGATATGAAACCTTACTTCGCTCGGGTGCTTTCCTGTGTACATAGTGTTGCTACAGTTTAATAGATATTGTTTTTATATAGTGCGGAGCACGCTAATAAAACCCCCACTCAGCATGATTTTGTCTGACATCTTCAACTGTCATTGTCATATTTCAGCCAATTTACACAAAACCTTAATGAATTATACACATGAACCTTCCTCAAGACTCACTCTTTCCATTGGTGATAACTATATCAAAATCTGTTCAGTAATTCTTGAGTTTATCTTGTTCAGACAGACAGATGCAGTGGAAGAACTTTAACATGTAATGATTTGTAATGAAAAAGTAACTTTATAGCTAAATCATATGAATTGTTCTTATTTATTAGGGAACAATAAGATATTTAAAACAATAATAAATGCTAACATTAAGCAAATGTTAAGGTTATTGTGTAATAATACAATAGATCTAATTCTTGCTTATGTCATATTGAGTTGACATTGTGGATTTTTATTGTTATACATAAAACTGACCCAAATAATAAACTGGCCTTGAAACTATTTTTGCACTTACCTAGTATTTCATAGTAATCCTTGCACTTGGTGTTCACCCTGCGGACAAATTCCAATTGTTCTGATGTATATTCTCTTTGTGGAGCCTGGTGGGTTGGGGTTTTCCTTCGTCTTACCTCCTCAGCGCTAGGGCTGCTCGGGGGTGTACGTTTAGGTACATTTCCCGGAGCGCCTGCAGCCCTAACTCGGGTTAGGAGCTCTTTAGCACGTGCAGTTGGGTATAATCGTTCGGCTTTTTGCAAAAATCGTTCTGCTTTTTCTACATTTCCTGCTGCAAAGGCATTTTGCGCAATCTCTATACACCTTTCAGCATCGTCCTTGTTGCCTTCGATCGTCATTTTCTTGATGTTCCGACTTGTTTTGCTAATATTTATTTCTACTTTTTACACGTAATCCAGACAGATTGTTCGTTAACTGCCTGGTGTAATAATTAAATTAAATTAGCGTAAATTAATTTTATATTTGATCAATCATTATTACTAAAGTAATGCGTCAATAGAGAAAAATAGCTGTGTTGCCATTTTTGGTTTAATTTGTCTTATTATTTATCAACTTGCTGAGGAAGCATACAATCTTGTCTTTTGACAATTTTGCACGTAACATTAAATAATATAAATTGAAATATAAAGTGACTACTTGAGTTCTTAATTATAAATTGTCACTAATATATTCTTATTATATTAATGTATTTACTACATATATTGAATTTATGTTAATTTATAATTAATAATCAACTTGTTGGTGTTGTATTAATATTATATTTTTATACCCAGCACAGTGAAAAAAATACCTCCGTTAAAACAGCAATTGATATTTATTTATTTTTTTAAAATAATTACTTTCTAAATTCTACTTGACTTTTATTTTATTTAAAAATTTAAAGAAATATAGATTTTAAAATCGAGTCTTAAAATTTTGTTATGGGCAATTGCCCTAAAATCTAAATAGCGCAATGTTTTTTCAGTTGCCGTCATATGACGTATGACGCATTCTAGTGTACGAATCAATTGAAAACTATATTTTAGTAGCGCGATTGAGGCGTATCCTGTTTCTAAGTGCAATTTTATTTGTATTCTTACATAACTATCAATATATAATACTTTTGGAAGTACAGGAATTTCAATTTTAACAAAGATATGGCTTCGGCGCCGATATACAACCCGGTGAGTAAGAGTGAAATTTTTGTGAATTTTAGACGATTGTGTTATAGGAAAATGTTCTTTTATTATGTCTTTCGCGAGTCCAAGGGCATGGCATTGATATCAGTAGTTTGTCAACGTTGTATGCTAAGTAAATACAGGTAAATTATCGTCTCATAATTACACTATATAGGGATGGTGTTAAAGTTCTATTAAAAATTATTGTTATGTGTATTCAAGGCTTTTTTCTTAAATATATTTTTCACATGAAGTTTTTCTAAGTAAAACCTTTTTCCTTAAGTAAAAATGTCACTGGATAATATACCCAAAGTCCAAACCTATTAGTAATCAGTTAATTTAAAACTAATTAGTGTTAAGTCAACAAAGATATTCAAGTAAATGTGACCCCAATATGCTTTATGTTTATGTTTATATTTAAAAATAAATATATTTAAATAGCTATTTTGATAATTATACAAATTATAAAATAAAAAGTGCAACAATTTCCTGTTTAGACTTGAAACTAGATTACAGACTATATAAATTAATATTAATAATTAGTTCTTCAATAATATTACACTATTACAAAAGGGTAAAAATTATTTGTATGTAAATGAATCAAGAAAAAGATAAAGATGGAGAAAAATGTGATGGACAATAATATGATTTATTCCACTTAGGGGCCATTTTTGACCATAGGGGTAGGGGGGGTACCTCATAAGATTTCTCGGAGTCCCCCTCCCCCTTCTTACATAAGATTTTAACTTGGTTTAAAAAAGAATCAACTACACTAAATCTCATAATTTGACATAAATCAAAGATTTTAATTTTTGAAATTGTACATTAAAAAAGAAAAATAGATGTCAAAGTTGTATTCCCCAACACTTAGCTCTCAAATACCCATCGCTATATTAAAAATTGCATATTTCGCCAGTGGCAGGCCTGGGTGGTACAGTTAAGGAGGGTATGACCCCACCTGGATTGTCAGAGCACAAGGTGGCTTGGTATTCAAATACTTCAACTGGTATTAATGCTCACTAGGGAAGTGCCTTTCTTTTGTGCATCAGGTTGCTCATCGAGTGCTATTGCAGGAACATGAGAGTTATGTGGGAAACAATTTATTTTTATTATTTATTGCTATAACGGTAATAGAAATACATACTCTGTGAAAATTTCAACTACCTATTACGGTTTACGGAAAATTTCAACTACCTATTACGGACAGTGGAGGCATAGTAATAATAGGATTCCGTTGGCATCATTCGGACCCTAAAAAGGCAGATGCCGGTATAAAGTTATGTTCATTATAAAATAATTACTCGCCGGTCCTTCTTTGCAAAACTGCTTCTTGAGCCGGCGATAGCTTCCTCACGGATTGGCCACATTGACGCTCTTTAACTATATCTATACATATAATAAAATTGTATCTAAGCTGAATCTTTTCATTAGATATTTTTTGGAAAATCTTGTTGAAATAAACATCATTATTGATACAGAGGCCGAATCTATAGTTTTTAGAATATTTGTCTGTCTGACTGTGTCTGTTACCGCATCACAGAAAAACCACTGGAGGGATTTTGATGAAATTTGATATGGTGATAGCTGGTTATCCTGGTCAACATATAGGATACTTTTTGCCGCGGAAAAATATTTCATTTCTAAAAAAAAAACCAAAAACTGCAAAGTAAGAGTATACTAAAATGTAAAACCTAAGAATTTGGTTTTTGGTCTTTTGAAAGCGGGCGGACCTGCGGGCAATGCTAGTTGACTATAAAGCGTCGTGTGCATTGGCCCTTAGGTTCAATATGTAAGGATTTACCTCTAACCGAAGGGTATAAGAAACCCGTTTGTACTTTACCATATTTAATTCACTTATCACCTATTTAACATACCTTATCATAATTCATATTATAAGAATTTACATTATGACATATTTAATTTTCAGCATTACTTCAACTCGCTCCAGAAAATACACTGACTTTCTTTTTATAAAATACTTGTTGTATATCTTACAATTTTTTCATTTCCACATATTTAAATTAAAGGGTATAGGTAGGAAATAGGTATTTCATTTGACTCTAAATAATAGTGATAACTACATTCTCATACTAGTAACAATTATTGTAATTTTTTTATGTTTATAATGATGATTTTAATTTTACTTCTTATTATTATGTATTACTATCAATTTCTTTTGTATTATGACATTAATCTGTAATTTTATTATTATTGTTATTTTTTAATTTTAGTACTTTTAATACATGAATATTTAAATGCTATTGTACCCTTATAATTGACATGCATATAAGGTATATTATTATTACATTAATTAAATTGAAAATGTTTCATACGTATGTTGTAAGTGTGCTTTTTACAAATAAATAAAAATAAATAAACAATTCATGATATTGCTAACAAATGAATTTCCTTTATAGGTAATACCATGTTTGCACCCCATCCCCGGTGGCATGTTTCCTGGTCGCATGATCAGGATCCAGGGTTCTGTGCCCCCTGGTGCCCAGAGGTATGTACAATTTATATTTTTATATACTATATACATATTATGTACTCCGACTTCCAAAACTATTTAAAACCAACTATCCCACCCATAGATTTTGTATGGATTTTTTGTTGAAATCAATAAGGAACACCCTTGAGGTACTCTATTTATTTTTATTTTTTATTCTTATAAAAAAAACAACCCTCGAATTGAGTACCTCCTTCTTTTATGTCTTAGTCGAATAGTGTTTTTTAATATGTTAATTTTTTTATGTATAGTAACAGGATGTTAATTGTTTGTTATACAATAAAAAATAATAAAGCTAATACACATGTGATAACAATTTTCCTTTTGGATAGTCCCTGTATGAGAAATTTAAAGTTAATTGGACAAACAAGGAAAGCTATTTTATGAATGAATTGTGTAACTTAAACTACTTATTCAAGAGCTTCCTTCGCCTATGGACTCTATTTTAGTTTCTTTCTTAAAGGATCGTGAAACATACTCAAAATGCTTGGAGCCATACAGGCTATAACTATTATAAATGTTTAATTAATTCGGTCCTTCTAACGTCCCACTGCTGGGCAACCATTTGTCAATACGAGTGGGATTAAGTAGGCAATCAGAGGTCTTCCGTCAATTTGTTAGATTTTCTCAGATTTGCAGAAGTTCTCACGATGGTCTCCTTTAGAATATTTACCTATATCCTTTGCTAGATCCAGGATTGAAGCCGCTTTGCTTAGTTTCCAGTGCGAAACCAATGTACTACATCTGCTATTAAGAAATATTTATATGAGCAATATAAATAGCAGCCAGCGAGATTCGAACCTGCGGCCATCTAGCCCAGTTATTCGATACTATAGAAATTATCTTCTGTCCTTATATTAAAAGTCTATTAGTTACATCTTACTTTTTATAAAAAATGATGATGACGTAAAAGCTTTGTCTTTCAAAATGAATACTGATAAAACAAAGGACGGCAACCTTTTTAGCAAATGTTTTTTTCTTGTTTCTTTAATGGAGCTCTAAATTTTGGTTTTTATGTTAAAGTTTGTAATTAATACATAAAAGTAGTTTTTTTTTACGTACATACCGCGTGTAGAATTCGCAAACTTCATTCATTTCGATTTTCTTTTACATTTAGGTTCGCTATAAATTTGCAATGTGGACCAAACACAGACCCTCGCGACGATATCGCCTTGCACCTCAACTTCCGCTTCGTCGAGATGTGCGTGGTCCGGAACCACCTATCGACCATGAGCTGGGGGGTGGAAGAGACCAATGGTGGCATGCCCCTGGTCCGGGGGGAGGCCTTCGAGGCCCTGGTGCTGTGTGAACCTCAGTTGATGAAGGTAAGTCTAGAATTTAGATTGCTGTAGTACATATATGTACAGGTGTCTAACGAAAGTTCTAGATAAAATAATCGTGCAGGGCGTGAGCGGGTACGTTCCCGATCCCGAGTGTCTTACGTAAATGACACTTGGAGAGAGGGGGAAATCAATCACGTGAGCTGTTTTTCTTTAAATTTAGACTCCTTTGGTGAGATTGAGTGAGATTTTCCGAGACGCTTCCCTTAAGTGAGATTTACGCTATAGTTAAAAGACAACATTTATTTTCATAAAGTATAAAAATAATACAAGGTTCAGGTGTTTATTTCAGCGTGCAAAAAAATGAAAGAAAAAATTAAGGCAGAAATGAAAAAAGAGATTCTTTTCGCTCCCTCAGTTACATTTTAAATGAGATTTGATGAGATTCTCCCTATTTTGAGATCACGTTATAACGTGTACGTGATGAATATTTATAAATACGCTTCATGTACTCCGCTAGATGTAACCATCTATGCTAATATTATAAAGAGGTAAAGTTTGCGAGTTTATGACGTTTAGGAGGTAATCTCTGGATCTACTGAACCGATTTAAATGAAATTTGGTAAAACGATAGTTTGAGTCCCTGGGAAGGACATAGGATACTTTTTGTCCCGGAAATCATCCCTTAAGGGGGTGAAAATGGAGATGAAAATTTGTATGGGGAATCAAGCTAGGGACGAACCCGAGCGAAGCGAGGATGAGTCGTTAGTAAAATTTTTTTTTTAACTAATCGCTATTTTAATTCGGACTTTGTATCGATACATAATTATGTTTGATCATTATTTAGGCAATTAATCGATTTATCGATTTATTTATAAATATGTTCTAATTGTCGATTGTCATGTCTAGACGTCTTCATTTGATTAGGAGACTTGATAGTGTTGTAAACTGGTTTAATTAGTTCCAGAAACAGTCTTTAGATTTTAAATTATTACAAAAATATCTTCAATTTGAATTGAATTTAAAATAATCCACTCAACATTGGACGTTATTATAAAATGACCCGTTCATAAATGAACCTATTAACCTCCATCAATATTTCACTTAAATCTATACATATAATAAAATTGTAACTGAGTCGAATCTGTACATTAAATATTTTATGGAAAATCTTATTGAAATAGTCATTATTATCGATACAGAGGCCGAATCTATAGTTTTTAGGATTTTTGTCTGTTTCTGTCTGTGACCGCATCTATTCTTCGTAGGCTCTTCTGAAAATGCCCTATTCGGGAATTACCATGCTCTAATTTAAGGCCAATTTCTTTAAAATAAAGGTTTTATTTTCTTACTTCAATATACCCAGTTTATACATATATTTAGAGGTGTCCCTTTATATTTAACTAGCAGATCCCGCGGTTTCGTCCGTGTTCAATCCACACAAAAAACCTTTGGTTTTATCGTCCGTCCCTATGTTTTTATATAATATACTAGCAGAACCCGCGGCTTCACTCGCGCTAAAACTACAAAAAAAAAACTAAAAAGGTAGGTTTCATACCAACTTTCATCCGCTATTTTACCCCCTTATGGGATGAATTTTGAAAAATGCTAGAACACGTATTTAATGAATTGTATTGATGAGTATTAATACCAAGTTACAAGTAATTCTGATTATAAATATTTTTTTGGATTGTATTATAACGTGTTTTCCCGTGGGAATTAGATAATATCCCGCGGTAAAAAATAGCCTATGTTACTCTCCAGCCCTCCAACTATCTCCACACAAAAAATCATGCCAATCTGCCAAACCGTTTTGACGTGAAAGGGAGACAACAAACAAACACACTTTCACATTTATAATATTAATATGGATATAATAGTTTTACAATAATGTATGAAAGTCTGCCCGATTTGTTGACAATTATGATTGCTGCTCCGCTCCCTTGTGTAGTATAGCATGTTGATATATAGCCTATTATAGCCTTCCTTAATAAACGGGTTATCTAATACAAAACGATTTTTTCAAATCAGATTAGTAGTTCATGAGATTAGCGCGTTCAAACAAACAAACTCTGCCTCTTTATAATATTATTAGTATAAATATAAATACGTCATAAAATATTCCTCCTCCGAAAATTTCCGGTTGAAGGATATCCTGAGTTTGTCACAAATTAATGGGTCACCACACTATTTGTCCGTGTGCGGAATATTATGTGAAACTGCCTCGGTGGTTTAGTGGCTACTGTATGGACCGCTTCGCATCCGGAGGTCCTTGTTTCGAGTCCTGGGTCGGGCCAAGTTTAGTCATTGGGACATTGATAAGAAAATCTCAGTAACAGCCCGTAAAGCTGTCTTGCACCTGATCCCTCACTGGTCGTATCGAATTATCGTCTCAGCGGTATTTGAGAGTGAGAGGAAGAGGAAAAGCACGTTGTGTCTGCGCGTACACACTACACATACACACGCGCTGCACTATAATATCTCCTGCGCAGATACTGAGACAAGCCAATCTCAGTGAGATTGGTCGCAGTAGGCATAAAAGGGGAATAACCATAGATTATTTAAATCTAGATTATTCTACGCGTAACTAGATATATTGAAATCATTATAATTACTCTAAATTTTTAATATTTTTTTTGTACGACAATTAAAATTTAACACCAAATTCCTTTATGACTGTGTATCCACTGTATATATTTTTTTAAATAAAAAAAAATGAATACCATAGACAATATGTCGTCTCCATAAATTATTTTTATTCAAGGTGGCCCTAAATGGGGCGCATTTCTGCGAGTTCCCACATCGCATCCCATTCCAACGCATCTCTCATATCACCGTCGATGGTGACGTCATGGTACAGTTTATTGGCTTCGAAGGCGCTGAACCTGCCCCCGCCCAGATGTACATGGTAAGTTCTAGATATAGTCTGGGTGAGTCCAGGTCTAGGGTAAGTCTAGGTCTAGATCTATAGATAGGTCTAAGAGGTTTTTTTTTTATATTTGTGTATTCAACAGACTTTAACGTTTGTGTCATTGTTTTATTGATTTGAATTTTGTTACTGTGATTGTTCACTGTACTCGTATAATTTACAGCAACAGAGATAGTAAAATTATTTTAGCATTTTTATTGAAACCTTTTTTTTGGATTTTTCTTTGGTTTTTTTGTAAAAAAAATATAACATTAATAAGCAACCTTAATCAAATAATAACAAATTGTAAAACTGTAGCAACACTCTTTCAAATTAATAATATATGAATTTTGTGGGTAACATACAACTATATAATAACATTCGAAACATTAAGTCCAAAATTCAAAATAAAACCACGAAAAAGTCAAAAAATTTTTTTTATTTAAAATGTCAAATATTCGCGTAAATCTAAGAAAGTCTTATTATAATATGTTGAAAGTAAAGTATGGCGATGTGTATTTATTTGTGCTTATTTGTTACTACTTGTATGTATGTATGTACTTACTGCTATCTGTTGCATATATTATATTATTTTGTATCCTACAGCTTTATGCCATGCAATAACTAAGTTAGGTCTAGGTCTGAACTTTGCATTTACAGTTATATATCTATTTGCTCAAGTCTTACTCTAGACCAGCTATACTCAACCTGAGGCCCGCGGGCCGCATGCGGCTCGCCGGGCCTTTGTTATTGTCCCATCTGAAGTTACATCTCAGAGGTGGCTTCCGTTTTAAATTGTAATTACTCAGAGTTGTTTGGTGAGTTGATCGATTTTGAAAACGATACCAATCTAGAAGGTCTGTTTTAAGAAAAAAAGGAAAACAGACCATAACTGAAACGTGTTTGTGGCCCCTATAAAAAAATGGTTGAGTATGGCTGCTCTCGACCTAAGCAAATAGCTAATCGACCGTTTAAGATTTTATATAACAATAAAATATTTATATTTTTAGAATTTAAACAAGGAAGGCTTTTAAAAACATCTTTTTTTTTGTTTTGGCGCTATTATAAAAACGGCACAATATGTACATACATACAAGTGGTTTCGTTGTTTTTATATTATTTATGGTTATTAACAAAAACTTTAAAGTGAAAAAGAAAAAAATTGTTAAAAAAATTAAAGAAATAATTTCGTCTAATCAAGAATAAGTCGGACTTGCGCTTTCAATCGGTATACTTTTGTAAGGTCATATTTAATTATATATTGTGTAATGAAAGCGATGGCTAAGGGCGAGTCCGACAGTAATATTTTATGATTGAGACATTTTACAATTAGAAAAACACAAAAAAAAAAATTGATTTAAAAACATTGATATACAAAAACTCAAGATACACAATTAGTGTCTTAAAAGTGTCCTCAAAAAAAAAGCGCACAATTCGAAATTGTAAGCTGTTTTCAAATTTCTTTGGTTCATTGCTTTTCGTATGATAAAATTAAAACGCACGTTGTTTCGTTTAAAAAAGTACTTTATGTGGTGTGAGTAAGTTCGAAATTGTGTTTAGACAATTGGAACTTTCGATTTTTGAATGTTTATTCTTTGGTTTGACTTAACGTCACATGTCGACGACACTTTTCGAAGAGATAGGTATTTATAAGGAAATGTGTATCTATGTTTTTATATATCAACAACGGCAAAAAAAAAATTATGAATCAATTTTTGTTTGCCGTCTGTTCCAATTGATTCAGCAAATATTTTACTTGTTAGTGTATACGTTTTCGCTTTATATTTTATCTTTTTTTTTTGTTGTTTTTTATACATTTTTTTAACAGCAATCTCAACCCCCGGCCTACGGAGCGTACGGGGCTCCCCCGGCCTATGGGGCCCCCGGGTATGGAGCACCGCAGGGTAAGTCAAATATTAATAAAAGCAGGGTTATAAAATATAAGGAAATAATATTTTATCTAAAAATAATATATACTAATAGTGTTTTGTGTGTTGTATAATAATAAAAAAAAATATTGAAAAATATTTTTGCCTTTATAATGCTTTAAAAACATAAAATGGCCTCAAAATTAATTTTTATAGAAAAAAATCTATATAATTGACAGATGCAATATAAATGAAAAAATATTTGAAAAAAAAATATTTGTATCGAGTTTTTTTATTACACAACACAGTAAAAACTCTAATTTGCAAACTTTTTTCTTCTAACATAACTCATACTTTGGCTTAATTGTTTGATTGTTTTTTTGTGTAATATTTAACAGTAGCGTTGCCCGCGGCTCCGCTCGCGTTCAGATGAACAAAAACCAAATTCTTAGGTTTTACATATTAGTATACTCTTACATTGCAGTTTTTGTATTTTTTCTCAGAAATGAAACATTTTCCCGCGGTAAAAGTATCCTATATATAGCAAATATTTTATTAAAATACTTTCTTCTCACTTAGCTACTACTATGTCTACACTAAAAAGGAAAAAATAAAAACTTTTTAACAAAAAAATAAAAACCGACTTCAAACAAAAGCACTAAAAAGTAAAAAATAACTGATTGGTACTTTTCATTTACTATACATACCTAATCAAATATATTCGAAGTCGGTGCCAGCCGATACAAAACAAAGCGCACCATATTAGTATACTCTTACATTGCAGTTTTTGTATTTTTCTCAAAAATGAGATATTTTCCCGCAGTAAAAAGTATCCTGTATGTTGACCCGGATAACCAGCTATCACTATACCAAATTTCATCAAAATCCCTCCAGTGGCTTTTCTGTGATGTGGTAACAGACAGACAGACAAAAATTCTAAAAACTATAGATTCGGCCTCTGTATCGATAATAATGCTTATTTCAATAAGATTTTCCAAAAAATATCTAATGTACAGATTCGGCTTCGTTACAATTTTATTATATGTATAGATTATAACGGTATTTTTTGCTTGCATTGCATGTCCTGGGAGCATTTATAAAGTACTTAAAAAAATGGTTGGGATATAATGTAGAGGATTTTGGTCGTAGAGCATTTTTAATTGTAAATATATTTTTCATTTAATTTGGAACATTTTTTATTAGGCTTTGCTTTTTTAAGACGCTTTTATTGGCTGTATTTAAACTAACTGTATGGCAAAAAAATATGAGAAATCAATTTTAACCAACGCCTAATTATCTAACTTTGTCAGAATATGGTATTCTGTTAATTGAGCGAGAAGTTGACTTGGAAAAGCTATTAGTGATTTTTTTGAGTTTTTTAAGCTCATTTGGTCAAAACGCATGGTCAAAAGTGTGCTTTCTATATTATTTACACGTTTAGTTTTTTTTTGTAGAACACGAGAAGGCATACTTAAAAAAAAGATTATTTTGTTATATTTTAATTAAAAAATAATTATTGTTTAAATTGAATTGCTCTATATGTATTTCATATACACTATATTTTTGTATTTATTGAAGTGAAAACTTGTATAGGCAGGTCTATTTGGATGGGCAGTAAATTCATGTTAGTCGTCATCGACATGGTCACGTGACGTGTTAACGCTAACACTCAGAGTACCGATAGGTGTCAAAACCAGATAACCATAAACAATTTTAATTTACACATTTTAATTTTAAAGATCAAACAATTAATTAGAATATCCAAAAATAACAACTGTTTGTTTATAGTTTTAAGTTTTCACTTCTGTCGGCAGTCCTCATGACTGCCTTTTTTTAATTTTTTAAAACATGGCGGCATGGGGAGTATTCGCTATTTGCATGACGCTTTATTTTAATAATATTTTCTATTACTAACAATACTAATAAATAATATAAATCGCAATGTGTTTAATGAGTTGTGGATTTTTTTTTGAATTGGTAAGTGGTGTATATTTTTTCATATACTTGTATTTTTTTATCTGTGGTAATTTTTTTCTCAGTTGTCATTAAAAGGGCTTACATATTTAAAAAAAATAAAAATATTAAAAATCACTTAGATTTATGTAATGCTACCAGCAGCTCAGTGATGGTGGACGACGTTTTAATTTTTTTTTAATTTAATTCTGATGTATGTATAATGTGAAATATTCAAAATCATTTAATCAAACATTTTATAAATTAGCTAATTTGGTTTTTTTTAAGAGGTTTAAAAATTAAAATAAAAGAATGAGTTTGTTTTGGTCTGGGAATTTTCATATGATATTTTTATTTTATTTTTGAAAGGAATCTTTAAACTTGATTACGATTAGGGCAATAGGGGAATATTTTAATAAAATAAATATATAAAATTCTTTAAACAAAATATAGGTTATTGTTTGAAAGAGAATTTCACTTTTTTCCCCGTTTTAATAAGTAATAACTAAATAGAACTATCTTTTCGGATTTTTTCCGGAGACTGAGTCTCCCCCGTGACCATGATTGCTGTAAAGCAATCTAAACGTCGGACACCAAAATTCAAAATAAATTCGCGAAAGTATCCGAAAAGACAGTTTTATTTAAAACTAGCGACTCACTCTCGCTTCGCTCGGTTTCGTCCCGGCTTGCTTCCCAATACAAACTTTCATCCCCATTTTCACCCCCTTAAGAGATGAATACCGGAATAGAAATTAATTAGTCTCAAACTATCTACTTACCCAATTTCATCTAAATCGGTTCAGTAGATCCAGAGATTACCCCCTACAACTTCACAAACTTACAAACTTTACTTCTTTATAATATTATAGTATAGATGTCAAATATTCGCGTAAATCTGAGAAAGTATTATGTAATAACTAACCATGTTAATATATTATGGATTTTATATATTTATGGATTTTATTTTTCAATATGTATTTTATTTGGATTCTATTCGTGTTTTTTATTTTCTATGAATATTTTTTTATCTCTAGCAACATTTTCATTTTTTTTTGCAGGCTTCTATTGAGAGCTTCCGTACATTAGCGGTTGATACAGGTTTTTCGTACGTATTATTTTTATAAGCGTAACCATTTTTTAAATTGTAATATTTTTTTCAATGAATTTTATTTCTTTTTAATTTTTTTTCTTTTTCACTTTATCTAGTATATATACTAATTAGAAGAATAAGTTTTAATAAAAAAAAATTACTTATAATGTTAAATATGAATTGTTATTAATAAATAAAAACTAAATATATTTATTTTGCTTACAGACACATTGTAGAACAGCGCCAAGGGAATCAAAAATGTTTGCTAATCTGCGTAAAAGAAAACGTTTGTTTCTTTTTTTATTATTTGTGATTTTTTTTATAGTTGTGTTGCTTACTGGATTAATATTTACATTTACGTCTATATAATATTAAAAACAAAAAATAATATTACATATACATTAGCATTTTAGTGTTTCTTTGATTGTACGTTTGTGTTTTAATAAAAAAAATAGCACAATATTCACTTGTTCTAAATAAATGTGATATAAAAATTGTATAAACTGTTAATGTTTCATGAGAATTTATAAAAAAAAAATGCCAAAAAAATAATATTTATAGCCTTTTTTTAATTAAAGAAAAATATGAGCCTTTTCAGTTTAAAATTTATATAAGAAAACATATTTTAGTAAATATAATAATTTTGGTATTTTTTTTGCTAATAAATATTTTTGACAGCTCTAAAGGCTTCTATACAAAAAAATAATAATTTAAGGATAATTGATAATAATCTCAATATTTGTCGTTTTCTTTTTTTTGTAATGTGTCGCTTAAGCATTGATACAATAATGTTATTTTAAATGTAACTGTTTCTCAAAATGTAAGTACTTTTAAGTGATTTAAGAGGTTTTTTTTTCTAAAATTAATTTAGGACTGTCACTTATCTTTTTTTAAATAAAACATTTTTTCGGAATAATTCGCATTTGATTATTTGTTCCCGACATTTCGAATTCTTTACAGAAAAATGGTCAAAACAGGTTTTTATCGTCTTAAAATAATATGGTTTTAGACTTTCAAAATATTATAGCATAATTTGTTAGAAAAGAAAAATGGCACCGAAGTACCTTACCATTTTTATTAAATAATAATAATAAAAAAAATCTAATTAAGGTTGCTATTGTACAATTTTTAAATTACTTGATTTGGGTTGCTATTTTAAAGATCTTTACAATTTTTATAAAAAATATGGCTAATGATGGTTGCTATATAGAATTTAAAAAAACAATAATTTTATTTAGGGCAATTATTATGTACACACTAAGAATCAAACCTTACTCTTTCCCATGACCATGATTGCTGTAAAGCATTTGAAACGTCGGGAACCAAAAATCAAAATAAAAATAATAGTTTTATTTAAAATGACAGATATTCACGTAAAGCTAAGATAATATTACATAAATCAACTAAATCATCTTTAGTATTATCGTTTGGATGCTTTTAGGTTATAACAAGTTCTAAAAATTAATAATTATTTTTGTGTAAATTGAATTTTTTCTTGCAAAATTTTTGAGTTGTGACGTTTTTCGATATATGTTGACTTGTGACTTATGTCTATTTGTCGTTTACTAACAATTAATATTTAATATAGCATTTAAGCTTTGCCTTAAAAGTAATTCCTTTTTTTTCTAGTATTTATCGTACCACAGTTTATATTTTATCGTTGCATTTTTAGATGTCATATGTAATTTGTGATGGTTAATAAAAAACTTTTTGGATTTTCTTGTTGTATTTTTTATCCCACATGCGAAATACGAAGAAAATATATTTATTTAGAAAAACTACACCAACAACACACATATTAAAACATTTATATACAGAAAAAAGTAATCAGATATATGTCTGTATCAGTGTACATAACATTCGTTATAATTACATAACCAAAAGTATGCATTAAATTATAATAAATCCCTAATATATAATTAATAAATACAATAAAAATGATTCATTATAAGTCAACACTTGTCAGCTATAACAAATAAATTAAATAATGATAAGTCAAATTAAAAACCTATTTAAATAAAGACTAATGACCGAAATGTATGTACGCGCATAACTTCCGATCGACTGCACCAAATTGGATATTATTTTTTTTTGCGTTTGTTATTGTCAGGACAAGTTTTGTATAGAAGGCAATTGCTTTTGTATAAAAAAAAATTTTTTACTAAAATATTTTTTTTTATCTCATGATATGAAAAGTGAGTGAGTCATATAGTTTTTATCCCGAGAATCATCCCTTAAGGGGGTGAGAATGGGGATGAAAGTTTGTATGGGGAAGCAAGTTAGCGAAGCGAGGGTGAGTCGCTAGTTGATCAAATAATAACTAAACAGTACATGTCAAATTAATCAAGTAAATCAATGGAGTCAAAATAAGTCAACTTAAATACAAAGTCAAGTTAAAGATGAATCAAATAATAACAAAGTCAAAATAAAGTAATTAATAAATATAATTTCAAACAGAAAAACCTTTGTTCAAATGTTATTTCTGAAGTACCGTTTGTCAAAAACTCAGTCATACGCAGAACTGCCAAAAGCCAACGGGGCTATCCATACTAATATTATAAATGTGAAAGTGTGTTTTGTTTGTTTGTGTTTCTTTCACGTCGAAACGGCTTGGCGGATTGGCGTGATTTTTTGTATCGTGATAGTTGGAGGGCTGGAGAGTAACATAGACTTTTTACCGCGGGAGATGTCTCTTTCCCACAAGAAAACAAGTTATAATACAATCCAAAAAAATATTTATGATCAGAATTACTTGAAAATTGGTATAAATGCTCTTCAATACAATTAATTAAATTCGTGTTTTAGCATTTTTTCGAAATTCATCCCATGAGGGGGTAAAATAGCGGATAAGAGTTTGTATGAAACCTACCATTAGTTTTTTTTGTAGTTTTAGCGCAAGCGAAGCCGCGGGTTCTGCTAGTAGTTTATATTTTTTTAATATCAGTTTTTAAATGGCAAATTGCTCAAAAAAATTGGGTAAACAAAACTGAATGTAAAAACTTATAAAGCTAAAAATTGTAATAATATCCTAATTTTTTAAGTTTTTATTGACAGTAAATATAGAAGCAAAGGCATTAAAATTTCTAACTTTATAAGTTTTTACATTCATTTTTTTTACCCAAATTTTTTATTAGGGTATTATTTATTTTTGATTTTTTCTATGCGGGGTTTGATTTATTAAAAAAAAATTCATTTAAATAAAAAAATAAAGAAGCAAATATAAACAATAATTATTTTAAACTATTGCATATATTATTTTTTTATTGTTTTTTCTGAAAAGTATTTTTTATATCAAATAATATCTTAAAAATATTTGTTTTTTTTTATTAATAGAACGATAATTGTTACAGGCTTTGTCGGTGGTCCGGTAAGTTCTTAACTTCTATAATGTAATCATATATGTATTGATATTAGCGACTTACCCCCGCTCTGCTGGGGTTCGTCTCTAGGTACGTTTTAACGGTTAGTATATGTACCTAGATTTCTCAGAGATGAGATATTTTCGTGCACTAAAAAGTATCCTATATGTTGACTCGTACAACCAGCTATGACCATACTAAATTTCATGAAAATCCGCCTAGTGGTTTTCTCGTGATGTGTTCGCAGACAGACTGACAAAAATTCTAAAAACTTAAGATACGGTCTCTGTATTGATAATAATGACTATTTGAATAAGATTTCCCAAAAAAATATTTAATATGTAAAATTTTATTATATGTATAGATGATACCAAAATAGAATGCCTATATAGATTTTTTTTCTACATAATTACCCATAGTCTAAGATCCCGATCTATGTGGTGGACCCCTCGCTCTTTTTCCAGGCGAAATATATTTTTGAAGTTATATTTTTAGCACGTTTGGAAAAAAATATGAGAGTAAATTTTGTTTCAGCCAAAAAGCGACATGATGAAGTTAGATGAAAGCGACATGATGCTTAAACTTCATCATGTCGCTTTTTGGCTGTCGGTGTGCGCGCGCATCGTAAAAATTTTTGTCCAAACGTGCCAAAAGAAGTATAACTTCTATAAAAACTTTTGCTTTTTCTAATAAGTGTCTTGAACATAAACCTTAAACGAATAGTAACTATAGAAACTGCTCTACAAACATACTTTAATGTCTAAATCGATATTTTATGACTGCGCTACGTAGTCACTGGAGGTCATAGGTTCTATGCCTGCAACGGTTATGTTACATGATACTACTTATAAGATACTATCTTTGCCCGCGGCTCCGCCCGCGTTCAGATGACCAAAAACCAAATTCTTAGGTTTTACATATTAGTATACTCTTACAACGAAGTTTTTGTATTTTATCTCAGAAATGAGATATTTTCCCGCGGTAAAAAGTATCCTATATGCTGACCCGGATAACCAGCTATCATCATACCAAATTTCATGAAAATCCCTCCAGTGGTTTTTCTGTGATGCGGTAACAGACAGACAGACAGACAGACAGATAAAAATTCTAAAAACTATAGATTCGGCCTCTGTATCGATAATAATGTCTATTTCAATAAGATTTTCCAAAAAATATTTTATGTACAGATTCGACTTACAATTTTAGAATAAAATATAGATGTATAGATATAATATTTAAGCCAAAAATTGTGACAAAAATTTTTATACTATCTATTAATTTAAAAATATTACACTAGTTTTAGTTTGCGGCTCCGTTTGCGTGAAAGGTCGTCGATAGTTAACATGTTTTAATCCAAGTTATCAGCATCTCTAGGTATTTCTAATTTATTCAAATCGACTGAGCCACTACAGGTTAAAATAGTTGTATATAAACTGTCGTATTTGTATTATTAGGATGATAATGATAATAAGTTGATTCAAAAAAGACGTTAGAAGTATAGTGTATGCCCGATTTCACCAACATCACTTAAGCTATCACCTACGTATGGGATCCCTAGCTTAAAAGTCCCCTAAACTAGCCCCTAAATTAAATTTCGTTTTACCATCGTCAGAGCCCGTATCTCTAGTACCTATATTTAGGTGGCATTTTAACATTTAGGTGACCCCTAACTGTCAGTGAAACAGAAACTGTCTCGTAACAGCCCCCTAAACATGCTTAGGGGATCCCTTAAACTTAGGTGACGTTGGTGAAATCGGCCAATAGTTTTTTTTCCACTAGCAACCACAATTCGTGCAAGCTGCACCGGGTATGCAAGGTATGCCAATGCAAGGCATGCCAATGCAAGGTGGTCAGACAAGCATACAGGAGACGATACGCGCACCAGGCGCTCGAGGTATGCGAGGCATGGGCCTAGGCACTGGCCTGGCGATGGGTGCGGCAGGACTGGCCGCCGGTGGTGCGGTGGGATATGGAGCAGCCGGCGGGTTTGATCACTTATTTGGTTCAAGTGGTTCTCCTGGGGTGAGTAGTTATTTGTATTATAAGTGGAAAAAATAGTATATTTAATGAAATAAAAACTTATTAAAAATAAATAAAAACCGTCTTCCAGGCACTAAACGTAAAAAATAACCTAACAGGGGGTTTTCATTCAGAATAAATACCTAATCAGATATTTTTGAAGTCGGTGCCAGCCCATTCAAATGAAAGCACACCGATTTCGAAAATATCTGATTAGGTATTTATTCTAAACGAAAACCCCCGTTTAGTTATTGTTTACATTTTAGTTTTTTTTAAGTTTTTATTTTTCCATTTTTAGTGTAGAGTGTAGACGTAATAAGCAGGTAATTTGTAATAAGAAAGTTTTTTTTTAATTTTTTTTTGTTGATATTTTAAAAAACCGCTCGATCGATTTTGATAAAATTTAAATGGGACCACCTGGGTAGTGTACCCTTCGAAACAAAAAAAAATCCAAATCGGTTCAGGCGTCTTCGAGTAATCGGTAAACATACATAAAAAAAGATACACATAAGAACATAAGAAAGAAATAATAAAATCAGAAGTTATGACCCAAACAATAACAAATCATAATTTACTTAACCGGGAATGGAACTTGTTGATTTTTTTAATAAAACTCAATCATTTATATTTCAGGTAGAGGTAGATTCGTTTTCAGAGAGTGTCGACTTCGGGGACGACGACTGGATTGACTAAATGTGCCTTAACTCTTCATTAAACATTTATATATATGTATACATATACACTAGCATTGCCCGCTCCTCCCGCGTTCAGATGACCAAAAACCAAATTCTTAGGTTTTACATATTAGTATACTCTTACATTGCAGTTTTTGTATTTTTTCTCAGAAATGAGACATTTTCCCGCAGTAAAAAGTATCCTATATGTTGACCCGGATAACCAGCTATCACCATACCAAATTTCAACAAAATCCCTCTAGTGGTTTTTCTGTGATGCGGTAACAGACAGACAGACAAAAATGCTAAAAACTATAGATTCGGCCTCTGTATCCATCATAATGTTTACTACAATAAGATTTTCCAAAAAATATGTAATGTACAGATTCTGCTTAGTTACAATTTTATTATATGTATAGATTGGATTGTATGAATTTATAGAAATGGCTATAAAGAATCTAAAACTGCGTGATTCTTTTTTAAAAAAAATGGGGAAATTATAAATGATTATTATTAGATAAAATTTTACCGAAAATGGTTAGAGATTAGACCCTGTCTAACCATAAGTGTTTGAGGATTAAATTAGTTGAAGTATTTGGAATAATCAAATATTTGATTGTAGGGTGGTAATGAAGGAGGAAATCAGGGCAGTGAAGTGGAAACTTCTCACAACGAAGGAAGTTCTGCCAATGCAGATGGATATTCTATTGATGATGATGATGATTGATAGACAGATCATATAATAGCATTTTAATTATTACACCGAGTGAGGAAAATCTGTAGTCTACTTTATACAAAATTACACAACACACCGACTAATTAAGATATTTTTTTTAATAAATAAAAATTAAAAAAATATAATCAAGAGTGTAATTTAAAAATTCACAACTATATGTAGTTATTTCAATATGTGTAATAATTTTAAATAAAACTATCTTTTCGGATTTTTTTGCAGATTTATTTGGATTTTTGGCTCCTGACGTTTCGAATGCTTTACAGCAATCTAACCTAACCTAATATATTTAAACGAGCAATTCTTGTATATTTATTTGTACCGGCCATCTCGGAAACGGCTCTAACGATTTCGCTGAAATTTGATGTGTGGAGGTTTTCGGGGGCGGAAAATCGATCTAGATTAGTCTTATGTCTGGGAAAACGCGTGTTTTCGAATTTTCATGCGATTTTCTTTTGCATTATTTCACGCAAAATATGGTCTTTAATTTCGTACGTTCGTGTTCGTTCGTTCGTTCGTGGTCAAGCGGCCAAGGCGCAAGATTGACAATCACAGACGTCCGGTTCGAAACCCGGTCGGATACAAAGTTTTAGTTTTGTTTTTTTTGCATTTATTCAAGATTTAGCTTGAGAAAAAAAAAGAAAATTGTACTTTCAGCCAAAACCCCTCTCAAGCGAGGCTCGGTCGCCCAGGTACTATAGTAAACTTGCAACTAGTATATTTTTCTAATATTAAACTGTCATTATAAAAGTCACAAACAATAATCTAAAAGAAATCTGTTATTTAAATATAATAAAGATCATTTTTAATATAACGTGTCGTCTCCATTCTCGCGACATTCGCGAAGTAAATTATGGCAACACGGCACTACCTAAAAGCCACTAAACAAACAAACAAAATGAAATACATCTACTTGAATATTAAAAAAATGATATCGGTTTTAATTTTTTATTATTTAAATACTAGCATACACGACTAAAAACCAAATTCTTGGGTTTTACATATTAGTATACTCTTACATTGCAGTTTTTGTATTTTTTCTCAGAAAGGAGATATTTTCCCGCGGTAAAAAGTATCCTATATGTTGACCCGGATAACCAGCTATCATCATACCAAATTTCATCAAAATCCCTCCAATGATTTTCCCGTGATGCGGGAACAAACAGACAGACAAAAATTCTAAAAACTATAGATTCGGCCTCTGTATCGATAATAATGTCTATTTCAATAAGATTTTCCAAAAAATATTTAATGCACAGATTCGGCTTTGTTACAATTTTAGTATATGTATAGAAGTATAAAGAGGCCATATAAAATAAAAGGCCGGCGCACAATAGATTAAAATTAAAAAAGTTACAAGTGATTAAAATTACTTTATTATTTTTCATTAATCAGTAAAATACAATGTAAACAAAATATTCCGATGGTATTTAAAACATTTTTAAAGTATATTATGTAGTATATTAATTTTAAATTACTCAGTACAAAAGTGGCACAATTCGTTTTTATATTTCTGTAGCTGTAGAATAATATATAAAAGATAGGAAAAATTGATATTAACGAATTATTTCATTGAGAAATAAAATAAATATTTATTTTATAATATTATTTTTATAGTAAATGGTGTTTTTTTTATTACTGTTTAGTAGAAAAAAATAATAAATTTTATTTTGATTATTTTAGACTTATGCCACTTTTGCACTGACGGCTTTAAATACGCGAGTTATTTTTGTTTATATATTTTTTGTTGTGATTATGACGATATGTTTTAAATATTTTTCTTTTATTTATGAAGTCGCAATTTTGCTCTAAACACGATATATAAACTTAAATTGCTTGTTTAGAAGAAATATTTTCAATTTATTTCTTCACAAAAAATTTTTAGTATATTGTGTCATATATTTTTTTTAATGAAATACAAATAATGTTACTTATTTATTTGTTTTATTTTTACCCTACTGCGGTGAAACCAAGAGGAGGGTTGTGTGGTTGACCTGTATGTATGTACATCCGATACTATCCCTATTTAAAAACTCCAATAGGATCCCACCAAAAGCGACAAAAGCCACATAGAAACCAATAAATATGTATTGGTTTCTATGTAGATTTTATCGCTTTTGATGGGATTCTATTGGAGTTTTTCAACAGGGATGTTCCATCGTAATTACTAATTATTAAACGGCTTAACCGATTTTTGTGATTTATACGTGGGTAGATTCGCCTCAATAACACTGAATGTTAGAGGCTAGAAACAAATAGCGGATAGTAGGCCCCAACCAGTGTTTGTTACTTTTTTTTCGGCCAAACCTAACGAGTGATTTGTCAAAATGAAGGTTTTTAATAGGTGATCACAAAAATAATAAAAAAATATATATAAGAAAGAAGTAAGACCAAGGAAGGTTAAAGGTTTATGAATATTTTGGCAAAAAGAAGTTACTGGTATGTGTTGTGTATGTTTTGTATATGACCCTTTTTAACGTCCCACTGCTGGGTGTGGGCCTCCCTTCAGTACGAGAGGGATCAGGCCATAGTCCACCACGCTGACCAAGTGCGGGCAGACTGAGCATGCCTTTCGAGAACTTGCTAGGTTCTCTCAGACATGCAGGTTTCTCAATTTCCCAAATGAGCGCGTTACCACTAGGCTACCACTGCCCAGTTTGCGGTATGTTTTAATAAATAACATGAATGCTATCTACTATGTTATAAAAAAAATCATTTATTTATAACTAGCATTGCTCACGGCTCCGCCTGCGTTCAGATAACCAAAAACCAAATTCTTAGATTTTACATATTAGTATACTCTTACATTGCAGTTTTTGTGTTTTTTCTCAAAAATGAAACATTTACCCGCTGTAAAAAGTATCCTATATATCGACCCGGACAACCAGCTATCATCATACCAAATTTCATCAAAATCCTTCCAGTGGTTTTTCTGTGATGCGGTAACAGACAGACAGACAAAAATTCTAAAAACTATAGATTCGGCCTCTGTATCGATAAAAATGTTTATTCGAAAAATTATTTAGTGTATAGATTTGGCTTGGTTACAATTTTATCATATGTATAGAAGAGAAATAAAATAAATATTTTTAATAGCCATTTACACTGCCACATATTACAAGTATGTTAAACTTTTTCTTTTATTTCTAGCAACATCAAACACATCACCATGGCGACGGTTTTTCAAACAAATGAAACAAAACAGTATCGCGTTTGCCAGAAATTTAAGTAAAAATAGTTTTAGACTATACTCATAATGTCTGGCTTAAGTGGTTATGATAGTGAAGTTGTTGGGTTCGATTGTGTGAATGAAAATAAAAGATCCTCGACTGCCACATCTTCCCAAACTACAGAATTCAGTCAACATGGCAGCAGTTCTCAAACTTACTCGTCCAAAGACATTGGCTGTACAGCATATCCTGAAGAAGTCAAACCTGAACCAATAGATCCATCATCTGGATTGAACGAATTCCTCAAAAGAGTAGTACCTGTTATGATGGAGCAGTTGGACCAAAGTGATCGTGAGTTTATTAATTACTCGTCAGATTCTGATGAAGAAGATCTGATCACAGCGAAATTGTTACAAGAGATCCAAATTAAAGACACTTCTGGCTCAGGAGAGCACGGAACTGCAATTTTGGGTGTTACATGGAGCAGTACTGGCAATTCTTTGGCAGTTTCTATAGGAGCTATGCAGCATGAGACCTGGTGCCAGAATTCTGGTTTGATTAAAGTATATACGTTTAAGAGAAACGAAGAAAAGTTTATCCATTCTTTCGATATGACTGAGAAGAATTGCGTGACAGTTTTAAAGTATCATCCGACGGTCGGAACATTATTGGCATATGGTACTGCGGCAGGAGAAGTAGTTCTATGTAATTTGAGAAGTGCGAATATGGATGAGGATGTCCTTCTTACTTCACCATCGGACTGTCATGGCTCGAGGCGGGTATCAGCTCTGCAATGGGCTGATGCGTCGTTAGCCAACACGTTTTTAGTAATGCAGATTAATAATAAGGGCAAAAGACGAGGCGCCGCTGATCAGGTTAAGCAAAATTTATTGTCTTTTTGTAATATTTACGAACTCGTACTCTCTTTTTACATGTTCTCAAAATTCTCTTTATTCTACTAGCTACATACCACGACACGTGATAAATGGTTTTTGCTATGAAATTTTAAACCATAATTATATATTTACAGGTTCTATTCTCCGCTGGTTCCGACGGAACCCTTAACGCTTGGCAAGTAAACGCCAATCTCCAAGTCTTCGAAAATATAATATGCTACAACATAAATGGCTCCCAAAACCTGGCACCAGATATCACCTGCTTCGATTTCACCAAGAATTATCCTCTTCGTTCCACAGAAGAGAAGACTCCTGATATATTTGTGGTGGGAACTAAAACTGGGAAACTCTTTTTATGTAAAATCAAGGTAGCTCAAAGCCAGGGGGTGATGGATCCTGTGTATGATATTCTAGAAGGTCATGGCACTTGTGTTCTGGATGTGGCATTCAGTGAACAAAGACCTGGTATTTTTGTGTCGATCTCCATGGACTCGGAATTGAGGGTGTATGATATCAACCAAGCAAGTCCTTTAACGGTAAATGTTTGTCATGTTCAAGTCCTTTAAAGGTAAGTATATCAGTACATTTTGTAAATTAAAGTCTCCCCGCCGCGTTGAGTTTGTTTAGGCTAATCTCAATAACTACTATACGGATTTTCATTTAGTCCTCACCAATAGAAAAGTATTCTAGGAAGTTTATAAAAAATAAGCTGTCAGCATCATCATAATGATATTATTGAATTTAAAATAACATAAGTATTATTATAATTACAATTGATATAAATGACATAAACCCAACTGATATCCTAAAGTGAGGATTCAGTATGAAATCTAGATTCTACAACATACTCTCTCCCTACATGATACTTAAATTCTTTGTTCCTACATGATATGATGACCTGATACTCTTTTTTTTATGTTGGGAAATGCATTTACGCATACCACCTGTATACATACAGGTAGTTATGTGGGACTCGCCGGCTTGAGAAGCCAGTTCTACCCACTAAAACCCAACAAGACCTTCCCCCGTCTTAATGGGGCGTCGCAGGACCCAGGTAGGTCTGCCGAAGCAGACCACAATAACCATGTGCACCATTCTATGGTCCACTCTGTTGTCAGAGAAGTACCAGGAGTAACCCGCATGGTATACCGCTCACCGAAGTAGGCTACTTTCCTATGCGTTTCTTGGCTTCGCGCCCAGCTGGACTGTTGGACGCTAACGAGCCCCTCCACCACGACAAGGTGAACGCACCTTGGGGGGGATACATGATAATTGATACTCTGTCCCTACTTGATATCTAGATTCTCTGCCTGGACTTCCCAATCTCGTGCCTGAGCTGGCTGTCGTCCCCCGCGGTAGTGCTGGGCGCGTGTGGGGAGCAGGAGTCCCTGCGCGTGGTCAACGTGAGCAGCGGGCAGGCGCTGCCGGTGGGCGGGCTGCACGGGGGCGGGGGCGTGACGTGTTTGTGCGTCAGTATGTTTGGGTGAGTGCTCTGCGGCATATAATTAAAATAGAATACCCTTTAATTTCTGAAATAAATTGATATTATACACTCACACATGCAAATCATATTTTTTTATTAAAAAAAAAATGGCAGATTTTAAGTAAATATGTATATCGATCATTAAATAACAAAAAATAATGTGTTTCATAAATAAAGCTGATATAATAATAGCCCTAATTTTATTTGAAATATTTTTACAATATTGTTAGTTCGTTTTTAGGGTTCCGTACCTCAAAAGGTAAAAAAAGAAACCCTTATAAGATCACTCTCTTTCCGTCTGTCAGTCCGTGTGTCACCACCGATTTTCTCAGGAACGGGTGGACCTAGCAAGTTGAAATTTATACTAGATGCTGAGGTCTATAGTCCCTATTAGGTGTATAAAAATCAAGGTCCTGAGTCAACACGATAAAAAGATATGGGTAAATTTAGATTTTCGCGAAAACTTGTAAGTACCAAAATTTACCTTAAATTTGAACTTTTTTTATTTTTCGGATTTTTTCCTTCATTTGTGCTGTAAGACCTTGCTTTTTGCCAAATTTCGTGCTTCTAAGTCAACAGGAACTACCATATATATATATACTCGTAGGTTTTCGACCCAAAACAGATTTTTTCTACAAATTTGTGCGGAACCCTCGATGGGCGAGTCCGACTCGTACTTGTCCGGATTTTTTTATTATTTACAATTAATGCTATGATTTTTTTACACACAGCACAGTATAAATAAAATATTTTCAAGACACAAATTGGCACTTAAAATCCGCCATTATGATTTTTAATAACATCCATATACATATGTATACACTCGCGTTATCAAGACGAATCTAACGACGTATAAATCATCGAAATCGGTTAATATGAGGGAATATAGGATCATACATACATACAGGCAGTGGTAGCCAAGTGGTAATGCGCTCGCTTGGGAAACCGAGTGAAGCGGGTTCAAATACCGGGTCTCGCACCATTGATATTTTCATGTGCGAATCATTTCCAACATGATCACCACTTGTCTTACTGTGAAGGAAAACATCGTGAGGAAACCTGCATGTCTGAGAGAACCTAGCGAGTTGCCGCTGCCGATTGAGAATGTCTATGACTGCATAGTTCTATGTTACTAGAAATGAAATAGGTTTTTTAAAAATGGATTTTAATCAACTTAATGTCAGGTAAAGTATTAAAAAATGATTATTTCAACAACTTCACAGTTCGTGTCGTATCGCGGCCGGGAACGAAGCCGGGACCGTCCGCGTGTGGGAGCTGCCCTCGAGACGCTTCAACTTCACCGATGAAGACTTGGAGTTTTAAACTGAAGACTGTTTCTAGATATATAGTTCAAATTAATAAGTTTTGTAATGATTTTTTTTAATAAAAGGCTGAGATTTTGATCTAAGTTTGAATTATTCTTAAAATTAATTCAATAGTCCACCTTTAATTTATATTGGACTAGTGTCTCACCCTAGCTTTACTCGGGGTTGCTTCCCCCATACAAACTTTCATTCCCATTTTCACCCCTTTAAGGGATAATTTCCGGGATAAAAATAATCCTATGTCCTATGTGAAAGTAAACGAGCTGTACGGCAAAATCTAAAATAATAGTATAAACAGCAAATCACGCTACTATTTTTGATTTTGACATTTATTTTGGAAGACTCCGTCTATATATGTAATACTTAATTTTGAGAGTCTGTACGTTTATGTATGTTTGATAGTCTTTCACGTTCAAATGGCTGGACCGATTTGGATGAAATTTAATACACAGATACAGTATGGTCTGGAGCAGCTATACTGAACCTGCGGCCCGCCGGGCATTTGTTATTGGCCCATCTGAAGTTACATCTCAGAGTTGGCTTCCGTTTTAAATTGTACTTAGAGTTTGATGAGTTCATCGATTTTGAAAACGATACCAATCTAGAAGTTCTGTTTAAAGAAAAAATGGAAAACAGACCATGACTGAAACGTGTTTGTGGCACCTATAAAAAAAAGGTTGAGTATGGCTGGTCTGGAGTAACATTTCCGCACGAGGGTATATATAATAAAATAAAAGTCGATATATTAAAACATGTTTATTTGTTACAAATTATTCCTAAACGTATTCACAGTCCCCCCGCTTTCGCCCTCGCACGCGCCTCCAACGCCTTATTCATTAACTGAAAATAATATATATATATATATATATATATAATATATATATATATATATATATATATATATATATGTTAAGAGAACATATAATTCGTTGGCTTACTATTACAAGGTTCTATGTTAATTTTAATGAAGTTTAGTAATTTTTACATACAACTTCGTTAATTTGTTATCGTAAAAAAACAACATAGAACTATGTAAAATTGAATATTTTGTAGTTAAAAGTGCCGCTATATAGTGGTTTGTTTTTGCAAAACTGTAGCTAATGACACATAGAACCTTGTAGTATTAATAACTAAATAAGTACTAAAATTGTAACATAGGACCTTGTAATAGTGAGCCAACGAGTATGTGTCGCACCTGTCACTGCTTGGCGCGGCGCGCGGGCTCGGTGGCGGTGGGCGGCGGCGGCGGGCCCTTCTTCTCCAGCTCCTCCAGGTAGCCGCTGATGATCTGCTGCCGCTCCTCCGGGATGTGCTCCAGCGCGGTGTACCTGTGTCAAGTTATCTTAGTTACCAATGTACGGTATACTACAGGGTGGACTCCCCTCAATGCAGGGCCATGGGTTCAAATTAGTTTCACCATTGTAGTATCAGTGCTGAATACATTTTGTTCAAACTTGTATAATAATTGTATCGCGCCACGAACCCTAGTTATCCCGTTACTGCTTATTGATACGCTTGTCACTTATCTATACTGGAATGGTCAGATTTTGATGAAATTTGGTATGATGATAGCTGGTTATCCGGGTCAACATAAATAATATAACATCAATGATAAGCAGGTGAGCATGCAGGGCCAGGGGATGTACCCGGCGTCGTGCGCGGCGGCGGGGTGGCGCGGGGGAATATAGCGGGTGTGTAGGTGTGTATAGCGACAGTCCCTGGCGTCGTGTGTGTGGGGAGCGCGGGGGGGGTCAGTACCTGGCGTCGTGCGCGAGCGCGTCGGCGGGGGGGGGGGGGCAGTACCTGGCATCGTGCGCGAGCGCGGCGGCGGGGGGAGCGGGCGGGGGGCGGTGGGCAGTACCTGGCGTCGTGCGCGAGCGCGGCGGCGGGGGGAGCGGGCGGGGGGGGGGCGCGGCGGCGGGGGGAGCGGGCGGGAGGCGGGTAGGGGGGGTCAGTACCTGGCGTCGTGCGCGAGCGCGCAGTACCTGGCATCGTGCGCGAGCGCGGCGGCGGGGGGAGCGGGCGGGGGGCGGTGGGCAGTACCTGGCGTCGTGCGCGAGCGCGGCGGCGGGGGGAGCGGGCGGGGGGGGGGGGGGGAGTACCTGGCGTCGTGCGCGAGCGCGGCGGCGGGGGGAGCGGGCGGGAGGCGGGTAGGGGGGGTCAGTACCTGGCGTCGTGCGCGAGCGCGTCGGCGAGCGCGGCGGCGGCGGCGGGGTCGGCGCGCAGCGCGGCGCGCGAGCGGTGCGTGAGCGAGCGCGTCTCCTGCAGCAGCTGGCGCAACGCCGTCTTGGCGGCGCTCTGCTTGTCGCGCTGGTAGTCGCGGAACTCGCGCTCCATCTGGATATATTCACGATGATGAAATTACATGTATACTACTTATACTTCACAATTTAGTAGTTTTTAATTTTTTGTACCTTTATCCTTTTTGAATAATATAAAAGTAGCCTATGTTACTCTTTATAACACCAGCTATCTGCCAGTGAAAGTCCCTTCAAAATTGGTTCAGCTGTTTTTATTATGTTATTAACCGAAACAAACGGAAAGACAAAAATTATGAAAAATGTTATTTTCTTATAAGTAGGTACCGTATATAATTTCATATGCATTTAATATAAAGCTGTTATTTTGACATTATAAACAGACACTTCAATTTTATTTATTTATATATAAATTATTGCCAGGTTGAAAAGAACTTCTTAGTAATTTAAAATATTAACTGTGACAGGAAACCTCGCTGCTCTACAACAACGACCACACAATATCATACACATTTATTATTATCATTATTAATCCAGATTAAATTTTCTTTCATTATCAACAGAATTAGAATCTGCGCTAACATTACACCGCTTACCCTTATTTTTAATTATTAAAATACTTAAAATTAAAAAAAAAAACTAACACCTTATTGTACACCATAACCTATTTAATAGAAAAAAAAATCAACCCACTAAAACGACAGTGATACCCAAACAAAAAAAATCCCCAAAAAAATTGTTTCCCCAACAAAATTTTTTTTCCTCCCAAAAAAACCCCAAGCCCCGCGTGGCCCTCACCTGGGGCGCGGCCCTGTAGACGGGCGCGGCGGGGTGCTCCGCCAGCAGCTTGCGCACGTCGCGCCAGTGCGCCGTGCACGCCACGCCCAGCTCCGCCAGCAGCGCGCGCAGCTTCTCGCGCCGCTTGCCCGCCAGCGACGAGATGTGCTGCCCGAACAGACGCTCCTGTCGGAGGGACAAGAGCCAGTGTGAGAGAGATATGCGAAAGAGAAACGTTTTTGTGTATGTTTGGTGTGGAGATGTGGATGTATCGGAACTCCTAGGAGAGAGAGAGAGAGAGAGAGAGAGAGAAAGAGAGAGAGAGAGAGAGAGAGAGAGAGAGAGAGAGAGAGAGAGAGAGAGAGAGAGAGAGAGAGAGAGAGAGAGAGAGAGAGAGAGAGAGAAGGAGAGAAGGATTATAAGTACCCATTACATACAACAGAATCCCAGAAAATGTTCAAAAGTCTTCTATCGCCAAATTCAAAAAAAATGTTAAAGAACGTTTGTGTGCTAAAGGCTATTACACAATAAATGATTTTCTAGAAGATGGCACACCTCGGGAATGAAATGATCGCCTCCAGGCTACTTCAACTTTATAGAAATATTGTAAATTATAATTTTACTTTATAAAAAAAAAGATAATGAAATAATATTAGTCCCGCTGAGTTTCTTTCGTCAGTTCTTCTCAGGTCTGAGGCTTCTTCTTTCTGAACTGGTAGTAAACTCATGACGGTCAGTAAAAAATTGTTGTAATAATTTAATGCTGAATAAAATATTTTGAACTGCTTAGGTATTGAAATAGCACGATATCTTACCAAAGTAGGAGGAGGAGTCAAAAATCGCCAAAATTGTCTCACGTCATTAATGGATACTCCCTAGCACACACCCCACATAACCTGTATGTATACAGGTGGTATGCGTAAATGCATTTCCCAACATTAAAAAAAAAGGTACAGAAGTAGCAGATAAAATTGTGTGTAGTAAAATTATGCATGTACATATAAATGTGTATGTACATATGTGTATACATGGTTGTGTGTGTGTGTGTGTGTGTGTGTATACACATATCCAATCCCAGCACTTACCTTGTCGTCTTTAGTGAGCTCGTCCGCGAGGCTGTACCGGTGGTCCTTCTTCAGCTGCTTCTTGGCTTCGCGCCACGCCAGGTCCGGGTTGCGCACCAGGTCCGCCAGCAGCGCGTTGAAGTGCTGCACGGGAGAAGGGAATGGAGACCATTTAAAAAAATATGGGTGCGTGTAACCTTTACGCGCGGTTGAAGTGAAACTTCTTTAGCAAATGTCGCAATTAAATTAAAACAAATCAATAATAAAATAAAGCATTCGTACATATGCTCTGTATAAATTATGCCTAGTGGCATACTACAATCATATATTTATAGAATATCATATACGGAAAGAATACAATATTTATATATTCGTCAGACAAAAACAACGGTTGCCATGGCAACATGGCAATGTATTCTCTCGCCAGCTTAACCCTATATATTTATGTGTTTGTCTCTTTCTAGTGAAAGTTTTGAAACTTAGGTAAGTGTTAACGGACTTAAGACTTCTTCTTAATCTTTTGCTTTATTAAAAACGTTGTAAGATGATGAGAACCAGCCCGTCGTAATTCGAAGTGATGGTAGATTTTATGGAGAGGTACGTAACAATCTTTTCTAATAATATAGACTATATTATTATAAAAGATGTGTTAGTTTGTTTTAATTACATACAAATATTTTTTCCCTTAAGGTATCACAGAGAAACACAAATCCCTCCTTGGTTAGCCGATACCGCTGCACAAAGTGAGTGTTGGAGATACGGCTGGGCACGTTTAATTTTCGCCTTCTTACGAGCTCCTGTCGCTCCTCATCATGGTCAGCCTCCACAGCTAACCTCCACGCAAAATACCGTCATAATTACTGTTCAAAGATATTCGCAAAAACAAAGATGGTCGCAAGCTCTCACCGAGATTTACTTGGTGAGTACCAAAACGAAAAAAGTTTTCGAATATGTCAAAGTTTACTATCGTTAACTTGTCAAAGTCTTAACTCGTACTGCTAAAATGCAATAATACGCTCGAAAACTTTCGTCGAGTTCGTTAACTATGATTCGATTGAACTCATACTGCCGATTTAGTTCCACCACGTTTTCGCTAGGGGCGCTGCACGTAAATGTATGGAAGAAAACGAAACTACATATCGTATTCGAGAACTGTCAAAAACTCGTACTAGGGGTACTGAGGTCTTAGGTTCGAGCCCCGGGGATCAGGCCAAATGCAGTTAATGCGTTTTTCTGTGCAAAAATTATTAATAACAGCCCGGAATTGGATTTCACCCCCGTACCAGGTGAGAGCATGTAAAGCTCTCCCACCGGTATAATTATGTTGTCCCAAGAGTAGTGGCGTAGCTATACCAATGCAAACAGTGCGGTCGCATGGGGCCCCTGATTCAAGGGGGCCCTAGCGGGCCACAAAAGATTCTTTTATTTCAAAACATTTTTTCAAGGACGGCTCTCATAGAAATTTAAAAAAAAACGCAAGAAAGTGTCCTAAATTTTCGCATATTATTGTTTACGAGAATCACGAAGAACGTGACCGCACCTATGTTCTATAAAACGATGAATGCTCTTGTAAGCACAGCTATTTTACTAAATTTTATTCGAGAGCGGTTTGAAAAAAAATTGATAAGTTCGAAAACTGTCTCTGTGGAATTTAATTTTTTTTTGCTCTAAGGCCCAAAAGGGTTAGTTACGCCACTTCCCAAGGGAGTAAATAAAGTGGGATGTTCTGGACATCACTCACCTGTACCGCCTCATCTCTCTTGTGGTACTCTCTCTCCTTGTCCCTGTCCCGGAGGCTGGTGGCGAGCGCCCTCTGGACCTGTTTCTCTCTCTCCTTGATGGAGGCCTGCGCTCGCGCCTCTCTCTCCTTCGCGGCTTCACTCTCCGGTTCCTCCGACTCTTGCTCCTCAGTTTCGGAAGCTTCTGGTTCCGGATCCTATTTTGGGAAAGGAAAATTCATAATTGACGGTTTCTAATAATTTTGCAGTTTTAGAGCCTCTGCTATTTTCCTTGGTGATATTTGGATAGATGAAAAATGAATTCCAATATACGTGTTTTATTAAACTAACAACGTTATGTCATCTTCCATATAGTATTCTAAAAGATGAGAAATATTTTTGATTATGGCAACAATTATATTAAATTTATTTATAGTCTGTTCTTGTGGCAATACCGGTGAATAAAAACCGGTAAAGCTATACACGAAGTAACTTATAGTTTGGAATAAAATCAATATTCATTAAAAAGGTAATTTTATTTTCTCCCACTATCGACCAAAAGATATTGATAATTGAGGCTAGATACCTTGTAGCTTATCTGATAGTTGTATAAGTAGGATCGAAAATATGGATTGTAAAATAACATCATAAAATTTATTAATAACCGGCTGATTTTCATAGTATTTATTATTAGCGCCTCACTCTCCACGAGGGTTCGTCCCTAGCTTGATTCCTAATACAAACTTTCATCCCCTTAAGGGATGATTTCCGGGATAAAAGGTATCCTATGTCCTTCCCAGGGTCTCAAACTATCTTCTTACCAAATTTATTTAAATCGGTTCAGTAAATCCAAAGATTACCCCCTACAACGTCACAAACTCACAAACTTTTTAATATTAGTATAAGATTAAAAATATGCATAATTGAATGATCAAATCATCCTACAAATAAAATGGTAGGATTTCTCAGTCCTACGCTCGGATATTATATTTTAACTAGCGACTCCTCTCACTTCGATCGGGTTCGTCCCTAGTCACGTCTTAACGTTTAGTGTTGATTTCTCAGAGATAATATATTTTCCCGCAATAAAAAATCCTATCCTGTATGTTGACCCGGATAACCAGCTATCATCATACCTAATTTCATCAATATCTGTCCAGTGGTGTTCTTGTGATACGTTCCCAGAGAGACAGACAGACAAAATTTCTAAAAACTACAGATCCAGCCTCTGTAACGATAATAATGACCATTTCAATTAGATTTTCCAAAAAATATTTAATGTACAGATTCGGCTTCGTTAGAATTTTATTATATGTATAGACTGTGTAGGTGACTTATAACTTTATTTAATTTATCATATTTATATATTAAACTTCACATTTCTTAATATTTATATTTTATTAAATATTTAATTTACGTATTTATATTATCTACTCACTTACATACACACATACAACACGTATACATAATTATTAATATTTATTTATTATCAATTATTCATATTATATTAAATCGACAAGCATAGCCGCGCGAAACCGGTAGTATATAGTGGATCGGAATTTGTTTTACACCTACCGACCACTAATAACATTTTTACTAACAAGCAGTCGATGCTTTGCCTTTGATGCGACTTACTTGTTTTATATAATTTAATCGTTTTCGTGAGATATTGTATGTGGACTTTATATGTTTGTATTGTAACTCTTTGTGTCATAGTGTATTTCCCTAAACGTTCCTTCTTTACTGTTTTTACGTGTGAGTTGACTTTATTATTACAATTTCATTAGTGACGTAACATATTCTTTTATTTGTGTTTTATCGTCACGCATCAACCACCAAAACTGCAGATTAACAAACTTATTAATAAAATTCAGTAGTTTAACAATTTGCGGATTAACGCCATCTATTGTATATTTAAGCAAACATAAATCTGTACCTGAGAAGCATAACACTGTAACTCCGTTTTTTACAAGTTTGTGTTTTTACAGTACATATACTATTGCATGTTACTTTTCTATAATGGCATTACACTGTTTGTTGCAAAATTAACTATTTAAGTATAATAATCTAGTTATATATCTATTATTCATACACGAGCGTAATTTACTAGTTATCCATGACAATTAAGCCAAATAAATCCGAATAAAAAAATTTGAAAATCAACATGAAATGTGACACATAAACGTTATTTGGATATTTTGGAGATATCGTGGAGGACGGGAGGTCTGAAGAGAAGAAAGATTTTAAGAAGAGGAAAGGCATACATACGGTAGACCATTACCTATCAATACACAAACTTCAATATCACTTAGTGCATACTAAACGTTTTATTCCATTCATAAAAGTGAAACTTGAACTTGATATATAATACCTTAAATCATAATAAAATACGCGCAACATACACAAAAAACAACTGGCCTCTTTTTTGAAATCGATCAAAAAAAAACATCCCTGTATAAATTTAAAAAAAAACTTCCAAAATCCATACCCCCTACTCTATTTAAACAAACTCTATGTATAAATACAAAAAAAAAAGCCCAAAATCAATACCTCCTCCTGTATTTAGAAATCGCTCAAACACAAACCCTCTGTATAAATTAAAAAAAAAACATCCAAAATCAATACCTCCTACTCTATTTAAACATCAGTCAAAAATAAACCCTCTGTATAAATTAAAAAAATCAACACCCAAAATTAATACCTCCCCCTCTATTTGGAAATCGCTCAAAAACAAACCACTCTGTATAAATAAAACAATACATCAGTACAACATATTTAATACACTATTCAAATCATTATTCACTAACAAATGTTCGATTAAAATAAAATATTTACAATATTTATTACTAAATACATTAATCATTAGTAAACATGACAAACGGGTATTTTATTTACAATGATTTCGATTACAAAATGGCGGCTGCCCATAGACACAATGATTGCATTTTTATTCATAGACAACATTTGTGAATATTTCATTTAAACATCTATTACAGTATTTAGATATATTAAATTTAAAAAAAGACCTGTTACGTCCTAATTAGTTTTTAGAGTTTGGGAGCTCATTTAAAAAAAACATTACATACATTACAGTAAAATAATACTAAGTCGTGTGAATAAATGAACTTAAAATTAAATTTAAAAAATTCTTAATATTAAAAAAAAATTGCATTAGCTTAAACCCTTAAGACATAGAGAAATTTACATTTTTTTTATATTTACAAATCCAAATACATATATAGATTGCAAAAATTGGCAACATTTGACATAAGGACGAAACCCTTTTTACCCTTGTGCATGGTTTCAAATCTAAAAACCGATAAGTCCACTTTCGAATTTTATCAAAAAAAAAAGACAAAGCACCTTATTAAACATTTAGTCTGTGAAAAAATAATTATTTACATTTAGAGATTGGAGAAAAATATTAGTTTTTATTTTAATCGAATATAAAGTTAATAATACACACATTTTATTCTAACATTAAATTTTATTAAAGAAAAAAGACGGTAATTCCCCTCTTAATAATACAAACTATCTAAATATATGTACAAAATCCGTCGCTTATTTCCAGATCGTTCCAATAAATACCATTTTTTAATCTTTTTCACTATTTTTTATTATCTGTACACTATTTAGTATTAATCATTGCCATATTGTATTGATATAGTTCACGTCTCTTACGTTATTAAAAAAAAAACGAATAAACACTCGAAATAGAAGATTCGACCCACCACGCGAGAAAAGTGCCTCTTGGGTCATATTCATCTTATAGCTAATTTCATCAGAACTGATGTGTTCAAACATCAAATAAAATTATTAATGAAATATATTATTATAATCATATTAAATATTTTATTGAAATATTTTTTATCTGTTTCATTGCATGAATGTTTTTTTTATCTGACGGCATCGATCAAAAATGTACTAGATACACAATCCCATGCAAAAGTTCTCTTAAAACTGTCAATAAGTTGTGTTTAGTTAATTGTTCTAGTTGAAATAAATATACGACAATGTAAATTGAACCTTAAGTCCAAGACTTAAAGTTGTTTTCACAAAAAAATCACTCACAAAAAGCGCACTCAAATGTTCAAATGAGCGCTCATTCGGTGAGGACATTTTTTGTCGGTGATTGTTTATCAAATATTTTTTTGATCGATGTCTGACGGTTACAAAATTAGCCATTAATATCGATACATGCAAAGAACAACATTGTAACTCGACATTGGTTTTTTTTGTCATCTGAACATAAAATATATGAAGAAATTAAATACTATTTTTAAATTATCTCGATACTGAGTTACAAATTTTGTTTTTTGCATGTGTATATTTATATATATTTTTTTACAAATAGAGTCAATTTATTATATATTTGTACATAGAGGTACAGTCACTTAAACTATTACTTGTTTTTTTTTAATCTCTAACTTCAAGTGTCAAAGATAAGGATCGGTGAGGGTAGTCGGATATTAGTAACTAGTAAAAAAAAATGTTGTCCATGTCCAAAATTGATCACTATCCAACAAAAAAATATTCGAGTTGAATAAATTGCATTGCATTTGACATTTTAAATAAAATAGAAAAATATATATTTAAAATGCAGTCAACAAACATACCAACTACCCACACATCAAAAAAAAAAATACAAAAGAAAAACAAACAAAAAACAACCAAAAATGAATCTAATTGTCCCGGTTGCACAGTAACCTGCGCTGTTCTAACGATCAGCGTTTATTAAACACGTACAGTAAACACTATTCTTTCTCAGACTTCTTTCTTTTCCTCTTCTCCGTTTTCTCCGTCTTCTTCTTCCCCTTCTTCTCCGCTTCCGGTTCGGGGGACTTGAAGTCTTGTTTGCGCTTCTTTGGGGGTGATTTTATGGGTGATTTCTTTTCGGGGGTGGGTAATTCTTTTTTGGAAGATCTCAACTGTTTTGGGGACCGTACTTCCTTTTCAGGACTTGGGGATGGCGATTTTTCGCTCGCATCCGATGTTTCGTCGCGTTTATTAGAAGATTTCGACTCTTTCGAGTCGTCTTCGCCGGGTATGCCCAATATCTCCGCCCACTGGTCGGGCGGGGGCGTGGGCTGTTTTTTCTCATCTTCCGTGGACAATTCGGGTTGCTTCTGCTAGAGACATAGGGAGCTGTGAGTATTGGGTTAAGGTCTTATTGAGTTTTTTTATTGAAAAAAAAAGCGAACCTGCATCGGACACCTTACGTTTTACTTCTAAGAAAAAAAATATGTATATATACTACTATACATTAGTATTGTGTTCAGAAGCGTCGCAAAGCGAAAAAAATTAGAGCTGGATTTTTTCTTATATATTTATCACGGTAGCTTAAGTTAACTAAAGAAAAAAAATGCTTGAAATTGCATTGGATCTTGAAATAATTTTAGTAAAAAAAAATTTGTTCCACTTCGCATCGCATTCATTACTTTATACAGGTTGTTAGGTTATGGCCACACCTAACGTTCTCGTGGCGCCCACTTCATTTTTTTATCATTATTAAAAAAACTTAGACGTGGCCAAGCCCTACGCCTGTCATAAATCTGCGGGTTGTCCGATGTAGGTTCCTAACACTATTTGCTCACCGTTGCTCCGTTTGTCTCTTCACTTAGCAAAATGCACTGCAAAACCACACATATTTTTTCTATTTATTCGTTTTTTTTTATTTATTTTTTTAGTGCGGGGTAACGACCCCCGCAGATTATGACAGTCGCCTGAATCCCTCGAACACGCAACGCAACACGCTATATAACCGCAATTTGTTCATCCAGTTGAAACACCCTATGAGTTTCAAATTTTTTTAAATGACCTTGCAGTACTTTAAGACTGAACCCGCTTTTAAAAACGGCGACGTCGAAACTTACGACAGATAAAAAATTAAAAATATATTCAAAGGCAAAAGTATGTAGCAAAAATCCATAAACAATAAAATATAATCGAGATATGACAACACTATCACCAAGTACAGTGTCCGTGGCAGATTAGCTTTTATATAGAAAAAATAAACACGATGTAAATAACCTGTAAATTGGTATTATGGCAACGTCTCAATAGTGCTTATATGTTTAAACCACCAATATTTGTTGCACTTCACAGTAGAGGTTCTTCCTCTATTTTAAAAACAAAAGTTAATTTTTAAGATATATGTATATACATATTTATATATGATAAAATATATATTTTTCGGCTTTATTTGTTATTTATTAAAGTAAAATGTGTATTTTATATCAATAGGATTGACATTTAAGCCAATAATTCTGTATTGAGAACTCTCTCGGTAAATTGGTCGCTTGGACAAATAAGCACTGACACGATGATCAGTTAAAAAAATCCTTTAAGTTTATATTGCTTTAAGAATTAAGATACACAAGAAAACCTTGCTTTTTTTCTTTTACTTAATAACAATTCAAAATCTAAATGTCGTAAACTAAAAAAGAAACGTATTAAACATATAAATGTTAGTTAAAAAAAATATCGTACTTTTTCTATACTCACGTCACCACCCTTCTCCTTCTTCTTGTCCTTCTTTCCATCCTTCTCCCGTTCCTTGTCCTTTTCTCTGTCCTTCTCCTTCTTTTCTTTTTTGCTGACTCGCTCACGCTCTAGAGTATTTGAAAAATGTTAGTGATATTTTCCTACCTAATGGCTACTACATAGTTACTTAGTGAACTTTAATACTTATTGAAAAATCGAAACTAAAATATAAATAAACATACGTGCACAATAGTGCACGTATGTTTATTTATATTTTAGTTATAAGTTGAAAATATTCTTGTTAAAAATTATTTTACATACATACCACGCGAGCAACATCGCGAGTTAAAAATAGTATCACTCAGTTATATATTAAAAAAATGATACTGTGGAAAAAACCAAAAACCGTAAAACCGATTTTGATGAAACTTGCTTACATATCCCGATCAGTAAAAGGCTTCGTACTTTTTAAAAGTGTCTTTTTTTTCAATAATATCAATTACCACAAAAACAGCACCAATCACAATCGCTTCAGCAAAAAGAAGATAGCAAACTTACCCTTCTCCTTACCATCTTTCTCCTTCTTCCTCTCTTCTTTAACAATCTTACAATACTCTCTGAAATAATCTTCTCTCATCGTACTACTCTCGACTGCTTTGTATCGAGCGTCCGAATCGATTTTCTTTTTAATATCCACCCATCGCGCTCGTCTGTCCACGTTTTTTTCTTTAAGCAGCGCTATGAAGTCCGTCTTGGCCTAAAAAGGGGGGTATTTTATTATTATTTGGCTATAGCTGGCGCGAAAAGGATGGAGATTGTGATTTTAGAAGTGGCAGAGAGAGCTATATTCGATAATAATAATTGACAAAAACTAGAAAAAAAAATTAGGAGATTCAGTTTGTCAGTCAAGTCTATGTCACTAAGATTTTTTTTTAATTCTAAATATGAAAAATATATAATAAAACAACAAAAAAATAGAGGGGATTATCACAATATCGTTATCACAAAAAAAATTGGGCAATTTTTTTGGTAAAAAAATTTACAAAAATCATTTTTTTTATCATATATTCAGTCAATCTCCTCTCATAACTTTAAACTATTCGCCAAGCAAACTCTCTCAAGCCACCGCTCAAACCACACATAGCTCCCAAAAAAAAACGTTGTTTTCTGCAACATCTGAAAGAGAACAACAAAATTAGTTGCTGAAAAGAGACTTATTTATTAGAGTACTGTGGAGCGAAAAAAATATTAGTTCCTGAAAGAAAAAAATCGATTATTATTTTCAAACGAAAGTGGAGGTAGGTATATATATATTTTTAATACGTATTAAAAATATTGATATTTTTTAAAGGTTTAATGTATTTTTTAAATACATGTATTAAAAAATATTTTTTAAATAAAACTTTTTTATGTATTCTGAAAAATTATTGGTTTCCGATAGGTCTTCTATTATTAATGCAAATTTTCGTGTGTGCATGTGTCTGTTACTCTATTACGTTAAAATGGCTTTACCGATTTGGATGAAATTGACACAGGCTAATACTTGGAATAACCTACATACTGATATTAGGATCATTGGACGAAATGATAATCTTTGAACAGTATAAAATAAACTAATCGTGTCTATCTGTTCGTTACCTTATTCCTTCTAAATTACACATTTTTGATTTGGTTTTGAATTTTTTTTAAAAAAAATCTTGTATAGGAGTCATGTGTTCATATAATATACATATATTTATGTACGTACATATTGTCTTTGTAGATAGTAAAAAAATCCGATATTTTGAAATGAAGTAAAGTGAAAGCATGCTGCTAATTGTTTTTTGTTTGTTTCCATGTATTTTATTTTTGATTTTTTATATTTTATAATGTGGCACTGTATACATATTTTTAAAAAAGATGGATGAACTCAACTTACCTTTTATTTTGTGTATATGTAACGCTATATCTCTGCCAATTGCGGTACCATTTTGATATATTTTTCAAATGAAAATAGATTGCCAATTAACGATAATATCGCGAACATACATACAAAAAAAGTAAATTGAGTACCTCCTCTTTGTAAGTCAGTAAAATATAACAAACAAAATATGCCTAACAAATTATACCGAATAGCAGAGACACAAGTATAATTAGAATATAATACAACAACAAAAAAAATGGCGGCGAATAATTTTTTTTTCTTTAAATAAAAAGAACTTTTTTTAAAAACCGTTTCGTTTATACCTCCACTTTAGTTTCCCCTTAAATCCTATCTATCTTTACGGTGCAAGCAATAATCAGCCTTACGGGTACTTAAATAAATACTTTAGCTTAAATATTTCAAAATATAGTTATTTTTTGAAATATTATTTTTTTTATTTTTTAAAACTGTTTTTTTTTTTTCATTCAGTTACATACGCAGTTAGAGTCTGCATTATAACAGATTAATTAAAAATAAAACAAACATACATACACAAACACATTCGCGCTATATCCCAAAAAAATATTTTACATATATTTATATAAAGTGAATTAGTTGAATTATATAAGTTATGGCTACTACTTATTATGAGAATCAAGATTACATTTATGAACTACACAAAATGCCCAGGGCGAGAATCGAACTCGCTATCCACATTTATTACAGTCACTATAATATAATAATGAACTATATTTGCGTCTAAATTTATTTTTTCGTATCAGCTTTACAAAATTCCATCATTTAAGCCAAAAAAAAATTCGACAATATACATACTTTGAAAATCGATATTATACTTTCGAGATTTTCACATATTAATTAACCAATAAATAATAAAAATATTTTAATATAATAATATATGAATTAAAAACGTAAATTACTGTCTCACAAAAAAAAAACCTTTTAAGTTAACGAGTTATCGATAAAAAATATCGATATTTTCATTGCGAGTAAATAATCGACCCGTGAAACTGATTTTGCAATTCTTTCACTATGTTTTACCTTAAATACTTAATTTAAGTTTAAAATTCTTTCTTTAGAAAAAAAAAATTACAAAATTTTCAAACTGACTTTATATAATTTTACTTCTCAAAATTCAATTATTTGTATTTGAAATACTTTTCACAAAAAATCTACTTGTTCAACTTTTTAATTAATTTTAACTGTGATATTTATATATGGATAAGTAACACAAAGAAGCTTTTTTATTATTTATTTTAATTAATAAACAAATAATTTAATTTAAATTTAATTATACTTATTAAGAAAAAACAATTCTGTACCGTTCAATAGTTTTTAAGAAAAAAAAAATAAGTTAACTGCATGTCATCGCTGACATAATTTTCCAAAACAAAAAAAACTTCTTTATGCACCGTCAAAAACAAAAAAAAAAATAACAAAACCTGAAAAAGAAATAATTAGTGAGGTACTTATTTACTTGACAGTTCGTTTTTTTTATATATTAATAAGGATAGACTCTACTTTTACATTCCAATTATTTACATTTGTTTCAAAATACTTTTAAGTTTTGAAAAAAAAAATTACCCATCACCTTTTTTCATTGCAGTATGGCAACACTGCTCGGCATTTACATGCAACCAAAATTTTGAAAGCTTTTTTGGGGACTATTATATAAAATAATTTTATTTATTATATATTTTTACTCACCGAAGGTGAAATTTGGCCAATTTGTTAGAAAATTTTCAGATATTTCTAGTTTTAGGCTATATTATGTGGGCTTAAAATTATATCTAACCTTATAGTTCATCTCGTGCTCGGAGTGCTCACTTGACGATTATTATTTAAATATCGATTAATTGGTCAAAACGATTTTACTAATTTATAAAATCGACAAAGCAATGGAGTATTTTCAATTTGATGTGATATTCATTTAATATGTATAAATTTAACAAAATAGTATTATTTAATTATTTAAAACAATAAATAAATTTAGAAATTGTATTCAAATTAATAAGAAACATTTTCAGAACACTACCAAAACTTAACAAATTTTTATCCACCCCATCAAATACAAAAAAAAAAAATACAAAAAAGAAACATCAAATTTAAAAAAGAACACCTAACATCAAATGACTCAAACTCCATCGCATCGACACGAAAAAAACCCATCTAAAACACAGTAACAGAGGCAACCCTGTACCACAGATTAAATCACGATTCGATTCGAAATCGATTCTAACATCGATTCCAATATAGATTCCCGACAATTCGGCTAAGCGCGAGCGTCAAGTGAGCCCCCGCGTGTCCGCCGCCGCTATAACAAGCCCCTGCCGCCGGCGCCGCTCGCCTCGAGCTGTGTGTTTGCGTGACTTTGCCGTTATTATATCATTATTATTATGCTAGAAACATCGATTAAAAAAAAAAATTTTGAGACGCCATTTTTTTTGAATTTTTAGAATTCAACTCACTCAAAATCGTTTTTTTTTTGGGAAAAAGAAATCTTAAGTTTATGTTTAGGTTTCATACTTCATTATATTATATATACCTATGCAAAAACATTCGTGTACGTTTGTTCGTATAACGGCATAATCATGAAACACATTTGCTTGATTGAAAGGGAAAATAGATCAACAATAGTTAACATTTATCAAACACTTTCATACTACGCGTTTTAAATCATATGCTTCTACGAATATTACAAATTAAGCTAGCAACATTGTCTTAAATTATTATTGTAATGAAAAATATTTTTTTTCAAACGCATAATATAAAAAAATCCCATCCATTTTCGATACAGTCTATATTCGATAGTTAATTTTAAAAAAATAAACGCAAACAGCAATACATTTAAACTGTGTCACATTAAAACAATATCGAAAACAGATAATAAAATATTATATAGAAATTCCAATCATTTAGAAAAAAATTAAATCTAACATTATCAAAAATTATCAATAATAATAACAACAATAAAGAAAGTAGAAATATTCGCATAGCGGGATAGTCGCAAGCCAAAAAGGCATCAAACGGGATTCGAACCCGCAATTTGCACAGTAGTTTATAACTAAACATTCAGCGAGATCAGGAGTCGAACCTGACATGACATGACATGACAAAAAAACAAAACTGGAAAAATATTTAATAGATAACACAACATCAAAAATAAATAAATAATTGGTTCTATGGTTATTATGTAACAAAATTTAAAAAAAAAGAAACGGAAATAAAAAATCAATGGAAAATGAACAAAAAATAAAATTTTATTGCATGTCGATTTCTATGAAACCAATTCTTATCTACATAATATGTATATTTTGCATGCATTGCGATTATAAAAAAATCTATATCAGTAAAATACACCGATTTCGATAAAACTTTCCAAATTAAAAAAATATATATTTATTATTCACTATATATTGAAAAGTATGTAAAAAAAAATTCATTTCACATAATATTTTTTGAAATTGACCAAACAAACATATACATTTAGATTGTATCATATAAACAGATTATATCAAATCTAGCGGATATACTTTCCAAAGACAATTAAAAAAAAAGTGCCAATTATATTTCATTCAATAAACCAAACTCTTCAATAAGGCAAAGGTCTCACATCCATACATCTACGTGTCATTCACACAGCCGACGCGCGGATCACGCTTACCTGTTCCCGTTTCCTGTCCTTCTCCTCCTTCTCCCGCTTGCGCACCTCCACAATGTACTCGTTGAAGTATGTCTCTCTGTCCCGCATTTTCTCGATGTTCTTGAAGCGCTCGTCTCGACTGTATTTACTCGAGAAGTCCGTGAACGATGACCTGGTGATAAATGATTATATATCAACTACTACTAGCATTGCCTGCAGCTCCGCCCGCGTTCAGATGACCAAAAACCAAATTCTTAGATTTTACATATTAGTATACTCTTACATTGCAGTTTTTGTATTTTTCCTCAGAAATAAGATATTTTCCCGCAGTAAAAAGTATCCTATATGTTGACCCGGATAATCAGCTATCACCATACAAAATTACATAAAAATCCCTCCAGTGGTTTTTTGTGATGCGGTAACAGACAGACAGACAAAAATTCTAAAAACTATAGATTCGGCCTCTGTATCGATAATAATGACTACTTCAATAAGATTTTCCAAAAATTATTTAATGTACAGATTCGACTTAAGTTACAATTTTATTATATGAATAGATTTAGAAGTTAATCTTTTTATACTGTCTCCTCCTGCCATTAACGAGTAAATTGAATTGAATTGGACTTCTACTGTATGAATTAGTATATGGTGAAACAAGTTTCCATCAGCTCACTTGGAATGCAGCTTGGCCTCCTCCATGAGGGCGCGGAAGGCCTGCTTCTTCAGCTGGAGGCGGTTCTTCTTCTCCTTGCGCTCCTCCTCGGCGCGCTCGCGCACGTACTTGTCGAAAACCTGCAAAACATTTTTTTTTTCAATCCTGCATTTTTTTAAGTAGTATATAATTTTCTTGTGGTATTCTTTTGAGATTTTGTCGTGGGAATTTGATTTTTTCAGACAGACATGATTGCTGTAAATAAACATCAAGAATAAAAAAATCCAATAATAAGTTTTATTTGAAATATTTTAACGTTCCCATAAATCTAAGATTCTATTAATACATACATACTACAGAAAAAAAAACTTTTATATCAAACCGCCTTTTTTCTCATATTTAGCCCTTTTTAAACAAACTAAACATACACTGCCTCTATAACATTAGTATAGATTCAGAACAGTCTTAGACAGAATTAATCAGAGCGTTTTAGACAGAATTAATCAGAACGAATCAGTTTCTCTCGCATCTCCACACCCCTCACCTTCCACTCTACCTTCGCATCCACCCACCTGCTTCCTTTCCTTGGAGTCCAGCAGCAGATACCGGCTGTCGAAGACGATCTTGTGGAGCTCCTTCTCCCAGGGTGAGAATGCTGACACGTCGCTCTCGTGCAGCATCTGCAGGAAGGCGCGCACTCGCTGCTCGAAGGGCACGACGGCACGCTCCCTCGCTGCACGCGTCTCCGCCTCCATTGCTGCCTCCTTGCCTGCGTCTATGTTGGTCGACTTTTTGCGTGTAGTTGGTGCAGCTGCTGATGACGAAACATGTTGTGGATATAGATACATATTGAAGTTACACTCCTTTTGGGACGTTTGGGAAAAATTATACAGAACCTAGTTTTTAGAAATTTTGTTTGTCTATCTGTCTGTGAATGCATAACGAGAAAACCATTAGACAGATTTTGATGAAATTTGATATGATGATAGCTGGTTATCCGGGTCAACATACAGGATACTTTTTTAGGAGTGGAAAGAGAGACGACAAAAAGAGAGGAGGAAGAGAGAGAGAGAAAATCCACTTACTCTCTTCAGGCTTGGGCTTCTTGGCGGGCTCCACCTCCGAGTCGGAGGAGTCCGAGTCCGCATTACGCTTGAGCTCGCCGTTCGCGCTCTTTACCGGCGTCGTGGTCTTATCTTTGTTCTGCAAAACAAAAATACTTAAACACACATACATACATACATACATACATATAACATTTATTATTGCGTGTGACTCAAATATTTAACAGAAAAGCCCAATAAAATTATACTTAGCCCGACAGGAGAATCTAACCCAGGACCTTGTGATTTGCAATCACACATTGTTATGTGTAATATTTGTTAGCATTAGATCGTATTGAAACCTGTCTTATTTTAGTCTACCGCATATTTTAATTTTAACTCTAAAGTTAAATAAAATATCGTTAATTAGCAAAATGACTGATTTCTGTGTTTATTTCTTTAAAGTATTTCTTATGCACAGAAAATGTAAACAAACAAACAAAAAAAAATATTAGTGTTGGATCCCGCCAAATATCAACTGTAACAATCCATCATTCGTCCATTATCTATGGACCACCGTGGGAAGATTAGTACCAAACTACATTGACCATTAGTTCTGAATCATGATGGCCCACATGGACCAATATGGAGCAGTACATGCTACGCTAGTGTTGGACCATGATGGTCCACATGGACCAACAACAAATGGACCAACCTCCTTCCCGTTAGCGGGTGCGGCGGCGGACGGCGCGTGCGCGGCGTGCGGCGGGTGCGCCACCGCCTGGTCCACGTCGGCGCGGCCCGCCAGCTGCGCCGGCCGCTCCCACACCGACAGCCGCGCCGTCGGGTTGTAGAAGAACACGCGCCCGTCGCCGGTCCACACCACGCACCTGCGCACAACACACACATCATTTACAATTATTAAATTAAGCTAAAACTATCTTTTTGGGATTTTTTTCGCGAATTTATATTGATTTTTAGTTTCCTACGTTTTGAATGCTTCACAGCGCACGTGGTCACGGGACGGGTCTAAGGTTTTAGACGTCTCAAAGGCGTTACTTGTTATAGACAGTGCCTACCCACTATTTTACAAAAAAATACATAATTTAAAAAAATAAAAGATCAATCCGATTAATCTCCTTCGTGTCTCCTCCATTCTACGCGACATTGGCGAATTAATCTGTGCTCAACTGACACGCTTTGAAACCATTCACAAGAAATTTGAATTGAACAAAAATAAAAACGGCTGCCTCTACCAAATTATTAACTTCCAAAACATTTTTTTAAAACCCACATAAAACCACAAAAACAATACATACCACGGAGTTCCAGATATCGGCGTACTCGACACCGGCCGACTCTTGTCTGTCTTCGCCTTCTCCTTTTCCGCCTTCTCCTTCTCCACCCTCTCCCTCTCCGCCTTCTCTTTCTCCACTCTCTCCCGCTCCGCTCTCTCCCTCTCCGCGCGCTCCTTCTCCGCCGCCGCCTCGGCCGCGGCGACCGCCTCCGCGTGAGCCTCCACGTCTATAACTGGGAGAGTGGTACAATATTTTATTTATTTAGGTACAGAAACAATCAAAATCTATACATATAATAAAATTCTAACCAAGCCGAATCTGTACATTGAATATTTTTTGGAAAATATTATTAAAATAAGTCATAATTTTCGATACAGAGGCCGAATCTATAGTTTTTAGATTTTTGTCTGTCTGCCTGTTACCCTATCACAGAACAACCACTGGAGGGATTTTGATGAAATTTGGTATGGTGATAGCTGGTTATCCGGGTCAACATATAGGATACTTTTTACAGCGGGAAAATGTCTCATTTCTGAGAAAAAATACAAAAACTGCAATGTAAGAGTATACTAATATGTAAAGCCTAAGAATTTAGTTTTCGATCATCTGAACGCGGGCGGAGCCGCGGGCAATGCTAGTAATAAATAAAACGTGCATGTGTACTTATATACAGATAGATAGATAGAGTAAACGTGGTATAGATTTGTTTTTGTTTTTCACTTGAGACGAATTGGACGAATGGGAAATAATATATGTATAAATCGACTGATTACCTTCAATTTTACTGTCCATTATTTCCAGTCTCTCTATTTTCTTCTCCGGCTTCTCTCCTTTCTCTAACGCTATTTTCGCTTGTAGCTCTGAAATGAAACATTTACATAAACAAACTAATATTAATAAAGTCAAAATCTATATATACATTATTCCTTCATGTTGAAAAAGCTGGACAGATTTGGAACAAAATTTCAGATAGATTGTGATTTGGAATAGCTGATAGGCTAATGTTAGTGAAAAAGTTTGTCAAAAGATGGCGTTGTTTGCAAATTGGATTATTATTGTAATTGTGAAAGTTTGTATGTATGTATATATGTATTACGATACGTTTGGTTTAGTTTGTAGTGACCCTACTTGATGTGCCAGCGGTCGCGGGTTCGAGTCTCGCTGGGGGCATTCATTTTTTTTGAGCATGAGCATTTGTACTCCAATCGTGGATGTTTATTGTCATAATGTGTATGTACTTAAATTTATTTATATATATATATATATATAGTGTATCAACTATCTGGTATCCATAACACAGGCCTTGTAGCTTACCATGGAACTAGATGGTGCTGTTTGTTAATGTACCATCATATTTATATTAATTTATTTTATAATATTAGTGATAAAATTTGTCAAAAGATGGCGTTGTGTATAAATTAGACTATTAGTTTAATTATGAAAGTTTGTATATATGTTTCATATTCTTCCACACTAAAACGGCTGATCGGTTTTGAATGAAATTTTGTACATAGATAAGAGCACAATCTGGAGTAACACATGAGCTACTATTTAGCCAAATAAATAAAATTAAAGTGTCTATATGTAATGTCAAAATAACAACTTTTTACTAAACGCGTATGAAATTATACACGGTATGTCCGTTTGTCAGCATGTCTGTTCCGGCTTATCTCCAAATCGGCTGGACTGATTCTGACTGGACTTTCACTAGCAGATAGCTGATGTTATAAGGAGTAAACTAGGCTACTTTTATTTTAGAAAAATTAGGGTTCTGCTCAAAAAAATTAAAACGTACCTAGGGACGAACCCAAGCGATAATAAGATAGATAAATAGTGAAGATAGATGATAATAAGCACTATATAATTCCATATGCATTTACTAAAACGCTGTTATTTTGATATTACAAACAGACACATCAATTTTATTTATCTGTTTAGATTGCTGCCCACCCTCCACGTCCCGCAGAGGCTTCGGCTTCTCCCACACGGAGCGGCGCGACGCGGCGTGGTAGTAGTAGGGGCGGCCGTCAGGCGCGCGGTGCGCGCTCCACTCCGCCGCCGCCGCCGACAGCTCCGCGGGGATCGCCTGAGGACATACATATAGATTAGGGTGATTCATATACACCAAAAAAAAATCTCACAAAGTTTGAGCTGTTATGCCCGATTTCACCAACGTCATCTAAGTTTAAGGGATCCCCTAAGCATGGTTAGGGGGCTGTTAGGGGACAATTTCTGTTTCACCGACAATTAGCGGTCACCTAAATATTAAAAGGCCCCCCTAAATTTAGGTGCTCGAAATATGGGCTTAAAGACGATGGTAAAACGAAATTTAATTTAGGGGCTAGTTTAGAAGACTTTTAAGCTAGGGATCCCATACATAGGTGGTAGCTTATGGGTTGTTGGTGAAATCGGGCATTAATATCAATTTTAAGGACTTACTATTTAAATTTAAAGTTTTCCCATATAAAGAAAAAGTATTTTATTTTTTTTTTTAAATTTCTAACCTTAGCCACCTTTTACAATATTGTGAATCGGTTTGATGGACCTTATAGGGAATTTCGCGCTTTTTTTCGAAATTGCTCTAGTGTTTTTTTGTGTAACTCGCACTGGTTCGCCAGTAGGAGTCATCAAAGATCAGTTTTTTGAATGAATAGTTCTTTTTCAATTTTTTGAGCAAACCACAAAAAGTAGGTAGAAAAAAAGGGTTGACATGTAAAAAATAATTTTCTGACCAATATTTGATGAAATTACAGCCATTTTTATACCTCAAAATGTAAGTAATTAAAATTTAGAGCTCCTGGCGCTATGCACAAGCTATATACAGTTTAAAAATATGTATATATGTTTAGAAAATATCTATAAATTATCAATTGACGAAAGACTTAATAGAGGTTGCTTGGGACACTCAGTGAAGCGGGTTCAACTCCCGGGTTTCACACCTCTGATATTTTCATGTGCAAATCAGTCCCAACATGATCACCACTTGTCTTACGGAGAAGGAAAACATCGTGAGGAAACCTGCATGTCTGAGAGAACTTAGCGAGTTGTTTGCAGACATGCTCAGTCCGCCCGCACTTGGCCAGCTTGGTGGACTATGGCCTGAACACCATCGTATTGAAAGGGAGTCCCACCTCCAGCAGTGGGACGATAAACTAAAAAACTGATGGATATTCCACCACTCACCGTCTCCTCTTTCTTATTGATGCCAGCGGGCTGGTCGGCAGGGGCTTCGCTGGCCGCCAGCGGAGCACCCATTTGTGGAAGCTGTGTGGCTGCACCTATACAACATATTTACACATTTTAATATAATCAGTTAGAATTTTATTATATTTATAGATACATATAACAATTTACAATAAAACAATACAATGAACAGACTCACCGGCGTCGGGCACGGCGGCGGCGGCCAGGCCGGGCGGCTGCGCGACCATGGGCGGCGCCCACCAGCCGCCCCACGCGCCGCCCACACCACCCGCCCCCGGGTTTGGCATCCCCATGCTCGCCATGTTGGGCATGTTACCTGAAAATCGATACAATTAAATTGTTTTTTTTTTTTTAATGTAATTAAATAATTAATTAAATAAACTCGAGTTCGCCGAGTGGTCGAACTTCAACCATGAATTATTATTGTTTTTTTTTTTTAATTTATAAAACTAAAGCTCGTTAATAGCTATTAAACTAAAACAAAATTATACAGAAAATAAACAGAAACAACTAAAAAATAAACAGATCGGTTCACAAACAAAATGTTTATTTTAATTAATTTAATGTATTTTAATGTGTTTTATATAAAAATATTAGCTTCCTACAATATACATACATAATATACATTTTAACTGTCAAATTTCATTTTCCTCTGTCTGCATAATTTTCTTAAAAATGGATACAAAGTTTTTGCTTCATGTATTAATACATAATTCTCAATTTGACTACAGACTTTAAAAATAAACAAAAGAAATATGCGTGTGTGTGTGTCAAATACATGGTAGTGTGTTGTAATGTTTTTTTATTGATTTAATGTATTTTTTATGCTAAATAAAAAAAATATTAGCATTTCACACTCCTTCTCTATATAAACTATAAGTGTGGGAAATTTCATACTCCTCCGTGCGCGCAATTTTCTTAAAAAGGGGAAAAAGTGCACTCTCTATTCCTGTCACTCTCACACTCCGGTGGGACGACACGAGACACGACCAGTGAGAGTTATGGCGCATGACCAACGGCTTTACGTGCTCTCCGAAGCACAGGGGCGAAACACCAGGGAATTTTCGACAGTAATACTCAATAAATGAACTTGGCCCGACCCAGTCCTCGAACCCGGGACCTTCAGATCTGCGACCGTAAATAGCAAATGATACATAATCTCACCCTTGTTCCCAGGGGGCGGAGCGCCGGCCTGCACGGGGGGCGCGGAGTCGCCGGGGGGCGAGTCGTCGTTGTCGGGGCTCTCCTGCTTCTCCTGCAGTTTTGGGGGTTGTTGCATTTGTGCGTTATCTGAAATATACATAAGCATTATTCTTATATTACAACTATTTTAATACACAAATACACTACACACTGAGGTCTAATCCCTTTCCCCTCTGTGTAGCAGCCATTTTGTTTTCTTTCTCAAAATATTCTATAAATGTGTACAAAAAAAATTATATCTCTCAAAGTTTTGGTCTTACTGCAATAAAAATAGGGCCGTTCGGAGAGCAACAATATTGTCTATCGATCACAATACGAAAAAATGTGTTCAAACACGCGTAACTTTAAATAAAAACTATCTAAGTCCAAAAAAATATCAAAAAAATACGCAAATTGGCAAATTATTGTAAATTACTACAAAAACAACCCCAAATACCCTGTTTATTTTTTCACTAGATCGACAGATTTTGAGCTAAGCTACAATACAACATTGAGTTTATGACGATCATCTGAACACGGGCGGAGCCGCGGGCAATGCTAGTTTATAAAAATAGTCTCAGACCTCAACGAGAACTTAAATTTGAAGGTAGATGTATAATGGCTAGAGATATATGTATAGGGATGTCACTCCATTCATGTAACTGAAGGTAAAAAAAACGCGTGTGTGTGTACTTATGTACGCACGTAAGAAGTTATACTTCTTTGGCGTAACAGAACAAAAATAGCTAAAGATTTCATCTCGTATGTCACAACTCTCTGTCTGTAAAAGGAATGCAGCTAACTTCATCATGTCGTGTTCTGGCTGTCGGTATGCGCGCGCATCGTATAAATTGTACTCTCATATTTATTTCCAAACATGCCAAAAGAAGTATAACTTCAAAAAATTGCTTACAAAACTTTGTTTATACCATTAGGTGGTCTTTTAAAATGCAATACATAGATATTTTGACTCCAACAACTTATAAATTTTAAATGTAATATTAATAATGAATCCAAAAAAACCTCTCATTTATGTTTGGTAAAACAAAAACATGTACTCACTATCCTTGACCCACGGAGGTGGTTGAGTCATGAATGGGGGCACTGCACCCGGCGCAGGTCCCTGAGGCCCCACTCCTGGGGGCATCATGCCCATCATGCCGTTGGGCATCATCCCCATGGGGGGCCCGCCCATGGGGGGACCTCCCATTGGGCCGTTCATTGGCATTGGCTGACCTCCCATACCAGGGATTTGACCTGATGACAAAAAACAAGTTATAAAAAATATATAAATAGCTTGCTTCCCAATACTAACTTTCATCCCCGTAAGGGATGATTTCCGAGATATAAATATCTTTTTACTAAATTTCATCTAAATCGGTTCAGTAGATCCAGAGATTACCCCCTACGTCACAAACTTTACCTTTTTTTAATATTAGTATAGATTGTAGCATCCCTATGTGTCTAAAAGTAGCTTTTGTGTTACTTCAGAGCATAATTTATATATGTAAATCATTTAAATTCGACGTTTTAAAGTAACAAACAAACACAAAAACTTTCACATTTCCAATGATATCCTAAAAAGTCCTGATTAAATATAATTTTAGTCCAACTATGTTTCTTTCGCTAGTTCTTCTCACTGAGGCGTTCTCATTTCAAACTTGCGGCATCGTTTTTTTTTAATTGGAATAATTAGTAGCCTAAGAAAAAAATGTTTTTTTTTTAAATCACATAAATATTAATAACAAATTAACATTTATCATTTTATTACATTTTGTTCATTCAATCACAAGTACATAGTGTATAAAAACTTAAAAAAAAAAAAAAAAACGACTTCTAGGCACTTAAACGTAAAAAATAACTAAACGGAGGTTTCCCTTCAGAATAGATACCTAATCAGATATTTTCGAAGTCGGTGCCAGCCGATGCAAAGCAAATCTAATATATTTCGATATGTAAAATACATATTTTCCTATTAGATATTCATATCTTATAAAATTGTAGGAAAAAAAATTCCAAATCGGTTCAAGTGTCTTCGAGTAATCGGTGAACATACATAAAAAAAATTAAGAACCTCTTCCTTTTTGGAAGTTGGTTAAAAAATACAAATAAACAGTAGTCCAAACAAACCTGTAGCAGCCATAGCCTCAATCTCCGCCTGTGTGATGACCTTGCATGTGGGGCTCTCCTGCGGCCTGGTCCATGTTGTCTCTCTTGTCCGAGCATGGTAGTAATATGATTTGCCTTCCTCCGACTTGGTCTCCACCCAGAGTTCTGGCGCTGGCTGTGAGGAGTTAAAATTAATAAAAAAACTTTTACTTATATTTCTGTTTTATGTCATTTAAATGATACACGGAAAGATAAAAACAAAGGATAAACATGTTATTATATATTATTGTGATACGGCTTAAGCTTACCATATTAGGTGGAGGCATTCCTGGTGGTCCAAATGGTGGGGGTTGACCCATCATATTGGGTGGAGGGCCCATTGGACCACCTGGCGGCATCATACCAGGCGGTGGTCCAAAGGGTGGTGGACCACCCATCATACCAGGAGGGGGAGGGCCCATGGGGCCCCAATTATTATCAAAGTTCGGTCCATTATTTGGTCCAAAGCGGGGACCTCCTCTGCCTCTGAAGAAGCCCCGACCACGCATTGGAGGGCCGCCAGGTCCATAGCCCCTACCACGGAACCTCATTGGTGGTGGGGGACCGTTCATCCATCCAGGCGGTGGTCCACGCCCGCGACCCCTGTGTAATTAATTCCATATTGATATTTCATACAATAAAAGTTATAAACAAATTAACACATACACATATTTATATATATGAAAGTACAGAAAAAAAATGTGTAATGCAATGTCACCTAAAGCATCTTCTCGATACAAAAAAATTAAAACAAGTGACATTTATTTCAAATATAACATAACCTGTATTTAAAAAAATGATGTGTGATTAAGTTTTTTTTTGCTTTTCGTAGTCTTTTTGGCAGTCTTTTTTTTGCACAAGTTTAATATAATAAAATTAAATAATATAATAATTAACCCTATTTAACACCCCACTTTTGGACACATGCCTCCTCTCAATGCGAGGGGGAAGATGGTTAAAGTCCACCACACTAGCAAAATGCAATTTGACTTTATAATTAGTAGTTGACAATCATGTAGGATATCGATAATAATTTGCACACAAATCGGTGCAAGACTAAGGTCTGAACCCATTTCACTTGGTTTTCCAAGCAAGCATAATATTAAAAACTATGTATATATGTATTGTTAAAAAAAAATATATATTAATAATAAAAAATGTATTATATAATATACTAACGTTTTTCTGCGGCTCCGCCCGCATAGTACACTAATCACCAACATATCATATACTAAAACCTTCTCCAAAACACACTGCATCTTATGGTATGAGTACTTTTCCGATCAGTTCAGTAGTTATTGCAATATAACCAAACAAAAAAACTGGCTCTCCATTTATTATATAGTATATGTAGATATAGTTTTACAATAATTGAATTAGTAGTTCCTGAGATTAGCATGTTCAAACTTACAAATTCTGCTCTTTTCTACTCTACTTCTTTAATATTAGTATTTTATGATTTCATATTATCCTAATTTTGAAAACATTTATCTATACAGATTACAGATAAGTAAAATTGTAGTGTCTGCTTATGTCAAAAATAACAGCTTTTTACTACTAAATGCATATGGTATTTATAAAAAAAACACAATTTTTAAATTTTTTGTCCGTCTGTTTGTTCCGGCTAATCTCCAAAACGCCTGGGCCGATTTTGACGGGACTCTCACTGGCAGGTAGTTGATGTTATAAGGAGTAACTTAGGCTACTTTTATTTCAGAAAAAGAATTATGGTTTTGCTCAAAAAAATAAAAAGTATATAGGGACAAACCTGAGCAAAGAGAGGGTGAGTCGCTAGTTTTAAAATATAATTGTTATATGTAACAATATTAATTTTTTTTTATAATTTGTAGGCATTTCTTAGTATACATTATAAAAAATACACAAATACATCATCGCAAAGCATAATTACATTTGGCAGTGGCAAAGGGTAAAATCTAAACAGAGGTTAGCCAGTCAGTCTAGATTTGAAATTCATTAAAGTATACTATATAATATTATACTGTAAAGCTTGTCATACTCATAAAATAACTTAAACATACTCAGATGTTACTCATTAATCTAAAAATAGAAAATAATGAAAAAAAAAAACAAACCATTTTCTTATTCCTCAAGTAAGAAAGTCAGTAAACTGATAGAAAAAGGTTATATGGACCCTTCGCCAATTATACAGGATATTAATTAATGGTCCCATATTAAAAAAGAAAAACAAAACAATAGCTATATCAGATTATTGTTAAGTACAATTAATGTAAAACGGGTTAGCATAGCTATATTATAAAACCCAACAGGTCAATTATTTAATTAATTGAATATGAGTATATTAATAACTTATGTTTAATTAATAACAAAATAAAATATTTCATATATTATTGCCGTGACACCCAATAAGAGTTCTGTAGACCTCCGTCTTAGTCTCCTTCAGTGTAATATACATTATAACTACTCAGTATTAGCTAAAAAATATCACACAATTGCATATAAATATTATTTTTAAAGCTTTTAAAATTGATTAATTAATCTCGCAAAGTGTTGCCTGATAGAAGTGTAACGAGTATGGGGTCTCTTAGCCGACAGCTTGTCTGATGAGCGAGGCCTAGTATCAAACTTGCTTCTTTTATTCTATAGTAGGTTCATTTATCATAAAAGTTATACTGACGGCTGCATCATATCAAAACCAAAATATTATATATAAACATACCACATTAACATTTTCCGAAAGCACATACCGTCTGTCCTGTTATCAATTGACTGTCTAATATATCATTGGTTCTTGATAAATAAATGTATAGGTGATTTATGATTATTGTTACACATGTTTGATCAATAATTACACTTTCAGAGGCAAATTTAAGTAATAATTAAAGGTTAGCATGTTAATTTTAAGGATTATTGTATTTTTATATTATATAAATTACATATACTTTAGAACATTTTTAGGAACATGGAACACTAAAAAATCTATGTTATAGGTTTCATTTATTATTAGTCTGGCATAAGGTTAGTTTAAGTTAATTTTAATTGTAAATTAGTCATGTTTTTATAATTATTTTATATAGATTTTAATTATAAATAAATATAACGTAGATATGGTAAGTACTGAAATAGTGCGCAAAAACGGAGTGAATAAACAGCTTGAATTTTCAAATAGCATACAAAAATAGCTATACCTGAAATTTCCACGTCCACCTCGACCTCCTCGGAAGCTGTTTCCTGGATCATCATCATCAAATCCATCATCATAGCCCGACGTATCACCAAAATCTTTGGAGGGATCACTAACACTATCGCTACCTTCATTCGCACGATTTATAACATCGTTCATGACAGAATCTTGCGTATCCATATATTCGTCTTCCATTTTAATAATATTCACAAATTTTTCACTTATCACTTATGTCCGCATGCCTAAACTATATGTTTTAGGCAAACACTACAACCACATTTTGCAATGGCGGAAACAACATTGTACCCAAAATGGCCGCCGGTGGCTTCGATAGGGATTGTCCTTATAGAAACAGATTAAATATAATCGGTTTTACCAGAATTCCGATTTTTTATTAAAACTCAAATAATTATTTAACTACAACAACGTGCTTTATTATTTGCAATAAAAATAAAAACTTGTAATTGTTAAAACATTTAAGCTTAATATAAGTAATATTTAAATACTATATTTTGAGGAAAAAAAGGTAAACGGTACCAACGGTACCAATTAGACTCTTTTTTTAAATCTGATCTTTTTAAAATTGGATGTTTTTCAAATCTATTTTTTTATTGGAGTCATTGCGTATATTTCTTGCCAGAATTAATCATTTTAATCACACTCACGCTTATCCGATTCGTTTTCAGATGTTTTATGCATGCGTAGCATGGATGACAAATAAAGATGCGTAGCATTTCTTGTTTTAAGCAATTCCTTACATATTGTGTTTTAAACATATTTATTCGTAGTTTTAAACATTTCCATTTGTCTACTTCATGGGTTACTGTCTACTTTCTCGTACAAATATAATTATAAACGCGGCTAGCAACTTTATTTTTATTATTGTTGTCGCCGTTAAACATTACGTTTCGTACATGGCAGCTTTATGAATTGCATCGGTAAAATAATAAATCCAAAGCTATACATAGAATACCTTATCTAAGGTTAAGTTTTAACACAAACAACAAAGAGTTTGTAACACTCACTATAGACCATTTGAAAATATATACTAATATTATAATTTAATTAATCGAACATAAAATCGATAAAAGTATATGTAACGTAAATTTTGAAGACAAAATTTGTAAACAGAAAATCAATTCTACAAGAAAATTATTTGTATTAGTTATTGTAAAAAAAAAGTTTCATTTTATTTTGTAAAGCTTAGCTTAGAATAAAAACTTTTTAACAAAAAAATAAAAACCGACTTCAAACAAAAGCACTAAAAAGTAAAAAATAACTGATTGGTAGTTTTCATTTACTATACATACCTAATCAAATATTTTCGAAGTCGGTGTGCTTTGCTTTGTATGAGCTGGCACCGATTTCGAAAATATTTGATTAGGTATGTATTTAATAGGTAGGCTTTAATTACTTAGCCAAAGCACACCGACTTCGAAAATATTTGATTAGGTATGTATAGTAAATGAAAACTACCAATCAGTTATTTTTTACTTTTTAGTGCTTTTGTTTGAAGTCGGTTTTTATTTTTTTGCTAAAAAGTTTTTATTTTTCCCTTTTTAGTGTAGACAGTAGTAGCAAAGTAAGGATTCTAACGTGTTAGGCTTGTCAAATCAAACAAAATAAGCCCAAACTCAAAGTATCTACTATTAGCCGTTGAAGAGTTCCACCTATCCACCTTCTGGTCTTGCCATCAGATCAGGTCAACAACACTGAACCACTGTACTATCAACGGAAATAGAAATACTTGCCAAGTTTCAAGTCAATATGACAATTAGAAGTAAGTTAAATTCATCATTAGTTGTTTTTCCACCCTTAGGGGTGGTATATTTTTTTGAAATTTAAATGAGACCAATCTGGAAGTATACTCGTTCACACAAAACAAAAATTGTCCAAATCGGTTAATAAATGACGGAGTTCTGAGGTAACAAACATAAAAAAAAACATACAGTCGAATTGAGAACCTCCTCCTTTTTGAAGTCGGTTGAAAAAGACTGACAATAAAAATGTTTAGTATTGATCTGGTTTCTATATTAGACTAATCGGAATTAGTTCATTTGTAAGAGAAAAAAATATATTTAAAACATGAAGTTTTCTTTTTAAATTTTAGCAGGTATATAGGGCTATTCAATTCGTAAAATGCCCCACATGCCCGTGACATGCAACTTTGAGGCTATTGTAAAAAGTATTTTTATAAAAGTTGTATATTTTTACTAGACCTACCTCTTTTGTAGAAAACATTTTTCAATAGAACGTCACAGTAAGCCGGAAATTAACTAACTATTAATTAATTATTTTTCAACGCTTTGCGTTCCTCCATTTCTCGGGGGTAGCTGGGCATGTAGGGCATTTTACGAATTTCTATTTCTTATATACCTGCTAACGTTTTAAAATCATAAAACTTCAGGTTTTCAATATTCTGTTCCCTAACCGGATTCCGATTGGACTATATAGATCATGAGCCTACTTAAAAGGATATTAAAAAAATATTCGATGTATTTTAATTAAATTTTTGTGACCCAAATATGAAAGTCATTATACGTCTCAAATTATAAAATATTCCCCAAGGAAGACCCAGAAGAAAACCTACGAAGCCTCCTCCGTGTGATTATTGTGTGACAATCGTAAGAGTATGTAACCCACACGTATATCCTCGTAGTACGCGTCTTAGAGTGAAAATTAAAAAGGCCCAACATCGATTTCATTATTATTGTTTAACTTTAAATAATAACGTACTAAAATAAAAGAAAATGTTTTTAATGCAAATCTTAAGAAAATAAAGGAATTATACCATTAATTTTGTCAATAGGTATTTATTTATTCATCAATAATACTTATAGAGCTTCTATTGAACAATTAATATTCTCTAATATCTCGTTGCTATAAGACTTTTCACGGTGTTTGGGTATTACATTTGCCTTCAAAAATAGTCCAGTCATTTTTTAGCCTTTTCTTGTCTTTATACTTCTCTGATATAAATGCTTTCATAATGGGTTGCCTATTTACGATCTTCCTAAATTTTATTTTGATATTATTATTTTTATATTTATGCATGCATTTTGTAGAGAAATAACAGATACCAATTGAATTCGATGGTAATAGTGTACGTGCATTAATTTTTGGCTTTGTGTAGGGATTTGTTCTGTTTAAAGTTGGTTTTGTATCATAAGGAAAAGGTGGTGAGGAAGATGTTGGTTTAGGATCTAATTTTTTTGCCATACTGTCACTTTTTAAATTTGAAAGTAAAGGTGAATTTTCTTTAATTGGAGATTTTTGTGGAGTTGCAGGCCAGCGGATAGCTGATTTCTTTGTGGTTAAGCTTTGTGCGGGTTGAGGGTATGGGACGTTCACAGGATTTTGGCCTGGTGTAGGCGAAATAGGAATGTTATAACCCGGTTCAAAGTAAGAATTATCTAAATTATACTGACCGTATCGATCGTATGGAGTATACCTATATGGAATATAATTATATTGCATGTAAGGATGGTGCATATAATTGTATGTATTGAACATATGCCAGGGATCACGTGTAACAAAAGCATTATTAGGTTGATATGCTTGTTTTGATTGAGATTTACCATCTACACTACATACTCCACAACAACTTAGAGGTCCACAGGGACCACAAGGTGAAACGCATGCTGGTCCACATGGACCACCAGAACAAGGTGATGGTCCACATGGTTTAACTGGACCAGAACAAGGGCCAGATGGCCCCGTTTTTACATGATATGGGCCACAAAACCAAGTTCCGTACGGGTAGTAATAGTATCCTGTCATATATTGAAGACACTTAGCAGGAGTGTTACAAGGTGGCGGGAGGCAATTACATGGCGCAGGACATGCGCAAGTAGCGCTTATATTCTTAATTGCACTATATGCTGGATTTTGTGGTGGGCTTACTGTAGAATATGTGGAGGATAACCGTTTATGGGAATTTAGTAGGATAAGATCATATTGTAACAGTTTACTTTTAAAAAAGTGATTTTGTTTATTCAAAAGCATAGCTGAGAAAGTTTTTCTTATTCTTATAGGTAACAAGTCTTTCGAACACTTCGTGTTCCTAATAAAGCTAGGACAGGAGGCAGTCTTATGCAGTTGAAAATCAGGCTCGACAATCCTTTGATTTTTAACATCCTTAGGCTTAGATAAAGGTAATATAGTAATTTTTCGTGTTCTCTTGCTTAAGTTCCTCTTCATTGCGTTGTGCACTGAAAGGATGATTTTACTATAATGATACTGTAAAAAATCATAAAGAGGTCTAATAAAATTAGTGTAAAAAACAATATTTCGTATAGAACAGTGTTTATTTGTGATATAATATTAAAATTATAATATAATATTAAAAAGCAATTCATTTGTTTTTAACATTTATTTTTCTTATAGGGAATTAAGGTTATTTTTCTTATAGAAATGTATTTATAGCTGTGTCAGGTTTGGGGTTCATTAATGAGTTCTGAAGCTATTATAATTCAAATGGCTCAAAATCTTTGCTAACACGTGGACGATGATTTTTCCTCTCTCTTTTTACAAATGGCGAATATTTTAATAAATCATGCTTATGTAAGGAATCTCTCTTTTTCTTTTCCGAAATAGTTCTATCTTCTTGCATTGAGTTTGTCATTTTGTGTCGTTTTTGATCGTAGATACTTTTCATTTGTTGCGATCTGTCGTATATAGGTGATAAATCTTGTGTCTGTTGTTTTGCTCTAGTGTGATAGGAATTGGATTTATTCTTGTTATATAATACTGGATATATTCTTTGAGATTTTACAGCTACATTAAATTGGGGTGAAGTATTTTTAGATTGAGATGAGGTATTTTGATATGGGTAAATCATAGATGTCATTACTGGAGGCAGAGTTCTCTTTGGTCTTAACTCGTTTTTGATTTTATTAGGATTTAAATTAAAAAGTTTTGAAATTCCTCTTTGCGATTGTGGCGTATCAGTCAGCGATTGGCAAGGTGATTCTGCAGGAAATGGATTATCATTTTTCTTTTTATTTTCTGCATATTCCGTATTTGGTGCTGTACATACACATGCCGCACAACATTTTGGACAAGGGTAAGGACACTTTCCACCTACTGAACCACATGTTCCAGCCACATGGTAGGGTCCACAAAACCAAGTGCCATACGGATAGTAATAATATCCAGTCATATATTGAAGACAGCGAGGTGGGGTATTACAGGGGGGTGGTAGACACCCGCATCCACTTTTACATCCACATGGACCGCAGGGAAAGGGGCATGGACTTCCAGCGTTACAGGCTTTGGAATATTCCCGTTTTGATATAACACCATGTGTATGATATTTTAAAAGATGAGAAGTGCTGTAATTTCTAACAGGTAAAAATACTTTTTGTGTGCTTATATGAGTATACGATGCACTTGCTATTCTGGGAGGACGGGCAGAAAAAGGTTCGTTACAAGAACGCAGTGGTAGCATTTTCGTTTTTCTGATTTTTTTAAGCGCCATAGAAAAAGGTTTAGTCTTGTACCCTTGACGTGCCGCCGCCTTGACTGTAAAGTATAATTATGCTCAATTGTTTATTTCAAGTAATAAAATTTAGAAACAAAATAAAGTTATAAAATCCATACTATAATATAATCCATACAAATATTATAAATGTGAAAGTATGTTTGTTTGTTTGTTAAATAAATATGTCAGGACATTAACACGCAACACCATCTAGTTCCCTGGTAAGCTACGGGGCTTGTGTTATGGGTACCAGATAGTTGATACATTATACATATATAACTTTTAAATACATACATATTATAAGTATGTTTGTTTGTCCTTCTTTCACGTCGAAACGGAGTGACGGATTGGCGTGATTTTTTGTGTGGAGATAGTTGGAGGGCTGAAAAGTGACATAGGCTACTTTTTACTACTTACTAGATTACTAATTCTCACGGGAAAACACGTTATAATCCAAAAAAGTATTTATGATCAGAATTACTTGAAACTTGGTATTAATGCTCTTCAATAAAATTAAATAGATGTTTTAGCATTTTTAGAAATTCAACCTATAAGGAGGTACTCGTAAAATAGGGGATGAAAGTTTGTATGAAACTACCCTTTTAGAGATTTTTTTGTAGTTTATTGCGAGCGAAGCCACGGTTTTTGCTAGTATAAAATATTTTGGTTTGATATTTTAACTAAGACTTAACAACATTTCAAATATAATACATACATTTTAGAAGATTAAGCTAAGATGCGTCGATGAGTCTTGATTTCAAATAATAATAAAATATTTTAATGCAAATTATGTATTTATTATAGTGAATCGTTCTAATGTTCACCTCTAGAAAATCACAATAGGATATATCCCACGGAAACCGTTCATTTTTTCGAGATTAAAGTAACTTATTGTTTGACCGGCAATATAAGATATCAGCATGCCAAATTTTACTAAATTAGGCGCATAAGTTGTTGTATACTAAGTTGTATAAGTTACTAACTAGTTTTTTAACTATCCCACGGGAAATCTTTAATTTTCCGGGATGAAAAGTATCTAAAATGTTCACCGGGGATATAAGGTACCACCATGCAAAATTTCATTTCAATCGGTCCCACAGTTTCGGAGATTAGCCCGTACAAAACGACAGAGTAACAAAAATTTTGAAAAAAAAAAAAACTAGATTTGTTCTATTTCTCTTCTTACGCCTCCCTGACTCGGTTTTTAGCTTTTTTTTCTATGTACAGATATTAGACTTCTACAGTTTTATTATATGTATATTCGTTCGTAGTGTAATCATTCAATGAGTTTCAAAAGTAATCGAAACTTCGCAAATTCAAGTTCATATTTTTTAAGTATGAATTAAATTAAAAGTTTCTATCATAATGATTCTAATAAGAGTAGGATAAGTGACAAATATAATAAAGACAACATCATTAAAGGTATAAAAGTGAAAATAGTCAAAGCTACATCAAAATAATTGGGGATACGTAAATAAAATAAGAAAAACATAATATACGATTGTTTAATAGCAAAAGTTATGGATATAAGTTATTTCATGGCGTTATTTTTATAGAACTTGGCATTCGTACATTCGGTGGTTTCTTTTCTTTTGGATCCATCTTCATAGATCCTTGTTGCATTGGCTCTGGAGGTACTACGGCAGCAGCTGCCGCAGCTGCTGCTATTGGCTGAGCTCCACACATTGGGCAGGTCGCACTTTCACATTTCTTAGGTGGAGGGCATTTCATAGGTGGAGGGCATTTCCCAGGACATGGGCATGGACAACAGGGCCCACATGGTCCACAAGGGCCACATGGACCACAAGGGCCACATGGTCCTGGGCAAGGGCAAGGTCCACACGGTCCGCAAGGTCCACTGGGGCCACATGGGCCACAAGGGCCACATGGCCCGCAAGGACCACAGGGTCCACACGGACCGCAAGGTCCACAGGGACAGGGGCAACGGCATGGTCCACAGGGGCCACAAGGTCCACAAGGTCCGTACGGACATCCACAGCTTGGTTCATTTTTCCCTTCGCCTTTACTTTCCGCGTAGCCCCGGAATTGTTTGAAATCACCATTACATAGAGTAATTTTTGCATCGTGGGTAATAAACGCAGCGCGAGCTGTAAAGAACATCCATATATAATACTCGGTGTGGTTGAGCTGGTGAGTGTTATTCGAAGAACGAGGGTCGAGCCGAGTATTATAGATGGACATTCTTCGCCAGCGGCCACCGTTCTCCGAAATAACAGTAACACCAGCGACAAAAAAACACGAATAAAATATTTAAAATATTTAAATTATATAAATGAATTCCAAATAGTATCATATTGTATTATGACAACATTGAGTGCTAATTTAAAAATGGACAAAATGATAAATACAAACTTTGAAATGCTAGCTAATTAACCGATATTAATTATTCTATTATAATTTAACCGTATTTAATAAATGCCGATTAAGCACAACACTAACAAAATTTTACAGATGAGGCTTGTAGTGTTTGTGTATTTAATCTGTAATGAGTTGTCTCGGGTCAATGACCAATGAATCTCGATGTCTCGGGTGCACGGGTAGGGGATTGACACTTGACAGTTACGCGAGAGCCGAGGCGGTGCGAGCGTACGTGTTAATCCTGCATACTGGTGACCAAACGAGCCAAACGGTGTTTACTTGTATTTTTATGCAAATATTACAAGGCTGAATGGTACTATACTTTTTACATTTAACAAAAAAATAAATTTTATATACCCAATACAAAATTAGGTACTGAATCTATTAAGAAAACTAAACAATAAACGATTAAACTTTAAAATATATCTAATTCAATAAAATGCTTGAAATTTAAAATGAAATATATTTGTAATTTACACTTACACAATGGTGCTGTATTTTTCTTATACATGGATGTAGATATTTGCCGTCCTTTGATACATTTTAAAAACGTAACATTTTTCGGTAATACTGCTTTCCTCAAAACTAGTGCCATTTTTTTATTTTTTGTTTTGATTTTGGGATTTTTACTATATAAATTTTAAATTTCTATTATTTTTAATCACTTGAAAATTTCGGCCATGGTAGATGGTCTTGACAGAACAAAAGCTGTTGTGAATGTATCGGAATTTGAATGTTTTTATTCTTCTTTAATTTTTTTCGTTTTTATGAAAAGAGAAGTTGATATTTTGATTAAAACCTTATTTTAATTTTTCTTAAAATTTATTTTTATTAAGTGTTGGGTAAAAATTATCAATGATATTACATTTAATTTGTTTATTTGGTCGTATATTAGTCGAAATAGTAAATTAATTCGTTTTTTTAAAGTAACCTATGCGCTATTCCAGACTATGATTATGATGATGTTCTCCTGACCGATTCCGGCCACGGCGGCCAATTTCATTGAGACTAACCAACTGCGCAGGAGATATTATAGTGCACAAGTGTACGCGCAGAGTGAAAGCAGTGAGAGTTAAGGCGCAAGACCGACGTCTTTACGTGCTCTCCGAGGCACGGGGGGTGAAACATAGCCAACTTCCCAACTCCGAGCTATTACTGAGGCTTACTATACAGAAAGACTCAGTAACTAAACTTGGCTCGACCCGGGACTCGAACCCAGGACCTCCGGGTGTGCAGCCATACATGCTAGTCACTACACCACCGAGGTAGAATCAAACAATATCAGACAGAAAACATCCATTCATCCATTTATCCGTCCTCACAAACTTTCACATTTATAATAATATTAAGTATGGATATGGATTAGTGTAGTTACCATTAAGCATTAGTGTACTTCGGGGTAATTTTTGTACTCCCGGGGACTGTTTATTTGGGCAAGTCAAAATAATAATAATATATAATAATAATATGTCAGGACATTAACACACAACACCATCTAGTTCCATGGTAAGCTACGAGGCTTGTGTTATGGATACCAGATAGTTGATACATTATACATATATAACTTTAAATACATACATATTATAAATATAAACATCCATGACTGGAGTACAAACATTCGTGCTCATCACACGAATGTCCCCGAGCGGGACTCGAACCCGCGAAATGAACTGATATCTCACTTTTTAGGTATCGCTGAAGAAACCCAACATGGGTTATGCTGACCATAAGCCAGGGGACTGTGCGACTTACTGATTAAAACCCACAGCGGAATAATATCGTCGCGTTTGTGGAACGTGGTATGGCTTGCACACACGACATAAACCGTCCACCGACCTGTTCGATCAGTTATTGCGATAACGAGCATTAAGCTATCGTGTGGTACTACCATAATACTACTCCAGAGCAATATAGGCACTATTTATGGACACCGGGAGGGGTAAGACATGCCATGAAAGAGAACACACGGACAAAATTAAAATTGTATATTAAAACAACTGTTCTTCAACTTGTTTTTATTTGGCATTGGATAAGTTTTAAATACTAAACATTCATAGATGGCGCTAAAATTTGTTTTATTAAATACAAAATAAATTTTGCAATGCTTGATATTTTGCGGATCAAACGATAAATAATAATCGATTTTATATTTAAAAAAAAAAACAATTATTTTGTTATCTATACCGGTCCGCGAGTGTAATAGCGATAATTTTCAAGCGAGTAGACTACACCTACACGAGATATATTATAATTAATTATTGTTTGTTAAATAATTCCTAATAACATAAACCCAATTTATGTATCAGTGCATTCGAAAGAGTGTAGATAGATAGTCTGACCAAAGGAAGCGTGTCCTGGAGTTTTCTTAAAAGTTTTGATATGGCAACATTATTAAGCTGTCAAAGGCACGTCAAACTTCAAAATCTCTCTGTGTTGCCAGAAGGTCACATTTTTTACATTTTACGTAACTTTTGATCAGTTCATGTAACATGTATGTAAGAAACAATTTTAGTTAAATTTAAGTAACTTCTCAAGAATTACAAAACAGGTAAAAATAAAAAAAAATCTTATAAAAACGAACAAACATTGCAATATTTACGGCAGCATTCGAAAATTTAAAAAACCCGCTTAACTGTTTTCAACAATCTATTAGTGGTTGTCACATAATAGAGATGGCACTCCTGTTAACATATTGATTTATGTATATTTTTATAGGACTAAATCGCACATAGTATAGTTAGTGCTCAGTGTATATTTATGTCCCAAGTGAAAAGTTCATAAAATTACTACTACGTAAGTTTTAGTTTAAAAATGTAACTTTTCATGGATGCCAACGTAACTTTCGACCAAATCACTCTGGCAACACTGAAATCTCTGGATGCTCTGCTTTTATGTAGATTGAAGCAATATACTCTATAATGCTTTTAAGCGTCGTAACTGTAGACTAGCCATGGGCGTTCATTGAACGGACTAGTTCAATCAACCGGTCGACGGTGCGTCGACGGTTCGACGGTTCACGTTTTTCAAATGGACTAGTTCATTTCATAGACTAAGACAGACGTAAACAAGGAATTCGTTTATCTTCCGTTTAAAACAGAATGTAAACTAATTTCAACTCTAATGTTTAATGACAGTGGTTTGATATTTGAATGCGAGCTTTAGAGTGAGATAGGCCTATTATAGTATTGTTATTGTCGTGGTAATTGTAGAAACAAAATGCCATAATTATAGTTGCAATTTTTTGCAAGTGATAATATTTTGATGAGCGCGTAAATTTTAAGATTATTAATTTATTCAGTATAAAATGTCATCATTAAGAATTAACCAAGTCAAGAATCGGTCCGTCTCGCAACATAAACTAGTAAAGATAGAATAGACTATCTACGGTCTAGCGTCTACAACTACATTGAAGTCGGAAGCGGAATGTGAACTATAGTCCACGATTTGAACTAGTCGATCGACTAGTCGATGAAATAAAATGAACGGTCTAGTTTCGTTTACGCTAAATACGTCGACGACCCATCGCTACTGTAGACGTTATACTTTCTTAGATTTACGCGAATATTTGACATTTTAAATAAAACTATCTTTTCGGATCATTTCGCGGATTTATTTTGATTTTTGGTTCCCGACGTTTCGAATGCTTTACAGCAATCATGGTCACGGGAGAGACTGAGATGTATGTTACATGTCTCGAAGGTATAGTTGTTACAGACAGCCTACCCACAAATAACAAAATGAAAAATTGCACAAGTACCTTACAATATTGTAAGGTATGGTACACTGATTGCTGTAAAGCATTCGAAACGTCGGCAACCAAAATCAAAATAAATCCGCGAAATAATACGAAAAGATAGTTTTATTTAAAACTGTAGACATTTTTAGTAGACATACTAATATTAAATTCGAATCGTTTACAATGAATTGATAATAATGTATATCAAATTAAGAAACAACATAACGATTACTTAATTTAGAAGGACGGCTCGGACATTTTCTTTTGTAAAGTATGATGTTGATATGAATTTGAAAAAAAAAAAAACAGATTCTCTAAAGACGTGGTGTGTTCCTTAAATTAGAAATTAAGTTCGCTAAAAAATATTATACAAATTAATTGTCGTAAATAGAAAAAAATACTCAAGTATCAAAACATTTTTCTTTTACTATAGTTAGTATTAATTACCATATAATTTTTTTTAATTTGACGCGTTTCCCATTAACTTTGCTACATATTTTAATATACTCTATGGCGTTTCCTCAGGTCACCCTTTCGTTGGCCAGACATTATGACTATACTCGTATATAAAAAAAATTAGGCCATGAAAAATCTTTAGTTCACCTGCACCCTAGGGCTTAGACTACGGCGATATTAAAATCACACTGTTAAAATTAACATACATAGTAAATATATCGTTTAAAAAATATTAATTAATTAATTAACTTATATATTGCATAAAAATAAATTAATAAATCACGTTATACATATTATACAATACAAAAATATAAGAGTTTATGTTAACATCATCAAAATTAGGTTTCATAGAAACAGTTGAGACCTAATCTTCGTCTCTATGCGGAGCCCCACTAGTCTCTACTTCTTCTTCTCCATTTGCTATCGAATTAGCTACAGCAGATCCCATGAAAGCCTGAAATTAAAAAAAAACCACAGTGTAGACAAGTTTCTAGACATATCTCACCCTAATAATATTATAAACGCGAAAGTTTGAGAGAATGTATGGGTGTCTGGATGTGTAGATGTATGGATGTTTGTTACTCTTTCACGCAAAAACTACTGAATGGATTTAAATGAAACTTTACAATAATATTTTTTATCGCGGAAAAATGAACTGTTACAGTGGGATAGATTTGCTTTTGTTATTCTAGTGCTATAATGACGTAAGTTAATGTAAACAAAAGAAGGAAAAAACTTATCAAGAGAGAGAGAAAAAAGTGCGTGCCTGTGTGTGTGTGTGTGTGTGTTTGTATGTGTGTACGCGCGTGCGCGTGATTTTTCGTCATCAGACTGGCTTGTAGTTGCTCCTTTATGAAGAAAAAACACCCACCTGACAGCACGAGCACATTAGACACGTTAGACAGGCCATACACCAAGTGCAACAATTTGATCCACCGCAACACCCTAATTGCTCTGAAAATAATGATAGTCTACATCACCAACATCAGCACCACCATCATCATCATCACTATAATTACGGATTCTGTACTGTGTGCCTAGTGCGCGTTTTTAAAGTAAAACTTCTTGACTTGCGGGGTAAGCTGGTGAATGCGTTACGAGAAAATGTACTACGTTTGTTGTCATGGTAACCGTTGTTATTGTCTGACAAATCTACATTAAATATTTTTTTGGAAAATCATATTGAAATAGTCATTATTATCGATACAGAGGCCGAATTTATAGTTTTTTAAATTTTTGTCTTTCTGCCTGTCTGTCTTTCTGTTACCATATCACGGAAAAACCACTAGAGGGATTTTGATGAAATTTTATTTGATGATAGCTGGTTATCCGGGTCAACATATAGGATACTTTTTACCGCGGGAAAATATATCATTTCTGAGAAAAAATACAAAAACTGCAATGTAAGAGTATACTAATATGTAAAACCTAAGAATTTGGTTTTTGGTCATCTGAACGCGGGCGGAGCCGCGGGCAATGCTAGTTATTCTATAAATATATTATTGTAATATGCCTAATATGCGTTATTTTTAGTATCTCAACTTACCTAATTATTTAAAACATAAATTGAATATCATAAAGAGTACCGATAACCTAGAGAAGTTTTACTTCTTGCGCGTGTACACATTCATACACACACTCTTTTAACTTTTTAAACCTATTCGATCGCGTTAATGTTAGGGCAGATTTATACAAAATTAGAACCGCGCCATCTAGTGACAAAAAGAGACATCACTTTCTCTTTTGACGTTAAGGGCCAGTTCCACTAAATTCTTATAAATCAGTAATTAACTAAGAATAATCTGTGTTTATATTAATGGAAGATACAATACCAACTTAAAATAATAAATATAATTATTGTATAACTAGTGTGTACGTTTCTTACTTATGGATGAATTAACCGGTTTATTTCGGTATTAAAACCGAAATCCAATTTTTCTCTAAGAATAGCCGTTAACCATTACCATTTTTTTAAACCTGTTCTGAGCCCTGACTGAAGGCAAAAGTCTTTTAACCTATCTATACTAATGTTATAAAGACGTAGTTTGTGAATTGTGAGTTTGTGATGTTGTAGGGGGTAATATCTGGATCTACTGAACCGATTTAGATGAAATTAGGTAAGAAGTAAGTTTGAGACCTTGGCCATGGCAATCATCCCTTAAGGGGGTGAAAATGGGCATGAAAGTTTGTATGGGGAATCAACCTAGGGACGATTCGAACGAAGCGAGGGTGAGTCCCTAGTCTAAAATAAAATTAGTTTTTTTGATTTTTTAAATCGTCACATTTGTTCGCCATACATATTAAAAAAAAGTGAAAATCGATTCATGATTGACAGACATTGCGTGACATATTACTTCAGAAGCACATGAATTGAACACCTTTCTTCTTTTTCTTTCTACTTTGAAAATCGGTCATTAAAACATTCAAAACATCGCTCAAAAACCCTTATTGTTACTAGTTGAAAACAGATAATAACATTTGCCTTACGGTGAAGGAAAACATCGTGAGGAAACCTGCATGTCTGAGAGAACCTAGCAAGTTCTCTAAAGACATGCTCAGTTCACCCGCACTTGGCCAGCGTGGTGGACTATGGCCTGATCCCCCTCGTATTGAAGGGAGGCCCACCCCCAGCAGTGGGACGTTAAAAAGGGCTGAACACATTAACATTTGAAAACCTTGATTCGGATTTTAACCGTTCAATTGTTACTGGACCGAATCAGTGACCGTCGTACAAATCCCATAATCAATAATAATCGAAGGTCTTTCTTATGCGCTATCGATCGCATTTGTTTGTTGTGTACTTTAGAGAGCCTTGAAATGCATGTTAAATTAAGTGGTGGACAATTTCCATCAATTTTGCAGTGGACAAACGTTAATTGACGTCACTCGGATCATAAATATTTAAATTCTAAAGTGGCTACTGTATATCTTTTGTTAAATACAAATCTATACTAATATTATAAAGAGATAAAGCATGTGAGTTTGTGAGCTTATGACGTTGTAGAGAGTAATCTCTGGATCTACTCAAAATTGGCCGCTCGAGGCCCTTTACTTGATTAACGCAATCACAATATCTATTGGATATTGTTAATAATGTGAAAACTCGCACTCAACACACTATTTATTACACGGGATTCGAATAAATAACTATTCTTTAAAATTATCTTAATTTCTATCTTTTTTTGGACTGAATATCCCTTTGGGAATCAAACTTGGCGTTTTCATTATAAGTTAATGTTATTCAAACGTATATGCATTGCATATTCAATAAAAAAAACCTGGAGGTCTCTGTCCTGCATAACTATGAGGAGGATAGCCTTGAGGCCCATAGCCCTGTCCTGGAAACCCTTGACCTGGTGGATACCCTTGTCCCGGAAACCCCTGCCCAGGACAACCCTGTCCAGGGTACCCCTGCCCAGGGAAGGCCTGTCCTTGGTAACCTGGAGCATAACCTTGTTGGTAGTTCTGAAAAAAAGGGAAGATCTAGGTATTACGGCTAGAATAAAAAATAAAACCTAAAGAAAGCTAGATAGGTTATAACAATACACATGAAACACTTAATATCAAACAGTTACAATTACATATAAGCTATCTATTTATTATAGTAATATAAGTATTAAATATCCCACTACTATTATAAATGCGAAAGTTTGTGAGGATGGCCACTGGAGGGATTTTGATGAAATTTGGTATGGTGATAGCTGGTTGTTTGGGTCAACATATAGGTTACTTTTTACCGCGGGAAAATATCTCATTTCTGAGAAAAAATACAAAACTGCAATGTAAGAGTATACTAATATGTAAAACCTAAGAATTTGCTTTTTGGTCATCTGAACGCGGGCGGAGCCGCGGGCAATGCTAGTTATTAATTAATTAGGTACGTTTTAACGGTTAGTACGAAATACAAATCTTTGAATTTCTCAGCTTTTCTGTACTGTAATATGCGTGTATTATACATATAAACCTCTCTCTTGAATTACTATCTATTAAAAAAACCGCATCAAAATCCGTTGCGTAGTTTTAAAGATCTAAGCATACATAGGGATAGACAGACAGCGGGAAGCGACTTTGTTTTATACTATGTAGTGATTACACAATCCTCTCAAGGCTTAGTTAAAAACAATTGTAATTGCTTTTCAATTATCCACGATATTCGTTACAAATACGCAAAATTACGTAACCTTCTTCGTATTGAAGCTTCTTAGAAAGAAACCGCGTTAGTTGTAAATTCAAAGAGAGCGACCATTAATCTATACTAATATTATAAAGAGGTAAAGTTTGTGAGTTTGTGAGATTGACCCTGGGAAGGACATAGGATACTTTTTATCCCGGAAATCATTCCTTAAGGGGATGAAAATAGGAATGAAAGTTTGTATTGGGAATTAAGCTAGGAACGAACCCGAGCGAAGCGAGGGTGAGTCGCTAGTAATGAATATCAAATATGCGTGATTTTTTTGCATTTTGCAAATTGCTTTAAATTTCCCACCTATATTTGCACTTTTCAATAATTATTTTCTTACCCAAAAAGAAATTACATTAAAAATACTAGGTAATATATACTTAATTGAAAAGCAATAAAGATTACAAAAAAATTTTTTTGTCTTTATTTAAATCACACGCATATTCCCTATTGTGTGTGAGATGTTTATCTCTTAATTATTTAGATCCCTTGCTCTTCCTTTGAAAGATTTGGTTAGATTTGGTTGAAGTGAGATTGCCAATGACTTTATTGGACTTCTATCCTCAAACTACAGCGGTTTGGTCTGTCCGATGAAATAGTGATTACAAAAAGTCGTATTAAGTACGCAACACACCTGTCCACCAGGGTATCCAGGAGCATTTCCAGAATACATGCCGGGCGGTGGGCCTCCGTGATGTCCTCCAAAATTGAAAGGTCCTCCAAAATATCCTTGTCCTCCAAATCGACCTTGTTACTGTTGAACATAATAAAAATATATATTGGTCTAGGTAACCTCTAAACGAGCCGAAAAAATAAGATCCTTCTGGCTGAATCTCTCCCGTGTCCAGGATTGCTGTAAAGCATTTGAAGCGTCGGGAACCAAAAAATATATAGTTTTAATTATAACTAGCGACTGAGCCTCGCTCTACTCGGATTTGTCCTTAGATACGTTTTAACGGTTAGTATAGATTTTTCAGTGATCAGATAGGATAGGATTCCTACAGTAAAAAGTATTCTATATGTTGACCCGGATAACCAGCTATCACCATACCAAATTTCATCAAAATCTGTCCAGTGGTTTTCTCGTATTTATAATATTTCTCGTATTTATAATAATAACTTTTTCAATAAGATTTTCCCAAAAATATTTAATGTACATATTCGACTCAGAATTTTATATATGTATAGAGATGACAACAGATATATTCGCCATTCACGGTCACACTTATTTTCCAATACTAATTTTTCCATAATATAACATAGTAATTACCTACCTTATTTCCCATACAACTACGAATTGATTATAATTTTTATTGATCTCATTTTAAATATAACAAAATAAAATATAAAAATTTACGCTCCAGTAAAAGATGTCACAGAAATAGTCAATTTTGATGGAAAGAAGAAGCGATTGACATAAGATTGTTTGCAACTTTGTGCTAAGTTCACTCATGTCAGTAGGATCGGCGAAACAAATAATCCTATGAAAAACATAACACGTAAAAAAATGCAAGTCTCGCAGCGCAGTTCTACCGCAAAAAGTTTTGAGACTTAATGTAAAAGACGATTAACTTATTTAGTACCTAAGTATATATGAAAGCATTTATCCAACAACTTTGTCATAAATTGTTGCTTAATTAGTTAAATAACAAAAGTTTATGGTGACCGTATCCATATTATATATCTTTATTTTTTTAATAAATAGAATGACTTACGCACTCAACCACGACGCCCCGATGACAGGTCTGCCGAAGCAGACCACACAACCAAGGGGTTGTTCTCACGGTCTACTCTACTGTCAAAGAAGTACCAGCAGCAATCCGCATGGAACACCACCCACCTAAGTGGGCACCGTCCTGCGTGTTTCTTGGCTTCGCGTCCTAGTGTATTGCCGGAAGCCAATAAGAACCACAACAGAGTATGACCTGAAGTAACATATAGGCTAGTGTTACGATGCAAGGGTAAGTAAGTTCTAATATTATAATTGTGAAAGTATATATTCCATTTCATTAAGAATTGGGCTATTATAATCCGATTGGTAGTTCCAAAGATGAGCGTGTCGAAACGAAGAAACAAATTCTTCAACTTTATTTTATTCAGTAAATTTGTAGAACCAATTAGAAAGTTGATGTGCATCATTCATACAGCAAAAACTTAAGAAAAAAAAACAGACTTCCAGGCACTAAAAAGTAAAAAATAACTAAACGGGGGGGTTTTTTTAGAATAGATACCTAATCAGATATTTTCGAAGTCGGTGCCAGCCAATGCAAAGCAAATCATATATCATATCTATTCTAAATGAAAACCCCCGTTTAGTTATTTTTTACATTTTAGTGCCTGGAAGTAGGTTTATTTTTTTTTTAAGTTTTTATTTTTCCGTTTTTAGTGCAAAGCAGGTAATTTGTTCGTATCGGTAATTCGATTAAGCAAGTTATTTAAAAAAAAAATTGTGGATGTTTTAAATATCCGCTCGACAGATTTCGATAAAATTTAAATGGGACCACCTGGAAGTATAACCTCCGAAATAAACAAAAATCCAAAGCGGTTCAGGCGTCTTCGAGTAATCGCTGAACATACATGAAAACAAAGATTCCGACGAATTGAGAACCTCCTCCTTTTTGGAAGTCGGTTAAAAAGTAATGTTAATTTAAAGAATCACCTAGGGCCGAACCCGAGCGAAGCGTAGATTAGTCGCTAGTAAATAAATAAATTATAACTGTAGTCACGGTAATATTTCATACATTACCGTGGTATAGTAGTAGAATAACAATGTTATCTGTAAACAACAGAAGATAAAAAATATATTAATCAATAAAATAATTCAGTTAAAAATATGAGAAAAATAAACAGAAAAATTTATATTTTTTAGGGTTTCGTACCTCAAAAGATAATAAAAGGAACCCTTATAAGATCACTCTTGTCCGTCTGTCCATCTGTCCGTGTGTCACCACCGATTTTCTTAGGAACGGGTGTACCTAGCAAGTTAAAATTTATACCAGATATTGAGGTCTATAGTCCCTATCTGGTGTAAAAACCAAGGTCATGAGTCAACACGATAAAAAGATATGGGTAAATTTTGATTTTCGGGCATGGCATTTTATGGGCAAATTTTAAAACTTGTAAGTACCAAAATTTACCTTAATTTTCAACTACTTGACCTAGAATCACGAAATTTGGCAAAAAGCAAGGTCTTTCAGCACAAATAAAGGAAAAATTCGAAAAAAGTTGAAAAATAAAGTAAAACAGATTTCTTATACATTTGTAGGGAACCCTCAGTGGGCGAGTCCGACTCGCACTTGTCCGGATTTTTTTTCTATTTAGTTCGTTTTAAGGCTCCATTACATCATAATTTTCCGCCCCGCCGTAAGTTTCCTATACTTATGCGTAGTATTTAATGTGCGGTTTCTCTGATACGTTCTCTCGTTTTACTACGTCATCTCGAGGAGATTTATTTAAAAAATCCTTTATTTGAGATTTTAGTGTTTAAATAAAATTAGATATTTTCATTTTTGTTGTGTGTAAAAGCAACATAATTTTATTAACTTTAAGTACTTTATTTTTTTAGCTGGATAGTGTATAGTTTTTCTATTAACGATTAGGTGATATAAATAAAAATAAATAAAATAAAAAAAGCCTTTTATTTCTTGCGGCTACAAAAAATACATGCTAGTACAATTAGTAACAATTAAAACAATTTTTAAAAAGTACTTTTTAATAAAATCATTCATTTCATACTTAATTTTTATTTTTTTTAATAAATCAATAAAAGATGTAGGTAATAAAAAATAACAACCACCTATAAAATAGTACATAAAAAACAATAATTTACAATCTTTTTATTAATTATCTATTTTAATAACGATCAGTGACTTTAAATAAATTAACAAAAACCATATCAACATACGAAATTTCACAATTACATAAAAAAATAAAAATTTTGCAATATATTTTAATTTAATATAAGGTGATAATAAATGTTATATAATAAATTATTGGACATTCCCAAAATTATTAGGTGTCATTAAAAATGCTGCTGATAAAACTATATCAGAAAATCTACATGTAATAAACTTTATCTGACTGTAATCAGTCCCTGCTGTTATAAAGTTTATTATTTAATTTAGTTGTATGAAAAGAATAATCGCTAGTGTGGCACTAAGCCGATTTAAAAATGTCTTCTAACGATATAAAACTAAATGTAGTGCCACAAACTTATCTGACCCGGTAACGGCGTCACTGTTGTTGAATTTAGTATTGCTGGTAAATAGAATTTCCGCAGTTTTTAGGGTAAAAATAGCCCAAGTGCACAAGGAGTAATCGAAATGTTACTTTGCTGTTTTAGATATTGTTATTCACAATGGTACAAAAAGGATTAATAATAAAAAACACATTTTTAATGAATTATATTTTAATGTTATAATTATGATGATGTAGACAACCACCTTGGTAATTTAGCGGCTGGATTACAAGACAACACTTGACAATAAAATGTCATTTTAAATGGCAACACGTAGTTCCAGTTTTGGCCACCGGGTCAGATAGTTTTGTGGCGCAGAATTTTTGCCGTGATAATAACTATTTATAAATATAAATTTAACGTGGTTACTCAAAATCGACCCACAATTATAACTGTATTATATTATATATGTGTTGTTGTGTATTGTATTATATATATTATTGTATTGTTGTTATATATGTGTGTTTGTGTGTCAATCATACTGTCTACTGTCGTCAAAAGCATTTTACAAAATTATGGATTAATTTAAGAACTTCATAATGCTTTAAAAATTTACTATGTTTAATAGGTGATAATGTTTCAATATTTTATTTTATTAGTGCTGTTTTCTTTTTAAAATTGTGAATAATATTAAACCTGTATTAATTGTTAAAGTCCAAGTTAATGCACGCTGTATCCACCTTATTAAAGCAATACATAAATTAAAATTAATTGGTAAATTGTAATTTTATTTAACAATACTGTATTAATGTAATTATAACTGATGGATCTAAATAAATAAATGAAATAATCTTTTGTAAATTAATCATTTTCAAGACAATATTACTTGGTGGAATAATAAATATATTTTTATATAAATATAAAAATAGTTATTAAAAATGTTTGTCTGTTTCTCTGGCAATTTTTTAAATATTTTGTTCGCCTCTAGGAAGACAAAAACAAACCTATCCCACGGTAACCGTAAATTTTTCCCGAATAAAAACTTGAAATATAAAACCTATGTGTTATTCCAGACTAATCTATAGCTGTACAAAATTTCATCCAGATACGTTCAGCCGTTCTAGCGTGAAAGAGTAACAAACATACATCCATACATCTCACAAACTTTCATATTTATAATATTAGTATAGATTAGTAGCAAAAAAGTCGCAGTCGCTTCAAAGAAAACGCGGCTTAACTAACCGCATTTTAAATAAAACTAAATTAGATCGCTGTACGAAGCTAGTGTGTCTCCGACCGTCCACAAATATTCATATAGATTTAAATATTCTATTATACATTTAACGTCTTATTATTATAAAATGGCAAACGTACCTGAAGTAGTTTTTAACAATGGAAAGACCTGTCCCGTTATTGGGCTGGGAACATGGAAGGTAAGTGTCTAATTTTATTATTTTCTTACATAATATGAAAAAAAAGGTTTGTCAGTCTGTTCTCATATAGCTCTAGTGTCTCATATGTGTGATATTTATAAATCTAATTTTAGTTGTTTTGTTAAGTTTTTAACCCCTTTCCAAAAAGGAGGAGGTTCTCAATGCGTTGGATTTTTTTTATGTATGTTCACGAATTACATTTAGACGCCTGAACAGATTTGGATTTTTTTTTTGTTTCGAAGAGTATACTTCCCAGGTGGTCCCATTTAAATTTTATCGAAATCGGTCGAGCGGTTTTTTCAACAATCAACAAATAAATTATTTTTTTAAATAAATTGCTTAATCGAATATGCTAATAAAAAACTTTCTTCTTACAAATTACCTGCTTATTAAGTCTACACTAAAAATGAAAAAACAAATTCTTAAAAAAATATAATAAAAACCGACTTCCAGGCACTAAAATGTAAAAAATAACGAAACGGGGGTTTTCATTTAGAATAGATACCTAATCAGATATTTTCGAAGTCGGTGCCAGCCGACAATATTTTAAGATATGAATATCTAATAGGTAAATATGTATTTTACGTATCGAAATATATTAGACTTGCTTTGCATCGGCTGGCACCGACGACTTTGCCTGGATGTCGGTTTTTTTAAGTTTTTATGATATATTTGATTACGATATCAGCGTGCCAAATTTAACTAAATTAATTTTATTAATTACAAGTTTAAATTTTTATTTTTTTTAATAAATTATTTTATTGTCATCGGTCCTTGATAAGTGCGCTAACAAGTTAATCTGAAGTCTTGAAATGGGTGAAAACCGCGTTCAAAGATTCCGTTACGTAGATAGTGTGTTTAAAAAAATAAAAATAAATATGTATGTATCTATGTACGTATGTATGTTTGTATATGTATATATTAATATTATAATTGATGTTTGTAGTTTGTACTTATACCGCACCTCATTATGATTTTTATATTTTTTCACGCTTGAGGGTTTCTGGTAGAGATCACTTAAAGAGATAAGTCATCCTTTGTACACATGGTATCTGTTTTCACTTGTTTGTTTTTTTTTTCTGGTACATCTATACATATAATAAATAAATAAATAATAAAATTGACACTAAGTCGAATCTGTATATTAAATATTTTTTGGAAAATCTTATTGAAATAGACATTACTATCGATACAGAGGCCGAATCTATATTTTTCAGAATTTTTGTCTGTCTGTCTGTCCGTCTGTTACCGAATCACGGAAAAACCACTGGAGGGATTTTGATGAAATTTGGTATGGTGGTGGCTGGTTATATGGGATAACATATAGGATACTTCTTACTGCGGGAAAATATCTCATTTCTGAGAAAAAATAGAAAAACTGCAATGTAAGAGTATACTAATATGTAAAATTTAAGAATTTGGTTTTTGGTCATCTGAACGCGGGCGAAGCTTCGGGCAGTGCTAGTGTTCTAATAAATTGAAAAAAAAATAGAAATTACTACAATAAAGTCCGCGAAGCATAATGTCTATCATCTCATCATATGCGTTCTCAAATCGGGTATAAAATAATGTTTTATTTGCGAAGGTATTTTTACTAACATTGTGTCAATCCTTATCTAAATGTCATAATATGTTCGATAACTTAAGTACTTAATCTATATCAAAACTGACCTTTACACCATTTAAATTAGATATCTTAAAAGATATCACAGGGTTAATATAACTCGCCGAAACGTTATCTGAATTCTGATAGGTACCTTTAAACGAGCAATTCTTGTATATTTATATCGGCGATCTCGGAAACGGCTCTAACAATTTCGCTGAAATTCAGCATGTGGGGGTTTTCGTGGGCGAAAAATCGATCTACACTGGCGTGCAAAAAAATCGGGCCACCTAGAGAAAATGGACAAACTTAAGATATGATATTTTTTATTAATTTCGTTATTATATATGGGTAGCTGTATACCCTAGGTACCTAAATCAATAATCGTTGAATAATTTAAATAAAAATTATTGCTCGAAAATAGAGGAAAATCAAATTTAATGATTTTTCGCGAGTTTGGTATAAAAATGTAAGCCGTAAATTAATGGGAAAATTAAAAGATTTCGATTGGTTTTATGATTTTTAATAATGCGTATTACCGCCTCTATTTTTAATTGCAGCTTTTAATCGGTTTTTCAGAGATTTGACACACTTTTTTAGATAATCTTGTGTAATAGACTCCCATTCTTCCAATAAGGCGCTTTTTAATTCTTGAATGTTGCTCGGGACTACTACGCGACTTCTAACTTTTCATTTGAGATGGTCCCATACATGCTCTATCGGATTGAGGTCAGGGCTTCGCGCTGGCCAGGCAATAGTAGACACTCCGACCTTTTGAAGATACTGCCTTACTGATGTAGCAGTGTGTGGGCGAGCATTTTCTTGTAGAAGCAGAAAATCTTCTCCAATGAACCCAGTAAAAGGCATCACATGATCTTCTAAAACCTCCGTTATATACCTAGCGGCTGTAAGGGATCCATTTTCTATGAATATAAGCTCGGTTTTCGCTTCGTAACAGAATCCTGCCCAAAACATAACTGAGCCCCCTCCATATGACACTGTTTCCCGCATAGTGCATGGTGCATATCTTTCACCTGGTCGCCGGTAAACAAAATTACGGCCGTCGGCACCATGCAAACACATTCTGCTTTCGTCAGTAATAAGAACCTTCTTCCACTGCTCCAAATTCCAATTCACGTGATCTCGGGCAAAAAGTAATCTAGCAATTCGATGTGCAGGGGTGAGTTTGGAGCCAGTTGCGGACTTGCGTGGCGTCAGGGAAGCGGCTCTAAGTCGGCGCCTTACTGTCCACTCGCTAACATTAACACCTCTCACTTCTCTCAGGAGATTTTGAACGTCAACCCCTGTGCGATGACGATTTCTTAGAGCTGATGACACAATACATCGATCATCACGCTCTGATGTGGCTCTTCGTCGGCCGGAACCATGTCGTCGTATAAAGCCACCAGTCTCTATGTAACGTTTGTACACTCTCTGGACTGTAGAACGGCTCACAGAAAAATCTTGAGCCACTTGAGGTTGACTTTGTCCAGTTTCAAACAAAGTCACAATTCGAGATGATTCAGCCTCGGTCAGATCCACCTTGCAGTAGGTATTTCTAATAATCGCAGATCAAAGTAGAAGTGTTTTGTTCAAAAATTGGAACTCAACTAAGCTTCTAAAATAACAAAAAACAGTATTTGTGGCTTCAATCCATATTATGCAAATATTTACTAATTACTGCTAATTGACTATAATTAAGCGCACACGTGCATTTCCAGGAATTTTATGACTTTTTTGAAGGAAACAAAGGCGTCTAATCTCCTTAATTACCTTTGCGGTATTTTTTTTTCACCAAACAATTGTCAACAAAAAATAATGCTTAAAATTAAGGGTAGCCCGATTTTTTTGCACGCCAGTGTAGATTAGTCTTATGTCTGGGAAAACGCGTGTTTTCCAGTTTTCATGCGATTTTCTTCATTCGCATTATTCCACGCAAGATATAGTCGTTATATGGCACGCTCGAGCATAAGCATCGCGGTGATTCGCAACCTAAAAGGATGATTTTCGGGATAAAAAATATACTATGTCTTTCCAAGGGTCTCAAACTATTTTCTTACCAAATTTCATCTAAATCGGTTCAGTAGATCCAAAAATTACCCCTTACAACGTCACAAACTCACAAACCTTACCTCTTTATAATATTAGTATAGATTATACGCACGTAGGGACGCATCCTTGCGAAATAAAGGTGTCGCTAGTTTTTAGTATGAAAATAAGTTATAAACGAGAAAATTAATGTTAATATTGTGAAAAAAGCGTGGAGTGCTTTGTACAATATCACTATATAGTATAAAACAAAATCACTTCCCGCTGTCTGTTTGTCCCTATGTATGCTTAGATCTTTAAAACTACACAACGGATTTTGATGCGGTTTTTTTTAATAGATAGAGTGATTCAAGAGGAAGGTTTGTATGTAAAATACATGCATATTATAGTACAGAATAACCGAGAAATTCAAAGATTTCTATTTCATACTAACCGTTAAAACGTACCTAGGGGACGATGAGTCGCTAGTTTTTTTCTAACTCTACTTCTGGGAATCGTACCAATGGAATCTTGACAGCAACTGATATCGAGCAACGCACATATTTTATACACGCTTACACAAAAAATAATTTTGTCCTTTTTATCTCGGGTCATCATTATAAAGCGTTTAACGTGTTTTTTTTATTATTTTAAACTATAATTTATATTTGAGTAGTTATGAATGAGCTTTATTGTTATATATACTTCCTTAGATTTAGGCGAATATTTGACACCTATACCTACATCTATACATAATCTATACATATAATAAAATTGTAACTGAGTCGAATCTGTACTTTAAATATTTTTTGGAAAATCTTATTGAAACCAACATTATTATCGTTATAAAGGCAGAATCTATAGTTTTTAGAATTTTTGTCTGTCTGTCTGTGACCGCGTTACGGAAAAACCACTGGACAGATTTTGATGAAATTTGGTATCATGATAGCTGTTTATCCGAGTCAATATATAGGATACTTTTAAACGCGGGAAAATATCTAATTTCTGAGAAAAAATACAAAAACTGCATTGTAAGAGTATACTAATATGTAAAACCTTAGAATTTGGTTTTTAGTCATCTGAACGCGGGCGGAGTTGCTGGCAATGCTAGTTTTAAATAAAACTTATGTTTTTGGATTATTTCGTAGATATATTTACAGTTTTGGTTCACGACGTTTCGTGTTATTAATTAAAAAAAATCTACTAAATTTCGTACCTTTAATTGAATTTCGGAATTATTCTTAAAACAAAGTCTCATTAAATTCGGTTTACTAGTTTTTTCACAACTAGATGATTTCAAAGTGCATAAATTTTATAACTGTGTGAAAAATTAGTTTTAGAGCTCATGTGATAAAAAGGTTTGAATGCCATATGATATTACGTTGAATATGTTAATTGATGAGTTTTTAAAAGTTTTCAAATTAGTGATTCAGAGGACGTGAATTCATGTCTAGATTTTTAAGGCTACCTAGAGTGGTATATATATATATATATATATATATATATATATATATATATATATATATATATATATATATATATAGACAGACAGACAGAAATTCTAAAAACTGTAGATTCGGCCTCTTGTGTCGATAATAACGTCTATTTCAATAAGATTTTCCAAAAAATATCTAATGTACAGATTCGGCTTAGTTACAATTTTATTATATGTATAGATGTATCATATCGTGGTGGTAAGCTTTTATTTATGTATTGTAAATCTGTGGAAACTTGGTTGGTTTTTAGCATTACTTTTATATGTTTTAGAATATAATTATTAATAATTTGTACTGTTTGTTTCCCTGAAAAAGCTAATAAATAAATAAAAATAAAAAAAAATGAGCACTGAGATGACGTGAGGTATCTTTTACTGGCATTACTTTGACGGTAGAAGTAAAAGGGGAGATTTTTGTGTGCATTTATGTCAAGCAATAACTCTATCAATTGTGAGACCGATTTTCATAATTCAATTCAAAGTTCAATTTTTAACAATAGGTTTTACCTCATGAGTGGACTTCGTCTTTTCTATCATTTTTAAGATTTAATTTAAAATTATATAATTACACGCGACTCACCCTCGTTTCGCTCGGGTTTTCTCCCTAAACTTTCATCCCCATTTTCACCCCCTTAAGGGATGATTTCCGGGATAAAAAATATCCTATATCCTTCCCAGGATCTCAAACTATGTTCTTACTAAATTTCATCATAGCTAGTAAATTTTTACTTTGTTGTGTAGTCGAAAGTATGATTTTTAATTATAGTGCGTGTTATCAGACCATTATCGAGAGACACAGTTTTTTGTCTTGTTGGAATCCCCTTGACCCTATATAATACAGATAAGGCATATCATGGGTATTGTGTATATTTTGATAAAGTAAGGAACTTGTATCTCATTTAAACACATCATAATATTGTAGTTATAATATCTTCTTCTTCTTCTTCTCCCTGCCCATTTCTCAATCACTTGGGGTCGGCGCAGTACATCTTCTGTACTGCTGATAGGATTTGGCAAAAGTTTCACGACCGGCCGTCTCCCTCTTGCCTAACGTCAACCCTCCTTGGGAATGCTATTGTCTCTCTTTGAATGGTGTCGCGGAAGTCTTATAATTTGCACTTTCAATTTTTTTGTCTTTTAAAACATTTTTTATACTATTACATCAATTTTGAATGTTATTTTCGGATGTATTTTAAAATAAATTTTGTTTACACAATAAAAAAATTGTAACTAAGTCGAATCTGTACATTAAATATTTTTTGGAAAATCTTATTGAAATAGACATTATTATCGGTACAGAGTCCGAATCTATAGTTTCTAGAATTTTTGTCTATCTGTCTGTCTATCTGTCTGTCTGTCTGTTACCGCATCACGAAAAAACCACTGGACTGATTAATGAAATTTGGTATCATGATAGCTGGTTATTCGGGTCAACATATAGGATACTTTTTATTGCGGGAAAATATCTCATTTCTGGGAAAAAATACAAAAACTGCATTGTAAGAGTATACTAATATGTAAAACCTAAGAATTTGGTTTTTGGTCATCTGAACGCGGGCGGAGCCGCGGCCAATGCTAGTATACGTATAAAAAAGCAACATAAACATTGCTGTGCCAATTTAGATACAGCGGCCACAAGTCTAGTCAAAAAACTTTTTTTTTAATTATAAAGTAGGAAATAATTGTAATTATTTTACGAGGCACAGTAACTTTAGGAGACTATAATAAGGCATAAAAACTTTAAAAATAAGATTAACATAGACTTGGAGTATAATTTGACCATTACACCACGGAACAAGTGTGGTGACTGACGAATAAGAAGATGAGGATGTGGTACCTTGTTGTCTTAGTATAATATATTATATTTTTCTATTATACTGCTTGTATGCATGTATGTTTGTATGTATGTATGTATGTTTGTATGTATGTATGTTTATATGTATGTATGTATATATGTATGTATATAAGTATGTACTCGTATTTATGCAAGTACACCGCCTACCATTTTTATATACTGATTCCTCTACCCTAAGGTTGCCTGGAAGAGATCGCTTCTAGCGATAAGGCCGCCTGCTGTGCATCTTTTTATTGTTATATATTTCACTTCTTTATTTATTTCTTGTGTGGTGTGCAATAAAGTGTTTTATTATTATTATTACCTAACTTATTACTAAACTAGCGACTCAACCTCGTTATGCTCGCCTAGCTTGCTTCCCAATACAAACTTTCATCCCTATTTTCACCCCCTTAAGGGTTTCTGAGCTAAAAAGTATCCTATATCCTTCCCAGGGTCTCAAACTATCTTCTTACCAAATATCATCTAAATCGGTTCAGTAGATCCAGAGATTATCCCCTACAACGTCACAACTTACAAACTTTACCTCTTTATAATATTACTATAGATAAAGTTCTAAGTAATATTGAAGTGTTTATTGGCAGTGAATTAAGCTATACATTGTAGGGAATTCGCCGATATGGTTTGGCTACAAGAATTGGGTCACATTTTACAAATCCATGAGAGTGAGAGTAAAAAACATGTAAAAAATGTTAAAGGATCAAAACGGTTTAATCGCTAGACGGCAACGTCGGACTTTACCCTTAAAAACTCACCCCCTCCCACTTCTCGACTTCAGATCGCTTGTAAATTTTAATTTTTCATTTCATTTTTGTTATATTCTCTTGTTTTTCCAATGGGTTTCATTCTACGATTATTTTTTTTAATTTTTAACCATTTTCAAAGGCTTCAGCCCTGGTCTACTTACGCACGCACGCGACAGAGCGCTTCTGCGCGTGTTTGTGTGCACGTCAAATGCCTAATTTTGCTCGTTTTGATTTTGTATACGGCCTCTTAAAAGAAAAACAAAAACAAATCTATCCCACGGGAACCGTACATTTTTCCGATATAAAAAGTAAGCTATGTGTTATTCTGAAGTATGATCTATATTATTGAAAAGTTTTATTAAAATCCATTCAGTAGTTTTTGCGTGGAAGAGTAACAAACATCCATACATCCTTACTCACAAACTTTCACATTTATAATATTAAGTATAGACGTACAATTCAATTTTCTTCTTAATAGTTTCTTTAAAGTATTTCCAACTAGCGACTCACCCTAGCTTCGCTCGGGTTCGTCCTTAGGTACGTTTTAAATAAAAATGAAAATTAAAGCTCTTCAATAAAATTAAATAAATACGTGTTTTAGCATTTTTCGAAATTCATCCCATAAGGAGGTTAAATAGGGAATGAAAGTTTGTGTGAAACTACCTATTTAGAGATTTTTTGTAGTTCTAGCGTGAGCGAAGCTGCGGGTTCTGCTAGTTTCGTTATAATTCAAACTAACATTTTTTAAAGTAGGTATATGACGTATATAATAAGTATTATTTACAAAAAAAGTAGATAAGACGGTCAGTGATACGGCGTGACGGTCATACGTTATGTAATGAATGTGGTCGCGGTTAAGGTCACACACTCCATCTAGTTTCCACCGGTTCTGATTCTCATACGATAATCGCCCGGGTCGTTCAACTGGCTAATCGAATCGTACGTCTAATTATTCATCTGTAGAAACATTTCTATATGGCTTCATATTTATTTATTTTTTTTTATTTATTAGACCACCAACAAAGTACAAACTAATCACATTAAAACATACATGGAAAATAAAACATGTAGAGTAGTACCACGGTAATGTAATGCATACAGTATTCCAACTCGGGCCTGTCCTTGAAATAATTACCTACAGCCGAACGTCACGTACCCACGAGGCAGGGCTGCCCGAGTGCCCGCCGGCCAGTATTTTAATTTCATTCACCTACTTGAGTTTCTTTCTAATTTTGTGATTTCAAATATTATATATTTTATTTAAAAAATATTATTAGTAGAATTAATTAAAAAATCTCAAATTTATAAGGGTGGTATGTGACCCTTATAAATTTGAGATTTAAAAATATTTTCGCCTCGACTGAGACGTACGAAAAGCTTTATTGTTAAATTTAATAGTATACAGAATCCGCATTCGGATAAAAAGTTCAGTCTCTCCCGTGACCATGGATGCTGTAAAGCATTCGAAACGTCGGGAAACAAAAATGCAAATAAATCCGCGACAAAATCCGAAAAGATAGTTTTATTTAAAATAAAAAGTTTAATTAAAAATACTTTAATTTTTATTTTTAATTTAATTAATTAATTTTTAATTTTAAAACATACGATGCATGTGTCTCGATACTTGTATGTTTGACATTAGCGAAGTTTCGGGAGGAATAAAATGTTTATTTTTGTATTAAATTATAAAAGTTACATAACATAACCACCATATACAATTTTCGTATCCAATGATACGATGTGGCAGCCCCGCAAGGTTGTCTACCGAGTGTATACCGAACGCGACGCGAGTAGGTATAACTCGATTTCCGACCTTTTGTATGAAGATGGAATACTGTATGTAACATTACCGTGCTAGTATCTTAATTATAGGTGATAACGACATTTAAAAAGTAGTACAACTGTAAAGGCAAAACAAGATTTAGAATATCAAAAAAGTAACATAAATATTCACAATCACAGCTTGCAAAAAAAATATTCTTCTTCTTCGTCGTGTACTTCATTGCTGAAGGTCGTGCTTGTCCTGGAATGTTTGCACCGATTCGTTGACTATCTTTCTCCATACCACTCTATCCTCGGCTTGTCTCAGGGCAGTCGGAATATTGAGTCCCGTTATATTTGAAATCTGGTCGGACCAGCGGGTAGGTGCTCGACCGCGTGATCTTTTGCCCTCAATCTTCCCTACTACAACCAGTTTATCCAGATTGTCTGGTTGTCTCCGGGCGATGTGACCAAAGTAACTTAGGACTCGTTGGTAGCATATAGTGGATAGTCTGGCAGTAATCTTCAGTTGGTCGAGAATAGACCTGTTGGTTCTTTTTGCTGTCCACGGTATACGCAACATTCTTCTGTAACACCACATTTCAAAAGTCTCGATCTTCTTTCGGTCAGCTGCACGGATTGACCATGATTCGGAACCGTACAGAAATATGGAGAACACCAAAGCTCGCACGAGTCTGGTCTTGGTGGTATTCGACACTTTCCTGTTTTGCCAGATTCTGGTTAGCTTACTCATAGCTGCCTTGGCCATCTGCGTACGTCTCCGAATTTCTTTGTCACAGCCTCCCTGATTGCTTATAAGTGATCCCAGGTACACAAACTCATCTACAAATTCCAGGTCCGCCAGTTCTCCGGTTCGTGCAAAAGTTCCAGCTCGATCTACTACCATGATTTTCGTTTTTTTCTTATTAATGGAAAGACCGACCATCTCACTTGCACGCTCGACTCTTCTAAGTAGTTCAGCCATTTCCTGTTCTGAAGAAGCCAATAGCGTAGTGTCATCGGCGTATCGGAGGTTACTGATCTTGTTGCCTCCAACGGAAATGCCTCCATCCCACTCATCTAGCGCTGTCCTTATGATATACTCGCCGTAGATGTTAAAAAGAAGAGGGGATATGATGCATCCCTGTCGTACTCCTTTTTGTGGTTTGAAAGGAGCGGATACCACGTCGTTCACTTTTACCATTGACTTCCCATTCTCATATAGGTTTGCGAGCAGTGCTATTAAATGCTTAGGAACACCCATTTCTAGGAGGATTCTCCATAGACAATCCCACCTCACGCAATCAAACGCCTTGGAGTAATCAACAAAACACATAATTATCGGAACATTAAATTCCCGGCTCTTCTCTATGAGTTGTCTAATGTTGACAATTTGCTCCCGAGTTCCACGGCCCTTGACAAAGCCAGCCTGCTCATTAGGTATTTGCCGCTGTAGGTAGGGTTGTAAGCGTCCATTAATTATGTGAAGCATGATCTTACTACCATGTGATATGAGGGCCACTGTTCGATAGTTTTCGCAAATCTTTGTCGAGCCTTTCTTGTGCAGTGGTATCAAAAGTGACTCCGTCCAGTCCTTGGGCCATTTTCCCGAGCTCCAGATCTGATTACACAGGTCCTTAAAGATCTTGACACCTGTGTCTCCTAAGTTTTTCAGTTCTTCAGCGAATATACTGTCTCTTCCGGCTGATTTATTTGTTTTAATTTTTCTAAGAGCTTCCCTGACTTCAGATTCCAGTATTTCAGGCTCTAGGTTTTCGTCCATGCTGAATGGTTCAGAGGATCCCCTGTCGTCCTTGTACAGGCTTTGGCAATATGACCGCCATCTTTCTGTAACCTGGTCAATCTCCGTCAGTAGTGTACCCTTACTATCTTGGATCGCCCAAGTTTTGGGTCTAAACTCTCGTGTGATGCTTTTCACTCGTAGAAACAGGTCTTTGGTGTGCAGAGTCCTAGCATGGTCCTCAATATCTTCACATATCGAGTTCAGATATTGGTTGTAGTCTCTACGGCATAAGCATTGAACCCGCGCTGATATGGTGTTATACTGAGCTTTCTCAGAGTCCCTTCTGGTTAGGAGGTCTTTTCTTTCATTAATCGCCTTCCACGTTTCTTCTGATATCCACGCCTTTCTGAACTACAATAGTTTTGCTGTTGGATGTCTTTTCGTGTTTCGAGAATAATGTCCTTTATTGTAGTCCACTTCATATCTATGTCGATGCTGTTATCTGACTTTAGGTGTGTGACTTTGTTGTTAAAGACTTCTTCATAGGTGTTAAGTGTTTCTGGAGAAGGTCGACCATGATTTTTGACTAGGCTTCTCACGCATTTCTTGAGCTTTACTTTCATGACTGCCACCAATAATTTGTGATCGCTTCCGCAGTCAGCTCCGGGGTACGTTTTTGTATTAATTATACTGGACCTCCATCGCTTTGCAATAGCAATATAGTCAATTTGGTTTCTGGCACGCTCACCTGGCATAGCCCAAGTATATAGCCGTCGTGGGTGGTTCTGGAAACAAGTATTCATGATAGACAGAGAGTTTTCCGCGCAAAATTGGAGCCACATCTCACCTCTATCATTTCTATCTCCGAGACCATATTTCCCAACAACTTCTCTTAGATGATCTTCCTGTCTTGTTGATCCTACTTTTGCATTAAGATCTCCCATCAAAAGTGTAATCTCCCTTCTGGGTAGGTTCCTAAGGGTGTCCTCCAACATTCTGTAGAAGTCCTGAATCTCTTCTTCTGTTGAACCCGATGTTGGGGCATATACAACCACCAGATTTAGACGACATGGTTTTGTGTTAACTTTCATGGTGATTATCCGATCACTCACTGGGTGGTATCCCAGCACAGATTGATTGATGTAAGGTGATACACAAATAGCAACTCCATTTCTGCTTTCATTTTCCGGGCCTGAAAAATATAGAGTGTGGCCTGACGGGATAGTGTAAAAGCCTGACCCTCTCTTGTGTGTTTCAGTTATTCCAAGAACTTCCAGTTGGTAGTGCAGTTGTTCTTTACCTATAATATCCACTTTCCCTGGTTCCAGTATACCTCTGACATTCCATGTCCCAATCCTAATCTTCTTGCGAAGTTGAGGGTGTTTAGCTATGGTTGGTGTGAATTGAGACGATGTGTTGATGTCACCAGTAGCATGCTTTACACACTGAGCCTGATGAGTCACTTCAGTGGAACCAGTAGCATACTTCACACCATGCGACCTGGAATCGACATGGCGCCGGGTGGTAGCCGGATCGCATGCCATCGTCCTCTCAGTATCAAACATATTTCATGACAAGTTTCGTGGGAGAATAGTGCAGTGGTTTCCCCTTGCCTTCTGCACCGCAGTGATGTTATGTTTTTATCAGGAACGCCCTGCTGCCAGCGCCCTTCATCCAGACTGAGTGATCTGTTGGGTCCGGACCCCCTGTCTCCCATCTGCTTGTCGACCTATATCTCCATAGGGGTTGGTTACCGCTATCTCGATGATAGGTTGCTCGACGTAACAGGGTTCGCCGCGAGTAGGCTGGGAGTGGAGTTGGTGAAGAGAGGCTAAGTGACTGCTCTTGAACACAGGTCATGTATTGCGCATCATCCACCCTTGAACACCAATAATAAAAAAAAAAAAATATAAGTTTATAAAAATAATAACAGCTAAATATATTATAAACAGGTTAAGAAAGATCTAAATGAAATATATATACTCACATACACATATATACATACACATACATATTCACATGTATCTACATAAGCGATTATTTAATATAGTACATATAATAAAATTGTAACTAAGTCGAATCTGTATATTAAATATTTTTTGGAAAATATTATTGAAATAGACATTATTATCGATGCAGAGGCCGAATCTATAGTTCTTAGAATTTTTGTCTGTCTGTCTGTCTGTTACCGCATCACAGAAAAACCAGTGAATGGATTTTGATGAAATTTGGTATCATGATAGGATGTTATCCGGGTCAACATATAGGATACTTTTTAACGCGGGAAAATATCTTAATTCAAGAAAAAATACAAAAACTGCATTGTAAGAGTATACTAAATATGTAAAACCTAAGAATTTGGTTTTTGGTCATCTGAACGCGGGCGGAGCCGCGTGCAATGCTAGTAAATAATAAGGTAACAAACATTTGATCCAGACGCATCTTCACAATATGTTTTTTATTCAACGTCACGTATGTTTTCAATTTTAAAATGATATTCTGACTGTAGCAGCACACATCTCGGACCTTAAGCAGGCCTCCATCGCTCGTTTAAGTTCACGCGATAACGTACCAACGAGCTACGACTGGCCTTCGCCCGGGCCACTGACAATTCATTATTATTAAAAGTTTAATTCATTATTATTAAAGTAAAGGTTGAATTGACCCGGACGAACAAAATTCCAGTTGGGTCATGGTTGCCACTTGCCACGCGCTTCTCGAGTGTAGGTATATACTGTACCCGCGCCTTTGGTAATAACACAGATCATATAATACTATACTATAATGGCTAAATCGCATTGGATTAATTCTATATTGCATTGGATTTTCTCATTTTAAAGCATGTATTATGTAATAAAATTTCTACCTTTTATGGAGGACTAAAAGTACCACCAGAATCGTTTATACATTTTATAAAAGAATTAGATTTGTCATATTGTGTCATCTATGTGTTAGATGTAATCTTTTATTTTATATAACTCAATACCACTAGTTTTTTTTATATGATTACTAGCGGCTCACTCTCGCTTCGATCGAGTTCGCCTCTAGAAAAACAAAAACAAATCTATCCCACAGGCACCGTACATTTTTCCGGGATAAAGTGTTATTCCAGATATATATATATATATATATATATATATATCTATATATATATATATATATATATATATATATATATATATATATATATATATATAATCTATCTCTGTGCCAAACATCCAGATCCGTTCAGCCGTTCTGGCGTGAAAGAGTAACAAACACCCATACATACTCACAAACTTTCACATTTAAATAAATAAATATGTTGTGACATTAACACACAGCACCATCTAGTTCCACGGTAAGCTACGAGGCTTGTGTTATGGATACCAGATAGTTGATACACTACACATATATAACTTTTAAATAGGTACATACATATTATAGATATAAACATCCATGACTGGAGTACAAACATTCGTGCTCAACACACAAATGAAAGCCCCCCAGCGGGATTCGAACCCGCGACAGCTGGCACAGAAAGTAGTGTCACTACAAACTGAGCCAAATGTGTCGTCAAATATTAGTATAAAAGACTAGCGATTTAAAGTCAGATTTTTAATTCCACGGAAATATGACAGCTATTATTCTTTGACAATTCAGATATCATAAACTTTTTCTGCTATGTATTTTTTTATTTTATATAAAATAACAAAAAAATATGAAACAGAATAAGATAAAGTAAACTATATGTATGACATTGTAAATAGTCTTTGTTTTGTGCATTCAATGCACGCTAAATATTAAGTAAATGTTTAATGGTTAAATGAAAAAACTGAGTATCATGCAATTATTATTAATTATATCAACATTGTCGTTATCATCATCTACTCGGATTATAAAAGAATCACACACACTATCTTTCAGATCATTAAGAGGGCACATTTTATCTTCTTCTTTAATAATTTGGTTTATGCATTCTTGCCTAAAATAATAATAAAAAATCGTGAACGATCGTTGCGGACCTGTCTTTTTGGGACTTTCCAATTCTTTTTCCAACTGCAAAGATTTTAAAAACAAAGGGTTTTCCTAAAAAAGGCTTACAACCTATGTATTATTGGACAGGGATTCCTGTAATAGAAAAATAATTTCCTTAATAATTATTGTAACTTCAATAATATGATAATAAAAAAATAATTACCATTTTAGAGTTATCAATAATTAAAAATCAGACTTTAGAGCAATACATTTTATTGCTTTCGAAATGTTTGCATTTCGTATGTTTTGTTCCTCTCTCACTCTTACACACGGCAATTTATAGTTAACTGTTCTTGTCTAAATTCAAGTAATTTGTACGTCTCTCTCGAAATGTTTTGACAACTGTCTTTGGACACAAAGCATGCTCCAGACATGTCTTATTAATTATTATTTTGATGTAATGACGTTACACACTCTCCAATACGCGACAGTACTATACCTAAAGGTTAATACTTTTTTAGAGTGTGGATAGGTGTCTGTAACAACTATACCTTCGAGACATCTAACACCTCAGTCTCTCCCGTGACCATGATTGCTGTAAAGCATTCGAAACATCGGGAACCAAAAATCCAAATAAATCCGCTAAAAAATCCGAAAAGATAGTTTTATTTAAAGAAATGTTCATAAACAATTTTTCTCGCAGTCCAAGCCCGGTGAAGTGACACAAGCAGTAAAGGACGCCATCGACCTCGGCTACCGACATATTGACTGCGCACTCATTTACGGAAATGAGAAGGAAGTCGGGGCAGCTCTGAAAGCTAAATTTGAAGAAGGAGTTATTAAACGGTAAGAATCATAATAATTGGATTGTTTTTCCATAGTCTCCTCTCATCTAGCACATTTTAACGTCCCACTGCTGGGAGTGGGCTTCCCAATACGAGAGCAATCAGGTCATAGCCCATCACGCTGGCCAAGGTTTAAAAACTCGCTAGGTTCTATCATGCAGGTTTCCTCACGATATCTTTCTTCACCGTAAGTTATTAATATGCTGAAAATTATTCGCATATGAGGCTGACTGTTTCTAAATCATGCCATTGCGCAGGAGATATATATTATAGTGCACAAGTGTACGCGCAGACACAGGTGTACTCTCTATTCCTGTCACTCTCATACTCCGGTGGAACGGCTTTACGTGCTCTCCGAGGTACGGGGGTAAAACTTCCCAACTCCGGGCTGTTACTTTGAATTTCTTGACAGAAATACTCAATAAATTGGCCCGACCCAGGACTCGAACTCAGGACCTCCGGGTCTACGGTCTTACATACTAACCACTAGACCACCGAGGCAGCTAGTATGTACATGTTAATAGGTATGGATAGATTATAGGTGAATACGAGATGAATTTTTAATGAGACGATTTTTACAGCCTACTAAAGCTATAAAGTTTGACGTTATCATTGATCTATGAATTATCAGGTAGCGCGAGAGTTTTACCAATTTCAATAGCCTTGAAGTAAATTAACTATGTAGGTATCATAAAGTGAAAAAGGCCTTTTAAATAAACTGAAAGGTATTTTGTTGTTTTTTTGTTTTGTACTGGAATCGAATCTATGTCCAAGTCCATGGTACTTGCATTCAACTAGTACTCGTCCAGTGGTCGAAATTCCACCATAACCATCATTGTTAAATATATATATATATATATATATATATATATAATATATATATAACTGTTTTCAAATTTTTTTATTGACAAAAAACAAACTGACAAACAGAGGAGAAAAAGGTACTGAACTGTTTTGGCTTTCTATTTATATATAGATACTATTATGGTTGATTCCCCATACAAACTTTCATCCCCATTTTTACCTCCTTAAGGTATGATTTCTGGGATAAAAAGTATCCTATGTCCTTCCCAGGGTCTCAAACTATCTCCTTACCAAATTTCATCCAAATCGATATAGTAGATCCAGAAATTACCCCGTACAACCTCACAAACTCACAAACTTTACCTCTTTATAATATTAGTATAGATTTGCCTTTTAGTTCCCGATGTTTGACCTGGAGTAACACATAGGCCGCTGTTAGATATATTATATAGGGAAGTATCCAAGCAAAGCAAAGCTAAATCGCTAGTTCGTTTGATAAAATCATTCACTGAAACTGATAAGTATTTCTTATATTATTATGTTTTTACAGAGAAGATATATTCATCACATCCAAACTGTGGTGCACCTTCCACCGCCCGGACCTGGTCGAGGGCTCGGTGAAGACAACTCTTCAAGACCTTGGCTTGGAGTACCTGGACCTGTACCTGATACACTGGCCTCAGGCCTATAAGGTATAGTTAAGTTTAAAATAAAGTATTAAAATAATGTTTTTTTAACAAAAATGTATACTAACTTCACTCAAAAATAATTATTCCAATCGTCTTGAGGGTATTTTTTTTAATTTATAGCTAGACTAGCGACTCACCCTGGCTTTGCTCGGGTTCGTCCCTAGGTTGGTTCCCATACCAAATTTCATCAAAATCCCTCCAGTGGTTTTCCGTGATGCGATAACAGACAGTCAGACAGACATACAGACGAAAATTCTAAAAACTGTATGTCTATTTCAATAAGATTTCCCAAAAAAAAAATTATTGTACAGATTTGGCTTTTGAAATAGACATTATTATCGATACAGAGTCCGAATCTATAGTTTTTAGAATTTTTGTCTGTAGGTATGTCTGTCTCTCTGTCTGTTACCGCATCACGAGAAAATCACTGGACAGATTTTGATGAAATTTGGTATGATGATAGCTGGTTATCCGGGGCAACATATAGGATACTTTTTACCGCGGGAAAATATCTCATTTCAGAGAAAAAATACAAAAACTGCATTGTAAGAGTATACTAATATGTAAAACCTAAGAATTTGGTTTTTGGTCATATCAACGCGGGCGGAGCCGCGGGCAATGCTAATATTCGCTATATAACATAAATTGCTAGTAATTAAGTAGAAGAAAAAACATGGATAAAATTCTCCATATTAATGCAGGAAGAAGACGTACTCTTCCCAGTGGACGAGCAAGGCAAGGCGGCTCCATCACCAGTGGACTACGTCGACACGTGGAAAGCGATGGAAAACCTGGTGGATAAGGGTCTGGTGAAGAGCATCGGCCTCTCCAACTTCAATAAACGCCAGATCGACAGAGTGATGGAAAACGCTAGAATAAAACCAGCTTCGTTACAGGTAGCTACATGTTAGTTAGATAGTAATGTGTGTTCATCCCTTTTTAATGTCCCACTACTGGGCGTGGGCCTCTCTTCAATACGAGAGGGATCAGGCCATAGTCTACCACGCTGGTCAAGTGAGAGTTGGAAAACTGCACATGTCTTTCGAAAACTTGCTAGATTCTCTCAGTCATAGACAATAGATTGCTTGCTTATTTACTAGCACAATCTCGCATATTCGATTATAGGATAGTTTTATCCCGGAAATTATTCTTTAAGGGGGTGAAAATGGAAATAAAAATTTGTATGGGGAATCATCCTAGGGACAAACCCTAGCGAAGCGAGGGTGAGTCGCTAATAAAGTATATTTTGACTTAACTGCCTCAGTGGTGTAGTGGCTAGCATGTACAGCTGCACACCTTCGGGTCCTGGGTTCGAGTCCCGAGTCGGGCCAAGTTTAGTTATTAAGTCTTTCTGTATAGTAAGTCTCAGTAACAGCCCGGAGTTGGGAAGTTGGCGGTGTTTCACCCCCGTGCCTCGGAGAGCACGTAAAGCCGTCGGTCCTGCGCCAACACTCTCACCGGTCGTGTCGAGTGGTCGTCCCACCGGAGTATGAGAGTGACAGGAATAGAGAGTGCACTTGTGTCTGCGCGTACACTTGAGCACTATAATATCTCCTGCGCAGTTGGCTAATCTCAATGAGATTGGCCGCCGTAGCCGGAATCGGCTAGGAGAACATCATCATCATATTTTGACATGATTTGAGTCAGGCCTAAAATTCTTCCAATACAGATCGAGGTCCACCCTTATCTCAACCAAGAAAAGCTGATCAATTACTGCAAATCTCTGGGAATAACTGTCTCCGCGTACTCTCCTCTCGGTTCCCCTGACAGACCCTGGGCTAAGCCTGGCGAGCCCCAACTCCTAGAAGATCCAAGACTGAAGGCCATCGCCGATAGATACAGCAAGAGTACTGCACAGATTTTAATAAGGTTAGTGTTGCAATTTCAATTAAGCACTTTCAATTTTTTAAGTCTAGGCAATAGAATACAACTGCTTTTGTTTATTGTACTGGTTCTAGAGATTAGCGCATTCAAATAAACAAAAAGCAGTAAAAAATACAATATTTGGACCCAGTTCTGCAAAAAACAGCCATGTGCGTAAAAGTACCAACAGAGTTATAAGCATTTTATTATAAAAAATAAACAATACTTATATAAATATTGTTCAATTTTAAAATAACCAGAAAAACAAAACATAACCCAAGTGCAACTATCGACAAAAAAAAATGCTTATAATTCTGTTGGTACTTTTACGCACATGGCTGTTTATTGCATCACTGGGTCCATTTTCAAATTTATATACTAGCGAATTACTCTCACTTCGCGCGGTTTCGTCCCCAGGTTGAATGATTTTGGGACACATAGAGGACCAACATTCTTTTTTCTTGTCATAAGTAGTTACTCGATGTTGCTCTTTACGCTACTGTTCTCCATTTTGCAAGATTTTGCAAATTTCCAAGAATTTAATAGAATCAGTTATTGTGTTTTCCCGTGGGGATAACAGATTTAATTATGTAGTAAAATATATCCTAAATATTGACCCAAGTGATAAGTGATCACTTCACACAAAATTTAGTCAAAATATGTCCAGTACTTTTTGCGTGAAACGCGAACACACAAACATACAGACGAAAAATTTAGCAATGATTATTTTGGGGTCTACATATATTCTGTACACAATACGTTAAAATTTTAATGTCAAATTTAGTGTAACATATTGTGAACAGATTTCGCAAAGATACTGTTTTATTAACCCCCGACGCAGTGGCATCATAGCTCTCAATCGGATAGACCGATATCGATGCAGTTTTGTTCATTTGAAAGCCAGTTTCCTTGCGGTGGTTCTTAGCTATGTTTGGTTAATATCGGTCCAGCAGTGTAAGAGTATCAGCTCTTTTCCAAAATGATGTAAGGCATTTTGGCGTATGATTACTCGATTAAGTGCTTCACGCTTGCTAGTGTAAATAAATGACAATAAATTTGCGTAGGAGGCTTTTTCAATTTTCAATTTATAATTATTATATGTATAGATTACTTACATAGCATTTTCTGAGAACACGACACCTGCATCTATCTACTTATAAATAAATAATTAAAAACGCGATAAAAACTCAAGTATTATAATAATTTGTAATCTATTATATTGCTGTTATTATGAAGCTTAGGAAAAGGTAATTGAGGTAGATAAAGATTAATTAGTAGCGACTCACCCTCGGTTCCTCCCTAGGTTGATTCCCTATACAAACTTTCATCCCCATTATCAATCCCTTAAGGGATGATTTCCGGAATAAAGAATATCCTATGTGCTTCCCAGGGTCTCAAACTATCTTCTTACCAAATTTCATCTAAATCGGTCCAGTAATTTTTGAGTTTATTCGTTACAAACATACAAAAATACAAATCGTTCCTCTTTATAATAGTAGCGTAGATTGAGCAACATCAAAGAGTCTGCCTCGGTAGTATACTCAGTGGCTAGCATCTGCGGCTGCATCGGATGTCCTAGGTTCGAGTCCCGGGTCGGGCTAAGTTTTGTTAGTTTTTTGTTAAAACAGACATTTCACCGCAAAAATATGCACCGTTATAAGCAGTCAAATGTTTTTGTTAAATTTTTCTGTTATTTATTAGAATCAATTTGATTTTATAGCTTTTAGTCAATGATTTCCATTTTCATTTAGTTAGTTACATTATACTTAATATTACGGTACGAGGATTTTGTTTAAAATATCATGGGTTTTAATTTTTTTGCACGGAACCTTAATTCTTTTTTAAAAATAAGAGTCCAGTCCAGTCGTTTCGGAGGACAAACAGACAAATTTTAAAAAATGTTTTTTTTTCTTATCAATATCATATAAAATTTCATATGAATTTAGTAAAATGCTGTTATTTTGACATTACATACAATTAAATTTATTTGTATGTATAGATAAACAACAGTTTGATAAACAATCATTTAAATGATACTTTCTTATATATTTACTCGAATAAATTAAATAAAACTATATTTTCGCGGAATTATGATTTTTGGCTTCAGACGTTTCGAATGCTTTACAGCGCACATGGTCACGGAAGAGACTTTTTACAGACAGTGCCCACAATTTTACAAAATGAATTCAAATAAAAATCAAAATAACCCCGCAAAAAAATCCGAAAAAATATTTTTATTTAAAATTGTTGAATTCACAAAGTATTTACTGATGATTTAAAGTTCATTTTTAATTCTATTATACTTTTGACAGGCAAAGGTCAACATACTATACATCCAGCTAGTATGTATTATCCGTGACATCCAGAGTCATATCTACCACACATCTATACATATAATAAAATTGTAACTAAGCCGAATCTGTACATTAGATATTTTTTGGAAAATCTTATTGAAATAGACATTATTATTGATACAGAGGCCGAATCTATAGTTTTTAGAAATTTTGTCTGTCTGTCTGTTACCGCATCACAGAAAAAGCTGGTTATCCGGGTCAACATATAGGATAATTTTGTACCGCAGGAAAATGTCTCATTTCTGAGAAAAAATACAAAAACTGCAATATAAGAGTACACTAATATGTAAAACATAAGATCTGGTTTTTGGTCATTTGAACACGGGCGGAGCCGCGGGCAATGCTAGTATAATAACTATTTCTATTATTTTTTTCTGTCTGTTATTGGAAATTAAACTAAATTTTTCTCTACCAATAGATACGCCATCGACCGCGGCCTTATTGTGACTCCTAAATCTGTCACAAAGAGCCGTATCGAGCAGAACTTCCAGGTGTTCGATTTCCAGCTAACCCCAGAAGATATTAAGCTGATCTCCAGCTTTGAATGCAACGGCAGGGTCTGTTCTATGGAAGAGTGAGTATATGTGCAATTTCTGTTTTTCTTCATCATTCCCAAATACTTAATTATTTGATCTGAAACTTTTATGGTTACTGGCAATATTATTATGATGGAAAACGGGATATTTATCATGTTTAGCACTTAATAATAATAATAAACCCTTTATTGTATCTACACCCAAAGAAAACAAAATATATTTATACAAAATTTACGTACTACGAGTAGTTACTACGTAGGTGGCCGGGTGTCGTGACCAAGGCTCTCGTAACAGTGCCTAAATATCGGGAACTCTCGAGAAAATAAAGAGTTAAATATCAAAATAAGAATTAAATATTATAACATAGTAATATTTATTACTTTTTACTATAATAATAAATGAAGAAAAAAATTTATAAAAACTATTAGCACATGGGTCTGCACAGTAAATTTATTTCTATTTAGTAGCTTTTGCATACATCTCTGTCCACGTAGTTTAAAAATTATGATTTTTTTTACAAGTTTCCAACCTCTTTTTTAGCACTTTAACGGTTAAATTCCCAAAAATTCTTTATTAGTGGATAGTATACTCCCTACTCCTAGTCCCTATGAAGAATTTAAGTAAGAAATTTTAAGTTTGTAGAATTTATACTCACTTTTATATACATCATCTCTAGATGCCCTTCTCATTTATATTATTACGTAAATTATTATAAAGGACTTTTTTTAGACTTAATACAAAAATATCATTGCTTATTCTCGCAATGTATGTATTTATAAATTAACTTTCCTAGAAAATCCCATGTTTCTATTAGTGAAAATCGTTTAAAAACCGTAAAGTAGTTTTCGAAATTTGTAATATGTTATATACTTATGTAGATTAAAAAAACATTTAATTATTATATTTAATACAATATTCTCCCTTGAAGGTGTTATAAATATCCCAGAACCTAAATAAGAAACAGATTTTCTATATTATAATTTTTTTTTTCAGTGTTCACCATCCAGACTACCCTTTCCACGACGAATATTAAAGAAATAAAACTATAAACAAATATTTACTTGCACGAGTTTTACCAGTTACCAATAATTATTATATTTTCTGTGAAAACTTAATATTAAAAATGTAATTGCATTAATAAAGGATAGTATAAAAAAGGTTTTTTCTATTGGTAACCTATATTCATACCACACCCCTTGTACTAGCGCTATATATATACTAAATATTTACATATAACAAAATAAAATTGTAATAGTGTTAATTTATATATTGAACTAGCGACTCACTCTCGCTCCGCTCGGTTTCGTCCCTACTTACGTTTTAACGTTTAGTATAGATTTCTCAGAGATGAGATATTTTCCCGCAGTAAAAAGTATCCTATGTGTTGACCCGGATAACCAGCTATCACCATATATATACCAAAATTCATCAAAATCTGTCCAGTGATTTACATGTGATGCCTTCCCAGACAGATAGATAAACAGACAGACAAAAATTCTAAAAACTTTAGATTCGGACTCTGTATCAATAATAATAATATTATTCTATTTCAATAAGATTTTCCAAAAAATATGTTCGGCTCAGTTAGAATTTTATTATATGTACCTATAGATATAGATGTTTAATAGTTATCGATATTATTTTCCTACTATTATTATCTTTGTATTGTATTACAGTTTAAAGAGAGTGAGAGGGAAATGTTAAGTTCAAAACAAAACCCAACGAGTGATAGTTTTGATTTATTAATCAACTAGCATTGCCCGCGGCTCCGCCCGCTTTTGCGATTCTTAGATTTTACATATTAGTATACTCTTACAATGCAGTTTTTGTATTTTTTCTCAGAAATAAGATATTTTCCCGCGGTAAAAAGTATCCTATATGTTGCCCCGGATAACCAGCTATCATCATACCAAATTTCATCAAAATCTGTCTAGTGATTTTCTCGTGATGCGGTAACAGACAGAGAGACAGACATACCTACAGACAAAAATTCTAAAAACTATAGATTCGGACTCTGTATCGATAATAATGTCTATTTCAATTAGATTTTCCAAACAATATTTGATGTACAGATTCGACTTAGTTACAATTTTATTATATGTATAGAAGACACACTGAAAACTAAAGTAATAGAACTTTGATCAATAATTGATCGAAGTAATAAAATAACAATTTATAGGCGCCCGCGCCGGAGAATTGCATGTGTGCGGAAACACAACACGTGTAGCAGCGTAATTGACATAATTTTAATATATTATTTTACCTATTGTGCGGTATTCTGTACAATATTATTTAACTATTCCCTCAATTGCATAAAATGGATAGAACCATTGTTGATTGTGTCATTGTCAATATTGTGCCATTTTTATTTATATGTAAACTAGCAGAATCCGCGACTTCGCTCGCGCTAAACCTACAAATGAAATCTCCAAAAAGGCAGGTTTCATACACACTTTCATCCCCTGTTAAGCCCTTAGGGGTTGATTTTAGATAACACTGAAATTCGTAACTCATTATTTTTGCCGTACGCGGTTCATACGAAAATTCATGCAAATATATCCCAGGAATAAAAAGTTTCATACTAACTTTCATCCCCCATTTCATTCCCTTGAGGGTTGAATTTTGAAAAATCCTTCCGTAATGGATGCCTTCGTCATAAGATTTCTAGCCTTAAAAGGGTTTGGCCAGTGCGTTGATACATCAGTCAATCACTTTTGCCTTTTATATACCTACTTAAATAGATTTACCCCTCAGTATGAATAATAGAGGTATCTTATAAGTACCTATGTATGGATAGAATATAAGACACCTAAATAAATATAAGTTTCAGAAAAATGTTCCAAGGTGAAGATATTATAAAAACAATGACAGACAGTAATTAAAAATGAAATAATTACGTATGAATAAGCGTTTGTTGTATTCAAAAACTAGTTTTCTTATTCCACCAGAGTATGAGTGACAGAAAGAGAGAGTACACGTTGTGTCCATGCTTTCTCCCGTTCTTGCACTATATCTAATCTAATATCCTGCAGTTAGCTAGTCTCAGTGAGATTAATTAATTAAATTTTAATTTTCATGGAATGAAATATTTAAAATTTATATTTTTAAAAACCATTCAATATTCATAAAATAAATTCGCAAATTCTCTTTTTTTTTAATTTTTTTTATAGTTTTGTCTCTCGATTGTATGTCAAAATAAAAAAGAACTACTTTCTCAATTGAATTGTATTTGAAACAAATTTTTATTATTTCTATTAAATTTGGCAGTGTTCCAGTGAAATTGGTACGAAAATATGTTGGAAATAATCAGTTTCAAGGTAATTTTGAATCGGGTTAAAGATTCTAAATAAAAATCATTTCTCTTTGGGATATATTTATTTCATCCGTATCTATCTAATCGGTAGACGAGACATTTTTTATATTGTGTGGACCATGGCTCGGAGGTAGCTAGCTCTATTAGAATAACTATAAAATATTCTAATCACAAAAATTAAATAATCACTATTAAGAGTATGGAATCTATATATAAAAAACCAATTGCCGTTCGTTAGTGTCGCTAAAACTTGAAATCGGCTGGACCGATTTGCAGGGCTAGATTTACACTAGGTTCACTCGGGGCGAATGCTCAGGGCGGTAAATTTTTAGGGGCAGCAAAATTCGGAGGTTACAAAAAAAATTTCGCGTTATCAAAAATGCTTTACTTTCCAAAAAAAAAGAATAATTAAAAAAAAATACTTGTACATTTTTCGAAAAATTGATAAATAAAAAATTATGAGTAATTTAAAAAAAATAAGCTTTATCGAAACTTTATCCATTTTATGGAAAATTTCGATAATAGGGCGACATTTTTTACTATGCCCAGGGGCGGCGCTAAAGTCCGGCACTGCCGATTTGAATATTTTTTTTTGTTTTGTGGAAATGTGTAAGGGTGTTTTAAGTATAAAAAAAATAGGAGGAAAACCCAAAAAAAAACAGGTAAAAAATCGAAAAATTCTAAACTGTTTATTTTGTACCTATGTATGTATATACAATATAAATATTATAGTCTATGTATTCCATACTAAGCCTTAAAACGTACCTGGGGGAGAACCAGAGCGAAACGAGGGTAAGTCGCTAGGAATTAAAAAAAAATGTTGTTTGTTTGGATAACTTTATTTATTCGGTATCGGCGGGGAAGGTAGGGGTAGGTGTTTGAGGGTGTATCGACGCTACGTACACGGAGTATTGTGCGCACGTTTATTCATTTAAATTAAAAGTGAAAATGTATTATCTGTTATATATAATGTATTATATGTATGTCTGTATATTATATGTGAAAATATATTAGTATAGTATTTAAAAAAATATAATATCGTTTAAAAATTATAATATTATATTCTTTCCTTCTTTTCTTTCCTTTGCCGCCACTTTTACATAGGCAGAGGTATTGTATCATGCACAGAATAAAAATAGCTTTAATTTGATATATAAATGATGAATATACGCCAAGAACGTATAAATGTAACAAAAAAATCTTTAATGACTGGCAACCCCTATTTGCGGGCACTTTTACATAGGCAGAGGTAGTTTATCAGTTACAGAAAAAAAAATAGCTTACATTTCATATATAATTTAATAATGAATATACGCCATGAACGTATAAATGTAACAAAATATGACCTGCTTACACCTGGTTGCGAAGAGGTTGCGGCCAATTGCGCAACGGCAGCTATCACTTTACAAGATCTCTACGTATATTTCTGTGAAGTGGAGTATAATTTATTTTAATAACAAGTGCATCGATTTTGTTCCAAAAAGTCAATTATTATTAATTTAATTAAACACACTAGCGGGCACATTTTAATAGGCACCCCGGTCAAAACATATTGTCCCTTTTATTATTGTATTTAAAAAAATGATTTCGATTAAATACTCGATGAACGTAGCAATCTTGCAGCAGGATCTTGATCCATGGGCAGCGCGGAACTTCGCATCACACTGATCTCATATATATCTTCTCACCGTGATAGTGAAATTCATGGTTCTACAAAGCCATCTTTTTAAATAAAAACATCTTTTCAAATTTTTTCGCAGATTTATTTAGATTTTTGTTTCCCGAAGTTTCGAATGCTTCCCAACGCACATGGTCACGGCAGACATAAAAATTTTAGACAGTCATTATAAAGTTGTTACAGACAGCGTCTACCCACAATTACTTGTAAGAAATAGAAAAATTTTCTTTTCCGTGTGGAGAATGAACGTAGGAGCAACATAATGTGTAAAGTGGAACGTAAAAGGAAATCGAGGTAGAAGGAGAATTTCTATGCACATTTTAATTGAAACAATTAATTATAATATCTTAAAGAATTGTTGATAAACTGTACAATAATATTAAATAAATAATGAAATATACAAACAGAAGAATATATTAAAAAAAACACAAGCAGATGTAAATACATATAATATTTGGAACGTCAAAGAGTCAGGTGCCATTGCTTTTACTTGTCACGTTGACAGTTGACACTGACAGTTTAAATTAGACATTTAATTTCACGTGTTCATTCAGCGCATTTTATTTTTAAATTATAAAGTGAATGTTAGAGCTTTAAAAATATTGATTTGATGATTATGTGATATTTAAAAAAATGGTTGTCTCAGAGAAAAGAGAAATTGATTTATTTGTAGCAAGTAAAATAGGTTCATTTAAGCGTAAGTTCAATTACCTATGTATTTTTTAGCATGTTGTTTTTGTTTATTTATTATTATTGCCTAAGATGTTTTATTAACAAATCTATTGCACCTGTTCGATTTAAAGCAACAATTGTTACTATTGTCAAAACTAACGTAAATATAAAATACTTGGTTGGTTTAAGAACTTATTAGTTTGAAAACTTTTAAACCTAAATATTGTTACTGTGTGTAGGTTACTATTCCTATCGTACTAAAACTTTAACAAAAAAATTCCAGATATAAAATATCACACAGACAACACAAAAAATACAAAAAAATGTATAGAAAATTTAGTAGATATAAAGAGTTTACAAAAAGAAGATGCTATAACTTCAATGGTATGGGGTAATGGAGAACAAACAGAAATCCTAATTGGTAGAAAAAATCAACAGGTATTATATTCTTTATACTAGCAACTTACCCTCGCTTGGGTCAATTTGGCTCAATTCTTTTTCTAAAATAAAATTCTTATAATATCAGCTGCATCTGCCCGTGAAAGTCCTGTCAAAATCAGTCCAGGTGGTTTGAAGATTAGCCAGAACAAATAGACATAAAAATTAAAAAAACTATGTTTTTTGTATAAGTACTGTGTCTGCTTTCATATGTATTTAGTAAAAAGCTGTTACTTTAACATTACAAACAGACACTTCAACTTTTATTTATAATTATGTATAGATGTCTCATTAAAAAAAAACACATATAAAAATAGAAAACAAATCCCTTGTGTACAAAGCATTATTTATCTCTAAAAGGTCTCTACTAGAAACCCTCAAGTAAGAGTAAAAAGTTATGTTATTCATTAAAAATTATTACAGGTCCAAGTGTACAATACTCTACAGGGCTTCACTAAATCATATACAGCAGATTTTGGCGAAGGAGATATAGTTGGTCTCGGCAAGTACAAGAGAAGGCTAATAGCAGCATTGTCTAGCGGTGTTGTCCAAGTCTGGTCGAAGAAGGAGAATTTTGTAGTAAATACGGGAGCCAAGTTGGATAAAATGAAAGTGTTTGAAGAGGATTCTACATTGTTTGCTACTGGTGTGCTATTTTGAATAGTTATTTTTTAATGTTATAATTTATAAAAAAATTAAAATATCAATTCAGTCTATGAAGAAAATAAGTATTTAGCATAAAATCTATACTAATATTATAAATAGGAAAATTTTTTGTTTGTTTGTTTGTACCGAATAAGCTCGGAAACTACTGGTAAGAAGATACTTTGAGACACTGGGAAGGACATAGAATAGATTTTATTCCAGAAATCATCCCTTAAGGGGGTGAAACTGGGGATGAAAGTTTGTATTGAGAATCAACCTAGTATATATCAAGCTAGTATAAAATATCCTGGTTTTTTATTTTTTTATTATATATTTCAACTGTAAATTGATTTTAACGCAATTTTGATTACTTTAAGGTGGCGAAGAAAATGAACTGAAGGTATGGAAGATTGGTGACCCCGAGTCCATATTTACTGCTAAGAACCTTCCACATGACTGGTTGCAGCTACGAAGACCGGTGTGGGTTTCAGACCTGGCGTTTTTAAGCCAAGACGTATTGGCTGTTTGTTCGAGATATGGATATGTTAGGTGAATATATATATATATATATATATATATGAAAATTATTTATTTTTTACTAGCGGCTCACCCTGACTTCGCTCGGGTTCGTCCATATGTACGTTTTAACGGTTAGTATGGTATTCTATCTATTGATAGACTAAATCTATACATCTCATAAAATTGTAACTAAGCTGAATCTGTACATTAGATATTTTTTGGACAATCTTATCGAAATAAACATTATTATTTATTATCGATACAGAGGCCGAATCTATGGTTTATAGAATTTTTGTCTGTCTGTTACTGCATCACAGAAAAATCACTGGAGGGATTTTGATGAAACTTTTTACTGCAGGAAAATGTCTCATTTCTGAGAAAAAATACAAAAACTGCAATGTAAGAGTATACTAATATGTAAAACCTAAGAATTTGGTTTTTGGTCATCTGAACGCGGGCGGAGCCGCGGGTAATGCTAGTGTTATATATATACATAAGTATGATGAGTTGTTGTGGGTTGTACGTTTTCCTGAGAAAATTAGATAATCTACTGCGTTAAAAAGTAGTCTATGTCACTCTCTAGCCCTCCATCTATCTCCTCACAAAAAATCACGCCATTCCGTCACTCTTTTTCGACGTGTAGGAAGCACAAACAAACAAACACACTTTCACATTTGAAATATTAGTATCTCACATCACAGTGTATGTTCTGACTAATCTATACATATAATAAAATAGTAACTGTGCGAAATCTGTATATGAAATATTTTTAAAAACAATGATTAACATACAGAATATAGACTCCAAAATAATAGTTGCTGAAATTTTTGTCTGTCTGTCTGTTTGTTCCGGCTAAACTACGAAACGGCTGGACCGTTTTTGATGGGACTTTCACTGGCAGATAACTGATGTTATAAGGAATATCTTAAGCTACTCTTATATTAGAAAAAGAATTAGGGTTCTGCACAAGATAATTAAGTACCATATATTATAATTTCATATCCATCCATACTTTAATATTATAAATGTGAAAGTGTGTTTGTTTATCTTTCTTACACTTCGAAACGGCTTGGCGGATTGGCGTGATTTTTTGTGTGGAGTTGGAGGGCTGGAGAGTGACATAGCCTACTTTTTACCGCGGGAGATTATCTCATTCCCACGGCAAAACATGTCATAATACAACCCAAAAAATATTTATGATCAGAATTACTTGAAACTTGGTATAAATGGTCTTCAATATAATTAATTAAGTACGTGTTTCAGCATTTTTCGAAATTCATCCCCTAAGAGGTTAAAACAGCAGATGATAGTTTGTATAAAACATACCATTTTAGAGTTTTTTGTAGTTTTAACGTGAGCAAAGCCGCGGGTTCTGCTAGTTTAGTTTATGGCTGTTATTTTGACTTTCTACTCAGACACTTCAATTTTATTTATCTGTATAGATTCATATTTGAAAGTTGAGAAATATTTAGAGGTTCTCGTAATAAAGATTTTCATTTATGTGTTCATTCAAATATTACAGGTTATATGACACTAGGGCTCAAAGACGGCCAGTGTGTAATGTGGAGTTTGAGAAGATGGCCGCCACCTGCATCGTGCCAGGGTTTGAAGAGAGGTGAGAAATAATTATTGCTCTTTTGAAAGCCATAAATATTTTATGAAGCCATTTATAACGTCCTACTGCTGGCCGTGGGCCTCCATTCTATACGAGAGGGATCAGGCCATAGTCCATGACGCTGGCCAAGTGCGGGCGGGACTGAGCATGTCTTTCGAGAACTTGCTAGGTTCTCTCAGACAAGTGATAACACCCGACCCCACCTGCGGGTGTTATCACTTGTCTTTTTGTATTAATAATTTCATAAACAGAGAGCGTATTGCCAAATTTTTTTACGTGAACGTAACGTTAATTAACGTTTAGTATAGATTTCTCAGACATCCCTGAGATATTTTCCCGCATTAAAAAGTATCCTGTATGTTGACCCGGATAACCAGCTATAATCATACCAAATTTCATCAAAATCTGTTTAGTGATTTTATCGTGATGTGTTCCCAGACAGACAGACAAAAATTCTAAGAACTATAAATTCCGACTCTGTGTCGATAACAATGACTATTTCAATACGATTTTCCAAAAAATATTCGACTCAGAATTTTATTATACGTAGTTACTCCAAGTCATAATCTACGAATATCTGTCATCTATCTGTTAAATTTCATCAAAATCCATCCAGCCATTTTAACATGAAGAATTAAGAAACATATACACACACACACACGCATACTCATATACATATATACAATCTTTCACATTTACATATTAGACTGATTAACTAATACCAATAATAATAAAAAAAAATATTTCTTTTAGGCAAGTGTTTGTTGGTTTTGGTCGAGGCCAACTCCACCAAGTGGACCTTCGGAGAGGGAAACCGGACAAAGGCTATAAGGGTGCAGTGGGGGCTGTCACCAGCATTGGTCTGGTGAGGGGTGGGGGTGATGGTCGGAGTGGGGGTCTGGTGGTGAGCAGCAGCCTGGACAGACATGTGAGGGTTCATAGCTGCGAAACTAAGGAGATGGTCTATAAGGTAGGTCTGAAGTAAGGACTTGTTGTAATACTTTCTTAGGTTTTTGTTGATGTTATTTTGGTTTAAGTATTTATTTCTGAAATAAAAGATACAGTTCATGTTAAGTATTTGAGAAAATACAAAATACTTCTATACAAATAAATTAAAGTGTCTGTTTGTAATGTAAAAATAACAGCTTTTTACTAAATGCATATTTTTAATCATTTTGTCTGTCTGTTACTTTGTATGTTCCGGCTAATCAGCATTGACGGAACATTCTTTTGGTTACAAGGATATATACTTTTTTATATATACTTTTTTTTGGTTATAAGGAGTAAATCAGATTATTTTTATTTAAAAAAAGATTAAGGGGTAAAAAATAAAATAAAAAAATTGAAATTATTGCATTTTTTTCACAGCAATATCTAACATCTAAGCTAGCAGCTATCCTAGTACAGACAGCAAGATCCACTCCCCTTCAGAACGAGGACCTGGTGAAAGAAGAAGACCAGGTTGAAGACCCGGAGGTCAAGGAGGAAGACGATATGGATGAAATATTTGATAATATGGAGACTGTGGGGTTAGTTTTGTTCAATTCATACATATATAAAATTATATTTCTGTTTTTGTAGTGTACAGTTCCTATATAATGATTATTTTATAATTATGTATCCAGCCCTTTTCTTAACGTCCCACTGCTGGGCGTGGGTCTCCCTTAAATAAGGTGATCAGGCCATATCGATATTTTTTTTAATTAAAAAATCGATTATGTAATTTGTCAACTTTTATTATAGACTGGGTCGACTCGCTTTGTCCCAAAATGTATTTTATATTAACATTTTATTTAGTTAAATTTAAAAAAATTGTCATATTAAAATAGAAATTAAGCATCTTTTTATATGTATATATAATAATAATTAATCCCTTTTTAAAGTCCCACTGCTGGGGGTGGGCCTCCTCTCGGCCAGTTGGACGCTGCCCAAGTGCGGGCGGATAGCATGTCTGCAGACAAGTCGCTAGGTTCTCTCAGACATGCAGGTTTCCTCACGATGTTTTCCTTCACCGTTAAGACAAGTGGTAATCATGTTGGAAACGATTCGCACATGAAAATATCAGAGGTGCGAAACCCGGGATATGAACTCCGTTTTACCCGGTTTCCCAAGCAAACGCGTTACCACTGAGCTACCACTGCCTCAAATTTCACATTTTTTTTTATTAAGAACACAATAAAAGTAATTAAAACAGGCCTTTATATTTATAGTTATCGAATTTGATTTGAGAATTATTACTTTTTTTTTTAATAATTATAGTGAAAAATCACGCAAAAAGCGTTCCGAAGCACTAGAAACAGAAGCACAAGAAACGGAAGCAAAAAGATCAAAGCCATCCACAGAAGGAAGCACAATAGAAGTTGACGATGAAAAAGCAAAAGAGGAAGCAATCGTAAAACTTCTCAGAAGCACAGAGAAGCAAAAGAAGAGAATGGAGAAACGGAAGAGGGAGAAGAAAGCCAAAAGTGTATTTCATAATGCTTAAAATAAAGTTTGTAAAGCATTTTCCTATTTTTATTTTAACATTAATTTAATTCACATCAAGAACTAAAAACATATTAGTTGTATCCAAATCAAAATAAACTATTCTAATAGAGTTTTACAAGCACTTTTGAATGGTCACTTTTATATTTTAAATTTAAATTAGATGTCAGTATGTAAGTCCGTGAGGAAGCTATCACCGGCTCGGAAAGCAGTTCTGCTGAGAAGAGCTCGAGAGAAACGAAACAGTTGCTCTTTTAAAATAATATTTGTTTACAATATTGTATTACAAAATTATCTACTTATCCTATGTGAGACTCAACCAGACATTAGTTCCACACATTGACATCTATGGAGTATTCAAAAATCCAAATGAGTATAGATAATATTTTCCACTTGTTAAAGTACCATACTCTACACCTAGTACATTGTTGAATCAGTTTAGCTGGTAGCCTTGCACTAAGGTGAACTATATTCTGATGATAAATAAAACTACCAAAACTAATGTACTGCTGGTAAGATGGGCTTTTATTTAACTTCGGCAAGACGGGCGGGCCTTTAACAGGGGGCTTAATTATTTATTTATAATTTAACATATACTTTTAGAGAGAACCAAACTATAGGGCGATTTAGAATACACTTAACACCATTTAGTATAAAAAAAAGTAATTTAAAAATGTGTAATATTATTAATATTAATTTGAGTGGCTTTGAGTTTGGCTTCTCTAGTTGATATTTGGTTTGTATTGTTCATGAACAACATAGTAGTATCATAGTCTAAATCAGTGACGGGCAAAGTATGGCCCGTGGTCCAACTCCGGCCCACGAAAGTATTTAGTCCGGCCCACCGAGGGTCCATCGACATGGATAGTACATGGCCCGCTATAATTACGTTTTGACGGTCGAGAAGTATAAAGTAGATTCTACTTAGGGCCGATTGTTCAATCATCGAATAACTGAACAAATAACTCATTCACATTTTTATAATATTATGATTAAAAGTTTTAACACAAAATGCATTTTTTCTATAATTCTGGCTTTTTTCTAGAATTTCTTAAACTTTGTGGCCCCCCATTAAAAACATTTGGCCACCACTAGTCCAACATACAAGCTTCATCGTACATCGATATTTTCGAAAACAAAAATGGCGGTAAAATAACTAAGCTTCCATAAAAAAGTTCGAATAGAAATCATGGTTGACAGGATCCCTCCTCAAAGGATTTGCTACTAAAAAACAACGAAAATTTAAAAGTAATTTTAATACAATAATATAAACAACTACTATATAAAACTATCTTTTCGCAGATCCATTTTTATTTTTGGTGGCCAATATTTCGAATGCTTGAAAACAATCATCTTCCATGACCATGATTGCTGTAAAGCATTTGAAATCTTGCATAAAATCCTAAAAAATAGTTATATTTAAACTGTGTAAATCTGAGAAAATTTAAATATATACTAATTGGGCATATGATTCTCTTTGTCTGGCCATGTAGGGTCTGCGGTGGTCCTCATCAGCTCCCATAAAGCATCACTGTCTATCTCCATAGAGAACGGCAGTAGCAATCTGCGGGCTTTGTTTTTAATAACTGATTTTTTGTTTAGGATATATGGATAATTAAAATTAAAACTAAATGCATATGAAATTATATACTTATAAGAACAACACAACTTCTCTCTCTGTCAGTTGGTTCCGGCTAATCTTTGAAATGGCTGGACCGATTTTAACAGGACTTTCAAATAGGAAAAGAATTAGGGTTCCGCTCAAAAAAAATTCAAACGTACCTAGGGATGCACCCGAGCAAGGCAAGGGTAAATCACTATAATTCATAATAAAATCTATGTATATGTTAATTTACAATTTTCCTTGCTTCATTCAATATGTCTTTACACTTTAGGTGCCTTTTTTTTTTTAAACAAGAAGATATTTTAAAACGGACCCATGGCCACGGATTCATATGAACAACTCTCAAAAGTGAAGTTTTGAGCACAGGTAGAATATAACCTGGAATAACACATAGGCCAGTTAGATATTTAGGAAGTCCGAGTAAAGCAAGTTTGAATTTTTAATTAATTTTAAGACACACTGTATCCCATGGAAATTGAAATAAACCCCAGATAGTAGCTTATAATTTTTTTTTCGAAAAATTTGTAAATTATAAAAGGATACAGCCTTTGGCAATATTTGGTGGGGCGCTGAAGTCAAGACGAATACCAGTCAGCTCTTTTGCCAACTGATACGATTCCCTGAAAAAAATAAATTAAAAATTGTTTTCATAATGACCCAGAACATTTATAATATTATGCTTAGTTGTCTATATAATATTACAACTAGTGACTCACCCTCGCTTTACTGGGACTCATTCCTAGGTACATTTTAATGGTTTGCATGGAATAAATATAGTATATTATATATACATACATAAGTATATATTTATAGGTATGATAAGTTTTATATAGCTTACTTAAGGAATTATTGATTTCCTATACAAACTTTCATGCCCCTTTACACCCCCTAACAGGATGATTTCCAGGATAAAAACGATCCTATGTCCTCCCCAGGGTCTCAAACTATCTTCATATGAAATTTCAGCTAAATCGGTTCAGCAGATTTTTAGTTTATCCATTCCAAACAAATATATAAACATAAAAAAAAACATGTTTTTTTCTAGTAATAATTGTAGTGTACATTAACGGTACTAGATGCCAAACAGCCCAGTGATACTGAAATGAAACTACTGTACCTCAGAGCGAGACCAATTTATTTCACAATAAGGCAGCCTTATTATTACTCTTCTTCATAGAACACCCCCATATCGCGATTCAGACTACTAAGAATAAGTACAACACAATCCATCGAGTGGAAGTGTAAACAATTATTAAAAATATTGATTTAAACTTTATTTTCGAACACATTCTGAACAAGTAGTATAGAGAAGTTTAAGCAAAGATAAGGTTTTTAAAAGGAATTGATATACTTACTTCGCATTGTCTAATCTGGTTTGATCACTGTCAGCAATTGTCAGCCTAGACTCAAATGATGCACAAACTCTTTCTAACTCACCATCTCGTCGGGACAGTTCTGCTAGTTGCTGTGTTAATTCTTTCTGAAAATATATATTTAATTTTATTTATCAAATAATTTTATATGGAAATCTACTTTTTCTAAGAAATCACAAAAGATATTTTGAAAATTAATGTGGTTCAACCATATAGTGCCGTGAAACAGACAGTTAAGTTAATATGATAAAATCATATATTAAAAAATACATTGTTTAATTTAAAATAAGATTTTTATTACCATAATTTATATCATTGTTACTTACTTTTAGTTTTACTTCTAGAGCCAACTTATTTTTGAGTTCAGTTATTTTTCTACATGCCTTTAACTGTTGCTGCTGTTTATTAATTTTATCTGAAATTATTCAAATAAATATTTGTTGCATATTTTGTTTTTTCTTACATCAATTTATTTTTTAATAAGTTTATAACGTAGCCTTATTTACATAAATAAGCCTTCTTTAACGCTAAATAACGTAAAGTAATCGTAATCTATTTAAAAACAAACAAACTAATATTTATTATTTACTTATAATATTTACCTTCAACTTTAACACAAAACTCATCGAATTCTTGGCAAATACGCAGACACCAGGGTTCCATTTCAAGAGAAGTCATCATTTATTATATAATAAATTTTCAATTCTTAATACAATTGACAATAAAGTATTGTAAAATTAAAACTATACACAAGCACGAAACAACGATTACTTTTCGAATTTGAATTTAATTTAAACCACAGATATACCAAAATATAAGATCTGTCATAAGGCACAGTCAAATAATTAAAGAAAGCCATTCATGATAAAAAGTTCATAATAATTTATAGTATAAGATATTTATCAGAATAGATATTTCTATTGTTGGGATGAAAATATGCATACCATCAAATATAGTGCAAATAAAAATAAAATAACAATTACAATTCAAATAGGTTGATTATTAATAAAAGTTTGTTACAATTTACAGAAAAATTTGTATGAGAGAAAAATATTACAGCTTTATTTAAATTAATTCTTTTGTTCAGTGCCTCAGTACAACTTACACGATAACAATAATGTCATGAATGTACACTAAAGTCTGAACACTTTTTAAACTGCCAAAGTACTGTCGTAAAAATTTAATAATTAAATATTGCCAACACCAGGCTTTTCCCATATTTATGGTATTATAATATAAATATCTCTAATGTTTTACTATATCTGAAGCTTTAGTCTACATCCGTATTGATCCCTCGACGACCGCGGACACGCCGGCGTATCAGTTAACAATAAATTTCTTAGAATTTTAATTAATTTCTTAGAAATTTACTAGGAGGTGCTAATGATAATAATGTCCTCCTAGCCGATTCCGGCTACGGCAGCCAATCTCATTGAGACTAGCCAACTGCGCAGGAGATATTATAGTGCACAAGTGTACGCGCAGACACAACGTGCACTCTCTATTCCTGTCACTCTCATACTCCGGTGGGACGACCACTCGACACGACCAGTGAGAGTTAAGGCGCAGGACCGACGGCTTTACGTGCTCTCCGAGGCACGGGGGTGAAACACCGCCAACTTCCCAACTCCGGGCTGTTACTGAGACTGACTATACAGAAAGACTCAATAACTAAACTTGGCCCGACCCGGGACTCGAACCCAGGATCTCCGAGTGTGCAGCCGTACATGCTAGCCACTACACCACCGAGGCATGAGGTGCTAATATTATAAATGTGAAAGTATGTTTGTTTGTCCTTCTTTCACGTCGAAATGGAGTAACGGATTGGCGTGATTTTTGTGTGGAGATAGTTGGAGGGCTGGAGAGTGACATAGGCTACTTTTTATCGCGGGAGATTACTTAATTCCCACGGAAAAAAAAAGGTTATAATACAATCCAAAAAAATATTTATTATCAGAATTACTTGAAACTTGGTATATATACTCTTCAATAAAATTAAATAAATACGTGTCTTAGCATTTTTCAAAATTCATCCTATAAGGGGGTAAAGTAGGGGATGAAAGTTTGTATGAAACTACCTTTTTAGAGATATTTTTGTAGTTTTAGCGCGAGTGAAGCCGCGGGTTCTGCTAGTTTAATATATTATTTTAATTAGTATTAAGAATTTTGTCTAACATTAAACTTAGCAGTGCTTGAAACACTAGTGATGTTTATATCGATAGTTTTATTTATTCAAATCTATCGATTGCGTGAATTCAACAAATATTAAAAAACGAATTCAAATTATAGAAAAAATAATGGCTGTAACAAAAAATGTTGTGCATTTTTGATTGCATGCGCAAATATTTTTTTATTTCCGTCCGTTTCTCGTTTTATAATCTTATCACTGATATAGAGATAAGTGACCATATATTCTTATAAATTAATCTAAGTAATTTATAAGAAAAGATTTAAAGAGCAATATTGATACTATAATTTATTATAATTTATATAATCGTGCTTTTACTTAAAACATGTGATTTTATATCGCAGGAATAGGAAAAGGTAGATAATTTAATAAAAACGATGGTGGCGCCTCGAACAGTCATTGAACGAAGTAATTTCTCGAGCACTTGTGATGGCGGCCGATATTTATAGATCGTAAGGGTGTTGTTAGTTTTCAATAATAAATGTTTTAAAATGGAGGAGACAAAAGTTATTTATTATATAGACGATGAGGAGACGCCGTATTTAGTGAAGATACCGATATCACCAGAAAAAGTGACTTTGTTGGACTTTAAAAATCAATTGAACAGGCCGAATTACAAGTTTTTTTTCAAATCCATGGACGATGATTTTGGTGTTGTTAAAGAAGAAATTGTTGATGATAACGCTCATCTGCCATGTTTTAATGGTCGTGTTGTGTCGTGGTTAGTTTCTGCGGAGGGTTCAAATCCATCGGATGGCGCTTCACAGTGTACTGATAGTAACGCTGGGAAAGCTAAGCAAAACATTCATGGTGCTCCAACAGCACCTCTGACGAGAGACACCTGTACTGATACAGACAGCACGATAAGCTCCCGACCGGGGCATAGGGCTTCCTGCGACAAATATAAATACAGAGGCTTAAGAATCAATGGCCATTCAAAATATGGAAACCATGGTCTTGAATACGAGACAGCATCAGTCCTCAGTTCAGACTTGGACTCTACCAGCTTGTTTGACAGCCAATCTGAAATTACAACTACCACTGGCCGACACACAAACGCTTCAGTTGACAGAGCCCTGACTGAGTGCAGTAGTGTCTCACATTTACAAGTGAGTTCAAGGAAGAGACCTCAAAGACGGCGAAAACGACCCCAGGTTATGTCAAGAACGTCTTCCTATTCCTCCATTACAGATTCAACTATGTCGATGCATATTATAACAGTGACATTAAATATGGATACAGTGAATTTCCTGGGTATTTCCATTGTGGGACAGTCAAATAAAGGTGGTGATGGTGGAATATATGTGGGGAGTATCATGAAGGGTGGTGCAGTTGCTTTGGATGGCAGGATTGAACCTGGTGACATGATATTACAGGTAAATAAGATTGTATGGTCATTTTGAAAATTCTTAATTAGTCAAATAGTAGCAAGGAAACCTCTAATTTTGTGTATGTTATAATAAAACATAAATTGTAAGAAAAAATATATAAAAGATAAGAATAAAAAATAAATATAGCAATTCGTGATGCAGGATTCTTATAAATATTTTTATATCGATGATTTGTCTGAAATATAAATTTCACATTATATTTTGTTTCTAATACTTAGAAATTTAATTGACAATATAACTAGTGGCTCACTCTCGCTTAGCTTCAGTTCGCCTCTAGAGAAACCAAAAAGAAAACAATCCACAGGAACCGTACATTTTTCCGGGATAAAAATAACCTATGTGCTGTTCCAGACTATAATCGATCAGTGTGTGAAATTTCATCTATGTCCATTCAGCCGTTCTGGTGTGATTGAGTAAAAAACATCCAAACATCTAAACTTTCACATTTATAATATTAGTATGATAATCTATGTTAATGATATTCAATTCAATTCTCTCGTTAACGATTTCAAAGCATGCCAGTTGAGCACAGATTACGTCAATGTTACATAGAATGTAGAAGACACCAAGGAGATTGATCGGTAAAATAAAATCATTAAAACTATATTAAATTATAAAGGGATATCTGTATCTGGATATATAGTGAATCCTTAAAAAACCTCATTTAGTAATATTACTAGCTGACCTTTATCAAGTCCGGTATGACATTGTCCTGTGACAGACCTCATTTGGTTGTAAAATATAGCTCTAAATCTCCTTCGTGTCTTCTCCATTCTATGTAACATTGGTGAAGTGATCTGTGCTCAACTGCTATGTTTTGAAGTCATTAACAAGTTGAATTGCAAAATATACCTAACAATTATCGAGGTGAGTGTTAAAAACTTTATCAAGATCAGTCTAGCAGGAAGAGAAACATAAACACACATAATCCATACTTCCATACATAATATTAAAAATGTGAAAGTGTGTTTGTTTGTTCTACTGTCACGTCTAAACAGCGGGACGGATTGGTGTGATTTTTTGTGTGGAGATAGTTGGAAGGCTGGAGAGTGACATGGCTACTTTTTACTGTAGGAGATTATCTCATTCCCATGGGAAAACACGTTATAATACAATCCACAACAACTCATCATCCCAAGGGTCAAACTCGAATGAAGTGAGGGTGAGCCGCTAGTTTTATATGTAAAGATAACTCTCACAGAGGACTGAGATAATAAAATACTAATTAAATAGATTATCTATGTCACCTCATCTTGTGTAAACATCATTAATTATGTTTTTTAAACAGAAAGTTGAGATGATATTAAATCTGTACAGATAAATAAAATTGAAGTGTCTGTTTGCAATGTCATAATAATAGCTTTTTACTAAACGCATATGAAACTATATATGGTACTTTAAAGAAACACTCAATTTTTAAAAGTTTTGTCTCTCTGTCTGTTTATTCTGGCTAATCTCCGAAACGGCTGGACCGATTTTAATGGGACATTCACTGGCAGATTGGTCATGTTATAAGAAGTAACTTAGGCTATTTATATTTTAGAAAAAGGTTTGTGGTTTCAATCAAAAAAAATTAAAACTTTCCTAGGGACTCACTCGAGTGAAGCCATGATAGGTCGCTAGTATTATATAATTATTACCTGTGTGTCTGTGTATTGGAAATATGATATCAAAGTCCAAAAAATGCTGTTGTCTGTTTGTGTCTCCATACTAATCTTAGAAATCCAAATTCAATATTTGAATTTTTAGGAATTTCATTGGCTGAGAGCATATAGTTGTTACTGAAGCATAGTAAGGGTGTTTGCTTGTAAAGATATGTAAATATTTTTCAATTATGTTTTATTTACATATTTCAAAGTAATTATTAAATAAATAAATTATATAGACTTTAAATAAAAACAAATAAAGATAATCTATACATAAGATAAAATTTTAACTGAGTTGAATCTGTATATTAAATATTTTTTTGAAAATCTTATTGAAATAGTCATTACTGAACTTTAAAATGTACATAAGTAGGGACGAACCCAAACGGAACGAGGATGAGTCGCTAGTTTAATATATCTTCTAACATTCCTAATAAATCATTTCAGGTCAACGACGTCAATTTTGAAGATATGACAAACGATGAAGCGGTCAGGGTTCTTCGGGAGGTTGTCCAAAAACCTGGTCCTATTAAGTTGGTGGTGGCCAAGTGCTGGGATCCGAATCCCAAAGGCTACTTCACCATACCCAGGACGGAACCGGTCAGGCCCATAGATCCTGGTAAGGTTCACAGTGTATCTTTTAGGGTTCTGCACCCAAAGTCTAGGATGAATCTGGAATTTTGGGATAGATTCTCAAATATACTATACAAAATTCGCCATTTATCCATTCGAGATATACACGTCCTTGCTGTGAGATTTACAGTGTACATATTATGTATGTCCTCGATTACATTATACTATATTCCTTTCGTCAACTTGTTTTCAGTTAGCTTTTATGCTGTCGAGTTTTTTATTTTTATAATATATTTTTTTTTATTTAGAGCTTTTTAGTTTTTGCCAATTAGACATTTGAAGTTATATTTAGCAATTTTTCTATCCGAAATTACTTTTAAATATATGATTTTATATATATTTTTGCGATCGCGTCTTAAAAACATTTAAAGATACACAAATCAGCACCTCAAATCCGCCATTTTATTTTTTAAACTATTTTTTATAGCATAACACTCGCGTTATAAGGACGAATCTAACGATATAAGAATCATTAAAATAGGTCCACGCGTTTGGTCTCTAGAATGCCATATAGGAACAAACACACATACGGATAAACACATTAAACTCTTTTCCGTCGTGCAGTCGGGTAAAAATGGGGAGTGATTTGAAACGATACTTTATTCTTTGTGGAAGGAAAGCGTATGTGGTTAGAAAGCTATGGTGTCTAGTTTCAAAACGTAGTTTATTAGGATTTTATTAACTTTTTATATAGTTCTTAGGCAGTGCTAGCCCAGTGGTAACGCGCTCGCTTGGGAAAACGAGTGAAGCGGGTTCAAATCCGCAGCTCTGATACTTTCATGTGCGAATCATTTCCAACATGATCACCACTTGTCTTACAGTGAAGGAAAACGTTGTGAGGAAACCTGCATGTCTGAGAGAAACTAACAAGTTTCCAAAAGACATGTTAAGTCCGCCCGCACTCGGCTAGCTTGGTGGGCTATGGCCCGATTCCCCTCGTACTGAAGAGAGGCCCACCCCCAGCAGTGGGATGTTATATAGGGCTGAATATATTTATAGTTAATAGCGATTTTTAACGAAAAATATTTAGTCTCCAAAACATTACATGTCTCCATGGGATATTAAAATGTTGGAAAGTAATATTTTGAGTATAGTAATGATGATACTTCGCTCGGGTTGTTCCTAGGTGCCCATGACTTACTCCAGGTCAAAGTCTATCTATATGTTAAAATTTATCCAAAATCGTCCAGGCGGTTCAATGTGACAGCAACAAACACACTTTAACATACACACATACATACAAGCAAACTTTCACATTTCTAATAATTTGATGTATTTTCTAGAAAAATTGTTTCATTTAATCTCCAATTGCTACAGGTGCATGGGTAGCTCACACCCAGGCCCTCCGGGAGGCCTACCCACCCCCACCCCTGTCAACCCTCCCAGCTGCTTCCATACCGGAGAGAGGATCAGATGCAGGCTCCCTCCCAGCGGAGCCCCAACTGTCTGTGGGTATGGACATGGCGTTGGTGGTCAGGGCCATGTTGAGGCCGGATTCCGGTAACTTTTTTCTTCTTTTGTTTTAAATGTTTTTTTAAAAAAAAAACAAAATAAATCTATCCCAAGGGAACCGTACATTTTTCCGAAATAAAAAGTAATATATGTGCTATTCCAGACTATAATCTATCTCTGTACCAAATTTCATCCACATCCGTTCAGTCGTTCTGTGGTGATTGAGTAACAAACATCCAAACATCTAAACTTTCACATTTATAATACTACAAAAAAACAGTTCATTACATTTTTTTGTCTGTTTGTTCATTACATACTAAGTCTCCTTGATTTTCGATCAGTTTCCAGAAATATATCAAGTATTTTTTAATTTCATAAATCTACATGTTATAAACTTAGTACCTTTTCTATCCACACAAAATCCAAATATGTATACATATATTAAATTATCCACTCACCCTCGCTCCACTCGGGTTCGTTCCTAAATACGGTTTGAAAGGTTAGTATAAATTTCTCAGAGATGAGATATTTTCCCGCAGTATAAAGCATCCTTTATGTTGACCCGGATAACCACCTATCATCATACCAAATTTCATCAAAATCTATCCAGTGATTTGATCGTGATGCGTTCCCAGACAGACAGACAAAAATTCAAAAAACTATAGATTCGGACTCTGTATCGATAATAATGATTATTTCAATAAGATTTTCCAAATAATATTTAATGTACAGATTCGACTCTATTTTATTATATGTATAAAAGTTGTACATTAATTTAAAATGATGTAAATATAAAAAAAAGAACTCGACTACATCATCTAACAGTGTATCCCAATCCGAATCCCCAGGACTAGAGATCCGGGATAGGATGTGGTTGAAGATAACTATCCCGAACGCGTTCATCGGCGCCGACGTGGTCGACTGGATCCTGCAGCACGTCGCCGGGATAGTGGACCGTCGGGACGCGAGGAAGTACGCCTCGCATATGCTCAAGGTATCTTGGTCTCCATCTTCTGTCTCACTTACTCCTCGTTCTTTGTCATCTTCTAACTCTCTCACTCCTCTATTTTGGAGAAGATAGCACATTTTAGTGTGCCTCTCATATGCTGAAAATAATTTGGTCTTTGTCATCTTCCATCTCCCTTTCGTCTTGTCTTTTTTGAAGAAGACAATAATAAGGTTATTTGGAAATATTCTTCGCATACGCTGAAGATATCTTGGTATCTGTTACTCTTCGTTCTTTGTCATCTTTCATCTTTTTCACTCTTCTTTTTTTTGGAGATTACAATGTGAAGACTCATGCGATTTGGACGTATGCTTCTCATATCCAATATATAAATATATCTCTCTCCACCTTCTAATTTTTTTGGAGAAGACAGACTTCATATATATAGATATATTATTAGCAAAACTCGCGGCTTCGCTCGCGCTAAAACTAGAAAAAAAAATTATTTGGCTTTATGTTATTAGTAATAATGTATGGAGGTCTGCACGATTTGTTGACATTTATGATTACTGCTCCGCTCCCTTGGGTAGTAGCATGATGATATATAGTCTATAGCCTTCCTCAATAAACGGGCTATCTAATGCAAAAATAATTTTTCAAATTGAATAGTAGTTTCTGAGATTAGCGCGTTCAAACAAACTCTGTCTCTTTATAATATTAGTATAGAATTAGACGGTGAGACTAAAACCCAACGGTTACAATTCCAGGCTGGTTTCATAAGGCACACGGTGAACAAGATCACGTTCTCCGAGCAGTGCTACTACGTGGCGGGCGAGCTGTGCGCCGAGCTGGCGGCGCTGCGTCTGCGCGCGCCCGACCAGGACAGCCTCGCCTCCGACACGCTCGCGCCGCTGCCCAACCCCAAGTGAGTGTGACACACATACAGACACACACACACACATAGACACATAGACACGATGAGACACATACACACACAGACACAGAGAAAGAGACATACACATCCACACACAGGACGACACGACCAGGACAGCCTCCCCTCCGACACGTGTGCCCTTGCCCAATCCCGAATGAGTAGGGGGAGAGGAGGTCATACAGACACACGATACACATATGTGGAGATCAAAACTCAAATCAAAATATGTATGTATTCAGCCATTTTTAACGTCCCATTGCTGGGAATGGGCCTCCTAATAGGAGTGGTAGTCCAGTGGTAATGTTCTGAACTGTGTGAAGCGAGTTCAAATCCCGGGTCTCGCACATCTTGATATTTTCTTGTGCAAGTCATTTTTCAACATGATTACCACTTGTATTATATTGGTGTGGTGCTTATATTGGTGAAGGAAAACATCGTGAGTCTGAGAGAACCTAGCGAGTTGTCCAAACAAATGCTATCTGCTCAGTCCACCCGGACTTGGCCACTGTGGTGGACTATGGCTTGATGCCCTTTGTATTGGGAGGCCCACCCCCAGCTGTGGGACTTGAAAAAGGGGCTGAATATAATTAAATATTATTATTATATTATTTAATAAATATCAATTTAGTTTTTATATGTGTATATAAAAACTCTGTTTTTATTATATATACTAGCGGACCCGACAGACGTTGTCCTGTCTACACGTCTTTAATTTGAAAATTTCAAACTTTTTGGACAAAATTGTGAATCTAAACCATTCCCAGATCCCCTTGAACACACACAAAAAATTTCATCAAAATCGGTCCAGTCGTTTGAGAGAAGTTCAGTGACATACACACTCACAGAAGAATTATATATTATATATATAATAAACTTGTAACGAAGCCGAATCTGTACATTAAATATTTTTTGAAAAATCTTATTGAAATAGACATAATTATCGATACAGAGGCCGAATCTATAGTTTTTAGAATTTTTGTCTGTCTGTCTGTCTGTCTTACCGCATCACAGAAAAACCACTAGAGGGATTTTGATGAAATTTGGTATGGTGATAGCTGGTTATCCGGGTCAACACATAGGATACTTTTTGCCGCGCAAAAATATCTCATTTCTGAGAAAAAATACAAAAACTGCATTATAAAAGTATACTAATATGTAAAACCTAAGAATTTGGTTTTTGGTCATCTGAACGCGGGCGGAGCCGCGGGCAATGCTAGTTTGATAATATAACTGTTTGCACTTTTTTGTTTTCTTTTTTTCTTTTTTGCTTATAATTATATAAAAATATATTATATATCTATTTTTCCAGCATGATGGGCCCCGGGTACATGCCGTACGCGGGCTCGTACGGCTACCAGCCAATACCCTTCAAGTACTCCTCCTGTGTCACCAGCGAGCACACCATATACGGGTGAGTGCCCCATGGTTCAGTGGTTGACGTGTACGGTCAGACATGGTGGATCTAAGTTCGAGTCCTAGGTAAAGGTAATATGGTGATAGTGTTTCTGTTACGTCTAGAGTAGCTTACCTTGTGGTGACGATTTAGATAAAATTTGGTAAGAAGTTAGTTTGAGGCCCTGAGGAGGACCAAATCATCCCTTAAGGGGGTGAAAATAGGGTTGAAAGTTTGTATGGGGATTGACTGACTTAGGGACGAACCCGAGTGAAGCGTGGGTGAGTCGCTTGTTATATATATTTTTATAATTTAAAAGTAAATTTAATTAAAAAATATGTATATAATTATTGACAAAACAATAATATAAATTTATACAAAAGAAAATAAATTCAGATAGTGACAATTTCGAAATACGATATTCTAAATTGATATCTCCGAGTGTACGAGCGCACGACTTTTGATCAAAGAAGAGAGTGAGGCGTTGGTTTTCACCGTCTTATATATGGATTGTTACTCGTAACTCCCCCTTATTTTGGGATAGATAGCTAACAATATCTATACTAATATTATAAATGTGAAAGTATGTTTGTTTGTTTGTCTGTACTTCTTTCACGTCGTAACGGACTGACGGATTCCCGAGATTTGTTCTGTGGAGATAGTTGGAGGGCTGGAGAGTGACATAGGCTACTTTTTACGGCAGGATATTATATAATCCTATAAGGGGGTAAAATATGGGATGGAATTTTGTATGAAATTACCTTTTTAGAGATTTATTTGTAGTTTTAACGCGAGTTAAGCCGCGGGTTCTGCTAGTATACAATATAATTTCAGATACAACAGAGAGGAGAGCGTGCTGTCGGGCAGCGGGGGCTCCAGCGCGGGCTCCGACCACCTCACCGCCAAGGAGCCTGCCGGTATGCTATCATTATATTTTTTTTGATTTTTATACTAGAGATAGTTGGAGGGCTGGAGAGTGACATAGGATACTTTTTACCGCGGGTAATTACTTAATTTCCACGGAAAACACGTTATAATACAATCCAAAAAAATATTTATTATCAGAATTACTTGAAACTTGGTATATGTACTCTTCAATAAAACTAAATAAATACGTGTCTTAGTATTTTTCAAAATTCATCCTATAAAGGGGTGAAATAGGGGATGATAGTTTGTATGAAACGGGTTCTGACTGTTCGGGTTCTGTTAGTAATATAAAAAATATTATAAAGATGAAAGTTTTATTTTTCGTAGGTTTGTTTGTTTGTATCGAATAGGCTCTGAAACTACTGAACCGATTTAGATGAAATTTGGTAAGAAGATAGTTTGTGACCCTGTGAAGGACATAAGATACTTTTTAACCCGGAAATCATTCCTTAAGGGTTGAAAATGGGGATGAAAGTTTGTATGGGGGAGCAATGTATATGTACATATAATTAATATTGTGTATGTGCCACAGCGGCGGGGGCGGCGCGCGAGAACGAGGTGAAGTCCACGTCGAGCGGGTCCGGCGGCGCGGAGGGCGCGCGCCGCTCGCACTCGCACTCCAGCGGCTCCGACCGCGCCAACGACAGGCCCGTGCTCTTCCTATAACGGTATGACAATGATAACGGTATGATAATATAAATAAATAAATATGTTGGTAAATTAACACAGCACCATCTAGTTTCATGGTAAGCTACGAGGCCTGTGTTATGGATACCAGATAGTTGATACACTACACATATATAAATTTAAATACATAGATATTATGGAGTACAAACATTCGTGCTCGTCACACGAATGAATGCCACCAGTGGGACTCGAACCCGCGACCGCTGGTACAACAAGTAGGAAGTAGGATCACTACAAACTGAGACAAACGTGTTGCCGAACAACTTCACATGTCTTTCGAAAACTTGCTAGGTTCTCTCAGACTTGAGGTTTCCTCACGATGTTTTCCGTCACCGTAAGACAAATATAATATTGGATAATTCAAGCTTTATTCTATAAAAGTTTCCAAACAAGAATTTGCTTTTTTAATACTTTTCCTTTTTTTTTAATTTTCAGGACAAGACTATGAACGGTCCGTCACTGCCAAATAATTATAGGAATTTACGTACGTATTAAATGTTATAAACTATATACATTGTATAATTAATCGTAGCTGTCGTATGAGAATGGACCATATGTGGCCCAACAATGGACCAGTGTTGGTATTCGTCGTATGGATCGGTCCTGGCCCAATTTAAATGAAACTTTGGAAATATAGTAGGGTAAATGTGAAATGAATTTGGAATTGTGGACCTTTTTTGGTCCTCTACACAGATATCTTTAGTGGGCTAAAGGTGAAATTCAGTAAGTTTTTGCTTATAGCAATATTTATAAATAAAGTTTTATTTAATAACATAATATGTTGTATAAATGGAATAAATAATTAAAATAAATATTTTTCAATCGTATCAAAAACAAAAAAGTCAATTCTGGTTAAATTAGTACTTATTGAGTTTTACTTTTGCCTTACCCGAAGTTAGAACTATTGGACCTGTAGTAAAAATATAATCTAGTGTTGGTCCATTTAAATTTAAAATAGTGATGTAATATTTTAGGCCTCATAATGTAATAATGTGTATGGACCGATTTAGGTCCATAGTTTAAATCGTAAAATTGGGTCAGTTCTGGGTCGTATACTTGTATGGACCATTGGATGGTCGCAAAAATGACCCACCAAGATATATTTCATATGTATGTGGAAAATTTTGTAATTAATTTTTACAAAAAATATTTTTAAGCGTTTTTGATACTTTAAAGCTTTTTTAATTTAAATTGCACAAAAGGTAAAGGAAATGCTTTTTTTGTGATATAAATATGATTATTTCAAAAGTTGTGCCATTGTATATTATTATTTAAAAATTATAATTATTAAAGTATTAAAAAAGGGGATTGTGACGTCATTGTGCATAAATTATTTCGAAAATATGCATTATATACGTCATTATTTTTTTTGTCTTCTCCATTTTGTTACTTTTTTATTATTTTATCCTTGGCCAAAAAATAAATAAAAATATTCAATTTGACATTGCGGATATCGATTTACACGAAATCGATTTTTCCTAAAATTCTCAAATTTCCATATTTGAAAAAAAAATATAAATTTGATTCTACAGATAAAAGACAAGACATCAATATAAATATTTAAATTTAAACTGTATTCTTAAAAATATAGAAAAATAAGAATATTTATAACTTTTTAATATATAGAATGGTGTGTTAGGATTTATTATAAATTTCGTTTTTTTTTTTTAAGTACAAGATCTCATCCTAACTCACCATCCTGTATATGATTTAAAAACTCAAAAACTCTGGTTCAATACAAATTTATCGACTCATCTAAATAGGAAATAAAAAATATAAGAAAAAAACGTAAATGTGTCATTTAGCCTTATTTAGTGACGCCTATTCTATTTATCCGTGTAATATTTTTGTAGTTTAATTTTAGCTATTTTAGAGAAATAATTATGAAAAAAATACAAATAAATCTTGCAATTAAAAATAAAAGAATACATATTTTCGAATGTGAACTGAATTACTATCACTAAAATCGTTTTTTTTTAAAACGGTACAACACTATATCTTTAACTGTAAAATATTATGTTTAGTACAAACAATTTTCTTATTTATGAGTCGATTGAATTTGTTGATTTTTTTAAATGTCACAAAAATATTGTCACACAATATCGATAATATTTCAAAATGCTGTTAAAAATGCAAAAAATATACATATTAAAAGATGACAAAATTAGGAATTAAAAAAAACTAAAAAACTAAAAGCTTTAAGCAAGTTATGTATGTTCAATTCGATTTTTAATTAGATAAATATCTTTTTTTAAAATTGACTCTCGCAAAAAACATAATTATAGACAATTTAAAAGTAAAACTTCTAATAAGACCTTATAACTGTTATATTTTGAAATATGATCGATGTTAAACTTCCTTAGATTTACGCGAATATTTGACATTTTAAATAAAACTTTTTTTTTCGGATTTTTTTCGGGGATTTATTTTGATTTTTGATTCTCGCCGTTTCGAATGCTTCACAGCGCACATGGTCACGGGAGAGATTAAGGTTTTTAGACGTCTCAAAGGTCATTATATAGTTGTTACAGACATATAGACACTGTTTGTAACAACTACATATATATATATATATATATATATATATATATATATATATATATATATATATATATATATATATATATATATATATATATATATATACATACCTTTGACTCTCCCGTGACCGTGTGCGCTGTGAAGCATTCGAAACGTCGGGAACTAAAAATCAAAATAAATCCGCAAAAAAATCCGAAAAGATAGTTTTATTAAAAATAATCGTATGTTCCATAAAGTCACAACAGATGAACAGATTTTGATGTTAACGCCAATTATTACATTGCTAGCGAAGCCATAACTTTTAGTCGTGTAAATTGTATGTTAGTATGTGAATAGTTTAGGAGGTAATGTATGTAGGATAGATGTAACGGACGCTAGGTAGGTGCTGTAGGTTTAGTATTTATAAAACGGTTGTCTCGGTCGTCGGTCAGGAGTTCGATTGAAGGGCAGACAAAATTTGTTTATTTTTTTCGCATTTTTTTAATCAAAAATAATGACTTTTTTCATGTTATAACATTTTTTTTGATATGTCATGTTTTTCTTCTATTTCTGTGGTCTTTGATCGAATTTCCGATGGAAAGTTAGAAAGTGTTGGAGTTAGAAGCTAGTGGACTATATTTTTCATACAACAATGTCTCAAAAGAAATAAATTGCATTTAAGGGTTAAAACCTGTATGTAAACTTGGTCTGATCGACCCCATCTGTGTTGTACACCTTGTTTAATTGAACTGACATATAATAGTTTGTTTTTTTTAATGATTTTTTTTCATATTTTTTTTATTTGCACTATTTAGTGTAATGGACGCTCTATACATATTACCTTATAAATATGTGAAAATGCAATAATAAACCAATAAGTTAAGCCATTTCCATTTCCAGCATTAAAAAAATACTTTATTTAAAAAAAACAGCAATTTTTTATTCCAATGTATAAAGGTGACATTACAGATTTATTTAAAAATATATTTATTTACTTTTTCGATATATTTTTAGCTTTTTTTACAGATTAAAAAATAAAACTTCAGGTTGTAATGAGTGGGTGGCTTTATTTAAAAAATATAAATGAAGCGCAAAGAATGTATACGTAGAGTCGAATCGGAATTTATGTATGAGGGTAATAATATATGTTAAAACTAGCGGTAAGAAATCGTAGCTATAACAAAAATATTTATGACGTTTTTTAGTAATCGAAAAGCCCTAAAACATAGTGCATATAATCTGTAGTATAGGAGTGATCGAGCGGTTATTCGGGCTGAATGAGACCATGGACCAGTTTTGGTCCATAGCTTTCTATATAGAAATCGCTTGTCAGCCCATCGATACTCGCTGTAAAAATATTTATGTGTACTTTAATTTATAATTAGTTTGAACATATCAGGCTTCTAGCTATTGGATTAGAAAATTTCGTTAGAAATCTTTTTTTATTATATTGACATTTAAAAAAAAATAATATTGTTTCGAGTAAAATCGTTTTTTATTTGATATTCTCAATCAAAATTTAAAATAAAATATTATACTATCATCGTGTGTCGATTTTAACGGAATTTAAGGAGTGAAGAAATGTGTAATTTAAAAGTTATAACCTAAAACGTTTCTTAGTACGGTCTGGTCCATATTATTATAGCAGTTTTGGTCCCAATTATTTCACGAACTATTTGATTTATAATAATAACCAAGGTCCGTTCATATATTATATTAAAAATCCAATGGACCAAAACCAGGCCCATATGGACCGTTTCTGTTAAAATAATTCGAACCAAGCCTTATGTAATCTATATATATATACATATATACACACACACATATATATATATATATATATATATATATATATATATATATATATATATATATATATATGCCATGTATTTAATGTATGTTGATACGATTTTTTTTTAATTTCTAGTCTCAATTGCAACGACTTTTATAAAAAATATAAAAGATTTATTTCTAAATTGGTTTAAAATAATCTTTAATCGTCATCAACCATTAAATTAATTAATGAAAAAATTATAAAAAATAACAAGAATTACTCTTAAATTTATCATTGTTCTATACTTACTTATTTTGATTTGTCTCAAGAATGCGTCCGTTGAAGACGATTGATGACGGTTGATCAATTGTTCAATTAATCCATTATTATTATATATATTTTATTATGTTGTAAATAAACTATATCAACGTTTTAATTTCAATTTTTATAATACTCAAACGGTCACGTTCATGCGTTAAGGAAACCCGATGGCAAAAATGTCTTTATATTATTTTTGCATCGATCAAATAAGTACTAGATACACAATCAGCGACAAAAAATGTCCTCACCGAATGAGTGTTCATTTGAACATTTTAGCGCGCTTTTAATTTTTTTTTGTGAAAACGACTTTATGCATTGCATTTAAGGTTCAATTTACATTGTCATATATTTATTTCAACTAGACAATTACCTAAACACAATTGTTGACAGTTTTAAGAGAACTTTTGCATGGGATTGTGGATCTAGTAGTTTTTTGATTGATATATTTTTGTCAATACCTTGATAAAAAATGTTTGTATTTTTATGTATATTATTATTAATTTTATAATTTGAAGGGCGATGTTTATGACGTAATTTTTAATAAACAAATAGAAATTTGTAATTATTTTTGTGTTTTATTGTTTCCTTTCACTAATTCTGAACTACCTGTGTCAGTTATATACAGGATGGAACAAATTGATGGGACGTGGAAGAAAAATAGCTTAAATATTGAAGTTATCAAGTTTTACTCAAAGGAAATATTGCTTCGTTTTAAATATAATAATAACAATTGCATATATTTTATTTAAAAAGCTTACTTAGCTTTAAAAACCAACTAAAAAAATATATACCTTCTCTATTGTATTGAACTAACCGATAGGAATCTATAAAATATGTTGGTACATTAACACACAGCGCCATTTAGTTCCATGGTAAGCTACGAGGCTTGTGTTATGGATACCAGATAGTTGATACACTACACATATATAAATTTAAATACATAGATATTATGGAGTACAAACATTCGTGCTCGTCACACGAATGAATGCCACCAGTGGGACTCGAACCCGCGACCGCTGGCACAGCAAGTAGGGTCACTATAAACTGAGAAACCAAACGTGTTTATATTTATTATTTAAGCATATCTAGTTTTAAAATTGCGAAAATATTTATATTTTCTATATTAAATGCACGAGTTTTGTTTTAGTCGTCAAGGTTTGTTATTGTTATATTATAATCGTAACGTAAAATTAACAGTTAATTTAAAATAACCTTGACATAAAATAACATTATTTTGCTGCATCAATAAGCATTACATTTTAAACTATTTTTTTTTTAATTTACTCGACTTTTTAAATAAAACTATCTTTTCGGATTTTTTCGCGGATTTATTTAGATTTTTGGTTCCCGACGTTTCGAATGCATTTAAAATGTCAAATATTTGCGTAAATTTAAGAAAGTATCACTCGACTTAGCCAGAAGATGAGTAATGTATTTATGTTTTTGTCTCACTAGGGACTTACCGTCAATTCGTTTAAGTGCGCGTTTAAATACGGTTTTGTTCACAATTTCATAGATTTTAATTTTTTGAGCGGAATCCTAATTCTTTTTCTGAAATAAAAGTAGCCTATGTTACTCCTTATGACATCAACTATCTGCTAGTGAAAGTGCCGTTAAAATCGGCCCAGCCGTTTCGGAGATTCGCCAGAACAAACAGACAAAAATTTAAGAAATTGTTTTTTCCTATAAGTAGGTACCGTGTATGTATGCATTATGATGAATTTAATAGAAATTATATATAATTTTTTAATTCAATTTTATTTATTTTATAGATTATAGACAAGAAGCGTCACCTCTAGGCATCTTTTTTGTAATTTTAATTTTCTTTATATAAATAGGCAAAGACAAAACAGTTCAGTAAAATAAATAAATAAATATGTTGGTACATTAACACACAGCACCATCTAATTCCATGGTAAGCTACGAGGCTTGTGTTATGGATACCAGATAGTTGATACACTACACATATATAACTTTAAATGCATACATATTATAAATATAAACACCCATGACTGGAGTACAGACATTCGTGCTCATCCCACAAATGAATGCCCCCAGCGGGACTCGAATCCGCGACCGCTGGCACAGCAAGTATGGTCACTACAAACTGAGCCAAACGTGTCGTACCTTTTTCTCTTCTGTTTGTTAAACGACATGTTTTTTATTTAGTGGCTATTTACGAGCTTTAGTATTATCAATAAATAATATTACCTACAATTGTGATTATGTTCCGCCAACCCGCACTTGGCCAGCGTGGTGGGCTATGGCCTGATCCCCCTCGTATTGAAGGGAGGCCCACACCCAGCTGTGGGACGTTAAACAGGGCTAAAAATACATAGTGATTATGGTCGAATTTCTATTACGGTGAACTAGTAATAATAATTACGTACATAATTATATTTTTTTAATTATAATACTTTTCGAAAAATAAAACATAATATTAAATTTTATTTTCTATGTAAAAAACTTGCGTAAATCTAAGACTAGAATCGCTAATAAAATTCACAGGATCTACCGCTGGGCTAATCTGAAGATTACCTGAAAATTTCATCAAAATCGCTCCAGCTGTTTTGGAGTTAAAGGAAACATACATACATCGATTTTTATTTTATTTAATCAACAATTTTTATTTTTTATTACTCGGATTCGAATCTTGCTTTTATGAAAATTTGGTGACACACCGACTGCAGCGCCACCTACCGGTTCCATTTGTGTATTCAAATCTTGCAGGGACAAAAATATCATCAAAATCGTCCCTGCCGTGTAGGAGATGGCACACCGACTGCAGCTCCATCTACTGGGTCAATTTGTGTTTTCAAACCATCCAGGAACCCATTGAAATATACACATATAATTTCATCCAAATCGGTCCAGTCCTTTAGGAGGAGTAGATTAACAAACACACGCACAAAGAAGAATTATATATATTAAGATAATAATAACTACTAATATCGACCTCCCACAGGGGTGGAGAAGGTACCGTCGGGGCGTCGCGGTTGTATGCGAGAGCAATCCCGTGGCGTCCCACATGGCGGCAGGAGGGGGGAAGTTGGGTTTTAGTGGGTATGCCGGTCTCATTAGCCGGAGAGTCTCCACATAACCACCCCGGGGGAAGTCGGGTGGTATCCGTAATAGGATTTCCCAACTATAAAAAAAAAGGGGTGGAGAAGGTATTCCCAAGATCGCGTTAAGTGGGGTGAGCTAGAGGAGGCCTACGTCGAAAGATGACCTGACCATCGATAAAATTTGGAGTAATTTTATTAGTCATAAGGAAATTTTACTGATCAGAGAATAAAGGCTATTTTCATTTTCATTTCACCTACTAATATAATAATAACAACACTAAACGTGCATTTCATCCAAATCCGTCCAATTTAGCGTCGAGTAACAAACATACATACAATCATAACGATAATGTGATTAAATAAAAAAAAGCTATATAATTTAAAAATAAAATTTAATAATTTTAATACAATGGCAACACAGTATGAAATATTAAAAATGATACATCCTGTGTACAAATAGCAAATTTCATCGAGCACTAAATCAGATGTACGAAATAAATGCAAAAATATATAATTTCAAATTACAATAATACTTTTTACGGAAAATTCTTAGAAACTAGCCTTAAAATTATACACTTTATTCTTATATAGCTTATACTAGCATTGCCCGCGGCTCCGCCCGCGTTCAGATGACAAAAAACCAAATTCTTAGGTTTTTTATATATTAGTATACTCTTACATTGCAGTTTTTGTATTTTTTCTCAGAAATAAGATATTTTCCCGCAATAAAAAGTATCCTATATGTTGACCCGGATAACCAGCTATCACCATACAAAATTACATAAAAATCCCTCCAGTGGTTTTTCTGTGATGCGGTAACAGACAGACAGACAGTCTCATTTTTGAGAAAAAACACAAAAACTGCAATGTAAGAGTATACTAATACGTAAAACCTAAAAGTTTGATTTTTGGGCATCTGTACGCGGGCGGAGCCGCGGGCAATGCTAGTATTTGTATAAAAGGATGCTTAATTTCTCTATTTTAATGTGACATAATCTTTGAAACTTAATTAAAAGAATTTTCATCTATACATATAATAAAATTCTAAGTCGAATCTGTACATTAAATATTTTTTGGAAAATCTTATTGAAATAGACATTATTATCGATACAGAGTCCGAATCTATAGTTTTTAGAATTTTTGTCTGTCTGTCTGTTACCGCATCACGGAAAACCACTGGACAGATTTTGATGAAATTTGGTATGATGATAGCTGGTTATCCGGGTCAACATATAGGATACTTTTTACCGCGGTAAAATATCTCATTTCTGAGAAAAAATACAAAAACTGCAATGTAAGAGTATACTAATATGTAAAACCTAAGAATTTGGTTTTTGATCATATGAACGCGGGCGGAGCCGCGGGCAATGCTAGTATAAAATATAAAATACGTTTTGAGACGAAGCGAGTCGACCAGTCTTTAATAAAAATTGACGAGTTACATAATCGATTTTTTAATTCCAAAAAAAAAAAAAATATGGCAATGATCTATCTCATTCTCTCGCCGATTTAATCCTGTATATTTATGTGTTTGTCTATTTTTAGTGTCGCATTTCCGTTTCCTCGAGTTTCAAATCACAACGATTCTAAAGCCGTTTGAACGCGAATTAGTGACAAACATACACGCATACAAACTTATGAATTTAATATAATAAGCCCGATTTATAATGAACCCACGTACCCTTTAAAGTTTAAATGTTAATCGACACGTTAGCATTGAACTATGAAATCTATAAATAAATTATTAATAATTAATTTAATGTTTATTAGTTATTTTTTAATTAATAATTTATCTATATATAAATAGGCAAAGACAAAACCGTTCAGTACCTTTTTCTCCTCTGTTTGTTAAACGATTTGCTTTTTTTTTTGTTTAATAACTAATAGCTATTGAGCTTTAGTGTTATCAATAAAAAAAAACAGTTTTTTTTGAAGGATATTTGAAAAAAATTATAAGAGTAAAATTATTACGATGCGCGCGCACACCGACAGCCAAAAAGCGACATGATGAAGTTAGCGGCATTCCTTTTATAAACAGAGAGTTGTGACATACGGGATGAAATTATTAGCTATTTTTGTTCTGTTACGCCAAAGAAGTATAACTTGTTACGTGCATACATAAATAAGTACACACACACGTTTTTCTTCATATAGATAGGTAAATTCCATTCATATATATTTTCCACAAATTTTCAATAATGATTTTTGTCGAATTTCGACCACTGGACGAGCACTAGTAAACTCAATTTCATCAAAGACCGGTCAAGTATAAGCCTTAAATTAAAATAAATGGCGATATTTGTAAAAACTTACGCTAATATTCTAATAAAAACTAAAATATATGTATGTATATGCATTAAATTACATATCTTGTGAACATCTTGACAACTCGATATTACTATATATAGGTACAATACTGTTGATATATAAAAACTTGAGCTACACAATTAGCGTCTCAAAAGTGTCCTCAAAAAGAAGTGCACAATTCGAAATTGAATTGCACTTTTTTTCAAGTATCTTTTGTTCATTGCTTTTCGGATTATCACTGTCTATCCGTCTATCAAAAGGCTGTATCTCATGAACTGTAATAGATAGAGAGTTGAAATTTTCACAGAGTGTATTTATATTGCCGCTATAACAACATATAAATAAAAATAAATAAAAATACAAGAAAAAAAATTAATGTTTGTAATCGATCGAAGTTAATATATGCACTACTAGCGATTTACCCTGGCTTCGCTAGGGTTCGTCCCTAGGTTGATTCCCAATACAAACTTTCATCCCCATTTTCACCCCCTTAAGGGATTGATTTCCGAGATAAGTTTATAAGATTAAAGTATTCTATGTCCTTCCCAGGGTCTCAAACTATCTTCTTACCAAATTTCATCTAAATCGACTCAGTAGATCCAGAGATTACCCCCTACAACCTCACAAACTCACAAATTCACAAACTTTAGCTCTTTATGATGATGTTCTCCCGACCGATTCCGGTCACGGCGGCCAATCTCATTGAGACTAGCCAACTGCGCAGGAGATATTATGGTGCACAAGTGTACGCGCAGACACAACGTGCACTCTCTATTCCTATCTCTCTCATACTCTGGTGGGACGACCACTCGACACGACCAGCGAGAATTAAGGCGCAGGACCGACGGCTGTACGTGTTCTCCGAGGCACGGGAGACACCACGTACTTCCCAACTCCGGGCGTTACTGAGGCTTACTATACAGAAAGACTCAGTACAGTAACTAAACTTGGCCCGACCCAGGACTCGAACCCAGGACCTCCGAGTGTGCAGCCGTACATGCTAGCCATTACACCACCGAGGCAGTTAAAAGCTCTTTATAATATTAGTATAGACATACATAGAGTAAAAGTCATATTAATAAAAAGTACATTTACGAAGGTACGGAAGTGTTATCAATAAAAACATTTTAGAAACAGTTTTTTTTATATATGTAGATAGGTGAATTCTATTTATATATATATATATATATATATATATATATATATATATATATATATATATATATATATATATATATGTTTTCCTCAAATTTTCAATAATGATTATGGTCAACATCGATCAAAAAAGTACTAGATACACAATCCCATGCAAAAGTTCTCTTAAAACTGTCACCGATTGTGTTTAGATAATTGTTCTAGTTGAAATAAATATACGACAATGTAAATTAAACCTTAAATGCAAGGCTTAAAGTTGTTTTCACAAAAAAAAAAAATTAAAAGCGCACTCAAATGTTCAAATGAGCGCTTATTCGGTGAGGTCATTTTTTATCGCTGATTGTGTATCTAGTACTTTTTTAATCGACGTAGTCGTGTTATCAAGATATTTACAATCAGTTATACTAAAACTTATTAAATATAAGTGATTGGAAATCTAAAATTATGTATAGAAGGCATATTCGTAAAGTTGACCTTACTTACACTGTAGTTCGAAACACATCTGAAACAAAAAAAAATATTTTAATATATGCATAACTAACTCTTATAGTCTAAGATCCCGATCTATGTGGTGGACCCCGCATTCTTTTTTCAAACAAAATGTATTTTTCAAACAATAAAATATATTAACAAACACAACTCAGGGACTCGGGTTCTCAACAAAGGGAGTTCTGTTGAGTTTTAGTGGGTAGTACTGGCTTCTCTAGCCAGTGAGTTCCACATAACCACTTGTATGTATACAGGTGGTATGCGTAAATGTATTTCTCAATATTAAAAAAATGTCAGTCTATTCGTGCATTAAATTTCATTAAAACCTGTCCATCCGTTTAAGTGTGAACAAACATTCAAATTTACACGCTAACAGAATCATTTTTTAATCAAAGTCGGTTAAAAAAATCACTGGCGGCACTTAAAAGACCAAATGATCTATAAATTACAATTTACATATGTATAGTATCTACTCACTATCTAACAATCTACATTACAAAATATGTTTTTATTATCGTCTTATAATTAAGTGTGATTTAAATTGAATTTTTATTGGGTGATGACACATTAATATTTGGTCGGTCGATTTTTGTATTTCAAATACATTTATTAATGTATCACTGCTTTGTCTCTCTTTAGATATACATAATCTATATTTACTATTTAATATTACAAACGTGAAATAACTCTGTCTGTTGCTTTCTCACGTCTAAACCACTGAACAGATTTCGATAAAATTTTGCAAGGACATAGGTAGCACCCTGTGGATGGACATAGGCTAAATTTGATTTAACGCGATCGAAGCCGCGGGAAACACCTAGTATACTATATATCGCCATTCGCCATTAACAAGTACGGTCACCGTGACCGAAATTGGTCAGAAGGACTAAACAATTAAAATAAAATAAATTAAAATATAAAAAAACAACACAAAAACAGAAAATAAAAATTAAAATAAATATTTAGTATAAACTATAAATAAACCCAACGGCCAACACTAGTTCCAGGAAAGGGAATAGTCTAAGAGACTGCGTTTTAAAATAGAATTAACTCAAGTATAAAATAAAAACTTAACTTCAATAAGGGATAAGATTTTTCGTATAAAAAATATTAAAGGTTGTATCTATTTAACTCATAAATATCGAAAGTAGATGTCTATACTAATTTTATAGAGGCAGAGTTTGTTTGTTTGAACGCGCTTATCTCAGGAACTACTAATCCGATTTAAAAAATTCTTTTTGCATTAGATAGCCCGTTTATTGAGGAAGGCTATAGACTATATATCATCATGCTACTACCCAAGGGAGCGGAGCAGTAATATAAATAATTAGTTTATCTATTCCATACTAACCGTTAAAATAAAATAAAAATACTTACGTATATTGCAAAAAAATACTTAAGAGAGTCATTGAGCAAAGATATTTGTATACAATAAATGTAGTTTTCTATTTTTTCATTAGTTATACTGATAATATGCAGAAAACGCATAAGTTAAACGAAGTCTTTTATTGTTATATTTTTACTTAAAATGATTAAATCGAACTGGGACTATTTTATATGAAAAAGTTTGTATTTGTGTGTATGTTTGTTACTCATTCACGCAGAAACGAGTGAGCTAAGTGAGGTTTACTAGCTAGCTAAACTATTTTAATACGTTAAAAATAAGTAAATATTAAAGAAAATCATACGATGTGTCTAATAAAGTATTACAGAACGCAATAACTCCTCACTCTATTTCACTTTCCACTGTTTTTACGAACATTGCGTGGCGAATTCATGTTTTGCGCTTTCGATGTCACCAGACTGTGACAATCGCTTGATAATACAAATATGTGTGAAATTAAACTTGTCAGTTTTTCGCCCAGTTGTTGAAATTAACCATAATTATTTTTTATTGATAACACTTAAGCTTGTAAATAGCTTTGCAACAAAAAAATAATTAAATCGGTTGAAAAACAGAGGAGAAAAAGGTACTAATCTATTTTGTCATTACCTATTCATACATAGATCACCTAGCGAAAAACAAAAACGAATCTATCCCTCGGGAACCTTACATTCTTATATCTGGGATAAAAAGTAGCCTATGTGTTAATCCAGACTATAACCTATCTCTGTGATAAATTTCATCCAGATCCGTTCAGCCGTTCTGGCGTAATTGAGTAACAAACATCCATCTATCCTTTCGCATTTATATAGTATTAGTAGATTTAAAGGTTTCCTCAAAATATTTTGCTAATCATTTAAGTATACTAACACGCCATATATTTTATAGAAAATATGACGGAAGTTACTGAAAATAATTTTAGCTTATCGACTCTTAATGGGTCACTTGTTTTATTTAAATAAGGGTCACAACAACATACTACATATATACTGTACATATGCCAAAGATAAAATACGTTTTGGCAGCGTCACCAATAAAACATTTGGTGGAGTCAATCTTGAGACTAAAATATCAGTTATTCAACATCTATTGAAAGCTGCACGCAAAAACTATAATCGAACTTAATATTGTAAACGCGACGTTGTTGTACGTATGTTTGTCACTGCTTTACGCTAAAATGGCTGGACCGATTTGGATAAAATTTAGACACTGATAGACTAAGAGCTGGAGTAATACACAGGTTATGGTTAGGTATCGATTGACGGATATCTTTGACCCCAGTCTTATGGCGACACAGTTGCATTTCGTGTCGTTTTTTGTGGGTGGGTTGACTTGCGCTTATCATCTTTGCGAGGCAAGAGCCCCACAGAACCCGTTCGCTTTTCCAGGCGGGCGCGTACCCGGAAACAGGGTATTCCACACGTTAAAAAAAAAGTATCGATTGACGCTACAGTGCGTTAAAATCCGTTTTGTTTAATCACGCCAGCAATATATAATATAGGTTTATTTGTTTTTTTTTTAATATGTTAATGGAAGGAGTTTCTACTTTTCTATTGGTAATGCACAATATTTTCTTATCAAACTTCTTGTTGATTCGAATACTGAGTAATGAAACACAATAGGTAAATCTATACATATAATTAAATTGTAACTAAGCCGAATCTGTACATTAAATATTTTTTGAAAAATCTAATTGAAATAGGCATTATTATCGATACAGAGTCCGAATCTATAGTTTTTAGAATTTTTGTCTGTCTGTCTGTTACCGCATCACGAGAAAACCACTGGACCGATTTTGATGAAATTTGGTATGATGATAGTTGGTTATCCGGGTCAACATATAGGATACTTTTTACCGCGGGTAAATATCTCATTTCTGAGAAAAAACACAAAAACTGCAATGTAAAGAGTATACTAATATGTAAAACCTAAGAATTTGGTTTTTGGTCATCTGAACGCGGGCGGAGCCGCGGGCAACGCTAGTGAAATACATAGTTATCTTATAATTAAACTTGCGGAATTTCCACAAAAAACCATGTTTACAATTAGATATAAATATATTAAAACCGCTCTAAAATATGTGTAGTTGTACTGCAGTACATATTCCTTATCTATAGCATGAAATTACTATTTAACTTACAACAATAATTCTAAAACGTACTAAATGCGTGAATAATTTGTTTATAATTATAATTGTTACGAGTAACATTTCGTATATAGTTAATATAAAAATATTCTTTCAGATTCTTACACGGTTTCATTATAATTTTTTGTTCCCAACGTATATGCCTAACAAACCTACAAAATTTTAGTTGTGTAGCGCCCGGCTTAGATAGGGCTACCCCATCTCCTGCTGGAGGTGTCGTAGAAGACGACTAAAGGATCTAGGGACATCGCACCTTGAGTCACTTGCTCGATGGCGGGCGAACATCAGGATTTCTAAAGAGGGTTGACGTCAGGCAGGCGGCCGGCCGGAAAACTTTTGCCAAAACCAATAAGCAGTATAGACGTACTGCGCAGACCCCAAGTAATTTGGGAAATAGGCAGGGAGATGATGTGTTGCCGATGTTTATTTAAGATATCAAATATTCATGTAAATCTAAAAAATGTTTCTTTTGCTATAAAAAAAATCATTAAAATTATAAAAATTGAGTCACAATTGATGAGATTTTTCATGACACAAATTGGCATCTGAAAACCGTCATTTTTTACGGTATCGTACCCGAAGGGTGCCAACGAAACCCTATTACTAAGTGTCCGCTGTCCCTCCATCTGTCAGAGGGCTGTATCTTATGAACCTTAATAGGTAGGGGGTTGAAATATTCACAGAGTGTGTATTTCTATTGTCACTATAACAATAAATAATTAAAAAAAATACAAAATCATTTTTTTAACGTTCGTAATCGATCATTGAAGTTAATATACTACATACATACATACAGTAAAAGTCATATTAATAAAAAGTACATTTACAATGGTACGAAACCCTTCGTGTGCGAATTGTCAAAATCGGTTAAGCCATTTAGACGAGTGAACATAAAATCGGGCATACAATACATGTACGTCAAACACATAACCCTTTTTTGGGCATCTACGTATACCGGACATATGTCTAGCTGGTTGTATAATAGTTAGCTGGTTGTATAAATGTTATGGATACCAGATAATTGATACACTACACATATATAACTTTTTAAATCTTATTATAAATATAAACACCCATGACTGGACAAATGATACCCCAGCGAGACTCGAACCCGCGACCGCTGGCACAGCATGTAGGATCACATACAAACTGAGCCAAACGTATCTAACATTAACGAAAAATGATTTTAATCATATTTTTAAACACTATCAATGAACATTGTAACACTTCCTCCGATAAAGGCCGTTTACGATTGTATCGTTAATTAACACGCCAAAAACATGTATGTTTGATTAGAATTAGATGTTTTAACATTAAAATTTTTAATTATAATGAAATATACTTTAATTCTACCTGCATAATATTATATAGATACTAGCATTGCCCACGGCTCCGCCCGCGTTCAGAAGACCGAAAAGCAAATTCTTAGGTTTTACATATTAGTGTACTCTTACATTGCAATTTTTGTATTTTTTCTCAGAAATGAGATATTTTTCTGCGGTAAAAAGTATCCTATATGTTGACCCGGACAACCAGCTATCACCATACCAAATTTCATCAAAATCCCTACAGTGGTTTTTCTGTGATGCGGTAACAGACAGACAGCCAGACAAAAATTCTAAAAACTATAGATTGCCCTCTGTATCGATAATAATGACTATTTCAATAAGATTTTTCAAAAAATACTTAATGTACAGATTCGACTTGGTTAGAATTTTATTATGTATAGATATATGTAGATTAATTTAAGTATCTGAAAATTTGAAGTTTCTAAAATACACTAAAGCTTGCGCGTGGGCATGTCGATAATTATAGTTTTACATATGCATCTTACACGCTAACAAAATCTTACGAAGAATTAAGATGACCAAACTTTAGAGGACCCACCAATTAGACATACATGCGTTAAATTCATACATGACCGTGACACACAGTCACGTATTTCATATTATAAATAAAATGACGTTGTTATGGCTCTTCATACGAATCATATTTCCAAACCCTGTTAAAATTTGAAAAAAAAAACCCAAAAAATGATATTAATTATCTGGCATCACTTTAAAAAAATATGATCAGAAATTAAAAAAAAATTAATAGTATCTGGATACACTATTTCATCTCCATTTTACCGCATTCCAACAAATTATGTTTATATAGACTATAGAGCAACATCTGTTTTATACTCGTTTAGGGCAAATATATATAACCAATATTACCAATGCTAAGAATTGAACTCAATATCACTGATATTGTAAAGAAATCTATACATATAATAAAATTGTAACTAAGCCGAATCTGTACATTAGATATTTTTTTGAAAATCTTATTGAATAAAACATTATTATCGATACAGAGGCCGAATCTACAGTTATTAAAATTTTTGTCTGTCTGTTACCGCATCACAGAAAAACCACTGGAGGGATTTTGATGAAATTTGGTATGGTGATAACTGGTTATCCGGGTCAACATATAGGGTACTTTTTACCGCGGGAAAATATCTCATTTTTGAGAAAATTACAAAAACTGATATGTAAGAGTATACTAATATGTAAAACCTAAGAATTTGGTTTTTGATCATCTGAACGCGGGCGGAGCCGCGGGCAATGCTAGTCCGATATAAATATAATAATAAAATAAATATTACACAAAATACAATAATAATATTTACCGGAAATTCTTAAACATCTCACTTCCACTATGTTATTGAAAGTATAAGTTACATCAGATATTAATACTGTTGAGTTATATGTTCAGTATGCACTATGTTATCTGCCTCGGTGGTGTAGTGCCTAGCATGTACGGTTGCACACCCGGAGGTCCTGGATTCGAGTCCCGGGTCGGGCCAAGTTTAGTTATTGAGTCTTTCTGTATATTTAAGCCTCTTGGAAGTTGGCGGTGTTTCACCCCCCGCCTCGGAGAGCACGTAAAGCCGTTGGTCCTACGCTTTAACTCTCACCGGTTGTGTCTCGTGTCTTCCCACCAGAGTATGAGAGTGACAGGAATAGAGAGTGTACTTGTGTCTGCGCGTACACGCGCTGCACTATAATATCTCCTGCGCAGTTGGCTTGTCTCAATGAGATTGGCCGCCGTGGCCGGAATCGGTCAGGAGAACATCAGTTTTATCAAACATAATTTAAGGCGCACCGAAGCAATTACGAAATAATTGCGTTCGTTTCATCCCTTGCTGTATTGTTATTACTAAAACTTTAATTATGTAACTAATATGTAGGATGTTTAAGGATTTATTCTATAAATCGTACGCTTTAGAAACACGATTACTTGTAGTTTTCTCGATAGAAAAAAAATCCAAAATAATCTCTAAAAAACAAAATAAACAAAACTATACGTTTTGTCTAACGTATACATTTTACATTTTCAAAATATGTATTTGTTTTAATAATATGGAGGAAATACCTAAATTCGCACGCGTTCCGTCCGTCCTAGACACAGTTAAAACGTATCTAGGGATGAAACCGAGCGGGGCAAGGGTGAGCAGTTAGTAATATTATAAATACAAAAGGCAACTAGGGACGCACCCAAGCAAAGTCAGGATAAGCCGCTAGTTTTATATAAAAAAATGACCTATCAACAGTATGAAGACACCCTAACAACATGTGCAGGAAACAATGATGCGAAGGCCATGAATTCACCTTGCATTGCAATTGCGATGTCCGACCAACTAATCAATAGATTGCCTTATTAATACAAATAAAGTTTTCATCAAAGAAATGTCGATCGCTATTTTTAATTTTAATATATTTTTGAATAAATTTCCCTAAATTATGGGAAAAATTCACAAAAAAAATAAACGATTTACAGCGCACGTCAGTCGTTCTTGTTGTTATTTCCTCTGCATTTCTAAGGAAAAATAGTTAAAGCTTAATACATTTAACCAGATATTTAGTTAGCTTTAAAACATTATTTTAACAACATTAAATTAAATGTATGTATGTATGTATGTATACAGCCCTTTTTAACGTCCCACTGCTGGGCACGGGCCTCCTTTACAAACGAGGGGGATCAGGCCATAGTCCACCACGCTGGCCAAGTGCGGGTTGCCGGCTTCACATGTCTTTCGAAAACTTGCTAGGTTCTCTCAGATATGCAGGTTTCCTCACGATGTTTTCCTTCACCGTAAGGCAAGTGGTAATCATGTTAGAAATGATTCGCATATGAAAATATCAGAGGTGCGAGACCCGGGATTTGAACCCGCTTCACTCGGTTTCCCAAGCGAGCGCGTTACCACTGGGCTACCACTGCCCTTTATTATTATTAAATTAAATATTTATACATAAATTATAACAGGATTAGACGTATATCAAAAACTGTTTTTTTTTATAATGGAGTAGAAGCTAAAAAGTTAGTCCTTTTTAGCTTAATAAGTTTGAACGTGTATTGTTTCTAAAGGCACACAAGTTCTTCAAGTAGTAATTCACAAATTATGTAAATTAAATATATCTTTAATTACAATTCATAAGTATTTATAAATCTCGAGTCCTCAAACAAAGCCAGTACCTATATAAAATATTTTTTTAATTTAACAAAATAAATTATAATACTTATTAAAGTATTAAAAAGATGTGCTATCTCTTACACTATAACCTTGAAGACGAGACGTAATTTCTTCGAAACGTTTATCAACTACGCAAACGTTAAAAGGAATTCAGCCAAAACCCAAAACTTTATTATCTGTATATTTTATATTGCAGCATTTAAAAAATAAATAAAACAGCCGGAAGCTATAAAAACCAGCTTGAAATATATAACATAAATATCCGCTCGATCTTTTGTTTTATTGCTTTCATGCATATGTGACACATCTGCAATACATTAATTAAAAAACTTCATCACTATTCGCTCGTTTACTATACGTTTGGCTCACTTTGTAGTGACCCTACTTGCTGTGCCAGCGGTCGCGGGTTTGAGTCTCGCTGAGGGCATTCATTTTTGTGATGAACACACACACACACACACACACATGATTTTGTGTGAGGTCAGAAGGACACATTATTATTGCTTTATATTTGGACCGACACTAAATCAAAGGTCATATACTATCATTAATCTAAAAAAAATCTTTCCTTCCTTTACAAAATGGAGGTCAACTGATGACTTTTGTATACTATGTACTGCTTTCCGCTTAAGAAAACTGATCAGCAGAAAAGTCTATTTGATTTTGATGATTTTTTGAACATTAAAATACAAATACCATTAGGCATACACAGCTCGATTTTCCAATGCGAATGTGTAGCCATAACGGAAGCCGCAAGAGCCGTGCACAGTCGTGGAGTAAACAACTACAATATAAAAATACTCTCCGACAGTGCAGCAGTTCTGCAGGCGCTAAATAACAAACAAACCAACAACAAACTAATAAGTGAATGTCACAACGCCCTGGACTTGATATCAACAACAAATCAAGTCAACCTTCAATGGATCAGGGCACACAGTGGTTCACTTGGCAACGATGCAGCTGACGAACTCGCAAAGAGGGGGTCAAAACTAGAAGTGAATGGCCCACACCCGCTTCTCCCCATACCCTTTGCACAGATTCGTACCTGGATCCGCCAAAGATCCACGACATTACAAAACAACAGATGGTCACAAACTGCAGACTGCAGACAATCTAGATCAGCTCTGCCTGCAGTAAACCCACGACTTACAAAACGCTTACTAAACCTCAGTAGAACAAATCTCAAAATAATGATAGGGACGATAACGGGCCACTGTCCCCTGAACAAACACCTATATAACATCGGCGCAACGGACACCCCTCTGTGCAGAGGGTGCCTCGGCGCTGAAGAATCAGTTGCCCACGTAATCCTGGAATGCGTAGCGGTAAGTTCTCAACGTGAAGAAATCCTCGGACCAGTGAGGTCGCTCCGCGAAGCCTGTGAAGTTCCCAGGAAACTTCTGCGCTTCTGGGCGGAGCTTGGCTGGCTAATATAGCCAGGATTCGCACGCACAACGGACCAAAAGAGAGTCTAAGTGCGGAAAACGAGTCCATTTTACATTACATTACATTACAAGTCTATTTGATTATATTTTGATTTTATCATCGATCAAAAAAGTACTAGATACACAATCAGCGACAAAAAATGTCCTCACCGAATGAGCGCTCATTTAAACATTTGAGCGCTCTTTTAATTTAATAAAAAAAAAGTGACAACAACTTTAAGCATTGCATTTAAGGTTGAATTTACATTGTTGTATATTTATTACAACTAGAACAATTATCTAAGCACAATCGGTGACAGTTTTAAAATAACTTTTGCATGGGATTGTGTATCTAGTACATTTTTTATCGATGGATTTTATACGAATAGTTTTAAAAAGAACAAGCTTTTCGGTTTGTTTTTGAAACTCAAGTGTGTTTTTGTATGTGCATGTCAGGCAATGTCTTCGCCAATTTCAAACCAATTTTTACATTTAGTTTTTAACTAGCATTGCTCGCGGCTTCGCCCGCGTTTAGACACCAAAAAACCAAATTCTTAGGTTTTACATATTAGTATACTCTTACATTGCAGTTTTTGTATTTTTTCTCAGAAATGAGATTTTTTCCCGCGGTAAAAAGTGTCCTATATGTTGACCCGGATAACCAGCTATCACCATACCAAATTTCATCAAAATCCCTACAGTGGTTTTTCTGTGATGCGGTAACAGACAGACAGACAGACAAAAATTCTAATAACTATAAATTCGGCCTCTGTATCCATAATAATGTATATTTCAATAAGATTTTCCAAAAAATATTTAATGTACGGATTCGGCTTGATTACAATTTTATTATATGTATAGATAACAAGGGTCGTTTCAAATAAAACTATGCTTAGGTCCTTGGGGATCTTCGCAAAATAAATATTTTGTTTGTCTCACGGTGAATGAACACATCGTGAGGAAACCTGCATGTCTGAGAGAACCTAGCAGTTTCTGAAAGACATGTGAAGTCCACCCGCACTTGGCCAGTGTGGTGGACTTATGGCCTGATCCCCCTCGCACTGAAGAGGAGCCCGTGCCCAGCAGTGGGATGTTAAAAAGGGTTGAATACATACAAATATTTAGATTTTTGGTTCCCGACATTTCGAATGTTTCACAGTAATCATGGTTACAGGAGAGAAATGGCGGTGGGCAATAACTAATTTTCTATAAAATCTTTTATTGTAGTGCCTTTAACATAATTGTTTTTTAATTTTCCCATTGCACTAGTAATGTGATGGCAAACTTACGTCTCTCACGACTTTTCGATTTATTTAAATTACAGATTAGCTTCTGACGTCATATTGAGTCATGCTAGTATCGTGTTCATAGACCGAGTTACATGCTCTAAGAGGCATGAGAGGGGTTCAACACCGCTAACTTCCTAACTCTAGGCTGTTACTGAATTTTTTCTTGACAGGAAAACTCAATAACTTAACTCGATACGGGACTTGAACCCGGGACTTAGGTCCTAAGCCTACGAAGCAGTCACACAGTCTATGGTGAGCAATGACCACTGTCTATCATCAGTTCGGATAGAAAAAACCTCAGTCCTGAGAAGAATTGGTGAAAGAAACTCAGCGGGAATATATTTTTTTCTTTTTTTGTAAGTAAATTTATAAAATATAATAACTGTAACACACTGAAGAATAGATTTTTTATTGCCGAAGATTGAAGAAAACGCTTTAGCTAATTTTAAGAAGACATTTATACTTTACAAAAAATATCCTATAAGTTGACCCGGATAACCAGCTATCATCTTACGAAATTACATCAAAATCTGTCCAATGTTTTTTTCGTGATGCGGTTACAGACAGACAGACAGAAATTCTTAAACTATAGATTCGGCCTCTGTATCGATAATAATGTCTATTTCAATAAGATTTTCCAAAAAATATGTACATATAATGTACCTACAGATTCGGCTTAGAATTTTTTTATAATGTATAAATGTATAGATAATTCAAATGCCTCTTGCCGTAGGCTATTTTTATCGCGCCTTTATTAGCATCTCTTGAAACTATGTAATCAAATCATGGAAATCGATTTTAACCTACTTCTTATAGTTGTATCAATTTGTTATCGAGCTGATCTGATGATATGGAGCTAGGAGGTGGATAGTGGAACTTTTCAATGACTACTAGTGAAGCCTTTGAGTTTGAACTCGTTTCAGTCGATTTTTAAAGCCCGATACTGTACAATTGTGGTCTTAACTCTTAAAGCAAGTTTTTGAAGTTATACTTCCTTTCGCACATTAGGAAAAAATTACGAGAGTAAAATTTTTGCACCGACAGCCAAAAAGCGACATGATGAAGTTAGCCGCATTCCTTTTACAAACAGAGAGTTGTGACATACGGGATGAAATCTTTAGCTATTTTTGTTCTGTTACGCCAAAGAAGTATAACTTCTTACGTGCGTACATAACGTACACACACACACGTTTTTTTCTCTGTAAAAATGGCCGAAGATGAAAACCATAGTAATATATGTATGTATACCATAAAACAATTGGATTATGACTTATGAGACATTTATATATATTATTTATATTGCCACAGATAAATATAATAATAAATGTTAACAATAAATATTTATTACAACAATAAAAACTCTTTTGCAAAGCACGATAACTTCAACAAATTCATAATATTTTTATTGGCAATAATATATAATATTCGTGATTCACGAATATTTAGGTACTTCAAATATGTGGAATAATAATGCAATTATAAATTATTAAAAAAAAAACCATTTTAACAAAAAATAAAAACCGACTTCCAGGCACTAAAATATAAAAAATAACTAAACGGAGGTTTTCATTTAGAATAGATACCTAATCAGATATTTTCGAAGTCGGTGCCAGCCGATGCAAAGCAAGTCTAATATATTTTTTTAAAATATTGTAGGCTGTAGTAACCCAAGGGAGCGGAGCAGTAATCTATACATATAATAAAATTGTGACCAAGCCGAATTTGTACATTAAATATTTTTTGGAAAATCTTATTGAAATAGACATTACCATCGATACAGAGGCCGAATCTAAAGTTTTTAGAATTTTTGTCTGTCTGTCTGTTACCGCATCACGGAAAAACCACTGGAGGGATTTTGATGAAATTCGGTATGATGATAGCTGGTGATCCGGGTCAACATATAGAATACTTTTTACCGCGGGAAAATATCTCATTTCTGAGAAAAAATACAAAAACTGCAATGTAAGAGTATACTAATATGTAAAACCTAAAAATTTAGTTTTTGGTCATCTGAACGCAGGCGGAGCCGCGGGCAATGCTAGTATAATATTCCGTCTCTTTACTCCATATTAGCTGTTAAAACATATGTACAGTCAAACCCGAGTGAAATGAGTTTACAACTAAAATGGCTATTCCATATATTCTTAAGATAGCCATATATCTTCACAGTGCAATCTATGTCATTGTCAAAATATCATCATAATCGGTTCAGCAGTTAAAGCTTAAAAAGGTCACAAACAGACACACAGAGTTATTTTGACATTTATAATATTAACATGAATTACTTTAATAGTTTTTGATATGCACCAGTTTTAAAATAATTTTAAACAATTAATCTAAAACAGTGGATTATTTTCTAAAAAAAAACACACATATACATAGAAGCTCCTCCTTTTTCGAAGTTAGTTAAAAATAAATCCCAATCTTTTTTTTTAAATTGATGAAAAAGTATTCATATTATATATTTTTATTTTTTCTACATCATCCATTTACTATACTTTATACTTTACTTAATAATTGCCTTGACATTTGTTTTTGTTTACAAAGTAAATAAAATGTGGAATGAACATTAAATACCAATTATTTTTAATAATATAATTGAATAAAAGTTTACTCTAAAATTAGAGCCGAATGTTTGTATCAAAAGGAAAATATTATTTTAATTTAATATCCTTATATCTTATAAAATAGTATATTACTTACATAAAAACTATACTATGGCATAGTCTGGCTACCTTGGGCTCGAATACTGCTTGTCCTCGACAGCCTTTTCCCTATGGTCTGAACGTGGAACCCAATACGCTGCAAGGCCTCATGATCCAAGATTTTCCTCCCATCGAAGATATAAGCTGGTTTCATCATAACTTCATAGATTTTCTTATAGTCCAAATTCTTAAATTCATCCCATTCTGTACATAATACTATTGCATGAACCCCGGAAACTGCTGAATATGCAGAATCATGGATTTCAATGTTTTTCTTAACTAATTCTGGCTCATTTGTGACTAGGGGATGTAATAATTCATAGAATATTTGGTCATGTTCCACTTTAGGATCATAAATGTGGAGCTTTGCCCCTTCATCTAAAAGGGTTTTCGAGACATATATAGCTGGAGACTCTCTTGTGTCACCAGTGTTTTTCTTAAACGAGAATCCAAGTATTGCAATGTTTTTGTCTGCTACAGTGTTGAAAAGAGATTCTATGACCTTACGAGTAAATCTAGTTTTTTGGTAATCATTTAGATTGACAACTTGCTGCCAATATGCTGCAACTTCTGGAAGGTTTAGGCATTCTGATAAGTATATGAGATTGAGGATGTCCTTTTGGAAACAACTACCACCAAAACCAATGGAAGCTTCAAGGAATTTAGGGCCTATTCTGGAGTCTCGACCCACTGCTCTAGCTACTTCTGAAACATCAGCCCCTGTAGCCTCACATACAGCAGATAAAGAATTTATACTGGAGATTCTTTGAGCAAGGAATGCATTAGCTGCTAGCTTTGATAGCTCAGAGCTCCATGTGTTAGTGGTAAGGATGTTTTTGGCTGGGATCCAGTGTTCATACACCCAACATAACTCCTGCACCGCTTTCTGACCCTCAGGTGTGTCTTCTCCACCAATAAGCACCCTTTCAGCTTCAACTAAATCAACTATAGCTGTTCCTTCCGCCAAGAACTCTGGGTTAGATAGAATCTGGTACTCAACACCAGGTTTTGTGTTAGCACGTAAAATTTTCATAATAATTTCAGCTGCCTTCACTGGCACTGTGCTTTTTTCTACAACTATTTTATTACTGGTAGCTATATCGGCGATCATGCGAGCTGCTCCTTCAATGTACTTTAAATCTGCAGCCCTACCTTTACCGTTACCAATCGTTTTAGTTGGCGTATTAACGGAAATGAAAATAAGATCAGCCTCCACAATGCTAGTCTCGATATCCGTCGAGAAAAATAAGTTTCTGCCTCGACATTGTTTTACAACATCATCCAATCCGGGCTCGTAAATGGGCAATTTGTCTGAGTTCCACTGGTTTATTCTCTCGACGCTTTTGTCACACACAGTCACTTTTATATTTGGGCATTTTAGAGCTATAACACTACACGTAGGGCCGCCGACGTAGCCTGCGCCGAGGCAGCAAATCTTTTCGATGACCATTTTAATTTGTTATTTCTGAATAAACTAATGGTATAACCGTATTTATAATAGCCGTGTAATAGAATGTAATGACTCGGCTGAGGCCTGGAGGCTAATAACGGCTGAGACGGCTATGCAATCATTTTATTGGAAACGAGCCTCTTCGTATGCACATTCACTTACTGAAGTCAATGACATTTGGGTAGTGTAGTGAACTAGACGTACGATACTAGTGATGTAACTACGATGAAACAATTTATGTCGATAAACTGATTATAGTTTCGTAATGATTCTAGGAATAGTTTATGGAAATATGTTTTAAAATATTCATAGCATTACTCATTTATTTATTTTTTTATGCAAAATTATGCGCAAAATACAGATTGTAAGATTGTGATATTAGATTTTCGATTGTGCTTATCGATTTTATAGCGTCGCATATAGTTATCTAAACTTTGATTGCAACAACAACAATCAAAAATCAAAATAAATCCGCGAAATAATCCGAAAAGATAGTTTAATTTAAAATGTCAAATATTTCCGTAAATCTAAGAAACATTACTGTTTGGTTTTATTATTTCAAAGCTTTACAATATGTCATCACTCTCTAGTCTAAATGGTAAAATAGTCTAGAATCCAGATTCTTAAAATAAAAAAAATTGAAATGGCGGTAAGAATTAAAATATTAAAATACCTACATTGTGATTATTAGTTGTTAATTATGTAAAATTAATTAGTATGTCCATGATTCCAAGAATTATTTAAATATCTTTGGAATTAATTAAATAATTTTAGGTGTAATCGAATAATCGCATTGTATAATTTGCTAAGTTTTTTTAGTATATTATTTTAATTACAGGAAGTCGCAATTAATAATGGCGTATCGAATAAAATAAATGACATTATCATTTTTATAACGATGTGAGGCGTGTGATGAGGTGTACAGTGCTTCTAAGTGTACTTAGTGGGAGACTATAGGTTCAATCTCGCATGGAAGGTTACACACATTATGTTCACATGAAGAATGTGGGATTTGTGTTAATTTACAAGCACTTTTAAATCTTCAACTTCATTTAAAGTTACTTAGTGTAGTCAGGTAGTAAGGAAGTTTTTTTTGAGAAATGCATTTAGACACAAGATGTGGGACTCACCGGTAAAACCAGTACTACTCACTAAAAGCCAACGGAAACTCCCCTGTCTTAATGGGGCGTCGCAGGATCGCTTACGCACTCAACCACGACGCAACGACGTCTAACAGTCTATTCTCCTATCAGAGAAGTTCCAGGCAAAACCCGCATATTACACCACGCCATCGAGGTGGGCTAGTGAGGAAGCTACCACAAGCACAGAAAGCAATTTTGTTAAGACTCCCAACAGAAACTCATCTTCATCTGTATTTTTTAATTCTGGATACTATATATCAGTGTTAGTTGGAAATGTACTAATTGTTGTATTATAATGATTTCTGATAATACCACGGTGTACATCTATACATATATAAAATTGTAACTAAGCCGAATCTGTACATTAAATATTTTTGGAAAATCTTATTGAAATAAACATTATTATCAGAGAGCGAATCTATAGTTATATAGACAGAGGCCGAATCTATAGTTCTTAGAATTTTTGTCTGTCTGTCTGTTACCGCATCACAGAAAAACCACTGGAGGGATTTTGATGAAATTTTGTATGGTGATAGCTGGTTATCCGGCTCAACATACAGGATACTTTTTTCCGCGGGAAATTATCTCATTTCTGAGAAAAATACAACAACTGCAATGTAAGAGTATACTAATATGTAAAACCTAAGAATTTGGTTTCTGGTCATCTGAACGCAGGCGGAGCCGCGGGCAATGCTAGTTTACAGTAAATTTGAAATTTTATGAATAAAAATGTAATCGCATAAAACCATTTCTGGATTTATTCATATTAGTTGTTAATTAAGTACAAATTTTCAAATCAATCATCCCACTTATACCTAGTAGTTGGATTCTTAATAAAAGTTATACTAAAATACAGAATAAGTAGGGGTGTAATTTTGGAAGAGCACATACCACCGATCGATCTGAAATTATGTATAACTAGCACTGCCCGCGGCTCCGCCCGCGTTCAGATGACCAAAAACCAAATTTTTAGGTTTTACATATTATTAGTATACTCTTATATTGCAATTTTTGTATTTTTCTCAGAAATGAGACATTTTCCTGCTGTAAAAAGTATCCTATATGTTGACCCGGATAAACAGCTATCATCATACCAAATTTCATCAAAATCCCTCCAGTGGTTTTTCCGTAATGCGGTAACAGACAGACAGATAGAGTTTAGTATTATCATACTAAGCATTTAATTTAAAAATTATCGCACAGAACGTTACGTTGAAATAAAAAACGAGTTCGCTTATCAACAGACGCCAGACGGTGCATTTTACTCAACCGCCATTTTGTTACGATTAGTATGGAATGGACTTTCGTGGATTTTGATGTTATTAATCGAACAAATGTAAGGGATAGATAGATTCACCAAGAGCTTGTATGGAACTAATTCATCTATTTTATTTGTCATCCATGATTTTGATATATGTACATGTTTTTATATTAAAACAAAAAACAAAAAAAAAACAAACAAACCTATCCCACGGTAACCGTTCACTTTTCCGGGATAAAAAGCTTAGCTTATGTGTTATTCCAGACTATAATCTATCTGTTTGCCAAATTTCATCCAGATCCGTTCAGCCGTTTTGGCGTGATTGAGTAACAAACATACATACAAACTTTCACATTTATAATATTAGTATAGAAGTATAGATATTACTTAGTAGGTAAGTACTAATGGTAAGATTTTTTTAGAATTTCATTGGCATATTTTAATATTTTAGTATTTTAACTGAATTAATGTTGTATTTAATACTAATGATAATTAATGACGATTTCATCGCAATCGGTTCAGCCTTTCAAACTAATTGAATTTATTTATATTTTTAATATTTCAACCGGTTTCGTATAAAAGGAGGCTATTAATTCGACACGCTTTTCTAGAAACCGGTAGCAAAGATCACCGCGTACTCGGGGGGTCCCGTACTCGGGGTGGACGTGGTGGGCTATCATAGGTGGAGGAGGTCTGTGGTGATCGGTACCTCTGGGTTCCAGTAGTAGTCCGATACCAGCGCCCAGGACCCTATGATGTGAACGAGTTAGTTTATGAAGTGAAAACTTCTACAGGCAGATTTAGATGGAGCGTAAAATCATTTAAGTCGTCATCGACATGGTCACGTGATCTGTCAACGCTAACACTCAGAGTGCCGATAGATGTTGCAAACCGGATAAATGTAAACAGTTTTAATTTACAAATTTTAATTTATTATCAAACAATTAATTTGAATATCTAAAAATAACAACGGTTTATTTATAGTTTTAAGTTTTCTCTTCTGTCGGCAGTCCTCATGACGGTTTTTTTTGCTTTCTTTTCATTATTTTCAATAACCTTATTTTTTATTTTTTAGTATTACAATGAATCGTTTTGAATTTTATATTGTGTTTCCGTTACATCGAGGAGGATCCGGAAGGCCGTGGTTTTGACGTTGTCATGCATCCTTGGAGAAGCCGCATGTGGCAACCGTAAGTAGTTCTACTTGAGTATATCTAGTAGATATTATTCTAGTTTTAATACTACTTTTTAACCTTTGTTTTACAATGTCCATATAGATCCGAAGCACGATCATCGCCGCCATCGCCATCACCATCTTCATCGGTGGCACCACTGCCACCACCCATCAGAACATTGTAACAGGTGAATCTTCTGATGTCGAAGGACTGGCAGCTTATTCTAAGTAAAGCTAGAAAGGAAAACCTATGAGAGATTTGTGAATCTGCGAGTATAATAATGAAATTAACTTCTCTGTGCTTTTTTTGCCCCCTTCCCCCGGATCTTCTGTACGGAGCAGGGATGTGAAAAAATAATAAAAAAATTTTTTTTGTATTTTAGTTTTGAGACCAAAAGAAAAGGTCACTTTATTTTTTTTTTATTATTGTTTAACTTTATTTTTGTTTTAGTAAAATGATAGGTGATACTAGACATCTGTGTTAATAACTCGTGTTTTAGTACTTTCATTGTTCAAACTTAACATTTAAATTAAAATACAAATATTTCAGTTTTGAGCGTAATAATTTCGTTTTTTTTTTTGTATTAATCGTTTTGTTTTATATACATTTCGGTAAAATATTAAATAGAACTAAAAATTAGTAGCAATAATTTTATTCAGTTTCCTCATTATTTATGTTGAAAAAAAAATACTTTTTAGTTAATCGATTTTTTACAAATCGATTTTTTAAAGAGAATCTATTTTTTCCTTCCAAGTCACATCCCTAGTATGGAGCAAATTTATAGTACGTTTAAAATCCTATAAAAAAGTCCTTGTCAACATTTTCATATCATCAATAACAACAAAGTTACAGGCTCACGAATATTTATTTTTTCAAATTTTTGCTTTTACGAACTAAAATATCGATAATTAAACAAAATAAAAATGGTACAAAATTGGATAGATCATGTATTTTGTATTATCAATAGTTAATAGTGATAGACTTATTTGACATATTTTAATGATTTTTCAAGTATATTATAAAATATCAATATATTGATAAAGGACATCAAATATCAGTAATAAAATTATCGTATATATATATATATATATATATATATATATATATATATATATATATATATATATATATATATATATATATATATATTATGGCTACATAATAATATCTTTGTACTAATATAAAATAATCAAAATCTGGTTTATGATTTTTTCGTGACAACATTACAAGAGGCCATCAACAATATTCAACCTGAAGACTGGTCGAAGGTTGTAGGGACATTGTCTGATTGGGATCGTGACATCATTTCATTCTGTGATGGTACATCAGTCAATCACTTTTGCCTTTTATTTATTACAGATAAAGTGGGTAGATTGCTAATAAAACAAATTGTTCATTATTTTCATACATTTATTAGGCCAAGTCCGGTGCCCATAGCTTGAAAGTCCTGTCGAAGGAGCATGTTGCTATATACTTGTTATCCATTGATATATCCGCACTCGTTACCTGGAAAATATAAAAAAAAATATCTAAATATATAATCTATACAGATAAATAAAATTGAAGTGTCTATGTGTAATATCAAAATAACAACTTTTTAATAAATGCATACGAAACTATATACAGCACTTATAAGAAAAACAACAATTTAAAAAAAAAACTGTTTGTTCCGGCTAATCTCCAAAACGGCTGGATCGATTTTGACGGGACTTTCACTGGCTAATAGCTGGTGTTTTAAGGAGTGACTTTAGTTACTTTTATTTTAGGAAAAGAATCAAGTTAAATAGGGGATGATTTTAAGTTTTTTTTAAATACTTTACTATATGTACAAATCTTATTATATAATTCTTTTGTATGTGTGTTTGTTAACCTATTCCTCCAAAATATTATGTAATAGATATACAATAGATAAAATTTTGTGTGTATATTTCAATGGGCTCCTGGATGGTTTGAAAACACAATTGAACCCGGTAGGTGGCGCTGCAATCAGTGTGTCACCAAATTTTCATAAAATACTCGACTTTCCGAGCAATAAATAAATTTAAATTGTTGATTAAATAAAATAAAAATTGATGTGTGTATGTATATTTCCTATGGACTTCAAAACAGCTGGAGCGATTTTGATAAAATTTTCAGGTAATCTTCAGATTAAACCAGCGGGTGATCCTGTGAATTTTGTTAGCGATCGGAAGTTTGGACGCGGGCGAAGCCGCGGGTACTGCTAGTATATGTATAGATTATGTACTCTATCTATACCATACTAACCGTTAAAACGTACCTATGGACAAACAAGTCGCTACAAATTAATTACGGTCGACTTTTGACTGGCGAGCACTAACATAAAGAAATCATATTAAAATCAAATCTATACATATAATAAAATTGTAACTAAGTCGAATCTGTACATTAGATATTTTTTGGAAAATCTTATTGAAATAGACATTATTAGCGATACAGAGGCCGAATCTATAGTTTTTAGAAATTTTGTCTGTCTGTCTGTCTGTTACCGCATCACGACCACCACTAGACAGATTTTGATAAGATTTGGTACGGTGATGGCTGGTTATCCGGGTCAACATATAGGATACTTTTTACCGCGGGAAAATATCTCATTTCTGAGAAAAAATACAAAAACTGCAATGTAAGAGTATACTAATATGTAAAACCTAAGAATTTGGTTTTTGGTCATCTGAACGCGGGCGGAGCCGCGGGCAATGATAGTAAATGAATATTTTTAAACGTAATACCTTATTGTCATGCCCCGAGAGGGTCCTGAGAGGATGCCAAGCGGGATTGGACCACAACTTGGCGCTCTTGTCGTAGGACGACGTCAGAAGAAAATGTCCGTGACTCTTTTGGTATCTCACATCTGGAAAATCCACAGATTAAATAACACTGACGACACGTTTGGCTCAGTTTGTAGTGACCCTACTTGCTGTGCCAGCTGTCGCGGGTTCGAGTCCCGCTGGGGGAATTCGTTTGTGTGATGAGCACGAATGTTTGTACTCCAATCATGGGTGTTTATATTTATAATATGTATGTATGTAAAGTTATATATGTGTAGTGTATCAACTATCTGGTATCCATAACACAAGCCTCGTAGCTTACCATGGAACTAGTATAGATAATAATATTTTTTAAATTGAAAAAAATATAGGCTTTAAAATCACTTTATGTAGTGTTCCGGATAACCTCTGAAACGGCTGGACCGATTTTGACGGGACTTTCACTGGCAGATAGCTGATGTTATAATTAGGCTATTTCTATTTCAGAAAAAGAATAAGGGTTCCACTCAATAAAATAAATCAGAAGAAATATCATATATATTATTATCATCCTAAAAGTGTTTATGTGTTTGTTTGTTGACTCACCACTCAATAAATGCGTATGCGCAGGAATAGTGTATATCGCGGCTCGCTTCCGGAGATCCCATATTTTAGTCTGTGAAATAAAAAAAAAATTATAAACTTATGTTTTCGTATTTTTTCGGTGATTTATTTTGATTTTTGATTTCCGATGTTTCGAATGCTTTACAGCAAACTAAAAGTCAAAATAAATCTGAAAATAATCTGAAAAGATAGTTTTATTTATAATGTCAAATATTTGCGTAAATCTAAGAAAGTATTAATAATAATTATAATACCAATCTATACTAATATTATAAAGAGGTAAAGTTTGTGAATTGTGAGTTTTTGACGTTGTAGGGGGTGATCTCTGGATCTACTGAACCGATTTAGATGATATTTGGTAAGAAGGTAGTTTGAGACCATGGGAAGGACATAGGATACTTTTTATCCCGGAAATCATGCCTTAAAGGGGTGAAAATGAGAATAAAAGTTTGTATTGGGAAGCAAGCTAAGAACGAACCCGAGCGAATCGAGGGTGACTCGCTAGTATATTATAGTATATAAATATATTTATGAATATAACGGTTTCTGAAATTTAAAAACAAATTTTTTAATGTACATATCTTTCAAAATTATAACCTTTATCTTGATGTATTTAAATACTTCAGATTTTAATTATTAACACCTCCAGGTAAATTTCTAAGGAATTAAATATATTTCTAAGAAATCTATTGTTAACTGACACGCCGGTCGTGGAGGGAATAAAAAGTTTATTGAACAACACACAACAAAAGAGACTCAGCGGAACTTATATTAATTATTTTTAATTATTTTTGTGTAAGTAAAACATTGTTATACCAAAATTCAGGATACACAATTAGCGTCTCAAAAGTGTAATCAAAAAGAAGCGTATAATTCCAAATTGATTTGCGCTTTTCGGATGACAAATTTAAAACGCACGTTGTTTCGTTTAAAAAAGTATTTTATGTGATGTGCGTAAGTAACAACGGCCATCCTGGTAACACCGTGACCACTGGTAACATTAGCCACCATGGTAACGTCGGTAACGTCGGTAACACTGTAATCACTAGTGACCTGGTGGTCGCCGCCGGCGGTGGCGAGGCGGTGGCCGGCGGGCGCGCAGTCCACGCCCAGCACGGCGCCGAGGTGCCCCTCCAGGAACATGACGCAGCGGCCGGTGCGCAGGTCCCACACGCGCCCGAACGCGTCCATACCGCTGCACGTGACATTGGGTTTGTGGAATATTCAAATTATTCATTATTATACTTTAAGAGACTTACGACAGTAGGTATTTATCATATATTATATATACAGGATGTCCGAGAAAGTAGTGTCAAGCGTCCAGAGAAGTCCAGAGATCTATCTCTCTGCTCTAGCACCCCTTGGGGTATTTGAATCCCCCCCCCCCCCCCCCTTTATGTTACGCGATTGTTCATAGTTTTAAGTTATGAATTTTTTTCAAACTGATTTCCTAGGGTCTCAAACTCGGACAAAACAAAATTTAAATAGAGCACCCAGACCCCCCCCCCTTCCTCTCCCCTCATGTATGTGACGATTATTCAGAGTTTTTGAGTTATGAATTTTTTTCTGAATTTTTGAGAATTTGCAAACTGAAAAACTTAAAAAAGTTCTAAAAAAAGTAGAAGACTTTTTCGAGATTTTTTTTTGCAACTGGATCTTCATGAGTTGTACTTTTATGCTTAAAATAATCAGCTTCGTAACTTTGGTTATGAAAATGTTGGTGTAAAGTGAAAAATTTACGTTCGGCTGTATTATGACTTAAATTTTCCAGTTTAAATTAAAAATATAAGCAACTGACTTCATGGTTTTTAAGTAGGTCCCAAAAGTTTTCCAAATTCTCAACTTTCATAATCATTAAAAAAAAGTAGTCTATACTTCTATACTAATATATAAAGAGGTAAAGTTTGTGAGTTTGTGACATTGTAGGGGGGAATCTTTGGATCTACTGAACCGATTTAGGTGAAATTTGGTAAGAAGATAGTTTGAGACCCTAGGAAGGACATAGGATATCTTATTTATCCCGAGAATCATCCCTTAAGAGGGTGAAAAATATATTCAACTGTATTTCACGGTTTTATCATTCAAAAACGGTAATAAAACCGCAAAAAAAATCGAAAAGTTTATTTTAACTGCCACTGTGGTGTAGTGGCTACCATGTACGGCTGTAAAACCGGAGGTCCTGGGTTCGAGTGCCAGCTCTGATTAAATTTCAGTTACCAAGTTTTTCTTTTAAGAAATCATCAGTAACAGTAACAGCCCGGAGTTGGGAAGTTGGAGGTGTATCACTCTCAGGAGTATGAGAGTGACAAGAATAGAGAGTGCACGTTATGTTTTCTCTTTTTCTCGTTTTTGCACTATAATATCTTCTACAATTGGACCCAGTTATGCAATTTTTACAATTTTTACAATGCAAAAGCATTTTTCTGTCGATAGTTGCACTTGGGTTATGTTTTGTTTTTCTGGTTATTTTAAAACTGAACAACATTTTTATAAGTATTGTTTATTTTTTATAATTATTTTATTTTTTATAATAAAATATGCTTATAACTTTGTTGGTACTTTTACGCACATGGCTGTTTTTTGCATAACTGGGTCCAATTGGCTGGTCTCAGTGAGATTGAATGGATATCATCATCACGAGTATATTATATGGAAGAACTCTCACCCGGTAACGGCGAGAGATCCATCGCACTGGAAGGCAATGCTGTACACCGGCTTCGCGTGTCCCTCTTGGTGGAGGACTTCGGTTTCTACACATTATATAAAATAAAGTAATTAAAAAAGAGAAAAAAAAAACAATGGTCAAGCGTGAGTTGGACTCGTATAAGGTTAATATCTCTTGCAGTTAGTTAGTCTCAGTGAGTGGCAGATTTCTGACGGACTTGACCACACTGATATTTCATTTAAACTTAAAATGTATAAAATTTTCGGATTAAAAGAGCTTTTAAAAGTCTATCTGTATTAAGTTTATTTTGTTTTATTTCGATTTGAGTGGATTCGGTTAGGTAGTGTAATATGGAGGCACTCACGCGACTCCAGGTCCCAGAGCCTCCAGGAGTTGTCGAAGACGGTGGCGGCGAGGAAGCGCCCCGACGGGTGGAACGCCACGCGCGACACCCGCGCCGGCGCGTGCCCCGGCAGCGACGCCACCGGCGCCTCGCTGGGACAACAAAAATATCATTTTAATAAATATGTTGGCACATCAACACACAGCACCATCTGGTTCCATGGTAAGCTACGAGGCCTGTGTTATGGATACCAGATACACACTACACATATATAACTTTAAATACATACATATTATAAATATAATCACCCATGACAGGAGTACAAACATTCGTGCTCATCACACAAATGAACCCAGCGGGACTCGAACCCGCGACCGCTGGCACAGCAAGTAGGGTCACTAAAAACTGAGCCAAATGTCTCGTCAAATTTTATACACATACTGTGTTTATATATGTTTCTTTTGAATAAAACTATCTTTTCAGATTTTTGGGTGAGGTCTCTCCCGTGGCGATGATTGCTGCAAAGCATTCGAAACGTCGGAAACCAAATATCTAATAAATCCGCAAAAAAACCCAAAATTAAGTTTTATTTAAAATGTCAAATATTCGCGTAAATCAAACAAAATATTATTTGTTTTTTTTTGCATTTATGTACCTTAAATAAAAGTATTTTTTGAATATTTACGCGGATTTATTTAGATTGTTGATTCCGGACGAAAAGAAAAAAATAATAATTTTTAAATTACGTTTTTCTTATAAGTACCGTATATACTTTCATATAATTTAATAAAAAGCTATTATTTTAACATTACACACAGACACTTCAATTTTATTTATCCGTATTAGATTTCATTTGAATTTAAAAAAGTTTTCAATTTTAAATATTAATATTTACAAATCAAATCAGAATAAAATATGTTAAATAGCAGCTAAAATAAAAATATTACCTCACAAAATTCCACAGATGAACAGACCCATCGTAAGCACAAGACGCCATTTTAACTGTTTTGGCGGATTCATCTATCACATCCATCTCTTCTGTCTTCTTTCCCTCTTCTTCTTTCTCTTTCTCGTTCTCTATCTAGAAAACAGTTAACATGTGGAAGAAAATCACTTAACATTTTATATTTCACTTTTAAGTTAACCAGATTCCAATAAATAGGTTGTTCTCAATTCAACTAATTATATTTTTTTTTATTTTATGAAATATTTTTTTTTCTGTGATTTTTTCTTTTTTTGTAATATTTTTTTTAATGTCAATTTAGACGAATGTTTTTTAAAAAAATCAACAATAAATATATTTTTTAAATAAGTTGTTAAATCGAATATGTTATTAAAAACCATTCTTCTCATAAATTACCTGCTTATTACGTCTACACTAAAAGTGGAAAAACTAAAATGTAAAAAATAACCGGCACCGACTTCGATAATATCTGTTTAGGCATCTATTTTAAATGAAAATCTCCGTTTAGTTATGTTATGTTTGAACTGAAAAGCTAAAACGAATTCAAAATCATTTCACACTAGGGGCTGGGATTTTTTTTAATGTATTTTTTTTTCACCAGAAACCTTCGCAACCTATAAAGTGTAGCCCAACAGAGTTTCATAACAATCGGATCAATAGTTTAGGAACACATAGAGGACAAACATACGAACATTCATTTTTCATACAGAAAAAAAATTTTTTAAGCCCCATGGGGCTTAAAAAAAATTTTTATTATGGATAACAAAATTTGCTCCAACCGGGAACCAACCCATATACCTTCTGACTGAAATGATGAGGCAACACCGCCTCGGGATGAAACACTGCCGCACTCACGTTGCATGTGTGTCCTTTCAACACCTGTAACTCCGTGCAGCTCGGCACAGACCACACTTTGACCAGCCCTGACCTGGAAAATTAATAATATCTATATAAATGACTTGACAGACGGACAGACAGACAAACAAATAAATAGACAGACTTGGCACAGACCATTTTGACTAGCCCTGACTTGAAAATTTGATGATATCTATATAAATTTACTTGACAGACAGACAGACCGACAGATGGACTCGACATAGACTTTCATATTTTTGTCATCTATACAATGTACATAGAATAAAATTCTGAGTCGAATCTGTACATAAAATATTTTTTGGAATATCTTATTGATATAGTCATTATTATCGACACAGAGACCAAATCTATACTTTTTAGAATTTCTGTCTGTCTGTCTGGAAACGTATCACGAGAAAACCACTGGACAGATTTTGATGAAATTTGGTATGATAGCTGGTTATGCGGGTCACATATACGATACTTTTTACTGCGGGAAAATGTCTCATCTCTGAGAAATCTATACTAAACGTTAAGACGTAACGCTACTATTTTAATTAATTTTTTATAATTAATACAAAAAAAAATCCCTTACCAGCTGGACGTGATCAACATCTGGCTGTCCGAACTGAACCTGCAGAAGCTCACGGGTCTCGTGTCACCGATCTGTAAATAATCATTTGTAAAGTAACAATTTAGCTAAGAATAATTATAATTTGTCGAATAATTGTATTACAGTCTCCGGCCCTCCACCTATATACACACAAAAAACCACGCCCATCCGTCACTCTGTTTCGACGTGAAAGGAGGACAAACAAACACACTTTCACATTTATAATATTAAGTATGAATGCTGTCTAACCTGACTGCAGTATATAGACATGGCGGAGGCCTTCCTCTGCGACTCCTGCTTGGCGGCCGCCCGCACGCTGCCCGCCAGCTGCAGCTCTTCGCGGGCTTTGGTGAGTCTGGAATAGAGGAAAAATTTGATATTTATATATAAACCTTTGGCTTGGATTCAATTTCATATTGGATCAAGGGAACCTCTCAAACACACATCAAAATCGGCCCAGACGTGTTCAGTGACATATTTATGTTTTTAAATATAATATAGTATAATAAAATAATTATAAAAAATAATATTTTATTATAATAAAATATTATTTTTATAATACACTAGCGACTCATCGTCCCTAGTTAAGTTTTGATGGTTAGTATAGATTTCTCAGAGATGAGATGATATTACCAAATTTCATCACAGTCTATCCAGTGGTTTTCCCGTGATGCGTTCCCAGACAGACAGGCAGACTAAATTGTACAAACTATAGATTTAGGCTCTGTACCGATAATAATGACTATTTCAATAAGATTCTCCAAAAAATATTTAATGTATGGATTCAATTCAGAATTTTATTATATGTATATCCATACATAGTAACAAAAAAAAGCATAATACTTTCTTAGATTTACGCGAATACTTGACATTTTAAATAAAACTACTTTTCGATTTCGCGAATTTATTTTCATTTTTGATTCCCTAAAATCAAAATAAATTCGCGAAAAAATCCGAAAAGATAGTTTTATTTAAAAAAAAAGCAAATGAAACTACCTCTTTACATTTTTTGGTCATTGGTTTTTGGTGTTTAGGCAGGAAAATGACTTGGAAAAAGCACATAAAACCAAAAGAGATAGAGATAAATTAAACATACTTTACAAACACTGTTGGGTAAAAATTCCAAATTGTCGGTAGACAACAAATTACTGATTTAAACATCAATATTAAAACCAAACCAAGGCATACAGACGCATGTTGGCCATTAGTTGGACTCAAAAGGTCTCGAACGTAGAAGTTTTGCGACGCGTCAACTAGAAACGGCAACTTTTGGAGACTGTCAAGAAAAGTTGCATATCTCGGACACGTGCTTAGGCATAAAAGATATGAGCTCTTGCAACTCATTATGATGGGAAAGGTTGCTGGAAAGAGAGCCGTTGGTCGCAGAAAAAAGCCTTGGCTGTGTAACATTCGAGAATGGACGGGAATCGCGAGTGCTGCCGAGCTCTTTCGCCTCGCGAAGAACAAGATGGAGTATTCGAAGCTGACTGCGAACCTTCGCTAGTCGGAGAGGCACTTGAAGAAGAAGAAGAAGATTAAAAGCAACATGGGCATACGGCGCTCAACTCTGGGGTAGCGCATGTGACTCCAATATTACAATCCTCCGAAGAATGAAAAACATATTCTACGTACAATATCTAATGAACCGTGGTTCATTACTAATGACGAAATCCACCATAACTTACACATGCCTAAAATAAAAGAGGAAGTTCGTAGTTTGGCTTGCCAATATAGAACGCGCCTGGCTAATCACCCTAACATCCTAGCACACAGACTTCTGGATGATAAATGTCCAAGAAGTCTCAAAAAAAAAGCCATACTAGATCTAGCATTAAAATTCTAGCCTGAATAATGAATGAGATTAGATCCTAATGAGGATCAACTCGACATGACAGCAATCTCTCAGCAAATTTGCTTATAGTCAAAAGACTGATCGCAAATCATACCAGGAAAACATTTTTTGGTAATTTATTTAGATTTTTGCCGATCCCGATATTTCGATCAGTTTTAGTCTCTCCCATGACATGAAAGCAAGACATCTGTTCCAAATAAATATATCAAATATACCTTTGTTTGGCCCTCGGCAGAGAATATCTGGCTATCCATATCCTGGCATCCCTCAGGTCCGGAGGCCCCTCGTGGTACCAAGTCCCCTCACGCCCCCTGTCCCTCTCTATGCGGGCTTCTTCCTCTTCTAACTTCTTGTGGATTGCGTCTTCACCTAGACTGAAAAGTGGATCGTACTCAGCCCTTTTCAAAGTCCCACTGCTAAGGGTGGGCCCTTTAATGCGAAGGGATCACCATCACCACGCTGGCCACGCGGGCGGACTGAGCATGTCTTTCGAAAACTTGCTAAGTTCTCTCAGACATGCAGGTTTCTTCACAATATTTTCCTTCACCGTAAGACAAGTGGTGATCATGTTGGAAATAATTCGCACATGAAAATGTCAGAGGTGCGAGACCCGGGATTTGAACCCGTTTCACTCGGTTTCCTAAGCGAGCGCGGTACCACAGGGCTAGTGGATACATCAACTTCATAATTAATGCAAATTTTAATTTTCCACCAATTTGGTGGTTTTTTTTTGTCTCTCTTACTCACACTGCATTATATTATCTTATTCTAGTCACAGAGATTTGTGTCCGAAACCAAAATCCATCAAAAGGACATTAAAGCTAGCTTTAACCTTAAAGTATTTACAAGAAATAATATTTATTTGTTTTACACAATTTCCGTAAACTATTTACATATAATAAAACAGTAACAAAGTGAATGAATGAAATTGTGTGCAGAATGTATCATAACATTTGTGTCTGTATGTCTGTATATCTGTGTGATTTTAACCGATTTGATAATTTATTACTCGGGTCAACATTTAGGATACCTTTCGTGACAGGAAAATCTTTTATTCCCACAGGAAAACAGTAACTGGTTCTATCGAGTTGTCATTCGAAATTTACATGTCTAATGCTGTCTAAACCTTGAGATACATCAAAACAATGTACTAGAAATTTGTAGATCTTAAAAAGGTTTTTTCTTTTTTTTTTTTTTATTGAATGATTGGCTTGCGCTTGACTACAATCAGCGCTGGGAAGCACTGATGAGTCTAGGTTGCGCGCTTGCCTAGAAAAAAAGGTCTACAGAAAAGTCCACAATAGCATAAGGTACACTCGCAATAACTATTTTTATCTATTTAAAACATATATAGAACACACTTCGAAGAAATGAGGGTATGTTGGTAGTCATTAATAAGAAAATGGCTTTTACTTACTAGCTGAGCAAGTCCCTCAATCTCACTCTCCTTTCCGCTGGTCCTTCTCCGAACAAACATACTGGTTCACCGAGTTGTCTTAGACTTCTTCTAACCTAAAGGAAATAGATTATTTATACTAATGTTATATATCCAAAAATATTTACATTTGGTTTTATATAAGGGTATTTCTCCAAATATTATTTGGCATGTCTTTAATCATAAGAGCATGTTGAATAGAGCCAAAAATGAAAATATTTTTTGGCCAGATTAATCAGACGAAGGATGCAATCTCGGAGAAATACACATAAGCTTTTATTTGCCTTAACTTGAAATTTTGCAAGTATGGAGGTCCAAATGACAACCATTAATTGCCATAATATTATCGAGTGATGATTTTGTTAAGCAGTTGTTTAAAATAATTAATATATTGTCACCTCATCATCATCTGTAGATACATTCAGCTGTCTTGCTTTACGGCGCCTTTCAAATTCTTCTAGCAGAGCCTTTTTATCTCTAGACATTTCTTCTTCCAACTCCATGTATTCTAGAAGAAAATTTAAAATATGCTTATGATATAAGTGATGACGAGTTCTTTTTGTTTGCAAAAGCTATTTAAAATTTGGCTTTTGCTTTCTTGTGTGTAAAAAAAATACCTTAAATGGTTTAACTGCTTTTATTTTGTTAAGTTAAAAGATAGAAATAAACTAATTATTAAATTAATTTTTTACTTTGCTATACAATACTGAGAAATATTAAGAGCTGCTGCTATTTATATCTTTTTGAAATGATATATGCATAATATTAAAACATTATTACTCTTGTGAACAGACTGCTACCAGTTTTCTTTACTTTGAACTTTATTAGAAATGGGTACTCCTAGGTTACTGAAACTGTAGTTTCATTAACTCTATATATCAAAATGATGAATGTATGATTTTTGTTTACCATTTGAAATTTGTATGTCACCAAGGTCTTTGCCGTTATCCTCGATCCCTTCTTTAGCTGCAGCCGCCAGGGCAGCGAGCCTGGCTTTCTCCTGTTCTTCCAGCGATCCATAATGTATCTGTTTTGGTTTCTTCGCTACATTAACATCTTCATCATCAGACATTTTGAGGTTAGATGTTAAAAACCGAGATAATCTTAATACTTATGTCTTACTACTATAAGATTTTATAATACGGAGATGCTTAACTTGCTATTAAGAAGTGTAATAATATTTTTTTATTGAAAAGTTCTTTTGCTAAAATGCAAAGCGTCCAGTCAACTGTCAAATTTTCAAGCAAAACAAATGTGTTGCTAGTTGCTACTTGCTAGCAATAGCACCAGTATTTTTTTCCCTAAAAATGGTATTTATAAAATATTTCTAGATTTTTTGCACATAGCAATTATTCTATTGATGATATAAATTAATTAAAATATGCAAATAAGAAAAAGTATATTTATTGGTAAAATTATAACAAATACAAACAAATCTATAGCTGAATGTATTAATTTACAATAAAGGAAGTACATTGAAATTACTAAAATACCTAATTAATCATACAAAACAAATGTACACTTAGAGACTTAATTATTACTATATAAATCATGTCCGTGTGGAATAATGGCAAGAACACGAGCCACATTCCAGTGCACCGAATGGCAATGCCGATTCTTTGGCCGAAAAACGAGCCATCTCTCGTCAGTCGTCACCACTCACAAGCAGCGCTGCCAATTGGCGGATAAATTACCCGAGAAGCGGGTAATTTTATGCGGTTTTGATGGCGGCTAATTTTGACGGGTATTTTAGTAGAAAGCAGGTATTTTAGTTTAGCTGATTAGTTTAATTTTTAAAGATTTTTTTTTATGTTTGATTTAATAATTCAAAACTATTTAATAGAGAACTGATTACAATGACTTTTTTTCCTAACATTAGTACCTTCTTTTATTCTATATAAAACATGAATAAATTACTTAAAAAAAAACTTTTTTCGGGTTTTTTGCTCATAGTTGCCACCGCACCGGTGGGATAAACCTGGTATTTTAAGGTTTATTAGTCCGGTATTTCAACGACTGATAATTGGCAGCCCTACTCACCAGTCTTTATTAACCTATGTCCTATGGTCACCATTAGAAACCAAAGATAATTTAATACGTTTTTTTATAATCTGTGATACTAACAATGTCATAACTCATTGTCGATGGTCATTGTTTACGTCAATTTAAGCCAAAATATTTGCAAATGGTTATTATATGTGATATAATATTTCTTTAGAACCTATAATCAACTAAAATTGAATATTAAATTCTAGGGTATTACATTAAAATCTATATCTCTGTGATTTTTATGTTGGGATATTTATATGGATTAGAATATAACCTATAAGGTGTACAATAGTCATAATTTTAAAGTGTTTTTGGGCTTTTTACGTGTCGTCATGGCCTTCCAGCTATCCAGAAGGGAAGTGGAAGACTTAAGATCATCTATCGATCGCGCTATTTACAGAACTATCGGTAAATCTGATAGTTCTTTATTATCTACAGTCTCTTCTTGTTTGACTAATGGGTGAGAATACAATATTATAATAAAAATTCTACATTAAAATTGTTTTAGCTTGTACGAGGGTGACCACTGATTTCTACAATTTAAACACCATATAAATATGCAAGATATTATATATGAGAACAATTCCAATATAATGTAGATCACTGTTAGATGAAAGTCATTTTAAATAATAACTTTATTACTTTCTTTCTAGATATGATCGTCGAAAGATCATAGATAAGATATCATCTCACATAGACTCAAAGAAGGCAAGTAAGCTAGCTGACAAAGCTATAGCATTGGCACAGGAGCTGGTTTCCTCATCGAAATCCCAGAAAAGAAAACATGATGATAAGGACAAGGATAAGGAAACTAAAAGGTATCCTAATTGAGTTTTTTTGAGTTAAAATATATGTAAACATGTATATTATAAATAATATTTGACTCTAAGATATGAGTTTAGCAAGTTTCAAATTCTATTACCCTATTGGAGGTGGGTTATGTTTGTATTATTATTTTTGTCAAGGTATTGTACTTTGTAGCCTATTTGGCACATAGTGGGTTATATAGCTGTCCAGTACTAATCAACCCAGGTAAGTTTGACTTTGGTTAAAATAAATCAAAAGGGGGTATTAACTGAGTATGACTGGGACGGACAATAAATGCAGTTTTTATTTTAATTTCTAAGCATAATTTATGTTTGCTTTTACATATTAACTATACAGAATGGCTTGGCTGCTTAAACAATAGTAAAGTGCCGGCCCTCTCGGTGCCTGCTCCATTCAGGTCCATCATAGACATGCAGTATATTACATATCTTCTAATTGTATGATTTTCTATGATTGTAGTCTCTGAAGGCCAATATGACTAGATTTGATTGATTGATTTGTAATTTATATTTTCAGATCACGCCATGATGACAGACATGAGTCCCGTGAAGAGAAAAGAGAGAGGGACAGAGATAGAGATAGAGAGGAGAAAGAGAAGAAAGCTGATAACGGAATTGAAATTCCTTCTGTCTTACCTGAAGGAGAGACTATTGGCTCCAAAATGACTGGATTGAGTGCGGATAAAATAAAGGTTTTTTTTTAAATTAAGTTTTAAAAAATAATTGGCACAAATAACATTTTATATAGTTAGAAATCCTTAAGCCATTTTTAAAAACAATGCCCTACAAACTAAGTTCTCATGAGTAGCTATAAAAATTATAGATAGATTATATAATAGAGAGTGCAGGTGTTTATAATGTCTAATGGGTCATCAGACCAAACCCATGCCCAGCTGTGGGACGATAAGTGCTGAATTGTATATTGTTACTGTGGGTACTATGACAATCATACCTCATTGCTTGAAGACATGAAAGTTGGGATTGTCAGATAAGAGAAAAAAACAAGGAAAAAAGTCAAAATAACAACTTTTTACTAAATGCATATGAAATTATATACAATACATAATAAGAAAATCATAATTTTTAAAAATTTTGTATGTCTGTCTGTTTGTTTCACCGAATCTCCGAAACTAAGACTAGACTGATTTTGCCCGGACTTTCACTAATAGTTAGCTGATGTTATAAGGAGTAACTTAGGCTACTTTTATTATAGAAAAAGAATTAGGATTCTGCTCAAAAAAAACGCAAGTAAATAAATCGCTAGTATAATTATATAGAGATTTTATATAATTGTTTTTTTTTTCATTCAAGCTAATGATGGCAAATGCGCAAAAAGAAATAGAAGAAAGGAAGAGGGCTCTCATGGCCATCAAGGGGGAGCCCCGCAATGTGAACGCAGCAGCGGCCACAGCCCAGCAGATAAAGGCAGCGCTACCATCCAGTGCTATCCCACCACCGAGCGTCATCAAACCATTACTATATTCAAAGCCTGGTGAGTTCACTTGGTATTTTTAGCCTGTGTCATTGGGTTTAATTAAGAACAAAAAAAATAGTTTACATTAATGTCAATAGATTGTGTTAATGTGTTACGTTTTAATGCTTAATATATATTTCTCAGAGATGAGATATTTTAATGCAGTAAAAAGTATCCTATATGTTGACCCAGATAACCAGCTATCACCATACCAAATTTCATTAAAATCTGTCCAGTGATTTTCTCATGATGCGTTCCCAGACAGATAAAAATACTAACTAAAATATATATATAGCGTCTGTATCGATAATAATGACTATTTCAATAAGATTTTCTAAAAAATATTTAATATACAGATTCGACTCAGTTAGAATTTTATTATATGTATAATCGTTAAAGGATCATCAACATCTTTTGTTTATTCAAATAAACATGAATAGCCTGAAGAATAAATAGCCAGAATTAAGATTTACCAATTCTTTCAGATATTAAAATTAAAAAAGAAATGTTCTTATGATGATCATATTTAAAAACGTATGATACTAATAACACTATCAAAATCAGTCCAGCTATTTTTAAGGAAAATAAAACAGATATATGTACAATTTCTAACATTGATTGTTTCAGCGGCACAACCCATTACGGCTGAAGAGTTGGAAAAGCAAAGGAAGATAGCAGAACTGCAAGCACGAATACAAAGGAAGTTGGCTGGTTTGAACACTTTCTTCTATTTTGCTTCACTTTTCTCAAATCAAATCATTATCATCGATCAAAAAAGTACTAGATACACAATCCCATGCAAAAGTTCTCTTAAAACTGTCACCAATTGTGTTTAGGTAATTGTTCTAGTTGAAATAAATATACGACAATGTAAATTAAACCTTAAATGCAATGCTTAAAGTTGTTTTCACGAAAAAAATGTTTAAATTAAAAGCGCGCTCAAATGTTCAAATGAGCGCTCATTCGGTGAGGACATTTTTTGTCGCTGATTGTGTATCTAGTACTTTTTTGATCGATGATCATAATATACTTTGTTTAAATAGACTTTTTATAAGTACATTTGAAAATATTCGTGATCAAGCGCAGTGCTCTGTCAAATTTCCAATTTTGAATTTCTACCGAAGGTTTCTCTATAAAAAACTATATTTGGCTAGATCCGGGGCTCGAATTTAGGACCTCCAAACACGCAAGTCACCAAACCGACAAGGCAGTTAAAACTTTCTTAGATTTACGCGAATATTTGACATTTTAAATAAAACTATCTTTTCGGATTATTTCGCGGATTTATTTTGATTTTTGGTTCCCAACCAAACCATGAACCCACGGTGGGAACTAAAAATCAAAATAAATCTGCGAAATAATCCGAAAAGATAGTTTTATTTAAAAGGTAGTTAAGAGTTAATCGATTGTGTGACTATTGCGGCCATGTTTCTGGTTGTCGTGAGCCCTAAAAGTCTTCCACCAAGATCGTGGTCTCGGTCGTCCTGGCTTCTAAGGGTCTTCCACCAGGACCAGGTCCAGATGGTCCACGTGGTCTCTAAGTGTCCCCCGGCAGGCGGCGCGCTGGCGGCGGCGGGCGCGTCGGGCCCCGCGCCGCTCATCCTGGACCGCGAGGGCCGCACCATCGACACGACGGGGAAACGTGTTCAGCTCACGCACGTAGCGCCTACTTTGAAGGTTTGTCTATGCCATAGATCAATCATGCCACATCCGCCAAGAAAAAAACCATAGACACTATGGTTTTTTTTTGGGGATGTGGTTTTTTTTATGGTGGTAACATTTTTTTAATTGTCGTTTAGGTTTAATATTTTTTTTTCTTCAATTTTAGTTTCTATCTTGTTTATATCCATATAAATAAATTAAATATGTATTCTACTATATCCACTCAATTCAATATCTATTTTTGGATTGTATTGTCTTTCACTATCTTTTAATAATTTAATTTGAAATAAAGTTCACTCGTTAACAACAGCAAAACACCTTGAATGTGATTAAGTGAAACGTTTAGGGGCAACACACACATATACCTACACGCACACACACACACATATGTACAAACACACAAGTCTTGTCATGTCTATACTAATATTATAAAGATTTTTTTGTTTGTTTCTACCGAATAAGCTCCGAAATTACTGAACCGATTTAGATGAAATTTGGTAAGATGATAGTATGAGACTCTGGGAAGGATATAGGATGGTTTTTATCCCGGAAATCATCTTTAAAAGGGGTGAAAATGGGGATGAAATTTTGTATACGGAAGCAATCTATATATAAACCTGAATGGAGTGTGAGTCGCCAGTTGTAAATCTATGTATCTTTAGTTCTACGTTTTTGAAATGAATTGCTAAGATGTTGAACACTCTTCCAGCATCCGTTTTATGCCACCTATAATATAAGTACTTTCAAGGCAAGATTAAATGGCCATTTTCTGGGCTAGCGCGCTCCAACTTAGACCTTATCAGCGCTTCCCAGCGTTGATTGTTGTCAAGCGCGTCTTTGTCTATACAGATAAATAAAATTGAAGTGTCTGTTTGTAATGTCAAAATAACAGCTTTTTTACTAAATGCATATGAAATTATATACAGTACTTATAAGAAAAACACAGTTTTTAAAATTTTTGTCTGTCTGTCTGTTCATCCCGGATAATCTTTGAAACGGCTGGACTGATTTTGATGGGACTTTCACTGGAAGATAGCTGATGTTACGGGGAGTAACATAGGCTACTTTTATTTTAGAAAAAGAATAAGGGTTACACTCCAAAATATAAACGTACTTAGGGACGAAACGAGGGTGAGTGGCTAGTCTAGCAATAAAAAAAATGTATGTATGTATGTCAGGCCAACATAAGGGCGAAGCGGCGCGAGGAGTTCCGGCTGCAGCTGGCGGGGCCGGCGGAGGGCGCGGGCGCGGCGCCGTGGCAGGACGCGCGCGTGGCGCAGCGCCCGCCCGCGCGCGCGCGCCGCGCCCTGCGCTTCCACGAGCCCGGCCGCTTCACGCTCATGGCCGAGCGTCTGCGCATGAAGGTGGGTGAAGGTGGGGGGAGTGGTGACTCCGGATCAAGGTGAGTAAGGAAGAGGGAGAGAGTTAGGGGGCGAGGTGTTAAGGAGCCTGGAAAGTTCATGTTCATGGTGGAGCGACTCCGAATGAAGGTGAGTTGGGGGTGAGGGAGAGTAGGGGAGATACAGGAGCACGGCAAGTTCACACTCATGGAGAGGCTCCGGGTGAAGGTAAATAGGGGGTGGAGGAGAGTGGGGGATGGGGAGAAATGAGAAAATACAGGAAACCAGTAAGTACACGCTAATGGCGGAGTGGCTTCGGATGAAAGTGAGTGGAGATGTGGGAAAGAGTGGGATAGATACTAGAGCCCCACACCAGGCAGAGCGACTAAGGATAAGAGTAGAAGAAAGTAGAGTATATTTATGGTAAATATATAGGATTCTCTTTCTCTCTCAGGTCTAAGAAGTTTATGTTTATGGTGTACGGGTGAAAATGAAGGTAACGGTAGGTTCATTGTACAAGATGAAAGTAATTTTTGAACAAGATTTTTGGAAAACAAAAAAGAAATAGTAATTTTTTTTTGTTTTATTGCATATACTTCAAAAGTGTTACAAAAACACATTAAAAGCGTAATATATACATTTTTAAATAGACTTAAAAAAGTTTTGATTTTATTTTAAAAAGACAAAAAAATAAATCTTTTTTTTTTAAATTACCAATCCGCAGGCGCAACTAGAAAAGTTACAGAATGAGATATCCCAAATAGCTCGCAAGACTGGTATCTCTTCTGCTACGAAGCTGGCTTTGTTGGCGGCGGACGCGCCCGACGCGGACCGCGTGCCTGATATAGAATGGTGAGTGGGTTTTCTTCCCGGGGAAGGCTAGGGAAGTTAGGGGGTGATTTATTAAAATGGGGGTTTTTAGAGTGTGTCTTTTGGTGTTAGGCGTTGCGGATATTTTGCCTTTTCCAAACGGATATCGAATTTTTTAACGGATATAAATTGATTTTTGGTTTCCGAAATTTCGAGTGCTTTCCAGAATCATGGTCACGGGAGAGATCCGCAAAAAACCGAAATGATAGTTTTATTTAAAACTACCAGAACCCGCGGCTTCGCTCGCGCTAAAACTACAAGGAAATACTCAAAAAGTAGGTTTCATACAAACTTTCATCACCTATTTTACCCCCTTATAGGTTGAATTTCTAAAATTGCTAAAACACGTATTTATTTAATTGTATTGAAGATCATTAATACCAAGTTTCAAGTAATTCTGATCATAAAAATTTTTTTGGGTTGTATTATTGTTGTTCGGACGGATTTCTCATGAAAAGTTATGGAGATTGGACTCATCGTCTGTATTCTTCACGATTTAGTATAATATTGTCAAACACAATAACAATCCCGTGGGAATTAGTGTTGGGCAAAAATTACATAACAAGTTTTCACCCACAGGTGGGACAGCGTGATTCTAATGACGCCAGAAGAGCGTGAAGCAAAGCGTAAGAGAGGGAAGAGTGACAAACCAGATGCACGCACCGACACGCAGCGTGTTGAAGCGTGCAACACCGGCGACGACGACATCGTGGACAATGTGAATGAAGACGCCATCACCAACCTCGTGGAACACCCTCAACAGTTGCGACCCCCCAGTTAGTATATATAAGAGATACTCATTATTTTATAACTTAAATAAATAAATAAATGTGTTGGTACATTAACACACAGCGCCATCTAGTTCCATGGTAAGCTACGAGGCCTGTGTTATGGATACCGGATAGTTGATACACTACACATATATAACTTTAAATACATACATATTATAAATATAAACAACCATGACTGGAGTACAAACATTCGTGCTCATCACACAAATGAATGCCCCCAGCGGGACTCGAACCCGCGACTGCTGGGTTGTCGTCAAAACTTATATAGAGATGTTGATTTGAAGGCTATGAAAGATAATTATGAGTTTGAACATACGTTTGGCTCAGTTTGTAGTGACCCTACTTGCTGTGCCAGCGGTCGCGGGTTCGAATGTTTGTACTCTGGTGATGGGTTTTTGTATTTATAATATGTATGATTTTAAACTTGTGTACGTGTACACTACACATACACAACTTTAAAATATTTTTTTTTCTTAAAACTAAAATAAAAAAATAAATAAAATTACTACACTAAAACTAAAACGCTACATATAATCAACTATCCGGTATCCATAACATAAGCCTCATGCTAATAGGCATTACCTCAGGCTTACCATGGAACTAGATCCATAACACAGGCCTCGTTGCTTACCATAGAACTAGATGGTGCTGTGTGTTAATGTAAAAAAGAATGTCCACATATGTAAACTCAAAATTTAAACTAGCAGGCACTTTAGTATATATAAGGGATACTCAGCTAAACTTAACATATAATTATTATTTATTATAAGCTATAGTTTATTTATTCATATAGTGATATGTTTGTAAGATGTTGAATAGATGGTAGTGACACCAGCAAGCTGGTCTGATGATGTGAAGATCGTTTGAATCGTTTTGACGAGATCCATACATAATATGTTTATTTAACTTCACAGCGGAACCTCTCAAACCCACATACATGCCGGTCTTCTTAACCAAGAAGGAAAGGAAGAAGCTAAGAAGACAAAGCAGAAGAGAAGCGTGGAAAGAAGAGCAGGAGAAGGTTAGACTCGGCCTCGAAGCCCCGCCTGAACCTAAACTTAGGTAAATGTTTTATTTTTATTAAATTTTGACTATGTTTAGTTAATCATTATGATATATATATATATATATTGTTTTTTTATACCTTCACGCTAAAACGAAAAAGATGGATTGAGGTGAAACTAGCAATTTTAGGTACTAGGTTTTGTGGTGCAGTAACCAGAATACTTACTGGTCACTGCAAACTCAATAAACATATGTTTACCCTCGGCCTCAGTCGGACCGCAATGTGCAGACTATGCCATGAGACAGAGGAAACTGCTATGCACATCCTCTGCTCGTGCGGTCCACTCATGCACCGCAGAAGTATCTATCTAGGGCAGCATATTATGCAACCGGAAGAGATACAGATGCTCCCCGCTCAGAAAATCTGGAAGTTCCTGGAGTCAACAGGACTAAGCGGAGAACTTTGAATTCACTATAAAGGGAGCTACAATGGACCTAAACTGGTCGACGTAGCTAGGGCCGACCTCGGCACCAAACCCAAAATAATAATAATAATAATAATAATACTAGGTTTTTGTCCCGGGACGACTCGTGTCTCGAAATTTTGGAACTTTTTATAAATTTAACTGTCTCGGGGCTCGAGACTTTCACGTCGAGACTCGAGACATTTTTTTACTTCGAATTTGAGTAAATTTTCACTTATTGCTTTTGCGGAAGAACTGTATTACCGATGCGCTAAAAGTGGTATAACTTATTAAAAAACCGTTCTCCCCCAGAATATCTAACCTGATGCGAGCTCTCGGCACGGAAGCTGTGCAGGACCCCACCGCCATCGAGGCCAAGGTCCGGGAGCAGATCGCCAAGAGGCAGAAGACCCACCAGGAGGCCAACCAGGCCAGGGCCCTCACTAAGGAGCAGAAGAGGGAGAAGGTGAGTTGGAGTGGAGAAAGAATAAGAGAGGGAGAAAGATAGTGGCTAGTCATAGCCAATACAAAAAAATTTCAGTGACTAAAAATTAGTAATAAAATGCAAACAGCGCCATCTATTAATTGCAGTACAAAAGCGTTGCTTAATGGCTGATTTTTCAATCATCAGTGAAACTCGAGTTGGATTTAAGAACGCATTTTTTTAATAATTCTTGTAATATTTCTTTCGTCACAAAAAAAAAATTAAATTAAAAGCGCGCTCAAATCTTCAAATGAGCGCTCATTCGGTGAGGATATTTTTTTTATCGCTGATTGTATATCTAGTACTTTTTTGATCGATATGTTTACGTCTAACACCTCAGTCTCTCCCGTGACCATGTGCGCTGTAAAGCATTCGAAACATCGGGAACCAAAAATCAAAATAAATCCGCGAAATAATTCGGAAAGATAATTTTATTTTAAATCCATTTAAACTAATTAACATAACTTTATCGACAGGTCGATCGAAAAATTCGAGAAGACACCTCCATGAGCGTGCACGTTGCTGTGTATAGGTGAGAATAAAACAATTTTTTTTTTTTAATAAAATGTAATTATTTAATGTTTTTAATGGTAATATAAACTCAAATTCTTTTTTTTTATTATATTTAATTTTTAGCCTCGTTCAAGTTATGTATAAGTATGTACTCATTTTAGAATTTTAAAATTATAATGTGAATAAATGAAAAACACGATTTTATTTATTTATTTCATTTATCTCAAGACCCCATATGTATACAGACTGAGGTATCTCCTCGAGTGTAGTAGTTTTTAAAACGAATTTAGTTCAAAACCCTCTCATAGCAATTGGACCCAGTTATGCAAAAAACAGCCACATGGCTGTGCGTAAAAGTACCAACAGCATTTTTCTGTCGATAGTCGCACTTGGGTTATGTTTTGTTTTTCTGGTTATTTTAAAATTGAACGATATTTATATAAGTATTGTTTATTTTTTATAATTATTTTATTTTTTATAATAAAATGCTTATAACTCTGTTGGTACTTTTACGCACGTGGCTGTTTTTTGCATAACTGGGTCCAATTATCAAAGACATAAAACTCTGAAGACCCCCCATGTGTGTGTGTACAGAGTGAGGGACCTGTTCGAGTGCGCGAGCGCCAAGTTCAAGGTGGAGGTGAACGCCGGGCAGCTGCACATGACGGGGTGCGTGGTGCTGCACCGCGGCTGCTGCGTCGTCGTGGCCGAGGGCGGGCCCCGGCAGCACGCCAAGTACAAGCGGTGAGCAAGTTTACTTTAAATACATACATATTATAAATATAATCACCCGTGACTGGAGTACAAATTTTCGTCCTCACCATACAAATGAATGCCCCCAGCGGGACTCGAACCCGCGACCGCTGCCACAGCAAGTAGGGTCACTACAAACTACGCCAAACGTGTCGTCTAGTTGATTCAGCTCTATATTAGCGGCGAAGATCTGGAGTATATCTAAAAATAAATGATGATCACCATCTCCATCACCAGCCTGATGCTGCACCGCATCAAGTGGGAGGAGGAGATGGTGAAGGATGCGGAAGGTGCTCCCGTGAGCAACTCCTGCCATCTTGTATGGGAGGGCACCGTCGCTAAGAGAGCCTTCGGGGACATCAAGTTTAAGGTGAGTGCAGTGGACGGGACTCGAACCCCCACTATGTCTTATATGAAATATTTCAATACCCGTAAATACTTTAGGTTTACGTGAGAATTTGATATTTTCAATAAATTGTCTTTTTGGAATTTGCCGTGCTTTTATTTTTATTTTGTATTTTTATAACAAATTATAAAAAAAAAAATACAAAATAAAACCGCCACTACATCCAAAGAGATAGTATTTTTCTACCTTTTTTTTATTGATTTTTTAGACAAATTGGGCCCTTTTAACACTATAAAAATCACCATCTAATATATAAAATTTCCATGTCACAATGTTAGTTACCGTACTCCTCCGAAACGGCTTTACCGATTTTTACCAAATTTTATATGCGTATTCAGTAGGTCTGAGAATCGGCTACTATCTATTTTCCATACCCCTAAGTGATAAGGGTGGTCAACCCAAAAAAAAAATGTTATGATTCGGCATTAAAAAATACATACAAACCTAAATTTTCACTAGGGACGAACCCGAGTGGAGCGAGGGTGAGTCGCTAGTATAATATAATAATTATATTTTTTGAAAATTTCCCTTTTTACATATAGTTGATATCTTGAATATTTTAAAATATTTATCCCGAGTGTGTAGGTGTAGTGGTTGGCATGTTCGGTTTCACATCCGAAGGTCCTGGGTTCGAGTCCCGGCTCGGACCAACTTTAGTTATTGAGTCGTTCTATATAGGAAGACGTAGTAACACTTCTTTAGCAAATATCGCAATTAAATTAAAACAAATCAATAATTAAATAAGGCATATTACAATCATATATTTATAGAATATCATATACGGAAAGAATATAATATTATATATTTGTCAGACAATAACAACGGTTACCATGGCAACGTGGCAATGTATTCTATCTCATTCTCTCACTAGCTTAATCCTATACATATATGTATTTATGTGATTTTCTCTTTCTTGTGTCGCATTTCCGTTTCATCGAGTTTCAAATCACAACGATTCTAAAGAAGTTTCACTTAAATAATATTTAATTTCAGGTGTTGCCAACAGAGAAACAAGCTAGGGAACTGTTTCAAAAACACGGCGTAGAACATTATTGGGACTTAGCATACAGTGGTGCGGTGCTAGGGTCCGGTATAGAGGAGCCCTAAATATATACGAGCCCTAAAAATATGTATACGGATGCCCTAAATGTTTTAGAATATATAAATATGTGGATACGAAATAATAAGATTAAATGAAATTTTGATCTTTATAATTGTTTTTTTTGTCCCTTTTGTAAAGATGTATCGATCGATTTTTAGGTACAAAAGTTAGATCAATCTATACAGATATATAAAATTGAAATGTCTGTGTGTAATGTCAAAATAACAGCTTTTTATTAAGCTTAATTTAACCCCAATCTCACAATCTTAAGGGGTGATTTCCGGGATAAAGACAATTTCACTCACTCACTTTTCATATCATGGGATTTAAAAAAAAATGTAAGTATTTTTCTTCTTTTAATTTTGCTTCTATACAAAACTTGTCCTGACAATAACAAACAAAAAAAAAAGAATTATCCAATTTGGTGGTCGATCGGAAGTTACATACATTTCGATGATTCTTTTTTATTTATATAGAAGCTTAGCATTGCCCACGGCTCCGCCCGCGTTCAGATGACCAAAAACCAAATTCTTAGGTTTTACATATTAGTATACTCTTACATTGCAGTTTTTATATTTCTCCTCAGAAATGAGATATTTTTCCGCGGTAAAAAGTATTTTATATGTTGACCCGGATAACCAGCTATCATCATACCAAATGTCATCAAAACCCTCCAGTGGTTTTTCCGTGATGCGGTAACAGACAGATAGACAAAAATTTTAAAAACTATAGATCCGACCTCTGTATCGATAATAATGTTTATTTCAATAAGATTTTCCAAAAAATATTTAATGTACAGATTCGGCTCAGTTACAATTTTATTATGTGTATACATAATAAAATTGTAACTGAGCCGAATTATTATTGTATAAATAATCCATACGGATAATTTATACAATAATAAATTATAACGTTTCCTCGACAAATGTCATCGCTATTTATAATAATAGTCCAATCGGAATTCGGTTTGGGAGCAAAATATTGAAATGATTTTAAAATGTTAGCAGGTATATAAATATAAGGGATAGAAACTCGTAAAATTGATATATTGATAATGCTCGGATACCCCCGAGAAATGGGGAGCATTGCATTCCTTTAGTTTCATGAAAATTGAAAGATTATTCTAGAAATTAAAAATAAAAAAAACATGAAAAAGTTAAAAACCGAATTTTCCGCAAATATCTAGAAAACTTTGAGGTTATTTTAAAAAGTGTTATTTGTAAAAGTTATTTTGTAAAAGTTGTAGATTTTTACTACAACTACAATTTTTGCATAAAACATTTTTCGATAGAACGTCACAGTAAGTCGGAAATTGGGAAAAAATTCGATTCCTTATATACCTGCTAACATTTTAAAATAATAAAATTTTAGGTTTTCAATATTTTTTTCTCTTAAAAATAAACGGATTTCGATTGATCTATTCAACTAGTGACTCGAGAGCGGTACTCGAAGCAACATCGCTAGTATAATAAAAATAGTTGGTGTGTGTGTATGTGTGGCTAACTTCGGTGGGCGGTGTATCATACGGGTTGCTCCTGGCACTTCTCTGATAGCAGAATGGACAGTGGAGCAACCTCATGGTTGTTGTGGTCTGTTTTGCCAGACCTGCCGTCGGGGCGTCGTGGTTGAGTGCGTAAGCGATCCTGTGACGCCTCATTAAGACGGGGGAGGTTCCGTTGGGTTTTAGTGGGTAGTACTATATATATATATATATATATATATATATATATATATATATATATATATATATATATATATATATATATACCTACCAACAGTTTAAAACTAGTCCCAATGCCGAAAAATTCCACTCCGGGTAGTATATTTTTAATTTTTCAATAAAATGTTGGTACTCTCTCTTCTCCCGATGCCAGGTTATCGTTACGTTCTGGGACACCCTGTATAGATTTAGATATAATTATAAATATTGTGCTTTAAATGTGAAAAACAAAATGATAATTATTCTTATTATATTGATTCGAACTAAATTAACTTATAAATATAAACTAAACACTACTTAAATATATGTAGAAAGTTCAATAATTGATTATAAAAAATAAACAAAACAAAAACACATTACGCATATTTTATTTTGGAACACATTTAAATCCAATCCTTTTAAAATTCGCTGGACAACCAAAAGAACCACACAAAACACAACCTTCAATAATTATAGTTTCCTCTGTGGTTGTGTTATTGGCATTCACTTCCTTAATATTTGCTATGTTATTTGTATAACCATTTAATAAACTATTATCAGTCGGATTATGGTTGTAACCAGTCGGATTATTATTGTAGCTGGTAGGATTCTTACTAGAGTTTAAATCATTCCAATATTTATAATTAAGTTGATTATTATATCCGTTATTATAATTATAGGGACTATATCCAAGGTTATAAGCTGGATCATATAAACCAGTATTGTTATTGACTGGATAATAATAACCATTGTGATAATTATTACGCAAATCGTTATTGGTTGCATAATTTTGGTTGTAGCTCGGGCTATATGTGTATTCTTGATATCTTAAATCTCGGTTGTTTCTCGATTGGTTGTAGTAGTCATTGTATGAATGGTTATTAGCGTTATTATTAAAATTTTCAATTTGTTTAATTGTTGAATTTTTCGTCCAAAACCAGCTATATATATTATTATATAAATTAGTAAAATATCCATCTAGAGATGCTTTTCTTTTATATCTTTCGTCATCTTTTTCAAATTTATTTGTATCTTTATATTTTGAATATTTTTTCAAAAGTATCTCTGATAAAATTGTTTTGTTTTCATTGTTGTTAGCTTTCTCCAATTTTAAGACCAATCTCTTTACAGCATAATCGATTTTATTTACTAATGTTTCATTTAACCCATTGAAATCGTCAGTGTTTTTCCTATTACTTATTTGTTTATTTGCTAAGTTTAAAATATGTTTAAAATCATTCAAATTTGTACGTCTCACTAATGTTGGTGAAGCACTCACATCATCTTTATTTCTATTGATTGTTGCTTTATTTATCATATATTCGTTTCGTAATCCAATTTTTATGTTTTCAAGTACTTCTTCAACATGGTTTTCTTCGAATTTTTCAATATTTTCTAATATATCTTCATGTTTTTTAATAAATTGAATTTGGCTTTTGGTCGCACATTCAACACTCGCACATCTCTTCACACGAATATCAAAATCCGGATCTGTTGGTGCTTTAATATAATAGTTATTACTTTTCGCGATAATATTTATTATAGCCGCAACCACTATCAAAGCTAGAACCATTTTGATAAAACAACGAATTTCTAACGGTTTTCTGTTATTTTAAATTTTCTAGACCGTGTTTTATATGACGTTTTATTTTTGGTCATAACACAATTAATGTTTTTGTAGAACTAAATAATAATATAGCTCGTGTCATTAGTCAGTTATCGCGTTTTGTGAGACAAGGTCTGCAGTTCAAGTTTGTTTATATTTTATTTAATTATATTGTTTATTTTTATATTTAGAAAAATAATTATGTAATAAAGGTATGTCTGTATGTTTGTCACTTCTTTCGGTGTCTACTGCCTCGGTGGTGTAGTGGCTAGCATGTACGGCTGCACACCCGGAAGTCCAGGGTTCGAGTCCCGAGTTGGGCCAAGTTTAGTTATTGAGTATTATTGTATATTAAACCTCAGTAACAGCCCGGAGTTGGGAAGTTGGCGGTGATACATAAGTACACACACACGTTTTTTTATTAACTTACTTACAAAGTACACCTAAAATTCCTGCAATATAGGGTAAAAATATTATATTTTTATATATGTACTAGCGGCTCACCCTCGCTTCGCTCGGGTTCGCCTCTAGAAATGCACGAACAGATCTATCCAACGGGAACCGTTTATTTTTCCGGGATGAAAAGTAATCTGTTGTTTAACCGGCAATATAAGGTATCAGCATGCCAAATTTTACTAAAATAGGTGCATAAGTTGTTGTGTACTAAGCTGTATAAGTTACTATAGTTTTTAACTATCCCACGGAAACTCTTTAATTTTCTGGAATGAAAAGTATTTTAGATGTTACCCGGGGATATAAGGTACCACCGGGCAAAATTTCATTTAAATCGGTCCAATAGATTCGGAGATTAGCCCGTACAAACAGAAAAACAGACAAACAGCTCGCGCGGGTTCGTCCATACCTACGAATATGTTGTATTATCTCTTTAACCATTTGTCCAAATTATATGCAGTAAAAGGGAAAAGTCTTTTGTTTTAAATATTTTAGACGATAAATTTACTTATTTTGATAATAATTCATAATTGTTGATAATATGACCAATAAACTTGACCTACCGATTTAAATGATTTTTTTTTATATAAAAAACTACTTTTTGTGACTTAAATATAAAAGTTAGACATATGCTGTCGCTGACTTTTTTGTAGGCATTATTAAGCTCAACAACTTTTCTATAGAACAACGCTGCCTTAAGCGTTCGTAGGAAACGTTTTCGTACGACCGTTTTTTCTCCGACTTACTTTGCAAATCCGACTACCATGAAAAAGTCTTTTTATTTTTCGGGTTAATATATAGCCTATGACACTCAAAAAGAACGTGGCTTTCTATTGGTAAAAGAATTTTGAAAATCGGTTCAGTAGATCCAGAGATTACCCCTACAACGTCACAAACTCACAAGATCACAAACTTTACCTCTTTATAATATTAGTATAGACAAACAAATCTACGTAGTCTATTTGTCATATATATATATTAATTATATGTTAAATATTAGCATAATATATAGCGGAAGTGGTCAGTGTTATGTTTCAAATACGTATATAATTCATGTTTCGTGGAAAAACGTATTAATATCTATTTATATCCTATTAAACTGCCTCGGTGGTGTAGTGGCTAGCATGTACGGCTGCACACCCGGAGGTCCTGGGTTCGAGTCCCGGGTCGGATCAAGCTTAGTTATAGTCTTTCTGTTTAATAAGCCTCAATAACAGCCCGGAGTTGGGAAGTTGGCGGTGTTTCACCCCCGTGCCTCGGAGAGCACGTGAAGCCGTCGGTCCTGCGCCTTAACTCTCACCGGTCGTGTCTCGTGTCGTCCCACCGGAGTATGAGAGTGACAGGAATAGAGAGTGCCCTTGTGTCTGCGCGTACACTTGTGCACTATAATATCTCCTGCAGAATTATTGAATCTTTGGAAATAATATTATAATACATAGTGCCTTTATGTTTTTTTTTATATATATGTAGATGTTGATAATTTTTCGTTAATATTATTTAAATACAGTTTATACAAGTTCAGGAGCTACGCTGTATAGTGGCTCGCATGTTTTCGTTTTTTTTATTTTTAGGGTTCTGTTGTTGAAGGGTGCCAACGGAACCCTATTACTAAGCCTCCGCTGTCCGTCCGTCTGTTCGTCCGTATGTCAGAGGGCTGTATCTCATGAACCCTAATAGATAGAGAGTTGAAATTTTCACATAGTATGTATTTTTATCTCTATTGCCACTATAACAAATATAACAAATAATAAAAAGCAAAAGGCTTTCAAAAAGGCTGCCATGCAAATTAAAAAAAATCGATTATGGTACTTTTTTATATGTTCATAATCGAATTTAGAACACTACGATAAATATTTACATTGTTCAAACATAATTTGGCAAATAGTATATTTTAATTTAATATTATCATAAACCACATCCTGTTAATAAATAATTAATATCAATCGTGCAATGGAGTGTCGCATTGCAAAACATCGTGAGGAAACCTGCATGTCTGAGAGAACCTAGCAAGTTTTCAAAAGACATGCTCGGTCTGCCCGCACTTGGTCAGCGTGGTGGACTATAGCCTGATCCCACTCGTGTTGGGAGTGGGACGTTAAAAAAGGCTTTAAATTGAAATAACTTTTTATTTATGAACCGATTGAAATAAAACAAATACTAAATGTTAAGTGAAGCTTACTACGATACATTAGTGAAAATTGCACCCAAATCGGTTAAGTCGTTTGTGAGATAAGCGCGCACAAACAGACAAAAATTCTAAAAATCATTGTTTTGGATTCTATTGCATTAATAAAGACCCCCCAATAGTAGTTTTCCACAAATATTTCATGTATAGACAGCTATTAGTTATACTTTAATTATCATACTATAAACTAATATTATGAAGGGGTAATGTTAGGTATATGTTGTTAGTTTGTTTGTTGTAAGTAATCTCTGGAATTACTGAACCGATTTAGATGAAATTTGCTATATAGTTTTGATCCCGAAATATTTTGTATGGGGTATCAATCATTTCTCAAAGGCTAATGAACAGGGCTGCCAGATCGTATAAATTGGTTACGAAAATTGTAAAATATTTTTATTTTATGTATATCTCATTTTAAGTTATTAAGTATTTTTATTGTATTTTTTTATTCGTCACAATGAAATGAAATAAACTTTTATTCAATTACACTTATTACAAGTACTTTTGAATCATCAATTTAATAAAAGCGTCAGTATAGTCAGTTCTTGAGGAAGCTACCACCGGCTCGGAAAGCAGTTCTGCTGAGAAGAATCGGCGAGAAACAGTTGTTCTTAAGCACAACACAACAAACACAACAGACTATTTCTCAACAGTTTTGTTAATCTATACATATAATAAAATTGTAACTAAGTCGAATCTGCACATTAAATATTTTTTGGAAAGTCTTATTGAAATAAACATTATTATCGATACAGAGGCCGAATCTATAGTTTTCAGAATTTTTGTCTGTCTGTTACCGCATCACGCGAAAACCACTGGACAGGTTTTGATGAAATTTGGTATGATGCATATATGCTGGTTATCCGGGTCAACATATAGGATACTTTTTACCGCGGAAAAATGTCTCATTTCTAAGAAAAAATACAAAAACCGTAATGTAAGAGTATACTAATATGTAAAACCTAAGAATTTGGTTTTTGGTCATCTGAACGCCGGCGGAGCCGCGGGCAATGTAAAGTATAAAATAAGTTGGCTCTACTGGCAGCCATGGTTATGAAACTGAATGTTACATCTATCTATATATAATAAAACCAAGTCGGTTCTACATAATACTTCTTATTATTAAAAAAATAATATTATTTAAAAAGTCAGGTTTGTTACAAAACTTAAAACTCGAAAACGGTTGGACCGATTTTTATAATGTTTATTTTGTTAGATTTGTCTTCACCCCAAATAGCACAATAACTATTAAAAGAACGGAAAAATTCACGAAAAAAATATATAAAAAAAATATCTATTCCATACTAAGCGTCAAAACGTACCTATAGGGACGAACCTGAGCGAAACGAGAGTGAGTCGCTAGTATGTATAGATAGCAATATTTTGAACTCTTTGAAAGTTGAAAGTATTAAATAAAAATACATAAAATAAAATTTTCAATCATTTATTTTGTACAGCAAAGAGACGACGTCTCACATTTTATTTACAATTAATTAAAAAACGTATCCTACAACATTCATCATTTCAACTACGATTCGCGCTTGACCGTGTGACGTCACGAAAAAACTTAACTGTCTACAAATAAAAAAAAAATCTATTCCAACATATATAATAATTATTAAAAAAAACAGTAATAATAGTGAAAAAACCCAAAAAAGTATTTTTTTTTCTGGTTTTTTCCTTAGTGCGACGTCACACAAGTGTCTGCAGAAAGGAAATAATACCGTAATATTTACAATTTACAAGAAAAAAAGTCTAAGTGACTTCATTTTCACCCGATATGGAGTTAAATTGTGATACGAACGACTTGACAAATCGATTTTTTTATATATATTATATACATATAAAATATATAAAAAATATGTAATATATGTATAAATAGTTATGAAAAAATAATTATTATCCAAACCGAAAAACAAAAGGTGTATTTTTTTTAATAAATTTTACACAAATAAATAATAACGTCCCATTTTGATTAATGACATATCAAAATTATAAATATATACATATATATATAAATTAATGGCCGTTTTTATTTGTATAATAAATAATAAATATGTCAAGTCATTCGCAACAATAGAACGACTCCATGTAAAGTGGGTAGTAAAGACCGCATTGCTCCCAAACCCCTCTAAATTAACCCGAGATCAACTTATCATTATTCCATATCACAATAAAATTAAAATTACAAATTCAATCCCACGGCCATTTTTGTTCCAAAATTTTTTGGAATTTTTCCGGGTGGTCCAAAATTTTTGAAAATTATCTAAGGAAATTTTCTATGACAACTTAATGACCGTGTTGATTAAAACTGTAAAACTTAGACTAGATCACTAATTTTTCGTTGTCGGTGTCCCTATGTTTAATAACCCACTATAACCCCTGAACTGGTTGGTCATAAGGTCCCTGTACATTGCCAATTGACGTTGGTCCATTGGACCCAGACTATTATAAAACGCATTCATATACAAGGGGTCCATAAAAGGGTTCAAACTAGGTACAGATTTTTGCATTTCCATCATCTGAGTTAAGTTTGAACCCTTAAATGCGTTGGGGTCTTTTGAACTCGTTGGGGATTCTTCTCTATTTGAGATCTGGTAGTTTGGAACGACTATTGAGGGTTTTTTGGGGGACGGGAACTGTTTGGGGTAATCTTTTGGAGGTGTTGGGGTTTTTGCGGAGATGAATTTGCCGTTTGAGGAGCGTTTTTGTGGGGGTCTCTTTGGCGGTGTTTGGGATTTAGCGTTTACTAATGTTATTTCTAGATTAGAACCAACTACAGCTTTGCCGTCAAGAAGAGTATAGTTTTTGCTTAGGTTCTGGGGCGTGTTGGGGGTTTTGGACGGCGAGGGGGCGGGGGGTATTCTAACTATTTCAACAGCAGGTTTTTGTATAGGAGTTGTTTGAGTCTTGCAGGTTAAGTCCAATATATCTTGAGGGGTCGAGGGAGGGGTTTGGATACTTCTTTGGGGTTTGATAGGGGTCCCTTGCAATACATGAAGGGTTGGCATGAAGGGGTCCTTAGGATTACCATAGACGGTTTTCTCGGGGCCAGAATTGCCGAAAGCACTTGAAGCTTGAATAACTTTGGGGGCTTGAACCCCATTGGGATAAGTCGGTGGGATAATATTATACATTTGGAATATTTGTGCCTGAGTCATGATTTGGTGTTGAATTGTAGGGTTAAGGATGATAGGGCTAGGGGTTATTAAGGGGTTTATAGGGGGATGAGGCCAGACGGGGCCGGGGGGCACCGCGGTTACTTCGAGGCCTCGTTCTTTGAGAATTTCTAGCTTCTTTTTCTTAATGCCTTGTGGACTTTCCGGATATTCATCGAGATCGATTATTTCCGGACTTTTTGGTTTGTAGGGAACCTGTAAAATAAATAATATTTCTTAAATAAATTAAGTTTGATACGTTATAATTCCTCAACAGACTAGTGATATAGAATTTATTAAGAAAAAATTGTTAATATGTACGTGAAGACATAAAAATTATACCATTAGTACGGTGACCGCACGCGCTCTTCTTCTTTATGATGTTAATTAAGTACTATTACTTTGACTATACCCCCTAAAAAAATTTTGCCTCACTAAAATTTATCCTTTTTAGTGTTTTTTTGTTTTACTAGCTTTTGTTAGTCGTTCCGGTCGCTAGTTCATTTATAACTATTTGTTCCATTTCTGAGGGGCGTACCGTATTGTGAGATAGCCTTCCTTTCTTAATAAATAAGCTATAATTAAATTGCAATAAGAACTTATAAAATTTTGAAATTCGTATTCAAACAACCAATACCAAAAATAATCACTTAAGACTATAGTTTAATTTTATATTATAATATACCCACCTCTACGATTTCATCGTCGCTATGGTTGTTGTGTGGCGGGTGATGGATCCCGAAGTTGTTGATAGTGGGTGGTGAGGAAGATGAGTCTGCCCGAGGCGGGACGGGCGCGGCTAGAAACGTTTATTAGACATCAGACATTGGACATTAAAAAACAACACACACACATACACACACAAACGCACACTTCTATTAATACTCCAACATACATACACATCCATATTTGATATTGTAAATGAAACTATCTTTTTGGATATATTCGCGGATTTATTTTGATTTTTGGCTCCCGACCTTACAGTATTTGAATAAAAATTGTAATTTCAACGTATACTAGAGACTCACCCTCTATTCGCTCGGGTTCGTCCCTTGGTACGTTTTTAAGGGTTAGTATGAAATACAAATCTTCCAATTTCTCGGCATTTCTGTTCGTATTGTATGCATATATTATACATATAAACCTTCCTCTTGAATCACTCTATCTATTAAAAAACCCGTATCAAAATCCGTTGCGTAGTTCTAAAGATGTAAGTATACATAAGGGCGACAGACAGCGGGAAGCGATTTTGTTTTATACTATGTAGTAATACTCACGCGTGGCGGAGGCGGAGACGGGGCGCGCGGGCTTCACGCGCACCGCGCGCAGCGAGCTGCGGCCGGCGGAGCGCGCCTTTTGCTGGAAACCACATTTATATATATATATATATATATATATATATATTATATATATATATATATATATATATATATATATATATATATATATATATATATATTCGTTGTTATTTTTTAGAAAATTTTAAATGGAAATTGTGTACCAGATACCTTTATTAAAATATTGTAAAATAATATAAAATATTCATTGTTTATTTTTGTGAAAATTGGTTGATTCCCCATACAGCCTTTTATTCTTGGGATAAAAACTATCCTATGTCCTTCTAGGGGTCTCAAACTGTTTTCTTACCAAACTTCATCTAAATCGGTCCAGTGGTTTCGGAGCTTATTCGGTACAAACAAACAACAAAAATTTTCCTCTTTATAATATTAGTATAGATAAACATGAATGCTTCTTTGCATATTTGTTCTTCCTGCATTCCTAAACCACTCATCCGATTGTGATGAAACTTTGATTACTATTCTGCGTATGGCAAAATTTTGATCAATTAAAACAAGGCTTACATTAAAATAACATAAAACAGAGAGCCGTTTAGCTTTTTATAAAGCAAATTTTATTTGTAAATATTTATTTAATGATTTATGTATATTTTGGGCCCCCTACAATCTTTTGAGACCCCTTTTTGTGAAATATATTAAAATATTAATATATTTTTTCGTGGAAAAATATATTTGTTTTGGGCCTCTTCATCTTATTAATATGAAAAATGCAAAAGTTTGTAAGAGAATAAATTTATAATACTTATTGTCGCGTAGTGGAGAGTGTGTAACGTCATTACACTAAAATTAATAATTATTAGTGTCCGACCGAAGGTCTATTTTTGGCCGAAGCCGAAGCCGTAGCCGATTAATCGGCTATCGCCACAACCTTCGGCCGAAGCCGAAGCCGAAGGTTTATATTCTCTCAGCACTCAGTAATTAATTTTGTATCAATACCTCAAATAACCTCAATATTGAAGGTTTATATTGACTGTCTCATATAGAAGTTGATGATATATCATAGAGATGGTTGGTTTAGAGATAAATAAAAGTTTGTGATTTTGTGATTTACCTACTGGTAAAAAATAATCATTTCTTTATTATGTAATTCACAAATTACAATTAGACCAATCAGTCAGATTACTAATGTATCACAATTTAATTGATAAACACAAATTCAAAACAAAACACTCGTTTAAATACACGTACGAACTTGTTTTGATGCATGCAATGTGATATTTTGACAGTGGCTCCCCGCCGCCTCATGACTTTCGTAACAGTTCGTTCAATCTCGACGGTCGCTCGGACCTTCGGCGAAACCTTCGGCTTCGGCCGGGTTTTGGGCCGAAGCCGAATGTTTCGCCGAAGGTGGATTTTTTGGCCGAAGGTGGCCGAAGCCGAAGCCGAAGCCGAAGCTTCGGTCGGACACTAATAATTATATATAATAATATAAAATGGACCACTATTTTAAATGGCAAACTTTACGTATGTGTGTTTGTCCCACCTTCCCGTTCAAACGGCTGGACGGATTTGGATAAAATTTAGAACACAGATAGACTATAAACTGGAGTAAAGGTGAGGGACTCGAGTGAAGTAAGGGTAAGTAACTAGTGTATTCAGCCTTTTTAACATCCCACTGCTGGGGGTGGGCCTCCCTTCAGTACGAGGGGGATCAGGCCATCGTCCACCACGCTGGCCAAGTGCGGGCGGACTGAGCATGTCTGTAGACAACTCGCTAGGTTCTCTCAGACATGCAGGTTTCCTCACGATGTTTTCCTTCATCGTAAGACAAGTGGTGATCATGTTGGGAATGATTCGCACATGAAAATATCAGAGGTGCGAGATTCGGGATTTGAACCCGCTTCACTCGGTTTCCCAAGCGAGCGCGTTACCACTGGGCTACCACTGTCTTTTAATCTAGCTAAGTCAATATATGTATATGATACTCACGGGGTCAGATGTATGTCCGTTGGTGTATTTGTCTTGGAGGGAAGAAAGGCTGGAGAGACTGTCTGTCTGTTTCTGAGAGAGGTGGTGGAGGAATCGTGTGTCGGAATTGCCTGAAAAAGAAGTTTTTTTTATTAGTATTTTTTTTGTTAGCTACGTGTCTCGGAATTGCCTGGAAAAAGATGTTTTTTTTTTTACTTTTATTTTTTTAATAAAATTTTCTTAGATTTAAGCGAATATTTGTCATTTTAAATAAAACTCCTTTTTTTTGGGATTGTTTCGCGGATTTATTTTGATTTTTGGTTCCTAAAGTGGTGGTTTTGGTTTCATGGTTTGGTGGTAACCAAAAATCAAAATAAAACAGCGAAATAATCCGAAAAGATTGTTTTATTTAAAATATTTTATTTATTTTTTATGTTAGGGTTTTAGGTTGAAGTTAATACGGATTAGAAGTAATATAACAGATATCTATAAATGTACATAACATTGATATTGATATATTTTTTTTAAACTTTGTATTTGGAGTTTCTTATATACTAAAAACTGAATGTTTTCGGATGTCCGAAAAATAATTTCAAATGATTTTTTTTAAAGTCGGTCAAAAATGTAACTTTAAAACTTACCTAAATTTAATTTCTGTGCTAATTCATTCAAAAACACCGAATTGCCTTCGTTTTTGGACTCCGCCAACTCACTCTCTATTTTCCCCAAACTAGGCTCTATCAATTTCTCTACTGGTTTCACAAAAATCTTCGCAGCCTTCTCTTCTTCTGGATTTTTCAAGGATTCTAAAAACTCTCTATTTAACTCTTCTGCGGGTTTAGAAGTTATGTTTAATTCTTCTTTTGTCAGTTCACCGGTTTCGTTATCTAATACCAATTTATCCGGATTTCCAATTTTATCCGGATTTCCGAGTTTTTCCGAAACTTCCGATTTGTCGGAATTTTCGAGTTTTGGGGATGGAGTTCGGAGTCTCTTCTCTGGTAGTTCGGATTTCGTGTCTAGATCCCTTATTGGGGAGTCTGTCACATCTATGGTATCTATTGTCTTTGGTTCTTCGAGTTTTCCATTTGCTAATTTAGAATACTTTTTTCCTTTCCACCATTCATGGTTTTCGTATTGTAGGAGATATCTGGAAAAGATTATTTTTAAATTAATATAGATACGGCAAAATATAAAAACAAAATTTTTAATTTATTAATTTTTTTATTTTTTTTAGACAAAGAAAATTTATTGTGTATTAAAAATTTATTTTCAAATATATCCGAAAATTACATTTAAACTTTGAGTAATAATATAAAAAAATGTTCTAAAAGAAAATAATATCGAATGTTTTACTACTTTTGCCAAATCCTATCGGCAGTACAGAAGATGTACTGCGCCGACCCCAAGTGATTGGGAAATGGGCAGGGAGAAGATGATAAATATGGCAAAATATATTATCTTTTAAATTAATAATAATAGTGTAAAAAATGTAAGCTTAGAATTATTATATAATGCAACAACTATCATAGTACAAAATTTTATACAACACGAAGAAATGACTAATAAAATTATAATCGTTGTAACGTCACATCTTACTACAATATGTAACATAGTGCAAAAAGTTTTAAATCTATACATATAATAAAATTGTAACAAAACCGAATCTGTACATTAAATATTTTTTGGAAAATCTTATTGAAATAGACGTTATTATCGATACAGAGGCCGAATCTATAGTTTTTAGGAATTCTGTCAGTCTGTCTGTTACCGTTAACGCGGGCAATGCTAGTGTTTTTATATGATATTGTATATAGTGTGTTTCTTTTGTCGGAGATCCTAATTAAAATTAAAATAAAAAATAAATAACAAATATCGTAGTGTGGTGTAGTGTAGTGTTGTACCGACCGCTCGTACACTTGGCGCAGGCGCGGCGCGCGCTCGGCGTAGCGCCGGCGCCACAGCTGCTCGCGGCACGCGCCGTAGCCGCCCGCCGCCGTCACCCACGCGTACAGCGACCGCAGCGACACTGCGGCATCGACATCTCGGTACATTACACAGCACCATCTGGTTCCATGCTGAGCTACGAGGCTCGTTATGGGTACCAGATAGTTGATGCACTAAATATATATAACTTTAGGGGCGCACCGATTCAGCGAAACGAAATTACGAAATAATTGCGTTCGTTTGATCCCTTGCTGTGTTGTTATTACTAAAACTTTAATTATGTAACTAATGTGTAGGATGTTTAAGGATTTATTCTATAAATTGTACACTTTAGAAACACGATTACTTGTAGTTTTCTCGATAGAAAAAAAAATCCAAAATAATCTCTAAAAAACAAAATAAACCCTTAGTGCGGCATAAATAATTCAAGGACGTTTATCAGTTTCTTAATACTAAAAAAATTATACGTTTTCTATAACGTATACACGCGTTCCGTCCCCCCTAGCCACACTCCCCCCTGCCCGCTTTTGCCCTACTAAAATTAATTAGCGCCAAAAGCTCGGTGCCCCCTTACATACATACATATTATAAATATAAACACCCATGACTGGAGTACAGACATTCGTGCTCATCACACAAATGAATGCCCCCAGCGGGACTCGAACCCGCTTGCACAGCAAGTAGCGTCACTACAAACTGAGCCAAATCTTTTTTATGTAAACAAACAAAACAAAATATAAATAACTATAATTCTACAACATTGAAGTATTCTGATGACAGACCAAGATGTGTTTCCTCTAAAAAAAATATTTATTATATTAATTAAGAATGAAGACAATGGTAGCGCTCCCTTGGAAATACGAATAAAGCGGAAGCGCGTTCAAATCCCGGGTCTTGCACCTCTGATATTATATATCATGTGCAAATCATTTCCAACATGATCACCACTTGTCTTACGGTGAAGGAAAACATCGTGAGGAAACCTGCATGTTGTCTACAGACATGCTCAGTCCGCCCGCACTCGGCCGGCGTGGTGGGCTATAGCCTGATCCCCCTCGTATTGAGAGGCCCACGCCCAGCAGTGGGACGTTAAAAAGGAATGAATAATAATTTAATTATTAACAAAACAAAGTAAACTCACCATTTTTAATACTATGCGATATTTTGATATCAGTTTTGTGCTTTAGAAATTCTCTAAGTTGCCCCAAAAAGGCTTCATCCTTGGCTAATTCTTCTGGGTTCTTCTCTACTTCTTCTTCTTCTTCGCTCTGCTTCTCTGCGCCGTTTCGGAGGGATAGTCTTCTTGGAGTCTAAAGAAGAATATCAGTGTTGGTAAATGGTTGATATTTCTAAAATAAAAAGGACACTTTAGGTGCTGTTTTTTATTTTACTTATATATGAAATTTTGTACAGCTACTTTGTTGGTTTAATGACTAGAAAGAGGTCCTGGGTTCGAGTCCCGGCTCAATCCTTTAGGATTGACGGACAAAATTGATAAAATTATATAAAAATGAACAACATAATATTTTATTATTACCAAAAAAAATATGTAGATACTGTTATTAATAATAATTTGTCCTAAAAACTAGCTAGCTAGCTTCCCTATACAAGCTTTCATCCCCATTTTCACCCCCTTAAGGAATGATTTCTGGGATAAAAAGTATCCTATGTCCTTCCCAGGATCTCAAACTATCTTCTTACTAAATTTCATCTAAATCGGTTCAGTAAATTCAGATATCACCCCCGATAACGTCACAAACTCACAAACTTTACCTCTTTATAATATTAGTATAGATATGTATTTATTTGCATGTTCCGCACAGATATTAAATTTCAAGACGTAGTTGTAATTTTTTTTATTGTTTTCTGATTCTATACTTAAATAAATAAAAAAATAACTTTAAACCAACTCACCTTAATATCAGGGGTGTTCCTGTCACTGTCACTCGAGCGCGAGTCCGGGGATCTATCCGCAGACCTATCCCGGGACCGCGCAGCCCTGCGCCGCCGGCCTCGGGGCCTCCCCTTCAGTTTAGGGGCTAGATGGTTACAGACGAACTCATGACCTTCAAGTTCAGGGTATTCGAAGGTGTCCTGAAAAAATATGTATTTTATAAGAATATATCTAAAGTGACTAAAAAATTTATAGACAGACAGTGTCCGCCAAAATAAATGTCGAAGTCAAAAATAGTAGCGTGGTTTGAAGTGGCAGTAAAATATTAATAATAAAAATAATACTACTGTCGGCGACGGAAAACCTATCTTCGAGTAACGTGTGTATTAATATAGGGACAATGTCATTTTAGCGTATTATGAATAATTGTTGTAAATATGAAATCTCATTCTTATTAGATTTATTATGTTAAAATAAGTTCTAA